>CM033470.1:273906014-275171882 GCA_019447015.1 Hymenochirus boettgeri
ATCTATCATCTATCTATCATCTATCTATCATCTATCTATCATCTATCTATCATCTATCTATCATCTATCTATCATCTATCTATCATCTATCTATCTATCATCTATATCTTGTTATACAGCTTGTTAAACTCCCAGCATCCCCTGTAAAATAAACCTTTTGTCTCCCATCAAGCACTGCAATACAGCTTGTTAAACCCCCAACATCCCCTGAAATAATCATCTACCTTCTACCTATACCCCTCAATATGGTTTTTATAAAGCTATTAACTTTTTTTGACTTTATAAATATATATTCATATTGAAAAACACACACCAGTCCCCCCAGCCTTCTTACAGCAGTGTGTTACAAGTTTCTATCTTTCCTGTGTCTCTCCCTGCACTCAGCTGTAAATAGATCATGCAGACAGGGAGAAAAGGCTTTGTTTACATCAGGCATCACTGGGGTCAAGTGGGTGTGGCAGAAATCATGAATATGCATGTGATGATGCACGTTGATTGACAGCCCACCTAGCACAGTAGCAGAACTTCCCCTGGCTGCTGTAAAGAAACAGAGGAGATTTTTGAGATAATAAAGATAGGGGGAGGGTTGGGGGAAGGTGTACTATCAGATAGGGGGAAAAAAAAAACGTTTACACATCAGTGGAGATACCCTTTAAAGGGCATCTATACCGAAAAATAGGTTATTTTAAATTGACCATTACTGGAAACTATAATTCTTCCCAACCACCACTGTATAATTTTTTTGTTGATCTGCCCCCTTTTTCTTTTGATACCCAATCTAAAACTTATTATATCTGTCAATCAAGTTCCTTGTTCTTTAAAAAAAAACTTTCTGTGAGTAGTTTTACTGTAGCTGGAATGGTGACAGAGTTTTGACAGTTGGAATGCTGTATGCGGTGCAGGCTTGACAGTTGGTTTGTGGGGAAAAAGTCAGGTTGGATGAAGAAGTGGGAGTGGATAAAAGGGGAGGGGGGGATACTGCTCTAAACAAAATGTGCGCTGGATTTAAGGCATGCACGCAAAGCAGAGTAAGTGCTACTTACATGTATTCAATTATAGATTAAGATGAGGCAAAGTCACATAAATCAAGGCTGGAAAAATTAACCATTACATTTTTTTTTTTAATTAAAAATTACTAATGAAAAAAATTATTTGTTCTCTTTAGACCCAACTGGGCTCTAACACCCACATTGAAAGGCTGCCTAAGAGTATATACTCGAGTATAAGTCGAGGTACACATTTTACCTCAAAAATGAGTAAAACCAAATTGACTCAAGGATAAGTCGAGGGTAGAGTCTCCCCTCCAGCCCCAGGTATATACCTATTTCCCTGCACCCACTTCTCACCCATGCCACTAACACTACACTACACTACTCCCGCACCCATCTTCTCACCCTGCACTAACTACACTACTACAGTACACTACATAACTCCGCACCCATCTTCTCACCCTGCCACACTACACTACTACAGTACACTACACTACTCCCTGCACCCATCTCTCACCCTGCCACTAGACTAACACTACTACAGTACACTACCACTAATCCCTGCACCCATCTTCTCACCCTGCACACTAAACTTACTCAGTAATACACGTACTCCCTCACCCACTTCTACCATGCCACTAGACCACACTATACAGTACACTACTCCCTGCACCCATCTTCTCACCCTGCCACTACACTACACTACTACTAATGCCTTACCTTTGCAGGAGAGTCCGGGCCCCAGACATCTTGATGGAGGAATCTGGCTGCCGCGTCCACTGGTGGTCGCATCCACTGACGTCACGACTCGGCACCGGTCTAATTTCCCAGGGCCGAGTCGTGACGTCAGTGGATGCAACAATCAGTGGACGCGGCAGCCGGATTCCTCCACCAGTAAGTGACTGACTCGAGTATAAGTCGAGGTTCAGTTTTCAGGCTGTTTTCACAGCCTGAAAACCTCGACTTATACTCGAGTATATACGTAAGTTCAACAACAGCACCAGACTGACCGCAGTTTTTTAAGCAATACTTTAACCCACCATCAACAGATTAGCTCCTATGGCATCAATTTCTGGTACAAACTTCTCCACTTGCTGTTGTGTCCGTGGGGAAAATGCTGAGCGTGTCAATGTAACATCTGCAGGCCATTCTTCTTCAGATGGAAGACCAATCATACTGAGTAGTTACAAAAAAAAATTAAATATGTGATATTAATATAGGTTTACACACATACATCCTGAATTTATATATCTGTTGGGATATTATGCTTTCACCTATGGAGTTCCGTGACCTTTAGAACAGCCATTTTGTATGGTCATAGAACTCGTTATAATTTACAGTAGGGGGTGCATTATGCACTATTATACAATGTGATTCAGGGTATTATAACTTACATTAGGGTGAGGCTGTCCCTTGAAGTTGCATGTTCTAGATGAAATAAGTCACAAGGTCCATGTGCCGAATCCAGCCCGTCTGGCCATTTTTTGTGGCCCCCATTGACTGTACAACATCCAGGACTTACTACACTGGTATCCATATGTGCAGTCCCAAGCAGCAGCATAACTATAGATCTGCCTGCTAGATCAAACAGCTGATTGTGAGCACCTTTACTAAGATACGTGCGATCAGCTGTTTACTATATATCTGCCTCCTAAATACTGCAATCAGTTATTTTTAAAGGTGGCCATACATCTATGAAATTTTACTTACCCGACCGAGCGTGATGTTCCTTCGATCCTGCCAGAACCGCTTCTCCCAATCTTACATTCGACCGGCATGCGATCGCAAAATGAATGGGATTTTGCGATCGCATGTTGGTCAAATATACAATCGGGAGAAGCGGTTCCGGCAGCATTGATGAACATCGCGTGATCGCTCGGTCGGGTAAGTAATATCTCATAGATGTATGGCCACCTTTAGGCAGCTGCTTGGAACTGCACAAATGAACAGCAGCATAGTAAGGGTTGAATGCAGTCATGGCTGTAACAGCTGATCGAGTATCTAGCCCAGCGCAGGGGAGGGATGTTTGACATTGGGCCTTCCATTGGATTTGGCCATTCCATTACCGCCCCAGAAGGATTCCACATTACCACATGATCCTGCCATACACAGAGGACCCAGTCCAAAATAGTATGGACCCCACCACTATACTAAAGCATATCAAAAAAAAGGACTGGAGAGAGACAGATTTGGTATTCAATCAAACAGCGTCATAATGATTTATTAGAGATGTGGCACAACATGTTTTAAACACTTGTTTAAAACATGCATTAAGCATAGTGGTGCTCAGTTTATGATGAAATGGCGATTGCCTTTATATGTCCATAACAATTGTAGGTAGTTTATACCAATAAACCATAAATTGTTTGGTTCACAATATTCTTTATTATAATGAAACTAACCTAATGAAATATTACACCCTAAAAGAATCCCTTAAAGGCATCTCCACCCTACATAATAATCTTTTTTCAAATTATAGGGCATACCCTCCCACCCCAACCACTATGTTTAAAGTTAGAAAATCTATCGCAAACCGTACTTACAGCTCCTGGTTTCAGCGTTGCTCTGGTCTGGCTCCCCTGTCTGTCGGAATTACAAGCAGGGGGCCGGAACGGCAGCTGTGATTGGCTGAGAGGCAGCCAATTACAGCCTCGGCTGCCAGCAATGGATTAGACACTAGAACCAAGAGCTGTAAGTACTGTTTGGAACAAATTTTTTAACTTTTAACTTAGCGGTTGGGGTGGGAGGGTAGGCATTACAATACAGATTAAGGATTTTATGCTAGGGGAAAAGAAGCAAAAAGTTGAGATGTTTGGGCAGGAAGACAGCCACTACTCTTCAGGTTTCCTGGACTTTGAACATGGACTACAGGGGAACCATAAGGACTATAACTAGTCCTGTGGGGCCAGTAGTGGGTTAAATTTAGTTTTGGGGGTGGACATGCCCTTTAAATCTATAATTTTATAGCAGGTAGTCTAGAGTATATTTTGCTTTTATTTTAGTTATGTATTACTTTCAGTCTCCCTGGATGAGTTTAATGAGAGATCTCCCTCTTTATTTCAAGAGGATAAAATCAGCAAATACAGCGCATATTGCATATTATTACACATGGGTCTGATTAATCAAGCTGAATAACGCAAACCAAAAATATAGTAAAATCCACAATAGCTGCCTTTACAGCATTCTAATGGTCTTTAAAATGCTACTTTGGACTCTCTTAATCTGTTTTATTAATGTTATGGATTTACTTAATATAGTGCCAACATCTTGAATTTAATGATAGATTCACATCAGGCCCTGAACCAAAGAACTTACAATCTAAGCACTTTATTTCACATTTTATCAATATGTCTTTATGAATGTGGGGAAAAAGTGGCCCCCCATGCAAGCACAGGCAAAACAACTCCTTGCAGAGGTGTCCAAGGGAGGATTCAAACTCAATTACCGTAATTTATTTTTAATTATGCATTAAACAAAATAGCAGGATATTGTAATAGCATGAATTGGATATGCACTAACTAGGTCCTATATTTTCTTGAAACCTTAATTGTGTTCAAATGTTTCTTTAATTTTTAAAGATACATAGAAGAGGTTAGAAGAGCTGAAATTTCCCAGAGCAGTTTACACAAAACTGAAGTAAATAGTTCCTTTCAGACAAATATGAACCGTTCTTTTCAGACAAAGACTAACCAGATTCACAGATCTGTCTCCCAGACTACAGCTGATGAACATCACTTAGAATGTTATCACTGAACAGACTCAGCAAATTTGTGCCTGAAAGGCAGACATTATCTTTAATGGACTGTTCCTTTCAGTCCCACACTTCTGCTCATGGATGTAATGTTTCTGCTGAAACACAAAAAAAAGCTTTCCAGCTGGTTACACACAAATAGATTTTTTCGGGCTGTCCGACCGATTTTTCCATGTATCGATTTGACGGCCCTAAAAATCTGTAGCCTTCTTGTGGGCGCGCATGACTGAAATGGTAGCCCTTTCGTCGGGATCATATGAACAGGTGATCGGACATAGCGGTGAGTCACAGCTGATCCTGTGGTCTCATACGAACCACTTGATCTGTTGCAGGTACTTTTGTACCTGTGGCAGACAGTCTTAAAACAAACCCTGCTCTAAAAACATTGTTATTTTAAATGGTTTTAATCGTTTTTCTGTTTGCCCTTGGATTATTAGCGTGCTTGCCAATTTGGAGTCCCATTAATCTGCTTTATTATTGTTATAGATTTATATAATCATATAGTTATTGTACAGTGTATGGTGACAAGTTCTGATTTTACACATTTTCATTTATCTATACAAAGTGCAGGCAATGCATCAGCCAACAAAGCATCGACTCCCATTTTGCATCCACAAACATCTGTTATCCGTTAACCCTTTGGTGAAGGGCTTGATGTGAATGGATGAATAAATTGTAAGGCACTGTATATATTCAGTGATATAAAATAAATAATACAATACTAGCCACAGATAAAAAGCTAATACTTCTTATCCTTCAAGCTAACTGGGTAACAAAGGGTGCTGCTATCTGGTATGGTACATCTCCGGTATATCAGGGTTCATTGTTACTTACTCAAAAATCTTGCACAGTTGGTCAGCTTCTGAATTTCCACAAAAAAGCGGCCTGAGAAACAAGAAACAAATCCACTATAACAACTGTTGAATGATTCTTATAACACCACAAGGACTAAAATACACTGTAACTATCTACCTCCTTTTACTCTGTACAGGCTGTGATTGTTGTGTATCCACACACACTATAATGTTATAATCTCCCTCTACTTTATTAATGGAAGCCAATGACGGCACAATGGAAAAGTTTAATCTAAAACTATAGATACTGATGCTAAAAGTTACCGATGTGTAAAATACAACTGATCCTACAAAACCCTGTTTTTGGTATAGCAATGCTGGACAGTCAGTTGAAGCAGATGTTCACATTTATACACATCAGTATTACATTATACTCACTTGCGCCTAAACATTTCTGCAAAGATGCAACCAGCACTCCACATATCAACTGGCGTGGCGTATGTAGACTGTAGCAGAACTTCCGGTGCTCTGTACCACAATGTCACTACCTGCATAGGGAATTCAAACTTCAGTTTAAATACTAAGTGTTTGACAAAAAAATACAAAAAACTGTTCTAGCAACATTAAAAGGTCACCAAACTGAAACCTGACATTTTCAGTTTAGTTTATAGACCACTCACCAGCACCTTCCGACTGCTCTCTCATTGCCCCTTTATTGCCCCTCTTTTCTTAAACTAACATAGGTGCCCATGTATGCCAGACATGAGGGGTGCTGTGTGTGTGTGTGGGGGGGGGGGGGGGGGTTAGTGTGTTGCTAAGCTGTCATAAGGTGTTGGCATGCTGTCTTTGAGGCTGCTCATATTGAGACTATCACTCCTACACACATCCATTAATAAAATATCAGATTGCAGTTTAGTGACCCTTACATCTTCACTCAAATAATGAAGATGAAGTAGTATACGGCGGACGTCACTACCTGCGCCTAGCAGTGAGGTCAGGCAGCAGAGCAGAGGATGCGGAGCAAGCGTCCGCCAAATTACTAAGAAGGATTGCCCAGGCAAGTTATGGTAACATTGAACTGGGGGGGCTCTCTTTGGGACAGTAGTCCTATACAGTACTAGCCATACTGGATTTGGCTATTACTGTATGGGACTACTGTATGGGAATGCTGCTGTCCATTTTAAGGGCAAAAGCTTCAAAACAATACAGAATCAGAAGGCAGTAGTGGTCATATTTTCTACCTTCAGTTTATACTCAAGTCAATCACTTTTATTCCTTTCCCAGGTAGAAACAGGTACATCGGTTTATACCCGGCTCAGTTTATACTCGAGTATATAAGGTAACCAGTTTCTATAGGTGTCTGGAAGACAAGAGAGGACATTCTTACCTCCCATTCTTAAGTTAACATTCTGGGATACAGCTCTGATGTTCTGCATTTAGCAGAGATTGCCCTGCTGACAGGCTTCCCCTGCCAACAATGCGACGGGTCTCCTTTTTACAATGTGCATGCATGTGCGTATAGTAGAATGGGAGGGGTGTAAACGGGAACAATCTTTCACTAAAGCAAGATCTTCAATAACTTCATTGGTTTATTCCCATTTTTCTTACTATGTTCCCTTTAAACACCTTCCATGTTTGAGGAAATTGGAACTGTGGGTAGATATGGGGGGAAATGCTATAACTATCCTCACAGAAAGTCTTTAAATAAATAAATGGGTCCTGACAAAGGTAACTAGGGTAAACATAATTATTACTGACTTTTGGTTGACCACACTGCCTTTTCAGATACATTCTGCTAGTTCTAGACACCATAAAAGAGGTCTAAAAAAAGAAATCTAGATCAGTGCGGAAATTTTTTTTGATATTTTTTTTCTGTTGTACAATTAGTATTAACAAAAAAAACCAACATGGTAATTAATGCAGAGATCCTTGCCATATTCCCGATGGGCCTGCCCCCGTTTGCAGGACTATATGATCCATTAGGAAATGGAAAAGGAAATAGCTAAAAAATATTTTTGTCCCTGTGTTTTACCCTAAACAATCTAACACAAATGTGTGAATGAATGCGGCCCTAATGTTAAATTGACATTTAAAAGAGCAAGCAAGCCATAGGCTGGTATTTAAACAGAGGGGCACCCTGAGGGAAAGATGAATCTAGCGAGAAAGAAGCTCCAGTATGGAGAGACATAATATCGAGTCCCAGAGTAATCATCACAATGAAAGGCTGTCATGCAGAAAATGTGGGAATAAAATTCCCACAAAGAAATGCAAAATAAGCCCCCCTTCAAGATAAAGGCAGAGGCCCACTCTGTGCACACTCCTGAAAGAAGCCACAGTCCAGGATTATCTGTCATAATCATTTTTATTCACATTACATAGACAACCATTGTATAACATAGATTTTCCAATTTAGTGTTAAGCATAATAAACGCCAATGGATTAAACCATTCACATGAAACGTAATATGTGGTAATAAAATAATAGTCAACATAAAGAGACTGGAAAAAGTTTTCCCTGTCCTTTCTGATATTCAGGCAGGAAATGTGGGTATTGCTAACTGATGATCCAGAAAAAAGGAAAAAAATCCCACCAGAATTATGAAGGGGTTAAAAATTCCTGCCTGACTCCAATCAGAAATATCCCTGGATTAACTCCACTTTTTACATGAATACCAGTAACATTCCTTGTTTTTAGAAACTCTTCCAGGTTTTTTTTTTTTAAACTATCCAAGGAACCTGCCATCACCACGTTCACTGGAAGACAGTACCATTCTCAGTGAAAAACCCCTTCCGAACTTGAAGATTAAACTTCTTTTCATTAAGTTTTAAAGGGTCACGATACTCACTCACAACAACAACTGGTGGTACTTACATATTTATCTGTGCTTGCTTTGTCATTAAATTATTAATGTTTAGAGAGTGCTCCTAATCCCCCCCCTCCTTCCCTTACTCACTGTATTCTTGTAGTGTCTAAGGCTGCAAAGGCTCACCATGGACAATGCTCTGCTTACACATCTCCTGCTGAATCTCTTAAATGTTGCAGAAAGTGTACTGGTATGCAGCTTAAGATCCTAGTAAGTGGTTAAGGATGGAGCACATATTATTTCTGCTTCTGTTGTGACAGGTCTTTCCCTGTAAATGCTGTGATTGCGAATGATGATTTTTCAGAATCAACAGCTTAGATTTAAAATCCAAAAATGATTTTGGAGCAGTGGGATCTTGCTGTATCTAAATGTTTCATACCTCCCTGTGAATAAAAGCTACAGATTTCATGTACTCAACAAAGTACATCAAATCTATTTAGTGTCCCTTTAAGCCCAAAATGCATCACCTTACATTTATCAACATTGAATCTCATATGCTACCTGCATCAATTGCACATGCTCTGTAGCTTTTAACAGTTCTCAAAGTTTTGTGTTGTCAGCAAACACAGACATTGCTGACAATACCCACTTCCAAACAGCAGATTAAATATTAGATTAAATAGAAGTGGCCCCAACACAGAACCCTGTGGCACCCCACTTAGAACTTTAGTCCATATTGATGAAGCCCCATTAACAACTACTCTCTGCATCCTATCCATCAACCAATTTTCCATCCATGTACAAATGTGCCTCCCCAGACCAACAGACCTTAGCTTATACATTAGTCATCTATTGGGTACTGTATCAAAAGCCTTTGCAAAATTGAAGTAAACTACATCTACCGTCCATATTCCTATTAACGTCCTAATAAAAGCCAAGCAAGTTAGTTTGACAAGAACTATTCCTTCTATATCCATGTTGATTACTACTTATAAGGTCAGTCCTTGAAATATACTCTCCAGTATCGTATCCACAACTGAAGTTAAAGGATATCTTTACTCTAAAAGAAAAAAAATAGAATTTTCAAAAATTGTACTTTAGACGCAGCAAGACCCCACTGTTCCAAAACTTTTTTCGGATTTAAAATCTGAGCTGTATATTCTGAGATCATCATTTGAAATCATAGCATTTATAGGGAAAGACCTGTCACTCCAGAAGCAGAAATTATAATAGGTAACTAGAATCTTTGGCTGTCTGCAACATTTAAGAGAATCAGCAGAGAAAAGAAAGAAGGAGGAGGGAAGGAGAGAGGGAGGGAGAGATGTGTAAGCAGAGCAGTGTCCATCCATGGTGAGGCTGTGCAGAACTTATACAGTAAGTGTTGCAGACACTACAAGAAGGCAATGAGTAAGGGAGGGTGGGGGCAATTAGGAGTACTCACTAAACATTAATCATTTAATGACAAAGCAAGCACAGATAAATATGTGAGTACCACCATTTTACTGAGTATAGTGACCCTTCAATCTTACAGGCTTATTACCCAGCTGTGAACGACTACCCTTTTTAATATTGGAATTACATCAGCTTGTTTCCAATCCAGAGGTAAACTTCCTGACATGAGCAAACTATAAAATATGAGCAGAAAGATGCAATATAAATTCTTGAATACTGGTAATACTTGTAAAAAAACATCTGGTATCTGGTGCTTTCTGTGTACTACAACAATAAATAATAAGGTCATGGAATCCTCAGTATGTTAATCTAGTGAATCGGTAAACCTCTTCAAATAAAGCTTGGATATTTCCTTGGACTAGATATACATGATTACAGCTAGTAAACTGTATCCATATGGGGGGTACTACACAAGCAGTAAAGGGGACAGTTCTCTGTTGGTAATGGTGGTTTAATTTAATGGACATTGTCTTTTATAACCCAAAATAATGAGTGAATGGATCAGTTTCTCAGTTTCTCCCAAAAAGTCAAGAAAGGAGGTAAAGTAGCCTTTCAGCGAAGGGAAGTAGCAATATTGTAGTTCAGCTGTAGCACAATCTTGAACAAGCAGTCTCGGCTTTATCCCAGAACAGGAAAGATACTGGGTTTTAAACTATTGTTACAAACATCATGGAGGAAAGAGCCAGGCCCCCAAGCAACCTGTTCTCATAATTTGTCATTTACAATGCAAAAGACAATGGGGGCATTTACAAACATACTAGCAGCTTCCAGAAATCCAGTTACATGATAAATGCTGCCAACAAGCAAGCCCAGTTCAAAAGTATTTTTTTCCTTCCTTGTATCTTACAAAATAATGTTCTTTTGGCCATTTAAGAGTAGTCATCCTGTCATATGTGCTATTCAGATGTTTGGATCCTCTTGTGCTGCTTGGGGTTTCACAATGAGGACATGTGGCTGTGCTGCTTCAGCAAATAGACAGAACAGTAAGCCACTGAGTCACTTATCTTAGTTAAAATACAAGACTAGCATGCACTTTCCTGGAGGCTCCTACACTTTCAACTTATCAGAACCTTTGCATAATAAGATACTGTCACTCCTGCATTTTCTCATTATCTGGATGCAGTAAACAGGGTGTGAGAGAAATGAAAAAAAGAAGAGGATTGTTTAAAAAAGTCTAAAGGTGCAATCGTGGGTACCGACCCGCAACGCTTGATGTGTACGAACAAACGTTTCGGCCAATAATCGTCCCGTATGTAGGCACTTTATTGGCCGAAGCGGTCGTTCGTTTGGAGATCCGCCAAGTCGGTCGTTCAACGATCCCCGAACGAATGACCGTTTCGGGCGATAAAGCGCCTACACACGGGGCAATTATCGTCCGAAACGTTCGTTCACATCGCACGTGTGTACGAGCCTTAGAAGGATAAAGGGGAAACTAAAGCCGCATACACACGTGCGATTGTGTGGAGCAGCACACGATGTGTATGCACGGCCAATAATTGTAAGGCCAATTTGTCGGCCCTAAAAGGCCGGGGTTCGTTAATGATTCGCCCAGCAGGTCGGGCAATGAGCCTGACCTTTGTGTATGGAAACAATGTTCCCATACACAGCACAATTACCGGCCATGCATACACATTGTGTGTCGCGAGTCGGCCCCGCAATCGCACATGTGCATGCACCTTAACATTTGTTTGTTTGTACCGGTCTGCTCTTAACTCAAGTTGTTAAAAGTCCATAGTTATTATACATAAAATTACTTAAAATTAATGGGTGTTTGAATTTACAAAATTAAATCTGTATAGATTTGTCGAGAACCCCAGGCAGATTTCTGGCATTTAATGTGGACATGTCAAAAGGTGGCAAGTTTCTGGGTCAGAGTAACTGGCGTATTGTCACGGGTGTTGCAGATACCAGTGGACCCAGACCCCAGAATGTGTGTGCTAGGATTTGGAGAGGATGAGGAATGGGCTGGCACGCAGCTGGCATTCCTAAGAAATTGCTTATTCTACTCTAGACGCACAATAGTAATTAAATGGATGTCCACACAAGCCCCCAAGAGTCGAATTTGGAAAAATATGATAATGTCAGACCTTCCGCTAATAAGGCTTATATACCTAAGTAGGGGAACACTCAAAAGATTTAATAACATATGGAGACCATGGTACAAATATATGGGTACAGACATGCCCAACTCCACAGATATCTAACAAGATAATTATCATAAATATATATAATATTGATGAAACTGTGACACCCGTATCCAACATAACGGAAACAAACAATATAATAACCCAGTCGAACCCTGTTACATAAGACTATTACAACTGCTGACCTAGGATATCAGATTGGAAGAGGTTGCCCCCTCCACTCCCCCCCCCCTCCCTCTTCTCCTTTACTCCCTCAGATCCTATACCCCCCCTTAATATTGCTGTGTATTAGGTTTATACTATATCATAAACACGCTAATAGGGCTCCAGAAGTATGGATGTGTAATGTGCAAATATTTGATCAATATATGTTATAAATTTGATATGTATATCCAATACCTATCTCTAAAGTAAAACTGCTTAAACTAATATGGAGCTGGTATATCTCAAAAGGCACCAAACTGAACTATGTGCAACCAACTAAGTAATACGAGACCCAGATGATGCACCTACATGAAAATCATAGCTAAAACTGAAATGTAGACTGAACTGAGAGGAACCCTCTCCCTTCCCCTTCCCTTCTATCTCCCTTATTGCCCCTCTCTCTCTTGTTTTCCTTCCCCCTTTATTTGAAAAGAGTACATACCCCCCCATCCCTCTCCAAGTTAAATTGTATATAGTTTATTGTACTTTCAACCTCATTATTGAAATTGTATAAATTGTAAAAACAAGATGTAGACCTAAAGTAATCAATATAAACAGCTATACAATCACTGTCTTTATTTACCAATGTATAAATATAACAATACGAAAATATGCGATATGCAACGAATATATGTAATACGCAATGTGACTACATCTTTATATAAATAAAACATGTTTAAAAAAAATCTGTATAGATTGTGTTCCTGTATTGTGCTGAACCACAAATCAGTTCTTATTTTAAATAAAGATTAAGTGCCCAGGAGCATGAAACCCGTCAGGTAGTTATCCTGCATGCCTGCCCACTGATCTGTTGAATAAAGTCTGCTTATAATCCTGGAAGCTGCAGTCTTGTTTTCAATTGTTGCACACATATTTTTGTTCTTGATCGATCTGACTTCAGGCTCTAGCGATGAGCTTGGGACTTGGTGCAACTAGGCAACCTATTTACAGTGGTGAGTACCCTAACCTCACCTTCTCTTCACAGTCATTGTGTTGGTGTTTAAGGTGACAGGCCAGAGGCTTAAAGGGTATCTCCACCCTGTGCATGTCACAGTACTTATTGAGGTTAAGGAAACAGCACAGACACCTCCTACTTTTCACTTTTTGGACAAAGCAATTGCGGGCCTGACCCGAGATGCACGGTCAATTTGGCCAACTATCGCTTGATGTATGGCCATTGGGTCAGGCATTGCTGCTGATCCAACTCAACTGAATTCAGTCATTCACTCTGACCGAGGACCCATACACCAAGCGAAATTCAGACAAAGCAGCTGTTCATCAGACACTTGTGCATCTCCGGGTGGGCCCATGATCACAAGTGTGTACGGTGCTCAATGCACCCAGACCATGTGTATGTCCCTGTGAATTATTGTTTGGCTTGGTGCCTACATAAGAGTTCTTTTTAGCACTACAGTGATCCACTTTATTCATTCGTATATATAATTTTATATATATTCTTTTGTACACAGTCACAAGCGTTCTCCCCATATATGTATAAAGAGATCGCTCGAGACTGCCATACACCCAACAATAATGGGCAAAAAAACATTCATAGGGAAATTATATGTTCGTAACAACTGTTTCCAATGCTGAATGTTCGTCCTATTGCAAACGGTCTTTCTGACGGGTTTGTACCTTTATCGGTAATTTGTGTACCCATTTTAATCCAAGTGTTTATCACCCCCTTAGAAAACATTTCAGACCGTTTAATCAAATAGGTAACTGCCTAAAAAACAACATCTTGTCTGTGAGTGACAAACCAGATTAGTGCAATTGGGCCACTGTGTGTGGAAAAATCAGACTAGAGGTCATTTCCCTTTCTTACACAGGAATAAAAAAAAAAATGGCTGAAAGTTTCTGAAAGCAACTTTTTTTGTTTTACAGTTATAAGGAGAACAATAGGTTAAAGTGTATGTCCACCCCCTAAATGAAAATTTAGTATTAGCTCGGAGAAGGTTGTAAACCTCGACCTCGCAAGGTTTACAGCTTCCAAAGATGCCCCCAAATCTACTTACCAGCCTCGTTCCCCCAATGCCTTCTGCTTAACTCCCGTGCCTTTTCCGAGCACGGAAGTCAAGCAGTAGGGGCTCGACCTGTGTCCGCTACTGATTGGCTAAGGCTCGATGCTTTAAGCAGTAAACTTTGGTGAAAGAAAAGGCAGCAACTCAGCACCCTGGATTATAAACTCCTTTTGACAAAGTTTCTTAATTTAAGAGCCTTCTATCTCCTGTTAATTTAAGAGCATTTCAGCCCCATCTAGTTCATACTACCAGACAGATATATCATATAAGTAAACTGTATTATTTAGTAGCATAATACATCCAAAACTCTTTTATATTTTACAGACTAAGATAGTGATATCTGAGGAGAATCTTACCACAGGAGTAAGGGCCATCTGACAGCTATAAATTCGTGCTAGACCAAAATCTGCAAGTTTGACCTGTCCCCCGCTTGTCACCAAGATGTTTTCAGGCTTTAGGTCACGGTGTACAATACAATTCAAATGAAGGAATTCGAGGCCATGAAGAAACTGCTTCATAAGGTCCTATTAAAATAAATAAGAACACAATTAGACAAAAAGTGCTTTCTATCTGAAATAACCTGCTAACACACAGGAGCACTGCTGTAACCACATTAAGTTTAATGACAGCTTGGTACTTGCCCTTTCACCTGCTGGCTGTCTCATCTCATTTATATTACAAATGCAAAGCATCTACTTCCCTGCTGATCCAAACTGTGAGGGGCTGAAGATAGCTGTAGGTTCAAAGGTGAAAGGAACTGGGTGTCTGACGCAATTAAACATCAGCCCTGTGCAGCAACTTATCTAGTGATACCAAGGGCTGTGGTTTTGCAAGACTCCTTTTATTCCTCAAGCATCACCAGCCAAACATTATTACATTCTTTTTAGTGAGGTACACAAGGCAGAAATTACCACTTTCAAGAAAGGGAAACAATACTGCAAGATGCATCTAACATATATAACAATAGCCTGAATAGGACAATGATTACATTCACCTAACTGCCCATTCACAAATACACTGCACATTAGAACATCAAATAAATATAAATTTGAATTAGAATGATCATGCCTATGAAAGGCAATTCTGTTGTCATGATGTAGTGCACAGGAGGGGGATGATCAAAGCTGTATAGTATATATACTGCTTAATCAACCTTTGATTGTAGTATTGTGCGCACAGCTCAGAGGGTGGGAGGTCATGTAGAGGAGGGAACTGTAAAGTGTGCGATGAAGTTTAAATGGAATTCAAGTTATAAAAAAAGATATTTTCACAGAATTTTATCAACAGAGAAATAAATGTGGGGGTTCTGACAAAGTCATGCTCATCACTGCTTTTTATTAGAAATAAATATTTGTGGAAAGGAGTTTACAGAGTAATATGATGTGTTGGTGTATCACTCATGAAGAGATTAGACAGTGTGAAGTGTGTTATAAAGGCATAAAATAGTTTCATACAGGTGTTAGGCTGGGTACACACCAGCCAATATTTTCGGCCGACAGACCGATTCACGGCACTTTCGGTCAACCGGCCAAAAATACCAGCTGGTGTGGGGCGGGTGGCCGCGACCGACATTGATCGTTCGTTCATATCGGACGAACGAACGAACGGGCATTCGGAAAATTCCGATCGATTGTGCGGTTCCCTATGGGAATGAAACCAAGCATCTGTGATAATATCTTGTAGAATAAAGTAATATAGACCTGCTCAAACTAATTTTGAAAATTTACGTCAGTTCAGATATCATACCCAACAGTATATGTCATACTTTAGAGGGTAGTGCCCACAGTTCATAAAACCACAGGTAGTCGTGTGAATCGGGACTTATAGAGTGGTAGTAGGGTTCCGCCATTGGCCTCAGATTTGTGTCATGGTTTGATTGCAAAATCAACATTCCGTTGTTTTTTTTTTTTTTAAACATTCTACCTCCTGTTTATGATTAGAGGAGAGTTGTCAATAACAGACACACATGTACAGGTCAATCCATCTCTAGGTTCATAAGTAATAACAGGTAAAATTATTTATTCTGACTTTGCACTGCTTTAAAGCCCCACAATGAAAAGGCTTTCATTCTGGTGCCAAAAATGAGCACAATAATCATCCTAAATTTATTGAATTCCTTACTGTTCTATTCCAAAAGTCTTGGGGAATGACACAGGCAATGCAAATAAGTACAAAACCCTCTCTAACTGAATATAACATGGATTGGAGTGGGTTTTGCAATATTTCCCCATAGCATGGGATATTGCATCTACCTGTAAGTTTTAAATAATACTTTCATACAGCCAGTTGTGACAAAACCATTTCTTCATCCAATCTGGATGAATGGGTGACTGACCTGGGTCGCGGACGCCCCTACACCATGCGTATTTCTGGCCAAGTACCACCCTTGGTCAGTTGGACGAAAATATTGATATGTGTACCCAGCCAAATGCAATGTGGACTACCCTGTACTATGTGAAAATACACTTAAAAATACAAATAAAGGGCTGATATCCCAAAATCCATCCTGAATTAACAGGCTTAGTAACTCTTTTCATAAACCTTGTAACTGGCATTTAACACCTTTTTGTCTCTACCCCAAGGGAGCAAAAAAATGCTGAATGAAGAAAGTATCTGACCTAGAACAGCTTTTTCTGCATAATATATTTGTCTGAATACCGTTGGGTACATACTATTAAATATTTTTTAATACCATGCATACAGTAATGAACAGGAACAAGTGAGACTCCTAACACTTGTGTAGATAGTATCATCCATTAAATGATCACCTACCATTTACTCCTACCTTATCTAGATATTCCCATACTTAACCCCCATTCCTTGCACTCGGATGTTTGGAACTACAAATCCCAGCATGCTTTAGATGCTGGGAGTTGTAGTTTCCAAACATCTGCAGTGGATTTGCCCTGCGGATTACTCCCCCTTATACAAATGGTAACCAGTAAACCTCCTATCCTAACCTAATTCCCAGGTAAATCTCTTACGTAATCCAGCGTCCGCTCGCTCCACATTCTCTGCTGTGCTAAAGTCACTACTCGACTACTACAGTGAAGTCAGCCTGCAAACAGGAAGTGGGAGCTAGTGGCTGCCAGTTTGCGGAAGGTAAGGAGAGTTCACTTGAGATAAACAAAGGTTTGTTTTTTTAAAGCCAGAAACCTCGGTTTATCTAGAGTATATACGGTAAATGTTGGGTTTTTCTTTAAACCTGATGGATTGAAATCTTTTTGAATCCGGAAACATTTGTTGTTATTCTGAGTGTCTGTCAGTGCATTCCTGCATTTTACTTTGTTTTTTTATGTACATGTGTAAAAGCACTGCATGCTTACATTTTATATATCAAACAAACCTGTGAAACTGTTCCCTCCCTAGGTTATGGATGTCTGCGCTTCTGCCAGAACAGATCGTGAGCCTAAAGTAACTTTAGTTTTCGAACATGTGGATCAGGATTTGAAGACTTACTTAATAAGTTCCTCCACCAGGACTTCCCTTGGAGACTGTTAAGGTACCACCATTGAGGTGTACTTATTGTTTTGCCGTTTTAATTAACCTATGAATGAAAGTGACATTAAATGGGATATGTGTGGGAACTGTACTTGCTTATTTTCTTAAGAAAAGTGAGATCATGTATAAGAGTCAAAGTAATCAAAACAATGATGTTTTTGAGGATTAAAAAGACAATCGATCGAATGAACTATGCTTTATATTTCAAAGTCCATAGCTGCAGTGTAGAATGTCACTGCCTTTTGCATTGAGCTGACTGACATTTAAGATCTCACGAGACTCATTTGTAGTAAATTAATTACATCTTGTTTATGTTAATTGTTGCAGTACATTGTTATGGGTAGTGTGTATGTTTCCATTTTCTTTATTTTTAAGGTAAGCTAAATGACTGAAAGGCTTTAATATCAAAATTCATTCACAGCATTCCACGCATTTCTGCCATTGACCTGAATGTTCTCTTTGTTGTTTGTTTTACATGGGACATTTTAGCATTCTAGAATAGAGCTGTACCATAGTAATCTGTTAAATGTTCTGACTTGAAGAATGTTATGGGGGCATTACCAATGCTTTATTGTAATTTGTATAAATGAAAACTAATCTGCAAAAAGCTGATGGCCTGCACACAAGCAAACACTGTCCCTGGTGCAAAGAAATTTGTAGTTTTGAACAAGGTTTCGCTGGTGATTGGTTCATTTGTCTGGTGGGGGTGGAGGTTAGTCCTGAAAGGTAAAATGTCTGTACTGAGAATAGTGCCATCATCAGTACACACAGCTTTAACCACTGCCCCCCCTACAGTACAAATATCCAGTTACCACCCCCTCTTTGTCTTGTTAAAATGATGTGATGCACCTCATCATAACGCCCAGTATCAAACCAAATTAGGCCTCTGACGTACCCACTTCGTCAGACGCCTCTGACGAAGTGGGTACGCTCATGAAACATGTAAGGTGGTCACCCTCGATAGGATACTGCTCCTGAATATGTTATACTTTTAGTGTGTTGTTTTAATGAAGAAATAAATCTTGACACTTTTAATCATATCCACGTGAGTAGCACTTTTCATATTGCTTACTTGGGACACTTGAAGAGCTGGAGGGTATACTTAGAATCTTTGCACCCTCGTGTATATTCTCTCATGGTCGGTGTGCCGCCATGTTTGTATCCTGTTTCTCTTTTTAACTTTTTTGATTATTGATCAAATATTTTTTTGACTATAGTTACCCTTTAATATGGCTGTCATGGAAATGGAATGGTAAATCAGTAGTTTGTTTTACCTGGATCGTTGGGGGTTAAATAAACAAACTTGTTGATAATTAGTCAAAATTATTTTTTTGACAATAGTTATCCTTTAAAGTTAGCTTGCCCACGGAAGGAAGGGTAGGTCATGTAGGGGGTGTGTACCAGGGTCTGGTTGAGGGGTATGCGTCTTTGGTTTTTCAACACAAACTAACTTTTATTGAGGATATATCAAATTAGTTTTTTTGACTGTGTGTGTACCAATGTGAGGTTGGGGGTATGTGTTTTTGCATGTATGACCATGTAACATCTTTTATTGATGATTGATCAAAATTAGTTTTTTGACTATAGTTACCCTTTATGTTGGATTCCATGGATTAGAAAGGTGGTCAGTAGGGGGTGTACCTGTGTCTGTGTTGGGGGTATCACATTGTGTTTTATGAACATGAAACAAACTGTTTTGATCTCATGACCCTTAAACCTTGAAATATCCACATTTGAAGATTGTTACCGTTATAGTCTATGGGGAAAAAAATCTGCCCCAAAATAGTCGATAACGTTTCCAAGGATTTCTGGCTAGGTAATAGCACACTCTCCTATATGCCCCACATGACTGTACGGAATTTCATGTCTAGCTCAAAAACTGTGAGAGGAGATACAGTCCAAAAAAGCAGAAGAATAAAACGGAAGAAGAAGAAATAGGAAGGGCAGTAATTTGGCTCTTCAAGCCAATATTAATTAAATTCCAGAATTTTACCCCAATGCTGTATTAGAAATAAGTTTGTTTATCATAGGAGTATATGGGATAGTGGCTAATTAGCATAATCATCAACTGGCAGATCAATTTCCAAACTTTAAGGCTGGGTACCACAGTACGATATTTTGTCTGACTGACCGTACCTGTGTCGGTTGGCCGGAAATATCACATGGGTGTGTGGTGGTGGCGGTGCGGCCGAGACTAGCTGGGTCGCCCGTTCATCCATATCCGACAATGGGCAATCGGTCCTGTTGGTAAATCACAGGCAATTGTGCCGTTCCCTATGTGACTGCAAGATGGGTTGCGCAAACTTTGTTGCCGCAGCCACTATTGCTGGGCCGACAGTCATTTGTCCGGCTGAGCACTCGCTAGTAGCGAACATTAGATCGGGACAAAAAGTCCCCCCGTTTGTACCCACCCTTTAACTCTTCAGCAGAATGTTAACTCCTTAAACAGCAGCGTGAGCAAGTTAGTGCACAGTTCGAACAGTTCAAGGCAACTCCCACCACTTATTTGTGCTCTAGTGGCTTCGTCTTCCTGTGTTTATCTCAAACCAATCAATATAGACTTACCCTGTACAACTTTCCATATACTTCAGATCTCACATGTCTCCCCCCAGCCAATAACGTAGTTTCTCTGGCAATCAGTTGCTTTTGGTCACATGTTGGTTCACATGCAATATTTTAAAATATAGAGAACAGGGCCAACACAGACAAGATATAAATGTAACTAAAAGGAAAAGTTTAAGATAAACTTGTGAATTGCTTGAAAGGCCGCATGGGAAGGGAACTCCATATGGCAATGATGAGGACATGTTGTGTTTATTTTACTTTTTTAAAAAAAAGCTAACTTTTTGATGATTGGTCAAATGTGTTTGCACATACTTACCCTTAATATGGTGCCACAGGAAGAATGAGTAACTCATTTGGTGGGGTACCTGGTCAGGTGGAAGAAAAAAAAAATGCAAAATTTTTTTGACTATTACCCTTAAGTATGCTGCCAGGGATGGAAGGGTAGGTTTTTGTTGTGTGCACTTGGGTCAGGTTGGGGGTTAAAAAAATGTTGATGATTGGTCAAAGTTTTTATGACATAGTTAGCTATGGCTGCAAAGTAATGGAGGGGTAGGTCAGAAGGTGTGTGGTACCTGTGTCAGGTTGGGGGTTTAAAATCAAACTTTATTAATGATTAGTCATTTTAAATTGCCCATTACTTGAAACTATCATCTTTCCCAACCACTACCATAACACTTTTTTGTTATCTGCGCCCTATTTCTTTATATATCCAATCTAAAAGATCTTACATTTCAGCTTTCCTTGCTGTCATTTATTTTCTGTGTTCCGTTTTGCTGTACTGGAATGGTGACAGTTTTGACAGTGAAATCTGTCTATGCGTGGGTAGTTTGACAGTTGGTTTGTGGGAAAAAAGTCGGGTCCGATTTTTTGCTTTTATGACCATATAACTAAGTTTTATTGAGAATATATCAAAAAATGTTTTTTTAAACTTTATTTCCCCTTTAAGTATGGCTGCCACAGGAATAGAGGGTAGGTCATAGGTGTGTGTACCCATGTGAGGTTGAGGGGTGTGTATGACCATATAACTAACTTTATTGAGATAAAAGTTTATTGAGAATATGAATTCATTTTTTGACTATAGTCCCCTTAAAATATGGCTTCCATGGAAATGAAAAGGTAGATCAGTAGGTGGGTGTACCTTGTCTGTGTGGGGGGTTTGGGGGTACCAGCGTTTTGTGTTTATGACCGAAAACAGGGTGGATAAAAAAAAAATCAAGATTTTTTTGATTTAAATGACAACTCCACCCTCCTAAGAACATCTTTTAGAAAAATGGCCTATTTAAATATGTTGAATATCATAGTTTGTCCTATGAATTCATTACTGCATGCTTCTCTGGATCCTCTGGAAACTGAGCAATTAGAAACCTTTACTGACCTGGGCATGCTCAAAGAGGCAGATAGGGGATTAACATTCAGTCATTGGCTGTGATGTCAACTGTCAAATCCATAACTGACAGTTGCTTATGAAGGTTCTCATTCATCCAGGTCATGGTATATCTGTTGTATTCAATTAGATCAACTGGACTTAAGTTATTTTCTTGAAGACGTTTCGCTATCATCCGACTGGCTTCTCAATTCAGAATGACTTGTACAAGAATCTGTGCATTATGTACCCTGAAAATCCCAATTAGCATATCACAGCAGTTGTTAAGGGCGTGATTAGATAGTGGCTAAGAGGTGTTATAGGAACGCCCATAAGGTGTCAAACAGCATTGTCCATGGCGACAGTTGGTGTCGAACCCCCCACCTCTATTTAGGCTTGGTTTCTTTATTTTCACATAAATGGCCTCCTTAACACCCTCTCTTGAACCAGTCACGTTCCTTTGCCAATATGTTAACATTACATCTTCAAAGGTATGTCCTTACCTTAAGATGCAGGTACACGGCTGAGTCCTGACCGAGGAATTGGCTCTTCTGTGCTGGGCCATCCGTTGAGCGAGTTGTTGTTTGGTCTCAGTGCAGTGCAGTGAAGAATGCTCTGATTTGTAGTGTGGGGAGAACCAAACAACAACTGCATCAACGTATGGCCCACACAAAGAGCCAATTCTTTGGGTCAGGACTCAGCCGTGTACCTGCATCTTAAGATAAAGGACATACCTTTGAAGATTGTAATGTTAACATATTGCAAAGGAACGTGAGAGGTTTTAAGAGGCCATTTATGTGAAAAATAAGAAACCACCTAAATAGAGGTGGGGGGTTCGACACCATCTGTCTGCCATGTACATATCTGTTTTGACACCTTACTCTGGGCGTTCCTATAACACCTCTAGCCACTATCTAATCACGCCCTTAACACCTGGCTTGTGATTTGCTAATTGATTTTCAGGGTACATAATTGCCACAGATTCTTGTACAAGTCATTCTGAATGTAGAAAGCCAGTCGGATGACTAGCGAAACGTCTTCAAGAACTAAACTTCAAGTCCGTTGATCTAATTGAATACAACAACATAACTGACAGTTACTAATGGAAGAACCTGGAAAAACAGGGAAAACAGGACATTTTGCCGGATTTCAGGTTAGACTTATATATTTCAGATTTCAAACTATTACCGTTTAGGCTTTTGGGGGTGATTTCACCTGTAGCTGTACTTGCCCTTTTAAAACAGATTATTTTTTTTAAATATATGCTTTTTGTGGAAAATATATTACATCAAGGTATTCCATCATGAATAAAGTTTTTTTTTTTTTATTACGTATGTAGAATAAGGCTTTATATGTTTATTTTTTTATAATTAATTCATTCACATGTCATGGTCTTCCAGAAAGTTATGGGGCAGTTTCTCTGCCACAAGATATATCATAAACCACACAAATATTGATAGTTTAAAAAGCTACTGTATAGAATAAAGTAATATAGACCTGCTCAAACTAATTTTGAAAATTTACGTCCGTTCAGATATCATACCCCAACAGTAATGTCATACTTTAGTGTTGTTCCCCCGTCCACCACATATCCAATATTGTTAAGCATGTCATATACACACGCTCGATACTGCATTCATCCAATGGACTAATTGACACATTTTGTGCCGGTAGGTTTGGAATTAGTCCATTGGATGAATGTAGTATAGAGCATGTGTATATGACATGCTTAACAATATTGGATATGTGTGTGATATGAAGCTCTCAACGACTTATAGGCACAGTATCATCATTCTGACGATTTTATCTAAGACAAATGAAGCCTACAGTGATATTATGGCATGATCAAACACACAATATGTCCACAAAAGTTCTCTTTAAACTAGTGAAATTGACATTCTATTAAGATGTCTCAACTCTTAAATACTATATAAAAAAACCCCTTAAAAACACCTAAAACACACCAACAACCATTAGTGATGGAGGATGATCTAATGATGCATTCATATCACACACATATCCAATATTGTTAAGCATGTCATATACACACGCTCGATACTGCATTTATCCAATGGACTAATTACAAACCTACCTGCACAAAATGTGTCTATAATGTAGGTAAAAGTGGGACCGAAACACTAATAGTGTCCCTCTGGACCTTATTTAGTAATCTTAACAATGGTCACAGAATCTGCATAATGGAGGATCCATTTCCATTTCACTAGTTTAAAGAGAACTTTTGTGGACATATTGTGTGTTTGATCATGCCATAATATCACTGTAGGCTTCATTTGTCTTAGATAAAATCGTCAGAATGATGATACTGTGCCTATAAGTCGTTGAGAGCGCGGACGGGGACACTACCCTCTAAAGTATGACATATACTGTTGGGTATGATATCTGAACCCCGTCCGCGCTCTAACGACTTATAGGCACAATATCATCATTCTGTTTTATCTAAGACAAATGAAGCCTACAGTGATATTATGGCATGATCAAACACACAATATGTCCACAAAAGTTTCTTTAAACGATGAAATTGACATTCTATAAGATGTCTCAACTCTTAAATACTATATAAAAAACCCTTAAAACACCTAAAACACACCAACAACCATAGTGATGGAGGATGATCTAATGATGCATTCATATCACGCACATATCCATATTGTTAAGCATGTCATATACACACGCTCGATACTGCATTCATCCAATGGACTAATTACAAACCTACCGACACAAAATGTGTCTATAATGTAGGTAAAAGTGGGACCCAAACACAGGCTTGCCTGACGAAGTCACGTGTTAGTGACGAAGTACGTCGTTGTTCATGAGGAGTCACGTGATGCACGATCGCGTCGAGGACCCGAGCGCCATTTCCAAGACGAGTAACTGCTTGGTCTCAGACACAGTGGACACAGAGGATAAGTGTGGGGTGCATTGTATATAATGGAGGATCTGTTAAGTAAAGGGGTGGAATAATGTGTACAGTTGATTTAAGTGCCGCGACATATATGTTTCGTAGTGTACTATTCGGATATTAGAAGTCCTTTATTTAGCTTAACAACTGTCAAATGTCACATACCACAGCCGGTTGGCAATAAGAGAAATTGCATTAAAGTAGGCCGCAGTGAGGCCACGAGTTAACGGATATGAATATAGATGAGACATTTGGAAAATGAGGTAGGATTACAGGCATAGTCAAACTAAGGGCGTCTATTATGAGGCTCTATAGGTTCCGCTCACTAATACACATATATAGTAGCGGACATATGTGTAGTCGTGATAACCGAATTTGATAATATTAGATCCTCCTTTATGCAGATTCTGTGAACATTGTTAAGATTACTAAATAAGGTCCAGACGGAACTATAGTGTTTGGGTCCCACTTTTACCTACATTATAGACACATTTTGTGCCGGTAGGTTTGGAATTAGTCCATTGGATGAATGCAGTATCGAGCGTGTGTATATGACATGCTTAACAATATTGGATATGTTGTGATATGAATGCATCATTAGATCATCCTCCATCACTAATGGTTGTTGGTGTGTTTTAGGTTGTTTTTAAGTTTTTTTTTTATATAGTATTTATGAGTTGAGACATCTTATAGATGTCAATTTCACCAGTTTAAAGAGAACTTTTGTGGACATATGTGTGTTTGATCATGCCATAATATCACTGTAGGCTTCATTTGTCTTAGATAAAATCATCAGAATGATGATACTGTGCCTATAAGGTCGTTGAGAGCGGGACGGGGAACACACTCTCAAAGTATGACATATACTGTTGGGTATGATATCTGAACGGACGTAAATTTTCAAAATTAGTTGAGCAGGTCTATATTACTTTATTCTATACAGTAGCTTTTTAAACTATCAATATTTTGTGGTTTATGATAATATCTTGTAGGCAGAGAAACTGCCATAATTTCTGGAAGACCATGACATTGTGAATGAATTAATTATAAAAAAATAAACATATAAAGCCTTATTCTACATACGTATAAAAAAAAAAAAACTATTCATGAGGAATAACCTTTGATGTAATATTTTCCCAAAAAGCATATTTATTTAAAAAAAATAAGCTGTTTAAAAGGGCAAGTACAGCTACAGGTAAATCACCCCCCAAAAGCCTAAACGGTAATAGTTTGAAATCTGAAATATATAAGTCTAACCTGAAATCAGGCAAAATGTCCTGTTTCCCCTGTTTCTGCTTCCAGGTCTTCCCAGTTAGTAACTGTCAGTTATGTCTGTTGTATTCAATTAGATCAACTGGACTTGAAGTTTAGTTCTTGAAGACGTTTCGCTAGTCATCCGACTGGCTTTCTCAATTCAGAATGACTTGTACAAGAATCTGTGGCAATTATGTACCCTGGAAAATCCCAATTAGCAATCACAGCCAGGTGTTAAGGGCGTGATTAGATAGTGGCTAAGAGGTGTTATAGGAACGCCCAGAGTAAGGTGTCAAAACAGCATTGTAATGGCAGACAGATGGTGTCGAACCCCCCACCTCTATTTAGGCTTGGTTTCTTTATTTTCACATAAATGGCCTCTCAACACCTCTCACGTCCTTTGCCAATATGTTAACATTACAATCTTCAAAGGTATGTCCTTTATCTTAAGATGCAGGTACACGGCTGAGTCCTGACCCAAGAATTGGCTCTTCTGTGCGGGCCATACGTTGATGCAGTTGTTGTTTGGTCTCCCACACACAAATCAGAGCATTCTTCACTGCACTGCACTGAACCAAACAACAACTGCATCAACGTATGGCCACAGAAGAGCCCATTCCTCAGGTCAGGACTCAGCCGTGTACCTGCATCTTAAGGATAAAGGACATACCTTTGAAGATTGTAATGTTAACATATTGGCAAAGGAAAGTGACTGGTCAAGAGAGGTGTTAAGGAGGCCATTTATGTGAAAATAAAGAAACCAAGCCTAAATAGAGGTAGGGGGGTTCGACACCAACTGTCTGCCATGTACAATGCTGTTTTGACACCTTACTCTGGGCGTTCCTATACACCTCTTAGCCACTATCTAATCACGCCCTTAACAACGCTGTGATATGCTAATTGGGATTTTCCAGGGTACATAATTGCCACAGATTTGACAAGTCATTCTGAATTGAGAAAGCCAGTCGGATGACTAGCGAAACGTCTTCAAGAAACTAACTTCAGTCCAGTTGATCTAATTGAATACAACAGATATACCATGACCTGGATGAATGAGAACCTTCATAAGCAACTGTCAGTTATGGATTTGACAGTTGACATCACAGCAATGACTGAATGTTAATCCTATCTGCCTCTTGAGCATCGCCAGGCTCAGTACAGGTTCTAAATGCTCAGTTTCCACGAGGATCCAGAAGCATAGCAGTAATGAATCATAGGACAAACTATGATATATCAACAATTTTAAATAGGCCATTCTTTCTAAAAGATGTTCTTGGAGGGTGGAGTTGTCATTAAATCAAAAAAAATCTTGATTTTTTTTTTTATCCACCTGTTTCATGGTCATAAACACAAAACGCTGGTACCCCCCAAACCCCCACACAGACAAGGTACACCCACCTATGATCTACCTTTCATTTCCATGGAAGCCATATTTTAAGGGTAACTATAGTCAGTCAAAAATGAATTTTCATATTCTCATAAACTTTTATCCTCAATAAAGTTAGTTATATGGTCTAAACATACCCTCAACCTCACATGGGTACACACACCTATTGACCTACCCTCTATTCCTGTGGCAGCCATACTTAAAGGGTAAATAAGTTTAAAAAAACATTTTTGATATATTTCAATAAAACTTAGTTATATGGTCATACAAGCAAAAAATCGGACCCGACTTTTTTCCCACAAACCAACTGTCAAAACTACCCACAGCATACAGCATTTCAAACTGTCAAAACTGGCACCATTCCAGCTACAGCAAAACGGAACACAGAAAATAATATGACAGCAAGGAAAGCTGAAAATGTAAGATCTTTTTTAGATGGGATATATAGAAATAGGCGCAGATTAACAAAAAGTTTATGGTAGTGGTTGGAAAGAATGATAGTTTCAAGTAATGGGCAATTTAAAATGACTAATCATTAATAAAGTGTTGATTTTAAAACCCCCAACCTGACACAGGTACACACACCTTCTGACCTACCCCTCCATTACTTTTGCAGCCATAGCTACTATAGTCATAAAACACATTTTGACCAATCATCAACATTTTTTAACCCCCAACCTGACCCAAGTGCAACACAACAAATAACCTACCCTTCACTTCCATGGCAGCATACTTTAAGGGTAACTATAGTCAAAAAAATTTTGATCATTTTTTTTTTAACTTCCAACCTGACACAGGTACACACACCAAATGAGTTACTCATTCATTCAGTGGCAACCAATTTAAAGGGTAAGTATTGTCAAAAAACACATTTTGACCAATCATCAAAAAGTTGCTTTTTTTAAAAATAAAAAAGTAAATACAACAATGTCCTCATCATTGCCATTATGGAGTTCCCTTCCAAAATGCGGCCTTCAAGCCAAATTCAAAGTTTATACTTAAAATTTTCCTTTAGTTACATTATTATTTACTTGTAAGTTATGAGCCCGTTCTCTATATTTAAAATATTTGCATGTGAACCAACATGTGACCAAAAGCACACTGATTGCCAGAGAAACTACGTTATTGGCTGGGGGGGGAGACATGTGAGATCTGAAATGTATATGGAAAGTCTGTACAGGGTAAGTCTATCCTGATTGGTTTGAGATAAACACAGGAAGACGAAGCCACTAGAGACAAATAAGTGGTGGGAGTTGCCTAGAACTGTGAACTTGTGCACTAACTTGCTCATGTGCTGTTTAAGGAGTTAACATTTTGCTGAAGAGTTAAAGGGGGTACACACGGGGGATTTTTGTCCCGATCTAATGTTCGCTACTAGCGAGTGCTCAGCCAGGACAAATGACTGTCGGCCCAGCAATAGTGGCTGCGGCCAACAGTTTGCGCAACCATCTTGCAGTCAAATAGGAACGGACAATTGCCTGTGATTTACCAACAGGACCGATTGCCCATTGTCGGTTAGGATGAACGGGCGACCCAGCGTAGTCTCGGCGCGCACCGCCACCACCCACACCATGTGATATTTCCGGCCAACCGACACACGGTACGGTCAGTCAGACAAAAATATCGTACGGTTTGTACCCAGCCTTAAAGTTGGAAATTGATCTGCCAGTTGATGATTATGCTAATTAGCCACTATCCCATTACTCTCTATGATAAACAAACTTATTTCTAATACAGCATTGGGGTAAAATTCTGGAATTTTATAATTAATTTGGCTTGAAGAGCCAAATTAACTGCCCTTCCTATTTCTTCTTCTTCCGTTTTATTCTTCTTCTTTTTGGACTGTATCTCCTCTCACAGTTTTTGAGTAGACATGAAATTCAGTACAGTCATGTGGGGCATATAGGGAGTGTGATACCTAGCTAAGAAATCCTTGGAAACGTTATCGACTAATTTGGGGCAGATTTTTTTCCCCATAGACTATAACGGTAACAATCTTCAATGTGGATATTTCAAGGTTTAAGGGTCATGAGATCAAAACAGTTTGTTTATGTTCATAAAACACAAATGCTGATACCCCCAACACAGACACAGGTACACCCCTACTGACCTACCTTTCTAATCCAATGGAATCACATACATAAAGGGTAACTATAGTCAAAAAACTAATTTTGATCATCATCAAAAAAAGTTAGTTACATTGTCATACATGCAAAAACACATACCCCCAACCTCACATTGGTACACACACCATCAAAAAAACTAATTTCGATTATCCTCAATAAAAGTTAGTTTTATGGTTGTAAACAAAAGACGCATACCCCTCAACCAGACCTGGTACACACCCCTACTGACCTACCCTTCCATTTCCGTGGGAGCTTACTTTAAAGGAAATAATTGTCAAAAAAATAATTTTGACTAATTATCAACAAGTTTGTTTATTTAACCCCAACCTGACCAGGTAAACAAAACTACTGATTTACCATTCCATTTCCATGACAGCCATATAAAGGGTAACTATAGTCAAAAAACTATTTTGATCAATAATCAAAAAAGTTAAAAAGAGAAAAAGGATACAAACATGGCGGCACACCGACCATGAAGTTAATATACACGAGGTGCTGCAAAGATTCTAAGTATACCACTCCCAGCTCTCAAGTGTCCCAAGTAAGCAATAATAGAAAAGTGCTACTCACGTGGATATGATTAAAAGTTCAAGATTTATTTCTTCATTTAAAACAACACACTAAAAGTTATACATATTCAGGAGCAGTATCCTATCGAGGGTGACCCACCTTACATGTTTCATGAGGTACCCACTTCGTCAGAGGCCTCTGACGAAGTGGGTACGTCAGAGGCCTAATTTGGTTTTGATACTGGGCTGTTATGATGAGGTGCACACATCATTTTAACAAGACAAGAAGGGGGTAACTGGATATTGTAATGTAGGGGGGGCAGGGTTAACTGCTGTTGTACTGATGATGGTAACTATCTTCAGTACAGACATTTTACCTTTTTCAGGACTAACCCCACCCCCACCAGACAAATGAACCAATCACCAGCGAAACCTTGTTCAAAACTTACAAATTTCTTTGCACCCAGGGACATGTTTTTTGTTGCAGGCCATCAGCTTTTTGCAGATTTAGTTTCATTTAACAAATTACAATAAAGCATTGGTAATGCCCCATAACATTCTTCAAGTCAGAACATTAACAGATACTATGGTACAGCTCTATTCTAGAATGCTAAAATGTCCCATGAAAACAAACAACAACAGAAGACATTCAGGTCAATGGCAGAAATGCGTGGAATGCTGTGAGAATTTTGATAAAGCCTTTCAGTCATTTAGCGCTTAAAAATAAAGAAAATGGAAACATACACACTACCCAAAAAATGTACTGCAACTAATTAACATAAACAAGATGTAATTAATCTTACTACAAAGAGTCTCGTGAGATCTTAAATTGTCAGCTCAGCTACATGCACAAAGGCAGTGACATTCTACACTGCAGCTATGGACTTTGAAATGATAAAGCATAGTTCTTCAGATCGATTGTCTTTTTAATCTCAAAAACAATCTATTGTTTTGATTTACTTGACTCTTTTACATGATCTCACTTTTTTAAGAAGATAAGCAAGATGACAGTTCCCACACATATCCCATTAATGTCAATTTCATTCATAGGTTAACTTAAAACGGCAAAACAATAAGTACACCTCAATGGTAGGTACCTAACAGTCTCCAAGGGAAGTCCTGGTGGAGGAACTTTATTCAAGTAAGTCTTCAAATCCTGATCCACATGTTCGAAAACTAAAGTTACTTTAGTCTCACGATCTGTTTCTGGCAGAAGCGCAGACATCCAACCTAGAGGAGGGAACAGTTTCACAGGTTTGTTTGATATAAAAATGTAAGCATGCAGTGCTTTTACACATGTACATAATTAAAAACAAAGTAAAATGCAGGAATGCACTGACAGACACCAAGAATAACAACAAATGTTCTGGATTCAAAAAGATTTCAATCCAATCAGGTTTAAAGAAAAACCCAACATTTACCGTATATACTCTAGTAAAACCGAGGTTTTGGTTTAAAAAAAAAAACCTTTGTTTATACCAAGTGAATCTCCTTACCTTCCGCAAACGGCAGCCACTAGCTCCACTTCCTCTGTTCTGCAGGCTGACTTCACTGTAGTAGTCCGAGTAGTGACTTTAGCACAGCAGAGAATGTGGAGCGAGCGGACGCTGGAACAGTAAGAGATTTACCTGGGAATTAGGTTAGGATAGGAGGTTACTGGTTACCATTTTGTATAAGGGGGAGTAATACCTGCAGTGGCAAATCCATGCAGATGTTTGGAAACTACAACTCCCAGCATCTAAAGCATGCTGGGTTTGTAGTTCCAAACATCCGAGTGCAAGGAATTGGGGGTTACTGTAGGGAATTAATAGATAACTGGTATGAGATAAATGGTAGGTGATCATTTATGGATACCTATCTACACAAGTGTTAGGAGTCTCACTTGTTCCTGTTTATTACGTGCACTGCAGGTATATTAAAAATATTTAAATAGTATTGTAACCAACGGTATTCAGACAAAATATTATGCAGAAAAAGCTGTTCTAGGTCAGTACTTTCTTCATTCAGCATTTTTTTTGCTCCCTTGGGGTAGAGACAAAAGGTGTAAATGCCAGTTACAAGGTTTATGAAAAGAGTTACTAATTGCCTGTTAATTCAGGAGGATTTTGGGATATCAGCCCTTTTTATTGTATTATTTATAGTGTATTTTCACATAGTACAGGATGTAGTCCACATTGCATTTGGCTGGGTACACACTATTCAATATTTTCGTCCAACTGACCAAGGGTGCTACTTGGCAGAAATATCGCATGGTGTTGTGGGGCGTCCGCGACCAGGTCAGTCACCCATTCATCCAGATCGGATGAAGAAATGGTTTGGTCACAACTGGCTGTATGAAAGTATTTATTTAAAACTTACAGGTAGATGCAATATCCCATGCATGGGGAAAATATATGCAAAACCCACTCCAATCCATGTTATATTCAGTTAGAGAGGGTTTTGTACTTATTTGCATTGCCTGTGTCATTCCCAAAGACTTTGGAAATAGAACAGTGCAAGGAATTCAATAAATTAGCGATGATTATGTGCTCATTTTTGGCACCCGAATGAAAGCCTTTTCAATGTGGCTTTAAAGCAGTGCAAAGATCAGAATAAATAATTTTACCTCCTGTTATTACTTATGAACCTAGAGATGGATTGACCTGTACATGTGTGGTCTGTTATTGACCAACTCTCCCTCTAATCATAACAGGAGGTAGATAGAATGTTAAAAAAAAAAAAAAACGGAATTGTTTATTTTGCAATCAAACCATGACAAAAAAATGATCGGGCTAGGCAGTTGTCAATTCACTAGATCATTCAAGGGAACACCAGGAGGTAAGATTTCTAGGCATGGCCAGCATTATGTTTCAGCACAGGAATCACAAATCCGCTAACACATTACTGGTTTGCAATTACTTGCATGGCACCAACCTTATTTTAGATTAGATCCTCTAGGTGAGAATACAGGTAAAAAGTTTTGCTGCTTGTGCTCTGAAAGTTTGAGCTCAATTTCTAATCATTAATATTTTTAAAGATGGATTAAAACAAAAAAAAAACATATAAATACAATTGGTATCACTTGGAGCTTTTCAAACCTTAAAAGGGCATGTCCAATCCCCCCCCCCCAAAAAAAGGCTTTTTAAAGAAAAATAATCCGGCGTTTGGGTCTGGGCAGGGGACCTCTATCACACCAAAAGGTTTCACACATAGGGCAGGGGGACCGAGGATGGATCTGGATGGTGGGAGGGGCGCCAAGGGAGGCTGAAGGCACGGAAAAGGCAACGTCAGATTACAATGAGATCTGCAAAAGCATGTTGGAAAAACAGTATATCTTCAAATTGGCTAAATGGATTGGATGGGGGATGGCTTGTATTAAAGCTAGAATCATGGCCAATAACATAAAATTATAAGTTTTGAGGGTGGACTTGCTCTTTAAACAGTAAACTAGATGCTGAAAATTACTGAGGCAGTGACCTTTCAAACAACGTCTGTGTTAATGATTTTTCCAGTGTGAGCAGTTCTATGAATATCTTACTAAGCACAATAAGTAGGTGCAGTTTTTGTAACCTGATCCATGTAGATTCATTGTCATTTAAGTGCAGAAGAAATGCTGATGGGAAGTAGTATTTCCCTAACAAGCAGCCCAACAAGTTTTGTGAGATTCATAAAACTAAAATATGCACTTCTAATCAACCAGTAATTTGTTGTTGGGCTTTAGGCTTCCTAAAAGATACCTTAATAAATGACTGGGTAAACTAAACATACTGCATATTTTACATGACATGCTTCTAGTTGGAGAATTAGATATACACACAGGGATCGTTGTGTTCGCTTTCCATTCAGCCTATGCTGAACAAAGCAAAGAAAGCCTGTGCTTCTGTATGGCAGACACTTTACTGCACACACAGTGGTTTGCAAAAGTATTTGGCTCCCTTTTTTTCCACATTTTGACTTACACCTGCCGCAACATGAATCAATTTTATTGGAAGTTAAAGACCAATCAAATTGGTGTACACGTGAGAAGTGGAAACCATACATGATTCCAAACATTTTAAACAAATCAATAACTGCAAGCATGATGAGTGCTAATGACTAAATAGAGTGCACCTTGTGAATCTAATGTCAGTAAAATACACTCTCTGTGAGGCTCAGGGTGTTTAGAGAACTTGGGCAACAACACATGAAGTCCAAAGAACACACCAGACAGGTCAGGGATAAAGTTATGAGAAATTTAAGCAGGCTTAGGTTACAACATCTTCCAAAGGACTTGACATCCACGGAGAGCACTGTTCAAGCGATCATTCAGAAATGGGAGTATGGCACAACTGTAACCATCCAAGGCAAGGCGTTCCACCTAAACTCACAGGCCGAACAAGGAGAGCGCTGATCAGAAATGCAGTCAAGAGGCCCATGGTGACTCTGGATGAGCTGCAGAGATCTACATCTCAAGTGGGGGAATCTGTCCATAGGACAACTTGAGTCGTGCACTGCAAAGTTGCACTTAGGAAGTGTGGCAAGAGAAGAGCCATTGTTAACGAGAAGCATAAGAAGTCCCGTTGCAGTTGCCACAAGCATGTGGGGGGGGGGCAGCAAACATGTGGAGAAGGGTGCTCTGGTCAGATGAGACCAAAGGAAATTTTTAGCCAAAATGCAAAAGCTCTGAGGACAAAAAACTAACACTGCACATCACTCAGAACACACCATCCCCACTGTCAAATATCATGCTCTGGGGGTGCTTCTCTTCAGCACGGACAGGGAAGCTGGTCAGAGTTTAGGGAAGAGGATGGAGCCAAATACAGGGCAATCTTGAACACCTTTTGGAGTCAGCAAAAGACTTGGACTGGGGCGGAGGTTCACCTTCCAGCAGGACAACAACCCTAAACATAAAGCCAGGGCAACAATGGAATGGTTTAAAACAAAACATATCCATGTGTTAGAATGGCCCAGTCAAAGTCCAGATCTAAATCTATCGAAAATCTGTGGCAAGATCTGAAAACTGCTGTTACAAAGGCTGGCCATCTAATCTGACTGAGCTGGCGAGTTTTGCAAGAAGAATGGGCAAGGATTTCAGTCTCTAGATGTGCAAAGCTGGACGAGACATACCCTAAGTACAAGTATGACTAGGGGGCTGAATAATTCCGCATACCCACTTGCAGTATTGATTTGTAAAAATGTTGGAATTCGTATGATTTCGTTCCATACTCAGTGTACACCACTTTGTATTGGTCTTTCACGTGGAATTCCAATAAATTGATTCATGTTTGGGCAGTAATTGACTAAATGTGGAAAACTTCAAGGGCCTGAATACTTTTGCAAACCACTGTATATATCTTTATCGGATATATTGTTATTCAACATTTCCAGTGTTTTTCAAGTGCAGGTCATGATGGTACATCTGTCACGCGAAGCTACAAAACTCCTTTGCAGGGACAGTTACTATTTGATGGGCCCCTGGCAAATAACACTCATTTCCTTGTCTCTATTTTTAGGGCAAATGTGCCAGTACATCAACGATGTAAGGTGAAAATGGGAGAACCTACAACCTTTGTAAAATTATATACAGTCACTCTAATAAATAGAGCAGCAAAATTATTAATTGTATGCAGTACAATTATACATGCTGCTTCAAATTCTATATTTTGTTATAATAGTAAAGTACACAAAAGTGAAATTGAAATGAACAAAATACACACACACAACAGACAGAGAGCAATGAACCTGAAATAGTCAAAGTTAAAAGGGTACATACATAGAGCACAATTCTATACTACACTTCTGTCCTTTGGGGATGGTATACTAATGTGCGCACACTCAAATATATAAGGGCAAAACTTCTAAATCACCCATTTATAAAATTAATCCATTGATTAAACTTGGAAGATCTAACAAACATAAGATGAGAAAGTGATTAAATACTAAGGGCTAGGCTCCACCAGGTCGTTTTAACACGCAATCTGATTGCGTTAGTGGCTTAATTGAAGTGGCGTACACTCTCAATGCGATCACCTTTTTGGTGGTGATTTGCATGTGCTCAGATCCCTGAACATAACAGTGATCACAGCGAAATCAGGCACCAACAAATGCGCTATCACGTGCACTTTGTGTGGCATCAGGTAAGGGGATGTTGCAATCAGTATTGCAGGTTTGTGTGTGCTAATAATTTAAAGTAACCAATCAGATGTAAATACACATGGACTTTTTTCAGCAAATACCATCCGATCCAACAGGATTTTCTGAATATCACGCATGTGTATTGATAGGTTATGATGCAGACGAAATACTGTAAAGGGCATTGCTTGTGAAGGTTCTCATTCATCCAGGTCATGGTATATCTGTTGTATTCAATGAGATCAACTGGACTTGAAATGTAGTTCTTGAAGACGTTTCGCTAGTCATCGACTGGCTTTCTCAATTCAGAATGACTTGTACAAGAATCTGTGGCAATTATGGTACCCTGGAAAATCCACCAATTAGATATCACCAGCCAGGTGTAAGGTTGTGTATTAGATAGTGGCCAAGAGGGTTTATAGGAACGCCAGAGTAAGGTGTTAAAACAGCATGTACATGGCAGACAGTTGGTGTCGAACCCCCCCACCTCTATTTAGGCTTGGTTTCTTTATTTTCACATAAATGGCCTCCTTAACACCAGGGTACATAATTGCCACAGATTCTTGTACAAGTCATTCTGAATTGAGAAAGCCAGTCGGATGACTAGCGAAACGTCTTCAGAACTACATTCAGTCCAGTTGATCTAATTGAATACAACAGATAGTAAAGGGCATTGCAACCTACAGTCCAAACACTGCCATGTAGACAGGGCAGCGAAAGATGTTCATATTTAGTATATATGGAATGATTGTTACGGTGTATGAATGCATGGGATAAATCCACACTCATATTCACTCAGAATTGGCTGTGAATTTTCAAACAAGGTCACATGTATATGGGCACCTTTAGTTTTACTGGGTTAATGCAGTTAGATAACTTTGATTGGTTGCTGCATATCAATTGCAGTGGAAAAACTTGCACCTTTTATTGCGCTTCTTAAAAGTGCTTTCTCCACACTCAAGATACTATACAAAGGTTAAACAAATGGATTCAGACTTCAGTAGCAAAAGTATTAACCCTGAAATTTTAAATAAGAGAAAGGATGGCATTCTTTCGACATAAACCAAAAGTCAAAAAAAGTTTTCTATTAGGATTAACTTCTGCAAGCAGTGGCTACATCACTTCTGGGATTGTCCAACCCTGAATTATACAGCATATAGAAAGTGACATCCTATGCATAAGTACTTACTTTACATATTTGGATGGTCAACAATGTTCCAGGCGTTTCAACAGAGCTACCTCCCTACTGTAGACAGAGGAAGTCCATTCTCGTTCGTTTGCACACAGGACATTTTGAGGGCCACAAACTTTCCACTCTGAAAGATCACGTGCCTTGTAAACGTGCCATAGGCTCCAAATCCAATCTCAGCCACAGGCTTCATACTGGCCCTTCATCTCTTAGACATATTACAGGCCACTTTTCTTTTAATGGCCCCTATCTGGAAACAAAAACTATGATTAGCAACTGATCATCTAGAATCAGAGCAACAAAAGACACACACTGAATTGCATCATCAGAAAGACCTCTTGAAAAAATATCCCTTTTATTGTTATTTCTAATTCTATAGCAAAACTGCCATGTTCTACACTGTCAAGGAATCATTTTAGCTCCATGTTCTTATTTTGTAAAACTACTCGCACCTTCTGATATCCAACCCAGCTCGCTTTCTGCAGGTTTCTCCTTCCATCTCCCCCATTTTTCAGCTACTCTTCTTTAGGAATTGGTATGTCCTACTAACGCTTCTATGATGTCAAAAATGTGCCCACATAAACCATGGACTCCTTCCACACACATATTTTCTCATTACATTTATGACCTTGTCAAAAAATGGCTGGTGTGACAATCAGAAAGGAGGTCATACATGCAAGACAACCACACACATCATATTGTGTTGTGCGATATTGTACAGCAACTGAATTGTGTGAGGTAACTGCTGTGCTGACAAATTCAGTCCAATACATGTCTTATCGTACATACTGTAAATTTGGATGGACCAAAATACCAAACCCATTACCTTTGTATAATGTATGGCCTCTTAAGAAAATAGAAAAGAACAAAGGCTTCTATAGACATGACTAAACTTGAAGGGAAGTTAGAAAAAAATTCATTCTAATAAAAATCAATTAAAAAATTAACTACATGCAGAGATCCCCAAACCTGATTTCCCGTCCACTTTACGGATGACATTACAGCTGTAATGTCGGCCACAAATTTTAATCTGGCTGATGAACATTGATAAGAAACACTCAACAGGAAGATGTTAAAGGGCACTTATACTAAAAAAATTATTCTTTTATGTATATACTCAAGTATAAACTAGGTTTTCAATTAAAAAACCTCTGTTTATACTCAAGTCAACCACTACCTTGTCAGTAAAGCAATGGCCGCATGCTCAGATCCTCTGCGCTTCGGATGACATCACTACTGGCACACTTACTTCCCCGCGCCGAGTAGTGACATCATTCAGAAGCGCGGAGGTGCTTTTACTGACAAAGGTAGGAGAAGGCAGAGTGGTCTACACTGGTGGCCACAGAAAGAGATAGATCAGGAGATATCCATGATCTCAACTCAAGAGCCCTGGGCAGGATCTTGTGCTGCTTCTGTCCCATACAGTAATAGCCATACTGGATTAGGCTATATACTGTATGGATTACACTATAGGAATTCTGCTTTCCATTTAAAGGGAAACTAAAGCCTCAAAAATACAGATATCAGAAGGCAGTAGTGGTCATATTTTCTACACTTGGTTTATTACTCGAGTCAATCACATTTACCCTTTTAGGGTAAAATTAGGTACCTCGATTTATACTGGGTCGGGTTTATACTCTAGTATAATGGTAATTAAACTCCCTTCTTAAACCCTACCTAAGAGATGATAGAGGAAAAAAACAGGAGGGGGAATTCCTTTCCGACGCCACAATGTCAACGGAAAGTATCCCTGGATCAACCGAGAAATACAGTATATGTATTAAAACAAACAACGTTTCAGGAATGCTATGGTCCCTTCTCCGCTTTCTTTTTTGGCACAGGGGACTAATTTCATGGCACATATTTGTACACTCTTTGAATAGATCTGTGTGTCTTTATTCTTATGTAAATATTAAAATAAAAATATAAATGATTAAATTGCTATCAAATGTTGTGGTGCATGTATACATAACACAATGATAATACACAATACATGGGGTGATTCATTGAGAGACAATTAAGTCTTTCCATGTAATGCCACATAATCTATAGTACCAGAGTCAGTTTGAGTTTACAGGGTAATGGGCTTGTAACGCTTTAAAAAGATAAGCATGCACTCTCAGTGGGGTGTGTGTGTGCTACAGAGTGGCAAGTCAACATAAAGCAATACAGTATATATTAGGAAAGAGGGCTCTGAATGAAGTAAGCCATTTTTCCAATTTCATTTTACGTTAATTTCTTTTACTTATCCCTTCCAGTTGTGCTTACCCAAGTATCACTAGACACACAAAATATACATACATACAGTAAACACATTCTGTACAAAATGCTTTACAATGAAGATCTTTCCAACTCAATCAACATCGAATCATCCTAAAAACGCAATTGCTTAAACAAGTGCATAAGGACAAGAAAAACATCATTTGCAATCTCAAAAAAGAGGCAAAAAGCAGGAGTAACAAATACGTACATCAAACTACAGACACAGCAATTCTAACATTTAAATAAATTAGATTTGTATAGATTTGTATGTTTTTTACTACATTGCTACAGGTTCTTCTATACTTACAAACTCTAAAGCTTCCCATTCATTAAAGTAACCGTGTAGGAATGCCTTTTAAATCATTGTACTTTTGATTGCAGTGTTTAACGCAGCCTACAGCAAACACTTCCATTGGGAATTCATTATAGTTCAATTTCAATTTACCCTTAATAACAACCAAGCAACAAACTGCTAAACTGTTTACTTACTGCAGCCTTAACCCTCTTGGTTTGCCTGTGCTCTAGTAGAACACTAAGAGGAAAAAGGCAATGCAAATAAATCCTCCCTTTACAGACTTTTCCGGTGTTCTGACCAATAGGATCCTGTTAAATAAATTGTAACCTGTTCCACGTGGTTCTAGATAGGCGAATGCACTGTTTCTGGGCTACTTTATCCCAGCCCCCACCCTGCACTCCTTGGCTAGGATTCTCTAGGCTGGTAACTGCACCCACCGTGTTTCTATCTAAACACCCTCCCCTTCTTGCCACAATTCCACATGAACTTGATTTGCCTTTTTTTTGTTGTTTTCAGATTAAATCTGACAGGGTGAGAGACTATGTAGAATATTGCAATTACAGTATACAGAGTTGCAATTTACAATAAACCCAAATTGAACATCCTCACATGGGGTCCCCCCTGCACCTTCAGAATATGAAATAGTCTCCTACCAGGGTGGTTGTGACTGGGGTCTCGTGTGTTAAGATTCCAGTTAGAGTCTCTCTCTATAGCATAGCAGACATTCATCTAGCCTCACATGTCCCCATACAATTCACTTGGAAATGCCTAAGTACAACACTCACTTCTGCATAGAAACAGTCATGGGCGATTGTTGTTCCCTGTCCCTCCTACAGTCAATTAGGCAACATTCCCATCCCCAAATGCAATGAGGATCGATTGATAGATAAGGAAATTTCCTAATACACCTGTAAAAAATACCTTCAGAAAAATATTATTTTCTATTAATTGCTCCTTTAGGCAGATGCCTAAAACTGTATTTGTATTGACAGCCACTACTGATTGTAGTTGTATGTATATTGTATTTTTTATTCATTCATTCACATCTGGCTTGTTCATAAGGCTGGGTAACATTACGATGGGATCCTTTGTCCCTTCGGGCCACTGAGGACCTTGTCCGTTCAGCCATAGAAGACCATATAATCAGACGCAGTTTTCCTGACCCGTCCGAAAAAAATATCCAATATTTCAACCAATGCACTAAAATGTCGGTTCCGGTGTGGTACCCAGCTTAAAGCTTACAATCTAAGCAATTTATCTACATCAGCCGAATGATTGCAGGGGAAACCAGAGGAAGCCGGAGGGAAACCCACACAAGCAAAAGGCGAACATACAAACCCTTTGCAGATGTGGTGTAATTGTATTGTTAAAGTCATAGGCCACGGGTAAAGGATCTTTATTCTACACAAAAAAGAACGAAAAATTGACGGTTGGGCAGCAATCGATTGCTGGAACCTTATTTATTATGGCACAAATACTGTATACTGGCCAGGTAAGAAAGAGGATTTCATGCTGCTAACTTCCTGGTAAGTGTCATGCGTGGAGATGCCGGTCATAAGTTAAATGACAAGCTTTATTTGATATGACTTTATCAGCATATATATAGGACAAAAACTAACACGTTAAAAAGACAGGAACGCCTAATCTTCTTAATCATGGGCATAGGTCTTGTAAAGGCCAAGGTGGCGACCATAGGTTGTCTTACATTGCTATTACATGCAAGCAACAGGCCATGTTTGCCATAGCTCATTTGTAACACGCACTGAGAGCACCATTAAACCAATATTTAGACTGTATGTTTTAGTCAGCATGGCAGATTTATGGTTAGCACTGGTGACTTGCAGCACAATGCCTACCTGTAGCACATCTGCAACCTAGTACTCCAGTTCCTTCACAATTAGAAGACCTATTGAAGGCTGTTTGTGTCTAATGGGTGCATTTTGTATAGAACATACCATTAAGCTTGGGGGGATAGCTGGTACTTATCGGTTTGGTATAACCACCATGGTAGCAGTGTGGGTGATAGGGTACTGCTGACTTGATGGGTGTTTACCCCGAGAAGATGTGTGTGGGAAAAAAGTACTAGCTGTATATGATATACACCCGATAAGCCGTGTGTGGGGTCATAGGTTACGTGTGTATATATACCTGATTAGCTGTGGTGTGTTTGATAGGTACTGCCATATATGGTATATACCGTTAGCCTGTGGGACTAGGGTATTAAAATTTTACTTATTACCTGGTAGCGTAGGTGAGATAGGGACATAACTGTTTCTTGTATATCAACTCACCATGCCTTTCTTCTATACATATGACAATGATAAACCAGTGAAAGGCCTAAACAACAACAATACTATTACTATGCGATCCTCTTTTATTACTGAGATCCATACTACAAGATAAATGGAAAAACATCTATGACATATGAGCCGTATAAGGAAAGGACAAAGCACAAGAAAATATTTCATAAAGCAGGATGCTATGAGTAATTATTGCCAGTGAGCCACTATCGCTATTAGCTTCCATGACCAAAACCTTAATACATAAAGAAATTCTGACTATAAAGTGTGTATATGACATGCTTAACAATATTGGATATGTGTGTGATATGAATGCATCATTAGATCATCCTCCATCACTAATGGTTGTTGGTGTGTTTTAGGTGTTTTTAAGGGTTTTTTTAATATAGTATTTATGGGTTGAGACATCTTAATAGAATGTCAATTTCACCAGTTTAAAGAGAACTTTTGTGGACATATTGTGTGTTTGATCATGCCATAATATCACTGTAGGCTTCATTTGTCTTAGATAAAATCATCAGAATGATGATACTGTGCCTATAAGTCGTTGAGAGCGTGGCACTACCCTCTAAAGTATGACATATACTGTTGGGTATGATATCTGAACGACCGTAAAGTAAATTTTCAAAATTAGTTTGAGCAGGTCTATATTACTTTATTCTATACAGTAGCTTTTTAAACTATCAATATTTGTGGTTTATGATATATCTTGTAGGCAGAGAAACTGCCCCATAATCTTCTGGAAGACCATGACATTGTGAATGAATTAATTATAAAAAAATAAACATATAAAGCCTTATTCTACATACGTAATTAAAAAAAAAAGCATTTTATTTAAAAAAAATAATACGTTTTTAAAAGGGCAAGTACAGCTACAGGTAAATCACCCTCCAAAAGCCTAAACGGTAATAGTTTGAAATCTGAAATATATAAGTCTAACCTGAAATCCGGCAAAATGTCCTGTTTCCCCTGTTTCTGCTTCCAGGTTCTTCCAGTTAGTAACTGTCAGTTATGTCTGTTGTATTCAATTAGATCAACTGGACTTGAAGTTTAGTTCTTGAAGACGTTTCGCTAGTCATCCGACTGGCTTTCTCAATTCAGAATGACTTGTACAAGAATCTGTGGCAATTATGTACCCTGGAAAATCCCAATTAGCATATCACAGCCAGGTGTTAAGGGCGTGATTAGATAGTGGCTAAGAGGTGTTATAGGAACGCCCAGTAAGGTGTCAAAACAAGCATTGTACATGGCAGACAGATGGTGTCGAACCCCCCCCACCTATTTAGGCTTGGTTTCTTATTTTCAAATAATGGCCTCCTTAACACCTCTCACGTTCCTTTGCCAATATGTTAACATTACAATCTTCAAAGGTATGTCCTTTATCCTTAAGATGCAGGTACACGGCTGAGTCTGACCCGAGGAATTGGCTCTTCTGTGCTGGGCCATACGTTGATGCAGTTGTTGTTTGGTCTCCCCCACATACAAATCAGAGCATTCTTCACTGCACTGCACTGAGACCAAACAACAACTGCATCAACGCATGGCCCAGCACAGAAGAGCCAATTCCTCGGGTCAGGACTCAGCCGTGTACCTGCATCTTAAGGATAAAGGACATACCTTTGAAGATTGTAATGTTAACAATTGGCAAAGGGACGTGAATGGTTCAAGAGAGGTGTTAAGGAGGCATTTATGTGAAAATAAAGAAAACAAGCCTAAATAGAGGTGGGGGGGTTGACACCACTGTCTGCCATGTACAAGCTGTTTTGACACCTTACTCTGGGCGTTCCTATAACACCTCTTAGCCACTATCTAATCACGCCGTTAAACCTGGCTGTGATATGCTAATTGGGATTTTCCAGGGTACTAAATTGTCACAGATTCTTGTACAAGTCATTCTGAATTGAGAAAGCCAGTCGGATGACTAGCGAAACGTCTTCAAGAACTACATTTCAAGTCCAGTTGATCTAATTGAATACAACAGATATACCATGACCTGGATGAATGAGAACCTTCATAAGCAACTGTCAGTTATGGATTTGACAGTTGACATCACAGCCAATGACTGAATGTTAATCCCCTATCTGCCTCTTCTGAGCATGCCCAGGCTCAGTACAGGTTTCTAAATTGCTCAGTTTCCATGAGGCATCCAGAAGCATAGCAGTAATGAATTCATAGGACAAACTATGATATATCAACATATTTTAAAGAGGCCATTCTTTCTAAAAGATGTTCTTAGGAGGGTGGAGTTGTCATTTAAATCAAAAAAAATCTTGATTTTTTTTTTTATCCACCCTGTTTCATGGTCATAAACACAAAACGCTGGTACCCCCAAACCCCCCACACAGACACAGGTACACCCACCTACTGATCTACCTTTTCATTTCCATGGAAGCCATATTTTAAGGGTAACTATAGTCAAAAAATGAATTTTCATATTCTCAATAAACTTTTATTCTCAATAAAAGTTAGTTATATGGTCATACACATACCCCTCAACCTCACATGGGTACACACACCTATTGACCTACCCTTCTATTCCTGTGGCAGCCATACTTAAAGGGTAAATAAAGTTTAAAAAAACATTTTTTGATATATTCTCAATAAAACTTAGTTATATGGTCATACAAGCAAAAAATCGGACCCGACTTTTTTCCCACAAACCAACTGTCAAACTACCCACAGCATACAGCATTTCAACTGTCAAAACTGTCACCATTCCAGCTACAGCAAAACGGAACACAGAAAATAATATGACAGCAAGGAAAGCTGAAAATGTAAGATCTTTTAGATTGGATATATAAAGAAATAGGGCGCAGATTAACAAAAAAGTGTTATGGTAGTGGTTGGAAAGAATGATAGTTTCAAGTAATGGGCAATTTAAAATGACTAATCATTAATAAAGTTTGATTTTAAACCCCCAACCTGACACAGGTACACACACCTTCTGACCTACCCCTCCATTACTTTTGCAGCCATAGCTAACTATAGTCATAAAACACATTTTGACCAATCATCAACATTTTTTTAACCCCCAACCTGACCCAAGTGCACACAACAAATAACCTACCCTTCCACTTCCATGGCAGCATACTTAAAGGGTAACTATAGTCAAAAAAAATTTTGATCATTTTTTTTTTTAACTTCCAACCTGACACAGGTACACACACCAAATGAGTTACTCATTCATTCATGTGGCAACCATATTTAAAGGGTAAGTATTGTTAAAAAACACATTTTGACCAATCATCAAAAAAGTTAGCTTTTTTTTAAAAATAAAAAGTAAAAAACAACAATGTCCTCATCATTGCCATTATGGAGTTCCCTTCCAAAATGCGGCCTTTCAAGCCAAATTCAAAGTTTATACTTAAACTTTTCCTTTTTAGTTACATTTATTATTTACTTGTAAGTTATGAGCCCTGTTCTCTATATTTTAAAATATTTGCATGTGAACCAACATGTGACCAAAAGCAACTGATTGCCAGAGAAACTACGTTATTGGCTGGGGGGAGACATGTGAGATCTGAAATGTATATGGAAAGTCTGTACAGGGTAAGTCTATCCTGATTGGTTTGAGATAAACACAGGAAGACGAAGCCACTAGAGCACAAATAAGTGGTGGGAGTTGCCTAGAACTGTTCGAACTTGTGCACTAACTTGCTCACTGCTGCTGTTTAAGGAGTTAACATTCTGCTGAAGAGTTAAAGGGTGGGTACACACGGGGGGACTTTTTGTCCCGATCTAATGTTCGCTACTAGCGAGTGCTCAGCCAGGACAAATGACTGTCGGCCCCAGCAATAGTGGCTGCGGCCAACAGTTTGCGCAACCCATCTTGCAGTCACATAGGGAACGGCACAATTGCCTGTGATTTACCAACAGGACCGATTGCCCATTCGTCGGATATGGATGAACGGGCGACCCAGCTTAGTCTCGGCCGCCACCGCCACCACCCACACCATGTGATATTTCCGGCCAACCGACACACGGTACGGTCAGTCAGACAAAAATATCGTACGGTGTGTACCCAGCCTTAAAGTTTGGAAATTGATCTGCCAGTTGATGATTATGCTAATTAGCCACTATCCCATTACTCTCCTATGAAAACAAACTTATTTCTAATACAGCATTGGGGTAAAATTCTGGAATTTAATTAATTAATTTGGCTTGAAGAGCCAAATTACTGCCCTTCCTATTTCTTCTTCTTCCGTTTTATTCTTCTGCTTTTTTGGACTGTATCTCCTCTCACAGTTTTTGAGCTAGACATGAAATTCAGTACAGTCATGTGGGGCATATAGGAGAAGTGTGCTATTACCTAGCTAAGAAATCCTTGGAAACGTTATCGACTAATTTTGGGGCAGATTTTTTTCCCCATAGACTATAACGGTAACAATCTTCAAATGTGGATATTTCAAGGTTTAAGGGTCATGAGATCAAAACAGTTTGTTTCATGTTCATAAAACACAAATGCTGATACCCCCAACACAGACACAGGTACACCCCCCTACTGACCTACCTTTCTAATCCAATGGAATCCATACATAAAGGGTAACTATAGTCAAAAAACTAATTTTGATCAATCATCAATAAAAGTTAGTTACATTGTCATACATGCAAAAACACATACCCCCAACCTCACATTGGTACACACACCAGTCAAAAAAACTAATTTCGATATATCCTCAATAAAAGTTAGTTTTATGGTTGTAAACACAAAAGACGCATACCTCCTCAACCAGACCCTGGTACACACCCCTACTGACCTACCCTTCCATTTCCGTGGCAGCTATACTTTAAAGGATAACTATTGTCAAAAAAATAATTTTGACTAATTATCAACAAAGTTTGTTTATTTAACCCCCAACCTGATCCAGGTAAACACAACTACTGATTTACCATTCCATTTCCATGACAGCCATATTAAAGGGTAACTATAGTCAAAAAACTATTTTGATCAATAATCAAAAAAGTTAAAAAGAGAAACAGGATACAAACATGGCGGCACACCGACCATGAAGTTAATATACACGAGGTGCAAAGATTCTAAGTATACCAGCTCCCAGCTCTCAAGTGTCCCAAGTAAGCAATAATAGAAAAGTGCTACTCACATGGATATGATTAAAAGTTCAAGATTTATTTCTTCATTTAAAACAACACACTAAAAGTTATACATATTCAGGAGCAGTATCCTATCGAGGGTGACCCACCTTACATGTTTCATGAGCGTACCCACTTCGTCAGAGGCCTCTGACGAAGTGGGTACGTCAGAGGCCTAATTTGGTTTTGATACTGGGCTGTTATGATGAGGTGCATCACATCATTTTAACAAGACAAGAAGGGGGTAACTGGATATTTGTACTGCTAGGGGGGGACAGTGGTTAACTGCTGTTGTACTGATGATGGCAACTATCTTCAGTACAGACATTTTACCTTTTTCAGGACTAACCCTCCACCCCCACCAGACAAATGAACCAATCACCAGCGAAACCTTGTCTCAAAACTTACAAATTTCTTTTGCACCCAGGGACATGTTTTTGCTTGTTGCAGGCCATCAGCTTTTTGCAGATTTAGTTTTCATTTATACAAATTACAATAAAGCATTGGTAATGCCCCCATAACATTCTTCAAGTCAGAACATTTAACAGATTACTATGGTACAGCTCTATTCTAGAATGCTAAAATGTCCCATGTAAAACAAACACAAAGAGAACATTCAGGTCAATGGCAGAAATGCGTGGAATGCTGTGAATGAATTTTTGATATTAAAGCCTTTCAGTCATTTAGTCGCTTAAAAATAAAGAAAATGGAAACATACACACTACCCATAACAATGTACTGCAACTAATTAACATAAACAAGATGTAATTAATCTTACTACAAATGAGTCTCGTGAGATCTTAAATTGTCAGCTCAGCTCAATGCAAAAGGCAGTGACATTCTACACTGCAGCTATGGACTTTGAAATGATAAAGCATAGTTCATTCAGATCGATTGTCTTTTTAATCCTCAAAAACAATCTATTGTTTTGATTTACTTTGACTCTTATTACATGATCTCACTTTTCTTAAGAATAATAAGCAAGATAACAGTTCCCACACATATCCCATTTAATGTCACTTTCATTCATAGGTTTAACTTAAAACGGCAAAACAATAAGTACACCTCAATGGTAGGTACCTTAACAGTCTCCAAGGGAAGTCCTGGTGGAGGAACTTTATTCAAGTAAGTCTTCAAATCCTGATCCACATGTTCGAAAACTAAAGTTACTTTAGTCTCACGATCTGTTCTGGCAGAAGCGCAGACATCCATTAACCTAGAGGAGGGAAGAGTTTCACAGGTTTGTTTGATATATAAAATGTAAGCATGCAGTGCTTTTACACATGTACATAATTAAAAACAAAGTAAAATGCAGGAATGCACTGACAGACACTCAAGAATAACAACAAATGTTCCTGGATTCAAAAAGATTTCAATCCAATCAGGTTTAAAGAAAAACCCAACATTTACCGTATATACTCTAGTATAAACCGAGGTTTTCTGGCTTTAAAAAAAAACAAACCTTTGTTTATACTCAAGTGAACCTCCTTACCTTTCCGCAAACTGGCAGCCACTAGCTCCACTTCCTCTGTTCTGCAGGCTGACTTCACTGTAGTAGTCCGAGTAGTGACTTTAGCACAGCAGAGAATGTGGAGCGAGCGGACGCTGGATTACAGTAAGAGATTTACCTGGGAATTAAGGTTAGGATAGGAGGTTTACTGGTTACCATTTTGTATGAGGGGGAGACAGTAATACCTGCAGTGGCAAATCCACTGCAGATGTTTGGAAACTACAACTCCCAGCATCTAAAGCATGCTGGGATTTGTAGTTCCAAACATCTCGAGTGCCAAGGAATTGGGGGTTACTGTATGGGAATATCATAGTATAAATGGTAGGTGATCATTTAATGGATACCTATCTACACAAGTGTTAGGAGTCTCACTTGTTCCTGTTCATTACTGTGCACTGCATGGTATATTAAAAAATATTTAAAATAGTATTGTACCCAACGGTATTCAGACAAATATATTATGCAGAAAAAGCTGTTCTAGGTCAGTACTTTCTTCATTCAGCATTTTTTTTGCTCCCTTGGGGTAGAGACAAAAAGGTGTTAAATGCCAGTTACAAGGTTTATGAAAAGAGTTACTAATTGCCTGTTAATTCAGGATGGATTTTGGGATATCAGCCCTTTTTATTTGTATTATTTATAGTGTATTTTCACATAGTACAGGATGTAGTCCACATTGCATTTGGCTGGGTACACACTATTCAATATTTTCGTCCAACTGACCAAGGGTGCTACTTGGCCAGAAATATCGCATGGTGTAGGGGCGTCCGCGACCCAGGTCAGTCACCCATTCATCCAGATCGGATGAAGAAATGGTGTTGGTCACAACTGGCTGTATGAAAGTATTTATTTAAAACTTACAGGTAGATGCAATATCCCATGCTATGGGGAAAATATATGCAAAACCCACTCCAATCCATGTTATATTCAGTTAGAGAGGGTTTTGTACTTATTTTGCATTGCCTGTGTCATTCCCAAAGACTTTTGGAAATAGAACAGTGCAAGGAATTCAATAAATTTAGCGATGATTATTGTGCTCATTTTTGGCACCAGAATGAAAGCCTTTTCAATTGTGGCTTTAAAGCAGTGCAAAAGATCAGAATAAATAATTTTACCTCCTGTTATTACTTATGAACCTAGAGATGGATTGACCTGTACATGTGTGTCTGTTATTGACAACTCTCCCTCTAATCATAACAGGAGGTAGAATGTTAAAAAAAAAAAAAAAAACGGAATTGTTTATTTTGCAATCAAACCATGACAAAAAAATGATCGGGCTAGGCAGTTGTCCCAATGTCACTAGATCATTCAAGGGAACACCAGGAGGTAAGATTTCTAGTGCATGGCCAGCATTATGTTTCAGCACAGGAATCACAAATCCGCTAACACATTACTGGTTTGCAATTACTTGCATGGCACCAACCTTATTTTAGATTAGATCCTCTAGGTGAGAATACAGGTAAAAAGTTTGCTGCTTGGTAGCTTTCTGAAAGTTTGAGCTCAATTTCTAATCATTAATATTTTTAAAGATGGATTAAACAAAAAAAAAACATATAAATACAATTGGTATCACTTGGAGCTTATTCAAACCTTAAAAGGGCATGTCCAATCCCCCCCCCCCCCAAAAAAAAGGCTTTTTAAAGAAAAATAATCCGGCGTTTGGGTCTGGGCAGGGGACCTCTATCACACCCTAAAAGGATTTCACAATAGGATGCAGGGGGACCGAGGATGGATCTGGATGGTGGGAGGGGCGCCAAGGGAGGCTGAAGGCACGGAAAAGGCAACGTCAGATTACAATGAGATCTGCAAAAAGCATGTTGGAAAAACATGTATATCTTCAAATTGGCTAAACTGATTTGGATGGGGGATGGCTTGTATTAAAGCTAGAATCATGGCCAATAACATAAAATTATAGTTTTGAGGGTGGACTTGCTCTTTAAACAGTAAACTAGACTGCTGAAAATTACTGAGGCAGTGACCTTTCAAACACGTCTGTGTTAATGATTTTTCCAGTGTGAGCAGTTCTATGGAATATCTTACTAAGCTCAATAAGTAGGTGCAGTTTTTGTAACCTGATCCATGTAGATTCATTGTCATTTAAGTGCAGAAGGTAAAATGCTGATGGGAAGTAGTATTTCCCTAACAAGCAGCCCAACAAGTTTTGTGAGATTCATAAAAACTAAAAATATGCACTTCTAATCAACCAGTAATTTGTTGTGGCCTTTAGGCTTCCTAAAAGATACCTTAATAAATGACTGGGTAAACTAAACATACTGCATATTTTACATGACATGCTTCTAGTTGGAGAATTCAGATATACACACAGGGATCGTCTTGTGTTCGCTTTCCATTCAGCCTATGCTGAACAAAGCAAAGAAAGCCTGTGCTTCTGTATGGCAGACACATTTACTGCACACACAGTGGTTTGCAAAAGTATTTGGCTCCCTTTTTTCCACATTTTGTCACATTACTGCCGCAAACATGAATCAATTTTATTGGAAGTGAAAGACCAATACAAATTGGTGTACACGTGAGAAGTGGAAACCATACATGATTCCAAACATTTTTAACAAATCAATAACTGCAAAGTGCATGATGAGTGCTAATGACTAAATAGAGTGCCTTGAACATCCCACGGAGCACTGTTCAAGCCATCATTCAGAAATGGGAGTATGGCACAACTGTAAACCTACCAAGGCAAGGCCGTCCACCTAAACTCACAGGCCGAACAAGGAGAGCGCTGATCAGAAATGCAGTCAAGAGGCCCATGGTGACTCTGGACAAGCTGCAGAGATCTACATCTCAAGTGGGGGAATCTGTCCATAGGACAACTTTGAGTCGTGCACTGCACAAAGTTGCACTTTATGGAAGAGTGGCAAGAAGGAAGCCATTGTTAACAGAAAAGCATAAGAAGTCCCGTTTGCCACAAGCAATGTGGGGGGGGGCAGCAAACATGTGGAAGAAGGTGCTCTGGTCAGATGAGACCAAAATGGAAATTTTTAGCCAAAATGCAAAACGCTCTGTGAGGCAAAAAACTAACACTGCACATCACTCAGAACACACCATCCCCACTGTCAAATATCATGCTCTGGGGGTGCTTCTCTTCAGCACGGACAGGGAAGCTGGTCAGAGTTTATGGGAAGATGGATGGAGCCAAATACAGGGCAATCTTGAACACCTTTTGGAGTCAGCAAAAGACTTGAGACTGGGGCGGAGGTTCACCTTCCAGCAGGACAACAACCCTAAACATAAAGCCAGGGCAACAATGGAATGGTTTAAAACAAAACATATCCATGTGTTAGAATGGCCCAGTCAAAGTCCAGATCTAAATCCTATCGAAAATCTGTGGCAAGATCTGAAAACTGCTGTTCACAAAGGCTGTCCATCTAATCTGACTGAGCTGGAGCTGTTTTGCAAAGAAGAATGGGCAAGGATTTCAGTCTCTAGATGTGCAAAGCTGGCAGAGACATACCCTAAGTACAAAGTATTGACTCAGGGGGCTGAATAATTCCGCATACCCCACTTTGCAGTTATTGATTTGTTAAAAATGTTTGGAATCATGTATGATTTTCGTTCCATTACTCACGTGTACACCACTTTGTATTGGTCTTTCACGTGGAATTCCAATAAAATTGATTCATGTTTGTGGCAGTAATTTGACTAAATGTGGAAAACTTCAAGGGGCCTGAATACTTTTGCAAACCACTGTATATATCTTTATCCGGATTATAGTCTATTCAACATTTCCAGTGTTCTTCAAGTGCAGGTCAGATGGTACATCTGTCACGCGAAGCTACAAAACTCCTTTGCAGGGACAGATTACTATTTGATGGGCCCCTGGCAAATAACACTCATTTCCTTGTCTCTATTTTTAGGGAAAATGTGCCAGTACATCAACGATGTAAGGTGAAAATGGAGAACTACAACCTTTGTAAATATTATATACAGTCACTCTAATAAATAGAGGCAGCAAAATTATTAATTGTATGCAGTACAATTATACATGCTGCTTCAAATTCTATATTTTGTTATAATTAGTAAAGTACACAAAAGTGAAATTGAAATGAACAAAATACACACACACAAACAGACAGAGAGCAATGAACCTGAAATAGTCAAAAGTTAAAAGGGTATCATACATAGAGCACAATTCTATACTACACTTCTGTCCTTTGGGGATGGTATACTAATGCTGCGCACTCAAATATATAAGGGCAAAACTTCTAAATCACCCATTATAAAATTAATCCATTGATTAAACTTGGAAGATCTAACAAACATAAGATGAGAAAGTGATTAAATACTAAGGGCTAGGCTCCACCAGGTCGTTTTAACACGCAATCTGATTGCGTTAGTGGCTTAATTGAAGTGGCTACACTTCAATGCGATCACCTTTTTTGGTGTGATTTGCATGTGCTCAGATCCCTGAACATAACAGTGATCACAGCGAAATCAGGCACCAACAAATGCGCTATCACGTGCACTTTGTGTGGCCTCAGCGTAAGGGGATGTTGCAATCAGTATTGCAGGTTTGTCTGTGCTAATAATTTAAAGTAACCAATCAGATGTAAATACACATGGACTTTTTTCAGCAAATACCATCCGATCCAACAGGATTTTCTGAATATCACGCATGTGTATTGATAGGTTATGATGCAAACGAAATACTGTAAAGGGCATTGCGACCTACAGTCCAAACACTGCCATGTAGACAGGCAGCGAAAGATTGTTCCATATTTAGTATATATGGAATGATTGTTACGGTGTATGAATGCATGGGATAAATCCACACTCATATTCCATCAGAATCTGGCTGTGAATTTGCAAACAAGGTCACATGTATATGGGCACCTTTAGTTTTTTACTGGGTTAATGCAGTTAGATAACTTTTGATTGGTTGCTGCATATCAATTGCAGTGGAAAACATTTGCACCTTTTATTGCGCTTCTTAAAAGTGCTTTCTCCACACTCAAGATACTATACAACAGGTTAAACAAATGGATTCAGACTTCAGTAGCAAAATGTATTAACCCCTGAAATTTTAAATAAGCAGAAAGGATGGCATTCTTTCGACATAAACCAAAAGTCAAAAAAAGTTTTCTATTAGGATTAACTTTCTGCATGCAGTGGCTACATCACTTCTGGGATTTGTCCAACCCTGAATTATACAGCATATAGAAAGTGACATCCTATGCATAAGTACTTACTTTACAATATTTGGATGGTCAAAATGTTCCAGGCGTTTCAACAGAGCTACCTCCCTTACTGTAGACAGAGGAAGTCCATTCTCGTTCGTTTGCACACGGACATTTTTGAGGGCCACAAACTTTCCACTCTGAAGATCACGTGCCTTGTAAACTGTGCCATAGGCTCCAACTCCAATCTCAGCCACAGGTTCATACTGGCCCTTCATCTCTTTAGCCATATTACAGGCCACTTTTCTTTTTAATGGCCCCCTATCTGGAAACAAAACTATGATTAGCAACTGATCATCTAGAATCAGAGCAACAAAAGAACCTCAACTGAATTGCGTCATCAGAAAGACCTCTTGAATAAAAATATCCCTTTTATTGTTATTTCTAATTCTATAGCAAAACTGCCATGTTTCTACACTGTCAAGGAATCATTTTAGCTCCATGTTCTATATTTTGTAAAACTACTCGCACCTTCTGATATCCAACCCAGCTCTGCTTTCTGCAGGTTTCTCCTTCCATCTCCCCCATTTTTCAGCTTACTCTTTCTTTAGGAATTGTATGTCCTACTAACGCTTCTATGATGTCAAAAATGTGCCCACATAACCATGGACTCCTTCCACAACATATTTTCTCATTACATTTTATGACCTTGTCAAAAAATGGCTGTTGTGACAATCAGAAAGGAGGTCATACATGCAAAGACAACACACACATCATATTGTGTTGTGCTATATTGTACAGCAACTGAATTGTGTGAGGTAACTGCTGTGCTGACAAATTCAGTCCAATACATGTCTTATCGTACATACTGTAAATTTGGATGGACCAAAATACCAAACCCATTACCTTTGTATAATGTATGGCCTCCTTAAGAAAATAGAAAGAACAAAGGCTTCTATAGACATGACTAAACTTGAATGGAAAGTTAGAAAAAAATTCATTCTAATAAAAATCAATTAAAAAATTAACTTACATGCAGAGATCCCCAAACCTGATTTCCCAGTCCACTTTACGGATGACATTACAGCTGTAATGTCGGCCACAAATTTTAATCTGGCTGATGAACATTGATAAGAAACACTCAACAGGAAGATGTTAAAGGGCACTTATACTAAAAAAATTATCTTTTACTGTATATACTCAAGTATAAACTTAGGTTTTCAGGCTTTAAAAAACCTCTGTTTATACTCAAGTCAACCACTTACCTTGTCAGTAAAGCAATGGCCGCATGCTCAGCATCCTCTGCGCTTCTGGATGACATCACTACTCGGCACCTCTCACTTCCCGGCGCCGAGTAGTGACATCATTCAGAAGCGCGGAGGCTGCTTTACTGACAAGGTAGGAGAAGGCAGAGTGGTCTACACTGGTGGCCACAGAAAGAGATAGAATCAGGAGATATCCATGATCTCAACTCAAAGCCCTGGGACGGATCTTGTTTGCTGCTTCTGTCCCCATACAGTAATAGCCATACTGGATTAGGCTATTACTGTATGGGATTACACTATAGGAATTCTGCTTTCCATTTAAAGGGAAACTAAAGCCTCAAAAGAATACATAATCAGAAGGCAGTAGTGGTCATATTTTCTACACTTGGTTTATACTCGAGTCAATCACATTTACCCTTTTTCAGGTAAAATTAGGTACCTCGATTTATACTCGGGTCGGTTTATACTCTAGTATATATGGTAATTAAACTCCCTTCTTAAACCCTACCTAAGAGATGATTTAGAGGAAAAAAACAGGAGGGGGAATTCCTTTCCGACGCCAAATGTCAATCGGAAAGTATCCCTGGATCAACCAGAAATACAGTATATGTATTAAAACAAACAACGTTTCAGGAATGCTATGTCCCTTCCTCCGCTTTCTTTTTTGGCACAGGGACCTAATCTTTCATGGCACATATTTGTACACTCTTTGAATAGATCTGTGTTCTTTATCTTTATGTAATATTATTAAAATAAAAATATAAATGATTAAATTGCTATCAAATGTTGTGGTGCATGTATACATAACACAATGATAATACACAATACATGGGGTGATTCATTGAGAGACAATTAAGTCTTTCCATGCTAATGCCACACTAATCTATGTACCAAGAGTCAGTTTGAGTTTACAGGGTAATGGGCTTGTAACGCTTTAAAAAGATAAGCATGCACTCTCAGTGGGGTGTGTGTGTGCTACAGAGTGGCAAGTCAACATAAAGCAATACAGTTATATATTAGGAAAGAGGGCTCTGAATGAAGTAAGCCATTTTTCCAATTTCATTTTACGTTAATTTCTTTTACTTATTCCCTTCCAGTTGTGCTTACCCAAGTATCACTAGACACACAAAATTATACATACATACAGTAAACACATTCTGTACAAAATGCTATTACAATGAAGATCTTCCCAACTCAATCAACATCTAGCATCATCCTAAAAACGCAATTAGCTTAAACATAAGGACAGAAAAACATCATTTGCAATCTCAAAAAGAGGCAAAAAGCTGGAGTAACAAATACGTACATCAACTACAGACACAGCAATTCTAACATTTAAATAAATTAGATTTGTATTAGATTTGTATGTTTTACTACATTGCTACAGGTTCTTTCTATACTTACAACTCTAAAGCTTCCCATTCATTAAAGTAACCGTAGGAATGCCTTTTAAATCATTGTACTTTTGATTGCAGTGTTTAACGCAGCCCTACAGCAAACACTGCCATTGGGAATTTCATTATAGTTCAATTTCAATTTACCCTTAATAACAACCAAGCAACAAACTGCTAAACTGTTTTACTTACTGCAGCCTTAACCCTCATGGTTTGCCATGTGCTCTAGTAGAACACTAAGAGGAAAAAGGCAATGCAAATAAATCCTCCCTTTACAGACTTCTTCCGGTGTTCTGACCAATAGGATCCTGTTAAATAAATTGTAACCTGTTCCACGTGGTTCTAGATAGGCGAACTGCACTGTTTCTGGGCTACTTTATTCCCAGCCCCCACCCTGCATCCTTGGCTAGGATTCTCTAGGCTGGTAACTGTCACCCACCGTGTTTTCTATCTAAACACCCTCCCCTTCTTGCCACATTTCCACTATGAACTTAGATTTGCCTTTTTTTTTTTGTTGTTTTCAGATTAAATCTGACAGGGTGAGAATACTGTAGAATATTGCAATACAGTATACAGAGTTGCAATTTACAATAAACCCAAATTGAACATCCTCACATGGGGTCCCCCCTGCACCTTCAGAATATGAAATAGTCTTCCTTACCAGGGTGGTTGTGACTGAGGGTCCTGTGTTTAAGATTCCAGTTAGAGCCTCTCTCTATTAGCATAGCAGACATTCATTAGCCTCACATGTCCCCATACAATTCACTTGGAAATGCCTAAGTACAACACTCACTTCCTGCATAGAAACAGTCATGGGCTGGATGTTGTTCCCTTTGTCCCTCCTACAGTCAATTAGGCAACATTCCCATCCCCCAAATGCAATGAGGATCGATTGATAGATAAGGAAATTTCCTAATACACCTGTAAAAATACCTTCAGAAAAATATTATTTTCTATTAATTGCTCCTTTAGGCAGATGCCTAAACTTGTATTTGTATTGACAGCCACTACTGATTGTATGTATGTATGTATATGTATTTTTTATTCATTCATTCACATCTGGCCTTGTTCCATAAGGCTGGGTACATATACGATGGGATCCTTTGTCCCTTCGGGCCATTGAGAACCTTTGTCCGTTCAGCCATAGAAGACCATATAATCAGACGCAGTTTTCCTGACCCGTCCGAAAAAAATATCCAATATTTCAACCAATGCACTAAAATATGTCGGTCTGCCGGTGTGGTACCCAGCTTAAAGCTTACAATCTAAGCAATTTATCTCACATCAGCCCTAATGATTGCAGGGGAAACCAGAGGAAGCCTGGAGGAAACCCACACAAGCACAAGGAGAACATACAAACCCTTTGCAGATGTGTTGTAATTGTATTGTTAAAGTCATAGGCCACGGGTAAAGGATCTTTATTCTACCACAAAAGAAGCTAAAATTGAGGTTTGGGCAGCAATCGATTGACTGGAACCTTATTTTATATGGCACAAATTACTGTATTACTGCCAGGTAAGAAAGAAGGATTTCATGCTGCTACTTCCTGGTAAGTGTCATGCGCTGGAGATGCCGGTCATAAGTTAAAATGACAAGCTTTATTTTATCTTACTTTATCAGCATATATATAGGACAAAAACTAACACGTTAAAAGACCTGAACGCCTAATCGTTCTTAATCATGGGCATATGGTCTTTTAAAGGCCAAGGTGGCGACCATAGGTTGTCTCTACATTGCTATTTACATGCAAGCAACAGGCCATGTTTGCCATAGCTCATTTGTAACACGCACTGAGAGCACCATTAAATCCAATATTTAGACTGTATGTTTTTAGTCAGCATGGCAGCTCTATGGTTAGCACTTGTGACTTGCAGCACAAGCCTACCTGTAGCTACATCTGCAACTCTAGTTACTCCAGTTTTCCTTCACAATTAGAAGACCTATTGAAAGGCTGTTTGTGTCTAATTGGGTGCTTAATGTATATGAACATACCATTATAGCTTGTGTGGGGGATAGGGTACTTACGGTATTTGTATAACCCTGGTAGCCTGTGTGGGTGATAGGGTACTTGCTGTTTATGTGTTTACCCCGATAGCCTGTGTGTGGGAAAAAGTACTAGCTGTATATGTATATACCCCGATAGCCTGTGTGTGTCATAGGTTACTTGCTGTATATGTATATACCCTGATAGCCTGTGTGTGTGATAGTGTACTTGCCATATAGGTATATACCCCGTTAGCCTGTGTGTGATAGGGTACTTAATATATTTGTATATACCCTGGTAGCCTGTGTGTGAGATAGGGTACATACTGTTTTTTGTATATACACTCATCCATCCTTCTATACATATACAATGCATAAACCAATGTTAAGAGTTCCTTAAACAACACAATACTATTACTATGGAATTCCTCTTTTATTCTGAGATCCATAATACACAAGATAAATGGAACACTATGAATATGAGCCTTATAATGAAAGGACAAAGCAAGAAAATATTTCATAAAGCAGGATGCTATGATTTCATTATTGCAGTGCAGCAATTTCGCTATTAGCTTCCATGACCAAATAATAACAATAAAGTATATTCTGACTATAATACAGCCTAAAGGTATTATACGACTATAATACCTTTAAATACAGCCTATAACTATATAATATCTATTAATACAGCCTATCTTAACTATTTAATAATTATAAATACAGCTTAACTATATAATAACACAGTATGTAATAATGATCAGTACAACCTATAATAATTCTAGTAGTCTATAATAACTATATAATAACTGTCAATAAAGCCTATAATAAATATAATACAGCATATAACTAATACAGCTTATAATAACTATATAACTATTAATACAACCTATAAGAACTATAAATTCAGCATGTAATAATTATAAATGCAACCTTTAATTAATAACTAAAATACAGTATAACTACAATACAGTATATAACTATAATACGGCCTATAAAAACTATCCATACAGCCTATAATAACTATATATCTACCAATACAGCCTATAACTATAATACAGCCTATAATAACTATAAATAAATACTATAATAGAGAATATAACTATAATAGAGCTTAAAATAACTATATAATAACTATTTAATAACTATAAATACAGCCTTTAATAACTGAAATACAGTATATTACTATAATACAGCCTACAATATATAACTATAAATACAGTCTTTAATAACTAATACAGTATATAACTATATTACAGCATATAATAACTTTAATACAGCCTAAAATTACTATGAATACAGCACATATTAACTATATAATATCTATCAATACAGCCTATAATAACTATAATACAGCCTATAATAACTATATGATAACTATCAATACAGCCTATAACTATATACCTATAATACAGCCTTTATTAACTATATAATACAGCCTACAATAACTATATAATAACTAGATAAAATGGTTGTAGCCGTATAGTACTCATCTCTTAGTATATATAATAACTTAAATACAGCCTATAACAACTATCAATACAGCATACAATAACTATAAATACAGCCTTTAATAAACTATAAAGACAGCCTATAACTATAATACAACCTATAATAACTATATGAAAACTATAATACAGCCTATAATAACTATATAATACATATATAATAACTATAATACAGCCTATAATAACTATAATACAGCCTATAATAATTATATAACTATAATACAGACTATAACTATATAATAATCATATAATAACCATATACAGTAATAACTATAATACAGCCCTATAGTTTGCCATGTGCCCCTCAGTAAAGAGGAAAAGGCAATGCCAGAGGAATCTTTCGTTTCAGACTTCTTCCGGTATTCTGACCAATAAGAAGCTGTTAAGTGAAACCTGGTCCACGTGAGTCCGGATGGGCTGCACTGTGTGGGCTTCCATATCCTTCATCCCCCAGCCCCACATCACTGGCTAGGACCGGACTAGGGAGCTGCCCGTTACCCACCGTGTTTCCCTTCTCATCTCCCTCCCCTTCCTGCTACATTTCCTCTTCGTGAGGTCAGTGTTTGGCTTTATTTCAGATCCTAGACTTGCAGCCTGGTAGGGAATAGACAGTGATGTCGAACCTTGGCGCTCCAGATGTTTTTTGGAACTCTCAGCACGACTTGAATGCTACCAATGCATGCTGGGAGTTGTAGTTTCTAAACATCTGGAGTGCTATGGTACGACGTCATTGCTATAGGACATTGTAGGATCCCCCTCCCTTCACATGGTCTGTATGCGATCGATCTCTCCTGCAGGAGATGAGAGGTGCAGTTCCTCTGGATCCATTCCCCTGAATCTCCAATATGTTTCCTTACCAGGATGGTCGTGCTAATAAGGACTTGCAGTAAGCATGGCTGGGGATCCCAATTAGAGAGCCTCTGTATCTGCACATTCACTGGCCTCACATGTCCCCACACAACTCACATTGGAAATACCTTAGTGCAACACTCACTTCCTGCACAGACAGAGCCCCTCCCAGTCATGGGCGGGGCTCTTCCCTTTGTCCCTCCTACAGTCAAGTATGGAACTTCCCATCCCCCAAATTCAATGAGGATCTATTGATATGGAAAGAGATCAGGTTCCCAATACCAACCCTATAGACTTTCCTTATAGCAGCCTTAACCCTTTCAGTGGACAAGTGGCAGTACAGTTATGTGGCTTAGTGCAGTGGTGCAACTAGGAATCACTGGGGGCCTCATCAAAACTATGATGGGGCCCCTCTCCCTGCTTGAGCCACAGTGGTTTTCTAGGTGAAAGTTCTTTTATGTATCAAAGTGATAGAGGTAATACTCAGGCAACAGGCAGTTTAACTGCAAGACACTTGAGAAAGGGCCCTGTGAGGCTCGAAACATGTTGTGTTGCACATGTGAATAAACGCGCCAGTTGACTGAGTGTTACCTCTATCGCTTTGATACATAAAAGAACTTTGGTCTATATTATGCTGTTCAAAGGATGGAAGCATATTACGGTAGATAGAGGTGACCGAATTGCCTCTCACCAACCGTGGGGAATACCATTGTTTATTGGTTTTCTAGGTGGAGACTATATCTGTCTTAGGAAAAACAAGATAGGGTACCCTGGTAGTTACGCCCCTGGCTCAGTGAAGTTTTATGGTAGGAAACACCGTTATTCACACAGGAATGACCATTCCATATACTATTTAAATACTATGGAACAATGTTTGTTCACCCTCACACGGTGCCTATCCTGTTGGCACCCTCTATTGTAGTAAAGAATGTCTGGAACAATTATTATTGTGGATTTATATAGCGCCAACATCTTCCGTAGCGCTTTACAATTACATGGATACATTTATCCAGGGCTCTGCCCTGAAGAGCTTACAATCTAATCACTTTATTATTTGACACATCAGCGTGTCTTAATGATTGTGGGAGAAACGGGGTGTGGGAAAAGCATGGAGAGAATATACAGACTCCTTGCAGTTGTGTCCAAGGGAGGTTTTCTAGCCCAGGGCATTGGTGTTTGTAGCCTCCACACCTTCCCAATTTGTTGACTTTCGCCTATTGCTATGGTTACCTTAAGCATGTGTATGGGCACCTTAAGGCCCGGGCCTGGTACATGTGGTACAGTCTTGTACTTAACTTCCAGACCAACAGACTACCAAAGTGCCACAGCTCACAAGTTCAACCGAAAATTACATCAAAGGTGTCCAACCTGCAGCCCTCCAGAGGGTTAAAACCGACGACTCCCAGAATTCTAGTACAGCCATGCCCAGGGGATGGTTTTGAATTGAGGTTTTTAAACATCTGGAGGGTTCCAAGTTGGACATCCCTAAACTAAAGTGTTGCATGATTTTAATGCTGGCTGTGTGCTGGCATTAATTATGCCACTGGGGTGCCATGCCCATGAGGTGAGTTGAAAAACTCAAAGTCTGTAACTGCGCACTTCCAATCATGATTCGCCTAGCTGCGCCACTCATTGTAAAACTGCTGAAAATGTGATATCACTTCCCTTGTGGTCTCTGTGGGGGGGGGGGGGGGCTTTGTAAAACCCACACTGGCACCACAAATAACGTCTTAAATACGCACTAATCAGCATTAAAAATGCACACACTGTAACATGATTTAAATATTGTGTTGCAGTTCACTGCGGCGGAACACTTAATAGGCAGTTAAAAAATCCTCCTTCCTGCAATACCGCATTTCAGCACCAGTCCACAAATCAGTGTTAAGTCAGCCCTCTAGTTCACCAGTCATTGTAAGTCAGCCCACCATACCCACCTCCACAAGCCACGCCTATGTTCCATGATGAAGCCACGCCCACTTCACGTGTGGTTCCCCCACCAACCATTTGAAAAAGTAACTGGAATAACTGGAAGTAACTGGAATAAAGATAACACACTCCACTACACACATACAATTCTACAAACACCTTGCTAAAGACTTGCATGCACAGGTTGATTTTTTTAACGTTTGGATTGAATCAACTGAAAATATCTGCCAGTGTGGAGTCTGTTCCATAGACTGGTAATAGGATAGACTATCAAGCAAAAGCCAGACTGACCCATCAGAAATTGTTCCGAGGATGCCATCAGCAGCTGCATCATCTTGACTGGATTTCAGGTTGAAATACACTAAAGATAGATGTTGGGTGGTGGTGCAGTTTGATTGGAACTTCTGATTAAGTTCCGATAAGGAAGTACATTAATTAATACATTAAGTTGTGTATTTAACACTGCTACATATCACTCACACTTTGCTCCAGAAAGGTACACCTTAATGGGCACCTTAAATCTGGTGATCAAATGCCACAAGAATCCTTGATTAGTCTTCACACACATGCTGATCACAAAAAATTTAAAATGGTAACTTTCGGGGTGCTTCCCTCTTCCTCAGGTATTTTTTGGGGGTTCTACACATCATATTCAATTTTTATAAATGGGGTGGACATGCCCCAAATAAATATAATCCTGCACTGATTACCCATTTCTACCATTGCAGAACATATTCATCTGTCACATCAGTTCATTACAAATCTTCCACCTGCCCAGGGCTCTCATGTAGAAGTTCCCTTTGTATAAATAATTGACCAATTTACCCCATATTTCAAAGATGTCTTTCATCCTGATTGGCAGATGTCAGTTACTACAGACATGGCAAATCCTATTGATCTCTCTATTTCCTTAATAACATCTCCTGGTGATGTTTATTTGTCATCTGTACAACATTTACTCCATGTTTGTTTAACAAAGGGAATTGTACAGGCCTGGCTGAGTTTAAGCAAATGAACCCTAAGTGAATACAGTTAATTTATTAATAAAAATGAAAGAAAATCTATATAACAAAATGCAAATGGCAGGAGCAACAAAATGTTTTTGTTTATTTTCTGGGACAAAATCTTCCAGGTCAGAGGTCAGACCAACGCTGCTGTGCTGATTAAGGATTTGTGTTAATAAGCAATTTCAATGAGCCCACCAAGAATGGAGCAAAGTATAAGGGGGGATCCATCTGGTGACATAAGCTACCAGTGTGCTCCTGACCGGGGGAAGTCAACCATCACTTCCTTATGTTTATTTAGGAAAACAAAACAGCTTTAGATGGTCAATGTTCTTTTGTGTGGATCTAGAGTGAGATTTGTCAGTTTTGGGTCACAGAGGCCATGACCTGCAACTATCACCCAGAAACCCATCTGAACACTAAGACATCAACACCAGAAGTGTTTTAGGGAAACGATTTGTCTAAACAACTGCCTAAAACTATTAGCCAAATATAGGGGGAGATGCAATAAATTTCAGTATTGCAACTGACCTGCACTTTTAACCACGATGTAGTAACCACTTTGCGACTTATTGCATCGTGTGAATGCGAGAGGTAAGTTGCAACCTTTTGCACGGCTTTAAAGTCACAATTGAAAAGGCTTTAATTTTGGTGCAAACGTGTGCAATTATCATCTCTAAATTTATTGCATCGCTTGCACTGAGCTATTTCCAAAAGTCTTTGCAAAATGAGTGCAAAATGAGTAAAGAACCCTTGCTAACCCTATATTACATCAGTTAGCATGGGTTTTGCACTTATTTTTCCCCATAGCACGGGATATTGCATCTCCCTGATAAAGTATGTGTCTATCTCTAAATGTATACTGACTTGACATATTTGCTGTTCCATATAATAAGAGAGCCCCCTCCTCCTAATCATATTATCACAATAACTTTGCAGGTATTATGTTTGTGACACACTTCATCTATTAGGACATTATCAGGGAGATTCATTAAAAATGGTGCTAATTTTCCCCCAACCAATCAGATGATTAGCTTTCAAATGTTAAATAAGATCTGATTGGTTGGGGGAAAATTAGCACCATTTTAAGAAATAAGAACTTTTATTAAATCTCCCTGTATATGTTCTCTATATAGGCTCTATGGGTTAAAAGGTTTTGCTCAGAAAGTGCAGGAATTGCATGTCTTTAAAAATGTTACTTTATGCAGTGAAAGCCTTAAAGGGGAACTGTGGTCTCCAAACAAGTTAAATTTAAATGAAAGGCCAGTTTCCTACCTTTAAAATGAGCCATCAACCACCTCTCTATGTGCTCCACAGCCCAAGATATACAGAAATGACTGACCAGAAAGTTAATGGGTGGGAGGCTGACTTATGACATTCCTGAGGCTTCTCCTGCACAGTGCCGCTGGCGAGCACAACCTCAGACTCCCCCAGTGTGTGAGGGAGACAGGAAGTCCTTCCTCCTCTCTGCTGTCTGTGTGTCCTGACAGATAAGGTAAGGGAATCTACAGCCCTTCTCTTTCACTGCCTGAAAAGGCTAATTCCACAGAGTTTTCTGTAGTTGGGGGGATTAGGCACCCGTGAGTGGGCGGGGCCACATGGGGCAGTAAGATAATGGGCCCTGGGGGTCCTGCAACTGGAGGGACCATGGGGTCCATGAGTGGGAGGGACCAGGGGGGCTGCAAAGGGGAGGAGGAGACACAGGACACATTGACTGACAGTTTCAGAGCAGGAAGCTCTGCCATATCACACACAAAAATGTAAATATCTTCAAAACTATGCAAAATAAACAATGGAAATATAGAAAAAATTCTCAGGGGAGCAATTCCTATCAATTTACCTCGTCATTTTTAGACCACAGTTCCCCTTTAACAAGTTCATTTGCAGTACTTTTTATAGTAAATAAGTCACTGGGAGCAGAGAGCTTACTGCACCACTGCATGTAAGATTAAAGGCCATCTATACTGAAAGAAAATGTTATTTTAAACTGACCACTACTGAAAACTATACTTCTCCCCAAACACCACTGTACCATTTTTTTGTTAAAGCGCATGTCCACCTTTATTTCGATTTTTTAATATTGCCTTCCCCCTGGTCCTCCAGCCCCAACCGCATGGTTTTTATTTTTAGAAGGCCCCTAAACTTTTACTTACCTCCCCTCTTTCCTTCGCCGCGCTGCCAGCCCTCTGCTTGCCAGCCCTCTGCTTGCCAGAATGCAAGCAGAGGGGCGGGACCGGCAGTCGCGTCTGTGATTGGCTGAGCGGCAGCCAATCACGGACGCGGCTGCCGGTCATTCAGTGCAGCGTAGGAAAGAGGAGAGGTAAGTAAGAGTTTGGGGAGCTTTCTAAAATTAAAAACCATGCGGTTGGGGCTGGGAGACCAGGGGGATTACTATATTACAGGGGTTTTATTGCTTGGGGGAGGGATAGTAGAACGGGAGGGAGAGGGAGGGGGGAGAAAAGCTGAGTACGCATGGCAAAAATCTACCTGAGGCCAGGTAGCAGGCAGAGCCCTGCTAGCCTCTGGGGGCAGTTTTTGGGACTTTGGGGGGGGATACAGGGAACCCTATGGAGCTGGGATGTGAGGTAAGGATTACACTACACTACATGATGGGGCCAGTAGTTTGGGGGGGGGGGGGATTATAGTTTTGGGGGTGGACATGCCCTTTAATCAGTCCCCTATTTCTTTTTAGCTGTTAGAGCTGGGCCACACCAGTGTGGGTTTTTTTGCATTTTGCGCTCGTGATTTTTTCTAAAATGGAAATTGCGGGAACGCGAAAACTCACGCAATTTCGCATGCAATTGCCCATTTGTTCGCGTTTTGGTAGCGCATGCGTTCACCATTTTTGGTGCGTTAACGCATGTGTTTCCATAACGGTAAATGCCAAAATCGCATGCAGAAAACGCACGTGCAAAAAGTACAAGAATCGCGCACAAAATCGCGTGCAATAACGCTCGCGATTTTGTGCGCTATTCGTGTGTGTTGCAGTGTGGCTTCAGCCTCAATCAAGTGCCTTATTGTCTTGCACTATCGGATAGCAAAAACTGATCAGAAAGGCACCAGATCAGAATCGCACCAGTGTGGCCTAGCCTCAAGTGCTGCACATGATATGCATCTTCCCCCTATACGAGCAATGTGATCACTAGCTATGCTATAACTCATGTCTAGGGGCTTTCATGCTAATTTTAGGTTAAAATATAGCTAGATCGGTAGAATATTCTGTATGAATTAACTATATCTGCAAACATGTAAACACCTACAGGGAAACTATAGTGAAAAAAACAACAGGTACATATTTACCTACTTTAGATTCTCTATAAAAATGCACATTACATGTTAACTAAAAACTAAACACATGACAAATGTGCAACGAACGGTCGATAATCACAGTTATGCAGCCATTTGGCTGGGCACATGCTATCGGAAGTGTGTACGAGGCTTACATTTTAGTTCAAGGTAATACAGATTTCATAAAGTGCACTGCACACTATTTAGGGGGATGTATACATGTATGTAAAGTAAAAAAAGTGTCAGATAAATGTAACATATGTCACACATGCTGCAACAAATGATATATTGTGCAAGTCTGCCTTGTTTATCTCAGCCTTTTACATTTAACTGCTACAGTGGTAAGAGCACCCCCAACATCGCTCTTACGTCACGCCAATATGTTTTAATGCACAATACAATCTGGTCTGGCCACATTAGGTGCACTGGGGTCCGTTGTGCTGCAATCTGCTTACTGGAGCTAATGCAATAACCATTTTTGGTGGGATTTGCATGCACTCCGACACCTGAATATTACAGGGGTCGCAGCGCAAGTGGACAGTAACGCACACAAAACACGCGCGTTCGCTAACGTCCGATCAGGTGTGGCCTTGCCCTAAAGCACTGGATGAACTGCCTCTTCCCACACTATAAAAAGCCAGTGGACAAGGAGCTAGTGAGAGCCTGCCATATTGATGCAATGTGAAAGTATGAGAAATGCAAAAGTTTTAAGGTAAAAAAGATAAAAAGTTAAGACCAGACTGAGGTTACTTTAACTTGGTTGGAAGGCTTTTCATTCAGGTTATGACAGTAATGTATACTATACTTCTTTATAATTTATGCAAGTTTGCAGATTATATGATATTGTACAGGGACTAGGGCTGTGCATTGATTATCTTTTCTATGTTTATAAAAAAAAACATTGTTTTATTTTTCTGTTGAACAGGGAAAGTTATTTTTAACTTCTGTTCCCATTTTGTTTCCATACCGATATGGAGTCAAACGCGTCCTGCATCTAGCGCTTTGATTTTTAACTCTACCTTATCCTTGCCACACCAGTTGTTTGGTAACAGTACAAGTGAGTATGGTGGTTTACCCATGTACACTGTGTTTTGGCTTGTGAGCACAGGTTTTGACTATTTTCTAACCTATAACTGAGGCAATTTTGTAACTGTTTTTATGCTGATACAGTGTCCCTAATGTGATATGTAATAAAGGACTTTTAATTTTTACATACTAGTACAGGAGTGTAGAGTTTTCTTTTTCTCCTCTTTCTTATTGCTAACTTCTTGGAATCATTGTCATTAAAAAAAGCTTCTTTTGTAAAAATAAATTTCAATGCTTTGGGGCTGTTTGCTGCTCACAATACAATACAATAACAGGGTTATTCAATAAAAGTTCTTATCGTTTAAAATGGTGCTAATTTTGCCCCAACCAATCTGATGTTAGCTTTCAAATGATAAATAAGATCTGATTGGTTGGGGCAAAATTAGCACCATTTTAAGCGATAAAAACTTTTATTGAATCTCTGTATGTTTCCTGTCAAATTTACCAAAGAAACTGTCTATGGTTTTCGAAATAAAAGGAAAAGTGTAATACAAATATGTGATGGTACATGCACTTTGATAAAAAATTGCCTCACAATTAAAAAAAAGAAAAAAGTTTGTAGTTTGTAAGAATATCTCCCCTTTGGCAATATTAAATTTTATTAACTAATAACCAATATGACAAACATTGTCACAATCTGACAATTGTAGTATTGACTTGGGGGATGTACTTTAGCTGTATCGTCTTTGAGACATTGACAATTGACAAACAATACTATGGTACCTTTACTTTGTATTTAAGTATATTTTCTAAATATAATGTTCCCTACTTCCTGGAGGAAGTTTTTTTTATACCATACAACTAAACCAAATGAATGTGAATGTTGAACATTGTCCTGGCACCGAAGTTGTGAAATCTGCTGGTATGGGTTCAATTAAAACCTGTCAGGCTGTAGTAATTCTGTGCAGTTTCCTCACCTCCTCTGTTTCAGGCTCATTTACCCAGAGCCGCTGGCAATCTGAGTAAATGCTCCTTTTGCTATTCAATATCGCGTTTGCGGGATTTTAACGGCAGCTATTTCCTGGCATTAAAATCCACGATATTGAATTGCGAGCGTCCGATGCATGTGTGATTTTTGAGTAACCCAACGCTAATATGGATTTAAAGTCAAGCCAGTAGCGAACTGGTTATCCCGACTTTAAAGGGCAAGTCCACCCCCAAAACTAACTTTTTATATTTATTTGGCCCAAATAAGTGCTCCAAAACAAACTTTACAGCATGTAAATCGGTCCAGTGGTTCAAAAGTTACAGACCTTTGTAGCTGGCTTAATCCTGCAACATGGACCAATACAGCGATGAACAGAGACAGGTTACATTACCTTGCCTCTGTTCTTTTCATGTTCTTGAGCATGTCTGTTAGCATCCAGCAGTGAGAACAGAGGAAGTTGCATCAGTAATGGTCTGACCCCTGGATCCCTGGATTTTTCCTCTCAACCAATCACAGCTGTAAAGTTATGTGTACTGAAGAAATCCAGGATCAACAGCTGCAGCCAGCTAGCCCAGAGAGAGAGATAGAGAGAGAGACACACACAAACACAGGCAAGAATTTTTTTTTTTCTAAGCTGCAGCTCGGGGTCATCTAAAGTGGAAGTGGAGAGGAAGTGCAGCCTGATATATATCTCATTAAATATCAGGCAAAGCAAATGATTTTGAGAAAAATGAACATGGCGCTTGAGGTTGGTGCTATTATATAAAGAACATATAAAAAGTTTATTTTTGGGTGGACATACCCTTTAACTCCATATATTTTCGAGTCTTGATAAATCGGTCTCCTTTGTGTTTAGTGGTTGCAAAGAATTTGGCTCCTGGGTTTTTTTCATTTAGTTTTTGGTTCCTTACATTTATCTAACATGTTCCCATGTAGTAGATTTTGTGTAAATCATTAATACCATAATTACATTTTTTATTACTTTTAAACTTAAAGTTGAAAGAACTTGAAAGAAAGAATCATCCAGAAATGTATGTATCACTATAGGGACAAACCATGTTTCAATGGTCCAGTAATTAATTTGAATTTAGTCATGTTAACTTTATATGATTTCTAGGAGGGATGAAATTGGTCCTTTAAAATAACATTTCTATTGGGTTTTATCTTTTTCATCACTGTTTACATATTGTGTGTTTATACCAATGGCAGGTCATCCCGTAGTTACTTGACACTTCTGGCAGGGGCTAGAGTCATGTGGATAAGAGTTCTCAGCAAGTTCCAAAGTGCATCTATATCAAGGACCGGGGTTGCTAGATTCTGGCTGATGTGTTTTGGTAGGCTGGTGCAGAGAGTGGGTATGTCAGGGTGGAGAGGCTGGTTTGGGATGGGTGAAGAGTGTCAGGATGGGGAATTCCAGTTCCATTCAGAGGCTTGGATTTAATCCCTGACTGCTGGACTAGGAATTTTGTCCATGCAGTCTAGGCAATCCCGTCAAAGTAGTGACGCATTACAACCATGGCCAGGACCCACTCTGTAAAACAGGGATGGCAAATTTGCAGCCCTTTAGATATTTGCAAACTAAAACTCCCAGCATTTCTTGCTGGGAGATCATATAGCCTGTGTACAGCTGCGGTCTAAATGGACATGCTAATATAATATCACTAATATGCTGCTGGACAACAATGCAGCTGGTGCGGCCTGTCTTCTTAAAAGCCTCTAATGTAATATTTCTTTATCATACCTAATGACACAGGGAGCTCAGATTTTCCACCGGGTGTTACAGAAAGGAAGGAAAACCAGAACAATTGCTTAAAATGCCAAGAGTTTACAGGGATCTAACACTGAAATCTCCCTGTATCAGTTATTATAAATTACATATCTATTTGTATTATGTGGGAATCCAGAGCTCTTTGTATTATATGTATTGATGTCTGAAATATTTGGGTCAATGGAGCCCTATCTAGAGGAAACCCTCACACAATTAAAGGGCTAGCATACAATTATAGCACCATGTGCACATAAAAGGCCCCCGAAGCCTGGTCCTGATGTGGCAGTGACTGTACAATTGAGAGCTTTATAATTGGTCTATCCATTCACGTTGGACCCTGCTATGAGTCTAAATAAACTATTCCATGCACATATTGTATGATATCAATGTCTTTATGATTGTGGGGGAGCTTGAAATAACCTGCACAAACATTTGAGAACATCCAAACTCCTCACTAAGGGTGGATTAGAACCTAAATATCCAGTGCTGCAAATTATCAACGTTAACCACTAGAGGTGCTCTAAACAGTGAGTGAGTTTTATTCTGAAATTGAATTGTTGAATTTTTGAAAAGTTTTGAAAATTTTAAAACAAACCCAATAAAAGTCATGGGAGCTTTCAGGTTCGAAAAAAGTTCTGCAAAACTAGCAAAAACCTGTTCTTTGGTACCGAAGGAAAATCTCCATTTCGTTATTATCTACCTTTAAAGGGACAGTTCAGTGGAAATGACCAATATTTATTAAATTGTTAGTTTGTGTGATGCCTTCTTAGATATTCTGCATATTCTCTCCCATTTTGAAAAATCAGTTGATTTCATACCCTTTGCTGTTTCCTGCTGTTGACATTAGTGAGCTGACATTTCAGGTTCTAACGGTACTTCTTCTTCCCAGGATGCACCACATCCTTGGAATCTTCCTAACAGTAATTTCTACTGATTGGCTGTTGGATGGGTCAAACATGCTCAGATCTCTACTGAGCAACTGAATCAACCCAGGCACTGGGTCAAGGGCAAGACTACAACGGTCTCTACTAGGGGTCCTGCAAACAGGAAGTCAGTATTTCAGTTGCATTAATTTATACACAGACAAAATGCTGAATTGGCAGATTAAGGTCATTGGGATGGAAAAATACTACTCTTTTTTCTGAAAAGTATATGTATTTGCATTAAACTTCCCCTTTAAGTAGAGGGAGACAATGTGATTGTCCCGTGTATGGGCGCATGGGTTAGTCGGGGCCTTGTATGCAGTTACCACTTCAGTGGAATCTGTCTTCACACATAACAAATGATCTACATGTGAATAGTCACCCTATGTGTAGAGTGAATCTCCAGTTATCTCTTTAATAAATGTGCCCCAGTAATTGAAGAGGCTTCCATTGCCTCCAGGGACCCAGTGAGGTAGCCCATAGAGTCTGCTGTAAGCCACTGTGTTCAGGGGAAGACATGTAATATTTGTATTATCGGAAAATGTAATATTTGGTTAGTGTGGGCTTTACACTACATTAGCGGGGCCTTTGACATTTTGTATTAACAGCACAGGCACCCAATGCAACAAAGAACATGTTTAGTTTTGCGCTACCATGTAGTGTGAAACTATCAGGGTTATTCAATAAAAGTTCTTATTGTTAAAAATGGTACTAATTTTGCCCCAACCAATAAGATGTTATCTTTCAAATGTTAAATAATATCTGATTGGTTGGAGCAAAATTAGCACCATTTTTAACAATAAGAACTTTTATTGAATCTCCCCTTTTGTCTTTTCTATGGAGGCATAAGTAGGTTATCCTTACCCGACTGCGATGCAGTAAATCTTCCCCCGACTGCGATGCAGTAAATCTTCCCCCGACTGCAATGCAGTAAATCTTCCCCAACTGCGATGCAGTAAATCTTACCCGACTGCGATGCAGTAACTTTTATCTGACTGTGATGCAGTAACTCTTACCTGACTGCGATGCAGTAAATCTTACCTGACTGCAATGCAGTAAAGCTTCCCCGACTGCGATGCAGTAAATCTTGCTCGACTGGGATGCAGTAAATCTTCCCCGACTGTGATGCAGTAAATCTTCCCCGACTGCGATGCAGTAAATCTTACCTGACTGCGATGCAGTAAATCTTCCCCGACTGCGATGCAGTAAATCTTACCTGACTGCGATGCAGTAAATCTTCTCCGGCTACGATGCAGTAAATCTTCCCCGACTGCGATGCAGTAAATCTTCCCCGACAGCGATGCAGTAAATCTTTCCTGACTGTGATGCAGTAAATCTTCCCTGACTGCGATGCAGTAACTCTTACTTGACTGCGATGCAGTAACTCTTACCTGACTGCGATGCAGTACCTCTTACCTGACTGCAATGCAGTAAATCTTCCCCGACTGCCATGCAGTAAATCTTCCCGATCTGGATTCAGTAATCTTCCCCGACTGCCATGCAGTAAATCTTCCCCGACTGCGATGCAGTAAATCTTCCCCGACTGCGATGCAGTAAATCTTCCCCGACTGCGATGCAGTAAATCTTCCCCGAATCATACCTGACTGCGATGCAGTAACTCTTACCTGACTGCGATGCAGTAAATCTTACCTGACTGCAATGCAGTAAATCTTCCCCGAATGCGATGCAGTAAATCTTCCCCGACTGCGATGCAGTAAATCTTCCCCGACTGCGATGCAGTAAATCTTCCCCGACTGCGATGCAGTAAATCTTCCCCGACTGCGATGCAGTAAATCTTCCCCGACTGCGATGCAGTAAACAAGGTTTACTGAAACATAGAGGGAAGGGTGCTTTCACTAAGGCAGAGGCACACTGCAACCCACCAAATCTCTATACATTTTCACTATTTACAAAGAGAATGCATGCGATTGCGCATAAAAAATTCTTGAAACAGACGCGCAATTGCATGCGCATCGGAATCGCAGGAATGTTCGGTTCACGCAATTTCCATGTTAGCGAATATCGCATGCTCAATCGCAAGCGAAAACACATGTGCAAACGCCTAGCCCTACTCAATTTCCCTCCTGCAGATGTGAAAACAGAATTGCATTAGTAAGGTAAAACAAAAGTTAACATACCAAGTTGTAATGCGGGAGCGTGATCATGTGCCTCCGTCCTTCTGACCGATGTCCCGGCGTGCTGTGCTCTTCCCCCAAAACAAGATCCAGTACAGTCCTGCGATAACTTTCCAAATAGGACAACTATGGAGGTCAGCCGCTCCGGAACACGGGACACCAGTCTTAATCATGTGACCACATCAAACTTTATTGAAACAAAGTAAGTCATATAATTCACAAATGTGCACAAACAGCAACCTAAATAAGGGAGAGACGTTCAACCAGTCTGACGTGTTTTACCGCTTCATCAGAGACCAGACGCAAAAAGACAGCCAGAGCTACCCATGCTGGGAAAGGGCATTCATATTTCACTGGAATGGGTGGCAGATCCCAAACATGTACCAGTCAGTAAACTGATTTACTATACATTTAGAGGAGACAGACATAATATATGATGATAAGAAATAAATCTCCAAATGCAAAATTACTGTACTCGAAGTTTATTTTTTCCATTGATTTAATATTGTGTAGTAAGAAGTGAACGTTATTAGGAATTGGATTTATAAGAAAATAGATTACATTCCTACATCCTGCTTGAGAGAATATAACCACAAGAGGGCGCAGCTGCAGCACTCACATCTGTGAAACTATACTATTGTCTGTATTTATTTTCCTGCATAGGACTAAACATATTACACAGTTCTTTGTGATTGATTGATTTCTGCAGTGGCGTAACTCGAATCACTGGGCCCACCAACACAAACTATGATAGAAAAATAAGAAAACGGGCCCCCTGCAGTTGTCCCCCTGCTCCCCTGGCAGTTACGCCCCTGGATTTATGTACATCAGGCCTTGCACAACCAACCGTATTTTCTTATGAACTAGAGTTATCAGAGGAAAGCCACAAGGAGAAGATACAAACTTCTTGCAGCTGTAGCCGAGGTTGAATTTGAACCCAGGATTCAGTGCTCAAGATATTTACAGGGTCATTCACTAAAAGTTCTTATCATTTAAAATGGTGCTAATTTTGCCCAACCAATCAGATGTTAGCTTTCAAATATTAAGTTCTGATTGGCTGGGGCAAAAATTTAGCACCTTTTTAAACGATAAGAACTTTATTGAATAACCCTGTTAATTCAATAAAGGATCCTTGCTTGCTTAGGATTGGATTAACTTAGCAGGACACCTAGGAGACCCATGGCAGGCTAAGTCATCAATGGGCATTAATGGGCCCAACAACCCATAAACTAAAAGTCATGGGGAGAAGAGAGAAATGTAATTACAAGAGACGTGGAAAAGATTAAAGGAAAAGAGAGAAATGGAAGTAGATAGGGAGAGAGATAATAAAATAATTAGATGGATGAGGAGGGAAGCTGTAAGTACAGTCGAATTAATCCTGCAGTGATGACAGATCTTGCGCAACTCTGAAATTTTGTTCATTTTCGAAAAATTTATTGTTAGCACATGAGAAAGCTGCCAGTGTTGCCTAGCCCTTATGGTGGCCATAGAAGATACAATGGCAGTTGTATGATCAGCGGGTTGTGTGATCGCTGGCTTGTGAAGAGATGTAGAAGATACAATCACAGTGGTATGATCAGTGGATTGTTGATCACCGTCCTGTGAAGAGATATAGAGGATACAATCACAGTGGTATGATCAGTGGATTGTATGATCGCCGGCCTGTGAAGAGATATAGAGTATACAATCACAGTGGTATGATCAGTGGATTGTATGATCGCCGCCGTGAAGATATAGAAATACATCACAGTGGTATGATCATGGATTGTTGACGCCAGCTGTGAGTTGACAATCAGTCAACAACCCAAAACCTTTTTTTATCGCCCAATACAATTGTACAATTACAGATCATACAGCCACAATCATAGCATCTATGGAAACCATGACACATTGGAATAGAACAGGGAATAGTAATCGCGATCAGAAAACCGTTTCAATGGCTATTTAGAAAAAACACTACTATCCGTTTGCGTTCAATCCACATCATTTTGCATAATGGAGCTCATGTGTTGTGAAAAATGCTTATTGTTTGCACTCCAAAAATGTATTGCAGCGTTGTGCTGCAGTGTGGCCACCAACATTGACATGCATTGCTCTGGGATTCTCACAAGCTTAATTTGCCAGTTCGATCGTTGTGGTGTGAGATAAAATGCCAGTGGGCCTAGCCCTTATGGTGGCCATAGATGATCGCGGTCATACAATCCAAGGATCTTACAATCGTCGGCCCGTGTATGGCTGAGATTTTTTTAGCCCCCAATTTGATTGTACAATCTATTAATCGTAAGGCTGTGATTGTAGTGTCTATAGCCACCATTACACAGTGGAATAGACAGAGACTAGTAATCGTGATCCGAAGTCCAGTTATAACGTTTTTTTGAACCCTTGAATCTGAATTTGTTAACCCTTAAGCAAGTTCACTGGCAAAAGTGCACACAGGGCCCCATATATTATATAAGGGATATACGCTACCTACAGTGCAATAAGGATATTATGCCACAGAGGAGTTCCTGACCATATAAAAGCACGAGGCTGTTAGCGGAGTGTTTTTAGAGGTCAGGGAACTCTGAGGTGAAGTAATAACCTTATATTATTCTGTAGGTAGCGTATTATCCCATATAATACAAATAGTCAAAAAAAAAGAAGAAAAATCCAGCAGACACTCTGTCTCCCCTTCACTCTCTCCCTCCCTGTATTAGTAATGTGATAAGAAGCTTGTTTTTGAGTATACAAATGGTTAACTGCCGTTTCTATCTCAAACTAAAGGAAAACATAAACATGGCTCTGACCCTTTTCATGTAAAAGGAAAAGTGGAGCCGCGCCATACCAGTGGTGCGGAAGCCGCGTAACTCAGTGATGCACAATGCGAACACAGTAAACCTAAAGGGAAAAGTAAACGGAGGTGGAGGAAGTGAGGCAAGGGAGAGAAGAGGGTAAGGCAGTTCCGGAAAGTTATAATTGGCGCGCTACTACGTAGTAGCGTGCCGAATATAAGATTATTATTTACAGTTTGGCCCCATAGGCATCAGTGGAAGGGGTGGATTATAATAACATACTTAAGTCTCTCTTACACGCAGACACTCTGTCACGTAAACATGCTCAGACACGGAGACAGTCATGCAGACACGCTCAGTCACACAGACAGTGTAATGCAGACATTCTCTAACACGCTCAGTGTAAGCAGACGTTAATGCATGTGAAACATGCACCAATGTGAGCAAGCTTTTCATGCACGTTGCCATCTGATACGGTGTGGCTCAGCCTCCCTAACGTGATTTCTAATTTCAATGTTGGGGCAAATTTCCTGAGCTGCAATCCATTTCCAGAACGCATGGGATTCAACATTATTTTGCGAATTGCATGCGATTTTATTACACTAAGTTGCACAGCAGTGCAATCGGACAGTATGCGCACAAACGCTATTTTCGTTGTAGAGTAACCTAATCTAAACTGTCCCCTTGATACAGTGATTACTGGACCCCTTTATGCGGCAGAGTCACTGGTCCCTCAAGTATCTGTCACCAACCAGACTGGCAGTTTCTGATCCCCTCACACAAAAAGCAGGAATGTTTTGTAGGTAACCTTTTTTTATAACATTAAAAAAATCCTGTCTGTTATGTCACAATCTCCTAGCCTGCTAAAAGCTGGGTGCACACTTTAAAGATTAAGTACTAGATTCTGTAACAACGAAGGCATCCATGTTGTTGCCATTACAACTCACAGTCCTGTCTTCAAAGAGCCACACCCCTATCCCAGTATTCTTACATCTATTACTTGTTATCCTGTAATTTATTTTCCAGCCACGGTGCTTTACTGACAGCCTAGACAATTCACAATAGTCAGGTGATTTTACTGACGTGTTTTGTTTAGGGGGGGGGGGTTGCTTTATTTTTTCTATGAAGGAAATTAAGTTTCTCAATGTCCCTGTAATTTTTTCTGGTAGCTCTGGTGGTGCAATATAGAAACCATGTAGAAACCATGTTAGAAACACACAGCACATGAAGTCACTGGTTCAAATCCCTCTCTTACTTAAAACAATACAAATAATCAATTGACTAAATGTACTGCTTTTTTTGTGTTTGTTTCCATTATTTTTCGGGATTTTAAAGTTTATGTGCAGACTTTATATAAAGAAGCTCTTTTGGGATAGTGATTGTTGAATCCAGTATAAGGGTTAATCAGTATTGTAAAGAGTTAACCAAAGCTTGTTATGTAGCACAACTGTCTTGCTACTCACAAAGTAGTAAAGTTATTTTGGAAAATGAAGTTCATCAGTAACATAAGTTGTGACCATTCATGGAACTTTTAGAGTGTAACTAAAGCCACCAGAGATGTATATCATGGTCAGGATTCACACACTGTGAGAGTGGGAGTGGGTGGTAGGAGTTGGAGGTTGACGTTAGTAGGAGGAGGGGTAAGCAGACATACACACACACTCTTTACACACACACCAACACACACACACAACCATATAGACTAATTATGCTTAACGTATATAGTTATAATTTGTAGGCTGTCTCTAATATACTTGACTGGCTTTTTTACTTACTGCATAATTTGTAATTACTCCATACAATAATCCTTATTGATATATCACCTTGGTGAGTGTTTTATTTAACCATAAGATAACTTACACGGAACTAAAGAGTAAATACACATATTTTATATTAGAGATCTGTTAAGCTTCTCTGTATAAGTATCACTTATCAGATCTAAATATTAAATGTATTTTTTTACATTGGGCCACAACGCCTGTTATATAGACACCTTGGACAATAGGCATTACACAAACATATACCCACTCTGTCAGCTTCAAGAGGGGGAACAGGATGTGTTCTGTGTATGAAGCCTCCAGAGGTCTGTATGAGTTAAAGAACCTAGAATCATTGGTGTAAGTATCACGATATCAAATCATGGGCGCAGAGGGAATATTCTGCTTTCCGATTTCATTGGATTTCATTCGATCTTTGGATTGGTAAAGTATGAGTTATTATAGTCTTGCAAGTGAAGTAATTTAACGTTTATCCTTCCATTAGATAGTAATGTGTCTAAATCATGGAAGGAAATGTATAGCAAATGTACATTAGAAAATGTAAATTGATAAAAAGAACTCTTTTCAAAGTTGAAAAAGAAATTAACAATGTAATGTTAATGGTTAAAGTGTTAATGAGTTGATGAGTTTAGATAAATTGACAGTTTAAGGAGACTAACTGTGATTGTGAGAAAGTTAGGAAAATACTAGAAGTTCCAATAGTGTGAAGAGCATATAGAAAAGGACAGTCCTTAGACTCACAGAGATTGAATGGGTCTGAAAACACGGAAGCTATGCAGGTTCGTTTTACTAAAGAACAGACACATCCCATTTAATTTCCAGACATTAGAGATGAAGAAATAGAATATGAGACAGCAATGTTACAGTTAGAGATAAATGAACAGTTACTTAAAATTGCTAAAAGTATTCCTGTATTGGATGAAAGAAAGATGCTATATGTAACATTGATATATTTGAAGCCCACACTGATCTGTAAATTTGAATGAAAACCAGAAAAATGAAGTGTTTAAATTTTGGTTACCAAGTCATATGAGCCAAGATTAACATCCATCAGTGTTCCATACATAGACATTCATGGGAACCAGATATATGGCAATAGCATTGATAGGCTAAGACAGTTATTTCCTTTAATAAGTGTTAAGAATTTCCTACAATAGAGGTAATCACTAATCTTTCTACCCCATTGATGAAGTCCATTTACATTCATGTCTCGTTTAAACTAGCATATAGATTTGTTATGGGAGTGAAGATAAAGTTTCTAAAAGTATGGTGCAAGGGTTTGTAAGAAGTTTACCTTTTTAGATCCTGGATATTGATATATGTTTGTGAATCATCTGAAACTCTAGAGAGGAGCAGCAGATTTGGGTTGACAAGTATAAACGCCAAATACTAGCATCACAAAAAACAGAGTCCCATATAAAAGATAGGAAGTCTATCTAGATATAAAGGACATCAGGAAGAATTATCAAAGGTTAGCCTCATACATTTCGCAATGTTTCTTTTGTTTCAAATGGGGACATCATTAAGAAAATGTTATAAATTAAGGAAACTAAAACAGAAGTTTTGTTGTAAGGGAAGGTGTAAAAATAGACGAGAGGCTCAGGTTTCTAAATTTCCAAAGTTGTGGATTCCAACACAGAGAAAGACAATGGTTTAAATCTGTAGTGCCTAGGAAAAGAGAATTCAGAGACAGAGGTCTAATATTGAAAAAAGGACTTACTCCTTGTTAAGGAAAGCAATGTTACTACAGCTTAGTAAAAGTTATTGGTTTGTGTGATTAAAGGCTTATAAAATATGTTATTGACAATTTTATGGCATAGGATAGATTGTTAATACATGGAAATATGTCATTTTGATATTTAATATATTTTATATATTAGTTTATACAATTTCATGGCAGGATATGTGTATATCAAGAAATGTTGCATATGTATAAAGCGACACTTGAGGGGGAGATAGACATTTATGGTTATTATATAAGGTATTCAGAGTTGTAGGACATGTGCAAGAATTATGTCCTTTGATAAAGCAGCTAGATTTTTATAGGCATTTTTTGAATATGTAATGTTTTCCTTCACTAGTGTTAAGGTCAGATTGATATATTATAAGTGGATAGATTTGATTTTTCAGATATATGTTATGCAGTATATAAGGTTATGTTTGATGCAGTTATCATATGTGCTATGATTGGTAGGTTATCAAACAATAGTAAATTACATAATCCTATTTGTACTATTGACACGATCTAGAATGACTATTAAATGGAATATCTTTGCCATAGAATTAAATATATAAAAAGTAGTTTATATGCTTAAATTATGATTACTAGATCTAATGTGATACTGATAAATCGTGTTATTGCTTACAAATCAGTATACATTTATTTTATTTTCCATGTATTTCCTGATCTATATTAAAATGAGTACGTGTATATATAGTTTGTCAGCCTTGTGAATAAAGTAAGATACAAAGTGTAAATAATCTCTGTAGAAACTTGTAAGGAAATACATGGCTAGTCAGTGTTTTTATAAATAGACAATGAGATAGAAACAGATGGTTCAAAGCAAAAATGTTGGTGCTACATGGGAGGGGGAATATTCTTTTAAAGTATTTTACTATGTGATATTGAATGAAGTTATTTTTGTTTGAAGTTGCTGTAATATATATTCTTTTATTAAGGAGATTTTGTTTCTTTAGGTGAAAGAAAAGCAAGATGCATAAAATAAGTATATGGGTCTACTATTTGTAGCAAGTTAAATTAATGAGTAAAGTATTGCATTGTGAAATTATAGATGCATGGGTTTATTTATCAGCCTGTTTAGAATAATTGTAATAGGTATATTAATAACATTAACCTAAGATAGTTATGACACGTGATTGACAGGGCATGTGTGCATGGAAAGGATATAGATGTGTTCTAACATAGGGTACGAGTTTGTCCTCTACTTGTTATTATTAACAATTATAAGTGTTGTTTTGATAAATGATCTGAAGGTGCACATTATAGACACGCGCAAAATTGGTTAATTTTCCAAATTAGAGAGTTATTTTGGATTATCATATTTTTAAAGGAGTACTCCGAGTCAATATCATCTGGGAAACCCTGACATTGTGTTTTTGAAATTTATCGATAATCTGGCCAATTATGCGATAAAATGTTTTGAAATTGTCAGGGTTCTGTAAGATGTATATGATGGAAATACATATTTTTTATATTTTTATATTTTTTGTACATATATATTTTTGGTAAGAATGTACATTTCTGAGTGTCACAGTAGCAACATGTCTTGATCTATAGACAGCAGCTGTTACTCAAAGTTTGTGGACTAAGAACTCGAACATGAGCTATTTAGACAGACATGGTTGTATTTCACAGCAGTGAATACATGGATTTGTTCTCCAGGAGAATGAACAGGACAAGTTTCTGTGAACTATTTCAAACTTAAATTCTGAGTTCTAAAGAAGTTGTGGAGTTTAACATTATTATTAACTACTACAGTTATTGTCCTAGTTTAATACTAAGATTTGAGTTTTAAACAAGTTAAAAGAAATTAAACTTAAGACCCTGAATACAGATTTGGAAAAGTTTGACTTTTGAAAAAGTAGAAGAGAACAAACAATAGATTTAGAATAAATCAAATTGGTGTTATTCAGTTTTTTTATACAGTAAATCAAACAGAAGAGTATTGTAGTAGTGTATCTTGAAGATGAAAACATGCAGTAGAATTTTGCAAGTTTCGTCAATTTAGATTAATCCAGGAACAGATATTGATAATTTATTATATGAAAAGCACAACCTATTGGATATTGAATTATTAGATGAAAGATGTTACACCAAGGAATAAAATATTAACCTAATTTATACAGTTAAATGGTATGGGAGTTTTATAGTATTTTCAACTAATTTTCTAGGAGTTTAAATAATATCACAGGTTGGTATATAAGAGATATACTTTTTTAAGAATAAGAGTTACATTGATTAAGTTAACTGAATTATCAGTTACATAAATGTGTTTACAGATGGTTATGAATTATTATGAACTTAAAAGGTTTTCACACGTATACAAGAATAAATTAATGTGTTAAGTATAAATATACCATAATAATATGGATATTAAAGCTAGTAACACTAGCGTGTGAAAAAAAAAAAACTTTATTACGGCCAAAGGTGTACATCACAGGGATGGGATACCATAAAATGAGTTAAGATTTAAATTGATTCCCCGACTGCAATGCAGAAATCTTCCCCGCACTGCGATGCAGTTATCTTACCTGACTGCGATGCAGTAAATCTTCTCTCCGGCTACGATGCAGTAAATCTTCCCCGACTGCGATGCAGTAAATCTTCCCCGACACAGCGATGCGTAATTCTTTCCTGACTGTGATGCAGTAACTATCCCTGACTGCGATGCAGTAACTCTTACGTAACCTTACCTGACTGCGATGCAGTACCTCTTAACCTGACTTGCAATGCCAGTAAATCTTCCCCGACGGCCATGCGTAAATCTTCCCCAACTGCGATGCAGTAAATCTTCCCCGACTGGCATGCAGTAATCTTCCTCCGAACTGCGATGCAGTAATCTTCCCCGACTGCGATGCAGTAAATCTTCCCCGAATCAGACCTGACGCGATGCAGTACCTCTTACCTGACTGCGATGCAGTAATCTTACCTGACTGGAATGCAGTAAATCTTCCCCTATGCGATGCAGTAAATCTTCCCCGACTGGATGCAGTATCTTCCCCGACTGTGAGCAGTAAATCTTCCTCCCCCGACGTGATGCATAATCTTCCTGACTGTGTATGCAGTAAATCTTCCCGACTGCGATGCAGTAAAATCTTACCCCGATGCGTTAGCAGTAAAATCTTCTCCGCACTGCAGTAAATCTTCCCGACTGCGATGCAGTAAATCTTCCCCCGACAAACGCGATGTCCATAATCTTTCCTACTGGATGCAGTAAAATCTCCCTGACTGCGATGCAGTAACTCTTTACTGACTGCATGCGTAACCTCTTACTGACTGCAAATGCAGTAAATCTTCCCCGACTGCCATGCAGTAAATCTTCCCCTACGTTCGATGCAGTAAATCTTCCCAACTGCGATGCAGTTAATCTTCCCCGACTGCGATGCAGTAAATCTTCCCGATCATACCTGACTGCGATGCCGTAACTCTTACCTGACTGTGTATGCAGTATAATCTTACCTGCAGCTCGCAGCTTAATCTTCCCCGAATGCGATGCAAGTAAATCTTCCCCGACTACGCGATGCAGTAAATCTTCCCCGACTGCGATGTCAGTAAATCTTCCCGACTCGATGCAGTAAATCTTCCCCACTGCGATGCAGTAAATCTCCCCGATCATACCTGACTGCGATGCTAGTAACTCTTACCTGCTGCATGCAGTAAATCTTACCTCTGGAATGCAGTAAATCTTCCCCGAATGCGATGCAGTAAATCTTCCCCGACTGCGATGCAGTAAATCTTCCCCGACTGCAATGCAGTAAATCTTCCCCGACTGCGATGCAGTAAATCTTACCTGACTGCGATGCAGTAATTCTTACTCCGGTACGATGCAGTAAATCTTCCTCCCCGACTGCGATGCAGTAAATTCTCCCCGACAGCGATGCAGTAAATCTTCCCATTACTTGATGCAGTAAATCTTCCCTGACTGCGATGCAGTAAACTCTTAACCTACCTGACTGCGATGCAGTACCTCTTACCTGACTGCAATGCAGTAAATCTTCCCCGACTGCATGCAGTAATCTTCCAACTGCGATGCAGTAAATCTTCCCGACTGCCATGCAGTAAATCTTCCCCACTGCGATGCAGTAAATCTTCCCCACTGCGATGCAGTGTAAATCTTCCCCGACTGCGAGCGTAAATCTTCCCCGAATCATCCGACTGCGATGCAGTAACTCTACCTGACTGCGATGCAGTAAATCTTACCTGACTGCAATGCAGTAAATCTTCCCCCGAATGCGAGGCAGTAAATCTTCCCCGATCCCGACTGGCAATGCAGTAATCTTCCCCGACTGCGATGCAGTAAATCTTCCCCGACTGCGATGCAGTAATCCCGTACTCACACGTGCGATGCAGTAAATCTTCCCCGAATCTACCTGACTGCGATGCAGTAACTCTTACCTGACTGCGATGCAGTAAATCTTTACCTGACTGCGAATGCATCGTAAATCTTCCCCGACATGCGATGGCAGTAAATCTTCCCCGACTTGTCGATGCAGTAAATCTTCCCCGACTGCGATGCAGTAAATCTTCCCCGACTGCGATGCAGTAAATCTTTCCCGAATCATACCTGACTGCGATGCAGTAACTCTTACCTGACTGCGATGCAGTAAATCTTACCTGACTGCAATGCAGTAAATCTTCCCAGACTGCCATGCAGTAAATCTTCCCCGACTGCCATGCAGTAAATCTTCCCCAACTGCCATGCAGTAAATCTTCCCCGACTGCCATGCAGTAAATCTTCCCCGACTGCGATGCAGTAAATCTTCCCCGACTGCGATGCAGTAAATCTTCCCCGAATCATACCTGACTGCGATGCAGTAACTCTTACCTGACTGCGATGCAGTAAATCTCGCAAAGTGATAACTGCATTGTGGGATCTCATACAAGTGAGCAGTGTCTTATTTGTAAATATTATTTGTGATATTGATTCGTAGAACATTCTGCAAAAAAGTCTAAAATACATTAGTTGTAGTTATACATGTGCTCAAGCGTGTTACACGCTACAATTATCTTATTATATGGTAAAACGTGTATAGCAGCACCAAGTTGTTTGGAGAATTTGTGGGGCCATTTTTTTATGCTCACTAGGCTGGTAAACAAATGTCAATCATGACCCTATTTTTCATACCAACAGACCAATCCATCCAATCAGAAGCCCCATAAAAGGCTTCGCAATCAGTCCATATTAACTGACACGTACAATAGAATTTTATTTCAATTTCAACATTTTGTATTGTAATATCATGGCAGCTGGTCAATCGGCCCAAAATATCTGCCAGTGGGTTATGGCAGTAAACGTTTGAAAACAAAGGTTTACTGAAACATAGAGGGAAGGGTGCTTTCACTAAGGCAGAGGCCACACTGCAACCCACCAAATCTCTATAGCATTTTCACTATTTACAAAGAGAAAATGCATGCGATTGCGCAGAAAAAAATTCTTGAAACAGACGCGCAATTGCATGCGCATCGGAAATCGCAGGAATGTTCGGTTCACGCAATTTCCATGTTAGCGAATATCGCATGCTCAATCACAAGCGAAAACACATGTGCAAACGCCTAGCCCTAACTCAATTTCCCTCCTGCAGATGTGAAAACAGAATTGCATTAGTAAGGTAAAACAAAAGTTAACATACCAATTTGTAATGCGGGAGCGTGATCATGTGCCTCCGTCCTTCTGACCGATGTCCCGGCGTGCTGTGCTCTTCCCCCAAAACAAGATCCAGTACAGTCCTGCGATAACTTTCCAAAATAGGACAACTATGGAGGTCAGCCGCTCCGGAACACGGGACACCAGTCTTAATCATGTGACCACATCAAACTTTATTGAAACAAAGTAAGTCATATAATATCACAAATGTGCACAAACAGCAACCTAAATAAGGGAGAGACGTTCAACCAGTCTGACGTGTTTTACCGCTTCATCAGAGACCAGACGCAAAAAAGACAGCCAGAGCTACCCAATGCTGGGAAAGGGCATTCATATTTCACTGGAATGGGTGGCAGATCCCAAACATGTACCAGTCAGTAAACTGATTTACTATACATTTAGAGGAGACAGACATAATATATGATGATAAGAAATAAATCTCCAAATGCAAAATTACTGTACTCGAAGTTTATTTTTTCCATTGGATTTAATATTGTGTAGTAAGAAGTGAACGTTATTAGGAATTGGATTTATATAGAAAATAGATTTAAATTCCTTACATCCTGCTTGAGAGAATATAACCACAAGAGGGCGCAGCTGCAGCACTCACATCTGTGAAACTATTACTAATTGTCTGTATTTATTTTCCTGCATAGGACTAAACATATTACACAGTTCTTTGTGATTGATTGATTTCTGCAGTGGCGTAACTCGGAATCACTGGGCCCACCAACAAAACTATGATAGAAAAATAAGAAAACGGGCCCCCTGCAGTTGCTCCCCCTGCTCCCCTGGCAGTTACGCCCCTGGATTTATGTACATCAGGCCTTGCACAACCAACCAGTATTTCTTTATGAACTAGAGTTATCAGAGGAAAGCCACAAGGAGAAGATACAAACTTCTTGCAGCTGTAGCCGAGGTTGAATTTGAACCCAGGATTCAGTGCTGCAAGATATTTACAGGGTCATTCACTAAAAGTTCTTATCATTTAAAATGGTGCTAATTTTGCCCCAACCAATCAGATGTTAGCTTTCAAATATTAAGTTCTGATTGGCTGGGGCAAATTTAGCACCTTTTTAAACGATAAGAACTTTTATTGAATAACCCTGTTAATTCAATAAAGGATCCTTGCTTGCTTAGGATTGGATTAACTTAGCAGGACACCTAGGAGACCCATGGCAGGCTAAGTCATCAATGGGCATTTAATGGGCCCAACAACCCATGAAACTAAAAGTCATGGGGAGAAGAGAGAAAATGTAATTACAAGAGACGTGGAAAAGATTAAAGGAAAAGAGAAGAAATGGAAGTAGATAGGGAGAGAGATAAATAAAATAATTGAGATGGATGAGGAGGGAAGCTGTAAGTACAGTCGAATTAATCCTGCAGTGATGACAGATCTTGCGCAACTCTGAAATTTTTGTTCATTTTCGAAAAATTTATTGTTAGCACATGAGAAAGCATGCCAGTGTTGCCTAGCCCTTATGGTGGCCATAGAAGATACAATGGCAGTTGTATGATCAGCGGGTTGTGTGATCGCTGGCTTGTGAAGAGATGTAGAAGATACAATCACAGTGGTATGATCAGTGGATTGTATGATCACCGGCCTGTGAAGAGATATAGAGGATACAATCACAGTGGTATGATCAGTGGATTGTATGATCGCCGGCCTGTGAAGAGATATAGAGGATACAATCACAGTGGTATGATCAGTGGATTGTATGATCGCCGGCCTGTGAAGAGATATAGAAGATACAATCACAGTGGTATGATCAGTGGATTGTATGATCGCCAGCCTGTGAGTTGACAATCAGTCAACAACCCAAAACCTTTTTTTATCGCCCAATACAATTGTACAATTTACAGATCATACAGCCACAATCATAGCATCTATGGAAACCATGACACATTGGAATAGAACAGGGAATAGTAATCGCGATCAGAAAACCAGTTTCAATGGCTATTTAGAAAAAACACTACTATCCGTTTGCGTTGCAATCCACATCATTTTGCATAATTGGAGCTCATGTGTTGTGAAAAAATGCTTATTGTTTGCACTCCAAAAATGTATTGCAGCGTTGTGCATGCAGTGTGGCCACCAACATTGACATGCATTGCTCTGGGATTCTCACAAGCTTATAATTTGCCAGTTCGATCGTTAGTGTGTGAGATAAAATGCCAGTGGGGCCTAGCCCTTATGGTGGCCATAGATGATCGCGGTCATACAATCCAAGGATCTTACAATCGTCGGCCCGTGTATGGCTGAGATTTTTTTTAGCCCCCAATTTGATTGTACAATCTATTAATCGTAAGGCTGTGATTGTAGTGTCTATAGCCACCATTACACAGTGGAATAGAACAGAGACTAGTAATCGTGATCCGAAGTCCAGTTAATAACGTTTTTTTGAACCCTTGAATCTGAATTTGTTAACCCTTTAAGCAAGTTCACTGGGCAAAAGTGCACACAGGGCCCCATATATTATATAAGGGATAATACGCTACCTACAGTGCAATATAAGGATATTATGCCACAGAGGAGTTCCCTGACCATATAAAAGCACGAGGCTGTTAGGCGGAGTGTTTTTATAGAGGTCAGGGAACTCTGAGGTGAAGTAATAACCTTATATTATTCTGTAGGTAGCGTATTATCCCATATAATACAAATAGTCAAAAAAAAGAAGAAAAATCCAGCAGACACTCTGTCTCCCCCTTCACTCTCTCCCTCCCTGTATTAGTAATGTGATAAGAAGCTTGTTTTTGAGTATACAAATGGTTAACTGCCATTTCTATCTCAAACTAAAGGAAAACAATAAACATGGCTCTGACCCTTTTACATGTAAAAGGAAAAGGTGGAGCCGCGCCATACACAGTGGTGCGGAAGCCGCGTAACTCAGTGATGCACAATGCGAACACAGTAAACCTAAAGGGAAAAGTAAACGGAGGTGGAGGAAGTGAGGCAAGGGGAGAGAAGAGGGTAAGGCAGTTCCGGAAAGTTATAATTGGCGCGCTACTACGTAGTAGCGTGCCGAATATAAGATTATTATTTACAGTTTGGCCCCATAGGCATCAGTGGAAGGGGTGGATTATAATAACATACTTACAGTCTCTCTTACACGCAGACACTCTGTCACGTAAACATGCTCAGACACGGAGACAGTCATGCAGACACGCTCAGTCACACAGACAGTGTAATGCAGACATTCTCTAACACGCTCAGTGTAAGCAGACGTTAATGCATGTGAAACATGCACCAATGTGAGCAAGCTTTTCATGCACGTTGCCATCTGATACGGTGTGGCCTCAGCCTCCCTAACGTGATTTCTAATTTCAATGTTGGGGCAAATTTCCTGAGCTGCAATCCATTTCCAGAACGCATGGGATCAACATTATTTTGCGAATTGCATGCGATTTTATTACACTAAGTTGCACAGATCAGTGCAATCGGACAGTAATGCGCACCAACGCTATTTCGTTGTAGAGTAACCTAATCTAAACTGTCCCCTTGATACAGTGATTACTGGACCCCTTTATGCGGCAGAGTCACTGGTCCCTCAAGTATCTGTCACCAACCAGACTGGCAGTTCTGATCCCCTCACACAAAAAGCAGGAATGTTTTGTAGGTAACCTTTTTTTATAACATTAAAAAAAATCCTGTCTGTTATGTCACAATCTCCTAGCCTGCTAAAAGCTGGGTGCACACTTTAAAGATTAAGTACTAGATTCTGTAACAACGAAGGCATCCATGTTGTTGCCAGTACAACTCACAGTCCATGTCTTCAAAGAGCCACACCCCCTGATCCCAGTATTCTTACATCTATTACTTGTTATCCTGTAATTTATTTTCCAGCCAGCGTGCTTTACTGACAGCCTAGACAATTCACAATAGTCAGGTGATTTTACTGACGTGTTTTGTTTAGGGGGGGGGGTTGCTTTATTTTTTTCTATGAAGGAAATTAAGTTTCTCAATGTCCCTGTAATTTTTCTGGTAGCTCTGGTGGTGCAATATAGAAACCATGTTAGAAACCATGTTAGAAACACACAGCACATGAAGTCACTGGTTCAAATCCCTCTCTTACTTATGAAACAATACAAAATAATCAATTGACTAAATGTACTGCTTTTTTGTGTTTGTTTCTATTATTTTTCTTGGAAATTTTAAAGTTTATGTGCAGACTTTATATAAAGAAGCTCTTTTGGGATAGTGATAGATAACATTTTTACTAAAATGTTAATATTATCTTTCTTACATCCATGCTAGCTAAGAAATAAAAGATTACTTTTTTTGTATGAAAAACAAAGGAATGTATCCTTGTTAGGGACAGGGGCATTTAAATATGCAAAAACTGCACTGAAAACTGTACTCTGTTAAAGAGGGAATGATTTTTGAGCTGTAACATTGTTCCAGATTCAAGGAAGCATGGCTGCAGCTTCCTGTAAAGCTGTGTAGCTGTGAATATTGCAAGTTTCAAAAACATGCGTGCTACATGTTTCAGACACACTCAAGCAACTGAGGAAGGACAAGTGGGTCAGAAATGTAGCATGCATGTTTTGCAATAAACCTGCACTATTCACAGTTACAGACTGTGATACCACACCTTTATATATATGGCCCGTAGTGTGAAGGTCTCTAGCTCTCCCTGTCAGCTGCAGCAATATTAGTGGGAAGTGTAGCTTGTTAAAGGGGAATGTTGGAGGGTAGGAAGAGTGTGTTTTTATAGAAACCACACGGTGCAGAACTGTAGGGCTAGGATAGTGAAGTGAACCTGATCTTACCACACCCCTGTGCAATGCATTTCTCATCAGTGTACCGTACCTTATTAAAGGGAATGTTGGAGGGTAGGAAGAGTGTTTTTATAGAAAGCACATGGTGCAGAACTGTAGGGGGAGGATAGTGAAGTGAACCTGATCTTAGCACAGCTCTGTGCAATGCATTTCTCATCAGTGTACCTTATTAAAGGGAATGTTGGAGGGTAAGAAAAGTGTTTTTATAGAAATCGCATGGTGCAAAACTGTAAGGGGAGGAGAGAGAAGTGAACCCGATTTTAGCACAGCTCTGTGCAATGCATTTCACATCAGTGTACCTTATTAAAGGGGAACTGTGGTCTCCAAACAAGTTAAGTTTAAATGAAAGGTCAGTTTCCTACCTATAAAACGAGCCATCAACCACCTCTCTATGTGTTCCACAGCCCAAGATATAAAGAAATGACTGACCAGAAAGTTAATGGGTGGGAGGCTGACATGTGACATTCCTGACGCTTCTCCTGCACAGTGCCACCGGCGAGCACAGCCTCAGACTCCCTCATTGTGTGAGGGAGACAGGAAGTCCCTCCTCCTCTCTGCTGTGTGAAGGACCTGCAGCTGCAGGGAAGGTAAGGGAATCTACAGCCCTCTCTCTCACTATGTGAAAACAGCCTTTTCAGGCAGAGTTCTCACTCTGCCTGAAAAGGCTATTTCCACAGAGTTTTCGGGGGGGGGGGGGGGGGGTGTCAGAGTGGCGGGGCCACATGGGGCTGTAAAGGAATGGGCCAAGGGGGGCCTGCAACTGGAGGGACCATGGGGTCCATGAGTGGGAGGGACCAGGGGGGCTGCAAAGGGGAGGAGACACAGGGCAGATTGACTGACAGGTTTCAGAGTAGGAAGCAGGAAGTGCAGGGTACCTGGTGATGCTGCTTCCATATCACACACAAAAATGTAAATATCTTCAAAACTATGTAAAATAAACAATGGAAATAAATTGCAAAAACTCTCAAGAGAGCAATTCCTATCAATTTACCTAGTCATTTTTGGACAAGGGAATGTTGGAGGGTAGGAAGAGTGTGTTTTTAATTTGGCTGTCTGTATAAAAACTGTAGTACAGAGCAGTCCTAAGATCAGGGTCATTATATTATCCTCCACCTGCAGCACTGCACCATGTTCTATAAGTGTACGTATTAAAGTTGAATGTTGGAAGGTATGCCACTTGCAGCTCTGCACCATGTTGTTTCTATAAATGTACATATTAATAGGAATTATTGAAGGGAATGCCAATTAAAGGGGCACTGTTAGAGGGATGCAAACATGTTATATAAAATTAATGCAGCAGGTGGGCTGCCTCTGGTAAGTTTTGCATAAACAAAAACCCTCTTCCAACTAGGGTTCCCACGTTTGCCTTTAAGACCCAAACACATATACAGGCCTATGTATTAAAAGTTCTTATTGTTAAAAATGGTGCAAATTTTGCCCCAACCAATTAGATTTTAAGAACTTTTATTACATAGGCCTGATAATATCTACACAACAAAAGGTTGTTAGTATTTTCTTTAGAAGCATGATGCAGGCTGATACAGTTTGTATTTAATGCAATGGTACTTAGCACTGCAGCATGTAGATTTAATACTTGTTTGGGTCTTAAAGGCAAAGGTGGCCTGTAAAATGCATTGCACAGCACTGTGCCATGACCATGTTCAAGCCAATATGTTGCACCTGCAGCTCTGAGCTGTTTTGTTTTTATAAGTATACCTTGTAAAGTGGTCAGTTCAATTCTACTGGGGGTGCCACCTTTCCCTTTAAGACTCAAACTCTTAGGGCTACTCCCAATAGCGTATTTTGGATAGCAGTTTGCGATCCGATTGTGCAGGCATGTAATATGGGACTGGCTTCACTACATGCGATGCTTTTCAGTCTGCTATTGGAGTGCATGTGATCACCATTTTTGTCTGTATTGCATGTGCTCTGCTAGGGTCCAATTGTGGAAGCGCAACACCCATGCACGGAAGTGAGCATGATCGCGCATTATTACGAATGTGCGTCCTCCCTTGCACTTAAGTGGGGCCACATCCTCAGGAAATTGACCTCCTGCAAAGCTAAGTTCTATTGCATTAAATACATGCTGTATGGCTAAACTGAAATCAATGCAGCTTGCATTACATCGCGTTTTTCAGGCGATTGTGATTTTTCACTTGTATTGAAATCACAGCAACGCACCAAAAATTTTCAATCTTGCAATAGCATGCATTTTCAGAATGAAAAAGGACAAATCGCAAGCACAAATGCATGTAAATGGAATGCGATTGTTTGTGCGATTCAGGTGCGTTGCAGTGTGGCTGTGCGCTAAATATACATTGCAGCAATACACACACTAATATAAATGGTAAAGTGCAGAAATAAACACATACAAAGACATACAGGCTCATTTACTCCGAGCCGATATCGCTGTGGGTAAATGTCCTGTTCGCGATTAAGTATCACGTTTGCAAATGTATCCACTGCGGGATTTTAACACCAGCTATTTTCTGGGCTAAAACGAATGCAAACGTGATATTGAACCGTGAGTGACGGGTGCGCGCGTGATTTTTGCATAACCCCCACATCCAACACTAATATAGAGTTAAAGTCACGCTAACTGATAGCGAACCGGCTAGCACGACTTTAACTCCATATATCTTCCCAGCGAGTCTAGGTAAATGAGCCTGACATTCTCTTGAAGAAATGCTTACAAATATAAAGGGTTAACAAGTTGCTTCCTAAATACATATGAAAAGGGTTAACACCTTCCCCCACTCTGAGCAGGAAAATCTGCTAATAATATTCACTGCTATCTCTGATAAATGTCTGGGAGACACTGGCAGGTGGGGACTCTGAGTTCAACTTTTACATGCTGCTTAGCATAAGGGGAGTGGGAAACAAACACAAGGTAGCTAGTTAGCATGTGCAGAAGGAGTTTTGTGTCCAGGACCACCAGGAAGAGGCAACACTAGAAGCCAGCCATAACATCATAGATTGCCAGTACTCAGAAATGTTCTATAAATGATTTCTACACTAAGAGGCTGAATTCAGAGGTGAGAAACAAATGGTTTTACTAAGTTACAGTTATAGAGTATGTAGAGCTGCCTTTGTATTTTGGGTTAAAGTTCTCCTTTAACACTGGCTGCTGAACTGCAGTGCTGACTTTACACTGGCTGGTGCTGAACTGGAGGGCTGACTTAACACTGGATGGTGAACTAGAGGACTGCCTTAACACCGGCTGCTGGACTGAATTGTTGACTTTACACAGGCTGCTAAACTGGAAGGCTGACTTAACAAACAGACTAAAAATACAAGTGCCCACAATGACTGGTAAATATAAGATGGCCACGGTGACTTGTAAATAGTAGATGCCACACAGACTGGTATATACAAGATGCCCACAGTGACTGGTATAAGATGCCCATGGTGACTGGTGAATGATGCCCAAGTGACTGGTATAAGATGCCTATAGTGACTGGTAAATAATGCCAACAATGACTGGTATAAGATACCCAAACAGTGTCTGGTTTATGATGCCCATAGTGAATGGTATAAGATGACCACAATGAATGGTAAATACAAAATGCTCTAAAGGCCGCACTGACCGGAATCCAACACGAAACACTACAGAACTGAGGATGGCTACCATTACCCTAGGCTACTCTCCCCTTACGTTTCAGGTAAACTCACGGGAATGTTGCATTGCAGTTAAGTAGCTTAGTGTAGCACAGTCAGTTTAACATCAATTGTGGGGAAGATTCTGGAAACTTTGTTAGGGGACAATATTCAGGATTATGCCTTAAGGACAAAAAAAATAGTACAAATGAGCATGCTTTTTCAAAATATTCTTCACACTTTCATTATTGTGTAGCCTTTAGTAAACTGTACACAATCAGAAATTAAATTTGGTCCCCACAGTCAAAATATTACTGTTTTCTTTAAAGCTCGTACACGCAGGTCAGTTTTGGCCTGACATTCCGGTCTAGTCTGTTTAGTTTATGGCTAGGTACAGAAACAAAACTTTCAGAAACTCTGTGGACCTGCCAATGGAAAACATACCCTTGCAGGGATGTGCAACTTTGTATAGACAGCCTGCTAGCCAGTCCACCAGTCACCATTACAGACAGTTTTCTAGCCAGCATTGGTTTTCTTTATATTTGTTTGGATACATTTGGGCTGCCATGTAGTTTCCCTTACACAATACTTGATACATCCTATCCCATTTTCTATCCTATTTATTTGGTACAGTACATTTGTATTTAGGCTATTGGCTTGTGAAATAAGGCATGTTAATTGCAAACGTTCACCCCGCATAGACATTGGGGGAGATGCAATAAATTTCAGTATCGCAACTGACCTGCACTTGTTTCTGCGATGTAGTAACCACTTTGCAACTGTTATTGCATCGTGTGAATGCGAGATGTAAGTTGCAACCTTTTGCACGGCTTTAAAGCCCCAATTGAAAAGGCTTTAATTTTGGTGCAAAAAACTTCTAAACTTTCTAAATTTATTGCATCGCTTGCACTGAGCTATTTCCAAAACTCTTTGGAAAGGGTGCAGGCGATGCAAAATGAGTAAAAAACCCTTGCCAACCCTATATTACATTGGTTAGCATGGGTTTTTTTCCCCTTAGCACAGGATATTGCATCTCCGTTAGTATGCTTTGCCAGTGAAATTTTGGTTTTTATGAAATTTTGCAATGTTTAGGAAAGCCAATGGACAAAACAATCCATCTTTAGAATAAAATTATGGCATCTATAGTTATTATTATTATTATAGTTTATTCCTTTATTTACTTGTTTGTTTTTTCACACCTGTAGATTCACAACGAAAGACTGTTGGTAGTCGGTAGTGGTAAAAGTACCCACGGCTGACAGTTCGCCGTGGCCAAACAAACACAAGTAGTGAACGATTGGTCAGAACAAAAATTCATCTGGTGTGTACACCGCCTTACTAAATACAATAACCCATTAAAAAGCTAACATCTGATTGGGTGCGGCAAATTAATAGCATGGGTAAAAATTGCACCTCTTATTGCATCAGCCCCTCAATGTACAGAAGTAAGAACTCTTTTTCAGCCATTGTATTTGTTCTTTATTCACTAAACTTATTTGCAACATTGCACATTTGTCCTTCTTAGTTGGATCTGAGAAGATGAGTCACATTGGGGGTTTCAATATGAAGGTTTTTCCCCCTGAACTACCCCCTTGGAGACATGTATGCTAATGTGTGAAGGTATCTGTATCCATGTGTGTGATAGACATTTACAGTGGAAAGACAGGGAACGGGAGCTTTAATGGATTCAGATTTCCTTTCCATACAAGAAAGCTGAGAGCCCTGTTGCCAGTGACCCTGCTATGACTCACCTGCAGTGAGAAAACATGAGATGTTGCTAATGTAATATTAAAAGCTGGAAACGGTGTCCAATGCTGTTACTTAATACTGCTAACTCACCTGAGGACTACACACTCGTAGCTGTTTAATATTATTACAAAAACGTGGACCGTGTGAAGGCGATTGGATAAAGGAAGACAGAAGACCAGTAGATTAAAGGAGAACTAAACCTACATTTTTACACTCGCGAATCTGAGCATATACCCTCTAAAAACACCAATAAACTGTAAAATAGCAATACAGTAAATAGCATTAAAGTAAATGTTACCACTTGAACAACTGAATGAAATAACTGTGTGTATGTACAGTAACTGGCCACACCCCTGATCCCAGTCACATGCTCCCTTTCCTATTGTCCTGTAAAAGGATTGGCTAGAGGCTACTAGTGGGTATGACCAACTGTAACAAGTTCCTGCAGTATCTTAGGACTGAGCATGTGTAAAGAACATAATGGTCAGTGACCACACTGTGTGTTAATGGAATGCTGAGAAATAAAAAACAAACTCCATGTTAGAAACTTAAATCTCTCAACAACCATATCAAAAATGAGCGTTGAGACACAAATTACTGCTTTTATAACAAGGAGATCTGCCTTCTAATAAAATGTTGTTTTGAGGCTTTAGTTGTCCTTTAAGCAGTACGTAAGATTTATCATTAAAAATAGTGCTAATTTTTCCCCAATCAATCAGATGTTAGCTTTCAAATGTTAACTAAGATCTGATTGGTTGAGGCAAAACTAGCACCATTTTTAAATTATATCTCCCTGTAAGTATCTATGTCTAATGTTTGTAACTACATATCTACATGTTTCTGGATTATTCAAACATAATAAGTCAAATGATAAGTCAATATTGGCAGAAATCATTAGTAAAGACACAAGGAGCCAACACTCTGACACATATGTAGTAAGGGTATGGATAGAGCAAGATGTGGGATAGAGAAACTAGTGGGATTGCTGACATAAATGTTTCTAGTTTGCAGGTAAGGGGAACCCATTTACAGCAAATTACAGCACTGGGAAGACAACAGTGTGCTGCTATAGGCCTTTATTTTAAACATGGCCCAAGGGAGTCCTGCTAATAAAGTAGTGGTAGGGCTAGTAATGCTGTACCAGTGTGTAGAGTCCTGTGCGGGTCTAATTTTTCAGGCCCAACCCACACTCGCAAAAGCTTAACCCGCACCCAACCCACAACTAATAAAACCATCAACCCAACCTGCAATTAAACTGAGCCACCACCTGACCCAACCTACAACCCATTAAAACTCAATGCAGTTTACCAAAATCTGACCCCCAAATTGTGTAACCTGCGGGTACCCTATCCAATGCAGGACTTCCAGTGTTTACAACTTTGTTTAAAAAGCCAAATTGTCCTTAACTACACTTTGGAAATTAAGGGCTTGTAATGGGTGGATTGTTGCAAGCCTAACACTAGAGGGGAAGCGCACAGATTAATCCAATAATTGCTGGGTACCAGGTGATAAGCATTGTTGTGTACACTGTATGTATCACAGGGATCCAATTAACTGGATCTCTGGATGGTTTGTTGCAGGTTCATTATGATACCGAGCAATCTACAGCTACTGCTTGTCATCTAAGGTTGCTCTCAATATTCATTTTGTAGCTTCTGTCTATAAATTGCAATCTCGATTCTGAACAAACACTTAACAATACTCAAAAATGTGATAAGTGATGGAAATTCAGGGAACAAAACTATTGTGTCTTCTTAGACACTTACTTAGAAACTTCACTGCATATGAAAGTTCAGAAACATAAAGGGATTCTTTGGTCTAAAAACAGTATTGTTAGAATCCCTGTATAATTAGCAGTCAGAAGAGTAAAATTTATTGTTCATATCCACCACTGAAGATATCTACTTTTGCCCTTCTTCCAAAATAACGTCAGGCACACATAACAGATGGCGAATCGACAAACGACCCCCGTCTGAACGCATACGCTAACGTACCTATTGGCCAAAACAGCCAGCCGTTGCGGGTGTTTGTTGGGATCGGGGGACGGTCGGGGCTCAGAGGTCTGGGGAAAATCTAAGTTGTGTACCAACCTTAATTGTGCAATTTTATTTCTTATCTATCTTTGACCAACCACACCCCTGATAATTCAGTCAGCTGCAAACTTGCAGAGCCAGTCAATCAGTGACCAGAAAGAATAAATACGAAAATTTAAAGGCTAATACATAAGATTTTGTACTCGCACCCCTCGCCCATGACGGATACCCGGGACAATCTGCCGTTTTGATAATCAGACGATAATCAGGGGTCGTCTTTGCTGATTAACATAATACAAACCAAGAATTTTTTAAATATTGATATTTTCCACTGAACTTTCCCTTTAAGTCAGGCATTGTGAGGATATGACCCAAGATTCAGGATCATCAAAAGGGCTCGAGCGATCAGCAATACATTTAACAATAGTATAAGGGAAAGTAAAATATGTGGTAAAACGGGGGAGGAGCAATCCCATAGGTAACTGTAAGGGCTTGTTCACACTAGAAACTGACAGAAACTGACAGAAATGCACAGCATGTGTTTCTGTCACTTTGTATCCATTTTTTTCATACATTTGTATCCATTTTTTCACAATGTGTATTCCATAGATTTCTATAGAAAATGCATGAAAAATCGGACAGAAATGCTGCATGCAGTGCGTTTTATAAACGGACTGGATCGGAACAGATTATAAAGCAGCAGGTGTGAACGATATTATGAAATCCTATGGGGTTTTACTGTGTCCATTTTTTTAAACGCACCTGCGTTTGAAAAACGGATTCAAACTGATGTAGTGTAAACAAGCCCTAAAAAGACATTTTTAATGTAGCGCGCACACACCATATTTCAGAGTGTGTTGTATTTAATAGTGTGTTGTATTTTAGTGTGGTCTTTTTTCATGGAAAAGATCCTCTTTTGGTAAACAGTTATGGTATAGAAAAGCAGGGGAAAACTTGTGAGAAGGCAAAAACAACAAGAGGATAAGGCAAGGGGAAAAATTAAAATAGAAAAAAAGAAAAGTGGAGAAGAATGAACCTGAAAATAGGGAAGAAGAGGTAAAGGAGTAATATAGCAGAGAGAAGTAGGTAAAGGGGATAACAGATGCACAGAAAAGAGATGGATAATCGGAAAGACTTGTGCCATGAGGAGCAATGAAGGAAGCAGAGAGGAAAATGCTCAAGTGGGAAAGGGGGGTGATTGGAGTAGGTGATAAGAAGGTAGGTAAAAGAGAAAATGAGAGGAAGATGGGCACTGGGTGATATAACTCTGTTGTATTAATTCTTTTATTGTATCTATTGTCTGCAGCCCTTTATACAATGTATACAACTCTAAGGACGAGGCCCTACTAGCAGCACACAAAAGCATGCACAATTTGCCACTCCAAAAGGCCATCACTGGCATGCGCTCAAATAAGCACAATCAGATCGCAAAACATGATCCAAAATGACCTAGTGGGGCCTAGCCCTAAAGAGTTTACCTTCTATAAGAGTTAAAAAAATGTAGTAGTAGAACTGCAATCAAAGTGTTGTTTGTGCCATTCTACAGCAGTGTTTGGTTGCCTCCAATCAAAGAGCAGTTTGGGGACACAGGAAAGAAACCAAATAAACCAAGCACTATGTAATGATGGGTAGATTATATATATACCTATAAATTACCCCACACGCTTTTATACAGCAGGACACTGTGACGTAGGGCCCCTCGCTGGATAGTGACATACACCACAGACCATTGTCCGCTGGTAATTATAAAAGACTCCATAATGAGAACAAATGGAATAACTTCCTAAAAACAAAATAGATAACGTAACACAGTCACCATATGGAAAATTATTCTATTACCCACAAGCACTGCTCACCATCTGGCTCATCGCAGCTAAACTCTGTTGAAAAACAAGAGGGAAAAAAATCATTTCATATCCCACTCAAAAAAGAGAGAGAGAGAGAGAGAGAGAGAGAGAGAGAGAGAGAGAGAGAGAAGACAGGAGGGGTTGTGAGGTGAACAGAACTGCTGTTCCTCGCTGATCTGCTCCTAAATGCACCCAGTTTGTTATACCGGATGGGATGTCGTTCCTTGGGGATCAATATCGTTAGAGACGACAAATTTGCCTTTCATAATTTGCTTTTTGAATCACTGAAACATTTGTTAATGCAGAAGCCAAATCAGTTGACTTGCAATGTCTTATTTTGTACAGTTTGTTTACAAATTAATTTCCCGCCTTCACAAGACTGTAAGACTACCGCTTAATGCTACATGTGTATATCCCTAATGTTCTATTTGCAATGCACAAGTACATTAGATCTCAGTTTAGGAATAGAGTTAATTGGCAGCCCTGTCACAGCTCCTACTGCTGAGCTTGACAATTCAATCAATGAGTGGCACGGGGATTCAATCCATTGCTTAGACAACAGCCTGTGTGAGTATGTCAGCTGGGCTATGGTCGAAGGCACGATATTGATTTTCCTTCTAATAAATAATAGTCAGGGTGACTGAAAAATCTGTTCATGTCTTATAGGATGTGGAGGACATATCATCATGGCAATGAACAGAACAGTGACAAAATACATATAGGGGCTTATTTAATAAGAGGTTCAAAAGTTTGTCTGTGCTTTTAATCTGCATCAACCAATCAGATGTTTGTAGTAGACAAGTAAAAACATCTGATTGGTTGGTGCAAATTAATAAAGTAAAACAGATCGAACTCTAAATAAGCCCCTATGGAGTATAGTATGGACGGTGGGAAAGGGATCCTGTTAGACACAGTGCGATATTTCAATTATGGTTAAAACACAATGTATGACTATGGCTAAGAGCCTGCATGTTTGGAATGTATCAGCTGACTATGTCATTCTCTAGGAATAAAACACCAGGATTGGTACTAGTGGCACAAAGGCAATCAACAAGTAGGAGTGACATCTTACATGTCATATTTAAGTTTGAGTATTGTAAAGGGATCAGGGCTGGAGCACCCAGGCCACCAAATAATTAATGTGAGTGTGACCAATAGGATCTCTTTATATGCATGCACTTTGTTAGTTTACCTATGTGTCCTTACTGCTTTTCCCTTCATTAGTAATGATATCTCATAGAAGAGCTACTTAGTAATAGTGTTAACACTCATACAAGCAGTAGAGGGGGAAAGGGAGTAACAGAGTAACACAAGGATTGTGTAAGCATTGGAATAGAATTTCCTTCATAAGTAATTAAAGCAGTACTGACCAATGCTACATTTCCAAGTTGACATTTATAGCTACAGTATGTGTTTCAGCTAACACTCTTAAACAATCTTAAAGGGATATCCTTGCCTTGAAAAAATAAATTAAATTGACTACATTGGAAATTAGGTTTTGCCTTGTTTTGGGTTAGTTTGACTGTATATGCAACAATATTTCCTCCTGGAGCTCAGTTTCAGTTCACAATATGAACTGAGGGTAAAATGGCCGACCCCAGTAAGCCTGGTCCCTTTGGGAATCTGTTGTGTATTTTATTCTTTTAATGGCTTCAGTTTAGCTTCACTTTAGGAAATGGTTTGTTTATGACAGATACAAAATGATTTCATGTTAGAGAGATGGCGCAGACTTATAATAATAGCTTGCTTATTAAGTCCTACGTATCAACACCACTAACAGAGTCTTTAATGTCACAAGATACACTCGGTGTTGCCCAAGAAGTGGTTGATATTGAAATGTATTTAATCTTCATTGTATTGGAGCTCATTGGACTGGTAGTTTACACAAAGAAATCATTGTTGAACCTGTCCTGTGTTTCATTATGTCTGCTTACTGTGATTAATCAGAACATCAAAAAACCCAGAAAGTAATTAAATATGCTCGCTGTTCAATTAAAAATAGTTAATTAGAAGTTGTCTCTTAATGCAATAACTAAACTTCCACAGCCTTATCTTGATTCTTGTTTCGGGGGAAGTTTTTAAAGGGTAAATTGAAATTGTGGCAGAATTTACGCAGATTTTATACTGTCTTTTTTCCCACCATTTATTTTGTTCGCCGCACCAAATTTTTGTTTTTATATTTAGAAAGCAGATAAAAAATTTTTTTGGTGTAATGTATTCCAAAATAATTTGCTAAGCATGACATGAAATAAATTCAATTTTAGGGACTTTTGTGGCTTGAAAATATTTTTTCTTATGGAATGCTTGTGACTGAATTCAACAGATATTCTTATGGAATGAATGGTGCAATGTTTATATTAATATGTTAAAATGGTTATAGGACTTTCCTTTATTCATTCAAATACAGAAAAGTGTCCAGTGTGTGACTTTTTTTCATAACTAAAGACCCCCATACACAGCATTTATATTCCTAGATAGATAGATAGATAGATAGATAGATAGATGATATATAGATAGATAGATAGATCGCGCGCTCGCTCGCTGTACTCGCTCGCTCGTCGTCGCTAGCCTCGCTCGCTAGCTGCTCCGCTCGCTCCTGCTCCTTCGGCCCCACTCTCCCGCTCGCTAGATCGAGCTCGCTCGCGCTCGCTCGCTCCGCTCGCTCGCTCCCTCGCTCCTCGACTCCTCGCTTGCCGCTCGCTCGTTCGTTCCTCCTCGCTCTCTCTCTCGCTCGCTCGCTCCACTCCCTCGCTGCTCGCTCCTCGCTCGCTCGCTCGCTCCGCGCTCGCTCGCTCGCTCGCTCGCTCGCTCGCTCGCTCTCTCTCGCTCGCTCCTCAGCTGCTCGCCTCGCTGCCTCGCCATCGCTCGCTCGCTCGCTCGCTACGCATCGCTCGCTCGCTCGCTCGCTCGCTCGCTCGCTCTCGCTCGCTCCTCTCGCTCGCTCGCTCGCTGCTCGCTCGCCCTCTCTACCTCGCCCCGCTCGCTGCTCGCTCGCTCGCTCGCTCGCTCGCTGCTCGCTCGCTCTTCTCTCGTCTCCTCGCTCGCTCCGCTCGCTCGCTCTCTCGCTCGCTCGCCCCTCGCTCGCTCGCTCGCTCGCTCCTGCTCGCTGCCCTTCTGCGCTGCTCGCTCGCTTCCCTCGCTTATGCATAGATCCCGAGCTCGCTCGATGCTAGATCGATAGTTGATAGATAGATAGATAGATAGATGATAGATGGCAGAGATAGGAGCAGAGGTTTAGGGGCACCATGCTACTAATCACCAACATGAATATATATAATTGTTGCTCGCTCTTCTATTATTAGTCTAATGATGTATAGGTAATTGGGGACGCCCATTGCCGTATATGTATGTTTTTAATACGTCATGTTAGTATATTATGTGTGGGTTTTAAGGTTGTTGGAATATCTCACATGAGGGGATATGGGTAAAGGTTTATGTGCAATATATTTATTACTTGGATGTCAATAAACAGAGTGGTATTTTTTGGACCTTTATGCGCTCAGTGCCTTTATTATAGGGTCTTTTTTCCTATAAGAGGACTTTCTGTGTCCTCTGTCGCTTCATGGTAGTATATATGTTTACCCTGTAAGGCACCGCTGTATTTGCAGTGTTTGCGATGGTCCTATTATGCATAAGGAACTGTGCCACATCAGACCAAATGTAGAGGTTTAGGGGCACCATGCTACTAATCACCAACATGAATATATATAATTGTTGCTCGCTCTTCTATTATTAGTCTAATGATGTTTCTGTCCCACCTGGCATAGGATTGGGTGCAAATACCTTTTAATTTTCTCAAGAGCCTTCACAAATTCTATCACTGGCCAGAAGAGAAAGGAAGATGTAACTACTGCAGATATTCAGCTTCTAAAAAAATATACTTTCCCTTTAGGTTCCAGGCATTTCAATGACATCTCTGTTTCAAGCTGCAGTTATTGGAAAGCTGGGGGTCTTAATATGCTGCTTGTTGGTAGAACAATTTTCCAGAAATAATTCAAAAGCATTTCCCCTGGTTGCCTATGATAGGAAACATTAACTTAAAGGGTATGTGCAGATTAGGTTGGATTTGCCCAAAACTAAATAGCACAGTTTACATTTTTTGATTGGGGTGCCTATACAGTATATCGGGGTTCAAATAATAATAATTAATAGTATTGATTTAAACAATCGGTTTTCACTTGAACTTTATGTTTTTGGCTTTTGAAAATGTTTATTCTGAATCATTTTACAATATGTCCAACTGTCCCTTTAATGGCCAGATGGCAGTTTGACAAACTAGAAGATAACGAGATTACCTGAACAGAATCACAATATAAGAATAATATTTATCATAAAATACCAGCCCTGTAATGTACTTCCTGGTTACCCAGTCACAGCCCAAGGCACATTCACATTTTTATTTATCTGTATAATTGCTTGCACTTATCACCTTGTTTGCATTTGATAATGTACAGCGCTGCATACCCAAGTGGCGCTTTATATAAGGGATAATGGGCCCCTTACAGTGTAATATAAGGATATTACGCCTCCGAGGAGTTCCCTGACCATATTCCCTGACTTTTATACAGGGCAGGGAACTCTGAGGTGGCGTGATATCCTTATATTATAATGTGAAGGAGCCCATTATTTCTTATAATACATAAGTTTTAGATTCCTCCACCCCATTCACATTTTAAATTCTAGCCTTGACCCTATTCCCACCTTAATTTAAACCCCCAAGCTACCATCTGTAACTTAAACCCAGTAGACAGGAACATCCCAGCCCAGCATCTATGTGGTTAAACAAATCTTTGTGGCGGAGAGAGACATTGGTTATGCAGTGACAGGAAGCAGTTAACACTACAAAAAACGCTGAGTCATTGTACAGGCATGAACACTGGAATGGGCGGAGTAGTAGGATATAAGAAATATAAGAAATGAGTCACTTAATGACATAGCTGAGTGATTTTTATAAGGATATATACCACTGCAGCTCCCATTATAAAATATCACACTTATGTATTATAAATAAAATTATAAATACATACATACATTCACATTATATATTCACAGTAAGAAGTGTTAACAGAACGACAAGTAATTACATAACTAAATTAAGACCAATATTATATCTGTTGTATTCAATTAGATCAACTGGACTTGAAATGTGTAGTTGAAGACGTTTCGCTAGTCATCATGACTGGCTTTCTCAATTCAGGAATGATTGTACAAGAATCTGTGGCAATTATGTACCCTGGAAAATCCCAATTAGCATTATCCAAGCCAGGTGTTAAGGGTGTGATTAGATAGGGGCTAAGAGGTGTTATAGGAACGCCCAGAGTAAGGTGTTTTAAAACAGCATTGTACATGGGCAGACAGTTGGGTGTCGAACCCCCCACTCTATTTAGGCCTTGGTTCTTTATTTTCAATAAATGGCTCCTTAACACCTCTCTTGAACCAGTCACGTTCCTTCGCCAGTATGTTAACATTACAATCTTCAAAGGTATGTCCTTTATCCTTAATTGCCACAGATTCTTATACAAGTCATTCTGAATTGAGAAAGCCAGTCGGATGACTAGCGAAACGTCTTCAAGAACTACATTTCAAGTCCAGTTGATCTAATTGAATACAACAGATATACCATGACCTGGATGAATGAGAACTTTCACAAGCATAAGACCAATATTATTTCCATAACATGTCGTGATAATGAGGGAAGGATACATAAGGAAATAAAACAATTAAATGCTTCCAAGATAACCTGCAATGCTATGGCCTACAATTCTCTATAGCTTGGATAGATGTAAATGGGATCTTCTGTATCTTTCTTTCAAGCATTTTTCTTCTTTGTACAGCAGACATTTTATCCAATAAGCAAAGACTTGTGGGGAGACTTTCACTGAAAATCCTTCAATATAATTAGTCACATGGTGTAAAAAGTGGCTGTGAAATGGTTCCGTACTGGGGCCACTTCATTTTAATCTATTTATAAACAGGGCCGCCTGGGGCACATGATTTTTCCATATTCCTGGGGCCCAGATGCCAGGCCCTCCCAAAAATGCCGTTTGTAAAAAACAAAAATTCTCAGGAGGCACTGTCACTTTAAATAGCAGGGGAAGCCGTGACTTTCATTGCACAACAGAATGCAGCTACGACCACTACCCCTCCCTTCTGACTGGCAATTCATTTGATAAAAATCCATGTTTGGCAGCCCTGCAGATCAAAAAATCAATGTTGGGCATCATTTACCAGTCACCATGAGCATGTAATAGCAGTCACTAAGGGCATCATTTACCAGTCATTGTGGGCATTATTTACAAGTCATGTGCATAAAGCCCCTACCACTTCTGGGCAGCCACACCCCATCCCAGTTATGGCAAATTCATTGAATAGCATTAAGTGGCCTGGATAAGTTTCTAAAACTAAAAAATATTGGGAATTACTGGCAGGGGCGTATCTAGGGTCTAAGAAGATCAGGGGCACTCCTGGGCACTCCATGCGCCGCGCGCTGCAAAATTTTTAGGCCACGCCCCTTTCTCTGCCCCAATTAGGACACACCCACTAAGTACTTAATGAGATGGCCAAAAAGACACAGACAGACAGATAGATAACCACAAACATAGACACACAGCCCGATAGTGATAAACAGACAGAAAGACAGTGAAATATATATCTATCTTTCTAACCGCTATCTATTCTAACTCTGCTATCATCTAACTGCCTATAGCTAATCTGGATCGATCTATCATCTATGTATGAACGCGGACATAATACTAGCAATATCTATTATCTATCTAACTCTGCTATCTATCGAACTCTGCTATCTATCTATCTATCTAACTCTGCTATCTATCTAACTCGATATCTATCTATCTATCTATCTATCTATCTAACTTGCTATCTATCATCTAACTCTGCTATCATATATGAACTCTGCCTATCTATTATCTATCTATTATCTATCTATATATCGATCTATCTATCTATCTATCTATCTGTCCCTCTTCTCTCTGCTACTAGATCTAACTCTGCTATCTATCTATCTATCCCTCTCTCTCTCTGCATATATATAGCTAACTCTGCAGCTATTATCTAACTCTATCTATTATCCCTCTCTCTCTCTGATAGATATAAATCTAACTCTGCTTATCTATCTATCTATCTAACTCTGCTATCTTCTATCTGTCCCTCTCTTCTCTGCCTATCTATCTATCTAACTCTGCTATTACTATCTATACTAACTCTGCTATATATCATCTTATCTATCTAAATCTGCCTATCGATCATATCTATCGAACTCTGCTATCTATCTATCTATCTAACTCTGCTATCTATCTATCTAACTTGCTATATATCTATCTAACTCTGACTATCTATCTGATCTAACTCGGCTAAAAATTTCCTATTATCTAACTATGACTATCTATCATCTATCTAACTTCTGCTACTATCTATCTATCTATCTTAACTATCTATCCTCCTCTCTCTGCTATATATATCATAACTCTGCTAATCTTCTGATCTATCTACGATATACTCTGCTATCATTCTTCTGTCCCTCTCTCTCTGCTATCTATCTATCTAAAACGCTAGCTACTACTCTACGTCTACCATCTATCTATCTAGCTTCAACTATCTATCTAACTCTATTATCTATCTATCTTCTTGCATCTATCTTATCTATCTATCTAAGCTATGCTATCATCTAGCTATCTCTAACTCTGCGCTATCTATAGAACTATTCTATCGTATCTAACTCTGCGATCTATCTAGCTATCTATCCTATCTATCTATCTAACTCTGCTATCTATCTATCTAACTCTGAACTATCTCTAACATGCTATCTATCTAACTCTGCTATCTATCTATCTATCTGATTCTGACTCTATCTATCTATCTATCTATCTATCTATCTATCTACTTCTATCTATCTATCTCTAACTCTGCTATCTATCTATCTATGCTATCTATCGATCTATCTATCTCTACTCTATCTATCTAATATCTGCCTTATCTATCTATCTAACTCTGCTATCTATATCTATCTAATCTCTTGCTATCTATCTAATCTATCTATCTACTCTATCTATCATCTATTCTATCTACTCTATCTAAACTCTGCTATCTATATAACTCTGCTATCTACTCTAAACTCTGCTATCTATCTAACTCTATCTATCTCTATCTACACTCTGTCTATACTTCTATCTATCTAACTATCTTCTATCTATCATCTATCTAACTCTGCTATATATTATCTATATATCTATATGATCTATCTAAACTCTGTATCTATCTATCTAATCTAACTCTATCATCTATCTATCTATCTATCTATCTATCTATATATTATCTATCTATCTATCTAACTCTGATATCTATTCTACTCGATCTATCTATCTACTATCTATCTCATCGTATCTATTAACACGTTCGACTCTAGCTATGCTATCTAACTATGCTATCTAACTCTGCGATCTATCTTAGAATAGGAGAAGGCCGACTGGAGCGCAGAGGCCGTCTGTATGTTCTGCGGCCGGCTCTCCGGGGTACGCGCGCGCATCGCTACGTCATCGCGCGCGGCAATGCGCGTGACTGTCCATTGCGCGCAGGCGGTGCATCGCGCGGCTAGCGTGAGCTCATCGCGCCGGCGGAAGTCCGACGGGAGTCCGTAACTAGGGGCACAAGTTCAGGTAACAAACCGCGGGCACTTTGCAAAACATCCCGGGGCACGTGCCTGAATGTTTTAACGTAGATACGCCACTGATTAATGTGATTAATACATATACAGTAGTTCTGGTTGGTACGGGGGGATATAATAATATTGAGAATTACTGGTATTAACACGTATACTGTAGTTATGGTGGTCAGGGATTCTATTAATATTGAGAATTACTGGTATTAATACATATACTGTAGTTCTGGTAGGTACAGGAAACACTATACTGTATAATATTGAGATATGGTATAATACATATACTGTAGTTCTGGTTGGTACGGAGAGATACTATATAATATTGATAATTTCTGGGTATTAATACATATGCTGTAGTTTCTGGTTGGTACAGGGATACTATATAATATTAAGAATTACTGTATTAAACATATACTGTAGTTCTGGGTGGTACAGGGATACTATATAATATTGAGAATTATTGGTATTAATACATATACTGTAGTTCTGGTTGGTACAGGGATACTATGTAATATTAAGAATTACTGGAATTATACATGTACTGTAGTTCTGCTTGATCCAGGGTACTTTGGGAGTCTGGAAGAAATCCCCACCCCCAATTATAGCTGTTTGTTTGTACCTACAGGCCCACTCTACCATGAAGCGGCATGAAAAAAACGCTTACGCTGATAAACAAGAAAGGTGGCAGAGAATATTTTTCTTTCATTTTTCCTTACCCATTGCTGGCAGGCTCTGTGCTGGAGCTTCAGCTCAAGAACCAGGAAGAAAGCGCTTCAGAGGCTGGACTACCCGCCAATAAGGGCATGCATCAGGTAGCCTGCACTCCTGATTGGTACTGCCCCTCTGTGATAAGTTATGTGTCTGCAGGACCATTCAGGCGTGCAGGCATCCTGAGGCATGCCCTGATTGGCAGAGTCTAGCCACTGAAGCTCCTTCTGGCAAGGTCGGACTGGCCTACTGGGAACCGGAAAATACTCAGTGGGCCCTGATGCGTGGTTATTGCCAAAATCTATATTAGTTTGTTATTGAGACAAGTATCCTGTCAACTGGTGTGATTACTGTGTATGTATGTGTGTAACAGTGTATGCAAGTGTAGCTGTGTGTGGGTGTGTACCTGTGTACTGTAGATATGTGTGTGATTCAGTGTATGTATGTGAGATTTAATGTGTAGCACTGTATGTTAAGTGTAGCTGTGTGTTGTGAATGAATATGTGCAGCAATGTATGTATGAATGGTGTGCAGTAGTGTATATATGTGTGAATGAATGTGTGTAGAGTACAGGAAGCGTGTAAAAGTGTGTGTGAAAAGTGCCAGTTATGTAGCAGTGTGTGTATATAGCAATGATTGTATTTGGCCGAATAAAGAGATTAAGTACCACTAATATAATTATTGATCAGGTTCCCTGGTAGGCCCCATGTGCCCAGTCCAACACTGCTTCCTGGTTCTTGAAGCGGCTAAGCGCAGCATCTGCCTGCACCGGCAAGGGAAATAGAAAAAAGAAAAATCTCTGACAAGCTGCCACCTTTGCACAAACACCAGCATTGTGTATGGGGGGGATTATTTTGGGGGGAAGGGGGCTGGGGTCTTTTGGTGGGGTTAGTTGTAGAATAACAACGTTTTTAGTGTACTGTTTAAGTTGTAGATAACACTTGTTGTAATTGTGCTGTTACAGTTGTAGATAATACTGTGTTGTAATTGTGCTGTTACAGTTGTAGATAAATGTGTTTGTAATTGTGCTGTTACAGTTGTAGATAATACTGTGTTGTAATGTGCTGTTTTTACAGTTTTTAGATAACACAGTGTGTTGTAATTGTACTGTTACAGTGTAGATAACCCGTGTTGTAATTGTGCTGTTACAGTTGCAGATAAACACTGTGTGTTAATTGTGCTGTTACAGTGGTAGATAACACTGTGTTGTAATTGTGCTGTTACAGTTGTAGATACCGTATATATGCTGTTACAGTTGTAGATAACACCGTGTTGTAATTGTGCTGTTACAGTTGTAGATAACACTGTTTGTAATTGTGCTGTTATAGTTGTAGATAACACGTTTTGTAATTGTGCTGTTACAGTGTAGAAACACTGTGTTGTAATTGTGCTGTTACAGTTTTAGAAACACTGTGTTGTAATGTTGCTATTCAGTTGTAGATAAAACACGTGTTGTAATTGTGTGTTACAGTTTGTAGATAACACGTGTTTAATTGTGCTGTTACAGTTGTAGAACACACTGTGTTGTAATTGTGCTGTTATAGTTGTAGATAACACGTTTTGTAATTGTGCTGTTACAGTTGTGAGAAAACACGTGTTGTAATTGTGCTGTTCAGTTGTAGATAACACCGTGTTGTAATTGTGCGTACAGTTGTAGATAACCCTGTGTGTTGTAATTGTGCTGTTACAGTTGTAGAAACACCGTGTTGTAATTGTGCTGTTACAGTTGTAGATAACACTGTGTTGTAATTGTGCTGTTACAGTGTAGATAACACCGTGTTGTAATGTGGCTGTGTACATTGTAGATAACACGTGTTGTAATTGTGCTGTTACAGTTGTAGAGATAACACTGTGTTGTAATTGTGCTGTTACAGTTGTAGATACACCGTGTTGTAATTGTGCTGTGTATAGTTGTAGATAACACCGTTTTGTAATTGTGCTGTACAGTTGATGATAACACCGTGTTTGTAATTGTGCTGTTACAGTTTGTAGATAACACCGTGTTGTAATGTGCTGTTACAGTTGTAGATAACACCGTGTGTAATAGTGCTGTTTACAGTTGTAGATAACACTGTTGTAATTGTGCTGTTACAGTTTTAGATAACACAGTGTTGTGTAATTGTACTGTCAGTTGTAGATAACACTGTGTTGTAATAGTGCTGTTACAGTTTAGATAACAGTGTTGTAATTGTAGTGTTACAGTTGTAGATAGACCATGTTGTAATGTGCTGTTAAAGTTGTAGATAACACTGTGTTGTAATTGTGCTGTTACAGTTGTAGATAACACCGTGTTGTAATAGTGCTGTTACAGTTGTAGATAACACTGTGTTGTAATTGTACTGTTACAGTTGTAGATAACACTGTGTTGTAATAGTGCTGTTACAGTTTCAGATAACAGTGTTGAATTGTAGTGTTACAGTTGTAGATAACACCGTGTTGTAATAGTGCTGTTAAAGTTGTAGATAACACTGTGTTGTAATTGTGCTGTTACAGTTGTAGATAACACTGTGTTTGTAATTGTGCTGTTACAGTTGTAGATAACACTGTGTGTTAAGTGCTGTTACAGTTGTAGATAACACCGTGTTGTAATTGTACTGTTACTTGTAGATAACACTGTGTTGTAATTGTTGCTGTTACAGTGTAGATAACCACCGTGTTGTAATTGTGCTGTTAGTTGTAGATAACACGTTTGTAATTGTGCTGTTACAGTTGTAGATAACACCGTGTTGTAATTGTGCTGTTACAGTTGTGATAACACCGTGTTGTAATTGGCTGTTACAGTGTAGATAACACTGTGTTGTAATAGTGCTGTTACAGGGTAGATAACACTGTGTTGTAATTGTGCTGTTACAGTTTAGATAACACAGTGTTGTATGTACTGTTACTAGATTGTAGATAACACTGTGTTGTAATAGTGCTGTTACAGTTTCAGATAACAGTGTTGTAATTGTAGTGTTACAGTTGTAGATAAGACCATGTTGTAATAGTGCTGTTAAAGTTGTAGATAACACTGTGTTGTAATTGTGCTGTTACAGTTGTAGATAACACCGTGTTGTAATAGTGCTGTTACAGTTTAGATAACACGGTTGTAATAGTGCTGTTACAGTTGTAGATAACACCGTGTTGTAATAGTGCTGTTACAGTTGTAGATAACACTGTGTTGTAATTGTGCTGTTACAGTTTTAGATAACACAGTGTTGTAATTGTACTGTTACAGTTGTAGATAACACCGTGTTGTAATTGTGCTGTTACAGTTGTAGATAACACCGTGTTGTAATTGTGCTGTTACAGTTGTAGATAACACCGTGTTGTAATAGTGCTGTTACAGTTGTAGATAACACGGTTGTAATTGTGTGTTACAGTTTTAGATACACAGTGTTGTAATTGTACTGTTACAGTTGATAACACTGTGTTGTAATAGTGCCGTTACAGTTTCAGATAACAGTGTTGTAATTGTAGTGTTACAGTTGTAGATAAGACCATGTTGTAATAGTGCTGTTAAAGTTGTAGATAACACTGTGTTGTAATTGTGCTGTTACAGTTGTAGATAACACCGTGTTGTAATAGTGCTGTTACAGTTGTAGATAACACTGTGTTGTAATGTACTTGTACAGTTGTAGATAACACTGTGTTGTAATGTGCTGTGTTACAGTTGTAGATAACACTGTGTTGTAATAGTGCTGTTACAGTTTCAGATAACAGTGTTGTAATTGTAGTGTTACAGTTGTAGATAACACCGTGTTGTAATAGTGCTGTTAAAGTTGTAGATAACACTGTGTTGTAATTGTGCTGTTACAGTTGTAGATAACACTGTGTTGTAATTGTGCTGTTACAGTTGAAGATAACACCGTGTTGTAATAGTGCTGTTACAGTTGTAGATAACACCATGTTTTAATTGTGCTGTTACAGGTGAAGATAACACCGTGTTGTAATGTGCTGTTACAGTGGCAGATAACACCGTGTTGTAATGTGCTGTTACAGTGTAGATACACTGTGTTGTAATTGTGCTGTAAGTTGTAAATAACACTGTGTTGTAATTGTGCTGTTACAGTTGTAGATAACACTGTGTTGTAAAAGTGCTGTTACGTTGTAGATAACACGTGTTGTACTAGTGCTTTACAGTTGTAGATAACACTGTGTTGTAATTGTACGTACAGTTGTAGATAACACCGTGTTGTAATGTATGTTACCGTTGTAGATAACACCGTGTTGTAATTGTACTGTTACAGTTGTAGATAACACCGTGTTTGAAGTGAAAGTTAAATGACAAATGATAAACCTATCTCACAAATTAGTTTGGCAAAGAAACTCAGTGAATTTGCAGTGTTTTTAGTAAACATGTGTGTATACATTGTGTAACCATCATAGTGCTGTTGCAGTTGTAGATAGCACCGTGTTGTAATAGTGCTGTTACAGTTGTAGATAACACCGTGTTGTAATTGTGCTGTTACAGTTGTAGATAACACCGTGTTGTAAAGTGCGTTACAGTTTTAGATAACACCGTGTTGTAACTGGCTGTTACAGTTGTGATAACACCGTGTTGTAATTGTGCTGTTACAGCTGAAGATAACACTGTGTTGATATGTGCTTTACAGTTGTAGATAACAACGTGTTGTAATTTGGTTACGTTGAGATAACACCGTGTTGTAATTGTGCTATTACAGTTGTAGATAAACACGTGTTGTAATTATGCGTTACGTAGTTAAGATAACACCGTGTTGTATATTGTGCTGTTCAGTTGTAGATAACACTGTGTTGTAATGTACTGTTACAGTTGTAGATAACACTGTGTTGTAATTGTGCTGTTACCAGTTGTAGATAACAACTGTGTTGTAATTGGATGTTACAGTTGAAGATAACACCGTGTGTAATTGTACTGTTACAGTTGTAGATACACTGTGTTTGTAATAGTGCTGACAGTTGTAGATAAACACTGTGTTGTAATAGTGTGTTACAGTTATAGATAACACCGTTGTGTAATTGTGCTATTACAGTTGAGATAACACCGTGTGTTGTAATTGTGGTTACAGTTGAATATAAACCGTGTTGTAATTGTGTGTTACAGTTGTGATAACACTGTGTTGTAATTGTCTGTTACAGTTGTAGATAACACTGGTTGTAATTGTGCTGTTACAGTTGTAGATAAAACTGTGTTGTAATTGTACTGTTACAGTTGTAGTAACACGTGTTGTAATTGTGCTGTACAGTTGTAGATAACACGTGGTGAATGTGCTGCACAGTTGAAGATAACACTGTGTTGTAATTGTGCTGTTACAGTTGTAATAACAATGTTTGTAATTGTATGTACAGTTGTAGATAACACTGTGTTGTATGTGCTGTACATGTAGAAACACGTGTTGTAACAGTGCTGTTACAGTTGAAAACACCGTGTTGTAACTGTGCGTTACAGTGTAGATAAACACGTGTTGTAATTGTGCTGTTACAGCTGAAATAAAACTGTGTTGTAATTGTGCTATTACAGTTGTAGATAACACCGTGTTGTAATTGTGCTGTTAACAGTTGAAGATAACACCGTGTTGTAATTGTGCTGTTCAGTTGTAGATAACACTGTGTTGAATGTACTGTTACAGTTGTAGATAACACTGTGTGTAATTGTGCTGTTACAGTTTTTATGTGTTTTAACAATGGAGAACTTATAAAGTGCATATCAAAATAATCAAAAGTTTTGCCACACCCAGCAAAGAAGCCACACCCAGAAGCAAAACCATGCCACAAACAAAGCCACACCCACTTTTAATTATTGCTATAGGTCACAGTGAATATTGTTGATGATTACATACAGTACATGGTTCAGACACAGAGTCATTGTTCACATACTGTATGTACTCAGAGGCTGTGAAGCAAAAATCAAATGTTCTCTGACAGCCAACTGTGAATAAAATGTGGGTATTGTTTACCACAATGAATGAATCAAAGAGTAAAGCTTTCATGACACAGAGATACAAAGGTAGCTGAATAATGTGTTCAGTACAAGGTAGTGGAAGGTGGGGGAGAGGAAAAAAACGAGAAATGTGGGGGCATTTGCAGGAAAACTGGAGCGATACAATGTAAAATGGAAAAATTCCCCCTCCAACCCATTAGCTGTTGTGGAACTAGAGATGATGGCACCGCCACTAGCTGTCACTAGAACTGTAATGTTACACGGGAAGTTTGTGGGATGGACTACCCACAGATTAACAGTGAATTTAGAGATTTTATAGTATAGTATGCGATAAAGCAGGGATATAATACATTGCATGAAAAGCAATTTGTCGTTCTGACTAGTGTGTGGCAGTGCTTTGAGAAACACACGCGCATGCAGTTTGTGAACCGTGGAGACCAGCGGACATTAAGACAAGTCTGTACAACATAGAAAAACAACAGCATTAGAACACGTTTCTTTGAATTTTCCCACAACTAGCCAGTTTTCTGTATTTCAGGTGTAATTTTCTATTATCGTGCATGCAAATCTCACAAAAAATGGTGTGATTGCATGCACTCCGATGAGATTGCAGCACAATGGAAAGCAGATCAATTGGCCAACACTAGTGAGCCCTTTTTAACACGCTATCGAATTGTGCATTAAAACGTGGTAGTGTGGACTGCGTGTATCCTGACTTTGGAAATGACAGACGGGATCTTGCAGATCAAAAATCTGTGATGTGTTGCTTAAGAAGGCTTCCATGTTGTTGCCAGTACAATCCAGTAATCCTCAAAGCCCCCTGACCCCAGTATTCACATCTCTATGCACATAGAGTGTTTGCTATACAGATGTCTCCAATATGGAAGTCTGATAAGGCTTTGAAAGCTGCTTGTTACCCTTTTTTTTTTTTACCAGTTAGCATGAATTGCTGATTTTACTAAAATTAATTAAAGTTTCTAAAAGATAAAGCTCTAAAAGTGCTTTTATAAAAAAAAAAACACACAGACCACACGATTACAGGTTCAAATTCCCAGACTTTTATTTTTTGTTTCCATTATGTTACTAGCAAAAGGTAAAGATTCTACATGTAGTAGTACTACACCTAGTATGTCTGGTGGTTTATGGTAAAAGCTCTGCTTAAGCAGACAGAGTACATGAGATTGCAGGCTCGTTTCCCAAGACTTTTATCTTTTTTTATTTTTTCTGAAATGTTATTGTTCTGTTTCTACATCTATGGTAGCTTAGAAATACAGCAAAGACTACTATTCTTTTTATGAAAAGCAAAGGATAACAGTATAATTGTTAGAACAGGAGCATTGAATGTGTTTGAAAATACCAAAAAAATGAAATCTCTGTCCTGTGTCAGGAGAGCTGGAGGATCTCTGTGCTGGTATTTGTTATAGGAAGCAAAGCTTCTGAATGTGCTCTATTAGGACAATATGCTATACGTAGCATCAAGCTTAACAACTATTGAATCAGCCTGTAAAACCAACGCAGAGAGCCACATTTACCTTCCATGTTCCTGCCATGCAGTGAACAGAAGAGGAAGGTACATTACCCAAAGAAATAAACAAATTGAAAACTATGAATGGTCTAATAAGTGATTTCTGCCTTATAAAGGAGATAGCGCTGTTACAGAAATTATTTAATTATTAAAAGTGATAATAGTGCAAGCTAAACATGCGATTGCTATAATTGGGTGTGATAGAGATTGCAGATGTAATGTATTAAAAAGACAGAGGCCTGATGACCTATGAGTCTCTGTTTAGCTTCACAGCTACTAATGGGTTTTATCTCCCATATTACTCTAAGCCATACTGCAATATGATCGATGGTGGCGTTGTTATGTAGGTGTTAATTACTTAAACACAATTAAGGCATTTCTGTTTTATTTTTCAGAACTTCACTTTCAGCGCTTTTATTCAGACATTACATTTAGTGGATTTCCTTGGATGTTTTTGGCCTATATTCATTTATTTTTATCTGAATAGAAACAATAATTTATGATTATAAATAGCCATAATCAGAGGCATGCACAGAGAGCCACAATTGTGGTTGCCACTTCCCCTTTAAAACACAAACACATATGAAATCTTAAATGCCAATAGGCTGTCAGTGTTTACCTAAGAAGCCTGATGTAGTGTTAGTTTCAGTGGTAGCCATAGTAGCATGCATTTAATGTCTTGCATCATTTAGCTTTTTTAGGTGTTTTAAAATTAAAGGGCTAGTCCACACTAATCCGTTTTAACGCACAATCTGATCTGTTAAAAAGCATACATTAGTGTTAGCCAATTGGTCTGGCCAAACTAGGCGTGCTGGTGTCCGTTGTGCTGTGGTTGCTTATCGGATCGATGTAATCACCATTGTGGTGCAATTCGCATGTGCTCGATACCTGATTATTACAGGGATTGCAGCGCAAGCGCACAGCCACGAATCGAATCTCATTTTGCAACCTAGTTGTGTTGCACACAGAGCATGCCAGTGGGGGACAAAGTTGCATTCTGGTCCGTTATCCTAACGCATGCGGACACCAAGTTAAAGCTCTGATGCTTTTCCTTTACATCATTGTCTGTAAATGCTTTCTTTATGTCTTTATGGACAGTTTAACAAGCGTTATGGTTAGGAGCAATGCAATGCCACGTTTGAATTAGAATGCCAAATATGTGGGAGAGACTATTCACATACATTGAAAGCTTTGACAATTACACTAAAGATGTGTGTAAATAGTGGCTTGTCAAATTCAAGGTAATAATGCACACAGAATCCAAGTATGCACTAGACTTATAGATAACGGCTTGCTTTCAAAAGAGATGCAATGTAGAGTTGCCAACTCTCCCCTTAAAGCCAAACACAAGAAAAAAATCAGCATGCTGAAAGGCTAGTCAGTATTTAGATTACAAGCACGGTGCAAGCTACAATGGTTAAAGTTTAGCTACTAAACATGCATTTAAAGGGCATGTCTACTTACCACCACCCATACTGGACATGACTTTTATGCGCATGATCAGTGTTACAATTTGTACAGTCGTCTGGACTCAAAGCTCACACGATCCGCAAAAACAATGGTGATCATGTGGGCTTATAAATGGGTCGTAGTGCATGGAATGTGGGCCACCCATATTGACATGCACTGCTCTGCAATTCTTAGCGTTAAACTGAAACTGTAGTTTCCATTTTAGCGTGCGGCCTAGCTTTACTATGTGTTTGTCTAGCAATAATCCGGCCTTAATGGAGCCTTAACCTGCTCAAGCCCTCTAAAATTCTTCTACCCCTGGCCTCCTTTGGTTCCACCAAAATTCTAGGGGAGAATAAAAAAGCAAAGGATGCTATCCCTATTATAAGGGTGCACATCCCAAAATGCATCAGGGAGTCCTGGTACTACATTTTTTTTTAATTGAATAATGTGCACTCACCATTTGAATTTTAACACGCTGTGTGAGCTTTACCAATGTGCACCAATGTCCATGTTTGGAGAGTTTAACACGTGGAGCAAAAGGTCTGGGGCAGCTGCACTCGGACCAACATTTATACATGGTGAGCAAAATTTTATACTAGTTTTTGGATAACACAAAGTGGACTGCTTAAAAGGCATTTCTGCCTAAAATAAACTTTTCATTCAAATGTACACCATCCACTCAAAGCCAGGTTTCGCATTATCATACATGCCAAAGATGCCCCTGAAGGGACTTGCCTAACCCGTCCCTGACACTTTCCTCTGCTCTGTGGCTGCCGGACGCTTTACTTCCTGGTCACGGCTGTTAGTTAAGAGTGACCTAACATCACAACCAAATACCTTACAGCCGCAACCAGGAGGTAGAGCGTCTGTCAGCTGCGCTGCTCCTGTTTTGCTCACAACAGGAGCAGGGCGTGACGCCCAGGCAGCGAGGGACTGGGTTAGGTAATTCACATTACAGGCATTTTTGGCAGTATGGATAATTTAGGTTGGACATGCCCTTAAATAGTCCCATCTGGTGGAGAAACATCAATAGAGAAGATTTCGGAGGCAATGTCTGGACCACACATAGTTTAAGTTAGGATATTACAGTAGCTCGTATACGGTATAAGAATTATAGGATATATATATATAATATATTTATGCATTATCCACATTTTAGGTCCTCCTACTCTTAACATCTGTTTTCTGCATTTTTATGTATTCTATAGCCATTCCTGGCCTTCTTGCCAACAATCATGGCTGTGATGCTGAAATTGCAAGAAGGTGAGAATAATGTATGAGCATCAACAAACTCCACGGGGACCTGTAAGAAGAACAGAGAGAAGTGCGATACCGTAACGTCTATAACTTCATTACTGACCTGCTGGTGTAATTGAAGAAAAGGGGTAAAGAATGCCCCTTACCTTCATCTCTTCATTAACTGAAATCCCAAACTTCACCAGTGGAGATAACTTACCTTAAAGGATGTCAGGTTAGTGCGCGGGGGCACAAATGTGCCCTAGAATATACGCCAATCCTGATAAGCAAAATAAACTTATGTGCACGTGTGGAGCTGAGTTGCCCGTTGCTCGGTTGAGGCCGAAGTAACAGAAAAAAAGATTAGTGGTGGGCAAGAGGGTAAATAGGGATGAGTGCATCGAAACGGAACGCTGGCGGCACAGGTCTACAGTGAGTTGGCTGTAACCACTATTACTAGTCTACGGGTCCCATAGGCGGAAGGGATACGTGGAACGCACTTTTAAAGGGTGTCCGCAAGTGTTTTGTAAAGCAGTCTTTCTTAGACGCTTGGTGGGAATTGCCTTAAAAGGCGTTGTTAGCTGCTATATTTAAGGTATGCAAGTCGTTTAATCATGTACAATCTGTCTGCCTTTTGCTCTGTGTTAGTCCCGTGGGCTGTTGACAGGCCTTGCAATGACCCATCCTGTGCCTACCTGTGATCCCAGTATCAAGGCTACCTAGGTACATGAGCGAGATGAGAGTACCTTTGATGGTCCACTGTTTAGAGTCCCTCTTTGCGTCCTAGTCTTGTACATACCCCGTTTTACTTTCCCGAGGTCTAAGCCGTTCTGTTCGTCCGTTGTATCACACACACCCCACGTTCTTACCGTCACCTGGTCTTCCGTTTCTTCTTTTCCGCCTCATCTCCCCCGCCCATTTTCACCTCCGGTCGGGGGGGGGGAAGGGGTGTGGGAACTTTGGGGGGGGACTACAGGAGAACCATATGGAGCTGGGATGTGAGGTAAGGATTTTATTACACTACATGGTGGGGCCATTAGTAGGGGGGATTATAGTTTGGGGGTGGACATGCCCTTTAACTTTATCTATTGATACGTTGGGAAACATTTTGACTTTTTTTCTGCACAGGCACATTGCTTATCTAAATGTTTTTCCTAATATTAATTTACCTGTATAGATTCTAATGCCTTCATATGACCAGATTATACTGAAAAATGGTTAATGGCTTGTCTACTTTTACTTGGCATCTTTAACACATGGCAGTATGCTTTCATTTCATGGAAAATATGATAAAAGTGTTTAAGATGTGAAAATCCACAGTTGAGTTTAAATACATTAACAGTCTTTTTAAACCAAAACGGCAGTAAAGAGCATGGTATGGGAATATTTGCATTCTGTCTTTCTCTGGAAACATTGGTATGTTGGCTTTATGGCCGTTCGGTCGGTTGTCATTGATAATCAACAATGCCTGACCAAACGTCCAAACACCAACTGACAGTAGGCCAGAACGGCTGTTTATCTGCCAGTCGTGTGTCGCAAGTATTACATCCTAATACTACCACTGGTACAACTAGTTAAACAATTAGCTTCTCAAAAGTATGGGCACATTAATAAATACAGTTAAGTATTACCATCTTTTATTGCAAGGTTGCATTAAGGCTTTTAAAGAACAGCAACCAATAGCCATGAGAACCAGAACTTGGGATGTTATCGTGTGAAGAATTTGCACTTGTGTGTATGTATGGTCCAGTCTTCCCTCCACTTGAGCCTGGTTTATGGGAATATACATTCTGGACTCACAAGTACAAAATGTGTTTGATTACAGCTCATCTAGCTCAAACCCTGGGGTAAAGACTTACAGGGTTATTCAATAAAAGTTCTAATCGTTTAAAATGGTGCTAATTTTGCCCCAACCAGTCAGATGTTAGCTTTCAAATGTTAAAAAGGTTCTGATTGGTTGGTGCAAAATTAGCACCATTTTAAACGATAAGAACTTTTATTGAATAACCCTGTAAGTTTGTGGTTAATTTAGGTCTTTACCCACTAAATTTGAATATCACTCTGAAAAGCGGATCACAGTGCAACATACTTCTTATGGTCAGACCTGTTGGCCAACACTAGCGTGCACTTTTAAAGGTGTGATTGGATCGTGATCTGATCACACATTAAGGGTGAGGCCACACTGCAGCGCAGTCCCGCGAGCACAAGAGTGCTTTGCCATGCACGCGTGATTGCCCAATGCAGTGTTCTCCCCAGAATTTTTTTCCAGCCGGGTGGCATGAAAAAGTAGCCGGGTGGGACGGGGAAATTTGGTGGTGGGGAAAAATGTGCATGCATCATGCTCATTATATAGGACAGGGATGTCTAACTTTCGTCCCACTAGATGTTTGAAACTATGACTCCCAGCATTCTGGTGTGTAGAATGCAGGGAGTTGTAGTTTGTCAACATCTGCAGGGAGTTGTAGTTCCCTTTTGAAGGTAACCCATGTAACATGGCAGCACAAGCACATGTGACCACCCTTTTGTGGCCTTGGGGATCTTGGAAAAGCTAGTAAACATGTGCTAAAATAATCTTACAAGTGTAAAAAACGGGTCTGGACTGGGAAGTATTGGCGGGAGTTTTACTGACTATTGGCACATCAATTAAACCTACATCTAAATTCTTTTATATCACAAGTGTTCTCTCAAGGAATTTTTTCCAGCCGGGTGGCATGAAAAAGTAGCCGGGTGGGCCGCCCGGCTAAAAGACCCTAGGGAGAACACTGCAATGTTTTTGCAGCGCACAGTTGCACACTAGTGTGGCCACATCAATTGGATTGGATCGCAATCCTTAGGCTGAGGCCACTACAACACACCGTAGAGCCCGCATGATCAATACTGGTGCGTTGTTGCACGTTGTTCCGTGTTTGTACATGCAATTTTGCTATTGTACATGCGTTTTTGTGCGAAAAAATGGTGAGCACATACGGATATGCAATCCATTCAATCAGAAATCCCGTGAATTTTTGTTTCCCGTGATTTCCATTCTAACCAAAATCGCATGCGCAATCGCAAGGAAAAGGCGTGAAAACCGCATTAGTGTGGCCTAGCCCTAATGGATGTAAGATCTGCTCTTGGCTTGTTTTTGACATCCTTCGATAGCCTCAAGGTTCTCCCTTAATTAAAAGAAACTGCATATCCATCATGAAAAAGTGTGTGAAATTATTTGTATTCCTGAGGGCTAGGCCACACTAGCGTGTTTTTGCGCGTTTGCGCTCGTGTTTTTGTTCGCGATTACGTGTGCGATTTGGTGCGTTGTAGTGTGGCCTAGCGCTACAACCTGACTAGATCAATTGAATGAATATACTATTTTACAGTTAAATCAGCATACTTATTTTCCAGTGTACGTGATGTCGTGCACATTTTTAGAATAAATAAGTTGTTCTCTAGTTAAGGTTAATTGCAAGTATTAGGCCAAGTTTCATATATTTATAATGCTTTCTTGAGAATTCATGTTTAATTCATGCCATATCTTATTTTCACTGGGAAAAATAATGTGTCACATTCTATCCTTGCCTGTTTTCCCTAATGATCCTTAAAGGAAAGTTAGAGCATTAAAAGCTGCAACTTAGCATAAAATAAGGTGGTGCAGCTATCCAGCAATGGCATTGCTGACTTTTTTTATGCTAAGCCACAGCTTTTATGCTATAACTTTTCTTTAATGATCATCGGGTACATGTACAAATTTCTCAGTCTGCTTATTGAATGTAAATGCTTTTCTTACAAAGTAACAAGTCAATTATCTATCTCAATGGCTTAAGGTGCTTGAGAGATATGTCATTCCACAATATAGACTGCACCTTCCTTTGTTTACTATATTATAGAGGATAATAGAGGTATATTGGTTGTATTTGTGAAAGAGCAATATGAAAATGATTCCACTATTCCTGGATTGCACTTTTCATTCATTTGGGATTTGAAAATCATGGTATCATTTTTGTCAGCAATGATTTGTAGGAAAATGAAACTAAATCTGGCTATACACTGTTTAGTTGTAAAAGATAATTCAACGTTCGTCCTAATGAACGTCAAATCAGCTTTAAAGGGCATGTCCACCCATAAAACAAAAAACTAGTTCATTTTTAGTTACCTAACCCCAACTGATGTATTTTGCACTTTATTATCTGCATTACTAGCTAGATGTTTAAAGGACAACTCCATCCTCATAGGAACATCTTTTAGAAAGAATGGCCTCTTTAAAATATGTTGATATACCATAGTTTGTCCAATAAATTCATTACTGTATGTCTGCTAGCTTCTGGATGCCTCATGGAAACTGAGCAATTTAGAAAACGTACTGAGCCTGGCATGCTCAGAAGACGCGACAGGGGATTAACATTCAGTCATTGGCTGTGACGTCAACTGTCAAATCCATAACTGACAGTTGCTAACTGGAAAACAAAGGAGCGAACAGGACATTGTGCAGGATTTCAGGTTAGGCTTATATATTTCAGATTTAAACTATTAACGTTTGGGTTTGGGGGGTGATTTACCTGTATGTAAGTTTTGGGGCTGGACTTGCCCTTTTAAGGATAATTTTTGTCCCCATTTTGGCTCCTCTCTCCATGCAGTCAATCAAGGCTGGGACTGCTGACATCACATCCATGTTTGACTGCGGCTTCACCTGCTGCCTCCTCTGCTCAAGCTTATAAAAAGCTCATTAAGCAGAGGGAGGAAGCAGATACCTTTGACAGAATGTAAGAAAACTTATAATTAAATGTTCGGTTCCAAATGCATGTAATAAACTGTTAAAAATATCAGTTGAAGTTGCAAAAAGATAACTGACAGTGACCAGTTTTTTGTTTTTAGGGCAGACATACCCTTTAAGGGTATCTCTACCCTGTATTTTTTATTTTAAAGAACAATTATACTCAACTTCGCCCCCTCCCTTCAATTCTTCCTTCAATTGTACCCAAGGTGAGGACCCTCCATGTTTTATTTTGTGTTCCTTTTTTTAGTTAAGCGGCTTTCCTTATCTAAAGTATCTTTTGCTGCTTGGTCCCTCTTCCGGGTTCGCGATGCGGCCACAGCACATCTTCTTATTGGAGGTGAGGCAGAGAGGACCAGAGCAGCAAAGGCAAGTTTAGGTGAAGCGACTTAAAGGGACACTATACTGAAAAAATGAATTTGCCTTATATATAATTGAATACATGTAAGTAGCACTTACTCTGATTTTTGTGTGTTGCTGCATCCCTTCAATCAGCACACATTTTGTTTAGGAGCAGTATCCCCCCCTCTTTTAACGACTCCCACTTCCATCCGACCTGATTTTTTCCCACAAACCAACTGTCAACCTGCACACAGCATACGTACAGCATCCCAACTGTCAAAACTACCCACAGAAGAATAGTTTTTTGACAGCAAGGAACTTGATTGACATCTGAAATATAATAAGTTTTAGATTGGTATCTAGAAATAGGGGCAGATCAACAAAAAGTGATACAGTGGTGGTTGGGAAGAATTATAGTTTCCAATAATGGGCAATTTAAAATAACCTATTTTCGGTATAGATGCCCTTTAACTAAGAAGAAACCAGGCATGAGGACCTCACAGTTTAGGTTTTCACTTGGTACAATGCATGCGTGGAGTGGCGGGAGGTGAGTATAGTTGTTTTTTAATAGGCTGACAAACACATTGTGAGTTTGTTTGTAAGCCTATTAATACATAAACACTTGTTTGTGCTCCTACTGTTTATCTCGTAATCATCAGCCTGAGACCTTCCTGTTGCTTAGCTGGTGCCAATATTGAAGTCAGTAGTTAGCAATAACTTGACATGCATTGCGGATGAAGAAATAAGAAAGACTATCAGGGAGATTCAATAAAGTTCTTCAGGAGAGTTCAATAAAAGTTCTTGTCGTTTAAAATGGTGCTAATTTTGCCCCAACCAATCAGATAATAGTTTCAAATGTTAAATAAGGTCTGATTGGTTGGGGCAAAATTAGCACCATTTTAATGTTAAGAACTTTTATTGAATCTCCCTGCTTATCGTAAAATGGTGCTAATTTTGCCCCAACCATCAAATGTTAGTTTTCAAATGTTAAATAATATCTGATTGGTTGGGGCAAAATAAGCACCATTTTTAACGATAAGAACTTTTATTGAATAACCCTGTATATGTATAAGCCTTCTCTTATGCTGGCTAACAATCATGATATAGAGCAAATCCCATCGGATCTGATGGGATTAGCCCTATATTCCAATGTGTAGGGAGGTAAAACAATCCTCTACAATGTCGACAAATTGTCATCCAGAAATGTGGACTGAATCAGTCTGAACTGGAAAATTATGGCGGACCGTGCTTTTACTTTCCAGATAAGGTGCTGATTGTGGTTGGGACATGTATGCTCACCTGACTGACCTTTCTCATAGAGAACATAAGAGGTCAGTTGGGTGAGTGTATGTGCCTCTTGGCGCATTATGAAGACAGATTCCATTGGAATTCTACTGAAGTGAAATGTAATCAGAGGCACAATTACCCTGACAAGCACTAGATGTAAAAATAATGCATCATGGCATCAGTTTGATCTCTCAGATGTAGGTTTGGCACATGCATTTTGAGTTGCTTGATTATATATTCAGTCATGAAAGAGGATGTGTAACATAATTGGAAATCACTGTGCATTAAAATTGCATAGCTTATATTTTGTGGCAAATATTCAAAACTTACAGATTGAAGAATCTCCAACAGCCCTACAGACCAACACAATGAATATCCTCCTGGAACACATCATTACTTCTGGTACACACTACAATGAGTCCTAAATATTTGCAGCAGGCAGGAGGGACCAACAATAAATCAGAATTTTCTGCTTCCTTTGCTATCACTGGAAAATGATTGCTTATTATTTTTATCCCTCCACCATCATTCAAAAATAGATTCATATTACATGTGATGGAATTAATTGGAGCTACATAAATTGTTACATTTCATCCCATTTAAAAAATGGGAAGCCACTATTTGTATTTAGCAGCTAACTACTGCCCCCATTAAATTGCTAAGAGAAAGTTGGAGTAAAAATTGGAAAGTGCATAAAAACCTACTCACAGTATTAGTATGTAAGAAGTGAACAGATTTGGCTCTACCTACACGAGGATCCAATTAGAACTCTCCTGTTTAGATCAGTGTTTCTCAACCTTTTTATCTGTGGGTACCCTTTAAAAAAGATTTTCATGTCTCGGGGAACCCTACATAAAATAATTATTATTTTTCTTACTCAGTCATCAAATAATCAAATACACAATTTATACAAATATGAATGGTAGATCTATAAAAATATATATTTTAAAAAATGCCCTCAAATTCACTGCAGGGGGAACCCCTACATAAAAACATTATTTATTTATCTCTCAGACATCAATACACCAAACACATTATTCCTACAGAACATTGAAATATATAGAAAAAATATTTGTATTCATCAATTAGTAGATACATACAGTTTCTGTCAATCTCTGAGGACCCCCATGCAACTCTCGGGAACCCTGTTTGGGAAACACTTGTTTAGATTATGGTATATTCAAGGCTGGACAAACCCCAGGAACCAGACAGCCAATGGGATAAGACTTTTTTGGGTTGTTAAAGGCTATGTCCACTAAAAAAGTTAACATACCGTTTTCACATAAATTAACGAACAGGAGGTAAAAAGCTAAGTTTTACCTACGTTCTTCAATTAATGCAACAGAAGGGGAAACTCACAATCGCATTCTTCAGCTGCTTCCTCTGACAGGTCCCGACTATATCCACGATCCCTTATACCGGCTTTCTCAATGAGTGTGCCAGGGCACACTGGGGTGGCTTCAGAGAGGTGTGCCTCAGAATTTATGTAGTGGAAATATTTTCTCCAGTATAACTTAATTTTTTGTTATTTTGAACATAAAATTTGGGTAATTACAATTTTAATTCCAACATAAAAACAAATTTGTACCTCAAGAAAAATTTGCATTGCTGAGTGCGCCAGTCTGAGAACCATTGACTTATACATACCAGCATGTGAGTATAGTTCAAGGAAGTGCGGATGTAGTGTTTTTGTTTTTGAAGAATTGGAGGTGAGATTTGGGATTGGATCAGTTGAAGAATGGGAGGTAAGACTGCCTACTTCTCGTTCCTCTATTTATGTGAAAACAGGTATGTTCACTTTGTCAGTGAACATGCACTTTAATGTCTACCCAGTAATTTAGATTGGCCCCTAAAGTTAAAGGGCAGTCCACCCCAAAACTATAATCCCCCCCATACTGGCCCCATTGAGTTTAATCCTTATCTTACATCCCAGCTCCATAGGGTTCTTCTGTTATTCCCCCCCCCAAAGTCCAAAAAAACGCCCTCCATATAGGACTCTGCCTCCTGTCTCTCCTCTGGGAGAATTTTGCCATGCGCAGAAAGAGCCCTCCCCCCTCCCTCTCTCCTCACAATTTAGATTCCCTCCCCCTAGCGTAAAAATCTTTTTATGTAATAGTCTCCCTGCTCCCCCAGCCCCAACCGCTATAGTTTTAATATCAGTGGCAGTGCGGTGGAGGAAAGTGGGAAGGTAAGTAATGTTTGGGGCACTTTCTGATATTAAAACTATAGCGGTTGGGGCTGGAGGAGCAGGAGACTATTATACTAAACATTTTAAGAAGGGTGGACATGCCCTTTAACTGTCTCCTTATGTCAAAAATCATTTGTCCAACTCTGGAATAACTAGTTTGTAGTGTAATCAAATAATATTTTAGCTTTTGCCTATGTGGAGGATTTACCTTTCTGTTTAGCTAAGGATGGGTACACATGGCCAGATATTTGTCCCAACCGAGCGCTTGCGACGGGAACCGCACAATCGATTGTAATTTTCCGTCGCGTCCGATCGTTCGTTCATCTGATCCGGACGAACGAACGATCAATGTCAGCCGCCCCACACCAGCCAATATTTTCAAAAGTGCCTGTGAATCAGTTGGTCGGCCGAAAATATGGCTGGTGTGTACCCAGCCTAAAGCAGTTTGGGTAAAACAATGTAAATCAAGGATGTCCATCCTCCAGTGCAAATGCTTTGTCTGTCTATCTTTAAAACATCTTTGTTTTGCTTATCAGAGGAAAACTCTGTATGCAGAACTAATGTAGGAATATAAGAGTGGGCGTATTTGCGTCACTGTTTCTTCTGATTATGTATGCTATCTGATGTGACAATGATGTTCTTTGATTTTGTGTGGGTATTTAAATGGATCCACTAAAGCCTTTGTGCATAACTTTGTGATTGTCTATCACACTTACATCGATTATTATCAGCTTTTTAATTTATTTGGAAATCCTACTGATATATAGAAGCGGTAACGTTTGTATTTCATTTGAAATCCATATTCCTATAAGGCAGCTTATTATAGCATAAATAAAAAATAGCAGCTGCTAATTATTGGCAATGTGCAAACAGAAGTTAGTCCACTCAGGCCTGTGTTTGTAGATGAATACTCTCTACCCCCTACCCTAGGGGTCACAACTTTCCAGTCAACATAAAATGGAAGAGCGAAGCACACTACATAAGTGTCTAATTCTTTATTGTGAAAGGCATACAATGTTTTGGTTACTCGGCTGTTCCCTACCTGAGGAAGGGGTCAGCTGAGACCTGAAACGTTGTATGCTTTTCACAATAAAGAATAAGAAAAACTTATGTAGTGACTTCTCTCTTCCATTTTTTTTGAGTGGATTATTGGAAATGTGTCATCTAGTGGAAAGGGGACAACAGGAAATTCAATAAAAGTTCTTATCGTTAAAAATGGTGCTAATTTTACCCCAACCAATCAGATCTTATTTAACATTTGAAGCAACATCTGATTTGTTAGGGCAAAAGTTAGCACCATTTTAACAATAAGAACTTTTGTTGATTTCCCTGCAAGTGTTTTAATCTCAGTTTGAGAGGTCAATGATAAAGGCAGTTTGCTTCTATTCAGAGGAAAATTTAACAAAGCACAAAAGTTGTGTTATTGTGCATTAGATTTATCGAAATAATCTGTAAGGGACAGGATATCATCTTGCAAATGAGATAAAAATGACCCTATAGTGGTAAACACACAGTTCCGAGTGTTCTCCCTATGCTGTGCATAGGGAAATGGTCGGGACTGTAGGTTCGTACACAGTGCGATCGCTGTGCGAATGGCCATTTCGGCCGATAATCGTCCGAACTGGTCCTGTCATATTTCTATCTTTTTGTGTATATTTCAAATCTTAACTGTGTGCACCAGCTTAACATCTGATTGGTTGGGGCAAAATAAGCACGATTTTTAACTATAAGAACTTTTATTAAAAACCTTGTTGATGCCTAGGATAAACAAAATATTCCAAATGTTTGTTGATTTAACTGAATTAGTGAAATGGCCATATATATGTCAAATTAAATTATCATCAAACACAAGGTTATCCTTATATTGTTTAAAAAATTCCTGACAGGAAATTTTTATAACCACTGTATTTATTATATCACTGTTAGAAAAGGTAAACAAGTATGTCATATCAGGGTCAGACCATTCCCAGGAGACGGGTAGCCAATGAGTCTAGGCATTTACACCAACTGATGTCCATGAATTTGTCTTTCTGTAAAAGAAGGTTGTCTCTTGGAAATGTCTGACTTGATCACAGTGTCCAAAATATTTTTCCACCTTTGTGTCAGTACATGTAAAATAAAGAATAAAACTCTTGCACCCGAAATGGGGCCTGTAATGTGCCTCCTTTAGAGAATTAAGGTTACTGTCAGGATGCAATTCTGAGAGTAAACACAACCACAGTGACATATGTGTTACAGGTCCTTTCTAAACTTGTGAGTGCTAGTTTTGCTGCGTTTTGATAAAGCTTCTGCATTATCAAATCTTATTTAGGCTTAGTTTCCAATATGTATGTTTCCATCCATTTTTCTATCCTCTTGCGTTTTCCGATTTGAAACTTTTAATTTAATAGAAAATTTTAATAGAAAATCGCAGGAACCAGTTCCCACTATGTGCGTTGTTTTAAAATCTTTTATCAATCGCATGCATGCACAACTTTTGGTCCATTTGTGTCCATTCCTGTACATTTTATGATTCATATAAGTCTATGGAAACACAGATAAAATAGTGGAGAAATGCGGACAAGCAGACACAAATGTAGTACTAATGCATTTTACCCACGGTAGTAAAGAAAAAACGCAGACTAACGCGGATAAGCAGACACAATGCAAAGGCAAGTGTTCTAGTTTTTCAATCCGATGCCTTAGCCTTAGGTAGTGAAAATATTTATCAGCAACATTTTTTAGAAATTAGAGGCAAACTCTAGTGTTAAGCCATTGTACACAATCGATATGAGGGACGATGCACTTCCCCCAGGGGCGTACCATATGGCAGATCATTCAACAAAGCCCTACCAAAGCATATACACATGTGATTGTCATGACAAGTGCCTTGCACTCGGGGATCGTTTGTCGTCCCTCATATCGGACGTGTATATGGACCATTGAAATGGTTCATAAAACCTTTTTACAGAGGGATTACGGTAATGAATGAATATGTTTTGCAGAGAAGGCTGTCAACAACCAAACCAGACTGTACTGGTAGACTGTTTAGTAAATGGACCCCAGATCTTGTGCTTTATGTGCCATGGACAATAAAGATTTAGAGCTTATACAGACTGAGGGAAATATAAGAAATTTACTTTCCATACCAGTGTGAAAGGTGGCTTTTTTCTACTTTGTGTGTATGTCCATTTCTCTGGCTTGTTATAATATTAATATAGACTCCAGAGCCTTGGGTAGCCTGTAAATCAAAACCTTATTAAACAGTGCTAATTGGCATCAATTTTTTTTCTGTGATTAGCTATTTCATCAGTGAAAATGTATAAGGCCAAAACTCAAACTCGGAGTTCCATGATTTGAATAAAAGAACTTTTATCCTGGGGCCCTTACAACTTTTCATATCCTTTATTGACAACAAGATACTTTTACTCCCTATATCAGTGGTGGCGAACCTATGGCATGCGTTCCGAGGTGGCACTTAGAGCCCTCTTTGTGGGCAATCATGCACAGCAGAGTTCAAAGGGGAACTGTGGTCCAAAAATGACTTTAGGTAATTGATAGGAATTGCTCTCCTGAGAATTTTTGCAATTTATTGTCATTGTTTTATTTTGCATAGTTTGAAGATATTTACATTTTTGTGTGTGATATGGCTGCAGAATCACCAGGTCCCCTGCACTTCCTCCTTCCTGCTCTGAAACCATGTCAGTCAATCTGCCCTGTGTCTCCTCCTCTTCTTTGCAGCCTCCTTGGTCCCTCCCACTCATGGACCCCATGGTCCCTCCAGTTGCAGGCCCCCCTTGGCCCATTCTCTTCAGACCCATTTGGCCCTGCCCACCCACAGGTGCATAAGCCCCACTCATCCGCGGGTGCACAAGCCCCACCCACCTGCAGGTGCATAAGCCCTGCCCACTCATGAGTGCACAGGCCCCACCCACTCTCGGGGTATAGATTCCCTTACCTACTCTGCCAGGACTTCACACAGCAGAGAGAAGGAGGGACTTCCTGTCTCCCTCACACAACTGAGGATGTGCTCGCCGGCGGCACTGTGCAGGAGAAGCCTTAGGAATGTCACATGTCAGCCTCCCACCCATTAACTTCTGGTCAGTCATTCTTTATATCTTGGGCTGTGGAGCACGTAGAGAGGTGGCTCGTTTTAAAGGTAGGAAACTGGCCTTTAATTTTGTTTGGAGTCCACAGTTCACCTTAACAAAAGCCAGAGACACACAACCTAGTCTACTCCCCTATCTGCTCGTAGTCTGCTCCCCGATTGATAAAGTGTAATGGCTCTTAGTAGCAGAGAGAGGTCACTTGAACATCAATCTCTCTCCCTCTCTCGGCTTCTGGAAGGGCAGATATTAAGAAACTGCTGTGCATGAGCACTCTGTTCCATGGCTGCCACATCATGCTAAGGAGGCAGGGAATCTTAAATCACTTAGATGAATTGGGTGTTCTTACTACCTATATAAACTACTGCTGCCAACACAAAATAAGACCTCAGTATTTAGGTTAATTATAGTGTTGGCACTATGCACTAAATAAATGGGTTTTTGGGTTTTAGTTTGGGCACTCATTCTCTTAAAGGTTCACCAGGTTCACCATCACTGCACTATATGGTACACAAGAGCCTGAATATTCCATAATTATATATTAATCGGTGCCTTGCTATGTTATCAGTTATAATTGTGCTTAGATAAGTCATCAGTGTTGAATGAATTGTGTATTCTAAGCAATAATGTAACACCCCCTACTTAATATGGTCATGAAACACATTGATGACTTTAATATCCTTATGTTTTATGTTTAGGGTGCATTATTCACAACTATCATTAATAAAGTTCTTATTGTTAAATATGGTGCTAATTTTGCCCCAACCAATCAGATGTTAGCTTTCAAATGTTAAATAAGATCTGATTGGTTGGGGCAAAATTAGCACCATTTTTAACGATAAGAACTTTTATTACATCTCCCTGTATGTCTCCCCAAAAAGAAAAATAGGCAGTTCTAGAGGCTACTGTATATTCTCTATTTCCCCTTTATTTCTATATCCGTTACCTCTCTATTACTATTCACATAGCTTCTTCCTGAACATTTTCAAAGCCATAGCAACAAAAATATATCAACCGCTATATGTGTTCTATTTGTTTTTACTGAATTCCCTCCCTGTCGAGAAACAAGCAGGTTTGTTTGCCTTGACCTATTTATGCTCCATCCACATTTGATTTTTCAATCAGCAATGCAGTTCTGTCCTGCTGTAATTATTTCAATAGTGTTTTTTTTTATTTGTGAATCTAATAGACCTGGGTCTCATCTTCTCATGGCTTCTGAGTCATTTTTCAGTCACATAAGGACACATTTAACAAAGACTAGAAAAAGATTGTTAAAGTTGTTATGTAACATTAGTGATACTCCATAGTAATGAGACAGTACCCAAGGATCCTACATTTATTTTATGCAGTTGTTAATATGGGGTTGATGCTAAGTAGAACTGTGAATCTGGTGTATATTTAGCGGTAATCAATAAACTAGTGTTTTATGGCTGAAAATGTACACCTGACCCGTGATATTGTGCAAATAACTGTGGCCCCGTTACCCACACACCTGTGTATGAATATAGGCCCGCTTTAAAGGGCATGTCTACTCCTTTTTGGTACTTTCTATATAATGTAGTATATATATAATGTAGCCCCAACCACCATAATCGATTTTTAGAAAGTGCCCCGATTTTTACTTACCTTACCTCTCTCCTGCCGCACTCTCCCGGCCCTCTGCTTGCACGGAACTGCAAGCAGGGGGTGGGACTGGCAGCCGCGTCTCTGATTGGCTGAGAGGCAGCCAATCAGGGACGCGGCTGCCGGCTGCTCAGAACGCCGGGGGAGGTGGTAGGTAAGTAACTATCGGGGGACTCTCTATAAATTCTATTATAGCGGTTGGGGCTGGGGGACCTATACCTACATTTTGACCAAGGGGTTTAGAGCTAGGGGGAGACAGCAAAAGGGAGGGAGAGGGATTGGGGGAGGACTCTCCTGCGCATGCCTCAAACCTTATCGAGGTTGAGGCAGACACAGGAGCAGGATGAGTCACCAGAGATCCTACACTGCAGTTTCCTGGACTTTGGAGGGGCATAGCAGGAGACATTTTGGAGCAGAAATGTAAGGTAAGGATTTAATTAAACTACAGAGTCGGACCAGTATGGGGTTAAATTTTAGTTTTGGGGGTACCGGTATTTAAAAGTTATTTTCTTCAATTAGCTTATAAATAAAAAAAAATATCCAAAGAAAATTCTGCTGCCATTGTGAAGGAAGTGAAACTCGGAAAATTGATTGTATTAGTTGAGTCCTGCCAATTCTCCTTTTTAGCGGGTATAGGTAACTGTGCAATGGATTTCTGGTATCTTTTTGTTCTTGAAGGATATTCTGTACAAAGATCATTTGGCATTAAAATTACCTTGATGATTATCATGAAGTGTATATTGGTGATTGTGGGCACAATCGGGTAACTAGATGTCAGGTGGGGTCACATGGGCATGAATATCCCTTCATGTACCTATTCAAATGGGGTTAGCTCCAGAAAGCTTGTGGGTTCCCTCAACAGGAACTCTGTCTGGTTAATCTTGACAAGCTGATGATATTATCTCTTTACTGTAATTTCAGTTTTTTTGCTGCTTATGCAGGTCACATCTTTCTGCAGTTACCTCTTTCACAGGCAAGAAATACCAACCCAATGCAATGTATCTAATATAACTCGTTCTTCAAGCGCAAAAAAAAAAATTAAAATTCATTGTATTGCACAACTTGTACCTTCCTTACACCACCAACTAAAATAGAGAGTTAAACTTTTTGATCTGAACACTTTTTAACATCAAAGTACATTTCTAGTCAGATACATTTTTCCTAAGAATGATTTCCATGTGTTAATAGAGATGTGACATGGCTGCAAGATTTTTTTATTGATCCCATTTTTCTCCTGGGGTGAACTATGTGATAGAGTTTCGGAAACATGCAGAACATTGCAGACCATTGTAGCTAGCCATACACAGCCATATTTGATTGAATTGGTCAAAAATTGATTTGTGTTCACCCTTCCAATCGATGGAATGCTTGTCTGTTTTAAGCAGTTTACTCATCCTAAGCTCATCAGACATTAAGGAAAAATTTCATTTGATTCTACCTGTGGCCACAGAATCATTAAACATCATTTCAGGAGACAATAAGGCCCAGTACACACAGGGTTACATTTTGATCCTAATTTAAAATAAACCAATCAGTAGTCTGAAGGATTAGAAAAAAAGATCTTTATAGGTAAAACCTAAAAAAAAAGACACTTTATACAAATACACTAATTGGTCAAACAATAAACTCTCGGATACATTGTTCATCAATAGATCATATCAAAAACATGCAGACATCCCTAAACTAGGTACACACTATGGAATTATTCATTCCGAGCGACCCATTCACTACTAGCAAGCGGTTGTCTGGAACGGTTGTCAGTCACAGCAAAAGGAGCAATTCCCAAGACCATGTTTTTAAAACAGCGCGTCCGATCGCCAATTCGTTCGATTTGTATGAACGGACGGTCAGATATCAGTGGCAGTAATAGAACTAAAGACAAATTACCTGTACAGAGCCTTGGTAGTTGTTAAGTCCAAAATAATGTGTACATTCATTGAAAATCTAATGCTTACCATTGTAAGGGGCTTATTTTGTTAGATTCAAATGGCTATATTTGTAAAAAGAATGTTGAGATAATTAATATATTACTTTATATATTGAAATTATAAATTTATATTATATAAATAATGTAATAGCTGTTTAAAACTGAGATCTTTCACAATAATTCACAAAACAATAACGATAAAATGGTAGATTTATTATTCTGAAATGTACCACTTAAACAATGTTGACTGTACATTGTGAATTTTTATGCACCTTATAAAAATAACCATAAGTTCTCTATGTAAGGTCTTGGCTAAAACAAGAAACATAAAAAATTTATTTGATTCCAGATATATATCATATTCAAGAATTGATTATTTTCTGGTAGATAAATGGTTGTTACAGAAAATCAGGAAACTGAAATAGGTCAATAACTGGTCTGACCACCACCACCCTAAGTATACCCACCAACCCAACAACCTATCAGGTATGGAAACTAAACCCATACTTTATAAATAAACTAATACAACCAGAAATATTCAAACACCTATAAAGAATATTTCTCATATAATAACACTGATGATATGGATCAGTTTGTTATCTGAAATGCACTAAGCGATATATGAGAGGGACTAGATCCAGATAGCGTCCAGAAAGAAAGAGAAAACCAATACATAACTCCTTAAACCAACTGAAAGGTCTACAGACAAAAACACACAGAAATCCCCACAGAAGATTCTCAATAAAATAGTACACGAACTACACAAAGCAAACATCTACACCAAACTTTAAACTACCACAAACATCTTCATTAGCTCAAAGCACAATTATACATGCAAAATAATAAACCGACAACAATAGCAAACCAATTAAAAAAGAGCTGCAAAGCAAGAATCCAATATTTAACTAATAAAGAAAAACAAAAATAAAACCCTCAAAAAATACTGGACGAATTTGCTTTATACTATCATCATTATATAACCTAAAGGAAGATAAAAATACCCCCAACCCAACAATACAAACATTAATTCCTTTCTCCAAAAATTAATCCACCTCTTGCTAAACAAAATCACTCAACACTGTAAGTAACCTTTTGCAAGAAGTCACCAAGAGCAGTTAAATAATTAAATTACAAAAATCACCAGGACCAGATGAGTTTTACCACAGATATACAGAAACTTCCCAGAAATATTGGACACACAACTCACAAAAATTTCGTCTAGTATCCTCAATTCTATCCTAAGAAAATCTACAGACGACAATATAACCATACCCCAACCTGGTAGAGAACCAGACAGGTCACAAACTCAGACCAATACCTCAACCACAGATATTAAATTATATGCTAAATGTCCTAGCATTAGATTAAACATTATTACGCCCAACTGTACAAACAGACCAAGCTGGATTTATTAGAACAGACAACATAGACAAACTAGAAGAAATTTAATCTAATCCAATTTGCAGAAAATAATCAAATCCCAACAACTTTATTAACATAGAGGCTGAGAAATCATTTGATAGGATACATTGGACCTATCTTTCCCGTAACTAGATACATTTAGATTTAATGGACAAATCAACAAGAATATTACCCTCTATATTCTCAACCCACTGCCAATGTTCTCACTCAGGTATGTTATCCAAAATAATCCCATTACAAACGGAACGAGACAGAGATGCCCATTGTCACCACAATTATTTGCTTTATTAATAGACCCCATTTCCCAAAGCATTAGGAATATACACAAATACGAGTGAAAAAGAAAATATTAGTCTCACACCCATTCTCTTAGAGCAATTCTCCCTAATATCTATTCTCAAATAAACAAAACAATATATCTACAAATTACACAATCCCAGATACTGCCCTTCAAAATATGGAAAACTACAATTAAAAAAATGCAATCAAGATCTTCAAAGCATCTATACTGAAAATAGGTTATAGTGGGACCATAACTGGAAACTTCCCAACCACACTGTAAATTTTTTTGTGTGCTGCCCCCCTATTTCTTAGATATCCATCTAAAACTTCTTAGATTTCAGCTGTCAGTCAATTTCTCTTGCTCTCAAAACTCTTCTGTGAGTAGTTTTACTGTAGCTGGAATGGTGACAGTTGGAATGCTGTATGCTGTGTACAGGCTGTCAGTTGGTTTGTGGGAAAAAAGTCAGTCGATGTATGGAAGTGGAGTGTTAGAAAAGGGAGGGGGGATACTGCTCCTAAACAAATGTGTGCTGGATTGAGGCATCAGCAACACACACAAATCAGAGTATAGTGCTACTTACATCTATTCATTATTAGATTAAGAGAGGCAAAGTCATTTTTTCATATAGTGTCCCTTTAAACAATATACATAACCTGGACACATTAGAAGAGATGATTCTTTTCTTCTCATTGAGAGTTTGGAATAAAGCAAAAGACAAATAACAATTAAAGAAACAGTTCAGGGAAATGAAAATCTACACATATACACAACTACAAACTAAATATAATTTTCAAAACAAAATCAATAAAATATATTCAAATGAAAAGTTTATACATAAAAACTTTACAAAATCTTTATATACAACACAAACCAATGAAACCACGAATATTTCTCGTAAAAAACGGTGATAGACCAAAAAAGGATAACACAATACACAGATCACTAACCAATAGAACGATCTTACAAATACATCTAATATTCTCAATGGCAAACAGATATAAACAAAATATTTACATAGACTCAAGGGAACAAAGCCATACTAGCCCATATAAATATACAAAATGTGCTTCACACTGGAGACAAATAGAAAGATTCATATAGGAATGGAATTATTTAACACCAGTATTGTTGTCATAATTTATCAAACAGGACGGACAGGCTATGTTGGGAAAAATGTGGACGTGAGGAAATCTAATCCACATAATGTGGCATTGCCCCAAATAAACTAACTGGTGGAAAAAGATTTTTCTTGATATACAAATTAATAGGTGATCCACGAATCGCACTCTGAGATGCTTACTAAATTTAAATCTGGAAGAACTGGATGCGGGAATGATGATATTCCATACTTCAGCTACAAGTTGGCTATAACAAAATAAATGGAAATATGACAATACCCTCAATGAGAGAAATTAAAAATAGAATAAATAACGTAAGAGGTTACCGTACACACTTGCTGCCGCCCAGGTCTAGCGCGTTCTGTAGCCTGCTAGGGCCTGCTTCCAGCTCACAGGTGTCATGGGTCACAAGCCTCCCTGGCTCCCGCTGTATATTTTCAATCGTTCGGAGCCTTGTTCTGACCTTCCTTCGGTACCTGCCTCCATTTGTGCTCGTGGGCCTTTTTGGAGTGTTGCACGCCTCCGGTGTCATCCAGCTGCTTTCTTTGACGGCAGTCTCTGCCCACTCGGCTTGACGTATGTGGCGTTTTTTTTTTTTGTTCCTCCACTATTCACCCGTTATTTTAATCATTTAGTCTGTCGGCCCGTTTGTGCGCAATACGCTCTCCCCCCTGTTTTTTTTTTTCTCCTCCCCTTTTTTTTTTTTTTTTTTCCCCCATGTTTCCCTTGTTTCCCCCTCCCCCCGTCTTGTTTTCCTCTTTTTCACTATGTTTTCTTCTTGGCCTCTTCTTTCTTATTTTTTTTTTTTTATGTCTGGCCCTCTCGATAGCAGAGTCCATATAGGACTCTGCCTCTTGTCTCGCCTCATGGATAAGTTTGGCATGTGCACTGCAGCCCTTCTCCTCCTTCCTCTCCCTCCCGTTTTGTGATCCCTCCCCCTAGCATAGAAACCCTTGGCCATATATTAGGGTTCCTTTCCCCAGCCCCAACTGCTAAAAAACATTTTTAAGAAAGTCCCCCGAACTCTACTTACCTTCTCTCTCTCCCCCGGCGTTCTGAGCAGCCGGCAGCCGCGTCCGTGATTGGCCTCTCAGCCAATCACGGATGCGGCTGCTGGTCCCGCCCCCTGCTTGCAGTGTCGGGCAGTGGGTCGGAGGAGAGAGGGAAGGTATGTAAAGTTTGGGGCACTTTCTTAAAATTATTTTATAGCGGTTGGGGCTGGGGGAAGGCATATTATTATATGTGGAATTTTTTTTATAAGGGTGGACATGCCCTTTAAAATACACAAATACATCCCTTTTGCTTGATAAAAAGGTCCTAGGGAAGTTGTATGTGACGGCTTGTCAAGAACTACCCTTGTTCTGGCAAAGCCAAAAAGAGGAAAAAAATGGGTTGAGAAAATATAACATAATAATTAAGGGCAATTATGTGCATTGCGTTTTGCTGTCTGTGTTGAGTGTGTTCAGGACAATGCATTTTGCCCGCGTTTCGGTCCATTCGCAGGTTAACAGACGTGCGTTTTTATATTTGTCCACGTGTGTCAGTGTTTCTAGTCTGTTTGCATGCGTGTGCAGTTTTTGGAAAATCAACAAGAAACACTGGAGAAAACACAAAAAAAATGCAAAAAATAAGTTTGTCTGAGTGTGTCTGCAATTTTAATAAAGAAACATTCACCCCAGTAGTGTGCTCCTCTACCTTTTTTCCTTGCTTGGATGTTGCAGCCCTGGAAGTAGGGGGCTAAGAGGATTGCACCTACCTTATTTGTCTGGCAAAGGAGCCAACAACAGTGTGCCATTGTGCGGTCTTGGAACTTTGGACTGCAATTTTAAAGGGCATGTCCAGCCCTTTTTTTAACTTTTAATATATTATACATATTGATCCCCCAGCCCCAACCGCCATAATAAAATTCTTAGAAAGTGCCCCGATAGTTACTTACCTTCCCTCTATCCTCCGCGGCACTCTCCAGGCCCTCTGCTTGCACGGAAATGCAAGCAGGGGGCGGGACCGGCAGCCGCGTCCCTGATTGGCTGAGAGGCAGCCAATCAGGGACGCGCTGCCTCGAACGCCGGAGGATAGAGGGAAGGTAAGTAACTATCTGGGCACTTCCCATGAATTCTGTTACGCGGTTGGGCTGTGGGATCAATATATATAATATATATTTGGGGTTTTACACTAGGGGGAGGGAGAAGAAAACGGGAGGGAAAAGGAGGGGGGGAGGCTTTCCTGCGCATGCCTCAGACCTTGTCGAGGTTGAGGCTGAGACAGGCGCAGGATGAGTCACCCAGACCTTCTACACTACACTTTCCTGGACTTTGGAGGGGCACAGCATGGCAACCATAAGGAGCTGGGATGTAAGGTAAGGATTTTTGTACACTACAGAGTGGGGCCAGTATGGGGTTAAATTTGAGTTTTGGGGGTGGACATGCCCTTTAAAAATGGACCACATAGATCCAGAGTGCAAATATTACAGTGGGAACTGATTCTTACAATTTCCATTACGTATATTTTAAATTACATTGCGATTCGCAAAACGGGAAAAAGAATGCAACGCGCATAGTTGGACCTAACCCTAAAGATGGCAACAATAAAGCAGCAAATTGTTTCCGCCCAACTATATTAACATACAATAGCACCAAAATCTTTTTTGTAAGTCTGTTTGTAAAGAAGTACATGGAAAAAGGTCCTTATTTTGATGTATATTCTGTCATCTTAAAATAGAAGACTGGTCACCAAAGTAGGTAATAAAACAACAAAACCCTTTGAAACACTAAAGATAAATTGGCAGTAAGTTGGATAGCTACCAGCACTGAAATAACAAGCACTTACAGAGGCCTAGATACAACTAATGAAGGCGGCCAAGGGCTGCCAAAGGTCTTAAAATTACTTAAAAAATACTTTACACCATCTTCTCACCAGTCAACAAGCTCAACCAGCATTCTTGACTGCTAGTCTGCTTACATGTACATATATGTGGTATGCTAATAATAGTACCATAAATCATGGCTATTTTGATGCATTTAATAACGTTAAGGATCAATATGGTACACTGAAAAGTCTACTTAAGATACCGGCAACAATTTCAATCTAAGCATCTATGTACAGTCTCCTACAAAAAAAACATCAGTTGTAAATTGCATGTGTGTCACAATACTGATAGTTCTGGTGTTATACAAATCAGGTGGGGCTGAATACACTGTGTATCTGGAAAGTCAGTCAGTCCACATGGTGCTATGCAGCAAGGAAAACAGATAGGGAGGGGTGCATTAAGTATTCATGTGATGAAAAGCAAATCCAACATAACATTTATATTCAGGCACAGTTTTCTATCAAGGCAGAAGGGGATTTTTACAGAAATGATGTTTGGAAATACCATCATAACTGATGGTATTTATTATTGTATTCAGCGATTTCTAGCTGACAGCCTTCTTGTCTGTCCTCCAACAGACATATATTGCCAGGGGTTTTGATGAAGAGTTTGAAGCTGCCTAACCATAATTCAATCTATCCCATCCCTCAAAATAAAGGGGCCTAGCTACCCTACATTTCCCCAGTTTGCCTTCCCCCTATGTGTAGCCCTGTACACTTTATGATTTGTGTAGGGGGGTATCTGGGTCCATCAGTTTAAAGAAATCTATTGGTCCCAGTGTATGTCTCATTTTAGACAAATTAATTCAAGTTTTTGTAACTATTTACAGAGTGAATTCTAAAGAAAGCATTTGCTAATGTGAGTTATTTACTAAATCATTATTATTTTTGCATGCTGGAGATTTAATATATCAGGATGAATATATTTGGTGGATGCAGTACAATCAGGGATGTCAAACTTGTGGCCATCCAGATCTTTTAAAAATTACAACTTTTCACCATTACACCATTTCCTGGCTGCAGAAGGCTGGGAGTTGTAGTTTCCAAACATCCCGAGGGCCAGGAGTTTGACATTCCTGCAATAAATGGGACTGTCATATACAAGTCCCTACTTCCTGTATGCAAATGATTCAGATCTCAAAGACAAAAGGCAAGTAACAAACCAGATATCCAACCTTAGTGTAAAAAATAAAGAAAGGACTCCAGGATTTTCTTCCACAAAGACCCAAAACAAATATAAGTAGGTTATTATCTCCAAACATAACAGGCTATATGAGTGTGTTTTAGTTATATGTTTTACTGTTTGCTCTAGCACAGATATTATGACAGTATATAGGGCCCAGGAATGTGCATTGATAATCTCTTCTTGTTAGATCTAATGTTTGGTCAGATCAGTAGGACTTCTACTATATGTTATAATGATGTTGCCATAGGAGTGCTCCCACAGCCCCTCTTTCTGTTTATGTGAGTGTGTTGATGATGGGCACATGCCAGGCCCTATCCCACACAGATCCCAGTCCATGTTGGCAGATCCCAGACAGAGACCACGTGGCCCTGACAGATCTGTTCTATGTGCAGCTGGAGATATGTTACATGTGTCCATTCACCTTACAATGTGCAGATAGATGTGTGTCTATTGCCCAACATACACTACACCCTTATATGATCCAGGTGACAGCCAGGGATGGGTCTGCTCATTACATGTGTCTATTCACCAACCCGGGACCATTAACCAATAATCGCCCATTCCGTACCTGCTCAGGCCCCTGGAAGCAGATCCTGCACTGCGGGGTCCTCATGCCGCTGTCAATGCTGCTGCCCAGGGAAACAGCGTCCAGCGCGGCCCCAATCCGTCCGTCCTTCTCCTCCAGACCCAGACCGCGGGTCCTCGGACCAGATCCATAATATTCCCCACCGCGGCTCCGGGAGGAACAGTCCGCAAGGGGCGGCCACCCGCAGCCCCCCACCCCGAGCCCTCGCATTGCCTGTCCCGGCTCCGGCTCACCTCTTCCGGATCGGGTCAGCACCAGAACCTTCAGTTCATTGAAGAACATGCGGAGCCGGTACTTAAACATCATTCGCCGCCTGGTGGACCGGGGGCCCTGTGGGATCCGAAGCTCCGACTGACAGGTCCCAGGGGCACAGACATGGATTCGGCTCCCCGGTCCCCTGGTGCTAGTGGGCGACTGAGCTTCCCGGAGCCAGGGAGGGGGATGCCCTGCATGGGGGTAACTCTAGGTAAGGGACACGGTGCCCCCCGGGAACACCACTGTCTGTACACCGGGCACTAGTGCTAGATAAAGGGTTAGACTGGGGGAGAGACCATTCGGAGGGGCCAAGAAGGTGCAGGAAGTGGCGACCTGTCGGGGAGAAAGAGAGAGAGAGAGGGGGGGGGTCTGCACCTGACTACAGGGTTGGAAGGGGATCAGATCCTTCCATTTACATCCCAAATGGAAACCTCACTACCCCTCCCCAGATAATGGTCCGGTCCCACCAGGCTGGGGGATAATCCCGATACGATCCGGTTTCTAATCCAGCGGTGTCGGTGAGGAGGTGGGGGCTGTGCAGTGCATCCAGTCCGGTCTTTGTTATGTCTTCCCTCCTCCTCCTCCTCCTTTTCTTTCCCCTCGGATGTAGCAGCAGCCCGGGCTCCTTTATTGTCTCAGCATCCCCGTCCGTCCTGGCTCAGCCCGGGGACCCGCATCACATCCACCTGCCTCTTCCTGCAGTCAGCTGGGCTGGATCCTCTCACTGCAACAGCAAATGGGGGGGCAGAGGGTCACATCGAGGGATGTGCAGGGAAACACAATGGAGAGAACTCATCTCCTGGATCTGGGAGGGTTTAAACCTCCCCTTTGTATTTCCATAGACCCATATAGACAATATATCCCATAATAGCCCAGACACAGCCATCCATACTCACATTGCATTGCCTGCTGTGTCCCACACAATATAATAATACTGTGATAATTTATGGGGCTCTGAGGGGGGTTATTGAACTGGCATTGACGGGTGTCTGGGAGCTGCTGGAGGCTGGATAGAAATATGGCTTCTCCTTCCGGTATGGCATCTTAAATCAAAATTGTTTTTAGACTGTATGTTTATGTGTGAGTGTGTTTGCGGTGGGTCTGATGTGCTGCTGCGTATGTGCAGTTCGGTCCTGACGTGTAACTAGGGGGCTGGAATTGTGAAAGGGATCAGCTGCCAGTGGTGACCTGGGTTACCTGATTAGGGAGGGGCAACTGGGCTTCTGTCCTCCAATTGTCAAATTAGATGAATTCCAACCCTCACTTATGGAGGGGGTGGTGTTAGGTATAGGAGTCAAATGGAAATGATCAACCAGATCCAATTGACTGTGTCACATGGGAATCCTAGCAACCCTGCCCCTCATAAAATACAATTTTCATCTCTCCAAAGTCCCATCCAAACATAGGAAGGAAGGTAAGGTCGTACCACCACCCTGCCTCTTCCTCCACCCTTCTATGTGAGTCAAAGTGTGATCACTTTTACGTGGTCGGGTCAGAAGAGCTATTCTTTAGAGGGGAACTGAAGTCTCCAGGCAAAATTGGCACAAGACAAGACAGTGCACATGCACAAAGATACAAGCTGTCTCTCACCTCTCCCTTAGCTGTGGCAGCTGGATGATTTCTGAAATTAGCCTTTGGGTACTAGGTGACAGCTCCCATAATCCTCCTTAGCTGGGTAACACCCAGCTAAGTGTACACTGTACACTTCATAAGAAGCAGGATCCTAGAAGCTAAAACCAATTATCTGTGGCGTAACTATTGCCCCGCGAAACGCGCGGGGGGGGGCGGACGGTAGTAGGGCCCGCCACAAGCCCATTATTCAGCCTCTTTATGCAGCAGATTGCGCGTAAAAAGAACCGGGAAGTTCGGGTCCGGTTTAAAACAGCTGATTGCATGTAAGTTTTCTTCTTATGCGCGATCTGTTTAAAGAGGCTGCATGGAGGGAGTCAGGGGCCGGCCCCTTCAGGTACGCCCCTGCCAATTATATAACAGCACAGAGTCACATATCATGCTACAGTAGTTCCTGCCTCTTAGAAACAACACATGGTTGAAAACACAGTTTTGAGATTTAACAGTGTTAAAATAATCTGTTTTTCCACACAATCCTTTGAGTGTTGTACTGGCAACAACATGAAAGCCTTCTTAGTTCTAGAGTCTACTCTTTCCATATACGTAAATGCAACTTACCAGAGCTGAATCGTAGAATGTATACATGTTCTGGAGAAAAGCTTTCACATTAGGATTTTAAACAATAAGTTTCATTCTCCTTGATGGGTTATATTTTTAACTACCGTAATTTGGTTTATTCATCACTATATTTAAACCATAATTGGTAGAACCAATAATTTTGATATTAATAATATAGTTATATAGACATTTTTGATTCAGTAGACTTATACGTTGATTTGCTATTTTAGGTACACAGAATCCTACCGTTGACAAGAGAAAAACATAGGGGAATCCCTGTTTACAAGATGAACATCTTTATAGGTTTTCCACAAGACTACTGTGCAAATATTTGAAGTCCTTGCTACAACACAATTGGCCATTCTGTGAATTACCTACTAAGTAAAGACTGGGATTTTGATGCTTACAAAACAAATCAATCCCAGTTAAAGACAGTATATGTACTATATTTAAATTACACCAAATCTGCTGAATAGAAGGACTTCTTTATTGGACAATTTGCTTGAAGACACACCTGTTTAAAGTGTGAACCTGCTATGTAACATCTAGTATAACATCTCAGATCTAGCAGTGAGACCTTTCAGAATTCCCTATACAAACTAACTTTGTATATTGTGTTCTCCACACGTGCACATAAAGTTTATTTTGCTTATCAATTTGGTCTTTGAGTGATATTCTTTAGGGCACATTTGTGCCCCCGGCAAACTACCTGACATCCTTTAAGGTTAAAGGTTATCTCCACTGGTGAAGTTTGGGGATTTCAGTTTAATTGAAGAATGGAAGGTAAAGGAGCTATGTCTTACCCCTGTTCTTCAATTAAACCAGCAGGAGTCAGTAATGAAGTTATAGAACTTACCCGGTATCGCACTTCTCTGCTGTTCTTCTTACAGGTCCCGATTGAGTTTGTTGATGCTCATACATTATTCTCACCTTCTTGCAATTTCAGCATCACAGCCATGATTGTTGGCAAGAAGGCCAGGAATGGCTATAGAGATACAATGAAAAGATGCAGAAAACAGGATGTTAGAGTAGGAGGACCTAAAATGTGGATAATGCATAAATATATATATATATATAAATCCTATAATTCTATATACCGTATACGAGCTACTGTAATATACAACTTAAACATATGTGTGGTCCAGACATTGCCTCCAAAATCTTCTCTATTGATGTTTCTCCACCAAGATGGGACTATTTAAAGGGCATGTCCAACCTAAATTATCCATACATGCCAAAAATGCCTGTAATGTGAATTACCTAACCCAGTCCCTCGCTGCCTGGGCGTCACGCCCTGCTCCTGTTGTGAGCAAAAACAGGAGCAGCGCAGCTGACAGACGCTCTACCTCCTGGTTGCGGCTGTAAGGTATTTGGGTGTGATGTTAGGTCACGCCTTAACTAACAGCCGTGACCAGGAAGTAGAGCGTCCGGCAGCCACAGAGCAGAGGAAGAGTGTCGAGGGACCGGGTTAGGCAAGTCCCTTCAGGGGCATCTTTGGCATGTATAGATAATGCGAAACCTGGCTTTGAGTGGATGGTGTACATTTGAATGAAAAGTTTATTTTAGGCAGGAAATGCCTTTTAAGCAGTCCACTTTGTGTTATCCAAAAACTAGTATAGAAAATTATTTGCTCACCATGTATAAATGTTGGTCCGAGTGCAGCTGCCCCAGACCTTTTGCTCCACGTGGTAAACTCTCCAAACATGGACATTGGTGCACATTGGGTAAAGCTCACACAGCGTGTTAAAATTCAAATGGTGAGTGCACATTATTCAATTAAAACAAAAATGATAGTACCAGGACTCCCTGATGCATTTTGGGATGTGCACCCTTATTTATAGGGATAGCATCCATTTGCTTTTTTATTCTCCCCTAGAATTTTGGTGGAACCAAAGGGAGGCCAGGGGTAGAAGAATTTTAGAGGGCTTGAGCAGGTTAAGGCTCCAGTTAAGGCCGGATTATTGCTAGACAAACACATAGTAAAGGCTAGGCCGCACGCTAAAATGGAAACTACAGTTTTCAGTTTAACGCTAAGAATTGCAGAGCAGTGCATGTCAATATGGGTGGCCACATTCCATGCACTACGACCCATTTATAAAGCCCACATGATCACCAATTGTTTTTGCGGATCGTGTGAGCTTTGAGTCCAGACGACTGTACAAATTGTAACACTGATGCATGCGCATAAAAGTCAGGTCCAGTATGGGTGGTGGTAAGTAGACATGCCCTTTAAATGCATGTTTAGTAGCTAAACTTTAACCATTGTAGCTTGCACCGTGCTTGTAATCTAAATACTGACTAGCCTTTCAGCATGCTGATTTTTTTCTTGTGTTTGGCTTTAAAGGGGAGAGTTGGCAACTCTACATTGCATCTCTTTTGAAAGCAAGCCGTTATCTATAAGTCTAGTGCATACTTGGATTCTGTGTGCATTATTACCTTGAATTTGACAAGCCACTATTTAAACACATCTTTAGTGTAATGTCAAAGCTTTCAATGTATGTGAATAGTCATCTCCACTATTTGGCATTCTAATTCAAACGTGGCATTGCATTGCTCCTAACCATAACGCTTGTTAAACTGTCCATAAAAGACATAAAGAAAGCATTTACAGACAATGATGTAAAGGAAAAGCATCAGAGCTTTAACTTGGTGTCCGCATGCGTTAGGATAACGGACCAGAATGCAACTTTGTCCCCCACTGGCATGCTCTGTGCTCAACACAACTAGGTTGCAAAATGAGATTCGATTCGTGGCTGTGCGCTTGCGCTGCAATCCCTGTAATAATCAGGTATCAGAGCACATGCGAATTGCACCACAAATGGTGATTACATGCGATCCGATAAGCAGACCACAGAGCAACGGACACCAGCACGCCTAGTGTGGCCAGACCAATTGGCTAACACTAATGTATGCTTTTTAACAGATCAGATTGTGCGTTAAAACGGATTAGTGTGGACTAGCCCTTTAATTTTAAAACACCTAAAAAAGCTAAATGATGCAAGACATTAAATGCATGCTACATGGCTACACTGAAACTAACACTACATCAGGCTTCTTAGGTAAACACTGACATGCCTATTGGCATTTAGATTTCATATGTGTTTGTGTTTTAAAGGGGAAGGTGGCAACCACAATTGTGGCTCTCTGTGCATGCCTCTGATTATGGCTATTTATAATCATAAATTATTGTTTCTATTCAGATAAAAATAAATGAAAATATAGGCCAAAATACATCCAAGGAAATCCACTAAATGTAATGTCTGAAATAAAAGCGCTGAAAGTGAAGTTCTGAAAAATAAAACAGAAATGCCTTAATTGTGTTTAAGTAATTAACACCTACATAACAAGGCACCATCGATCCATTATGCAGTATGGCTTAGAGTAATATGGGAGATGAAACCCATTAGTAGCTGTGAAGCTAAACAGAGACTCATAGGTCATCAGGCCTCTGTCTTTTTAATACATTACATCTGCAATCTCTATCACAGCCCAATTATAGCAATCGCATGTTTAGCTTGCACTATTATCACTTTTAATAATTAAATAATTTCTGTAACAGCGCTATCTCCTTTATAAAGGCAGAAATCACTTATTAGACCATTCATAGTTTTCAAATTTGTTTATTCTTTGGGTAATGTACCTTCCTCTTCTGTTACTGCATTGCAGGAACATGGAAGGTAAATGTGGTCTCCTGCGTTGGTTTTACAGGCTGATTCAATAGTTGTTAAGCTTGATGCTACGTATAGCATATTGTCCTAATAGAGCACATTCAGAAGCTTTGCTTCCTATAACAAATAACAGCACAGAGATCCTCCAGCTCTTCCTGACACAGGACAGAGATTTCATTTTTTTTGTATTTTTCAAACACATTCAATGCTCCTGTTCTAACAATTATACTGTATATCCTTTGCTTTTCATAAAAAATAGAATAGTAGTCTTTGCTGTGTATTTCTAAGCTACCATAGATGTAAGAAACAGAACAATAACATTTCAGAAAAAAATAAAAAAAGATAAAAGTCTTGGGAAACGAGCCTGCAATCTCATGTACTCTGTCTTGCTATAAGCAGAGCTTTTACCCATAAACCAACAGACATACTAGGTGTAGATACTACTACATGTAGAATCTTTACCTTTTGCTAGTAACATAATGGAAACAAAAAATAAAAGTCTGGGAATTTGAACCTGTAATCGTGTGGCCTGTGTGTTTTTTTTTTATAAAAGCACTTTTAGAGGCTTTATCTTTTAGAAACTTTAATTAATGTTAGTAAAATCAGCAATTCATGCTAACTGGTAAAAAAAAAAAAAAGGGTAACAAGCAGCTTTCAAAGCCTTATCAGGGACTTCCATATTGGAGACATCTGTATAGCAAACACTCTATGTGCATAGAGATAGTGAATACTGGGGTCAGGGGGCTTTGAGGATTACATGGATTGTACTGGCAACAACATGGAAGCCTTCTTAAGCAACACATCACAGATTTTTGATCTGCAAGATCCCGTCTGTCATTTCTCAAAGATCAGGATACACGCAGTCCACACTACCACGTTTTAATGCACAATTCGATAGCGTGTTAAAAAGGGCTCACTAGTGTTGGCCAATTGATCTGGCTTTCCATTGTGCTGCAATCTCATCGGAGTGCATGCAATCACCATTTTTTGTGAGATTTGCATGCACGATAATAGAAAATTACACCTGAAATACAGAAAACTGGCTAGTTGTGGGAAAATTCAAAGAAACGTGTTCTAATGCTGTTGTGTTTCTATGTTGTACAGACTTGTCTTAATGTCCGCTGGTCTCCACGGTTCACAAAACTGCATGCAGCTGTGTGTTATCTCAAAGCACTGCAACACACTAGTCAGAACAGGACAAATTGCTTTTCATGCAATGTATTATATCCCTGCTTTATCGCATACTATACTATAAAATGCTCTAAATTCACTGTTAATCTGTGGGTAGTCCATCCCACAAACTTCCCGTGTAACATTACAGTTCTAGTGACAGCTAGTGGCTAGGGTGCCATCATCTCTAGTTCCACAACAGCTAATGGGTTGGAGGGGGAATTTTTCCATTTTACATTGTGATCGCTCCAGTTTTCCTGCATAATGCCCCCACATTTCTCGTTTTTTCCTCTCCCCCCACCTTCCACTACCTTGTACTGAACACGTTATTCAGCTAGCCTTTGTATCTCTGTGTCATGAAAGCTTTACTCTTTGATTCATTCATTGTGGTAACATAATACCCACAGTTTATTCACAGTTGGCTGTCAAGAGACATTTGATTTTTGCTTCACAGCCTCTGAGGTACATACAGTATGTGAACAATGACTCTGTGTCTGAACCATGTACTGTATGTAATCATCACAATATTCACTGTGACCTATAGCAATAATTAAAAGTGGGTGTGGCTTTGTTTGTGGGCATGGTTTTGCTTCTGGGTGTGGCTTCTTTGCTGGGTGTGGCAAAACTTTTGATTATTTTGATATGCACATTTATAAAGTTCTCCATTGTTAAAACACATAAAAACTGTAACAGCACAATTACAACACAGTGTTATCTACAACTGTAACAGTACAATTACAACACAGTGTTATCTACAACTGGAACAGCACAATTACAACACGGTGTTATCTTCAACTGTAACAGCACAATTACAACACGGTGTTATCTACAACTGTAATAGCACAATTACAACACAGTGTTATCTTCAGCTGTAACAGCACAATTACAACACGGTGTTATCTACAACTGTAACAGCACAGTTACAACACGGTGTTATCTACAACTGTAACAGCACTGCTACAACACGGTGTTATCTACAACTGTAACAGCACAATTACAACACAGTGTTATCTACAACTGTAATAGTACAATTACAACATGGTGTTATCTACAACTGTAACAGCACAATTACAACACAGTGTTATCTTCAACTGTAACAGCACAATTACAACACAGTGTTATCTACAACTGTAACAGCACAATTACAACACAGTGTTATCTACAACTGTAACAGCACAATTACAACACAGTATTATCTACAACTGTAACAGCACAATTACAACACAGTGTTATCTACAACTGTAACAGTACAATTACAACACAGTGTTATCTACAATTGTAACAGCACAATTACAACACGGTGTTATATTCAACTGTAACAGCACAATTACAACACGGTGTTATCTGCAACTGTAATAGCACAATTACAACACGGTGTTATCTATAACTGTAACAGCACTATTACAACACAGTGTTATCTACAACTGTAACAGCACTATTAGAACACAGTGTTATCTACAACTGTAACAGTACAATTACAACACGGTGTTATCTTCAACTGTAACAGCACAATTACAACACAGTGTTATCTACAACTGTAACAGCACAATTACAACACAGTGTTATCTACAACTGTAACAGACAATTACAACACAGGTGTTATCTACAACTGTAACAGCACATTACAACACGGTGTTATCTACAAACTGTAACATTACAATGTACAACACGTGTTATCTACACTGTAACAGCACTATTACAAACACGTGTTATCTCAACTGTAACAGACAAAAACACCCAGTGTTATCTACAACTGTAACAGCACATTACAACACGTGTGTTATCTACAACGTGTAACAGCACAATTACAACACAGTGTTATTACAATTTACACAGCACATTACAAACACGTGTATCTACAACTGTACAGCACAATTACAACACAGTGTTATCTACAACTGTAACAGCACATTACAACACACGTGTTATCTACAACTGTAACATACAATTACAACACAGTGTTATCTGAAACTGTAACAGCACTATTACACCACACAGTGTATCTACAACTGTAACAGCACAATTACACACAGTGTTATCCAATGAACAGTACAATTACAACACGGTGTATCTACAACTGTAACAGCACTAATTACAACACGTGTTATCTACACTGTAACAGCACAATTACAACACACGTGTTATATACAATTAACAGCACTATTACAAACATGTTACAACTGTAACATACAATACACACTGTATCAACTGTAACAGCATATTACAACACATGTTATTTACAACTGTAACAGACAATTACAACACGTGTTATAACTGTAACAGCACAATTACAACACAGTGGTTATCTACAACTGTAACAGCACTATTCAAACAGGTTTATCTACAACTGTAACAGCACAATTACAACAACCGGTGTTATCTACAACTGTAACAGCACAATTACAACAGGTGTTATCTACAACTGTAACAGTCACATTAACAACACTGGTTATCTAAAAACTGAACAGCACACATTACAACACAGTGTTATCTACAACTGTAACAGCATATTACAACACGGTGGTTTACAAACTGTAAACAGCTCACATTACAACACACGTGGTATCTACAACTGTAACAGCACTATTACAACACGGTGTTATCTACAACTGTAACAGTCACAATTACAAACACAGTGTTATCTACAACTTAACAGCACATTACACAGGTCTATTACAACGTAACCATACAATCAACACTGTATTCTAAACTGTAACAGCACTATTACAAACACAGTGTTATCTACAACTGTAAAGTCACAATTACAACACGTGTATCTAAACTGTAACAGCACCATTACAACACAGTGTTATCTACAACTGTAACAGCACTATTACAACACGGTGTTCTCTACAACGTAACAGCACTATTACAACACGGTGTTTATCTCATGTACGCACAATTACAACACGGTGTTATCTACAACTGTAACAGCACAATTACACACGTGTTATCTACAACTGTAAAGCACAATTACAAACGTGTTATCTACACTATAAACAGCACAATACAAACATGTTATCTAAACTGTAACAGCACTATTACAACACAGTGTTATAACAAACTGTAACAGTACAATTACAACACGGTGTTATAACAAAACTGTAACAGCACATTACAACACGGTGTTATCTACAACTGTAACAGCACAATTACAACACAGTGTATACTGTAACTACAACTTTTACAACTTACAGCACTCATTACAACATGGTCGTATCTACAACTGTAACACTACAATTACAACACTGTTATCTGAAACTGTAACAACTATTACAAACACAGTGTTATCTACAACTGTAACAGTACAATTACAACACGTGTTATACAAACTGTAACAGCATTTACAAACACGGTGTTTATCTACAACTGTAACAGCACATTACAACACAGTGTTATCTACAACTGTAACAGCACTATTACAACACGGTTTATATACAAACCTGTAACACTACAAATTACAACACTGTTATCTAAACTGTAACAGCACATTACAACAACAGTGTTATCTACAAACTGTACAGTACAATTACAACACTGTGTTATCTAAACAACTGTAACAGCACTATTACAACACAGTGTTATTACAATGTACAGCACTATTACAACACGTGTTATTACAACTGTAACAGCACATTACAACACGGTGTTATCTACAACGTAACAGCACATTACAACACGGTGTTTATCTACAACTGTAACAGCACAATTACCAACACTGTTATCTTCAACTATACACACGTTACTACAATTACAACACCCAGTGTTATCTACAACTGTAAACACAACAATTACAACACAGTGTTATCTACAACTGTACAGCACAATTACACACGGTGTTATCTACAACTGTAAACAGCACAATATTACAACACGGTGTTATCTACAACTGTAACAGCACAATTACAACACGGTGTTATCTACAACTGTAACAGCACAATTACAAAAACACGGTTGTTATCTTCAACTGTAACAGCACAATTACAACACAGTGTTATCACAAACTGTAACATCACTATTTACAACACGGTGTTATCTACAACTGTAACAGCACAATTACAACACAGTGTTATCTAAAAACTTTAACAGCACTATTAAAAAACATGGTCTATATACCAACTGTAACACTACAATTACAACACTGTTATCTGAAACTGTAACAGCACTATTCAACACAGTGTTATCTACAACTGTAACGTACATACAACACAGTGTCATCTAAATGTAACAGCACTATACAACACGGGGTTTACTACAACTGTAACAGAACAATTACAACACAGTGTATCTAAAATTTAACAGCACTATTACAACATGGTCTTATCTACAACTGTAACACTACAATTACAACACTGTTATCTGAACTGTAACAGCACTATTACAACACAGTGTTATTACAACTGAACAGTACAATTACAACACTGTGTTATCTAAAACTGTAACAGCACAATTACAACACAGGTTATCTACAACTGTAACAGCACTAATTACAACACGGTGTTATCTACAACTGTTAACAGCACAATTACAACACGGTGTTACTTACAACTGTAACACACATTACAACACGGTGTTATCTACAACTTTGTAACAGCAAATTACAAACGGTTATCGTCAACACTTAACAGCACAATTACAACCAAGGTGTTATCTACAACTGTAACAGCACAATTCAAACCACAGTGTTATCTACAACTGTAACAGCCACAATTACAACACGGTGTTTATCATTTGTCATTTAACTTTTCACTTCAACACGGTGTTATCTACAACTGTAACAGTACAATTACAACACGGTGTTATCTACAACTGTAACTATAATTACAACACGGTGTTATCTACAACTGTAACAGTACAATTACAACACAGTGTTATCTACAACTGTAACAGCACTATTACAACACGTGTTATCTACAACTGTAACAGCACTTTTACAACACAGTGTTATCTACAACTGTAACAGCACAATTACAACACAGTGTTATTTACAACTTTAACAGCACAATTACAACACAGTGTTATCTACAACTGTAACAGCACAATTACAACACGGTGTTATCTGCCACTGTAACAGCACAATTACAACACGGTGTTATCTTCACCTGTAACAGCACAATTAAAACATGGTGTTATCTACAACTGTAACAGCACTATTACAACACGGTGTTATCTTCAACTGTAACAGCACAATTACAACACAGTGTTATCTACAACTGTAACAGCACAATTACAACACAGTGTTATCTACAACTTTAACAGCACTATTACAACACGGTGTTATCTACAACTGTAACACTACAATTACAACAACTGTATCTGAAACTGTAACCATACACTTAACAACACGGTTTTATCTAAACTGTAACAGCACAAAACAATTACAACACAGTGTTATCTACAACTGTAACAGTACAATTACAACACGGTGTTATCTACAACTGTAACAGCACTATTTACAACACGGTGTTATCTACAACTGTAACAGCACAATTACAACACAGTGTTATCTACAACTTTAACAGCACTATTACAACATGGTCTTATCTACAACTGTAACAGCTACAATTACAACACTGTTTCGTGCAACTGTAACGGCACTATTACAACACGGGTTATCTACACCTGTAACAACATTACAACACTGTGTTATCTAAAACTGTAACAGCACAATTACAACACAGTGTTATCTACAACTGTAACAGCACTATTACAACACGGTGTTATCTACAACTGTAACAGCACTATTACAACACGGTGTTATCTACAACTGTAACAGCACAATTACAACACGGTGTTATCTACAACTGTAACATTACAATTACAACACTGTTTATCTAAAACTGTACAGCACAATTACAACACAGGTTTATCTACAACTGTAACAGCACTATTCCAACACGGTGTTATCTACAACTGTACCAGCACTATTACAACACAGTGTTATCTACTCAACTGTAACAGCACTATTACACACGGTGTTATCTACAACTGTAACAGCACATTACAACACAGTGTTATCTACAACTTTAACAGCACTATTACAACATGGTCTTATCTACAACTGTAACAATACAATTACAACACTGTTATCTGAAACTGTAACAGCACTATTACAACACAGTGTTATCTACAACTGTAACAGTACAATTACAACACTGTGTTATCTAAAACTGTAACAGCACAATTACAACACAGTGTTATCTACAACTGTAACAGCACTATTACAACACAGTGTTATCTACAACTGTACAGCACAACAACACGGTGTTTTCTACAACTGTAACAGCACATTTACAACACGGTGTTTATCTACAACTGTAACACACAATTACAACGTGTTTCTACAACTAACAGCACATTACACACGTGTTATCTACAACTGTAACAGCACAATTACATACAACACGTGTTATCTACAACTGTACAGTACAATTACAACACGGTGTTATCTACAACTGTACACACACTTACAATTACAAACAGTGTTATCTACAACTGTAACAGCACAATTACAACACAGTGTTATCTACAACTGTAACAGCACATTACAACACCGTGTTATCTACAACTTAACAGCACTATTACAACATGGCTTATCTACAACTGTAACACTACAATTACAACACTGTTATCTGAAACTGTAACAGCACTATACAACACAGTGTTTATCTACAACTGTAACAGTACAATACAACACAGTTGTTATCTACAACTGTAACAGCACATTTACAACACGGTGTTTATCTACAACTGTAACAGCACAATTACAACACAGTGTTATCTCAACTTACACGCACTATTCAAACAACATGGTCTTATCTACAACTGTAACACTACAATTACAACACTGTTATCTGAAACTGTAACAGCACTATTACAACACAGTGTTATCTACAACTGTAACAGTACAATTACAACACTGTGTTATCTAAAACTGTAACAGCACAATTACAACACAGTGTTATCTACAACTGTAACAGCACTATTACAACACGGTGTTATCTACAACTGTAACAGCACAATTACAACACGGTGTTATCTACAACTGTAACAGCACAATTACAACACGGTGTTATCTACAACTGTCACAGCACAATTACAAAACGTGTTATCTACAACTATAACAGCACAATTACAACACGGTGTTATCTACAACTGTAACAGCACAATTAACCACACCTGTTATCTACAACTGTAACAGCACAATTAACACACGGTGTTCTACAATGTAACAGCACATTACAACACGGTGTTATCTACAACTGGTAACAGCACAATTACAACACAGTGTTATCAAACGTAACGCACATTCAACACGGTGTTATCTACAACTGTAACAGCACAATTACAACACACAGTGTTTATCTACACAACTGTACACGCACAATTACAACACGGTGTTATCTAACACCTGTAACAGCACAATTACAACACTGTGTTTTATCTACAAACTGTAACAGCACAATTACAAAACGTGTTATCTACAACTATAACAGCACCAATTACAACACAGTTGTGTTCTAACAACTGTAACAGCACTTCAACACGGTGTTATCTACAACTGTAACAGCACAATTACAACACGGTGTTATCTACAACTATAGACATACACACAGCGTATCTAAATGAGCACAATTACAACACGGTGTTATCTACAACTGTAACAGCACAATTACAAAACGTGTTATCTACAACTATAACAGCACAATTACAACACAGTGTTATCTACAACTGTAACAGCACAATTACAACACGGTGTTATCTACAACTGTAACAGCATATATACGGTATCTACAACTGTAACAGCACAATTACAACACAGTATTATCTACAACTGTAACAGCACAATTACAACACAGTGTTATCTGCAACTGTAACAGCACAATTACAACACGGTGTTATCTACAACTGTAACAGTACAATTACAACACTGTGTTATCTAAAACTGTAACAGCACAATTACAACACAGTATTATCTACAACTGTAACAGCACAATTACAACACAGTATTATCTACAACTGTAACAGCACAATTACAACACAGTGTTATCTACAACTTAAACAGTACAATTAAAACTGTGTTATCTACAACTGTAACCCCACCAAAAGACCCCAGCCCCCTTCCCCCCAAAAGAATCCCCCCCACACACAATGCTGGTGTTTGTGCAAAGGTGGCAGCTTGTCAGAGATTTTTCTTTTTTCTATTTCCCTTGCCCGGTGCAGGCAGATGCTGCGCTTAGCCGCTTCAAGAACCAGGAAGCAGTGTTGGACTGGGCACATGGGGCCTACCAGGGAACCTGATCAATAATTATATTAGTGGTACTTAATCTCTTTATTCTGCACAAATACAATCATTGCTATATACACACACTGCTACATAAACTGGCAGCTTTTCACACACACTTTTACACGCTTCCATGTACTTCTACACACATTCATTCACACATATATACACTACTGCACACCCATTCATACATACATTGCTGCACATATTCATTCACAACACACAGCTACACATTAACATACAGTGCTTTACACATTAAATCTCACATACATACACTGATATACACACACATATCTACAGTACACAGGTACACACTCACACACAGCTACACTTGCATACACTGTTACACACATACATACACAGTAATTCACACAGGTTGACAGGATACTTGTCTCAAATAACAAACTAATATAGATTTTGGCAATAACCAGCATCAGGGCCCACTGAGTATTTTTCCGGTTCCCAGTAGGCCAGTCCGACCTTGCCAGGAAGGAGCTTCAGTGGCTAGACTCTGCCAATCAGGGCATGCCTCAGGATGCCTGCACGCCTGAATGGTCCTGCAGACACATAACTTATGCACAGAGGGGCAGTACCAATCAGGAGTGCAGGCTACCTGATGCATGCCCTTATTGGCGGGTAGTCCAGCCTCTGAAGCGCTTTCTTCCTGGTTCTTGAGCTGAAGCTTCCAAGCACAGAGCCTGCCAGCAATGGGTAAGGAAAAATGAAAGAAAAAATATTCTCTGCCACCTTTCTTGTTTTATCAGCGTAAGCGTTTTTTTCATGCCGCTTCATGGTAGGAGTGGGCCTGTAGGTACAAAACAAACAGCTATAATTGGGGGTGGGGATTTCTTCCAGACTCCAAAGTATCCCTGGATCAAGCAGAACTACAGTACATGTATTAATTCCAGTAATTCTTAATATTACATAGTATCCCTATACCAACCAGAACTACAGTATATGTATTAATACCAATAATTCTCAATATTATATAGTATCCCTGTACCACCCAGAACTACAGTATATGTATTAATACCAGTAATTCTTAATATTATATAGTATCCCTGTACCAACCAGAACTACAGCATATGTATTAATACCAGTAATTATCAATATTATATAGTATCTCCGTACCAACCAGAACTACAGTATATGTATTAATACCAGTAATTCTCAATATTATACAGTATAGTGTCCCTGTACCAACCAGAACTACAGTATATGTATTAATACCAGTAATTCTCAATATTATATAGAATCCCTGTACCAACCATAACTACAGTATACGTGTTAATACCAGTAATTCTCAATATTATATAGTATCCCCGTACCAACCAGAACTACTGTATATGTATTAATACCAGTAATCAGTGGCGTATCTACGTTAAAACATAACGTCGAGTTAACTAGCCGAACATATCCAGTGGTACTCTAGAGAGCAGGAGGGGAGGATAGATAGGAGAGCAGAGGTAGATAGATCAGATAGCAGAGGGTAGAAAGATAAGATAGGAGGTTTTAGATAGAAGAGAGCAGAGAGGAGAGGGACGAAGAAGATAGAGAGTATAGAGAGACAGAAGAAGCGGTAGATATATATACAGAGGGAGATAGAAGTTAGATAGATAGATAGAAGATAGCAGAGTTGATAGGATAGATCGCATAGTAGTAATAGGAATTTTCCGAGAGTCAGATAGAAAGAGTTAGATAGTAAACAAGTTAGATAGCATAGTCAGAGTTAGATAGATAGAAGCAGAGTTCGTAATAGATATGCAATGATAGATAGATTATATAGCAGAGTTAGTATAGATAAATAGCAGAGCTAGATGTGTAGGAGAGAAGAGAGGACAGATAGAGTAGCAAGTTAGATAGATAGATAGCAGATTAGATCGATACTATAGATAGCAGAGTTAGATAGATAGATTAGCAGAGGAGAGTACAGATAATCGAAGATAGGATAGTTAGATACGATAGATATATCAGAGAGGAGGGACAGATAGATAGGAGGAGAGGTCCATGAGAAGGTACAGAAGGTCCCCTGGCCAAAGGTATGGCCAAGCGACTGACTACAAACTGAACACAACAGTAAGTTTAAAATTACCAGATTGCTACCATAGTATATGATATTGCCAGTACTGGCCTTTTGTGTCATTAATTTTGTCTCTCTCTATCCAAATCTCTATCTCTGTCTGTCTAGTTCCCTTAGGTGTCAAGCCCTTTTAGAGCACATATAAAAAAATACATGGCTAGATGAGGATACACAAACATTGGATTCCTATCTTACCGCTGTGGCCTCCATCATACATATTTTTATGCCCAGCTTTGAACTGGTCAGGCCACATTCTTTTTAGGGGGGTTCACTGCGCAGTGATTTTATTGTTTTACTTTATATGGTCGGTTGGTTCTTTTCTATGTGAATAAAGATGATGTGTTTGGTATAACTGCTACGTTATCAGTGTTTACCACGGGGGTACTTTATTTAGAGGCGATTTGTCCTCAGTAACGTTCTATTTTTGGTGCCTTAATGCAGACTTGAGTGCCTGTGGGCTTTTGGCCCCTTGTTTTACCTGGTTTTTTCCCTTCCTTGTTCTTTTTGTTTCTGTTTTTCCTTTTTTTTTTTTTTTTTTTTTTTTTACTATCTACCTCTTTACTTGTTCTTCTCACTTATACTATTTGTTTATCTTTTACCCTACATATCCACCTTATATTGATATATACATATATTTTCAAGCGATGTTAGTCAACACTACCCTGACTTACAAAGACAAGCCTATTACTCCATGTGATTGATGAAAACATGATGTTTAAATACTCATGCAGGGCTTGCAGTCATTTTGCGTTATGCTGTGGTGACATCATGAGAGACAGAGCTGGTGAAACTGGTGCTCTGCCTACAAGAAACAAGGGATAGATATCTCAATGCTGTCATGGCTGTGAGGGTTATGTCACAAGACCCTATAAGACCACAGAAAAAATTGGTTTACGTTTACTATGTGATGGGGCACCTTCTATGGTGGGGGCACATCATCTGGTTTCATACAGATCTTTGCTAAAGACACAAAGATCAGTTCTTCAGTTCCAAGGTAGTTATACATAAGAAGCCCTTTGGAGCCAGGGACAAGCAGCAAAAAATGTATTAAATGTTCAAAGATCACAAAAATGGTGAATTAACATCTGGCTCGGCTCTAAATTTTCGACACGTTCTTAAGCACTTCTGAGGAGTGTCAGGCACGGTTGTAATTTTATTACTTTGTCATAATATGTCTGGTGGCTGTGCAGTAGGACGAGTCTGGAGAGCTTGTATCCTTTGGATTGAATTATTGTTTATGAGTAAAAAGGGACAGGAATATCCAAGCTCCACTGATATGTCCTGGCTTACCACCAGATTCCACATTCCACTTAATGTCTTACCAACACCTAAAAGTTGCCTAGGAAAACTCCGCAAAGGATTGTCTTTGTGATATCAAAATTTGAGAGAAAAATTGCAGGTTTGAAAAGACCGTGAAAGGGTAGAAATTATTTTCAAATCTAAAATTGGTTTCGAAAATGCTAAACCATTTGAGATCATTCCCAGCCTGGGTTTCCCGGCCTTGTTCGCGTTCTTTGTGGCACCTGCCCCGGTGATTCTTCGAACTTTGCTAGGTGTCGCTGGAGCCCAGCCTATTGTTTCTCCCCTTCCTGTCGTTTCGATAGGTTTGGCTTCACCGCCCCACCCGAGCCCCTCCCGTGCCTTTCTTTGGTCTCTCCCTGCTCCACTGTCGAAACATCTGAACCGTAGATGCTCATCGCAGCACACGCTCTATTTGGCACACATATCTATCTTTATTGACTGGTGGACTCCGATTGCCGCGATGTCGACAGGATGCCCCTGGGCCCCGAGTGTTGATACCTCCCCTCTTTAACGTGTGGACTCTTTGCCCAAAGTCAATTTTCAGTCACTGCCACGCACGTCTTCTTGTTTGTTCCTTTCTGTGCTGTGCGTGTGCATGTGTTGCTTCCCCCCACTTCTTCCAACGTATGGACGTAGACCCAATTGTCCGCACCGGCCCCCCGCGTGCTCCTTCATTGTTTCCCAGGCCGCCCCCCTCCCCCATTTCCCTTTCCCATCCACCAGTTAGTTTTTTCTCCCTGGCCCGTCTCTTTTTCATGTGTCCGTCCACGTTGCGCGCAAGACTCCCTCCAGCTCCTGTCCGGTCTGACGCTGTCTTTTGCTGACAATCCAACTACACTACTTCTCACGATTGTCCTGCCCCTCACCTCGTGTGTGTCCTCCCCCGCGATCTAGTTGGCATGCAACTCCCTAGTGGCGGAGCACTGACGGTTGCCGCTGGCCTCGGTCTCTCCACTGGTCGCCTCCATCTTCGACGCGACTCGTACATTTCTGTACGCTTAGACCTTACAACCCACGCCTCTTCGTTCACGGTTGCCTAATTCTTGTTTTCCACACGTTTCCCATGCACCTGTTGCCTCTGCTGTATCGTTTTTTTTTTTTTTTTTTTTTAGCTCAGCTTCTTGACAGCCGACCCGAAGCTGATGAAACAGCGGGAAAAATTATGACTAAACCATCTTCACGATTTTCAGCAACGAAGGGTCAGCAGCTTCCCATAGAACGGCCCCTTCCCCTCTACCCATTGACCCCAAAAAAACCTGTAAGTCATGTTGGTGGTCGTTTTTTTTTTTTTTTTTTCCCCTTTTTCAGTAGTGCCTTGTTACCCCCCAAAAAGGTAAAGATTGGTTCCCTTCATGCGAACGAGACTACTGTTCCAACGTATATCTCCAGCATACGAGTCCCACCTACGAAAACATACTCACACGCGCCCCACTCGTCCCCACACAAACCCCATGATAATCTCGAGTACACACGCGACTGCACCACTAACGATTGTACACCGAGCACTGCGTACTAACCAGCGCGAAAATACCATAAACCCAGTTTTTATCCCCCCCCAGAACCGATGCAAAAACCAACAACCACCTAAGGTAAACACAACCGCCCCTCACCACCCGTACTAAAAATGACATTAGTAAATGTTCCACAGTACAATCCACAAAGCATCGTTAAGAACCGGGCCCATGAAGCCACCCTGTGTGATATGTGCAAGTGTCACCCCGACCAAACCCCCATCACTCGACACATCACCAGTCTACTGCTTCCTCTGCTTTATCTGGTCCGTAAAGGATTCCCAAGAGACTAGACGATTATTAACTGGCGCCCCCTGGACAAAAACTGTAACAAGTTGCTGCCATAGATAAGGAACCCTGAGCATGGCAGAAAATAATGGTCGTTGACCAAACGTTCTGATACTGAATGCTGAGAAGGTAAAGCACAAACCATATGTTATTTGGGTAAATTCCAAGCGCCTGCCATCAAAATGTGAGGTAAGCCACAGATTACTGGTTTTATATCAGGTGTTCTGCTCTGGTCTGCAGTGGTGTTCTATGTCTTAGTGCCCTTTACATTCTCCAAACTAGTAAGAATTACATTAAAAAAGGCCTCCCTCAACCTTCAAAATAAAACCTAAAGTCACATCTCTCGATGAAATTTATGTGAGAAGTTATTGCAGGAAAGGTTCAGCAATAGTACTTCCTGCTTGAACACTTCCTGTTTTCAGCCATGTGACCAGCTTGTAGTCATGTGACCAGGACCCTGCCTGCATTAAAAGGCTCCCATACTAAACTGTATCAAACTGTCAATTTTTTCCCTCAGGTACTTCATGATTTCACCAGCATTAAGACTTAATGAGCATGCTTCTCCCCAGGGCGGAGGTTGGGGCAGAGGTCAGGTGATGTCACTCAACATTTCGGAAGCAGGAAGTTTACCCCATGTCGATTTCTCACAGGCTCCAGCCAGAGATGTGATTGTCAGCTCATTATAAAGAACTGTACTGCAGGCTTTCATTTAAAACTCACTGTTTTGAGGACCCCAGTTGGCCATTTAATGTATATATTGTAAATACTTTTGGTGCATATGTTCTTGTTGGAAATGCTTTTATTGACATAATTTTTCCGTTTTCAGCCTTTAAAGAAAGGGGAAAAAAAAAAGAAAGAAAAAAAGCAATTTGGAACTTTTCAAGAAGAACTTAAACAGTAAGCATTTGATTTAACTATGGACCGATTGAAATGTACCTTTTAAGGTTTTTAAAATGGTGCTTTTAAACTGATTTTGTTGTGGAGTGAATTGAGGAATTAAAGCATACTATAAAGTTTGCTCTAATATATTGCCAACTACCACAGTTGCCCTTAACTGCTGGTAATCTGTAAAAGACGTCATGGTAAATTACCAAGAGCCACAGTGCTAGTCAGCTAACGGATAACCAGCTGTAAAGCCGACTAAGACAGGAGTTGCAAACTTGCATTTTTTTTCATAATTGGGTTAAGTCTAGTTTGCAATTGCCTCAGAGCTAGAGATGGGACATGATTAGACACGCGATAACTGTCCAAAATTGGGCAGATCGTTCAGATTTTGTGCTTCAGACCAAATGTGATTATTGAAAATCACCTATTACATCGATATCATCTAAAATGTGGTCTGAAGTCCCGAAATTTACATGCCATTTTCGGATCTTCATGTTTGTCCTGAGACCGTCTAAATCCGAAAACAGAACGAAAATTACCCATTTCGGCCATCTATACTGGAGAGCAGCAAACCGTTTTATGAAAGTGCCCGGGAGGGCCAGCATTGTGGCTCCGGTAATTATCCTGGACGTTGTTTACAATTCGGTTTGCAAATTTGTAGATTTAGGGAAGCATGAGCTTGCAAAGCTGAGAGTGCATTAGGAAGTAAGTAATTGTCATCGAAAACAATTGTGGCATAATGGTGCAGGAAAAGGTTGGGAAAATGTTACCATATTCATAAAGACCATTGGAATTCTGGAACACACAAAGCTGTCAGTATTCTTTTTAAGTTGTACTTGTTTAAACATGGTTCCAAATATTTTTGTATGATTTGTAACATTGTTTACAACAACCTACATACATCAAAAGGGCGTGAGTACATGCAAACGTATCTATGACTCGGAGATTAATATTTGAGACCTTTAATTTTAGTAATCCTCCCTTGCGCTGTGAACTGGGCTGAGGTAGTATGGTGAGTTCTGAAAAAAAGTCCCTTTTCTCTACAGCCTAGTGGGACCCAGGAACGCAGGGGGTTGTTAAGCAACCTTTCCCAGGATGCGGGACACTTAAAATTGAAAGACTGAGGTCCAGTGCTCCTCCCCTATGCGCACCGGAGCCTCCTCCCGTTTTAAGTGTCCCTTCAGAGTAAACGGACCTCTCTACTGCTGTTCCGACCTTCAAAGGAGCCGGTGGATTTGAGGGCCCCACCGGCCATACGTGGGAGTAGAGAGTAAGAATCCAGCAGAGATATCCTCATGCTGCTGATCCGCGAAAAGGGCTTGCTCATCATTGATCCTCAATGGTCTTCTAAAATGCGCAGACCCCCCTTCCGCCTGTTGCGGGCAACCAGCGAGACTCCGCCGCTTCCCGCTCCCTCTGCATCAGAAATTCAGGCTGAGGGAGATTGCGGTTGATGATTGGCCGGCGGGGGACTTACCTTCGGGTCTTCTCTCTCTCTTCCTGACTCGGACCTCTGTGAGGGAAACGCATCTGGAGTCTCCTCGAGATCAGTGGCTGCTTGCAGCGATCAGATAAGTTTTCTGCTGATTCTGCTTCTTTTCTTTCTACCTAAACAGGTTTTTTTCCTCCTTTTTTTCCCCCTGCCTCTGACTGTCAGACCAGATCTCTTTCTCTCTCCCCCCCTCTTGGGGATGTGGACCAGGACCCTAAAAGGCTAACCTTTGATCAAAAGGGACCTCTCCTCTTATAAAAAATAAATAATTTCCTTTCTCTTCCCTTCTGCTGTCTTTTCAGCAGTCATGTCCGCAAGGGAGAAGTCCGCCTCCCGGGCCAAACAGCCCAATTGTTAACGCGATCTCCTAGTTTGCGGCATATGCCAGACTAAGTGCCAGCGGCCTTATGGACCTCTATGTTGGTCACATGCAGTGCAAACCACAGACCTTCAGCCTGCTCAGACTGCACACCTAACAGTCAGGAACCCTAGTGGGCAAAAACTCTCAGGCTTCAATCTTGATCTCTACAGAATCAGCTCCGGGGTCGGTTTGCCAAAGTATGTCCGGGGGTGACCCCCCGGGCGTCTGAACCTGGCCTGGGGCAAAATCATTACAGCTTCTATGTCGAGATTATCAGATCTCTCTCACAGATTCTGCAGTCGGTTAATTCCTCGGAAGGAAGCCAGGCACCAACGAGCCGCCAGATCGTCCGATCTCCCAGTATTCTTCAGTGGGAAGAGAGAGATCTGGTGGAGGAAAGAGAGGAATCGGAAGAAAGAGGAGAACTGGGACTCCTTTACCGAACAGTGAAGTTCAGACCACATTCACACCTGAGGGACAATGGACGAATCTTATTAGATCAGTTTGCAGGGTGCTTAACATACGAGATCCGGTAAAGACGAACAGACCCACCAAGTCTTGTTCAGGCTGGCCTAAGAAAACGGCAGCGATCTTTCCCTCTTATGATCAGTTGAAACAGATCGTCTTTGAAGAGTGGGCCACTTTCAAGATCCACAGACAGACGACTGGAGGATTCCTGAGAAACATTGTTGGCGGCATCTGGTGCGGGCCCTGCGCCCCACTTTGCTTCGCTTGGGTGGCAAGGCTATGGAAGCCTGGTTGCGACCAAATTTACCAAACAGTGGCCAAGGAATCTTAACAGCCACCTGATCGAATTCTACACCAGCTATTCCTGATGCAGCCATATATATTGGGACGCGGGCTATTGAGTCTAGCAGACTTATCGCCAGAGTAATCGGCGGCTGCACGGCGGCCAGGCGATCCTTTATGGATTAAAGCCTGGGCGGGCAGCGACCCCGCATCCAAAAAAGCCCCACCAACCTTCCTTTCTGGGGCACCTCCTGTGCGCGACCCGAACTGGAGAAGATAATCTGCTCAGTACAGGAGGTTTTAAAGTACCTTCTCCCGCAAGAACAGAGCATGCCAATTCCATCATTTCGGCGTTCATCCTCCTTTCGCCCCTCGAGCCTCACGTCCTCCACCCGCATACAGACAGAGTCTATCCAATACCTTTCCAAACCTCAGGGACAAAGACATACTCCCTGGCATCCGAAAGAGGAGCCTTCAAAACGGGGAGGGGGAGGAGACAAAAACAAACAGGCATGACTATCTTCTGCCACATCATGTCGGCGGCCCGCTTCGTTTTTCTTTAAAGACTGGCAATTGCCGTCCACAGACACCTGGAAGATGGATCTCTGCCCAACGGCGACCAAATAGAATTCTCTTCCCTCTCTCCTCGTTTCTTCCCTCCCGCATTCCGATGATGCCCAAGCCGCCAAAAAGCCCTCAATGATTGCGTTCCTATCTTCGTCGGCACGAGTCATAGCCCTGGTTCCAAGAGATCAGAGATCAGGATTCTATCAAATCTCTTTCTGTACAAAGAAGGATGGAACGTTCGTCGGTTTTGGATCTAAAAGCTCTCAACATCTATGTTGCAAAAAATCAGGTTCAAGATGGAATCCCTGACAATCAGTGATATTGGCTATCGAACCAGGCAACTTCTCGCTTCCTGGATATTCAGGGACGCGATCTCCACGTCCCCATCTGGAGACAGGCATCACCGCTTCTCAAAATTTGCCATAGGTGCCGGCACTTCCAGTTCACGGCCCTCCATTCGGCTAGCTTCAGCACGAGGGTATTCACAAAAGGTCAGACCTGTCAAGCCGAACATTCCTTAGCCTTCAAGGAAGCTTTTCTCCCTTACCTAGGACAACCTTTTCATAAAGCGGCCATGCCTTTCAAGCTAGCACACAACATGGTCTCTCAGTGCATAACAACCCATATCGGTTCGGATGGATCATCAAACCGGATGAATCCTCATACTCCATCGAATCGCATGATCTTCCTGGGTTATGTTATCGACACAACCATCCAACAAGGTTAATCCTCCCCCAGGACAAAATTGCTACATTGAAGAAGCTGGCCATTCAGGCACAGTCTAAGCAATAGATCTCATTCGACAACGATGAGTCTGGTGGGGAAGATGGTGTCTTCGGTTGGGGAGCAGTTCGCGCTTTTTCCATCTGCGCCCTCTCCAGAGACACCTTCTCGCTGTTGGGGACAAAATCCCACAGTCGTTTGGATGCTTGGATACAAACTCCAGCATCCGGTTCGGTCTTGCCTAACCTGGTGGACCATAGAGAGCAACTTAGTGGCGGCAAAACTCCTTGTTGTCTGCCCACGTGGCAGTGGTGATGACGGAACGCCAGTCCTCGAGGATGGAGAGTGGTATCCCGACTCTTAGAGCCCATTCTTTGGGACAGGGAAGAAGAAGAAATTCTCCTGCCCATCAAATGTTCCTGGAGTAAGGAGCATATCCTTCTCTGTCTCACTGGACAGTTTTTCTGACGGGCAAGAACGTCCGCATAGGCGGACAATGCCACGGCTGTGGCATACATAAATCCTTCACGGGGGCACGAGAAGCGATATGTCCAGGAAGAAGCACACCAAATTCTAACCTGGGCAGAAAGTTTACATACCAGCAGTATCGGCAATATACATACTGAGTGTCCTCAACACGGAGGCCGATTTCCCAGCGGAAGTTACGCTCGTCCAGGAGAAGGGCCCTCTTTCCGGGGGGGTGTTTTCAACAAATGACACAGAGATGGGGGACTACGGACAATCGACTTGATGGCCATCTCGAGACAACCGGAAAGCTTCGACCTTTGCCTAAACGACGAGAATCGCTGGCAGCTTCGTAGATGCCTTGGTGGTACCTTGGCAGTTCCGCCTGGGCTCCGTCTTTCCAAACAACCTATGATACCAGGGTTATGAAGAGGATAAAACGGGGAACGAGAGTCAGTTAATCTCATCGCTCTTGGTGGCCAAGGGAGCGATGGTTCTCAGATCTTCTCTCCATGTCGTTGGGGGAAACCAGGTCGCTTCCACTGCGACCAGACCGATGTACAAGGACCTGTCCAACACCCAGATCTTCAGTGCTAACCCAAAATAACGGCACCATGGTGGTTGAGTCCACAGTACTGAGAAGACATGGGTACCTAGCGGCTAGAAAAACATTTCTTCGTCTAAGGTATATAGGATCTGGCAAAAGTATTGTACATGTGGAGCTCATCAGGGGCGTTCCCCTGTCCAGATCGTTCTGTCCGACCAGTAAAGTCCTTAGTTTCCTCCAAAAAAGTTTTTAATGGTGGTCTTTCGATCACACTCTCAAGGGTTAGGTATCCGCCCTTTCTATATATTTTCATAGGAAGCTTGACGAGCAGGAAGATATCCAGATTCTTACAGGAAGTAGCTCATTGGGGTTCCTTCCAGTTCGGGCTCCGGTTCAGCCCTGGGATCGATCGTAGTTCTCAGGGCACTCAAAAAGCTGCCTTTTGAAACCCTTACCATCGGGTCCCTTATCACTTCTCTCCTGGAAGAGGTTTTTCTCTGGCCATATCTTCCATAAGGGAGGCTTCGGAAGAGCTGCCTTATCAGGGATCACTCGGGCCTGTCAACTTTCTTCAGACAAGGCCATTCTTCGCCCTCACGCTCCTTGGGCCAAAGGTGGTCTCTTCTTTTCTATCAGGAAAACCATTTTCAGCCCTTTTTTGCGAATCCGTCTTCTGTCCAAGGAGCTGTGATTTGCAATGTTTGATGTTGGTAGTGAGAGCCTCTGAGGATCTACTTGCTCGTACGGAAGGCTTCGTTCCACTCAGGCGTTGGTCATTCTTCTGGCAGGGGCCCCACCGGGGGTCCAGGCTTATCCAACAAACTCTGGCAAGGTGGATTAGATCTACTAATCATATGCTGCTGATTGGCAGTGGGCGTTCCCCTTGCGGGTTACGGCCCACTCTATAGGGCGTAAGAGCCTCTGGGCGGCTCGCCATGGCGCCTAGGTGGACCGATATGTCGAAGCGGCAACTTGGTCTTCATCCATACCGTTATCAAAGTTATCGCTCAAGTTTTTGCCAGAGAAGGATACAGCCGTTGGGCGACTTATCCTCAGAACTGCGGAGGGTTCTAAGTGGTTTTATGGTGCCACCCTACAAGTTCGGGACTTTGGGATGTCCGCATTCCTGGCCCCCTAAGGTGTAAGAGAAAAGGGGATTTTTATGTTTACTCACCTGTAAAACTAAAATCCCTTTCTCTGGAAGCCGTAATGGGGAGGGGACCAGGTATTTCCCCGTTTGATTGAATGATGTCTGGCCTGTTGCCTGTTAATTTTTTTGTTATTTCCACTATCTATTATTCATGATTGGCTTCTCTCCTATTTGGGACCAACTGGAGTGGAGCTTCCAGTGTCAGAGTGTTATGCTGAGGGAAAGGAGAACTGGAGCCTCAGTCTTTTGAATTTTAAAGTGGTCCGATCTGGAGAAAGGTTGAGAAAGGTGCTAACCCCTGTGTTACTGGGGTCCCCTTTACGGCTTCAGAGAAAGGGATTTTACAGTGAGTCAAACATAAAAATCCCCTGTTTTCACTGTATCCTAGACATAAAATAACAAGTAGAAAGGACGCGCTCCCTTCTCAGTGGTGTGTAAAAACTCAAAAGATAGGAGATAAAATCCACTTTAAAATATTTGTAAAACTTTTAAAACCATAAATAAACAATACACTTTTTTTCCGTGTCCGTTTATTTAAGTGCAGAAAGTGCAAAAAAAAGTGCAGAACAAATATAAAAAGCAATGAGAGAGTCTTTAACAGCACCAGGTGATAGTCTTACTGGAGCAATAAAGTCATTAGCCGCATCCAGGGTGTCCACCTGTGCAAACAGCAATATCAGTCGTTTGTGTGAGCAACCTTATGTGCCTCAGGTAAAGGGCATCTATAGTGAAAAAACACATTCCCCTTGCAAAGTTAAATTCATGTACTATGTACTGCCTTCTAACCTATCTCTGTCGTGACTTTGTTTATCCATGGTGTCAGATCTGTGTTACAGCACTTCCCCCTCCCCTCTGTTTCCTCCTCCACTGTGTCAACTCCGGCTTAACCGACAAGTTTATCAGTGCAGTAGTTAAAAGTTCAACATCCGAAAAACACACCCACGCACGAGTGGCCAATAGAAGCAAACTGTCCTGGAGACACGGAAGAGAAGGGGAGAAACGGTAGTGATTACTGGCAATACGAGCTTTCACTTTGTGACCCATCATCAATCAGTGAAAGCTATTAAGAAGGGGGGTTCAAAATGCAGCCTTATATCTACCATCCCAAGCTTCCTCTCTCCCCCTGTCATGCTCTTATACGCTGTTTATTAAAAGCAGGAGGGGTAGTCCTGTCACAAGATTGATTGAAAGTCCAAGTGGAGTAGAGGAATGCATCAATATTCTTCTAACTGGTGTATCTCAGGACAGAGAGGGAATCTGAAGAAAGGGAAGACACTCTGGTGGTGTGGGGAATTATAGAACTCATGGAAAAGAAAGAGAAAAAAAAAGTTATTTTCCCCACGATAGATGCCTGGAAGTGATCCTGTTTAGGGTAATGGTTAAATCCAGCTTTAGATAAAGTTCCTGTAAGGGTCCCAAGTGTTTCGCACTTCCTGTGGCTTTTTCAAGGGTTGTATGCTTCGTGCCATAGTCCATCGTTTTAGTACACCCGGATTGCGCAACGGCGATGACGTCATGCGTTCAGCGGCCCATCTTGGAAATCGATTCAAGGTTAACTTTATGGATCTCAGCTTCTACAATACCATTGACAAGCAGTTTTGTGGCATTACCACATAGGGATGGATTCCATCGATCTGTACTAGGCTTAAAATGCTACAGTTAAATATAACAAACCAACAATAAATGAAGTAAAATGGGACAAAATCAGTGGATACTAGAGTTCAGTAAACCAGTGAAAACATCAGTAAAACAGCTAAAAATTAAAATTAGTATTAATAAAGATCATACAACGGGCGAATAGTAAAACCAGTGATTGTGTTTATAGAAAAATCAGAGGTTAGACCTTGGATATGGGTTTTGTTTATAAAACCATCACTGGTTTACTATTTGCTGGTCATGGATCTGTTAGGCAAATTTTTATTATATTAGCTGTTCGATGTTTTTTAATGGTTTGACTGCAACTATTTTAGTACCCACTGGATCTGTCCATTTTACTTCATGTTGTCCCTCTGGTTTTATAGATACTCCTATTAATATTTGAGTTTGAGCAATTTCTCTGCTTTTAATATTTTATCCTCCCCTCATTTTTTTTACCTGGTGATATGCATTGTAAAAATGGTTTTATTCCCCCCTTTTTTTGTTTTATACATGGATCTTTATAACGTCGTTGGGTGTATCTAATACACTGTATGATGGTTTTGACTGTATTGATGCATGTTTATTGTAGGTTTGTTATATTTAACTGTAGCATTATAGCATAGTACTGTCGATAGGCATCATCCCATTGCTGGTGTAGCAAAAAACCTCTTGTCAATAGGTATGTAGAAGCTGAGATCCATAAGTAGCTGGCTCGATTTTACAAGATGGCCGCTGGAACGCTAGAGGGCTGGGGGAACTCGTTGACGCCGTCGCAGCAATCCCGGAGTAACTGGGTGAATAGAGTAAAAATAGAGTTATAAAGGAGTGGGAATTATGGACAAATAAGAATACATCCTTTGAAAAAGCTGCAGGGAAGTGGCGAAACGCTGTTGGGACAGTATGGAACTTATCCATCCAAAGCTGGATTAACATACTAAACAGGATCACTAAACTGAGCCACAATTAAGGTTGACTCCACAAAGGACGTTATGCTGTTGCAAGGGTGAACACACTGGATGCTGCTAATGACTTATTACTCCGTAAGACTATCACCTAGTGCTGTTAAGACTCTGGCATTGCTTTTTATATGATTTTATAATTTCTGCACTGTTTTGACTTTCTCTGCACTGAAAATGAAAAGGACACATCAGGAGAAAAACGTAAGTGTCTTTTTAATATATATTTTAAATTGGTTTAAAGGTTTTACTTATAGGGGAGTGTTGAAGTATTTTAAAGTGATAAGACAGTAATACTATATTTTTATTTTTTATTTATATATATTTATCTCTATTTGGGTTTTTTACAAACCACTTGAGAGGAGGGAGTGCAGTCCTGTCATACTGTTGATTATGAAGAATATTAAGAACCTGTTTCCCCCAATATTAAGTGGTACTAATCGCATGGGGGCTATGCACTTTTTTTATTTCTGAATTGTACTTTGTGGCACTCTTTGAGAACGTTTATGGGAAAAAACCCTACGGAACATTATACTTGCAGTTCATAATAAATGGGCTAAGGGACTTTATTTAGCACCAGTGTGGTTTACTCCGTTTTGTTTTTGTTTTTTTTAGGGTAACATTAAATGAAAGGGGAGTCATTTTTACAATAGTTCTCCTTTAATTAAAGTATAGAAAATTGGAGAGATGCTAGATAGCAGTCATCAAATAAATTATAGGTTACCTGGCCATAGGATTAATCCAGAGCTGCTTTAATCATTAACTATTTCGTTAAAGAATCCAGGAGGAGAGAGATGAACGCCATAAAAACTAAGGGTAGAATGAAGCGGTTTGAGCCCCCTCAGCGTGACAATGAGGGCGGCAGAGCGTCGAACAAGAGTAAATAATTTATTACTGTTGTATTCTTGGGTTTCACTCTCCTTTACTACTCTTTATTATTTGAATGATGGATGTCGTTGTATTCCTTATCATGTTAGAAAATAATGGTCGACGTGCAGTCTTAGCTGACTGCAAAGATCAATAGAATGAAATATTGTGTGGGACACTTTTCCCAAAAGAATACGTTGGTAGTCTGTGGCAGGAAATTGGGCATCTGCCCATTTGTGTGCCAGGGTTAAGCAAAGGGGACTAAAGATTGGCTTAGATATATTAAAAAGTGACATAAAGTAGTTAACAATACTCAGCAGTTCTCCTTTAGTCCTATTAAAGGGGAAACGGTGGGGAAAAAACACACTTTTTGAATCCAAGGCAAAAAATGTCTTGCCTTAAATGCATCCTATTGCTCCTACATGCACGAGTCAAAATGTTTCCAACTATATAATAGATAGTTAAAGGGCATGTCCACCCCCAAAAACTATAATCCCCCCACTAATGGCCCCACCATGTAGTATATAATCCTTACCTCACATCCCAGCTCCATATGGTTCCCTGTAGTCCCCCCCAAAAACCAAAAACTGCCCACCAGGAGGATAGCAGAGTCCATATAGGACTCTGCCTCTGCTTGCCTCAGGTAGATATTTGCATGCACTGCAGCCCTTCTCCTCCTCCTCCTCTCCCTCCCGTTTTTCCCCTCCCCTAGCATAGAAACCCTTGCCATATATGGTTCCTTTCCCAGCCCCAACGCATTTTTAAGAAAGTCCCCGAACTCTACTTACCTCTCCTCTCCCCCGGCCTGAAGCACGGCAGCCGCGTCCGTGATTGGGCTCCAGCCAATCACAGACGCGCTGGGTCCCGCCCCCTGCTTGCATTCGTGCGCAGGGGCGGAGCGGGAAGGAAAGGGAAGGTAAGTAAAGTTTGGGGGGCTTTCTAATAAAAATTAGCGGTTGGGGCTGGGGAAGGAGTAGCATATTAAAATATAATTTAGGGTGGACATACCCTTAACGAACACCCGGAATCCGTCATTATTTCCTCTCTTCTGGGCACCGATCAGCATGCAATTACAGGGTGGTGCTTGGCTTTCCTATATAAAACACAAAGTGCCTCTGTCATCAACCATCGGAAGTTACTGCTCATTTCCTTGAATAAGCCCCCCTGGCTATTTCAGTGTGCTACCACAGAACTTCTATTTTATATTTGCTGATTTGCTGCTGTTCACTAATGGTGCATTCCCCTGGGGAACACATTAACAGTGAATGTGCAGATGTGTGTTTTGTAAAAACACTCTTCCTTGCTTAATCTCAACAGTGCCAGAGAAATCTCCTCCTCCCCTGAGACACACAGTGAAGGGGTAACAGGAGCAGACACATAAAAACAAGTAGAGGAGTTTATCAAGGAATGCAGCCCATATAGAAGAGTTTATCCAGGAAATGCAGCCCCCCAGATATAAGGAAGAGTTCTGTGGTAGCACACTGGAAAAATGTAGGGGTCGGCTGTTGAAGGACAATGAGCATAATCAAATATAGCTAGTAAACACACTTACCCCTTCGTTTACCTTAGCTTATATAGCATAGCACGGCATGCACTGGACTGATTATAGAGCGACACAGGGTAGGATATATCAAACACTTTTCTGACATCACTCCTTATCTGCATCGCAACTATCTATTAATAAAGGTTCTACACACGTACGTTGTGTGAACAAGCCACGAACACCCAAGCATTATGCATTTGTGCGTGAACTGCCGTTTGGCCGAGAATCACACGTGTGTATGCGTTCCGGTTTAGAGGGTTGTTGCGATTACATGCTAAAACAGCCACGACCACTGAAACGTATACACACGTGTGATTAGGGCGAAATGACGTTCGTTGAACAAAGGCATCGGGTCGGTGGTGGTGGCTTGGTTCAAAATCGTTGTTGTAATGGTTTGTGAAGGAGACAGCTGTTCTCTTTTGTTTTTTTTAATTGACATTTTTAGAAACTGTTGGATAAACCCTACTTACTTACTTTTTAAGGGCTTCCTATTTAAATAATTACAAGGAGGGGGGGGGGCGGTGTTTGGTGATTCTAAGGATAAGCACACAAATCCCACTTATGTATTTTATAAGAATAATGCGCCCCGTTCCAACTAGAATCGCCTTATATTACACTGTAAGGCATAGAGCATTGTATAATATTACAATAATATTTCTTGGAAGTATTCAATTTTTTTTTTTGCCCCTCAGCGGAATCATCATCAAGAAAGAAACAGACTTGGTGGTAACCTATTTGTCATAAACTATTTACAATCAACTCTATGAGTTTTAATTGTTTAGGGGCCCGTTTACTTAGTTTTTTTTATTTTTAGCTCTTGATGATTATGTTCCTCGGATACATGACGTTGGAGACCAAAGCACAACTAATTTATATCTGGACAACATTAATCCTCAGGTAAATATATGTATGCAGGGGGATAGAGTATCCCATTTATGATCTTTCTTCACTCCCTTTCACTTTGGTTTAACACATTAACATATGCATTCTTGTGTGGGGGGGGGGATTGCATTAGAAGGCAATAATGTTAATTTTGATAATTTTGATCTGTAATGTTTTAAGGTTAAGGAGAAACAAAAATGTAGAAGATTCAACCTGTGAGGCAGGTGACTCTGGACAAATCTCCCAGATAGAGATTCACCAGGGGGCTGTGTGGCTCTGGAGTGAATCTTAACTCATGAAGTATTTAATGCCAGCTCTCATCTGTTGTTCGTTAAATACTTAAGGTAAACAAGCCACGCAAGTATCTTTTTCGATATAATCGTGCAGCTGCACTTCCTAGGGTTATAAAAGTGGTGCTTGGTGCATTAAAAAAATACGTTTTACCAAACATTTAAGGGACTTTGTGCAGTTTTGCAGAATCTGTTGTATTATTTTTGATAAAAACTACAGGTGAGGTGAGAACTTTCATTTCACAATAACGGTAATCATATAGAGCCTTTCAAGTGATTTGGCCCTGACAATGTTTCAGGGACGCTGATACATATATATAGATACTGGACTATATACCAAACAAAGCAACAGTGCAAATCTAGTTGAAAATATATAGACCTAAAGCAACTGAAGGTATCAGGATTAAACAAGCAGTTCCCTGTGTTTGTGAGGTCTCTCACAAAAGCTGCGTGCGACATCACTCCCTCTCAGTGATCTGATCTCCAGCTAAGCAGGGGAAGCGATAGAACTGTAGGTACAAAAAAAAGTCAGGCAGCTATACTAAGTGATCTTTACATGTTGTATATCGGCAAAGGTGTTTTTTCACTATTATAATTGCACTTTTAAGGGCATGTCCACTACACCACTAAAATCATTACTTCTGGGTTCTTCCCCCACCCCCGAAAAAGAAACTGTAGGTTTTGTTATACTTACCCGTTCTCCCCAGTCTTTGTAGCTCTCCCTCTGTACCGCCCTATCTCTGTAGTGATTCTCTGTTGCCAGCTTTCCTTTTTGTAGCAGGTTAGGTTAAGTTGACATGCCCATTCCTTCTGACACGGGAATTGTGTAAAGGTGCCCATACACGACGTAAGACATTAATCAGATTCCTATCTCTCATTAAGATAAATGTCCCAGTCGATCTAGAACTGCTAGCTGTTCTTCATACATCAATTTGAGATCACAAAATGAGATGGGGTCAGATAGAGAACATTCAAGATAAAAAACGCCTGGGAAATTATCATTGATCTTGTCTTTAAAACCTTTACACATGCCACATTTGTGGCTACCTTTAACATTGGCCTAATCTAGCCATGTATTATTTTTATGTGCTCTAAAATGGCTTGACACCAATGTTTGGCCAATTGTGAGAGCTCTACGGGGAATAATCCTCGGAGTTTCTGACAAATGGTCACGAATAGATTCATCAGATCGCAGAATGAACCAATATTTTTTAAAAAGCTGGTTCACCCAATCCCAATCATTAATGAACTCAGTTATTAAGTTCACCGTGGGTTGGGTATCTTTGTTGATCTTACCCCTAAATACCAATTCCTCTCTTTTTGAATACTTAGCTCTTTTATAGGCCTTTTTAAGCCAGTTTGATGGATAGCCTCTTTCTGAAAAACGGGTAAACAGTTCAGAGGCTGCTTTTTCAAATTCCTCTATTGATGTACAGTTACGTCTGGCTCTCAAATATTGGCCAATTGGAATGCCTTTGAGAAGTGGCGTTGGGTGCATACTTTGAGCTCGAAGGAGGCAGTTTCCTTCCAATAAAGTTTAGTATGCAGTTTCCCTCCGACCTTCATGATATTCAAGTCTAGGAAGGGAATACAGTGAAGATCAACCTGATAGGTAAAATGAAAGTTCCAATCATTAATATTTAACATTTTGACAAACTGATGTAACTCTTCAATAGGTGCATCACACAAAACGAGTATGTCGTCTATGTAGCGACCCCAAAATGTGATATTATTCAAGGCTTCCGTAAATGAATCATTTGAAAAAACATAGTTCTCCCATGCCCCCATGTAGAGGCACGCATATGGCCTCTACCTCTAATCTCACTATTGATGAGAAAGGGGCTCTTCGAGAAATTATGGGTAATACAGATATTGTCGTCAAACCAGCGGACAAGGGCGGGAAGATTGTAATCATGGACAAAGCATACTATGTTACAGAAGCTCTTAGACAACTAGGGGATGCTTCTCAATATACTAAGATTAAGTTGAATCCACTTATGGAGGTTAATTTAAAGGTTAAGTCCTGCCTTTTGGAAGCAACTAATGATGGCATTATTAACAAATCAGATTTCCGTTCCTTATTTAATGAGAATCCGGTATTGTCTTGCCTTTACTGGCTACAGAAATTACATAAAAACTCCACAAGACCACCAGGTCGCCCTATCATCTCAGGGGTAGGGAGTCCTACTGAAAACATATCAAAATTTGTTAATCGAGCTCTACGTCCTTTCTTAGATACAGTACCATCTTATCTGAAAGACACTCTCGATGTCATAAAACGTATTGAGTCGATTCAGGTCAAGGAAAATACATATCTAGTGGGTCTTGACGTTGAAGCTTTATACCCCTCTATTCCTCACTTAAAAGGTATAGAGGTGATTGCAAGGTACCTAAATACATGTAGTTCTAAATATGAAAAACATTCCTCTTTGATATTAAAAATGCTGGAAATTGTACTTACCAACAATTTCTTTACATTCGATAACAAGTTCTACCACAAGGTAAGAGGCACAGCAATGGGCACTGCTTGTGCCCCTACATATGCGTGCCTCTACCTGGGGGCATGGGAGAACTATGTTTTTTCAAATGATTCATTTCAGTGTTCTCCCCAGAATTTTTTTCCAGCCGGGTGGCATGAAAAAGTAGCCGGGTGGGACGGGGAAATTTGGTGGTGGGGAAAAATGTGCACTGCATCAAGCTCATTATATAGGACAGGGATGTCTAACTTTCGTCCCACTAGATGTTTGAAAACTATGACTCCCAGCATTCTGTGGTTGTAGAATGCAGGGAGTTGTAGTTTGTCAACATCTGCAGGGAGTTGTAGTTCCCTTTTGAAGGTAACCCATGTAACATGGCAGCACAAGCACATGTGCCACCCTTTTGTGGCCTTGGGGATCTTGGAAAAGCTAGTAAACATGTGCTAAAATAATCTTACAAGTGTAAAAAACGGGTCTGGACTGGGAAGTATTGGCGGGAGTTTTTACTGACCTATTGGCACATCAATTAAACCTACATCTAAATTCTTTTATATCACAAGTGTTCTCTCAAGGAATTTTTTCCAGCCGGGTGGCATGAAAAAGTAGCCGGGTGGGCCGCCCGGCTAAAAGACCCTAGGGAGAACACTGCAATGTTTTTGCAGCGCACAGTTGCACACTAGTGTGGCCACATCAATTGGATTGGATCGCAATCCTTAAGGCTGAGGCCCCACTACAACACACCGTAGAGCCCGCATGATCAATACTGGTGCGTTGTTGCACGTTGTTCCGTGTTTGTACATGCAATTTTGCTATTGTACATGCGTTTTTGTGCGAAAAAATGGTGAGCACATACGGATATGCAATCGCATTCACATCAGAAATCCCGTGAATTTTTGCTTTCCCGTGATTTCCATTCTAACCAAAATCGCATGCGCAATCGCAAGGAAAAGGCGTGAAAAACGCATTAGTGTGGCCTAGCCCTAATGGATGTAAGATCTGCTCTTGGCTTGTTTTTTGACATCCTTCGATAGCCTCAAGGTTCTCCCTTAATTAAAAGAAACTGCATATCCATCATGAAAAAGTGTGTGAAATTATTTGTATTCCTGAGGGCTAGGCCACACTAGCGTGTTTTTTGCGCGTTTGCGCTCGTGTTTTTGTTCGCGATTACGTGTGCGATTTGGTGCGTTGTAGTGTGGCCTAGCGCTACAACCTGACTAGATCAATTGAATGAATATACTATTTTACAGTTAAATCAGCATACTTATTTTCCAGTGTACGTGATGTCGTGCACATTTTTAGAATTAAATAAGCTTGTTCTCTAGTTAAGGTTATATTGCAAGTATTAGGCCAAGTTTCATATATTTATAATGCTTTCTTGAGAATTCATGTTTAATTCATGCCATATCTTATTTTCACTGGGAAAAATAATGTGTCACATTCTATCCTTGCCTGTTTTCCCTAATGATCCTTAAAGGAAAGTTAGAGCATTAAAAGCTGCAACTTAGCATAAAATAAGGTGGTGCAGCTATCCAGCAACTGGCATTGCTGACTTATTTTATGCTAAGCCACAGCTTTTATGCTATAACTTTTCTTTAATGATCATCGGGTACATGTACAAATTTCTCAGTCTGCTTATTGAATGTAAATGCTTTTCTTACAAAGTAACAAGTCAATTATCTATCTCAATGGCTTAAGGTGCTTGAGAGATATGTCATTCCACAATATAGACTGCACCTTCCTTTTGTTTACTATATTATAGAGGATAATAGAGGTATATTGGTTGTATTTGTGAAAGAGCAATATGAAAATGATTCCCACTATTCCTGGATTGCACTTTTCATTCATTTGGGATTTGAAAATCATGGCGTATCATTTTTGTCAGCAATGATTTGTAGGAAAATGAAACTAAATCTGGCTATACACTGTTTAGTTGTAAAAGATAATTCAACGTTCGTCCTAATGAACGTCAAATCAGCTTTAAAGGGCATGTCCACCCATAAAACAAAAAACTAGTTCATTTTTAGTTACCTAACCCCAACTGATGTATTTTGCACTTTATTATCTGCATTACTAGCTAGATGTTTAAAGGACAACTCCATCCTCATAGGAACATCTTTTAGAAAGAATGGCCTCTTTAAAATATGTTGATATACCATAGTTTGTCCAATAAATTCATTACTGTATGTCTGCTATGCTTCTGGATGCCTCATGGAAACTGAGCAATTTAGAAACCTGTACTGAGCCTGGGCATGCTCAGAAGACGCAGACAGGGGATTAACATTCAGTCATTGGCTGTGACGTCAACTGTCAAATCCATAACTGACAGTTGCTAACTGGAAAAACCAGGAAGCAGAAACAGGACATTGTGCAGGATTTCAGGTTAGGCTTATATATTTCAGATTTCAAACTATTAACGTTTAGGGTTTTGGGGGGTGATTTACCTGTATGTAAGTTTTTGGGGCTGGACTTGCCCTTTTAAGGATAATTTTTGTCCCCATTTTGGCTCCTCTCTCCATGCAGTCAATCAAGGCTGGGACTGCTGACATCACATCCATGTTTGACTGCGGCTTCACCTGCTGCCTCCTCTGCTCAAGCTTATAAAAAGCTCATTAAGCAGAGGGAGGAAGCAGATACCTTTGACAGAATGTAAGAAAACTTATAATTAAATGTTCGGTTCCAAATGCATGTAATAAACTGTTAAAAATATCAGTTGAAGTTGCAAAAAGATAACTGACAAGTGACCAGTTTTTTGTTTTTAGGGCAGACATACCCTTTAAGGGTATCTCTACCCTGTATTTTTTATTTTAAAGAACAATTATACTCAACTTCGCCCCCCTCCTCTTCAATTCTTTCCTTCAATTGTACCCAAGGTGAGGACCCTCCATGTTTTATTTTGTGTTCCTTTTTTTAGTTAAGCGGCTTTCCTTATCTAAAGTATCTTTTGCTGCTCTGGTCCCTCTTCCGGGTTCGCGATGCGGCCACAGCACATCTTCTTATTGGAGGTGAGGCAGAGAGGACCAGAGCAGCAAAGGCAAGTTTAGGTGAAGCGACTTAAAGGGACACTATACTGAAAAAATGAATTTGCCTTAATATATAATTGAATACATGTAAGTAGCACTTACTCTGATTTTTGTGTGTTGCTGCATCCCTTCAATCCAGCACACATTTTGTTTAGGAGCAGTATCCCCCCTCCCTCTTTTAACGACTCCCACTTCCATCCGACCTGATTTTTTCCCACAAACCAACTGTCAAGCCTGCACACAGCATACGGTACAGCATCCCAACTGTCAAAACTACCCACAGAAGAATAGTTTTTGACAGCAAGGAACTTGATTGACATCTGAAATATAATAAGTTTTAGATTGGATATCTAAAGAAATAGGGGCAGATCAACAAAAAAGTGATACAGTGGTGGTTGGGAAGAATTATAGTTTCCAATAATGGGCAATTTAAAATAACCTATTTTTCGGTATAGATGCCCTTTAACTAAGAAGAAACCAGGCATGAGGACCTCACAGTTTAGGTTTTCATCTTGGTACAATGCATGCGTGGAGTGGCGGGAGGTGAGTATAGTTGTTTTTTAATAGGCTGACAAACACATTGTGAGTTTGTTTGTAAGCCTATTAATACAATAAACACTTGTTTGTGCTCCTACTGTTTATCTCGTATATCATCAGCCTGAGACCTTCCTGTTGCTTAGCTGGTGCCAATATTGAAGTCAGTAGTTAGCAATAACTTGACATGCATTGCTGGATGAAGAAATAAAGAAAGACTATCAGGGAGATTCAATAAAAGTTCTTCAGGGAGATTCAATAAAAGTTCTTGTCGTTTAAAATGGTGCTAATTTTGCCCCAACCAATCAGATAATAGCTTTCAAATGTTAAATAAGGTCTGATTGGTTGGGGCAAAATTAGCACCATTTTTAATGTTAAGAACTTTTATTGAATCTCCCTGCTTATCGTTAAAAATGGTGCTAATTTTGCCCCAACCAATCAAATGTTAGTTTTCAAATGTTAAATAATATCTGATTGGTTGGGGCAAAATAAGCACCATTTTTAACGATAAGAACTTTTATTGAATAACCCTGTATATGTATAAGCCTTCTCTTATGCTGGCCATACAAATTCATGATATAGAGCAAATCCCATCGGATCTGATGGGATTAGCCCTATATTACCAATGTGTAGGGAGGTAAAACAATCCTCTACAATGTCGACAAATTGTCATCCAGAAATGTGGACTGAATCAGTCTGAACTGGAAAATTATGGCGGACCGTGCTTTTACTTCCAGTATAAGGTGCTGATGTGGTTGGGACATGTATGCTCACCTGACTGACCTTTCTCATAGAGAACATAAGAGGTCAGTTGGGTGAGTGTATGTGCCTCTTGGCGCATTATGAAGACAGATTCCATTGGAATTCTACTGAAGTGAAATGTAATCAGAGGCACAATTACCCTGACAAGCACATAGATGTAAAAATAATGCATCATGGCATCATGTTTGATCTCTCAGATGTAGGTTTGGCACATGCATTTTGAGTTGCTTGATTATATATTCAGTCATGAAAGAGGATGTGTAACATAATTGGAAATCACTGTGCATTTAAATTGCATAGCTTATATTTTGTGGCAAATATTCAAAACTTACAGATTGAAGAATCTCCAACAGCCCTACAGACCAACACAAATGAATATCCTCCTGGAACACATCATTACTTCTGGTACACACTACAATGAGTCCCTAAATATTTGCAGCAGGCAGGAGGGACCAACAATAAATCAGAATTTTTCTGCTTCCTTTGCTATCACTGGAAAATGATTGCTTATTATTTTTATCCCTCCACCATCATTCAAAAATAGATTCATATTACATGTGATGGAATTAATTGGAGCTACATAAATTGTTACATTTCATCCCATTTAAATAAATGGGAAGCCACTATTTGTATTTAGCAGCTAACTACTGCCCCCATTAAATTGCTAAGAGAAAGTTGGAGTAAAAATTGGAAAGTGCATAAAAACCTACTCACAGTATTAGTATGTAAGAAGTGAACAGATTTGGCTCTACCTACACGAGGATCCAATTAGAACTCTCCTGTTTAGATCAGTGTTTCTCAACCTTTTTATCTGTGGGTACCCTTTAAAAAAGAATTTTCATGTCTCGGGGGAAACCCTACATAAAATAATTATTATTTTTCTTACTCAGTCATCAAATAATCAAAATACACAATTTATACAAATATGAATGGTAGATCTATAAAAATATATATTTTTTAAAAAATGCCCTCAAATTCACTGCAGGGGGGAACCCCTACATAAAAACATTATTTATTTATCTCTCAGACATCAATACACCAAACACATTATTCCTACAGAACATTGATAAATATATAGAAAAAATATTTGTATTCATCAAATTAGTAGATACATACAGTTTCTGTCAATCTCTTGAGGACCCCCATGCAACCTCTCCGGGAACCCTGTTTGGGAAACACTTGTTTAGATTATGGTATTATTCAAGGCTGGACAAACCCCAGGAACCAGACAGCCAATGGGATAAGACTTTTTTGGGTTGTTAAAGGCTATGTCCACTAAAAAAGTTAACATACCCGTTTTCACATAAATTAACGAACAGGAGGTAAACAAGCTAAGTTTTACCTACTGTTCTTCAATTAATGCAACAGAAGGGGAAACTCACAATCGCATTCTTCAGCTGCTTCCTCTGACAGGTCCCGACTATATCCACGATCCCTTATACCAGGCTTTCTCAATGAGTGTGCCAGGGCACACTGGGGTGGCTTCAGAGAGGTGTGCCTCAGAATTTATGTAGTGGAAATATTTTCTCCAGTATAACTTAATTTTTTGTTATTTTGAACATAAAATTTGGGTAATTACAATTTTAATTCCAACATAAAAACAAATTTGTACCTCAAGAAAAATTTGCATTGCTGAGTGCGCCAGTCTGAGAACCATTGACTTATACAATACCAGCATGTGAGTATAGTTCAAGGAAGTGCGGATGTAGTGTTATTGTTTTTGAAGAATTGGAGGTGAGATTTGGGATTGGATCAGTTGAAGAATGGGAGGTAAGACTGCCTACTTCTCGTTCCTCTATTTATGTGAAAACAGGTATGTTCACTTTGTCAGTGAACATGCACTTTAATGTCTACCCAGTAATTTAGATTGGCCCCTAAAGTTAAAGGGCATGTCCACCCCCAAAACTATAATCCCCCCCACTACTGGCCCCATTGAGTTTAATCCTTATCTTACATCCCAGCTCCATAGGGTTCTTCTGTTATTCCCCCCCCCCAAAGTCCAAAAAAACGCCCTCCATATAGGACTCTGCCTCCTGTCTCTCCTCTGGGAGAATTTTGCCATGCGCAGAAGAGCCCTCCCCCCCTCCCTCTCTCTCACAATTTAGATTCCCTCCCCCTAGCGTAAAAATCTTTTTATGTAATAGTCTCCCTGCTCCCCCAGCCCCAACCGCTATAGTTTTAATATCAGTGGCAGTGCGGTGGAGGAAAGTGGGAAGGTAAGTAATGTTTGGGGCACTTTCTGATATTAAAACTATAGCGGTTGGGGCTGGAGGAGCAGGGAGACTATTATACTAAACATTTTTAAGAAGGGTGGACATGCCCTTTAACTGTCTCCTTATGTCAAAAATCATTTGTCCAACTCTGGAATAACTAGTTTGTAAGTGTAATCAAATAATATTTTAGCTTTTGCCTATGTGGAGGATTTACCTTTCTGTTTAGCTAAGGAATGGGTACACATGGCCAGACTATTTGTCCCAACCGAGCGCTTGCGACGGGAACCGCACAATCGATTGTAATTTTCCGTCGCGTCCGATCGTTCGTTCATCTGATCCGGACGAACGAACGATCAATGTCAGCCGCCCCCACACCAGCCAATATTTTCAAAAGTGCCTGTGAATCAGTTGGTCGGCCGAAAATATTGGCTGGTGTGTACCCAGCCTAAAGCAGTTTGGGTAAAACAATGTAAATCAAGGATGTCCATCCTCCAGTGCAAATGCTTTGTCTGTCCTATCTTTAAAACATCTTTGTTTTGCTTATCAGAGGAAAACTCTGTATGCAGAACTAATGTAGGAATATAAGAGTGGGCGTATTTGCAGTCACTGTTTCTTCTGATTATGTATGCTATCTGATGTGACAATGATGTTCTTTGATTTTGTGTGGGTATTTAAATGGATCCACTAAAGCCTTTGTGCATAACTTTGTGATTGTCTATCACACTTACATCGATTATTATCAGCTTTTTAATTTATTTGGAAATCCTACTGATATATAGAAGCGGTAACGTTTGTATTTCATTTTGAAATCCATATTCCTATAAGGCAGCTTATTATAGCAATAAATAAATAAATAGCAGCTGCTAATTATTGGCAATGTGCAAACAGAAGTTAGTCCACTCAGGCCTGTGTTTGTAGATGCAATACTCTCTACCCCCTACCCTAGGGGTCACAATCTTCCAGTCAACATAAAATGGAAGAGCGAAGCACACTACATAAGTGTCTAATTCTTTATTGTGAAAGGCATACAATGTTTTGGTTACTCGGCTGTTCCCTACCTGAGGAAGGGGTCAGCTGAGACCTGAAACGTTGTATGCTTTTCACAATAAAGAATAAGAAACTTATGTAGTGCACTTCTCTCTTCCATTTTTTTTGAGTGGATTATTGGAAATGTGTCATCTAGTGGAAAGGAGGACAACAGGAAATTCAATAAAAGTTCTTATCGTTAAAAATGGTGCTAATTTTACCCCAACCAATCAGATCTTATTTAACATTTGAAAGCTAACATCTGATTTGTTAGGGCAAAAGTTAGCACCATTTTAACAATAAGAACTTTTGTTGAATTTCCCTGCAAGTGTTTTAATCTCAGTTTGAGAGGTCAATGATAAAGGCAGTTTGCTTCTATTCAGAGGAAAATTTAACAAAGCACAAAAAGTTGTGTTATTGTTTGCATTAGATTTATCGTAAATAATCTGTAAGGGACAGGATATCATCTTGCAAATGAGATAAAAATGACCCTATAGTGGTAAACACACAGTTCCGAGTGTTCTCCCTATGCTGTGCATAGGGAAAATGGTCGGGACTGTAGGTTCGTACACACGTGCGATCGCTGTGTACGAATGGCCATTTCGGCCGATAATCGTCCGAACTGGTCCTGTCATATTTCTATCTTTTTGTGTATATTTCAAATCTTAACTGTGTGCACCAGCTTAACATCTGATTGGTTGGGGCAAAATAAGCACGATTTTTAACTATAAGAACTTTTATTAAATAACCTTGTTGATGTCCTAAGGGATAAACAAAATATTCCAAATGTTTGTTGATTTAACTGAATTAGTGAAATGGCCAATATGATGTCAAATTAAATTAATCATCAAACACAAGGTTATCCTTATATTGTTTTAAAAAATTCCTGACAGGAAATTTTTATAACCACTGTATTTATTATATCACTGTTAGAAAAGGTAAACAAGTATGTCATATCAGGGTCAGACCATTCCCAGGAGACGGGTAGCCAATGAGTCTAGGCATTTACACCAACTGATGTCCATGAATTTGTCTTTCTGTAAAAGAAGGTTGTCTCTTGGAAATGTCTGACTTGATCACAGTGTCCAAAATATTTTTTCCACCTTTGTGTCAGTACATGTAAAATAAAGAATAAAACTCTTGCACCCGAAATGTGGGCCTGTAATGTGCCTCCTTTAGAGAATTAAGGTTACTGTCAGGATGCAATTCTGAGAGTAAACACAACCACAGTGACATTATGTGTTACAGGTCCTTTCTAACTTGTGAGTGCTAGTTTTGCTGCTGTTTTGATAAAGCTTCTGCATTATCAAATCTTATTTAGGCTTAGTTTCCAATATGTATGTTTCCATCCATTTTTCTATCCTCTTGCGTTTTCCGATTTGAAACTTTTAATTTTAATAGAAAATTTTAATAGAAAATCGCAGGAACCAGTTCCCACTATGTGCGTTGTTTTTAAAATCTTTTATCAATCGCATGCATGCACAACTTTTGGTCCATTTGTGTCCATTCCTGTACATTTTATGATTCAATATAAGTCTATGGAAACACAGATAAAATAGTGGAGAAATGCGGACAAGCAGACACAAATGTAGTACTAATGCATTTTACCCACGGTAGTAAAGAAAAAACGCAGACTAACGCGGATAAGCAGACACAAATGCAAAGGCAAGTGTTCTATGTTTTTCAATCCGATGCCTTAGCCTTAGGTAGTGAAAATATTTATCAGCAACATTTTTTAGAAATTAGAGGCAAACTCTAGTGTTAAGCCATTGTACACACATCGATATGAGGGACGATGCACTTCCCCCCAGGGGCGTACACTATGGCAGATCATTCAACAAAGCCCTACCAAAGCATATACACATGTGATTGTCATGACAAGTGCCTTGCACTCGGGGATCGTTTGTCGTCCCTCATATCGGACGTGTATATGGACCATTAGAAATGGTTCATAAGAACCTTTTTACAGAGGGATTACGGTAATGAATGAATATGTTTTGCAGAGAAGGCTGTCAACAACCAAACCAGACTGTACTGGTAGACTGTTTAGTAAATGGACCCCAGATCTTTGTGCTTTATGTGCCATGGATACAATAAAGATTTAGAGCTTATACAGACTGAGGGAAATATAAGAAATTTACTTTCCATACCAGTGTGAAAGGCTGGCTTTTTTTCTACTTTGTGTGTATGTCCATTTCTCTGGCTTGTTATAATATTAATATAGTACTCCAGAGCCTTGGGTAGCCTGTAAATCAAAACCTTATTAAACAGTGCTTAATTGGCATCAATTTTTTTTCTGTGATTAGCTATTTCATCAGTGAAAATGTATTAAGGCCAAAACTCAAACTCGGAGTTCCATGATTTGAATAAAAGAACTTTTATCCTGGGGCCCTTACAACTTTTCATATCCTTTATTTGACAACAAGCTATCTTTTACTCCCTATATCAGTGGTGGCGAACCTATGGCATGCGTTCCAGAGGTGGCACTCAGAGCCCTCTTTGTGGGCAATCATGCACAGCAGAGTTCAAAGGGGAACTGTGGTCCAAAAATGACTTTAGGTAAATTGATAGGAATTGCTCTCCTGAGAATTTTTGCAATTTATTGTCATTGTTTATTTTGCATAGTTTTGAAGATATTTACATTTTTGTGTGTGATATGGCTGCAGAATCACCAGGTCCCCTGCACTTCCTCCTTCCTGCTCTGAAACCATGTCAGTCAATCTGCCCTGTGTCTCCTCCTCTTCTTTGCAGCCTCCTTGGTCCCTCCCACTCATGGACCCCATGGTCCCTCCAGTTGCAGGCCCCCCTTGGCCCATTCTCTTACAGACCCATTTGGCCCTGCCCACCCACAGGTGCATAAGCCCCACTCATCCGCGGGTGCACAAGCCCCACCCACCTGCAGGTGCATAAGCCCTGCCCACTCATGAGTGCACAGGCCCCACCCACTCTCGGGGTATAGATTCCCTTACCTACTCTGCCAGGACTTCACACAGCAGAGAGAAGGAGGGACTTCCTGTCTCCCTCACACACTGAGGATGTGCTCGCCGGCGGCACTGTGCAGGAGAAGCCTTAGGAATGTCACATGTCAGCCTCCCACCCATTAACTTTCTGGTCAGTCATTTCTTTATATCTTGGGCTGTGGAGCACGTAGAGAGGTGGCTCGTTTTAAAGGTAGGAAACTGGCCTTTAATTTTGTTTGGAGTCCACAGTTCACCTTTAACAAAAGCCAGAGACACACAACCTAGTCTACTCCCCTATCTGCTCGTAGTCTGCTCCCCGATTGATAAAGTGTAATGGCTCTTAGTAGCAGAGAGAGGTCACTTGAACATCAATCTCTCTCCCTCTCTCGGCTTCTGGAAGGGCAGATATTAAGAAACTGCTGTGCATGAGCACTCTGTTCCATGGCTGCCACATCATGCTAAGGAGGCAGGGAATCTTAAATCACTTAGATTAATTGGGGTGTTCTTACTACCTGTATAAACTACTGCTGCCAGACACAAAATAAGACCTCAGTATTTAGGTTAAATTATAGTGTTGGCACTATGCAATAAATAAATGGGTTTTGGGTTTTAGTTTGGGCACTCATTCTCTTAAAGGTTCACCAGGTTCACCATCACTGCACTATATGGTACACAAGAGCCTTGAATATTCCATAATTATATTATAATCGGTGCCTTGCTATGTTATCAGTTATAATTGTGCTTAGATAAGTCATCAGTGTTGAATGAATTGTGTATTCTAAGCAATAATGTAACACCCCTACTTTAATATGGTCATGAAACACATTGATGACTTTTAATATCCTTATGTTTTATGTTTAGGGTGCATTATTCACAACTATCATTAATAAAAGTTCTTATTGTTAAATATGGTGCTAATTTTGCCCCAACCAATCAGATGTTAGCTTTCAAATGTTAAATAAGATCTGATTGGTTGGGGCAAAATTAGCACCATTTTTAACGATAAGAACTTTTATTACATCTCCCTGTATGTCTCCCCAAAAAGAAAAATAGGCAGTTCTAGAGGCTACTGTATATTCTCTATTTCCCCTTTATTTCTATATCCGTTACCTCTCTATTACTATTCACATAGCTTCTTTCCTGAACATTTTCAAAGCCATAGCAACAAAAATATATCAACCGCTATATGTGTTCTATTTGTTTTTACTGAATTCCCTCCCTGTCGTAGAAACAAGCAGGTTTGTTTGCCTTGACCTATTTATGCTCCATCCACATTTGATTTTGCAATCAGCAATGCAGTTCTGTCCTGCTGTAATTATTTCAATAGTGTTTTTTTTATTTGTGAATCTAATAGACCTGGGTCTCATCTTCTCATGGCTTCTGCAGTCATTTTCAGTCACATAAGGACACATTTAACAAAGACTAGAAAAAGATTGTTAAAGTTGTTATGTAACATTAGTGATACTCCATAGTAATGAGACAGTACCCAAGGATCCTACATTTATTTTATGCAGTTGTTAATATGGGGTTGATGCTAAGTAGAACTGTGAATCTGGTGTATATTTAGCGGTAATCAATAAACTAGTGTTTTTATTGGCTGAAAATGTACACCTGACCCGTGATATTGTGCAAATAACTGTGGCCCCGTTACCCACACACCTGTGTATGAATATAGGCCCGCTTAAAGGGCATGTCTACTCCTTTTTGGTACTTTCTATATAATGTAGTTATATATATAATGTAGCCCCAACCACCATAATCGATTTTTTAGAAAGTGCCCCGATTTTTACTTACCTTACCTCTCTCCTCCGCCGCACTCTCCCGGCCCTCTGCTTGCACGGAACTGCAAGCAGGGGGTGGGACTGGCAGCCGCGTCTCTGATTGGCTGAGAGGCAGCCAATCAGGGACGCGGCTGCCGGCTGCTCAGAACGCCGGGGGAGAGTGGTAAGGTAAGTAACTATCGGGGGACTCTCTATAAATTCTATTATAGCGGTTGGGGCTGGGGGACCTATACCTACATTTTGACCAAGGGGTTTAGAGCTAGGGGGAGGAACAGCAAAACGGGAGGGAGAGGGATTGGGGGGAGGACTCTCCTGCGCATGCCTCAAACCTTATCGAGGTTGAGGCAGACACAGGAGCAGGATGAGTCACACAGAGATCCTACACTGCAGTTTCCTGGACTTTGGAGGGGCATAGCAGGAGAACCATTTGGAGCAGAAATGTAAGGTAAGGATTTAATTAAACTACAGAGTCGGACCAGTATGGGGTTAAATTTTAGTTTTGGGGGTACCGGTATTTAAAAGTTATTTTCTTCAAATTAGCTTATAAATAAAAAAAAATATCCAAAGAAATTCTGCTGCCATTGTGAAGGAAGTGATAACTGGAAAATTGATTGTATTAGTTGAGTCCTGCAATTCTCCTTTTTAGCGGGTATAGGTAACTGTGCAATGGATTTCTGGTATCTTTTGTTCTTGAAGGATATTCTGTACAAAGATCATTTGGCATTAAAATTACCTTGATGATTAATCATGAAGGTATATTGGTGATTGTGGGCACAATCCGGGTAACTAGATGTCAGGTGGGGTCACATGGGCATGAATATCCCTTCATGTACCTATTCAAATGGGGTTAGCTCCAGAAAGCTTGTGGGTTCCCTCAACAGGAACTCTGTCTGGTTCAATCTTGACAAGCTGATGATATTATCTCTTTACTGTAATTTCAGTTTTTTGCTGCTTATGCAGGTCACATCTTTCTGCAGTTACCTCTTTCACAGGCAAGAAATACCAACCCAATGCAATGTATCTAATATAACTCGTTCTTCAAGCGCAAAAAAAAAAATTAAAATTCATTGTATTGCACTAACTTGTACCTTCCTTACACCACCAACTAAAATAGAGAGTTAACACTTTTTGATCTGAACACTTTTTAACATCAAAGTACATTTCTAGTCAGATACATTTTTCCTAAGAATGATTTCCATGTGTTAATAGAGAATGTGACATGGCTGCAAGACTTTTTTTATTGATCCCATTTTTCTCCTGGGGTGAACTATGTGATTACGAGTTTCGTGAAACATGCAGAACATTGCAGCCATTGTAAAGCTAGCCATACACAGCCATATTTGATTGAATTGGTCAAAAATTGATTTGTGTTCACCCTTCCAATCGATGGAATGCTTGTCTGTTTTAAGCAGTTTACTCATCCTAAGCTCATCAGACATTAAGGAAAAATTTCATTTGATTCTACCTGTGGCCACAGAATCATTAAACATCATTTCAGGAGACATAAGGCCCAGTACACACAGGGTTACATTTTGATCCTAATTTAAAAATAAACCAATCAGTAGTCTGAAGGATTAGAAAAAAAGATCTTTATAGGTAAAACCTAAAAAAAAAGACACTTTATACAAATACACTAATTGGTCAAACAATAAACTCTCGGATACATTGTTCATCAATAGATCATATCAAATAACATGCAGACATCCCTAAAGCTAGGTACACACTATGGAATTTATTCATTCCGAGCGACCATTCACTACTAGCAAGCGGTTGTCTGGAACGGTTGTCAGTCACAGCAAAAGGAGCAATTCCCAAGACCATGTTTTTACAGCGCGTCCGATCGCCAATTCGTTCGATTTGGATGAACGGACGGTCAGATATCAGTGGCAGTAATAGAACTAAAGACAAATTACCTGTACAGAGCCTTGGTAGTGTTAAAGTCCAAAATAATGTGTACATTCATTGAAAATCTAATGCTTACCATTGTAAGGGGCTTATATTTGTTAGATTCAAATGGCTATATTTGTAAAAAGAATGTTGAGATATATTAATATATTACTTTTATATATTATATGAAATTATAAATTTCTATATTATATAAATAATGTAATAAGCTGTTTAAAACTGAGATCTTTCACAATAATTCACAAAACAATAACGGATAAAAATGGTAGATTTATTATTCTGAAATGTACACTTAACAATGTTGACTGTACAATTGTGAATATTTATGCACCTTATAAAAATACAATAAGTTTCTTATGTAAGGTCTTGGCTAAAACAAGAAACATTAAAAAAATTTATTTGATTCCAGATATATATCATATTCAAGAATTGATTATTTTCTGGTAGATAAATGGTTGTTACAGAAAATCAGGAAAACTGAAATAGGTCAAATAACTTGGTCTGACCACACACCCATAAGTATAACCACAACAAAACAACCTATCAAGAGTATGGAAACTAAACCCATACTTAATTAATAACAAATTAATACAACCAGAAATATTCAAACACCTAAAAGAATATTTCTCAATAAATAACACTGATGATATGGATCAGTTTGTTATCTGAAATGCACATAAGCGATATATGAGAGGGACTATGATCCAGATAGCGTCCAGAGAAAGAAAAGAGAAAACCAATACATAACTCTCTTAAACCAACTGAAAGTACTACAGACAAAAAACAAAGAAAATCCCCACAGAGATTCTCAAATAAAATAGCCGAACTACAAAAGCAAATACATACACTAAACCTTTATAACTACCACAAACATCTTCATAGACTCAAAGCACAATTATACATGCAAAATAATAAACCGACAACATTATTAGCAAACCAAATTAAAAAAGAGCTGCAAAGCAAGAATCCAATATTTAACTAATAAAGAAAAAACAAAAATAATAAACCCTCAAAAAAATACTGGACGAATTTGCTTTATACTATCATACATTATATAACCTAAAGGAAGATAAAAATACCCCCCAACCAACAAACAATACAATTAATTCCTTTCTACAAAATTAACTCCACCCTTGCTAAACCAAAATCAACTCAACACTGTAAGTAACCCTTTTGCAAGAAGTCACCAAAGCAGTTAAATAACTTAAATTACAAAAATCACCAGGACCAGATGAGTTTACCACAGAATATTACAGAAACTTCCCAGAAATATTGGCACCACAACTCACAAAAATTTTCAGTCTAGTATCCTCAATTCTATCCTTCCCAAAGGAAAATCTACAGACGACAATAGTAACCATACCCAAACCTGGTAGAGAACCAGACAAGGTCACAAACTACAGACCAATACCTCAACACAGATATTAAATTATATGCTAAATGTCTAGCAATTAGATTAGAAACATTATTACCCCAACTAATACAAACAGACCAAGCTGGATTTATTAAGAACAGACAACATATGACAACACTAGAAGAATATTTAATCTAATCCAATTTGCAGAAAAATATCAAATCCCAACAACTTTATTAACCATAGAGGCTGAGAAATCATTTGATAGGATACATTGGACCTATCTTTCCCTAGTACTAGATACATTTAGATTTAATGGACAAATCAAACAAGCAATATTACCTCTATATTCTCAACCCACTGCCAATGTTCTCAGCTCAGGTATGTTATCCAAAATAATCCCAATTACAAACGGAACGAGACAGAGATGCCCATTGTCACCACAATTATTTGCTTTATTAATAGAACCCATTTCCCAAGCAATTAGAGAATATACACAAATACGAGTGAAACTAGAAAAATATTTAGTCTCACACCATTCTCTTAGAGCAATTCTCTCCTAATATCTATTCTCAAATAAAAACAATATATCTACAAATTACACAATCCCAGATACTGCCCTTAAAATATGGAAAACTACAATTAAAAAAATGCAATCAAGATCTTCAAGCATCTATACTGAAAAATAGGTTATAGGGGACCATAACTGGAAACTTCCCAACCACCACTGTATAATTTTTTTGTTGGTCTGCCCCCTATTTCTTTAGATATCCAATCTAAAACTTCTTAGATTTCAGCTGTCAGTCAAGTTCCTTGCTCTCAAAAACTCTTCTGTGAGTAGTTTTACTGTAGCTGGAATGGTGACAGTTGGAATGCTGTATGCTGTGTACAGGCTTGACAGTTGGTTTGTGGGAAAAAAGTCAGGTCGTATGGAAGTGGGAGTGGTTAAAAGAGGGAGGGGGGATACTGCTCCTAAACAAAATGTGTGCTGGATTGAAGGCATGCAGCAACACACACAAATCAGAGTAAGTGCTACTTACATCTATTCAATTATAGATTAAGAGGAGGCAAAGTCATTTTTTCAGTATAGTGTCCCTTTAAACAATATACATACCTGGACACATTAGAAGAGATGATTCTTTTCTTCTCATTGAGAGTTTGGAATAAAGCAAAAGAAATAACAATTAAAGAAATAGTTCAGGGAAATGAAATCTACACATATACACAACTACAAACTAAATATAATTTTCCAAACAATAATCAATATAAATATATTCAAATGAAAAGTTTTATACATAAAAACTTTACAAAATCTTTATATACAACACAACCAAATGAAACCACAGAATATTTCTCGAAAAACGGTGATAGCACCAAAAAAGGAATAACAATAATACACAGATCACTAACCAATAGAACGATCTTACAAATCACATCTAATATTCTCAAATGGCAAACAGATATAAACAAAATATTTACATTAGATCAATGGGAACAAGCCATACTAGCCCCATATAAATATACAAAATGTGCTTCACACTGGGAGACAAATAGAAAGATTCTATATAGGAATTATTTAACACCAGTATTGTTGTCATATATTTATAAAACAACGGACGGACAGGCTATGTTGGAGAAAATGTGGACGTGAGGGAAATCTAATCCACATAATGTGGCATTGCCCCAAAATAAATAAACTGTGGAAAAAGATTTTTCTTATGATATCAAAATTAATAGGTGATCCACGAATCGCCACTCCTGAGATGGCTTTACTAAATTTAAATCTGGAAGAACTGGATGCGGGAATGATGATATTCCATACTATTCAAGCTACAAGATTGGCTAGAACAAATAAATGGAAATATGACAATATACCCTCAATGAGAGAAATTAAAAATAGAATAAATAACCGTAAAGAGTTACCGTAACACACTTGCCTGACCTACAACAGTCCTAGAGAAGTCTATGTAGATCTGACTAGAAATTGTTATTCCAGATAAAGGGTAATGGGTAAAAGCACTCAAAACTGGATATCAGATTGCATTTTACATATAGCAGTTTAGGATGAATTAGTTCTCCATGAATTAAATGAGATTTAACTATGCAGAACATTGTGTGATACCTGGGCACTCTTATTATGCTGGTGCCCCCTTTTGTTCACCTCTGAGTCACAATCACAGCAGTGTAGCCTACAAGTATATGGAAAAGGATTGAAAGTACTGTGAGAGCTGGTATATTTACACATATTCACATCAAGTATTTTAACTAATTTATGTATGTAGGCAAAAGCTGCAATTAAGACATGCATTGCCTGTGGTGGTGAATCACAGTATTCATCAGGAAGGATAAGTCCACTACTTTGTTACTTATATAATGGAGAGTGCAAGACAAACTAGAGAAAGTATAAACCTTGAATTTGACTTGAAAGGTTGCATTTTGGAAGGGAATGTATGTGTGCAAAAGAGAAATTTCTAAATGTGCCTAGAATCTCTGCTAAAGTGCTGGTATTAGAAACTCACAGTTTCAAATCCTCAGAGGTTTTTTTTTTGTTTCCATTATGTTTTTACACCCATGCTAGCTAAGAAATAAACTACAAAGATTACTTTTTTTTCTATGAAAAGTAAAGAAATTTAGGGACAGGAAATTCATTAGTAATATGTTTATACAAAAACTGCACTGAAAACTGTGCTTTGTATCAGAGGGAGGGATGATCTCTGAGCTGTAACATGATTGGCTGTCAGCTTTCAGGAAGCAAGTCTGCAGCTTCCTGTGTAGTGTACTGCATACATTTTGCTGGGTTTGCCCAGCTAAGGTGGATTATGGGAGCTGACCCCCTAGTAACCACAGGTTAATTTCATAAATCACTCAGCAGCAACAGCTAAGGGAAAGGTAAGACACAGCTTTTGGTAACATTGTGAATATGCTCTTTCTATTGGGCAATGTTGTCTGGAGACTTTAGTTCCACTTTAGGAAACCTATTCCTCATGTCATTCAATATTCCACACAAACTTCTAAAATTAAGAAGAGTGTCCAGGAACATTGTAAAATTTTGACGAGTGAAAACACTCTCCCATTTAAAGATGTTAACCCTTCTGTATCTTTGCTTTTAAGAGGGGTAAAAATTTAAGAAACATATTGATTAAAACTGATTTATCGATTGATAAACTATCCACTCCGATAACATGGTTATCCCCCCCCAAAAAAACAAGTGCCTAGGGTGCCAGGCCTGTAGCAATATGCTCTTTGTTATGGACTTCCCTCACTGCAGATATAAAATGTAATACTGAAAAAGAGGGTAGGTACAAGTATGGTTAACCTAAAAAAGCCATGTATCCACTAAATAGTGGTGTGCAATGGGTATACAACTATACATACTATAACAAAAAAGAGAGTGGTTGGGAGTGACCCAAGCCCTAAGAACCCATTTACCCTGTAGAAGAAAACAACAGGGCACTCTAATGGCATAACTAGGAAGTAACTAGCCTCACAAAACATGCGAGGCTCAAATAACTGTAGCCCAAAATGAATCGTCCAGCCAACAAAATACACATAAATCAAATTTATTATACCTCATATAGGTCAAAACAGTAATATTGCACAAAAATATATACAGAAAGACTCCTAATACCAGATAAAAGACTATACAAAAAGTGTGTTAGCCCCTAGGCGTCCCTAGGTGCTAAAAATACTAAAAAACTAACGACTAAGACATAGTAGGTAGCGATGGACTACTATGTAAGAGAGATACAAAATGACTGCATAGGATCACACATGGAAGCTGTAAGCAAAAGCAAAAAGCACGAATGGATGATAAAATGGTAAATAGTGTGTATGCAGCAACGGTGAGGGCCCTCCGCGCAACCACTATACGTCAGTGTCGGGGTAACCCGTCCTGTAAGGCAAAATAAGCAAATGCAAAAAGGAAGAGACACAGAATGGATAAGTCAGTATATTGAATGCAGGTGCAAGCAACAAAAAAAATACTTAGGCTTCCTGAGGATAGTCCCTTGTTAAACTGGTCCACTCTGTAATCTTCCTCCTCATGAATTAGGGTGTGTCTCTACTTAGTGAACGCCGTGTTCAGCTATCACACACAGGGTTCCTGCTGTGTGGACACCACACTGCACTATCTTGACATGCGGAGAATCCGCTCCACCGCTCACCTCCTAAGTCCAGTCGAGGACCGACGTACGTTTCGAGAGGCCACTCCTCTCTGTGACCCGGAAGAAGAGAGGAGTGGCCTCTCGAAACGTACGTCGGTCCTCGACTGGACTTAGGAGGTGAGCGGTGGAGCGGATTCTCCGCATGTCAAGATAGTGCAGTGTGGTGTCCACACAGCAGGAACCCTGTGTGTGATAGCTGAACACGGCGTTCACTAAGTAGAGACACACCCTAATTCATGAGGAGGAAGATTACAGAGTGGACCAGTTTAACAAGGGACTATCCTCAGGAAGCCTAAGTATTTTGTTTTGTTGCTTGCACCTGCATTCAATATACTGACTTATCCATTCTGTGTCTCTTCCTTTTTGCATTTGCTTATTTTGCCTTACAGGACGGGTTACCCCGACCACATGGACGTATAGTGGTTGCGCGGAGGGCCCTCACCGTTGCTGCATACACACTATTTACCATTTTATCATCCATTCGTGCTTTTTGCTTTTTTGCTTACAGCTCCATGTGTGATCCTATGCAGTCATTTTGTATCTCTCTTACATCGTAGCCATCGCTACCTACCTATGTCTTAGTCGTTAGTTTTTAGTATTTTTAGCACCTAGGGACGCCTAGGGGCTAACACACATTTTTTGTATAGTCTTTTATCTGGTATTAGGAGTCTTTCTGTATATATTTTTGTGCAATATTACTGTTTTGACCTATATGAGGTATAATAAATATTTATGTATTGTTGTATTTTGTTGGCTGGACGATTCATTTTGGTGCTACAGTTATTTGAGCCTCGCATGTTTTGTGAGGCTAGTTACTTCCTATAGTTATGCCATTAGAGTGCCCCTGTTGTTTTCTTCTACAGGGTAAATGGGTTTCTTAGGGCTTGGGTCACTCCCAACCACTCTCTTTTTGTATAATAAAATGTAATACTGCCTAACGTGCACCAGCACTGATGTGGTTTACTTTATCACTTTCCCATGTGGTTTATACAACGTGAACTAGACTAATACCACATTACGGGAGAGGATGGCCAACCATCACTCCTCGATCCATTTGGCATTGGCGAGTGATGGTGAGAGGAAGATTAATGACAAACAGACTAATAGGTCATCTTAGTTTTGTGAATTATCAGAAGCCCAACATTTTAAGGAAAGATCACATATGCTTGCCAGTTTTAAATGGATGCCCATTAATAGAGCCATTGGCCATTGATAGAGTGGAGGGGATTATGAACTCACAAATGCGAGTTAGATTACTTTTACAAAGGGAGGAGCATTGAATAGAAATTTTATCCACCCTGTATCAAGGGGTCTCAATGAACAATTGTCTCTCTAATTAGATCTGTATCTACTATAAAAAAAAACTGAGCATCTCCCTGTATATCAGTGTTCCTCAACCTTTTTATCTGTGGGGAACCCTTGGAATTATTTTTTTGTCATGGGGAACCCTTACATAAAATAATGATTATATATTATTATTTATCTTGTTTCTTTCTCAGTCATCAAATCATCATTTATATAAATATAAATGATAGATCTATAAATATACATCTATTTTAAAATACACTCAAATTCCCCTCAGGGGTGGGTCTTTACCAGGGTTATTAATTCACAATAGTATTTTTCTGCATATGTGAATGTCCATGGGGCAATTCTCTTATATATATATATATGCTTTATAATGCCTGAGTGTCATTTAATGGAGCTTCCGTCTAGAAACATAACCAGCAAGCAAAAAAGCACATCACAGCTGCTTGATTAATGTGTGTATGTGTTGCAGCTATAAAGAAGATGAGATCCTAAGTTGAGAACTATATGACCTTACTGTAAATACATAATAGCTCCATCATTAACAGGAAACTGCTGTTAGGGTATAAACCGAATAACTGAAATAATATCAATCGAGAACACTACAATATACAATGTATTTCAAATTTATCATTATGATTTGTGATGACAACTCAGTCATTTTTGTGTAACTTATTAATAACTGAATGACCACTTCTGTTAAGTCATCTTAATTCATTTAGAATTTACATTTATCTAAGAAGTCAGAGTAAAATCATCTGCTAAATGGTTTATGATGGAAAATGTATGATCTGCCCCATTCATCACCCACAAGCACCCATACTCCCAATAACCATTTAAATGCATAAACCACCCCCTGGCCCACCCAAAATTAACCTATGATAATGTTTTTTTTTCCCCAGTGACACCCCCTCTGCTCTACATAGCATAAAACAGGTTACTCTGCTACTACACAAGGAATGATTGTGTAGCTCATGGCTATTTCAAGTCAAATTAGGTGAACATAGACAATAAAACCATTTTAATGGTTGTCTGTTTACTTTTGTGAATATTTCTACTGTCTGTAAGATGTCATTTATAGCAATTTTATGTTACCATTTTCTTAGACAAATATTAATAACATTTCTTGCTGGCTATTGAGCTACGTTGACACTGTAACACAAACAGGGTGAGAATAATGCAAATCCCATGCTGTACTGATACCTTTCCAATCCCCCATAATATATTTTATAGCAATTAACATTGAATAGCAGTCATTCCATATATTAAACAAACCAAATTTAAGAAGATTTAAGGAACAGTAATTAAAGATTGTTGCAAATGCTAACAGATGTCCCCTTTCTCTACTATTGAAATGGTAGGAACTGTTAGGGAAGGTGGGCGTGTCATTGGACAAGCTGTAAATCCAGGACTCTGTTTTTAAACAAAGTCCTTTTCACCCCCCCCCAGGCTTCGATCCAGAAAAGTAACTTTTTTTGCCACATCATACTTATCAATAAAACTATCTCATTTAGGAAACCCTCTAGACCCTAGCTTATTTCCCGAGAACACAAGCCTATACAGGAGGTCTAACTGGGCAGAGAGTTTTGGGCACCACTAGGTACAGTGTCAACATGGACCATTAATACAAACGAATCTATTGCAAATTAATCATAGTCCTAAGCAACAAACAAGTAAATAAAGTTATTTCGACTAAAATGTTTACACAATTTATCTTAAACTTTAACACTGTTAGGTAAGCATCTGTTCCTCCACAAAGTATCGTTCGTTCTAAATTATTTATTACAGTTCATATTAGCAGAAAATTACCAAGGGGCTCTTGAGGGCTCTGTCAGCCTTCCGTTGTTACTAATGTTTTATACCTAAACATTAACACTTAGAAAGTAAATGCCAAGATCCGCATATCAAAGCACTATGTGATCTTCTATAACCATATTATGAGACTGGCAAAGCGTGTGTAAAACAGTACACAGTTACACAATGTGGCATGAGATAAAAAGGCAGAAGAAAAATGAAATGTGAGGCCAAATGAGTCCAAAAACTTGAGAAGCTAAGACCAGGACCCAACATTAAGAAAATAGAAAGCAAGATAAAATCATACACCCCTATCTATAGAATGCGGTTTCTTTAAAGGGCACGCCCACCCTTAAAAAAGGTGACTTGTCAGTTATCTGCAGGGCCGTCTCTAGACTTTTTGCCACCTGAAAAAAATTCCAATGCTGCCTTCCCCCCTCGTCGCAACCGCTGGAAGGGTGTGGTTTTATAATTGAAAGGGGGATGCTTTGTCCGGAGAGGGGTGTGGCTTGTCCAGAAGTTGGAGGGGCTTTATACACATGACTGGTAAATAATGCCCACAATGACTAGTAAATGGTGCCCACAGTGACTGTATTAGATGCCCACAGTGACTGGTAAATTGATTTTTGATCTGCAGGGCTGACAAACACTGATTTTGATTAAACTAATTGCCAGTCAGAAGCGAGGGGGAGGAGTTGTAGCTGCATTTCTGTTGTTTTTGCTTTTTTTTTTTTTTTTTTTTTTTTTTTTTTTTTTTTTTTTTTTTTTTTTTTTTTTTTTTTTTTTTTTTTTTTTTTTTTTTTTTTTTTTTTTTTTTTTTTTTTTTTTTTTTTTTTTTTTTTTTTTTTTTTTTTTTTTTTTTTTTTTTCTTTTTTTTTTTTTTTTTTTCTTTTTTTTTTTTTTTTTTTTTTTTTTCTTTTTTTTTTTTTTTTTTTTTTTTTTTTTTTTTTTTTTTTTTTTTTTTTTTTTTTTTTTTTTTTTTTTTGTTTGCTTTTTTTTTTTTTTTTTTTTTTTTTTTTTTTTTTTTTTTTTTTTTTTTTTTTTTTTTTTTTTTCTTTTTTTTCCTGAATGAATGTCACAGCTTTACCCTGCGTATTTAAAGTGACAGTACCTCTGAAAAATGTGTTTTTTTGAGGGAATTTTTGGGGGGCCGGCTTCGGGGCCCCAGGCAATGGAATAAACCAGTGGCTCAGGCACATGCCAGCAAAAGAAATTCCTGCATCAACAACTGCTGCATCCCTTCTAGGGTGCTGCTCTGCAATGTGCTTCACCCTGCCTCATTAGAGAGGCAGCCCTGGTTATCTGCCCAGTTTATTACATGCTTTTGTAAACAGATACTTAATGATAAGTTCTATTCCTTTCTGGCAAAGATATCTGCCTCCTCCCTCTGCATAATGAGCTTTTTATAAGCTTGAGCATGTGCAGAGGAGGCAGCAGGTGAAACAGTTGTCACAGTCTTGATTGACTGCATGGAGGGAGGGTCCAGCTTACTTTATCAAAGAAAACCTACTCTTCAAATGCAAAATCCCCTTCTTCACCTGGACAAAAGAGTGCATTTATAGATCTATTTTGTGGTCCAGCTTACTCTGCCAGAATGTGAACAATAATTATTCTTAAATATCTGGTTAGGAAGGCAGGGAATAAATTGCAAAATACATCAGTTGGGGTTTGGGGCAGGTAACTGACCCTTACCGTATTTACCAGGTGACACTGTACACAATTCTAGCATGGGTACATGCCCTTCATATAGCTTCTCAACCAAGTACCCTTAATTGACTCTTTACAGATATCTTTATTTTTAGACACCAGAATTGTGTACACTGTCGCCTGGTAAATAAGGGATCTGCCTTCAAACAACCAGGGAATGGTGAGATATTCCAGATGAGATATTCCAGATAAGGGGCTACACACTTGTGATTTCAAGTATATGTGTTAACTTAACCTTGTGGATTGTTGTATGTGGGAGAAACCACACAAAAAAATTAAATCAAGCATATCCCAACACAGATCCTTGATTAATTTGAAGCAAAATACCCAAACAGAGGCAAGGAACAAGGAACTTCATAGATAAGGGACATCTATCAGATGGCTATCTATCTGATGACTATACATATAAGTAGAAACCTGGAGGATCAAACAATTGAATTCATTATATCCCAATGGTTTAAATCGAGATTATGATTTGTATTTATTTTTGTAGGGCTCTAATGCTTGTTTCAATAATATTGTGGTTAATAAGTCACTGAGGGGTTTATCCTTGGTTCATGTATGCCTTTAAGGTTGGAACTGAAGAGGTTAATTTGCTTGTGTATATGTGTAAATATTTGTAAGGGTTAATGTCTAGATACAATTACAAATACAATCACTAATTTTACTAATTGAGAGGTCATTTCCTGTTTGAGCCTATAAAGCAACAATTGAGTGTGTAATGTAATTATGCTCCTGACTTGAGAAAGAGACCCAGTAGTCTCAAAACATTGGATATAGGGGGCCACCATTTATCCATCTAATATTCTGTTTTTATTTGCATATTATGCGGCTTCATCTATATATATATATATATATATATATATATATATATATATATAATATACTATTGCTATTGTTAATCATAGTGTAGTTTAAAATGTGCCATGTATAATATTTTATTGTGCAATTTTTTTTTATTCTGGTAAAAAAATTAATTACAAGAACTCAAAACTCCAGTTTCCAATGTTTTATTCATAATTCTATCTAACGTTCCTTGTCTCGCCCAAGAAATGTCTTTTCCTTTTAAGCCTCCACAGAGGTACAGGTTTCAGTAAAGCTCCTACTATTTATTCTACACTACTGGCATAAACAGGCACCTTTATAGAAGCCCTTAAGCAGTCCATACCCACGCATACTAGCTGTCTCCTGGGTCTGTCTTTTGTGCGATCAACCTCATGGTTACAGATACAGGGAATTATGTCTTTAGAAAACAGCAGGCTGATGCTTGGGGCAAAAATTAGCAGTGCTGATATAAGCAGACTGTACTGAAGCGTTGAGTATTGAATTTAACAAACAAACCATGTAATTCCTTTGCCTGCTACCCAGTCCTGTTAATCACAATTTTCATTTCTGCCTGAATACTTTATTTTGTTCTGTAACAACATTATTATTCTAGATCTGTGGCATGCTGAGCTAAATTTTTATTTTCATGACCTCCAACATAAATGTAGCAGTGAGTTCTACAGCCTGTGGCCTTCTAGAATTTGGTATTGCAGACCCAGCATAATCTCAGAGCCAATATGACCATGGGAATTGTTCTTCATAATCTAATACTATCAATTATTTCCAGTTACCGTTAGACAAATTTAATTACATTTACCTGATGATATTGCTGTGATTTCTGTGAGATCATCAGCCATAGTTCTTCAACGAAGCTTACTAAAGAATTTCTAGTAATTATTTTGTACATTGATAAAGAAACAATAAAGGCTGTCACTGATAGACTGTCTGGTCCCACTTCATTTAACATTTGTAAAAATAATAGCAGTTCAGATGTCAACTGAATATACAATAAAATCTCCAATTATACACAAATTCTCCGTGCAGCTCCTTAGTATTCAGGTGCGCCAAATTCTGCAGTGTTTCCGCTCCAGGACAAAGACATCCAACAGGAACAAAATAACTATGCAGGGATATACAATATAACTACATGTTTCTAAGGTACATGCGTTCACACTTTAGAAAGAATGCATGTGCGTTCAAACATGTAGTTATATTGTAAGCAGCAATAAACACTTTTATTTGCAAGTAATGATTTGCCTGTGCCTCCCTGCATAGTTATTTTGTTCCTGTTGAATATGCTATAAAACTTTAGGACTTTTAGTAGAAAAATATAAGGACATTGTCTGTCAAGAGACTGAATAAAATTAAAATACTGAAAATAGTGTATTGTGTCTACCAGTTCAACTAGCTTAGTTGCTCAGGACTGCCCTACGTATTTTTGTAAATTTTTTAATGAGTCTGCAATCTTGTTGCAAACCTTTCCTGCAAATCGCCTATAGCATGTCATGCAATGGAAAATGTAAAATGACTGATGCACGTGATGTGTAACCCTTTAAATCCATCAGTTCCATCAACTTTATATTTAAGAAGCTCCCCTGCTAATAATGTTGGCCTGTAGTTATTAAAGAAATTGTACACTGAAAAAATGACTTTTCCTCATTTTAATCTTATTTTAATCTATTAATGTATATATGTAAATAGCACTCTGATGTGTTTGTGTTGCTGCGTGACTACAGTCCAGTACTTGTTTGCTCAAGCTCAGTCCCCCAAGAATTTTTTTCCTCATCGATTTATTAACACGGTACTTCTTTGCAAAATGCTCAGCCTTTTGAACTATTTATAATTTTGTTTCTAAAAACAAGGAATGTTGCAAGTTACTGGTATTGATACATAAAGTAGAGTTGATCCAGGGATATTTGTGATTGCCACTTGGAGTCACAAAGGATTTTTTTCCCTTTTGATAATTCTGGGTTTTGTTTTGTTTTTGCCTCCCTCAGGATCAACTGTTAGGCAGGAAATGAGGCTATTGCTAGATGGGTTGGACTAGATGGACGTATGTCTTTATTCAACCTCAAATACTTTACTATAATTCTAGCTATATTTATTAGGAGGCAAAAAAATGATTTGCTGTAAAAACAAGCGATATAAATGCTATGAAATTGGCAAAACCATGAACTTGAAAATGTGAGCGTGCATTATGAGCAGCAAATCGAGATAATTGAAAATATTCAATAGAACAATACAAGTAAGAATGCAAAGGGATTTCACAGCAAATAGAAATAAAATGAATAATATGGTGATATCACAAAAAACAAGATCAAATTTCAACAAAAAACACACAAAATGGGGAAACAACGACATTTCACCACCCTAGGCCATTATTTTGTGGTTACCTTTAACGCATCTAAACACTTTTTGCAATTTTCTAAATATCGACAAGTTTTTCCGGCAAATATAACAATGTGATGTGCGATGATCATGGTTTTTGCAATATGAGGCAGAAAGACTTTTTGCCACTTTTTACCCCATTTTAAAAATGGCTGTATGACGTTTTGCTGATAAAACATGCAATAAAGCATCACGAGCTATAGCCACAGATCACATCTATGTATATATATGCCATATTATCGGCATGCCATGTCTGATAATGAAAATGGACTAATTGTGTTGGCCACTTTCTTCAATTTAGACACCACAAATAAAGTGATTATTATATAATAATAGATTTAAAAAATATAGCAGCTACGGCCTCCACTGTATAGGGAAATGAAATGAAGCTTTTAATAGTCAATTTTACTCCTTTGGAAAGGTGATATGTAGCTTGTTTTTACTTCCTGATCTTTTATAGCTAGTCAGGTGATTTCATTTATAATAACCCATCCTGAACATTGCTTCCTTGCTGTCCAAAAATATTTTTTTTAAAGGTTCATTAACATTGACAGTGTATAAATTTAAATTGGGCATATAATCTATAAACGGTGCAATCAATTTATTTACACACTAATAAGCGTCTCTTGACAGATCGCAGGAACACAGTATTTGTACTTCTCTGACCAAATTTTTTTTTTTTTTTTTACACCAGCCTGATGATATAGTTCTTCTGCCTGTGAGATTTTCTCCCATTTCATACTTATTACATAATACTAATACTTACATATTAGATAAATATAGAATCTAATATGAGAGGGGGTGGTTCATCAAGGGATTTAAAAATCCTTGTAGCCCCTATAACTGTGTTCATACTGAGGGACATGCTAAAACGTGTGTATGGACCCGAGTGTTCTTCCCGCCAGGACTTCTTCTAGTGGTAGGGTCTGTGAATATGTTATCCTTTTTATTTTATATAACTGTTGTACTTATTGTATGTCATTTTATTATAACACCATTTTCTTTTTTTTTTTGTATTATATGCACTGTCCACCTTTTGGAATATCTAAAATTTAATAAGTTTTGTCTTTGTTGCTCTAAAAGAACTCAGTTAGCCTCTGATAAATTTATATGTGGTTGAATGGAGTGTTTTGCAGTGTAAATGCTAATTAACTCTGTGACTGCTTGTGAAGGACTGATGCTAATTAACCAGTTAGTTGTATGCTTGTGAAGGTTCTCATTCATCCAGGTCATGGTATATCTGTTGTATTCAATTAGATCAACTGGACTTGAAATGTAGTTCTTGAAGACGTTTCGCTGTCATCCGACTGGCTTTTCTCAATTCAGAATGACTTGTACAGAATCTGTGGCAATTATGTACCCTGGAAATCCCATTAGCATACAAGCAGGTGTTAAGGGTGTGATTGGATAGTGGCTAAGAGGTGTTATAGGAACGCCCAGATAAGGGTTAAAACAGCATTGTACATGGCAGACAGTTGGTGTCGAACCCCCCCACAGATCAGTATTTGATGTTTGACTCCACCACCCTTAGATCACAAGCTGGGTGTCATCAGAACCCTGCAACACAGAGCCGAGGAACATCCACTAGCACAGAGGCGAAGGCTAAAGAAATTAAACATCTCAGAGGAGCCCTTAAAGGTTATGTCCACCTAAAATGAAATTTAACATAAGATCCCCCCTGGGCTCAGCCCCAACCGTATATTTTTTTTTTAGAAGCCCCCCAACTCTACTTACCTCCCTCTTTACCGCCGCGCTCCCGGCCCTCTGCTTGCAAGGAAATGCAAGCAGAGGGGCGGGACCGGCAGCCGCGTGTGATTGGCTGAGCGGCAGCCAATCACAGACGCGGCTGCCGCAGCTCACTTCGCCGGAGGAAAGAGAGAGTAAGTAGAGTTTGGGGAGCTTCTAAAAATAAAAAATATGCGGTTGGGGCTGGGAGACATGGGGGGAAATCAGTACTGAAGGGGTTTTATGCTGGGGGAGGGATAGTAGAACGGGAGGAGAGGGAGGGGGAGGGAGGGGGGAGAAGGGCTGCAGTACGCATGGCAAAAATCTACCTGAGGCCAGTAGCAGGAGTGTCTATATGGACTCTGCTAGCTCCTGGTGGGCAGTTTTTGGGACTTTGGCGGGGGACTACAGGAGAACCCTATGGATCGGAATGTGAGGTAAGGATTAAACTACACTACATGGTGGGGCCAGTAGTTGGGGGGATTATAGTTTTGGGGGTGGACATGCCTTTAAAAAAATGTGGATATCCAGACTGGGCCTTTGTCAAAAGAAGTAGAAGGGGAAGAAAAAGAACACAAATATCAACAGTGAAGGGGAAAAGCAAGACAGGAGGAAAAACATGGTCATCCATATGTAGCAGGGGTCTCCGAGAAATTAAGAAGAATTTTCAAAAAACATTGTATCCTGTCTGCTTTAAAACCGAACAACCACTGAGGCAGCAATTGGTACATCCGAAAGACCCAATACCTAAACACAAGAAAAGCGACATCATATATGCAGTGCAGTGCAGTGAGAATGCTCTGATTTGTATGGGGGAGACCAAACACAAATGCATCAAAGTATGGCCCAGCACAGAAGAGCCAATTCCTCGGGTCAGGACTCAGCCGTGTTCTGCATCTTAAGGATAAAGGACATACCGAGATGTAATGTTAATACTGGCGAAGGAACGTGACTGGTTCAAGAGAGGTGTTAAGGAGGCCATTTATGTTGAAAATAAGAAACCAAGCCTAAATAGAGGTGGGGGGGGTTCGAAACCAACTGTCTGCCATGTACAATGCTGTTTTTAACACCTTACTTGGGCGTTCCTATAACACCTTTAGCCACTATCTAATCACACCCTTAACACCTGGCTGTGATATGCTAATTGGGATTTTCCAAGTCATTCTGAATGAGAAAGCCAGTCGGAGATGACTAGCGAAACGTCTTCAAGAATACATTTCAAGTCCAGTTGATCTAATTGAATACAACAGAATAACCAGTTGTTGCTGGAGTGATGGTGTAGTGTTAACCATTTAGCTGCCAGGACAGGGGGTTGGATAGTCAGTGAGAGTCAAGAGTGTTTTGGGGCGTCTTTAAGGCCATAACTTTAAGTGGTGGCAGCGAGTGCCGATTGATTGGTCAGATCACATGCCCAGCGAACTGGCGTTTGTGACAAATTACATTAAATTCATGTAATTTGTGCTTTAAAGGGCATGTCCACCCCCAAAACTAAAATTTAACCCCTTACTGGCCCACGAGTAGTTTAAAATAATCCTTACCTTACATTCCTGCTCAAAATAGTTTCCTGCTGTGCCCCTCCAAAGTCCAGGAAACTGGTGTGGAGCAGTGTGTGACTCATGCTGTGCCTGAGACTTCCTAACTCATCAAGGTTGAGGCATGCTCAGTGCAGCCCTCCTGCCTCTCAGCCAATCACGGACGTGGGTGCCGGTCCCGCCCCCTGCTTTCCATTCCATGCAAGCAGAGGGCCTGAACACTGCAGCAGAGGAGAGAGGGCAGGTAAGTAAGAATCGGGGGACTTTCTAACAATTATATTAATGCAGTTGGGGCTGGGGGAGCATGCCCCACCACATATCAAAAGTTAAATTTGGGGGTGGACATGCCCTTTAACAGTAAACAATGTCACCCTTGGTAAAAAGGCTAATTAACATTCCAGAATGCAGGTTTCTGGGATTTTTAATGTTTTTAATTCTGTAGTTATTTTTCTACAGAATTATAGAACTATACTCTCCTTCCCTGCCACCTTTGGCTTCTTACCACTGAAGGTACCCAGGGTGAGGACCTAGCGGATAAGGTCCTCACCCCTGGGTACAGTGCAGATCGGTTGTTATACTTTCCTCACATTTCCCTCGCTGGCCCTGTCCAGTTCTGGTTCCGACATCAGTCTGCTTCTTGCAGAGTGCGTCTTTCCATTGGTCTTGTCACTGACAGGGATGAGTAAGAACGTTCCTGCGATGAAAAGTTTAAGTACATTTAACAGCTGATTCACGGTAAAGGTAGACAACTGCCTTCCTTCTGATGTATAGAATAGAAACATTGATTAAAATGTTCATAGTCTCCCAAGTAGTATAAGGTTACTGAGTAGCTACAGCAGATACAGTTTCCATCTGCCAGTTTATAAAAGTTGTGCTGAAGCTTGGCGGAATTTTTTTTTTTTTTGTGCTGCCACATTTCATAGAAATTATATTATGAGGTAGAAAGTACCAATCCTACCTCCCTGCCCCAGGTACTTTTCTTTTTAACTATGTTTGAAAATACTTTATACGCACTATAGTTCTCCTTTAATAGGCTTCCCAGTTGTCAATTTTTTTTTACATCTGTGCAGGTACTTCTGGTTTTACTGAATTAAGTCTTAAGTGAGCATGCTCCTCCCCTGGGGACAGGGAAGAAGCAGAGTGTCAGGTGATGTCAGTCAAACTACTGGAAGCAGAAAGTTTAAAATGTTAAAGGTCATTACCCATAAATCTTAATTTCACATACAGATGCAGGACCCCCCCTCCCCAACCCCACTTCCATTTTACTTACCTCTTCCAAAGATGCAGCTTAAGGAACTTAAAAACCCCTGTCCCTCGCAGCCTGGGTACCGCCCACTGCTGCTGTTGCTTTTTTCGAGCAAGAACAGCAGCAGTGAGGCACTTCCTGGTCGCGGCTATCAGCGATTGGGCGGGACGTCACCATTGCGTCTTTGACTGATATCCGCGACCAGGAAGCAGAGAGGGGAGACCAGCAGAGCAGGGAGGGACCAGAAGAGGTAAGTAAAATTGGGGTTTGTGCGGGGTCCTGCATCTGTATGTGAAATTTAGATTTGTAGGTGGACATGGCCTTTAGAAATTGGGAGCTATGTATCCCAAAGGTTTAAACAAAATTTTTAATCTGCATTTATACTTATATGGATGGAAAATGTTTATATTTTGTCAGTATCCTCATTACGTGATTTGGAGTGGTTAGAGGGCTGATCTTTGAGTAATGTATATACTATAATAATTACACATACTATGTGATATAATGCACATTATATTGCTATTTTTTTGGATTAGGAGGTGTCTCTTGAAATTGAAAATTATTCTTAATTTCTCTGACACCCCCCAATACATATGGGATGACCATGTTCTTTCGCCTGTCTTGCTTTACCCCTTTACTGGTGATGTGAGTCACCAAAAGCTTCAGGCTGATATATTTACAATATATTTAATGATAAATGCACTAACACCAGTGTCCAGTAGGTTATTGCTAAAAATATTCTGCAGCTGTTACTAGAAAGAGGGCAATGTCGGATCACGCAATACAAAGACAAACATCCTGCATCAGTTTGGTACTGGTTATTTAGAACTTTATTTGCAGAATTTTTAATATTATCTTTTTTAGTGAATTGAATAGTGGTCTGGACTAGAGATGGCCAAACTCACTGAAATACGTTTCGCCTGCAAATACGCGAATTTTGGGAAAAATCTGAAAATCCGCTAGCAGGACCCATTGAAGTCGAGTTAACAAAATCTGAAAGTTTTGTCTAAAATTAAAATATTAATAGCAATGGTAACTTACTGTAAATGGCTCAGGGACCTGGGAAATGGTCTCGGGAACATTTATCAATGGCCAAAAGCATTCAAAACACCGCCCAGTACTGAAAAATTAATACGCTTCATATTTTGGCATTTTGAAATTTCTAGAAATTTAGATATTACAAAATTGGAAATGTTAAAAATTTCCAAAAGTAGTTCTGCAGTTTGGAAAAATCTGAAAAAAATTTCACATACAAGAAATCTGCTTCGGATCTATCTCTAGTTTGGACTAGGTACCGTATTGTGTGTATAACTGTGAATGTTTTCAATATTTTATTTCAACTGTAAGATTTTTTTATTTGATCTCATCAATTCAGAAAGTGCTTTTAGGTAACCTGTAGTCATTGCCATAGGTGGTAGAAAACCAGGGCTATTATTTCACCACATATTCAGGGGTTTCTCTCAAATGAGGCAATATGAGCAAAATGCTCAAGGCGGCACCCCTGCTTAATGTCAGAGAGGCGGCAGGCAGAGCTCACTTTTTTTTTAGAAAAGTGGCAGGCAGAGCAGAAGGAAAATAAAAATAGAGCCTAGCAGTACATAGGGGCGGCATTCAAAAGCTTGGCTCAGGTGGCAAAAACCCCAAAGACACCCCTGCACATATTATTAACACTTAAATGGCCTGTCCTTTGGACTTCACATTCGTAGGCTGGGTACACACCATGCGATATTGTTGACCGACCAATAGTAACGTGTATTGGTCGGTCAGAAATATCGTATGGTGTGGGTGGGGGATGGCCGCTCGGACGGTAAATGATCCTATGGGACTGTACGATCAGTTGCACAAATACTCTGTCCTGCAGCCAGTATTGCCGCTACCCGACAGTTGTTTGTCCGGGCTGAGCCCTCGCTAGTAGCGTGTACCCACCTTTAAAAAGATTACTTATCTCTTAAATACATACAGTTTATGTGTTCCAGAATTTTAACCCACACAAGTTTTTTAATCATTTCAAATGGTTCTTATTCTATTCAACTGTTTTTTAATGAACTAAAGTGTTTCTGTATTAAGCTAAACAAAGTGCAGATTAAATTAATGTATCACTGGCCTTTATAAGTAGATCCTAACCAGAGATGCACCTGTGTGAAACAAAACCATCTAGTCACTTCTAACCCCTCTTTTTCTTTACCACTGGCTTAAGCACACTCAGTGTGCATATCCAAGAACAGAGATGGGAGTAGTCTAATGAACTTAATTCCCCCAGTGCTGAGGGAGGGAGAATCATTAAGCGTGAACGAACTGCAGGGCTTTTTTTTTTACTTTTTTCAGATTTCAAGAGAAATCATATTCTGGGTGCTGCACAGGGCAATGTGGATTATTTAGTCATAGCAGTAATATAAGAAAGCAAGACAATTTCTAATTTTAGCAAGGAGAATTATATTAAGTGAATGTACAGTACTTACAGAGTTGCCAGCTCATCGCTTGGTGTATAGAGTTAAACTGCTTCTAGCATGCTCCTTTTGCAAGCTGAAATGGATTTTATGGATTCCTATAGAAAAAATAAATTACACACAGTCTGTGGTAGGAGATCTCATGTATCTATAATAAGGTTCTATGTAGTTAATCCCATGCTAAAATGTAGCTTTCCATCCGTAAAGAAGTTCCCCCAGAAACAAGGTGCTTGATGCATTCAACTTGATCAAAATGTGGCGACATATTTTTATGAATGATTATGCTGAGGAAATGTATCCATGATTAGAACGGAGACTGATGTTGGAACCAGAACTGGACAGGACCATAATTTCATTATATGCATGTATAACCAGATATTTAAATATCAACCCCCCAAATAAAAAATTTGTAGAGACCCCCTACATAGTGTTTAGGGTTGGGGGGTACCTGTAGTGTGTGCAATATTTTTTTTTTAAAAAAACAATGCCAGAGTCCTCCAGGAGGACAGGGAAGAGGCAAATACCTTTTTACACAAAGAGAGACTCCTACTTTTTGATTATCTGAACTTTAAGATGCACTGCAGGACAGTCCATAAGGAGCAGAGGGGACAAGTAATTTTTTTAACACTACATATCGGGGCCAGCAGTGTGGAAAATGTTAGTTTGAGCACATTAGCTTGAGCATGTACAGGTGAATTATCAATCAATCATTTGCTGCAATGGCAGTTGCTGCATGGAGGGAGGGGCCAGCTTATGGAGCCCATACACACACCAATTTAAATTTTAGGATTGGTATTGGACCGATATTTTTACTTTCGTCCAATAGGAAAAATAATCGTACGATGATTGAGATATCTCGATATCGTATGACCTGAATTGGTGCTTGCATGTGATAATTCTCCTTAAATATCTTGTTAATAATGCAGGTAATAAAGTGCAAATTATATCAGTTGCAGTTGGGGGCAGGTAACTGACAACTGACCAGTTGATATGCCCTTTAAGTTTTACAAAACATTACATTAAAGGTTTAAGTTACAAACTATTCAGTTTGAAACTTACCATCCATTGGGGCATAAAAGCTCTGCTACGGAGAACCCCCATGAGGGGAAAGTGTAATAAGGTAAATCAGATATCAGATGGCTCAATAGAAAAGAGACGTGACGTGAGTCACCAAATGCTTAAAGCTGATATATTTACAACCCTGTGTCTTCTTCCTTCCTGTGATGCATTAACTACCACAATGTGGATATTACTTAACAGGAACGTGCATGTAAGATGCGCTCATAAAACTTTTTGTATCCATCTGTATGTCTACCACTGAATACATACTAAGGAACATATTTATGATATGTTAAGTGGGGTCAGAATACCTTTAAGGTACCATTTAAACTCTGATGTTGCTGAAACTCTTACGGTACCTGTTCTTAAATGTCTTGACCGTGTGGATACACTAATGTAGTCTGCTGAATTAATGTTTGAAATGTTGGCAAGATAAAATGTATATAAAATCGTTGAGGGCTAGCAAAATGGTTAACATGGGAATCGCGGGAACGCAAAATTTCCTCCAATTTCCAATGCGCACGCATTTGCGTTTTGCGTGCACCATTTTTTTATGCAAACATGCGTTTTTAGATTTTTTTTTACAAAACTGCATGCGCAACGCGTGCCAACACACAGAAATCGAATGCTCGCGATTGTGTGCGAGATTTTAGTGCGTTGTAGTGGGGCCTCAGCCTTAAAGGGGTACATTTTACACTGCAATGGGTCTTAAACAATTATTATGTACAAGAACACCTGCTGTCAGGGGTGAGCTAAGTAGAAATAAAAAAAAAGAGTTGTGTATTTTTTATCCTTGGAAGATGTACTGATGAAACAAAGGCTCTAATAAATAACATGCTCAGACATCTATTTATGCCAGAGTTCATTACAAGCTGTAAGCACTCATGGTGCTCAAGGTCCCTCGTCCTTTTTATCCCTTCACTTATAATTTCTTGATTCCTTGACCCACCACCCTTTGTCATTCTAGACAGCGCAGTGGCTGTTTCTTTTTACATTAAATTGATCACCTTTTTAGTAAGGCAAACAAGGTGGTCAAAACACATGGACCATTGGTGCCTTCTGAGAGACAGGCAAAGATGTAACTTTATTTTGTAAATTGATGAAAAACTAAATAGTCATTTCTAAAGCCACACAGGTCATAAAACTCTTAGCCCTGCCCCAGCAGTCTTGCCAAAACAGAAGATATCAGCCTCATCCTGGAGCTTGGGTAACACTCCCTTCAGCCACCGGCCACCCAATGAAAAATATGCTCTGACACATAATGCTCTCTGCCGTTGGGCTGGCCTGAGGGAGCTTGCAAACTAATGAAGTACACGCACCCTCTCCACAAAGCTAAGCTGCTGCAGTAAAACAGCTTTTAGGCTGTGTGGCTTTAGGGATTACAATGGTGGGATTTCTACTAGTTATCATTTAATAAATCAAATTTACCAACAGTCTTGGAATCTGCAGGACAGCCTTTTGCACTCAGGACTGTATCTTTGGCATTGTTCCAAGATCCACAAGAGCAATATAGACTTAACTGCAACTATTAAGAAGATATATTTTTTACCATACCTCAAAGCAGAAGTAAATTATTTCCCTCACTGTCTTGATCTACTCTCTGCTGTTTTAATCCCTATTAAGGCAGTTTTGTTTGTAAGTTAGTTATAGGACGAGCTAGTACAATGACCAAGGTTTATATGTTAAAGTGCAAGCAATTTATTTACTGTAAGTCGTGTGCACAGGTTCCAGAATACAAGTCTGTGTCAAATATGCTGTGTGAAATTAGATTTTTAATTGGCTGTGGTTATAAATACAGCAATTGTGTATGTACAGAGAAATGCCAAGAAATACAAGCGAGTGTTGGAATGTTGGCAACTATGTTAAAGAAATCCTGTTAATCTAAAAATGAATACTAAAAAAATAACTTTGTCTTAGTGTCCTCTTACCTCTCTTAACTGATGCCTCCGTTATAAGACCGGACTAACTGTGAGGGCAAGCTTGCTAGCTAATTTCTATGAGCCAATGCTGGGAGATGAAATTTCCCATGCAATTTAAAAGGTATCTCCTGTGTCTTACCACCCGTTCTTCAATAAAACCTGCAGGAGCCAGGAGAGAAGGTAAGCTAGTTAACCGATCGCTCACTCCCCCACCACGTAGTCTAACAGGTCCCGGCAGACTCTGTCTTCTATGCACATGTGCATTTTTACCTCCCGTTCTTCAATAAAACTAAATGCCAAACTTAATTTTTTTTAGTGGAGATACCCTTTAAACACACCATTTGTCACCATTTCAGTAACAGAAAAACTGCACACAGGAGAAGAGTTTATGATAATAATGCACTTAATAACAGCTGAAATGTAAGATGTTTCCGATTAAATGTCTAAAGACAGGAAAGGGCGTACCTTCCATGAAGCAGAGTAAAACCTGTCATACACTAGAACGGCGTACAGGAGATGATCATGGGCTCACCCAGGCTGGATTTCAGTGAGCATGGCAATTTAATTTGTGTAAATCTTATGTAAATTTAAATCTTACATTTACAACTCTGTGTGGGCACATCTTATATTTACGAGTCTGCGTGGGCTCATCTTATATTTACAAGTCTATTTACAAGTCTGTGTTGTGGAAACTTATATTTACCAATTCACCTGCCAATGTAAAGTCAGCCCTCTAGTTCACCAGCCAGTGTAAATCAGCCCTCCAGTTAGTATTAATCCAGCCCTCCAGTTTGGTTGCCAGTGTTAGGTCAGCCATCAAGTTCAGCAGACAGTGTTAATTTAGCCCTCCAGTTCACCAGCCATTTTAAATCAGCTTCCCACAACCACAAGCCATGCCCACCTCCACAAGCCACACCCACTTTCCCAGCAGCATGCTTTGCTTTGTTTCAAGTGACAAAAGATCTAGGTCAACATAAAAATAAAAACAAAACAGTTATATTTGGTAAGAATTATAATTTCTAATAATGGGCAATTTGGTCCTTTGCTCATTTATTTTCAAATTAGGAAAGGTTTTGTGCAGAAATATAATTGTCTTTGCTCCCATTTTGCTTTTTTAAAATGTTAGAATCTTACCCCTTGGTTTAGGTGAGAACAATTCCTCAAAGTTGCAGCTCCATGGTCCAGAAACCCTTTAATGCATTAATACTTTGGTAAGTATGAGAGCTAAAATACACAAAAACCTTTACTGTCGCCTTCCCCTTCAATGTGCCTCACATATCAGCTAATGATTCATTCGCCATATGTGACAGATTGAGTTAATGGCAGGAATGGCTGCAGTTATATTGTTAACCTTTTCTGGGCTAACAGTCAGTGGTGCTCTTTTGATGAAGGATAGGAGATCACTATGTAGGGGAAAAAATGTATACAATGAATAGAGGGCTTCCTTTGATATCTCTTTAGAGTTACAAGCTAATTCTCATTATCTGTATGACAAAGAAACTACATAGCACTGCAAACTGAGCGTTAGCCAAAAGATGTTTTTAATCTGATGCAGTACATGCTTCAACGGGCAGTGGTATTGATTCTAAAGGGCCTTTCTGGATCATTTTTATAAAGCTCAACACCTGCACTTCTACAGATCTTGGCAGTTAAAGAGTTAACTAATCTCTGGACAAACAGTTGTTTTTTTCAGCTGTGTACAAATCATATATTGAGATTCATTCAAATGAACATTTAATGAGGAAATTACGGGTTTACAAAGCTTTTAGTAGCTAGTCTGATTTCAACCTTGTGGTATTTTCATCTCCGTAATTGTCATCTGCTGAAGGTAGACAGTGGGGATTCTTTAACACATTATGATCTGTTCATACAATCCATATACTTTCTTATAGGGTGTATGTAGATGTAAACGAACAACTGGATATTTTAAAGGACTTTAATAGAAAGCCTTACAATATTTCAAGGATATTAAATAAATCTTGTAATAAAAGATCGCAGTTTTAATATGCAATGCCTCTGTGGTTCTTAAAATCCGTCATTGTACAGTATCAGCTAGCTTCCTTTCTGTTGTGCAGGTAGGATGAAGCATCTGCTTGAATAGAGTAAAAGATTCAGATGCCAGCTGTCTCCATACACAGGAAGCACAAGCACAGCTGTTCCTTGTGCTTGACCCACATGAAAATGTGTTTTTTGTCCCACATTGGGAAGGGAAGTAAGCACAGTAATAAACATTTAGTGGCTGGAAAGTTGATTAACAGAGATATTGTGTATCAGTTGTTTTTTTAACGTGTAGCAAGTCAAACAAGCATTGACAACCACTGAAATTATGGGAAAGAGATGGCACTGAATGTATCAGTTGTGGCCTATTCAAACTAATGTATAGATATATTTCCTAAGGTTTCTTAACAACCAGACACAAAAAATTGGCATGTTAAAGGCTGGTCAGTGTTTACATTAGAAGCATAGTGCAGGCTGCATTGGTTTTGGTGTAGCCATACAAAATACATTTAACATATTCAGGGCTATGTACCGAGTTGCTATTGCTCTCTATTGCCCCCTTTAAGCAATGCACTGAGCTGATAATTGTGACTGTAGTTTGCCTTTTGCGAACCTTTAAAGGAATAGTTCACTCTCGAATTGAACTATTCCTTTAAAGGGCATGTCCACCCCCAAAACTATAATCCCCCCCCACTAATGGCCCCACCATGTAGTGTAATAAAATCCTTACCTCACATCCCAGATCCATATGGTTCTCCTGTAGTCCCCCCCCAAAGTCCCAAAAACTGCCCACCAGGAGGATAGCAGAGTCCATATAGGACTCTGCCTCCTACCTGGCCTCCGGGAGAAGTTTGGCATGCGTACTGCAGCCCTTCTCCCCCTCCCTCCCCCTCCCGTTTAGCGATCCCTCCCCCAACCATAAAACCCCTTGCCCATATCATAGTATATCTTCCCCCAGCCCCAACCTCTAAAAAATAATTTTAAGAAAGACCCCCGACCTTCCCTCTCTCCCCCGGCATTCTGAGAAGCCTGCAGACGCGTCCGTGATTGGCTACGTCTCAGCCAATCACGGACGCGGCTGTCGGTCCCGCCCCCTGCTTGCAGTGTCTTGCAAGCAGAAGGCCGGACCAGTCGTCGGAGGAGAGAGGGAAGGTAAGTAAACATCGGGGCACTTTTTAAAATTTATTTTATAGCGGTTGGGGCTGGGGGAAGATATACTATGATATGGGGGAATTTTTTTTTTTATATAAGGGTGGACATGCCCTTTAATATACTGATTGAAGATTGGGAGGTTAAGGAGCAGTGCCTTACGTCCCGATCTTCAATCAGTATTGCAGGGCCCGAGAACGAAGATGGGAGCTAACTTAACTTTTATGCGATCCACCACGGCCAAGCTGGATTCTCCGACCGCTTCAATCTCCTGTACAGCCATAGCACGCATTACGCACATGCACGCTGTGGCTGTACAGGAGAGTGAAGCGGCTTTGCATAATGGTACAACGTGCAAAGGTGTCATAGTGTGTGCAATCAAAGAAAGACTAATTGAAACATCCCTGTGTAACCTATTGAGAAATAATTGAAACATACCGTACTGTATGATCTCAGCATCTTCAAGACTACAGCATTTGTTCAATAAATAGGAAAGGTTTTACATGCTGAAAGTTGAAGTCTGGTTGTTTTGTTTGTGATTGTTTAAGTTATTACAATATTTGATGAACAAACAGGGTGATACAATACTTTTGTATGCAAAAACTTACCTTTCCGAGAGACCACAATGTACTGATCACCCAATTCAGTATATCACAGGATCTCAGTAAGAGAGACGTACTTTCTCTGTGCATATCTCCTGTAGCAGATTTACCAGAGGCTGCATGGCTCTGGGTGAATCTCACCCGCAGTTAAGTAATTTACCCCAGCTATTAGCTGTCTCTGGTAAATAGGCTTGTGACAGCTGAGTTAGTGTCTTTTCCGATACTCGCACAGCCCCCAGCAAACCAAGGGTTAAAGCCCTCACTAACCAATGGTAAATCGTTAGCGTTATTTTTACCCCTTAAAACTGTCAGTAAATCCCCCTGAATGTGCATTAATCACAACCTAATTGAATTTTGTACCAGACAACTATGCAAATAGTATATTCCTGTCACACTGTCACTTTCCTACAAGCTCCAAATTTTGATACATGACATGATTTTGATTTAATTTAGGGCTATTGTACCTACTCTTAAGCAACGCTCAATGTGCAGCATAGGAGTAGCCAGTTTTACTCCTGGTGTAATTGAGGGACAGGTAAATCCAAGCCAGGACCAGGTAAATCCAAGCCAGGGGTTTGTGAGGAGGGATTAGCATTGTAGTTTAAGGATTTGCAATCTAAACGGATGCATCTGCCATTCCTTTCTGACGCTGCAAGAATAGCTGCTGCACAACCAATCATATAGCCCTAAGAAGACCACAAGATTGGCTGAAATTTACTGACATATATTGTTATTGTATCACTTGTAATGTTCTTCGCTTTCTAAGATTTCCTCTCTATAAATAAGTATTTTAAATGTGATCTATGTGAGCGCCTTTGTATAATGCAGTCAGGAGGTCTGAAAAAGGTTCCATTAAGATGCATATACTAATGGCCTATCAGTAATCATATTATGTGCCATCTGACACAGAATGATGAGTCATATCCTTTACATCCTAATAGGTGTATCTAAGATAATTTTTGTTCTAGAACTTTACTAAGAAAAATAATGTTGTAAAGGGTAAACTAATTAAACTGATAAATGTGCTATTTCAGCATCTTTAGAATTACAACTACCATTATCCTCTTGGACTTTTAAGTCTGTAATGGTGTAATGTAAACCACTTTAATACTTCTGTAATTTTATCTATTGAAGACACTAACAGGGAGACTCAAAAAGTTCTTATCGTTAAAAATGGTGCTAATTTTGCCCCAACCAATCAGATATTAGTTAACATTTGAAAACTAAGATCTGATTGGTTGGGGCAAAATTAACACCATTTTTAATGATAAGAACGTTTATTCAATAACCCTGTAAATATTTGTTACAATTGTATCTATGCAAGGTGGGTCATATTGGCAGTGAAATCTTTACTCATCTTATTCTCTAAAAAGAAATGTAACATGTTTGTTTTACAAATGCAGCTTAGTCCATAGTCTATAATATGACCATCTGAACTGAGAAATAACAAGCCAATTGTTTCAGCAACCTGTACATTGACTTATTTAAGCAAATCCATGTTATAGAGGGCATAGAATTAGCCTTTTCTTGTATTAAAATTGAAAAAACAGGAGCAATATAGAATGTTTTACAATGCGCCGGTGAGGCCTCATTTAGAATTTGCAATACAGTTGATGAATCCCGTAAACAAAAGGGACATTCCAGAACTGAAGATTGCAAAGAGATTGTTTGCTACATAATCAGAATGGAAGAGATGAAGATAAGCTAACTAAGTTGGGTTGGTAACTTTCACCTTGTATAATTAAAAATCAAAAAAGTAAATTATCTTGGTGTCAGTTTAGCATGAAGAACATTTTTAGATAGTAGAAAGAAGGATTCATTTTCAGGTAAATGGAAATTATTTTTGACATATTGGCAGTCTGATTGTTGTGTCTGCTGGTATTTGACAATACCCAGGGATTCCAAATGTTGATACTAATCAAACATAGGTGTGGCACATACATCACCTGGCAGAACATTTTTGAAGTGGTGCATACAGGAATTTATCAATACTGCTGTAATTACCAAGTGAGGTAGCTCTGTTGTATTCAATTAGATCAACTGGACTTGAAATGTAGTTCTTGAAGACGTTTCGCTAGTCATCCGACTGGCTTTCTCAATTCAGAATGACTTGTACAAGAATCTGTGGCAATTATGTACCCTGGAAAATCCCAATTAGCATATCACAGCCGGTGTTAAGGGTGTGATTGATAGTGACTAAGAGGTGTTAGAACGCCCAGAGTAAGGTGTTAAAACAGCATTGTAACTGGCAGACGTTGGTGTCGAACCCCCCACCTCTATTTAGGCTTGGTTTCTTATTTTCACATAAATGGCCTCCTTAACACCTCTCTTGAACCAGTCACGTTCCTTCGCCAGTATGTTAACATACAATCTTCAAAGGTATGTCCTTTATCCTTAAGATGCAGATACACGGCTGAGTCCTGACCCGAGGAATTGGCTCTTCTGTCTGCCATACGTTGATGCAGTTGCTGTTTGGTCTCCCCCACATACAAATCAGAGCATTCTTCACTGCACCACTGCATATATATGTCGCTTTCTTGTGTTTTGGTATTGGGTCTTTCGGATGTACCATTGCGCTCAGTGTGTTGTTCGTTTAAAAGCAGACAGGGATACGATGTTTTTTGAAAATTTTCTTAATTTCTCGGAGACCCCTGCTACATATGGGATGACCATGTTCTTCCTCCTGTCTTGCTTTTCCCCTTCACTGTTGGTATTCGTGTTCTTTTCTTTCCTTCTACTTCTTTTGACAAAGGCCAGTCTGGATATCCACCACCTATTTCAAATACAGGGATAAGTTCTATAAGCAAAAACATGGATGTGCTTGGGATCTCCAGTTTCACCTATTGTGGCCAACCTTTACATGGAGGAGGTAGAAACACAGGCGCTTAATACCTTTAAGGGCATAGCACCCAGCCACTGGTTGAGATATGTTATGACACATGGGTTAAAATCCACCAGAAGGAAGTACAAGCTTTCACAGAACAATTAATGCGGTGGACCAAAACATTAAATTCACAACGGGAAGAGGTACAAAACAACAAACTGGCTTTCTTGGACTGCTTTGTAGAAGTTAAGGAAAAGGGTAAACTGGAAGTAGAGGTTTACAGAAAACCAACACACACAGATCAGTATTTGATGTTGACTCCCACCACCCTTTAGATCACAAGCTGGGGGTCATCAGAACCCTGCAACACAGAGCCGAGAACATCCCCACTAGCACAGAGGCGAAGGCTAAAGAAATGAAACATCTCAGAGGAGCCCTTAAAACTTGTGGATATCCAGACTGGGCCTTTGTCAAAGAAAGTAGAAGGAAAGAAAGAAACACGATACCAACAGTGAAGGGGAAAGCAAGACAGAGGAAGAACATGGTCATCCCATATGTAGCAGGGGTCTCCGAGAAATTAAAGAATTTTCAAAAAACATCGTACCCCTGTCTCTTTAAACCGAACAACACACTGAGGCAGCAATTGGTACATCCGAAAGACCCAATACCAAAACACAAGAAAAGCGACATCATATCAGTGCAGTGCAGTGAAGAATGCTCTGATTCGTATGTGGGGAGACCAAACAGCAACTGCATCAACGTATGGCCCAGCACAGAAGAGCCAATTCCTCGGGTCGACTCAGCCGTGTATCTGCATCTTAAGGATAAAGGACATACCTTTGAAGATTGTAATGTTAACATACTGGCGAAGGAACTGACTGGTTCAAGAGAGGTGTAAGAGGCCATTTATGTGAAAATAAAAAACCAAGCCTAAATAGAGGTGGGGGGTTCGACACCAACTGTCTGCCATGTACAATGCTGTTTTAACACCTTACTCTGGGCGTTCCTATAACACCTCTTAGCCACTATCTAATCACACCCTTAACACCTGGCTGTGATATGCTAATTGGGATTTTCCAGGGTACATAATTGCCACAGATTCTTGTACAAGTCATTCTGAATTGAGAAAGCCAGTCGGATGACTAGCGAAACGTCTTCAAGAACTACATTTCAAGTCCAGTTGATCTAATTGAATACAACAGATATACCATGACCTGGATGAATGAGAACCTTCACAAGCAAGTGAGGTAGCATTTGCATCTTCTGCCACAGGTTTTAGTCTGCCTAACGTTGCCCATACACTACCTCGACATTACACGGATTAAACATGCAATCCTAGATGATTGTCGAATTGATTGTAATTTCAAGTGGAGCATCAGTTTTACCTGCCGACATTTCCTGGCTGGATCATGTTAACAATCTTAATATCGCAAAATCATCAAGGCCCGGCGGTTGTTGGAACATCACTTGAATGTCAGGAGGTAAATTTGTAGTGTATGGCCAACATAATACCTGATTGCTACTGGCCAATCATCAACTGATCTATTCACAGTGAAGTTGTATTGTTTTTTTTTCTGGATAAACATAATTCTTCTAATGGCTGAAATATTAGCTAATATTTTTTTTTGTTAAAAGAAATGCTTGCTGGTTTCTTGTCTTCCAAGCTGTTTATTTATTTATTCCTTCATAGCTGAAGAGACGGTCCAAAAGAATTATAAGATTTCAAATAAATTATTTATTAGTTATTATATCTGTTTGCATATTCATTTTGCTTCTTTGCCTGTGTGTGAAGATTTGAGGGATAAATGAGCAGTATTTCAGTACATGCAGACTAAGCAAACAGAATTTATTGTTTGAATTACTGGAACAAAAAGAAAATAAGTTGATTAAGAGTTTTACAAAGAAAGATAGGTGCACTCTTTTATCCAACTGGTGGGTGCACACACCTAACAAATTGCACCCTCACAGGAACAGTCAATATCAAAAGTGATAACAAATTGAGGGTGGGTTAAAGGTGCTCCTTCTTCAGGTTGCACCTTTAACGCCCTGAAACACTTTGAGTTGATGTGTGGACACCAATATATTGATTATTTGTTATTTGGAATGTGACCCTCGATTTGGTGACACTTTTGATTAAGAGGTTTCACAGAAATGCAGAGAGAAAGTTTGATAGAAAAGGCCTTACACAATAGTTAGTCATTTGTGTATACGCAATACGTCTGTCTATTACTCTTGTAGTAATAAGTAAATACGTAGGCTAAATTAAGGGGGTTTGACCTGAGTAGCTGTACAGGACAATTTAAAGGGCATGTCAACCATTCAAACAAAAAACTGGTTTACATACATTTGTAACCAGATATTTAATTATAAATTATGTTCCTTTCTGGCAAATGTATCTGCCTCCTTTCTCTTTTCCAAGATCTTTTTATATGCTTGAGCATGTGCAGAGGAGGCAGCAGGTGAAAGAGCAGTCAATCATTGACTGTGGTGTCAGCAGTCACAGCCTTAATTGACAGAAGTTGGAAGCGAGGTCCGGAGCTTACCGGACTTCATTCATGTTCCTAGATGGCCAGCACTTTCCAAGGGCTCAGTTAGGCTCTGAAGGGACCTAAAAAAAGAAAAAGGGGGGGGGGAAAGGTTAGTTAGGGATTCAGCTACCATTTAAACTGTATTTGTTTTTTCAGTATACTTATCCTTTAAAGAAGCAGGGGATGCCTGCAAGACAGGGTTGTCAGGCATCCTGATTGCAGGGACAAAGTCCCGAGTTCGGCAGTCAGGACTGAAATCTCCTCCTCTGTAAAGCACCCTGCCCAGAACACCAACAAACCCCACCTCTCAGCCCACTGACACGCTTCTGCTCTGCCCCATCCTGCCATGAGTTACAGCAGCCAGAATCTGACAGCCTTGCTGCATGGAGACTTTTTTGCCATGCCAATGCTTTGCCCTAGCCCATACCTGTTTCATACCTGTTTCATCCTGTAGACAAGTGATTTAAATGAGCAGTTATAGTATAGTATAGTATAGTATTTGAGGTTGAATAAAGACATACGTCCATCCAGTCCAACCCATCTAGCAATACCCTCATTTCCTGCCTAAATGTTGATCCAGAGGAAGGCAAAAAAAAACCACCAAATTTATGAAGGGGGAAAAAATTCCTTCCTGACTCCAAGTGGCAATCGGAAATTTCCCTGGATCAACTCTACTTTATGAATCAATACCAGTAACTTGTAACATTCCTTGTTTGTAGAAACTCATCCAGCTTTTTATTAAACTGACCAATGAACCTGCCATAACAACGTCCACTGGAACACAGTTCCATAGCTTTACCGTTCTCACAGTGAAAAACCCTTTCCAAGCTTGAAGCCTAAACCTTTTTTCTTCAAGTCTTAAGGGATGTCCTCGTGTCCTTTGACATGTTCTATTGGTGAACAATGCCCCAGATAGTTTATTGTATGGCCCGTTAATGTATTTATACACAGTAATCATATCCCCACGCAAGCGCCTTTTCTCCAGCGTACATAATTGTAACTTTTCTAGTCTCTCTTCATATTTAAGCTCCCCCAATCCCCTTATTAATTTAGTTGCCCTTCTCTGAACCCTTTACATTTCAAAGATGTCCTTTTTGTACACAGGATTCCAAAATTGCACTGCATATTCCGAATGAGGCCTTACCAATGCTTTGTAAAGAGGGAGAATTACATTTTCCTCCCTTGAATCCATACCTCTCTTTATACAAGACAATACCATGCTGGCTCTGGCTGTTGCCGCCTGGCACTGCTTGCTACCTTTAAGTTTGTTATCCACCAAAACTCCAAGATCCCTTTCCAACAGGGAACACAGAGCCATTTATAGTATAAGTAGCACAAGGATTTTTAAGTCCAAAATGCATCACCTTACATTTATCAACATTGAATTTCATCTGCCACTTAGCAGCCCAATGTGATAATCTATCTAGATCCCCTTGCAACGATTGCACATCCTCTGAAGTTTTTAATGGTCGACAAAGTTTTGTGTCGTCAGCAAACACAGAAACCTTGCTGACAATACCCACTTCCAAATCATTAATAAATAGATTAAATAGAAGCGGCCCCAACACAGAACCCTGTGGCACCCCACTTAGCACTTTAGTCCATAATGATGAAGCTCCATTAACAACTACTCTCTGCGTCCTATTCATTAACCAATTTTCTATCCATGTACAAATGTGACTCCCCAGACCAACAGACCTTAGCTTATTCATTAGTCACCTATGGGGGACTGTATCAAAAGCCTTTGCAAAATCCAAGTAAACTACATCTACTGCTATGCCAGAGTCTAAATTTCTACTTACTTCCTCATAAAAGCCAAGCAAGTTAGTTTGACAAGATCTATTCCTCCTAAATCCATGCTGGTTACTACTTATAATGTCAGTCCTTAAAACATACTCTAGAACATGTTCCCTTATTAAACTTTCCAGGATCTTCCCCACCACTGAAGTTAAAGTTACAGGCCTGTAATTACCCGGCTGTGAACGACTACCCTTTTTGAATATTGGAATAACATCAGCCTTTTTCCAATCCAGAGGCACACCACCGGACATGAGGGAATCAGCAAAAATAAGAAACAATGGCCTAGATAAAACTGAACTTAGCTCCTTAAGTACCCGAGGATGTGTTTTATCCGGTCCAGGAGATTTATTAATATTAACCTTATTTAGTTCTTATTGTACCATATCCTCGGTTAACCAAAGTGCACTTGAATCTTTTATACCATTATTGCTACTATACTCTATGATATCTGTACTTGGATCTTCTATAGTGTATACAGAGGGAAAAAAATTATTCAAGACATTTGCTTTATCGCCATCCTCTGTAACTAACTTATCTTATTAATTAATGGTGCCACATTCTCAGTCCTCATCTTCTTACTATTAATATACTTAAAAAGATTTTTAGGCTTAGTGATGCTTTCTTCAGCTATCCTAACTTCATTATTAATTTTAGCTAGTTTGATTGCTTTCTTACACTCCTTGTTACAGTTTTTATAATCCCTAAAGGCCCTTTCCGTTCCCTCGGCCTTAACGGCTTTAAATGCCTTTTTCTTCCTTTCCATTTGCCTCTTTACATCAGAATTCAGCCACATGGGCGTGGATTTATTTTTTTTACATTTATTTCCCAAGGGTATAAATTTAGATGTGAACTGGCTTAAAATCCCATTGAACACAGTCCACTTCTGTTCAGTACCTTTACCTGATAATACATTATCCCAGTTGACATTCTGAAGAGCTGCTTTTAACCTGGGAAAATATGCTTTCCTGAAATTAAATGTCTTTGTTAACCCAGCGCACTTTTCCTTTCGATAACAAAGTCCAAATGCCACTATTTCATGGTCACTATTCCCTAAGCCTCCAGTTACCTTTATATCTATAATGCGCTCCACAATGTTAGATATTACCAGATCCAACAGAGCTCCTTTTCTAGTAGGAACCTCAACCACCTGTGAGAGAGTTCCTGGATTGTTAGGAAAAAATAGTAAAATTTTTTGATAATTTTGCTAATAAACTATAACTGCCAATCAAATTGGTTTTCTAACCTTTGCATCACTAGTTACCGTAAATAAGCTCAAATTAATTTTACACTGGACTTATTCTATAGCCAACCTTCTGATTAATGCTTTTTTCCGAGATTGCTAACATTACCTACCTCCCCATGGTCCCTGAAGCCAATAATCCTTACCTTTCTCTGTCACAAGAAAGCCTGCATCTTACATAGTGACTGGCTGCTTATCAGTGCGCCTCCGCTACATGAGCTCTCTGAGCTTTTAAAAGGGCAAGGACTGGGGAGGATAAATATGGCAGAGAAAGGTAAGGATTATGGCCTTCAGTGGCCACTGGGAGGTAAGTAACTACTGTATAACGCTTTCTGTATTTGGCAGATGGGGAGGGTAAGTATTGTTTGTGTTCTGGGGTGGACATGCCCTTTAATACCCACAAATGAATTGGCTGATGCATTATAGATAGAGCTTTATTGTTATATTGTCAATGATTTGATTTTTAATGTGACAACGAACTATCAGCAATATATTTCAAAATGACACTGCAAGGTATCAGAAATAGACGAGATAAAGCACACTCTGCTCAGTTGTTAACTTTGAAAGAGAGCGTTTTCCACAACATTGAACGTATTGAATTCCCCATTAAATTAACAACACACATTTAAATCCAGTCGTTTCTCTTTCATGAATTAGTGAAGTGTAGTTAGTGTAGTCTTACATAGGCTGGAGATCTGACTTCTACGCCAGTGCTCTCGAATGTTCATGCAAAGTGAAGTTAATTTAAATGGTAATGATGAAGGAGCTTTTCTTTAACTCAAAGATTATTATATAACAATAAGTCATGCAAGCTCAGCTTTCCTCAGAACTCTGAGTTTGCACGTACCAGTATTAAGCTAATTTAAAGGCTTATTCTCTTCCCTTTAATCATTTTCTTTGTGCAATGACCACCCACAAAGCTTAGTGGACAGATGACAATAATAATACAGTAAATAAACGTACACTTATAACACTGTTGTGAATGATTGGTTGCTCAGTCTAAAGGTTCGTACACACGCTCAATTTCTGTGGAGGAACGTCCCCCGACGGCTGAGCGCTACACGCAATGAACAGCCGTTTCAGCTGAGAATCGTCTGTGTGTATGGGGTCGTTCGCGATCAGTCAGTATCAACGAACGACCCCTGATCGAACGCATACACATGGATGATTCTCGTCTGAAACGCCCGTTCGGTGTGTGTAGCGCTCAGGTATGACAACAGGTATATTAGAGCTCCATGTCCTTCAAACCACAGGAAATTGTGTATCCCCCCATCTTAAGGTTCGTACACACTCTCAATTTCCGAGCGAGGAACGACCCCTGACGGGCGAGCACTACACACGATGAACGGCCGTCTCGGCTGAGAATCGTCCTTGTGTATGCATTCGGTCGGGGGTCGTTCTTTGATCTGTTCATGGTGTGTAGCGCTCGCTCGTCAGGGGTCGTTCCTCGCTCGGATATTGAGAGTGTGTACGAACCTTAAGATGGGGGGATACACAATTTCCTGTGGTTTGAAGGACATGGAGCTCTAATATACCTGATCTCAACATAGCTCTGTCAGCATAATGCATCATTTTCATCACTAAAGACAACTGGCCCAATGTAATCACTCTACAGGTACACTATAAGGTACAGATCAGTTTATTACTCAGTCTTCCAGAAATGCTTTAAGCCAAAACTGTGTAGAATTCAATCAAGAAAGCAATCATCAACCTCCATCCTATGTAGAAGGAAATGTATTATATTTATTTGTGCAGTAAATTAAATGCTAAGGATTAGTACTAGAAGGAATTCTGTGAAAATCCGAAAGCAAATCTTTGATGCTATGGGGAAGATTTCATAAGGCAGACAGTACCTTCCTGGTTCCATTGTTTCAGTAATTACTGCATTGTGGGTGCCATGAAAATAAGGTGCAGAAGATTAACGGCTTCCTTCGGGCCTTCTTATATTTGTTAATAAAATTGGGAAAGTGTGGCTTTTACACTTAACTAGCTTTGGACCCTATGCAAAAAGACATTTGTGCCTGCTATGTAGCCAGACTACATAGTAGCACATAAGTGTTTTTTGTATAGGGTAACAGACTGAAGGATAGTTAAAGGGTAACTGTGGTCGCCAATTCTTCCAAACTAGTAAGGATTATATAAAAAGCCTTCCATCATACCTTCAAAATAAAATCTAAATCATATCTCTAAATAACATTTGTGAGAAGTTATTGCTAGAAAGGTTCAGCAGTATTACTTCCTGCTTGAACGATTCCTGTTTTCAGCCATGTGACCAGCTTGAAGTCTTGTGACCAGCATTACTAAATAGAAAGAAATGAATTACCAGTGGAGACACACAATCAAGAGAAGCAAGTTATTGTCCAGCTGTGGTAGTCCTTATGCTTTGATCATTTTTGAGTTTGCCCATTTATACCTGGCCTTTGATCACATCCACAACAGTCCAAATAGAGGTATGCACACACTTGTATTTAAATAACTATTTATTGAGACATTGGTGGTGTGTTTTGACTTGAAATGTTGTGCACCACCAGTGTCACAATGAATACCTCTGTTTGGACCATTGTATATGTATGCTGCTGGTGGTTGCAGCCTTTAGGCCTTTATTACACCATAAAAACTAAACAATAAAAAACAGGTGCACAAGGAGATTTGTGTGTGAATGATCACATCCAACTTCAACATCTTGTTTTCAAGGATCTTGATCTGTGGTTAAACCTGGGATAACAAATGTAGCAGACTGGAGAAGGCTGTCAATGTACTGTATTAAAGGTATATTAAAACATGTAATAAACAGGTTTTTAAGCCTGTATTTTCAAACATACCGTTCGCATAACTGGTAGAATTAGACTCATGTAGAGCTAGTGTACCACGGAGATATATTTTCAAAGCCTATATTCTTGATATTATAGCTGAAATCTGATTCATATGATAAAGATGCAGAAATTTACACCCACCTGCCATATGGTTTACAGTTCAAATATCCAAGAGAATACTACAATTCTGTCAGCTCTTCCATTTAGGATTCATAATAATTAAAGGAAAACTCTTTTGCTGTAGAAAATATCTACACTGATTTTCTGCCTGTCCTGTTTATCTTTCAGGCTATACAAAAAGCAAATTACAGATCCATTGTTGTTCTATGTTGGCTGGGACCTCCCACATTTTTTTCAATTATGAGCAATACTCTAGCTACAACAAAACCCGATCTTTTTAAAGGGCATGCTCACCACCCTACTTTTCTCTAAAAAGTAGGACCCCAACCCCCAGAATGTTAATACGGGTTTCCAGAAGGAAGATACTCACCATAAGTCCGCCGGGCTTCCACACTTCCACACTTTTCTGTCTCCTCTGCTAGCTTTATGAGCTTGCAACTTATTTTGTTGGGTGTAACGTCACCATCATGGCCGTGACTAATGGGTTACACCAGAAAAGACTGCAGAAGGAAGACGAGGGATCGGCAGACTTGGTGATTATTTTCCTTCAGGAATGCCCAGAAGCAAGGTAAATATTCAAGGGCTTGGTGGGGGGGGGGTTCTTGGTTTTATAGAAATTTTAGAACTGGGGAGTAGACGTGACCTTTAAATCCACCCACCCCCCCAAAACTATAGTTTGCCCCAGTGCGGTGTAGTGTAAAATATCCTTACCTTACACCTCTGTTCCTTATGGTTCTCCTGCAGTGCCCATTCAAAGTTCCAGAAAGTGAAGAGTAGGAGCTGTCTGTGAGTCATCTGGTCCCTGCTTCTTCCTTGTCTTCATTGAGGATGCTGGCATGTGCAGGGGAGCCCTACCTTCCTCCCACCCTCCTGATCTCCTTATGGCTGCCGCATGCCCTAGCGTAGCTTACCGCAGCCCACCCCTAACCACCGTGTTAGTTTTGTAAAATAAGTAGAAGAAATATACTCCTTCATTACCTTGGCTTTCTGCATAGCTGGCAGCCACATCTGTGATTGGCTGCCTCTCAGCCAATGACAGACGTGGCTGGCAGTCCATCCCCTCACTACTGCTTCCGGCAAGCAGAGAGCTGGGAGCAGAGCGCTGGGGGAGATTATAAAATTTGCGCACTCCCTTGCTGATTTATCTGACAAGTCCTGACTTCATCCAGGTTAAACAATATAGCATTTGCGCTATAGAATTTGCTTGAAGCAATCGGGAACTTTCAGGTGATACGGCGAGGGGTAATTTTTACAATATTTGTTTGAATAGGTGGTAAGACATAGCTGCACATCTTTACAGAATTTCCAGGGAGATCCACCCAGAGCCGCACTGCCAGTTAGTTTGGTGCCCCTGCTCTGGTTCTCTTGGCTCTCACGGGTAAACCAAAAATCAGTCATGGCCCTGACGATGTCCTGAAGATGTCAAGGCCAGTGACTGGAGGGTCTGCCTCTAAGCATACACAAAGCTCACTGAGCTAATGCAGCATTTAGGGGAAGAGTGTGTGTGTGGTTGGGCAGCAGGCATTGAGTTGAATAACTGCGTGTAAAAGCACTTGAGAGATGTGTGAATATAGTTGTCTCTGGGTTAGGAGGGTGCTACAATCGGAGGACAAATTTTATTTGGGTGAAGGGAGACATGCACTTTAAAACTCAACACACACAGACACACCCACCCATGTTCTCTTACAAAATGCAGTCTATCAAACTAAATATAATGTTTACATTTTTCCTTTCTAGTTAGTTTTGTTGTTCTTTTGTTGTTGTCAGGAATTGCTTTTTATGAAAGTATTTTTATGAAAGTATTTTTACTTTCATAATTTTTTTTACATAGTTTTGCTTATTTACATTTTTATGTGTGATATGGTAGCAGCATCATCAGATCCCCTGCCCTTCATGCTTTAAAACCATGTTACTGTCCCTATTCCCCCTGTCTCCTCCTTATGGGCCCCTATGACCTCTCCACTTGAAACCCCCTGTGGCCCCTCACACTCCTCCTTCAGTCTTCGTAGCTCGATCGCTTCATGGTTTCTTCTGCTTTATCCTGCACTGAGCATGTGCAAACCACAGATTAGAAGGAATAATTAGTATTTGTGATGGCAGATTTTGAACCCCTCCACCCCCTAACTTTCTGATCAGGGATTTCATATCCTGGGCTGTGCAGCACATAGAGTGGTGGTTGAGGGCTCATTTTAAAGGTAGGAACCCGGCCTTTCATATAAAATTAACTTGTTTGGAGCCTACCAAATATTATGATTAGGTTGATATATTAAGAAATTTCTTGGGATTTCATTTATTTTCTTATTGTCCAGATAACGTATTTATCAATTTGGATTTTCATTTTGAGCTCTATCTTTACTATTCCTATTATATCTTAAACATAGTACATTAGGAAGCTGTTATTTTAAAGCAGTTTGTAGTGGAGAGATGTTTCAATTACTCTTTGTTGCTCACTGACTTTTTGTTCTTCTGCATGCGTTACCAGCCTATAGGGCTGATACATTATTGAAGCCCTGCCATATGAATATATACATATTAAGAAGAACATTCCCCCTAAGGAGTTGCTGCATTAATGATTCCTTGTCATAAATACATATTGCTGTAATCAGTATGGACATGTAACCTTAAAAATATTTTGCATTAAAAGCGACCCTTAATGCTGTACATTTATTAATATGAATTGCAGCATGAGGTTTTGACATTTCAGATATTCAGTATTTTGAATTATTGTTTGTTTTCATGTGTAATTATTTACATGTCTGCATCTACAGTAAATGTATATACACTGATATTCGCAAATGTACTCAGATACACTGAATAAGTTGAATCCTAGCAACAATGGACATGTTTGAAATTTTATTATTTTATGGATTCATTAAATAAATGGCATGGTTTACTTCTCATTTACACTATGCATTGCTGGGTGAAGTCTGATCGATGTGAAACCCTTTGTGTAAAAACTTTTTGCCTTTTAAAGGGCATGTCCACCCCCAAAACTGAAATTTAACCCACTACTGGCCCAATGTGTAGTGTTCAAAAATCCTTACCTTACATCCCAGCTCCAAATGGTTCTCCTGCAGTGCCTGTTCAAATTCCCAGAAAGTGAAGAGTATGAGCTGTCTATGAGTCATCCGGATGCCTTCTGCTTCTTCCTTTCCTTGTTGAGGTTTCTTGCATATGCAGGGGAGCCCTCAACCACCCCCCACTCCCCCTCCTACCCTCTGGATCCCTTCATGGCTGCCTTACCCCTAGCTTTACACCCCTTTTTCTTAAGTGTAGGGTACTCCAGACCACCCCCAACCACCAAGTTAGATTCGTAAAACAAGCATACTTATGCTTCTTCATTCCTATAGCTGTCTGCATACCCGGCAGCTGCGTCTCTGATTGGCTGACTCTCAGCCAGTCACAGATGCAGCTCCTGGTCCAACCCGTTGGCAACTTCTGGCAAGCAGGTAGCCGGGAGCAGACCGTGTTGGGAAGGAAGGAGTGTAAGTATGTTTCTTGGGATCTAACTTGGCAGTTGGGGCTGGGTTGGGGTACCCTTCATTACTTAAACAAATTATTTTTGGGGTAGACATATCCTTTAAGGTTAATATCAGTAAAGCACCTGGACCATATATAATACATCCTCAGGTCCTTGGGGAACTAAGTCTAGTTTTATCCAGGCCATTGTTTCTTATTTAGACAGGTTCCCTCATGTCTGAAAAAGTGCCTTTGTAATTCTAATATTCAACAAGGTAGTTGTTCAGAGCCTGGTAATAGTTTTTGTGGATAATAAACCTAAATGTAGCAAGCAGTGCCAGACTGCAAAAGCTAGAGCCAGCAGCATCATTTTTTTTGTATAAAGAGGGGTATGGATTCAAGGGAGAAAAATTTTATTTTCCCTTTTTACAAAGTACTGGTAAGGACTCATTTGGAATATGCAGTGCAGTTTTGGAATCCTGTGTATAAAAAGGACATCTTGGAAATGGAAAGGGTTCAGAGAAGGGCAACTCCATTAATAAATTGAATGGGGGAGCTTAAATAAGAAGACAGATTGGATAAGTTACAATAATACACACTAAAGGCACTTGCGCGGGGATATGATCACATTAATGGGCCATACAATAAACTATCTGGTGCATTGTTCATCAATAGAAGATGTCAGAGGACACGCAGACATCCCTTAAAGGGTAACTGTGGTCTCCAATCTTTCAAACTAGTAAGGATTATATAAAAAGCCTCCCACTATACCTTCAAATTAAAATTTAAATCACATCTATAGATAAAATGTGCGAGAAGTTATTGCAATAGCAATATTACTCCATGCTTGAACACTTCCTGGTTTCAGCCATGTGACCAGCTTGTAGTCATGTGACCTGCCTCTGCCTGCATTAATAGCCTCCCCTATTTTCCCCAGGTACTTCTCCAGGTACTTCCTGTTTTCCCCAGCATTTAGTCTTAACTAAGCATGCTTCACCCCAGGGGGCGGAGGGCGTAGCTGAGGTCTGGTGATGTCACAACCTACTGGAAACAGGAAATTTGAACATTTACCCCAATGCAATTTCTCACAGGCTGCAGCCAGAGATGTGATTGTCAGCTCATTTTAAAGAAAATACTGCAGGCTTTCATTTAACCCTAACTTGTTTGGAGACCACAGGTCTTCAAGCTCGGAAGGCTTATTTTACAATGAGAAAAACTATGGATCTCTCTTCCATTGGATGTGGTGATGGCAGTCTCATTGGATAATTTTAAAAAAAGCTGGATCATTATCTAAAAGCCTTCATACTGTTTTTTTCTTGCCTTCCAATGGATCAACAGTTTGGCAGGAAATGTGGGTATTGCGGAGTAGTTTGGACTAGACGTATGTCTTTATTCAACCTTAAATAATATACTATACTATACTACTATACATTGCAGTTATTCTAATTATTTTGTCTCCTTTGCTGTTTCTCTTTGGCACTTAGGCAGAATAAAGCGTGTTTCTATGTGCTGTCTGAAATCCAGTTTATGTGTTTGTAAATAAAATTAACAGTGTAAAGTACTTGCTTGTATATCCAAAATAGGGGAAGTAGGAACTGCTATTCCTATCTTCTCTATTGGTTTAATATAAATGTGATCACTCTTTTAATTACCAGCACAGGGTTGCTTTAAAGGGTGTCTTTATTCTACAAAATCGAATTTTCAAAAAGCACACCTTTAGTTACAGCAGTATCCCACTGCTCAAAAACGTTTTCCAGATTTTAAATCTGAGCTGTAGATTCTGAGAAATAACCATTTGAAAACACAGCATTAACAGGGAAAGACCTGTCACTCCAGAGGGAATTAGTACTCAATAAACATTAATAATTTAATGACAAAGCAAGCACAGATAAATATGTTAGTACCACCATTTTACTTCTCTCAAATTGTAGTTTCAGAAAATGTAAAGTTGTTTCAGTGAGTATAGTGATATAGTGACCCTTTAAGACCCAGCTCCCGTGCTCACCCCTACCCAATCGGCATGTGATTTCTGTTTGATAGACTGCCGTGGCAATATCTGTCGGTTTAACAAACAAAAACTGATGTCGATAAATGTTCAGATGATACCTTGAACTGCAACCAGTTCAGTTGAATTGTACACTCCTGTACTGTAGTATAGGGTACCTCAGCCCACCCCCAACCGCCAATTTAGATTCTTAAAACAATCCCCAAAAACATACATACCATTTGTTCCTGTAGCTGTCTGTTTCATGTCAAGCTGAAATCTGCTTAAGATGATGTAACAAGGTGGTATAGTTCACTGTATGTTCTCCTTTAATGCAAAAATATATTAAAGTTACTGAACTTAGCTTAGTGATGAATTCAAGTAGACTCTATGGTTAAGGTCTATCCCTTCTGCTACTGAATAGCACTTAAGAAAACAATTCTGTAGATTCAATTGCAACCTTGTGGACATCCTGTAACAGCTTTCTTTTTTACTGTTCTATTCTTGCAGGAAGACATAGAATTGCAATAATTATCTCACTTTAACCGCACAGTTGCATCTTAGAATCTGAAGGTCAAAGATAATACAAGAAACAGAGAAAACACAATTAAAACAAGGGGTGTTGGGTTACTGTATTTTATATTGCGAGCTGCTGCAAGCAGGACCCTCCCATGTACTGGCGTGTGTGTTCTAATTTAAATAGCCTGTGTACAGCAGCTATATTAGGCTCTTTCGATGTCATCTGTTTGTCCCTCCTTACAGACATTTCTTGCCTTTAAGATTTCATTCACACTGCATTTTTATGCGTTGCCACACTTTTGGCAGCCGAGGTCAGGATTAGGTAGGGGTGGGAAAGACAGGTTTTTTTTGAGGTGGGGGTGGGGGGTTGGCAACATGTGGGCGTGCCTGTACCCTCCTCTGTTAGGGTTTCCAGACTGGGATTAGAGCCCAGACTAACTGGACCCTGCAGTTTGGCCTCTCCCACCCAAATCAGGATGTCTGGTAACTGATTGGAATGCATTAGTGGAAACCCTAATGTGGCTTTCTATAGGAAACACATTCTGAAAACTGTACAAAAACACATCTAGTTTGAACCAATAGTTGTATGTGGAGATTGAAATATAACCTTAACTTCTCACCAAAACTTTTATGGGGTTTATACAGGTTTATAAGGCTGAGACCACACTACACCAGACGGGAGCATGAATGAAAAGAGTGTGCGCAGTGGCGCACGTTTTATGTGCATTATCATCTGTTTGCATAATAGTCTGCAATCAGAGTGCATGCGATCCACCAAAAGATGGCAACCCACATTGACTTCACATGCACTGCTCACACACTAACAGTTAGCATGAGAAAATGCGTCAGTGTGGCCTAGCCCTTAGTAAGGTAATTAAAGGGTATCTCCACTCGTTTTTTTAAGTTTTGTGAATCCAGTTCTATTGAAGAACGGGAGGTAAAGGAGCTGTGCCTTACCTTCCGTTTTTCAATAGAACACACAGGAGCCAGGAGACAAGGTAAGGAACTTACCCGCTCGCTCGCTCCCCCGGCGTTTGGTCTGACAGGTCCCGACGGACCTTGTCTTCTATGCGCATAGATCGCGCATGCGCATCGAAGACAAGGTCCGTCGGGACCTGTCAGACTACGCGCCGGGGGAGCAAGCGAGCGGGTAAGTTTCTTACCTTGGCTCCTGTGTGTTCTATTGAAGAACGGAAGTTAAGGCACAGCTCCTTACCCCCGTTCTTCAATAGAACTGGATTCATCAAAATTCACAAAAACGAGTGGAGATACCCTTTAAGCTCCCCAATAATTACCTTTAATCAAGTTTATTTAAAGGACAACACCTTGATATAAAACCTGTAATCTGTGTCCTACCTCTCATTTTGATATGGGCACTGGGAAATTGACCTAAATAACTTGGTTTGTGCTTTACGTCACAGCATTCTAGTATCACACAGTTTGGTCAACGACCATTATGTTTTGCACATGCTCAGTCCTAATAGCTAAGGCAGAAACTTGTTACAGTTGGTCACACCCATTAATAATCTCTAGCCAATCCTTTTACAGGACAGATAAAGCAAGGAAGCATGTGACTGAGGTCTGGAGGTGTGGTCTGACAATGCACATACACACAGATACTTTATACAGTTCTTAACAGGCTTACATTTACTTTAATATAATTTGCTGAAGTGGGATTTTATAGCTTATTGGTGTTTTTAGTTTTTTCTTTTTAGATTCTGGAGTATAAAAAATTGGGTTTAGTTCTCCGTCAACCTTTGACAATGCATTTGGAACTTTGGTACTAGAATGCCACCAGACTTTTTTTATAATCCAGAACTACTAATAGGAGAATGTCTCACACCCACAGCTCTAATTTGGGAAATTATCCTTTATACTAAATCTTCTCTTTCTCTGAATATCAAAATGCCCTGGTGATCCATAAAATCTGTTCATGAATAGGAATTCAGAGGATGTTTTTATGTTAAGAAGTTTTGATTGTGTTTCTTGCTATAAGAACAATTGTGGTAGAGAGAAGAGTAGAGACTTGTAGTTGCATTTATAACTTCATTTTATTGCTGAACCTACTTCCCCTCATCACATTCTCATGCCCTTAAAATCATTTGCAATATTTGTTTTTATAGAAAAAGTTTCTCTGATGATGGAGGAAAAGATAGTGAAGATGAGATAATAAATAGTACCCATTGGGCAGTTTAAAGGAGGAGAGGGCCCACTGATTCTGTGCAATTTTCATGTGACTTTTGTCACATGATACCACATTTTAATGCATTCATGTGGACAGATAGCGAGTATATGAAAGGAATATCAGTGCTTAAAAATATTTCAATTAATAAAAAAGAAAGGCGAAATTTTGATTCTGGAGCACATTGAATGAAAAATGAAACAGCTATGCAGAAAGTGATAAAGGTGGCAATTCGGATGTGCTGAAATAGAGAGAGTTCTGTAGCAAGGGAGAAATATACTGTTCTGCAGAATCAATTTAGAAGACTTGAAATCTTTTATGAAACTGTAAAATGCAGTTTTATCTCAGAAGTGCTGCCAGGATATGGAGTGCAGAAGAGCAATATACTTCAAGTTGGCAGATCCTAATACTGTGTTTAAGAACTTTTGTAAAAAGAATCTGTTTTAAAATTCATGACACAGGGGGGCAGGTGACATATCTGGAAGTATAAAGGTCTCTGTAAAAGTGATTCCCTGCATCTGTCGTATAGTTAACAGTAATAAACCCTTAACCAATAATGAGATTTCACTATTACAAATTGCACAGAAGGAGAAGGTGCTTGGCAGGAGTTGCTATTCTCTGCAATTGCATATTTTTATTCATTTCCAGCCATATATACATGTATTTCAGAAGTGATCTCTGATAGGGGTTTATAAAATCTCAAAACAATATTTTAGGTTTGTATTGATTATGTTGTGCTGATTGAATAAATCAACATTGGAGGTCATGATTATGGAAGATCAGTGTGGTATGGTTAATGTGTTGGCATATAAAGTTAGTTTCACAATTATCCATTCTCATGATGTCCAAGGTGCAATCCCAGTAGGTTACCCAAACACTGACACCAGATTATGATGATTGCCAGGAATTGAAACCTGCTTAGAATAATTCCACTGACTTTGTCTCATGAATTGTTACAAGGAATTATACATGGGTTATGCTTGTGAAGGTTCTCATTCATCCAGGCCATGGTATATCTGTTGTATTCAGTTAGATCAGAACTAAATTTCAAGTCCAGTTCATCTGAACTGAATACAACACATATACATTAGTTATTTAACACAAAACAGAAACCACAAATAGTCTATGCAAACCATGGAACAATAGAAATCCTCAACCCCCAGAAGAATTACCTGCTCATTTACTCAGAGCCACTGGGCAATTATATGGAGTTAAAGTTGTGCCAACTGGTTTGCTATTGACTAGTGAAACTTTAACTCCATATTAGCGCAGGTTACGCAAGACACCTGCTTATCAAGCGCTCGCTATTCAATATCTTGAATACGTATATTACATTTTAAAATCCACGTGCGCAGACGTTTATTGAATCTCGAAAGGGAAATTTACCCGGAGCAATATCGTCTCTTATAAAAAGGGCAAGACAACAGTTTTCTCAGAATCCAGGGAAGTTTGATGTTGGAATTCGTGCCTCACAAGTTGACTAATCACTGGAAAGACCTGTACTCCCACAACTAGGTCATAACACAAGGACATTAAATAGAAATAATTTGGTAAGCAGGCCCATTGCTACTTCATGCACTTGTAAATCACCAAAAATGAAATGCTTTGGTTAATTGCTATAAAGTTTTATCGGGTATCATTGCTTAAAAGAGCTTAACCATCCATCATGTAGTCCAGACTTGGCCCCAGTGCCTATTGCTACATGGACCGAGATTTATAAATAGATGACTTGAAGGAGGCGATAATGGGTTGGCTGTATCACAAAGATAAATACTTCTCCCTTGAAGCAAGTAGCCAAAGTGTGTAGAAGTAAGGGGAAGTTAAGTTGCCCATCCCCTATCTTCCTTACCTTTCAATGTTACTGCCCAATCTTTTTTGCAATCGCGGTTCAATCACAAATGAATTAGCCAGAGCAGAAAGGGTCACAGGAATGTTGGAAGGTAAAACCTCCTTGTCTGCTCATGACTGTTTAATTGAAGAAAGGGAGACAGAGTTCCTTTTCCCTACCGTTCTTCAATTAAACTAAAAAAATCTAAGATACCCTTTAGGCTTTAGAACTTTCTGAGAACTAAAAGTAGAAATGACAGAGAAAAAAAATATCCAAAATATTCCCTAATTCCCACTACAAAATGTTCTTCCAGAGATTTTTTTTTCATCCCTTTGATTAATATAGTAGGTAGTCTAGCACTATCGGCGAACAAGCTTGTAGAAGAGTTTACTGCACCATTCTTTGATAAAGACTGCCTAGATTTGGGAATAAAAAATGCATAGAGCTCCCATCAAGACTTTCCTAAAATTAATTGGAAATGAAAAATCACCGATGTGACACCACGTCTTTCCAGGGTTTATATTTGTATAGAAATGTCATTCATATCACCGATATTAACCACAGTCCTTTCCAGGGTTTCTAATTTGTATAGAAATGTCATTCGATCAACCAATATTAACCACATTCTTTCCAGGGTTTATATTATATATACATGTAGAAAAAAAATAAAAAAAAAAAAAATTCATTCACCAAGTAACATGTCCTTTTCCCAGGGTTATATTTGTTTATAATGTCATTTCATATCATCACCGATAGTAACACCTTTCCAGGGTTTAATATTTGTATAGAATGTCATTCATATCCACCGATATAACACAGTCTTTCCAGGGGTTTATATTTATATATATAATGTCATTCGTATCACCAATAGTAAACACAGTCCTTTCCAGGGTTTTATTTGTAAATAAATGTCATTTCGTATCACCAATATGTAACACAGTCTTCCAGGGTTTTATATTTGATATAAATGTCTTCATATCACCGATATTACCACAGTCTTTCCAGGGTTTATATTTGTAATAAATGTCATTCATAATCACAATAGTAACACAGTCTTTCCAGGGTTTATATTTGTATAAATGGCATTCGTATCACCAATAGTAACACAGTCTTTCCAGGGGTATATTTTGTATATAAATGTCATTCAATCACCGATAGTAAAACACGGTCTTTCCAGGGTTTATATTTGTATATAATTGTCATTCATATCACCATAGTAACACAGTCTTCCAGGGTTTATATTTGTATATAATTGTCATTCCATATCACCAATAGTACACAAGTCTTTCCAGGGTTTATATTTGTATATAAATGTCATTCAATCCCAATAGTACCACAGTCTTTCCAGGGTTTATATTTTAAAAAATGTCATTCATATCACCCATAGTAACACGAGTCTTTCCAGGGTTTATATTTGTATATAAATGTCATTCTGTATCACCGGGGGAGGGGTAGTAACACAGTCTTTCCAGGGTTTATTTTGTATAAATGTCATTCCGTTCACCATAGCAACACAGTCTTTCAGGGTTTATTTTGCTATAAATGTCATTCGTATCACCAACGAAACCACACAGTCTTTCCAGGTTTATATTTGTTATAATGTCATTCGTATCACCAATAGCAACACAGTCTTTCCAGGGTTTACATTTGTATATAAATGTCATTCGTTATCACCGAAGTAAACACAGTCTTTCCAGGGTTTACATGTTGTGATATATAAATGTCATTCATATCACCGATAGTACACAGTCTATCCAGGGTTTTATGTTGTAAATGTCATTCATTCACCAATAGTAACACAGTCTTTCCAGGTTTTATATTTGGTATATAAATGTCTTCATACACGATCAATAGTACACAGTCTTTCATTTATATTTATATATAATGTATTCACATCACCAATAGTAAACACAGTCTTTCCAGGGTTTATATTTATATATAAATGTCATTCTATCAACCGATAGTGACACAGTCTTTCCAGGGTTTATATTTATATAAAATGTGATTCATATCACCCGATAGTAACACGTCTTTCCAAGGGTTTATATTTGTATATAATGTCATTCATATCCCCGATAGTAACACAGTCTTTCCAGGGTTTATATTTGTATATAATGTCATTCATATCCCCGATAGTAACACAGTCTTTCCGGGTTTATATTTGTATATAAATGTCATTCATATCCCGCTATTAACACAGTCTTCCAGGGTTATATTTGTATATAAATGTCATTCATATCACCGATCAGTGACATAGTCTATCCAGGTTTATATTTGTATATACATGTCATTCATATCACCGTAGTTACACAGTCTTTCCAGGGTTTATTATTTGTATATAATGTGATTCATATCACCGATAGTAACACAGTCTTTTCCAGGTGTTTATATATTTGTATATAAATGTCATTCATATCCCCGATAGTAACACAGTCTTTCCAGGTTTAATTTGTATATAAATGTCATTCATATCCCCGATAGTAACCCACAGTCTTCCAGGTTTATATTTGTATATAAATGTCATCATATCCCCGATAGTAACACAGTCTTTCCAGGGTTTAGTTTTGTATATAATCTTCCATTCCTATCACACAATAGTAAACACGTCTTTCCAGGGTTTATATTTTGTATATAATGTCATGCATATCACCGATAGTAAACACGTCTTTCCAGGGTTTATAATTTGTATATAACATGTACATTCATACACCGATAGTACACACGTCTTTCCAGGGTTTATATTTTGTATATAAATGTCAGTTCATATCACACGATAGTAACACAGTCTTTCCAGGGTTTTATATTTGTATAGTAAATGGATTCCTATCCCCGATAGTACACAGTCTTTCCAGGGTTTATATTTGTATATAAATGTCATTCATATCACCGATAGTAACATATCTTTCCAGGGTTATATTTTGTATAAAATGTGTCAGTTATCATACACCGATAGTAAACATAGTCTTTCCAGGGTTTATATCTGTATATAAATGTCATTCATATCACCGATAGCCAACATGTCTATCCAGGGTTTTATATCTGATATAACATGTCTTCATATCACTTGATAGTAACACAGTCTTTTCCAGGTTTATACTTTGTAATATAAATGTCATTCATATCGCCGATAGTACACATCTTCTCCAGGGTTTATATTTGTATATAAATGTCATTTATACACAATGGTACACACGTCTTTCCGGGGTTAATATTTGTATATAAATGTGATTCATATCACCAATAGTAACACAGTCTTCCAGGGTTATATATTTGTACTATAATATATCTTTATCTCACCGATAGTAACACAGTCTTTCCAGGGTTTATATTTGTATAGAAATGTCATTCATATGTCTTTTCCATGGTTTTATCTTGTATATAATTCATTCATATCACCAATAGTAACACAGTCTTTCCAGGGGTTAATATTTGTATATAAATGTCATTCATATCACCAATAGTAACACAGTCTTCCCAGGTTTATTTTGTTATATAAATGGTCATTCATATCGTCCATTAGCAAACAGTCTTTCCAGGGTTTATATTGTATATAAATGTCATTCTACACCGATAGTAACACCAGTCTTTCCAGGTTTAATTTGTATATAATGGTCATTCATATCACCGATAGTAACACAGTCTAATCCAGGGTTTTATATTTTGTATATAAATGTCATTCATATACCGATAGTAACACAGTCTTTCCAGGGTTTATATTGTTATAAATGTCATTCATATCAACCAATAGTAAAACAGGTCCTTTCCAGGGTTTATATTTATATATAAATGTAATTCATATCACACCGATGTAACCCAGTCTTCCGGTTGTTTATATTTATATATAAATGTCTTCTATCACCGATCGTGACACAGTCTTTTCCAGGGTTTTATATTTGTATATATTTGAATTCATATTCACCGATGAGTAGACACAGTCTTTCCCAGGGTTTAATATTTGTATATAAATGTTTCATTCATATCCCCGATTAACACAGGTCTTCCAGGGTTTATATTTGTATATAAATGTCTTCATACCCCGATAGTAACCAGTCTTTCCAGGGTTTATTTTGTATATAATGTCATTCATATCACCGATAGTAAACATATCCTTTCCAGGTTTATATTTTATATAAATGTCATTCATATCACCGATAGTAACAAGTCTTTCCAGGGTTATATTTGTATATAAATGTCATTCATATCACCGATAGTAACACAGTCTTTCCAGGGTTATATTTATATATAATGTCATTCATATCACCAGATAACACAGTCTTCTTTCCAGGTTTATATTTGTATATAAATGTTCATTCATATCACCGATAGTAACACAGTCTTTCCAGGGTTTATATCTGTATATAAATGTCATTCATATCACCGATAGTAACACAGTCTTGCCAGGGTTTAATCTGTATATAATGTCATTCATATCCCCGATATAACACAGTCCTTTCCAGGGTTTATATTCTGTATATAATGGTCATTCATAATCACCGATATTGACACAGTCTTCCCAGGGTTTATATTTGTATATAAATGTCATTCATATCACCCATAGTGCACAGTCGTCTCCAGGTTTATATTTGTAACTAATAATGTCATTCATATCACCACTACAGTGTGGACACAATCTTTTCCCAGGGTTTATAATTTGTATTAAAGTCATTCATATCACCGAAAGTAACCAGTGTTTCCAGGGTTTATATTGTAATATAAATGTCATTCATATCACCAATAGTAACACAGTTGTTTCCAGGGTTTATATTTGTATATAAATGTCCATCATATCACACCACACGCGATAGTAACACAGTGTTTCCAGGGTTTATATTTTGTATATAAATGTCTTCATATCACAACGTAGTAACACCGTGTTTCCAGGGTTTTATTTTGTATATAAATTTCATTCCTATCACCGATAGTAACACAGTGTTCCAGGTTTATATTTGTATATAAATGTCATTCATATCACACCATAGTAACACAGTGTGTTCCAGTTTATATTTGTATATAAATGTCATTCATATCACCGATAGTAACACACGTGTTTTCCAGGGTTTATATTTGTATATAAATGTCATTCATACACCGAGTCGTAACACCGTGTTTCCAGGTTTATATCTGTATATAAATGTCATTCATATCACCGAAGTACACACAGTCTTTCCAGGGTTTATATCTGTATATCAATGTCATTCTATCACCTATAGTAACACAGTCTTTCCAGGTTTATATCTGTATAAATGTCATTCATATCACACCGTAGTAACACCGTCTTTCCAGGGTTATATCTGTACTAAATGTCCATTCATATCACCGATAGTAACACAGTGTTTCCAGGGTTTATATTTGTATATAAATGTCATTCATATCACCGTCGTAACACAGTGTTTCGCAAGGGTTTTATATTTGTATTAATGTCATTCATATCACCGATTACCACAGTGTTTTCCAGTGGTTTATATTTGTATATAATGTCTATCATATCACCGATAGTAACACAGTGGTTTCCATCCAGGTTTTATATTTTTATATAAATGTCATTCATATCACCGATAGTAACACAGTGTTTCCAGGGTTTATTTTGTATATAATGTCATCATATCACCGATAGTACACAGTCTTTCCAGGGTTTATATTTGTATATAATGTCATTCGTATCACCATAGTAACCCATGTTTTCCAGGGTTTATATCTGTATATAAATGTCATTCGTATCACCGATAGTACACAGTCCCTTTCCAGGGTTTTATAGTCTGTTATATAAATGTCATTTCCGTATCACCGATAGTAACACAGTCTTTTTCCAGGGTTATATATTTGTATATAAATGTCCATTCATATCACCGATAGTAACACAATGTCCTTCCAGGGTTAATTAAACCTTCCAGACACAAATTGTAATGTGTTACTAGCCTTAAGAGGAAATGTCTGGTTCTTGTTATAGAAGCTTGTTTGTTATGTGTGTGATGACTCTTTGAGTTGTTGGTAGCCTTACATTACGCTATTGTTGTGTCACTTCCACTGAAGTTACTAAATTGGGAATTCACACTTTGCAGTGAACGTGCATGATTTTATTAGGTCAAAACTGGACTTCATGGGCGTCGACTCTTTCCCGATGGGCGTCGCTGTTTTATGTTGAGTCACCTTCAGGGGTGGTGCTGTGAGGTGAGCACATACATATACTATATGGGAGTGCAGTGGTGAGAATCTATTACAGTCACCTTAGTGATGTCACGTGGTGACTTTCTGTATTCCACTTCTGCCCCTCCCCCTGTCTCCCCGTCCCTGTATTAGTTATTTATATATGAATCCCTGTTTTTATGTGACAGAAACTGTTCCCTATCTCAATATGGGAAATCAGTGGATAAACTATTTTTACATTAACGGTTTCTATAAATGTCTACATCCGGAGCAATAACAGTGGACATGTAGTGAGCTTGTCTGGGTATTATTGTATTATACTGCTATAGCTTAATCAAAATACATACCTAAGTGTAAACGAACAGTACTAGTGCGGACATGCCCGATGACTCGCCTGTGGCATTTGGCTCTGATAGGTCATGGTCAATCAGGCTACTGTGACGAAACTCTATATGGCAGACACGTACTGTGTGGAGCAGTAATGCAGGTACTGTACGTTTAGTTTAGTAACTGGTGTAGTGTACATTAGGGTGTTGGTTAATTGAAATAACAATAAGGTAATGTATCTTACAGAAGGGTGGGTATAACTAATGTCATATATACAATGGGCCTTACAATATCCTCATGTCGGCACACATGGTAGGCCCCATTAACGTTCCACATTGCACAATATTAGACGGTGACATAAACTAATCAAATTGACATCATGCCAGCACCCTGCTACGGCGTACAGGATCCCAGTACACCGTCTAATATAAATATACATAGTCCTTATCTACCGACGCTAGACAGTCCTTTCGAAAAGATACTTTACATCAAACGGGTACAACAGTGCGTAAAGGGTGTAGGAAGCGTTGTTTAAATGTGTGGGAGACGTATGGGGGGGAAAAAGTTACTACTTAATATTTTCGTTACTTCAGACTGGAGACACATCCCACGGGAGAGGGGGGAGAAAGGAGGGCTCGTGCGCGAGCAGAGCTCGAGAAATGGAGGCCGACGACACCTATTTACCTGATTCAGTAAGGAGGGGTTAGGTATAGACCGTTATAAGTAAATATATATAATACACTATAATCCCTCATTCCACACAGTAAGGGGTTCAGGATATCGTACATATGTCAATATATATAATACACTATCCTAATCCTCATATCACACAGTAAGGGGTTAGGATATAACGTATATATAACATAATTAATACACTTAATACCCTCAATACTCAACCGTAAGGGGTTAGGATATAAGTATAATAACAATATTATATTCACTTAAATCACTCATCACAACCCAAGGGGTTAGGAATATAACGTATAATATACAATAGCTTATAATACACGTTAATACCCTGCATATCACACAGTAGGGGTTAGATATAACGTTACTCATACAAATAGATATAATACACTTATAATAACACCTCATATCACACAGTAAAGGGGTTAGTGAATATAACGTTATATCCACAATATATAATACTACACTTATAATACCCTCATATCACACACAGTAAGGGGTTGGATATAACGTATAAATACTAATATAAGACACTATAATACCTCATACATTAGGGAGATAACATTAACATTATAATACACTATCGACTCATATCACACATATGGGGTTAGGATATACCGTACTAATTACATATATAATACACTTAATAATATCTTCTATCCACAGTAAGGGTTAGGATATACGATAAATAATACAATATAATAGATACAACTTATAATAACCCTCATATCACCATAAGGGGGGAGGGGTATAAACTGTAATAATAATACAATTATATAATACACTTATAATATCCTCATATCACACAGTAAGGGGTTAGGATATACGTATAATATACAATATATATAATACACTTAAATGATCCGCATATCACACAGTAAGGGGTTAGGATATAACGTATCATATACAATATATATAATGCACACTTATAATATCCTCATATCACACAGTAAGGGTTAGGATATAACGTAATAATATCAATATATATAATACACTTATAATACCCTCATATCCACACAGTAAGGGGGTTAGGATATAACGTATAATATACAATATATATAATACACTTATAATACCCTCATATCACACAGTAAGGGGTTAGGCATCTAACGTATCATATACAATATATATAATACACTTATATACCTTCATATCACACAGTAAGGGGTTAGGATATAACGTATATAATACAACTATATATAACACTTTACAATACTCCTCATATCCACACAGTAGAGGGGTTAGGATATACGCTTATAAGATACAATATATAAATACACTTATATAACCCGCATATCACATCAAAGTAAGGGGTTTTAGGATATAACGTATAATATGAATCTAAATATATACCCACTTATATATCCTCATATCACACAGGAGGGTAGGATATATATAATATATCAATATATATATAATCCACTTATAATACCCTCCTATCAACACAGTAAGGGGTTAGGATATAACGTATAATTACAATACATATAATACACTTATAATACCCTCATATCACACAGTAAGGGGTTAGGATATAACGTAATATAACAATATAATAACATACACTATATACTACCCTCATATCACACAGTAAGGGGTTTAGGATGACTAACGTATAATAATACAATTATATAATACCACTTATAATCATCCCTCATATCACACAGTAAGAGGGTTAGGATATACCGATAATACTCATATTATAATACCACTTATGAATAACCCTCATATACACAGTAGGGGTTAGGATATAACGTTAATATCAATATATATAATACAATTATAATAGAGACCCTCATATTCACACATAAGGGGTAGATATAAATTAACTTATCATACTTAATATACCCTTATCACAGTAAGGGGTAGACTAATTAATACAATTATAATACTATACATCACACATGGGTATATAGAATACAATTTAACTACACTTATAATACCTTCATACATTCACATAAAAAATCCTATTCACACTCATTAAGGGGTTAGACGTATACTAATCAATATATAATACATACATTTATAATACCTATACATACACCATCATTCACAAATCACACGTAAAGGAGAGGGTGAATAGCATATAATTTATATCAATATAATATATACACTATCTATCCTCATTCAAACAGAGTAAGGGGTTAGGATATAACGTATAATATACAATATATATAATACACTTATAATACCCATATCAACCTCGTGACACTATGTCAACTATTATACCTAGTAATTCAACACAGAGGGGTTAGGATTATAACGTATAATAATACAATAATATAAAGTAACACTTATAATAACTCCCTCATAATCACACAGAGAACAACCAGAGAGGTGAGTTACGCTATATACAGATAAATATCACGAAATACCCTATCACGTAGGTAGGATCACGTATACTATACAATAATAACTATAAACCCCATATCCAACAGTAAGGAGTTTGGATATAACATAATGTTCAATATAGTATAAACTTATAATATTCCTCATCTCAAACAGATAGGGGGTTTATGGATATAATATTAATATACAATACATCAACACTATAATACCCAAAACATTATAATACCCATCCCTCATATCACACAGTAAGGGGTTAGGATTAACGTATATATAGTGTACAATATATAAATACACTTATATACCACCGCTCCAAAAACTTATAAACCAAAATATAATATAATAACAATACCAAATCCCCTCCTATCACCACACAGTAAGAGGGGGGTTAGGATATAACGTATAATTACAATATATATAATACACTTATAATACCCTCATATCACACTATCACAGACACACACAACAAAAGTATCACACAAAAACAGTAACAACGGGTTAGGGGAATACACGTATCATATACAATCAATATAATAATAATACTTATTATCCTACATATCACAAATAAACTCCCCTCATAAAATATCCAGGCACAAAAAAAAAATGCACATATATATCACACGAGTAAGGGTTTCGGAATAACGTATAATATACAATATTATAATACACTTTCAGCATCGCTCATAAAAAACCTCATATCAGAAAGTAAAAAGGGGTTAGGATATAACGTATAACATATCCATATGTATAGACAGCTTTATATAATATCCTTATATTACACAGTAAGGGGTTAGGATATAACGTATAATATACAATACATATATACAGCTTATGCATACCAACTTCAATATACACAACAACACAGTCAGGGGTTGGATATAACGTATAATATACAATATCTATACTAAATATACAATACACTTATAAAATATTCCTCATAAATTCACAAAAAAATCACTCGTAAGCGAGTAAAGTGGAAGAAGGGTTAGGATAATAAAACGTATAAGATACAAAAATCATATAGAAATATACACAATAACCTTACTAAATACCAATAAAACCTAAAATACATTCACACCGTAATGGTTAGTTCTAACTTATAATAATACAATATATATAATAACACTTATAAATATCCTCATAAATCACCACACCAAATCACAAACATTAAGGGGTTATGACGAATATAAACGTATAATATAAATACAATAAATATAATAAAACAAACTATAATGACCAAAAAGAAACATTCATATCACACACCCGTATAGGGGTTAAGATAAAACCGTCTAAGATACAAGTAGTAATAATACACTTAAAATGTCCCCTTATATTACAAAAAACGAACACCGTAGCGGAGCGAGGGTTAAGAGAATAACGTATAATATACAATAAAAAACCAAGAGTATAATACACTTATAAATACCAAATGCCGCGGGAAATCTCATATCCAATCAAACAAAAGCACAAGTAAGGTTTAGGATAAGTAACGGAGATAAAAATACAATATATATAGTAAAAAAAAACACTTATAAATACCCTCATAAAAGATCACAGGGATCAACAAACAGAAACGGGAAGGGGTTTAGGATATAACAAGGGTTTAAATAAATAATAATACAAGATATTAGTAATATAGTACAACTTATAATAATCACTCATATATCACAAAAAAGAAAAACAGCAATAGTCAAGGGGTTCGGGAATATAACGTAATAATATAACAATACATAAATATATACACTACAAAAATATCCTCCACAGCGATATAAAATTGGGGGGGAGAGAGGGACAGGGTGCAGGATGCATCATAAACGGATGCGCATCGGAATCGTGAGAATTTTTGCATTCCTACAATTTCCATTTTAACTAAAATCGCATTCGCAGTCACGTCAAAGCAAAGCAAAAACGTGTTAGTGTGCCTAGCCCTTATTGTTAAAAGTCCTTCTGAAATTAGAAAAGCGCCGTCGGATAAACAACTTCTTCAAGTTTAGTTGATTTAACTGAATACTACAAATATGCCCTGACTGAATGAATGAATAAGTAGGATTTTGTACGTTATATGGGGATAATTTTTGGCATGAAATCTAACTTCAAATGGGACATTCTATCATATCTTCTGCGTAGCAGCCAACGTTCACAGGCATGACAGTTATATCATGGCCAATGACTTATGGATGCTTCATGAGTTGCCTCCCCAGCAGCTGTGTGAGCTTGTAAAGCTGTCATAGGACTGGGTCCGACAAGGAAAAAGAAATCTACATTTAGAGTTCCTGGCAAAACAGGTATGTGTTATGTCTTGGGGGGGTCCTTATGTTTGGTATATGTAAAATACATACAAACACACAAACCCCACAATATTTTAATGTTCCCTACTCCTTAAAAGTTTTCCTGCCATTAAATTTCACTAAATCAATATAGAAGATAGCTGAAAAAATCTTCCACTAAACACAAAGAAAGTTAGAATATCTGTTGACACAGAATGGGTTAAAGCATGTATTTCTTGACATATACTCTGATATATTTCTCTTTCCATGGATGAGTGCAATCAATTACATATATTATCTGTGAGACTATCATTAGTCATTCCCATGGCCAAAGCGATGCCCTGAGGCCATTCAAGGGTTGAATGCACAAAGCTTTTAAAACTGAATCCCGATTTGCTAAAAAGACAAATTTTTATTTGTATGCTGAATGGAAGAGCAGTCTGGTTCATAGGTTAACATCTTTCTTTTAGAAAAAATGTGAGCTTCATTTTATTTTTGCAGCATCTTAAAGGGCCATGTAAGTTTTAAAAAATTAATCTAAAACTTTTCCAACATGAATTATAATGTATAAAGTTCTGTCCAAATACTTATTTGCAAAGGATATTTTGTTAAATCTGTAACGAATTTAAAGGGCATGCCCCCCCCCCCAAACCACGATTCTCCTAAGTCCACAAATCTTAACATATACTCCTCTTCTCCATATTGTGGCCGTCAGTTAAGGCCATGGCACCTGCTTTATGATCACAAAGCTGTATAGGAGAGCAGAGAGCAGCGAGGGATCAGAGCAGTGAGAGACTGAAGGAGTTCAGGGCAAGATATCTGGACGAAGGAGTGCTGGGAAGATAGGTAAGTATTACTAAATGAATTTTTGCAATATATTTCCATTGTTTATTTTGCATAGTTTTGAAGATATTTACATTTTTGTGTGTGATATGGCAGCAGCATCACCAGGTCCCCTGCACTTCCTGCTCTGAAACTCTCAGTCAATCTGTCCTGTGTCTCCTCCTCCCCTTTGCAGCCCCCCTGGTCCTTCCCACTCATGGACCCCATCGCCCATTATCTTACAGCCCCATGTGGCCCCGCCCATTCGTGGATGCCTAAGCCCCGCCCACCCACAGGTACCTAAGCCCAGCCCACTTGCGGGTGCCTAAGCCCCGTCCACTTGCAGGTGCCTAAGTCCGTCCACTTGCAGGTGCCTAAGCCCCTCCCACTCGTGGGTGCCGTGGGTTGCTCAGACCCCCCCTACAGAAAACTCTGTGGAAACCGCCTTTTCAGGCAGATTGAGAACAGAGTGAGAACTCTGCCTGAAAAGGCTGTTTTCACATAGTGGGAGAGAAGGGCTGAGGAGGAGGGACTTCCTGTCTCCCTCACACACTGAGGGAGTCTGAGGCTGTGCTCGCCGGTGGCACTGTGCAGGTCCAGACTATAACCATGCTCCCTTGTACTATATCCGCATGCATAAAGGCAAGTACACTTTTGCTGTGGAGATACCCTCTAACACGGACTTGTTGTAAATTGACAGGCCTGATGCGATCAGTTTTTAAGATTGCATCTATTTGGTAATTGCGGTGTCCATGCCCCATGATTTTTGAAGCGGTATAGTGGGGGCTCTTTCAATTTCTTACGTTCTCAACAATACAATTACTTTACTTTTCCCCTGCATGTATTTAAGTCCTTGGGAAAAGCAGCAGAGCTGTCAGTCATGGTTCAATCAACATGTTCATACAGCTCTTTTGAACAACTAGACATTAAGCCTGTTACATTAACGGGAGCTAGAAGCCCAGAGTCCCCCCTGTGGCAAAGTCCCTCCCCCCTGTGGCAAAGTCCACATATCATAGCCAGGTGTTAAGGACCTTCTGAATAATGCAAGGCGTGATTGCATTGTGGCTAAGAGGTGTTAAAGGAATGTATTTCCTTATGGTGTATTTTAACCCAGGTGTCATCCACATATATGAACCAGTGGCTGGGTGCTATGCCCTTAAAGGTATCAAGTGCCTGTTTTTCCACTTCCTCCATGTAAAGGTTGGCAAAAAATAGGTGAAACTGGAGATTTTTAAGCACATCCATGTTTTTGCTTATAGAACTTATCCCTGTATTTGAAATAGGTGGCACCGTAGGGAACTCACCTGTTCTGGGTTAAGATCAGTTCTGCTGGTAAGAGTGCTTGTCTTGGCCTAGCCGTTTTCTCACCATGTCAACAGCTTCCTTGGTGGGTATACAGGTGAAGAGAGATGTCACATCACAGGACACCATAGTTTTTTCTGCACCAAGTACTATATCTTCAATCTTGTTGGTGAAATCCTGGGAGTTCTGGGTGTGATGCTAAGTATTTTCTGAGTTCTGGGTTCTGATGTTGGCTAAGTATTTTGCCACCCTGTATGTTACAGAGTTGATGCTGCTGAATATAGGTCTTAGTGGTGCCCCTTCCATATATGCATGTAAAACCTTACCCTGAGCAGTTCCTATAACACCTCTTAGCCACAATGCAATCACGCCTTGCATTCAAAGGTCCTTAACACCTGGCTGTCATATGCTAATTGGGACTTTCCAGGGTACATAATTGCCAACAGATTCTTGTACAAGTCATTCTGAATTGAGAAATCTAGTCGGATGACTAGCGAAACGTCTTCAAGAACTAAACTTCAAGTCCAGTTGATTTAACTGAATACAACAGATATACCATCACCTGGATGAATGAAAACCTTCACAAGCAGGAAGACTCCTACTCTTCACTTTTTCCTGCACTTTTATTAGACACTGTAGGATAATCATATGGAGCAGAGGAGAAAGGTAAGAATTTTTTTAACAAAACAAAGTTGAGCCAGCAGTGCGTTAAATTTTAGTTTTGGGGGAGGACATGCCCTTAAAGCAACCAGGCAGCGCATAACTTAACTCCTTTAGAAGGACCACAATCCTGCAATGCAGTAATTCTTACAAGGGATTACTGCATCACAGGAACTTAGGCAGGTAAATGTGCTGGTTAGGCATAAAGAATCTTTAACAGGAGTGATAACCCAGACAAGAACTCACCCCTACCTTACACTTTTTACAAATAGTAACAGGCCAGATGTCTACAAGAGGTTGATAATGTGTCTACTGCATTTACTTTATAAACATTAGAAACTCTGCAAGGAAACAAGTACACCAGCCTGGTGTAAATAGCCTGTTAAATGGTGTGCTACTATGTAGTAATGTTCTGGTTATATATTAAAGTTCATTAAAACATGTCATGCAAAAGTTAAAACAAGTACCTTTACAAGATGTCAACTGTCTGACATTTAATATCCAAACGAACATCCAAGCACAGCAAATATTAATTGATGCACACATGGCACTCATGATATTATGGTCATTGTAGTCTTAGAAAGTACAATAAACCACACAGCCCGAGGGTGTAATTTACAAATAAACAATCCTGTCATAAATTTCACACCTCGGATGTCAAAAAGTTCACACCTTAGCTCAGTGTTTATCAACCTTTTTATCTGTGGGGACCCCTTAAAACAATTTTCATGTCTTGGGGACCCCCTACATAAAATTATGATTATATATTATTTTACTTTGTCATCAAATGATCAATAACTTTATTTATACAAATATAATTGATAGATCTATAAATACATCTCTATTGAAAAAAATGCACTCAAATTCACATCAGGGTGGGAACCCTTACATTAAAACATTAGTTATTTTTATTTATATCTCAGACATCAACACCAAACACATAATTCATACATAACATAAAACACAAAATGATAAATATATAGAAAAATATATCTGTTTTCATCAAAATGCTGGATCCATAAATTTATGGCAATCTCTTGACCCCCATGCAACCTCTCAGGGACCCCTAAGGGTCCCCGGACCCCTGGTTGAGAAACACTGCCTTAGCTTATATAGCTTTCTCACTTAAGCTAATACAACTGTTGCAAAACCTTTAAATTAAACAAAGGTTCTGGAGTGTTACAATTTGTCATCAAAACATACATTTCTAGTTTATAATAGATATTTCCCCATACAGTACTTTAAAGAAATATCTGGTCACACCAACGTTTTACAAACTTTAAAAAGCACTACGCCTGCAACTTTGTGCATTTACAGTCACAAACCTACTCTGTGAGATCTATTATTCTTATAAATGCCTTTTAGATATGTCATCAGTAATTATTAGTGATTAGCTATATCATCAGTGTCACGTGGCTCATAAAAATGTGTGTATGGCAATATTGTTTCCACTACTTTAAAGGGCATGTCCACCCCCAAAACTATAATCCCCCCCACTACTGGCCCCATCATGTGTGTAGTTTAATCCTTACCTCACATCCCAGCTCCATAAGGTTCTCCTGTAGTCCCCCCCCCCCCCCAAAGTCCCAAAACTGCCCACCAGGAGGATAACAGAGTCCATATAGGACTTTGCCTCCTACCTGGCATCCGGGAGAAGTTTGACATGCGTACTGCAGCCCTTCTCCCCCTCCCTCTCAGGATTCCCTCCCCCTAGTGTGAAACCCTTAATGTATAGGATTCCCCCTGTCAGCCCAGCCCCAACCGCTATATTTATATGTTTAGAAATGCCTCTGCTTGCATTTTCTCGCAAGCAGAGGGCCGGGAGCGCGGCGGAGGAAAGAGGGGAGGTAAGTAGAGTTTGTCACTCAACCAACTGGAAGCAGGAAATTTGAATATTCACCCCAATATAATTACTCACAGGCCAGAGATGTGATTGTCAGATCATTTTAAAGGAAACTGCCTGCTTTCACTTAACCCTAACTTGTTTTTGATGCATTGAAAATTAAAGCTGCTTTATAAATATGGTGAAATGCATGATGTTTTTAGGCGTTAAAAAGCAGAGAAAAGAGCACTCCTTCATAAATACGCCCAAGGTCTCTAATTGTGGTAAATCAATTTCTGAGCCACATCAACCCACAAGTGCTGCTTTTCAACTGCCACAGTGGTATAACTACCATCCCCGTGAACATGGGGGCCTAGGAGAAACTGAGAGTTTGCAAAAGAGCTGATCACAGACCCACACAAACATTACAAGAATACAGCTTTAATTTTAACTGACCATTCTAATCACCTCACAATTCTAGAAAAAAACAAAAACATAACAATTGGTATTAAACTATTCAAAATAAGAAAAAACAGAAAAGGGATTAATTTTCCTTTTAAACTATCCAAATTGTAAAACAAGTTTTATAGTTTTACAAGGCCTATTCATTTTTTTATTTACCCGTATATACTTGAGTATAAGTCGATCCGAGTAACAGGGGAAAGAGGAAAAACAAGGGGTGAGGGAGCACTTTGTGCAAAAAAATCAGTAGAAGGGAAAGAAGCAGAAGACAAAAACGGACGAATCGGGCCGCTCGGCAGTGAACGGTGGAGAGAAGAACGGAACAAACAGGGAGTGAAGGGAACAAAATGGTCATGGGGGGGGGCGGGCCAATGTCTGGTAGCGAGGGCAGATCTCCGAAAATTAAATAGAATTTTCAACGAAGAACATCGGGATTTAAAAAAAAACCAAAACAGAATCCGTGCTTCTGGTGAACGAAAAAAGCCGCACAACAGAAAAACCTGAGCGCAATTGGTTACATCCGAAAGACCCAATACCAAAACACAAAAAAGCGACATCATATATGCGTGCTGCAAAGTGAAGAATCGCTCTGATGTCGTATGTGGGGGAGACCAAACAGCACTGCATCAACGTATGGCCCAGCACAGAAGAGCCAATTCCTCGGTCAGGACTCATACGCCGTGTATCTGCCATCTTAAGGATAAAGGACATACCTTTGAAGATTGTAATGTTACAAACGGGCGAAGGAACTGACGGTTCAAGAGAGGTGTTAAGGAGGCCATTTATGTGAAATAAAGAAACCAACCTAAATAGAGTTGGGGGGGTTCGACACCAACTGTCTGCATGTACAATGCGTTTTTAACACCTTACTCTGGTGCGTTCCTATAACACCTCTTAGCCACTATCTATCACAACCCCTTACACGCTGGCTTGCTAATTGGGATTTTCCAGGGTACATAATTGCCACAGATTCTGTACAAGTCATTCTGAATTGAGAAAGCCAGTCGGATGACTACGAAACGTCTTCAAGAACTACATTTCAAGTCCAGTTGATCTAATTGAATACAACAGATATACCATGACCTGGATGAATGAGAACACTTCACAACAGCAAGTGAGGTACATTGGCATCTTCTGCCCACAGGTTTTATCTGCCTAACGTTGCCCATACACTACCTCGACATTACACCGGATTAAATGCAATCCTAGATGATTGTCGAATTGATTGAATTTCAAGTGGAGCATCAGTTTTACCTGCCGACATTCCTGGCTGGATACTGTTAACAATCTTAATATCGCAAATCATCAAGGCCCGGCGGTTTGTTGGAACATCACTTGAATGTCAGGAGGTAAATTTGTAGTTATGGCCAACATAATACCTGATTGCTACTGGCCAATCATCACTGATCTATTCACAGTGAAGTTGTTTGTTTTTTTTCTGATAAACATATTCTTCTAATGGCTGAAATATTAGCTAATATTTTTTTTTGTTAAAGAAATGCTTGCTGGTTTCTTGTCTTCCAGCTGTTTATTTATTTATTCCTTCATAGCTGAAGAGACGGTCCAAAAGAATTATAAGATTCAAATAAATTATTATTAGTTATTATATCTGTTTGCATATTCATTTTGCTTCTTTGCCTGTTGTGAAGATTTGAGGGATAAATGAGCAGTATTTCAGTACTGCAGACTAAGCAACAGAATTTATTGTTTTGAATTACTGGACAAAAGAAAATAGTTGATTAAGAGTTTTACAAAGAAAGATAGTGCACCTTTTATCCAACTGTGGGTGCACACCCTAACAAATTCACCCTCACAGGAACAGTCAATATCAAAAGTGATAACAAATTGAGGGTGGTTAAAGGGCTCCTCTCAGGTTGCACCTTTACCGCCCTGAAACACTTTGAGTTGATGTGTGGACACCAATAATTATTATTATTTGTATATTGGAATGTGACCCTCGATTTGGGTGCACTTTGATTAAGAGGTTTCACAGAAATGCAGAGAGAAGTTTGATAGAAAAGGCCTTACACAATAGTTAGTCATTTGTGTATACGCAATACGTCTGTCTATTACTCTTGTAGTATAAGTAAATACGTAGGCTAAATTAAGGGGTTTGACCATGAGTAGCTGTACAGGACAATTTAAAGGGCATGTCAACCATTCAAACAAAAAACTGGTTTACATACATTTGTAACCAGATATTTTTAATTATAAATTATATTCCTTTCTGGCAAATGTATCTGCCTCCTTTCTCTTTTCCAAGATCTTTTTATATGCTTGAGCATGTGCAGAGGATGCAGCGTGAAAGAGCAGTCAATCATTGACTGGGGTGTCAGCAGTCACAGCCTTAATTGACAGAATTGGAACGAGGTCCGAGCTTACCGGACTTCATTCATGTTCCTAGATGGCCAGCACTTTCCAAGGGCTCATTTAGGCTCTGAAGGGACCCTAAAAAAGAAAAAGGGGGGGGGAAAGGTTAGTTAGGGATTCAGCTACCATTTAAACTGTATTTGTTTTTTCAGTATACTTATCCTTAAAGAAGCAGGGGATGCCTGCAAGACAGGGTTGTCAGGCATCCTGATTGCAGGGACAAAGTCCCGAGTTCCAGTCAGGACTGAAATCTCCTCCTCTGTAAAGCACCCTGCCCAGAACAACCAACAAACCCCAACCCACTCTCGCCACTGACAGCTTCTGCTCTGCCCCCATCCTGCCATGAGTTACAGCAGCCAGAATTCTGGACACGCGCCTTGCTGCATGGAGACTTTTTTCATGCAATGCTTTGCCCTAGCCCCTACCTGTTCATACCTGTTTCATTTCATCCTGTAGACAAAGTGATTTAAATGAGCAGTTATAGTATAGTATAGTATAGTATTTGAGGTTGAATAAAGACATACGTCATCACAGTCCAACCATCTAGCAATACCCCATTTCCTGCCTAAATGTTGATCCAGAGGAAGGCAAAAAAAAACACCAAATTTATGAAGGGGGAAAAATTCCTTCCTGACTCCAAGTGGCAATCGGAAATTTCCCTGGATCAACTCTACTTTATGAATCATACCAGTAACTTGTAACATTCCTTGTTTGTAGAAACTCATCCAGCTTTTTATTAAACTGACCAATGAACCTGCCATAACAACGTCCACTGGAACACAGTTCCATAGCTTTAACCGTTCTCACAGTGAAAAAACCCTTTCCAAGCTTGAAGCCTAAACCTTTTTTCTTCAAGTCTTAAGGGATGTCCTCGTGTCCTTTGACATGTTTCTATTGGTGAACAATGCCCCAGATAGTTTATTGTATGGCCCGTTAATGTATTTATACACAGTAAATCATATCCCCCCAAGCGCCTTTTCTCCGCGTACATAATTGTAACTTTTCTAGTCTCTCTCATATTTAAGCTCCCCCAATCCCCTTATTAATTTAGTTGCCCTTCTCTGAACCCTTTCATTTCAAAGATGTCCTTTTGTACACGATTCCAAAATTGCACTGCATATTCCGAATGAGGCCTTACCAATGCTTGTACAGAGGAGATTACATTTTCCTCCCTGAATCCATACTCTCTTTATACAAGACAATACCATGCTGGCTCTGGCTGTTGCCGCCTGGCACTGCTTGCTACCTTTAAGTTTGTTATCCACCAAAACTCCAAGATCACCTTTCCAACAGGAACACAGAGCCATTTATATTAAGTAGCACAAGGATTTTTAAGTCCAATGCATCACCTTACATTTATCATCATTGAATTTCATCTGCCACTTAGCAGCCCAATTGATAATCTATCTAGATCCCCTTGCAACGATTCACTCCTCTGAAGTTTTTAATGGTCGACAAAGTTTTTGTGTCGTCAGCAAACACAGAAACCTTGCTGACAATACCCACTTCCAAATCATTAATAACTAGATTAAATAGAAGCGGCCCCAACACAGAACCCTGTTGGCACCCCACTTAGCACTTTAGTCCATAATGATGAAGCTCCATTAACAACTACTCTCTGCGTCCTATTCTTAACCAATTTTCTATCCATGTACAAATGTGACTCCCAGACCAACGGACCTTAGCTTATTCATTAGTCCACCTATGGGGACTGTATCAAAAGCCTTTGCAAAATCCAAGTAAACTACATCACTGCTATGCCAGAGTCTAAATTTCTACTTACTTCCTCATAAAAGCCAACGCAAGTTAGTTTGACAAGATCTATTCCTCCTAAATCCATGCGGGTTACTACTTATAATGTCAGTCCTTAACACATACTCTAGAACTGTTCCCTTATTAAACTTTCCAGGATCTTCCCCACCACTGAAGTTAAATACAGGCCTGTATTACCCGCTGTGAACGACAACCCTTTTTGAATATTGGAATAACATCAGCCTTTTCCAATCCAGAGCACACCACCCGACATGAGGGAATCAGCAAAAATAGAACACAGGCCTAGATAAAACTGAACTTAGCTCCTTAGTACCCGAGGATGTGTTTTTATCCGGTCCAGGAGATTTATTATTAACCTTATTTAGTTCTATTGTACCATATCCTCGGTTAACCAAAGTGCACTTGAATCTTTTATACCATATGTACTTCTATACTCTATGATATCTTGTACTTGGATCTTCTATGTGTATACAGAGGGAAAAAAATTATTCAAGACATTTGCTTTATCGCCATCCTCTGTAACTAACTTTCTTATTAATTATGGTGCCACATTCTCAGTCCTCATCTTCTTACTATTAATATACTTAAAAAATTTTTAGGCTTAGTGATGCTTTCTTCAGCTATCCAACTTCATTATTAATTTTAGCTAGTTTGATTGCTTTCTTACACTCCTTGTTACAGTTTTATAATCCCTAAAGGCCCTTTCCGTTCCCTCGGCCTTAACGGCTTTAAATGCCTTTTCTTCTTCTTCTTCCATTTGCCTCTTTACATCAGAATTCAGCCACATGGGCGGGATTATTTTTTTTAACATTATTTCCCAAGGGTATAATTTTAGATGTGAACTGGCTTAAAATCCCATTGACCACAGTCCCTTCTGTTCAGTACCTTTACCTGATAAACATTATCCCAGTTGACATTCTGAAGAGCTGCTTTTAACCTGGGAAATATGCTTTCCTGAAATTAAATGTCTTTGTTAACCCAGCGCACTTTCCTTTCGATAACAAAGTCAAATGCCACTATTTCATGGTCCACTATTCCCTAAGCCTCCAGTTACCTTGTATATCTATAATGCGCTCCACAATGTTAGATATACCAATCCAACAGAGCTCCTTTTCTAGTAGGAACCTCAACCACCTGTGAGAGAGTTCCTGGATTGTTAGGAAAAAAGTAAAATTTTTTGATTAATTTTGCTAATAAACTATAACTGCCAATCAAATTGGTTTTCTAACCTTTGCATCACTAGTTACCGTAAATAAGCTCAAATTAATTTACACTGGACTTATTCTATAGCCAACCTTCGATTAATGCTTTTTCCGAGATTGCTAACATTACCTACCTCCCCATGGTCCTGAAGCCAATAATCCTTACCTTTCTCGTCACAAGAAAGCCTGCATCTTACATAGTGACTGGCTGCTTATCAGTGCGCCTCCGCTACATGAGCTCTCTGAGCTTTTAAAAGGGCAAGGACTGGGGAGATAAATATGGCAGAGAAAGGTAGGATTTGGCCTTCAGTGGCCACTGGGAGGTAAGTAACTACTGTATAACGCTTTCTGTATTTGGCAATGGGAGGGTAAGTATTGTTTTGTTCTGGGGTGGACATGCCCTTTAATACCCACAAATGAATTGGCTGATGCATTATAGATAGAGCTTTATTGTTATATTGTCAATGATTTGATTTTTAATGTAGACACGAACTATCAGCAATATATTTCAAAATGACACTGCAAGGTATCAGAAATAACGAGATAAAGCACACTCTGCTCAGTTGTTAACTTTGAAAAGAGAGCGTTTTCCACAACATTGAACGTATTGAATTCCCCATTAAATTAACAACACACTTAAATCCAGTCGTTTCTCTTTCATGAATTATGAAGTGTAGTTAGTGTAGTCTTACATAGGCTGGAGATCTGACTTCTACGCCAGTGCTCTCGAATGTTCATGCAAAGTGAAGTTAATTTAAATGGTAATGATGAAGGAGCTTTTCTTTAACTCAAAGTTATTATTAACAATAAGTCATGCAAGCTCACTTTCCTCAAAACTCGAGTTTGCACGTACCAGTATTAAGCTATTTTAAAGGCTTATTCTCTTCCCTTTAATCATTTTCTTTGTGCAATGACCACCCACAAGCTTAGTGGACAGATGACAATAATAATACAGTAAATAAACGTACACTTATACACTGTTGTGAATGATTGGTTGCTCATCTAAAGGTTCGTACACACGCTCAATTTCTGTAGGAACGTCCCCCCCCGACGGCTGAGCCTACACCAATGAACGCCGTTTCAGCTGGAATCGTCTGTGTTATGGGGTCGTTCGCGATCAGTCAGTATCAACGAACGACCCCTGATCGAACGCATACCCTGGATGATTCTCGTCTGAAACGCCCGTTCGGTGTGTGTAGCGCTCAGGTATGACAACAGGTTATTAAGCTCTCATGTCCTTCAAACCACAGGAAATTGTGTATCCCCCCATCTTAGTTCGTACACACTCTCAATTTTCCGACGCGAGAACGACCCCTGACGGGCGAGCACTACACACGATGAACGGCCGTCTCTCTGAGAATCGTCCTTGTGTATGCATTCGGTCGGGGTCGTTCTTTGATCTGTTATGGTGTGTAGCGCTCGCTCGTCAGGGGTCGTTCCTCGCTCGGATATTGAGAGTGTGTACGAACCTTAATGGGGGACACAATTTCCTGTGGTTTGAAGGACATGGACTCTAATATACCTGATCTCAACATAGCTCTGTCAGCTAATGCATCATTTTCATCACTAAAGACAACTGGCCCAATGTAATCACTCTACAGGTACACTATAAGGTACAGATCAGTTTATTACTCAGTTCTTCCAAAATGCTTTAAGCCAAAACTGTGTAGAATTCAATCAAGAAAGCAATCATCAACCTCCTCCTATGTAGAAGGAAATGTATTATATTTTTTGTGCAGTAAATTAATGCTAAGATTAGTACTAGAAGGAATTCTGTGAAAATCCGAAAGCAAATCTTTGATGCTATGGGAAGATTTCATAAGGCAGACAGTACCTTCCTGGTTCCATTGTTTCAGTAATTACTGCATTGTGGGTGCCATGAAAATAGGTGCAGAAGATTAAGCTTCCTTCGGGCCTTCTTATATTTGTTAATAAAATTGGGAAATGTGGCTTTTACACTTAACTACTTTGGACCCTATGCAAAAGACATTTGTGCCTGCTATGTAGCCAGACTACATAGTAGCACTAAGTGTTTTTTGTATAGGGTAACAGACTGAAGGATAGTTAAAGGGTAACTGTGGTCGCCAATTCTTCCAAACTAGTAAGGTTATAAAAAGCCTTCCATCATACCTTCAAAATAAAATCTAAATCAATCTCTAAAAATTTGTGAGAAGTTATTGCTAGAAGGTTCAGCAGATATACTCCTGCTTGAAACGATTCCTGTTTCAGCCATGTGACCAGCTTGAAGTCTTGTGACCAGCATTACTAATAGAAAGAAATGAATTACCAGTGGAGACAACACATCAAGAGAACAAGTTATTGTCAGCTTGTGTAGTCTTATGCTTTGATCATTTTTGAGTTTGCCCATTTATCCCTGGCCTTTGATCACATCCACAACAGTCCAAATAGAGTATGCACACACTTGTATTAAAATACTATTTATTGAGACATTGGTGGTGTGTTTTGACTTGAAATGTTGTGCACCACCAGTGTCACAATGAATACCTCTGTTTGGACCATTGTATATGTTGCTGCTGGTGGTTGTCACCTTTAGGCCTTTATTACACCATAAAAACTAACAATAAAAACAGGTGCACAAGGATGATTGTGTGTGAATGATCACATCCAACTTCAACATCTGTTTTCAGGATCTTGATCTGTGGTTAAACCTGGGATAACAAATGTAGCAGACTGAGAAGGCTGTCAATGTACTGTATTAAAGGTATATTAAAACATGAATAAACAGGTTTTTAAGCCTGTATTTTCAAACATACCGTTCGCATAACTGGTAGAATTAGACTCATGTAGAGCTAGTGTACCACGGAGATATATTTTCAAAGCCATATTCTTGATATTAGCTGAAATCTGATTCATATGTAAAGATGCAGAAATTACACCCACCTGCCTATGGTTTACAGTTCAAATATCCAAGAGAATACTACAATTCTGTCAGCTCTTCCATTTAGGATTCATAATATTAAAGGAAAACTCTTTTTGTGGAAATATCTACACAGATTTTCTGCCTGTTCCTGTTTATCTTTCAGGCTATACAAAAGCAATTACAGATCCATTGTTGTTCTATGTTGGCTGGGACCCTCCCACATTTTTTTCAATTATGAGCAATACTCTAGCTACAACAAACACCCGATCTTTTTAAAGGGCATGCTCACCACCACTACTTTTCTCTAAAAAGTAGGACCCAACCCCAGAATGTTAATACGGGTTTCCAGAAGGAAGATACTCACCATAAGTCCCGGGCTTCCACCTTCCACACTTTTCTGTCTCCTCTGCTAGCTATGAGCTTGCAACTTATTTTGTTGGGTGTAACTCACCATCTGGCCGTGACTATGGTTCACCAGAAAAGACTGCAGAAGGAAGACGAGGGATCGGCAGACTTGGTGATTATTTTCCTTCAGGAATGCCCAAAGCAAGGTAAATATTCAAGGGCTTGGTGGGGGGGGGGTTTTTGGTTTATAGAAATTTTAACTGGGGAGTAGACGTGACCTTTAAATCCACCCACCCCCCCAAAACTATAGTTTGCCCCAGTGCGGTGTAGTGTAAAATATCCTTACCTTACACCTCTGTTCCTTATGGTTCTCCTGCAGTGCCATTCAAAGTTCCAGAAAGTGAAGAGTAGGAGCTGTCTGTGAGTCATCTGGTCCCTGCTTCTTCCTTGTCTTCATTGAGGATGCTGGCATGTGCAGGGGAGCCCTACCTTCCTCCCACCCTCCTGATCTCCTTATGGCTGCCGCATGCCCTAGCGTAGCTTACCGCAGCCCACCCCTAACCACCGTGTTAGTTTTGTAAAATAAGTAGAAGAAATATACTCCTTCATTACCTTGGCTTCTGCATAGCTGGCAGCCACATCTGTGATTGGCTGCCTCTCAGCCAATGACAGACGTGGCTGGCAGTCCATCCCCTCACTACTGCTTCCGGCAAGCAGAGAGCTGGGGAGCAGAGCGCTGGGGGAGATTATAAAATTTCGCACTCCCTTCTGATTTACTGACAAGTCCTGACTTCATCCAGGTTAAACATATAGCATTTGCGCTATAAATTTGCTTGAAGCAATCGGGAACTTTCAGGTATACGGCGAGGGGTAATTTTTACAATATTTGTTTGAATAGGTGGTAAGACATAGCTGCACATCTTTACAGAATTTCCAGGGAGATCCACCCAGAGCCGCACTGCCAGTTAGTTTGGTCCCCTGCTCTGGTTCTCTTGGCTCTCACGGGTAACCAAAAATCAGTCATGGCCCTGACGATGTCCTGAAGATGTCAAGGCCAGTGACTGGAGGGTCTGCCCTAAGCATCACAAAGCTCACTGAGCTAATGCAGCATTTAGGGGAAGAGTGTGTGTGTGGTTGGGCAGCAGGCATTGAGTTGATAACTGCGTGTAAAAGCACTTGAGAGATGTGTGAATATAGTTGTCTCTGGTTTAGGAGGGTGCTACAATCGGAGGACAAATTTTATTTGGGTGAAGAGACATGCACTTTAAAACTCAAACACACAGACACACCACCCATCGTTCTCTTACAAAATGCAGTCTTCAAACTAAATATAATGTTTACATTTTTCCTTTCTAGTTAGTTTTGTTGTTCTTTGTTGTTGTCAGGAATTGCTTTTTAAAGTATTTTTAGAAAGTATTTTTACTTTCATAATTTTTTTTACATAGTTTTGCTTATTTACATTTTATGTGTGATATGGTAGCAGCATCATCAGATCCCCTGCCCTTCATGCTTTAAAAAACCATGTTACTGTCCCTATTCCCCGTCTCCCCTTATGGGCCCCTATGACCTCTCCACTTGAAACCCCCTGTGGCCCCACACTCCTCCTTCAGTCTCGTAGCCGATCGCTTCATGGTTTCTTCTGCTTTATCCTGCACTGAGCATGTGCAAACCACAGATTAGAAGGAATAATTAGTATTTGTGATGGCAGATTTTGAACCCCTCCACCCCTAACTTTCTGATCAGGGATTTCATATCCTGGCTGTGCAGCACATAGAGTGGTGGTTGAGGGCTCATTTTAAGGTAGGAACCCGGCCTTTCATATAAAATTAACTTGTTTGGGACCTACCAAATATTATGATAGGTTGATATATTAAGAATTTCTTGGGATTTCATTTATTTTCTTATTGTCCGATAACGTATTTATCAATTTGGATTTTCATTTTAGCTCTATCTTTACTATTCCTATATATCTTAAACAAGTACATTAGGAAGCTGTTATTTTAAAGCAGTTTGTAGTGGAGAGAGATGTTTCAATTACTCTTTGTTGCTCACTGACTTTTTGTTCTTCTGCATGCGTTACCAGCCTATAGGGCTGATACATTATTGAAGCCCTGCCATATGAATTATACATATTAAGAGAACATTCCCCCTAAGGAGTTGCTGCATTAATGATTCCTTGTCATAAATACATATTGCTGTAATCGTATGACATGTTAACCTTAAAATATTTTGCATTAAAAGCGACCTTAATGGCTGTACATTTATTAATATGAATTGCAGCATGAGGTTTTTGACATTTCAGATATTCAGTATTTTGAATTATTGTTTGTTTTCATGTGTAATTATTTACATGTCTGCATCTACAGTAAATGTATATACACTGATATTCGCAAATGTACTCAGATACACTGAATAAGTTGAATCCTAGCAACAATGGACATGTTTGAAATTTATTATTTATGGATTCATTAAAAAATGGCATGGTTTACTTCTCATTTACACTATGCATTGCTGGGTGAAGTCTGATCGATGTGAACCCTTTGTGTAAAACTTTTTGCCTTTTAAAGGGCATGTCCACCCCCAAACTGAAATTAACCCACTACTGGCCCAATGTGTAGTGTTCAAAAATCCTTACCTTACATCCCAGCTCCAAATGGTTCTCCTGCAGTGCCTGTTCAAAATTCCCAGAAAGTGAAGAGTATGAGCTGTCTATGAGTCTCCGATGCCTCTGCTTCTCTTTCCTTGTTGAGTTTCTTCGCATAGCAGGGGAGCCCTCAACCACCCCCCACTCCCCCTCCTACCCTCTGGATCCCTTCATGGCTGCCTTACCCTAGCTTTACACCCCTTTTTTTAAGTGTAGGGTACTCCAGACCACCCCAACCACCAAGTTAGATTCGTAAAACAAGCATACTGCTTCTTCATTCCTATAGCGTCTGCAACCCGGCAGCTGCGTCCTGATTGGCTGACTCTCAGCCAGTCCCAGATGCAGCTCCTGGTCCAACCCGTTTGCAACTTCTGCAAGCAGGTAGCCGGCAGACCGTGTTGGAAGGAAAGGGTGTAAGTATGTTTCTTGGGATCTAACTTGCAGTTGGGCTGGGTTGGGTACCCTTCATTACTTAAACAATTATTTTTGGGGTAGACATATCCTTTAAGGTTAATATCTTAAAGCACCTGGACCATATATAATACATCCTCAGGTCCTGGGAACTAAGTCTAGTTTTATCCAGGCCATTGTTTCTTATTTAGACAGGTTCCCTCATGTCTGAAAAAGTGCCTTTGTACTTCTAATATTCAACAAGGTAGTTGTTCAGAGCCTGGTAATAGTTTTTGTGGAATAAACCTAAATGTAGCAAGCAGTGCCAGACTGCAAAAGCTAGAGCCAGCAGCATCATTTTTTTTGTATAAAGAGGGGTATGGATTCAAGGGAGAAAAATTTATTTTCCCTTTTACAAAGTACTGGTAAGGACTCATTTGAATATGCAGTGCAGTTTTGGAATCCTGTGTATAAAAAGGACACTTGGAAATGGAAAGGGTTCAGAGAAGGGCAACTCCATTAATAAATTGAATGGGGGAGCTTAAATAAGAAGACAGATTGGATAAGTTACAATATACACACTAAAGGCACTTGCGCGGGGATATGATCACATTAATGGGCCATACAATAAACTATCTGGTGCATTGTTCATCAATAGAAGATGTCAGAGGACACGCAGACATCTAAAGGGTAACTGTGGTCTCCAATCTTTCAAACTAGTAAGGATTATATAAAAAGCCTCCCACTATACCTTCAATTAAAATTTAAATCACATCTATAGATAAAATGTGGAGAAGTTATTGCAATAGCAATTTACTCCATGCTTGAACACTTCCTGGTTTCAGCCATGTGACCAGCTGTAGTCAGTGACCTGCCTCTGCCTGCATTAATAGCCCCCCTATTTTCCCCAGGTACTTCTCCAGGTACTTCCTGTTTCCCCACTTTAGTCTTAACTAAGCATCTTCACCCCAGGGGGCGGAGGGCGTGCTGAGGTCTGGTGATTCACAACCTACTGGAAACAGGAAATTTGAACATTTACCCCAATGCAATTTCTCACAGGCTGCAGCCAGAGATGTGATTGTCAGCTCTTTTAAAGAAAATACTGCAGGCTTTCATTTAACCCTAACTGTTTGGAGACCACAGGTCTTCAGCTCGGAAGGCTTATTTTCAATGAGAAAAACTATGGATCTCTCTTCCATTGGATGTGGTGATGGCAGTCTCATTGGATAATTTTAAAAAAAAGCTGGATCATTATCTAAAAGCCTTCATACTGTTTTTTTCTTGCCTTCCAATGGATCAACAGTTTGGCAGGAAATGTGGGTATTGCGGAGTAGTTTGGACTAGACGTATGTCTTTATTCAACCTTAAATAATATACTATATACTACTATACATTGCAGTTATTCTAATTTTTTGTCTCCTTTGCTGTTTCTCTTTGGCACTTAGGCAGAATAAAGCGTGTTTCTATGTGCTGTCTGAAATCCAGTTTAGTGTTTGTAAATAAAATTAACAGTTGTAAAGTACTTGCTTGTATATCCAAAATATGGAAGTAGGAACTGCTATTCTATTTCTCTATTGGTTTAATAAAATGTGATCACTCTTTTAATTACCAGCACAGGGTTGCTTTAAAGGGTGTCTTTATCTACAAAATCGAATTTTCAAAAAGCACACCTTTAGTTACAGCAGTATCCCACTGCTCAAAAACGTTTTCCAGATTTTAAATCTGAGCTGTAGATTCTGAGAATAACCATTGAAAACACAGCATTAACAGGGAAAGACCTGTCACTCCAGAGGGAATTAGTACTCATAAACATTAATAATTTAATGACAAAGCAAGCACAGATAAATATGTTAGTACCACCATTTTACTTCTCTCAAATTGTAGTTTCAGAAAATGTAAAGTTGTTTCAGTGAGTATAGTGATATAGTACCCTTTAAGACCCAGCTCCCGTGCTCACCCCTACCCAATCGGCATGTGATTTCTGTTTGATAGACTGCCGTGGCAATATCTGTCGGTTTAACAAACAAAAACTGATGTCGATAAATGTTCAGTATGATACCTTGAACTCAACCAGTTCAGTTGAATTGACACCCTGTACTGTAGTATAGGGTACCTCAGCCCACCCCCAACCGCCAATTTAGATTCTTAAAACAATCCCCAAAAACATACATACCATTTGTTCCTGTAGCTGTCTGTTTCATGTCAAGCTGAAATCTGCTTAAGATGAGTAACAAGGTGGTATAGTTCACTGTATGTTCTCCTTTAATGCAAAAATATATTAAAGTTACTGAACTTAGCTTAGTGATGAATTCACGTAGACTCTATGGTTAAGGTCTATCCCTTCTGCTACTGAATAGCACTTAAGAAAACAATTCTGTAGATTCAATTGCAACCTTGTGGACATCCTGTAACAGCTTCTTTTTTACTGTTCTATTCTTGCAGGAAGACATAGAATTGCAATAATTATCTCACTTTAACCGCACAGTTGCATCTTAGAATCTGAAGGTCAAAGATAATACAAGAAACAGAGAAACACAATTAAACAAGGGGTGTTGGGTTCTGTATTTTATATTGCGAGCTGCTGCAAGCAGGACCCTCCATGTATGGCTGTGTGTTTCTAATTTAAATAGCCTGTGTACAGCACTATATTAGGCTCTTTCGATGTCATCGTGTTGTCCCTCCTTACAGACATTTCTGCCTTTAAGATTTCATTCACACTGCATTTTTATGCGTTGCCACACTTTTGGCAGCCGAGGTCAGGATTAGGTAGGGTGGGAAAGACAGGTTTTTTTTGAGGTGTGGGGTGGGGGGTTGGCAACATGTGGGCGTCCTGTACCCTCCTCTGTTAGGGTTTCCAGACTGGGATTAGAGCCCAGACTAACTGGACCCTGCAGTTTGGCCTCTCCCACCCAAATCAGGATGTCTGGTAACTGATTGGAATGCATTAGTGGAAACCCTAAGTGGCTTCTATAGGAAACACATTCTGAAAACTGTACAAAAACACATCTAGTTTGAACCAATAGTTGTATGTGGAGATTGAATATAACCTTAACTTCTCACCAAAACTTTTATGGGGTTTATACAGGTTTATAAGGCTGAGACCACACACACCAGACGGGAGCATGAATGAAAAGAGTGTGCGCAGTGGCGCACGTTTTATGTGCATTATCATCTGTTTGCATAATAGTCTGCAGATCAGAGTGCATGCGATCCACCAAAAGATGGCAACCCACATTGACTTCACATGCACTGCTCACACCACTAACAGTTAGCATGAGAAAATGCGTCAGTGGGGCCTGCCCTTAGTAAGGTAATTAAAGGGTACTCCACTCGTTTTTTTAAGTTTTGTGAATCCAGTTTCATTGAAGAACGGGGTAAAGGACTGTGCCTTACCTTCCGTTTTTCAATAGACACACAGGAGCCAGGAGACAAGGTAAGGAACTTACCCGCTCGCTCGCTCCCCCCGGCGTTGGTCGACAGTCCCGACGGACCTTGTCTTCTATGCGCATAGATCGCGCATGCGCATAAAACAAGGTCCGTCGGGACCTGTCAGACTACGCGCCGGGAGCACCGCCGGTTAAGTTTCTTACCTTGGCTCCGGTGTGTTCTATTGAAGAACGGAAGTTAAGGCACAGCTCCTTTACCTCCCGTTCTTCAATAGAACTGGATTCACAAAACTTCACAAAAACGAGTGGAGATACCCTTTAAGCTCCCCAATAATTACCTTTAATCAAGTTTATTTAAAGGACAACACCTTGATATAAAACCTTGTTCTGTGTCCTACCTCTCATTTTGATATGGGCACTGGGAAATTGACCTAAATAACTTGGTTTGTGCTTTACGTCACAGCATTCTAGTATCACACAGTTTGGTCAACGACCATTATGTTTTGCACATGCTCAGTCCTAATAGCTAAGGAAGAAACTTGTTACAGTTGGCACACCCTTAATAATCTCTAGCCAATCCTTTTACAGGACAGATAAAGCAAGGAAGCATGTGACTGAGGTCTGGAGGTGTGGTCTACAATGCACATACACACGATACTTTATACAGTTCTAACAGGCTTACATTTACTTTAATATAATTTGCTGAAGTGGGATTTTATAGCTTATTGGTGTTTTTTAGTTTTTCTTTTTAGATTCTGGAGTATAAAAATTGGTTTAGTTCTCCGTCAACCTTTGACAATGCATTTGGAACTTTGGTACTAGAATGCCACCAGACTTTTATAATCCAGAACTACTAATAGGAGAATGTCTCACACCCACAGCTCTAATTTGGGAAATTATCCTTTAACTAAATCTTCTCTTTCTCTGAATATCAAAATGCCCTGGTGATCCTAAAATGCTGTTCATGAATAGGAATTCAGAGGATGTTTTATGTTAAGAAGTTTTGATTGTGTTTCTTGCTATAAAACAATTGTGGTAGAGAGAAGAGTAGAGACTTGTAGTTGCATTTATAACTTCATTTTATTGCTGAACCTACTTCCCCTCATCACATTCTCATGCCCTTAAATCATTTGCAATATTGTTTTTATAGAAAAGTTTCTCTGATGATGAAAAAGATAGTGAAGATGAGATAATAATAGTACCCATTGGGCAGTTTAAAGGAGGAGAGGGCCCACTGATTCTGTGCAATTTCATGTGACTTTGTCACATGATACCACATTTTAATGCATTCATGTGGACAGATAGCGAGTATATGAAAGGAATACATGCTTAAAAAATATTTCATTATAAAAAGAAAGGCGAAATTTTGATTCTGGAGCACATTATGAAAAATAAACAGCTATGCAGAAGTGATAAAGGTGGCAATTCGGATGTGCTGAATAGAGAGAGTTCTGTAGCAAGGGAGAAATATACTGTTTCGCAGAATCAATTTAGAAGACTTGAAATCTTTATGAAACTGTAAAATGCAGTTTTATCTCAGAAGTGCTGCCAGGATATGGAGTGCAGAAGAGCAATATACTTCAAGTTGGCAGATCCTAATACTGTTTTTTAAAACTTTTGTAAAAGAATCTGTTTTTAAAATTCATGACACAGGGGGGCAGGTGACATATCTGGAAGTAAAGGTCTCTGTAAAGGTGATTCCCTGCATCTGTCGTATAGTTAACAGTAATAAACCCTTAACCAATAATGAGATTTCACTATACAAATTGCACAGAAGGAGAAGGTGCTTGGCAGGAGTTGCTATTCTCTGCAATTGCATATTTTATTCATTTCCAGCCATATATACATGTATTTCAGAAGTGATCTCTGATAGGGGTTTATAAAATCTCAAAACAATATTTAGGTTTGTATTGATTATGTTGTGCTGATTGAATAAATCAACATTGGAGGTCATGATTATGGAAGATCAGTGTGTGTATGGTTAATGTGTTGGCATATAAAGTTAGTTTCACAATTATCCATTCTCATATGTCCAAGGTGCAATCCCAGTAGGTACCCAAACCTGACACCAGATTATGATGATTGCCAGAATTGAAACCTGCTTAGAATAATTCCACTGACTTTGTCTCATGAATTGTTACAAGGAATTATACATGGGTTATGCTTGTGAAGGTTCTCATTCATCCAGGCCATGGTATATCTGTTGTATTCAGTTAGATCAGAACAATTTCAAGTCCAGTTCATCTGAACTGAATACAACACATATACATTAGTTATTTAACACAAACAGAAACCACAAATAGTCTATGCAAACCATGGAACAAGAAATCCTCAACCCCCAGAAATTACCTGCTCATTTACTCAGAGCCACTGGGCAATATATGGAGTTAAAGTTGTGCCAACTGGTTTGCTATTGGATTGGAAACTTTAACTCCATATTAGCGCAGGTTACGCAAGACACCTGCTTATCAAGCCTCGCTATTCAATATCTTGAATACGTATATTACATTTTAAAATCCACGTGCGCAAACGTTTTTGAATCTCGAAAGGGAAATTTACCCGGAGCAATATCGTCTCTTATAAAAAGGGCAAGACAACAGTTTTCTCAGAATCCAGGGAAGTTTGATGTTGGAATTCGTGCCTCACAAGTTGACTAATCACTGGAAAGACCTGTACTCCCACAACTAGGTCATAACCAAGGACATTAAAATAGATAATTGGTAAGCAGGCCCATTGCTACTTCATGCACTTGTAAATCACCAAAATGAAATGCTTTGGTTAATTGCTATAAAGTTTTATCGGGTATCATTGCTTAAAGAGCTTAACCATCCATCATGTAGTCCAGACTTGGCCCCAGTGCCTATTGCTACATGGACCGAGATTTATAAATAGAACTTAAGGAGGCGATAATGGGTTGCTGTATCACAAAGATATACTTCTCCCTTGAAGCAAGTAGCCAAAGTGTGTAGAATAAGGGAAGTTAAGTTGCCCATCCCCTATCTTCCTTACCTTTCAATGTTACTGCCCATCTTTTTGCAATCGCGGTTCAATCACAAATGAATTAGCCAGAGCAGAAGGGTCACAGGAATGTTGGAGGTAAAACCTCCTTGTCTGCTCATGACTGTTTAATTGAAGAAAGGGAGACAGAGTTCCTTTTCCCTACCGTTCTTCAATTAAACTAAAAAAATCTAAGATACCCTTTAGGCTTTAGAACTTTCTGAGAACTAAAAGTAGAAATGACAGAGAAAAAAAATATCCAAAATATTCCCTAATTCCCACTACAAAAATGTTCTTCCAAGATTTTTTTTTCATCCCTTTGATTAATATAGTAGGTAGTCTAGCACTATCGGCGAACAAGCTTGTAGAAGAGTTTACTGCACCATTCTTTGTATAAAGACTGCCTAGATTTGGGAATAAAAAATGCATAGAGCTCCATCAAGACTTTCCTAAAATTAATTGGAAATGAAAAACAGTAGGGGTAAACTGTAAAATTAAACAGACAGTTGAAAAAAAGATACCGTATATACTCGAGTATATCAATTTTCAGGCTTAAATTAGCCTGAAAACCTAACCTTGACTTATACTCGGTCAAGTCCTAATTTAGATCCAAATTCTGCAATTGCGGATAGTAACCAGTAGGTGGCGCTGTGTTAACCTGCATAGAAAGTTACAGGAGCTGATCTGCCTTTACACTCGCTTTCCTGTAGTCTGGCTGCTGACCACTCAGCACTGTCACTGCTCATCTGGTGCTGTAATCTGATGGGTCTTTCAGTTTGGGGCAAAAACAGCTGCTAGTTCAATGCAGTGACAGCTTGAAACTACAACTCTCAGGTGGCATTTTTACTATTGGGATCAGAGAGTTCTTTAAAATATGGGGGTCAGAGGGCCCTTTACAATATGGGGGTCAGAGTGCCTTTACTATATGGGGTCAGAGAAGTTTCGGCTGAGCTCCTTACATAGTGGGTCAGAAAAAAGTAGTAAGATACGCGAGAGGATCCCGTTTTTCTTGGGGCTGGGTTGGGTGGCCTTTTGGGTCGCCTTTACCATATAGGGGTCAGGGCCCTTAACTATATGGTGGTCAGGGGGCCCTTTACAATATGGGTTCAGGAGAATTGTAAATTATGGTAAGCTTAATTAAAAGTTTATTGAACCTTGCCACTCCACATGTTTAGAAACTGAAACTCCCAGCAACAAAGCATGCTGGGTTGTAGTTTCCAAAATCTGGAGTGCAAGGAATTGGAGTTACTGGTACTGGATTTGGCTATTACTCTATCTAAAGCCTAAAAACAACACAGAATCAGAAGGCTAGTAGTGGGGATATTTCTACCTCTTCTACCTCGACTATACTCGAGTCAATCAGTTTTTCTAATTTTTCAGGTAAAATAGGTGGGGGGGGCCCCTTTAGGAAAAGTATAGCGAAATTTGGTCTTGGGGTCATGCCTTTTAAATTGCAAATATTTCTGATAATACGTTATATTATTTGTGCTGTGTGAGGTTCTTTATAGGTAGATTAAGGAGTGACTATTTTAAGTTTATCTTTTGTTTATAGTTTTTAATGACAATCAATGAGGGGACATGACCGCGGTAATTGTAGGTTTAAAAAATAGAAAGAAACCCTAAGAAGCGAAATAAATTCTTCGTAAATGAGACGGAAGACTTCCGATCAGACACAGAGCAGCACATGCCTTTCCTGGGTCCTTATCTGGCTCAGGGGAAGTGTCGCCTGTCAGTTTCAGAGGAGTATTTTGCCTGCTACTTGTAGGTTTCGTTCACATAGTAACGGCAAAAAACAGACAGAATGCTAGTGTTTTTCTGTGCATTTCTCTCCTGTGTGGCATGCATTTCTGTCCCTTTTTTCATATATTAATGGAAAATGGATGCATTAAAAGGGCATAGTCCACCCCCAAAACTATCCCCCCCACCACAATGGCCCCACCATGTAGTGTAGTTAATAATCTCTCACATCCCAGCAATCCATATGGTTCCTGTAGTCCCCCCCAAAAGTCCAAAAAAAAAACAAAAACTGCCCGCCAAGATGATCGCAGAGTCCCATATAGGAACTCTGCCTCCTACCTGGCCTCCGGGGAAGTTTTGGCATGCGACTGCAGCCCATCGCCCCCTCTCCTCCCCCTACACCGTTTAGCAGATCCCTCCCCCTAGCTAAAACCCTTCATATCAGTGTATATCTTCCCCAGCCCCCCTAAATAATTGAGACCCCCGCCCCCTCCCCGACATTACTGAGACAGCGCGCAGACGTCCGTGATTGGCTGACCGCTCAGCCATCACGGACGCGGCTGCGGTCCCCGCCCCTCTGCTTGGCAGTTGTCTGCAAGCAGAGAGGCCGGAGCCGTCGCGGAGGAAGAGAGGGAAGGTAAGTAACAATTCGGGGCACTTTTTTAAATATTCTATAGCGGTTGGGGCTGGGGAAGGGGTGTAGTAACATATAAAAAATTATTTTTAAGGGTGGACCTCCCCTTGAATGAACAGAAAGTGTTGTACAAGCAGTGTGCTATTTAAAACGCAACAGTAACGGAACGCATTATGGACACAATCGGAAGGCAAACAGTACTACATGAATTCTATGTCTCTGCGTTTGTCCAAAACAGTCTGTTCATTAAAATAGCTCCAAAACAGACAGTGAGTTCTATTTGAGTTTCACGATGAAACTTAAAAAAGAGCTCCTAAAAGTCCACGAAACATACAAATATGTCTCGTTTAATCAACATTACCCAGTCAGTTTAACGGGCATGCTCCACCCCCAAAAAAACTATAATACCCCAACTACTGGCCCACATTGTAGTTTAGTTTAATCCTTCCTCACATCCAGCTCCATAGGGTTCTCCTGAGACCCACCGCCCCAAAGTCCCAAAACTAACCACCAAGAGGAAGCAGGGCTCTGCTGCTATCTTGCCTCGGTAGATATTTGCCGATGCCGCCCGCAGTCTTCTCCCCCCCCCTCCCGTCCCTCCCTGCCCTCCCGTTCTACTATCGCTCCCCCTAGCGGTCAACATCCCCCTTAAATGTGCTCCCCCATGTCCCCCAGCCCCAAACGCCATATTTTTTTTTTCAAAAAGCCTCCCCAAACTCTTACTTACCTCTCCGATTTCCTCCGCTGCACTGAATGACCGCAGCCGCGTCCGTGATGGCTGCCGCTCAGCCAATCACAGCGCGACTGCCGGTTCCGCCCCTCTTGCTTCATTCTCGCAAGCAGAGGGCCGGCCAGGGCCGGAGGAGAACGAGGGGAGGTAAGTAAGAGTTTGGGGGGTTTCTGAAAAAAAAAGATTATGCGGTTGGGGTGGGGGACCAGGGGGAACAGCATGTTTAAAGTGAGTTAAGGGTGGACGACCCTTTAATTGATTTGAAAAGGGCATTTCCATGTTATTTCACTCACTTTCATCTTATACCTAACTTTAATAAAGAGGAAACTAAGTCTCCAGACAACATTTGTCCCAATAGCAGAGCACATTCACAAGATAGAACAAGATGTGGTTCTCACACTTGGTTGCTGTGGCGGCTGGGTGATTTAGGAAATTTAATTATAATGCCTAAAAATAGAAGAGATTGTTGAGAAGGTGCTGGAAAGGCGCTCCAATCCTCCATTACTAAAAAACCATCTCCTTGAGATAGCGGGAAAGAGACCACCAGAGATTATAATGTTACTCTTACCAGACAGCTAGGCCCGCCGACACTGTTTAAATGTGCTTTGGTGTGCCTGCTGTAATACACCTTGAATGATAAGTATCGCTTCCACTATTATTGCTTTTCTATCTTATCCGCTATTGGGAGTAGCTCATTTAAATGCACATCATTTGCTTGGTGTTATAATTTGGTTGCTGAGCTTTGGTGGGGACTCCCGGAGTTTTTTAAATGAAACTGCCGAAAGCAGAAAAATGCCAAAAGATTTTCTTTTTTACTTTGATCAACGGAGGAGACATCTTTTAAAAAAAAAACTATTTTGTGCATATAATTAGGTTCTAATATATAATAGAAAAACAAACAAATTATTGTTCTAATATTATTTCTTAGTCAATTAGCTGGTCAGCTATTTTATAAATTATATTTTTGATATGAAAGCTGTTTATGATGAGTACCGGTTATAGTCGAACCCGGAGTAGTATAAGCCGAGGGTACATATTTTTACCTAATATTTTTATCTTGAAAATTATGACCACTACTTGACTTCTATACTGTATTTAGTGCCTTAATGGACAGCAGTGGTCCCCATACAGTAAAAGCAAATCCAGTATGGCTAAGTATCAGTATGGAACTCTGCTGTCCATAAAAAGCCTCATTCCTTGGACACTCCAGATGTTTGGAAAACTAAACTACTAGCATGCTTTAAGTAGCTGGAGTTGTCGTCAACACCTGCAGTGGCCAGGAATGAGGCTTTTTATGGGACCATTAAAATAGGAATCCAATCTCATGAAATGCGAATCTTAAATGCATTACTTAATTATCGGTGTCCGGGTGGTAAGAAACCCAGACCCCTCGTTCCTCAGATAGCAAGATAGAACACTTCCAAAGGATAACAATATATATTCGGAGGACTACCCGTTGCTTCTTGGAGACCCAGGTGAGAGTTGCCCCAGGTCCGTCGCTCTTGAGACCACATCCCACGGATATAACAAAAGAAGAAACGCCTGCATCAACCAGGAAAAGAACAAAGAGAACTCGGATCAACATGAATGAATAAAATAACAGCTTATTAACAATATGCCTGACGCGTTCAGAACTCCAGCGTCCTGAATCATAGGGCCTATGATTCAAGGACTGGAGGTCTGAACGCGTCAGGCATATTGTTAAAAGCTGTGATTTCATTCATTTCAGTGGTATGCGGAGTTCTCTTGTTCTTTTCCTGGTTGATGCAGTGCGTTCTTCTTTTTTTATGGACAGAACCCCCCAGGAAAAGCCCAAAACATCACCCCAGAGAGCCAACCCAAGTTTGTGAGGGAGTAAGAGATGGTAAGTACCATACTCACGACTAAACTCACTACTCGGCACCGCCGCAGTAAGAGAGACAGGCCGCCAACGTATGGACATCAGCCTGCAGATCAGGCACGAGTGCAGCCGGACACTTGATTCTAATCATTCTTTCTTATCAGACAGAGTCTAATTTAAAGCCTGAAAACCCGGCTTATACTCGAGTATAAGAGGATCTAGTATTTTTACTGGTGTATTAAACTATAATATTTCTGGATTAATTTTTAGTGCTTTGTTGTTAGGTATATTATACAATCCCCTTTATTAGGGGGTCACCTTGCCCATAATCCACCGTTAGGTGGGTAACAGGCAGTACACGTCACCATGCGCTATAGTGTTTAAGAGATCCACACAAGAAAGCTAGCCGTGCTTACCAGATGCCGACAGCCAATCATATAGCATCACAAAGATACTGCATTTTCCGGACACAGAACAGGTATTCAGTGCAATTTTTGTATAAACATATTGAAAGGTTTTTTTTTTCGTTTATTGGAAGAACACGGGGGAAGGAGCTTTGTCTTTTCTCTGTTCTTCAAATCAACAGTAGGGAGAAATAGAGAACTTTCCCAACAAAAACCGCACTACTCCTCCACGTTCCCTCTGAAAGGACACAAGGACTGAGTCACCGACTGTATGAGCATGTGCGTACATTTGAAAGGGTGCGTCGAAAACAGGTTAAGGGGGAAGTTCATCTCTGTTCGCTCCTTTCTCTGGCTGTTTAATTGAAGATTGGAAACGGAGAAGAAAGGCTCAAGTAAACATGAAAAAAAAAGGATTAAATTTGATTGGAGATACCTTTAATTGCTCCTGTCGTTATCAATGTTTATTGAAGATTTTTAATTAGAAAAAAAGAAAAGTAATCTTTACAGTTTATTCTTAGAATGGAAGAAAAGAATATTAACATTTCGTAAAAAAATAAAAGTTGGGGATTTGGATTGCGTGTGCCATTCATGTGCGTTGTCACTGCATGCGATTATGCTATTTTCCATTTGGAAAAGTGTTGCGCAAAGAAATGGTATTATCGCAAATGAAAACAGATGCACATCGATGCGCATCTGTAATCATGCCAAATTTTTGTTTCCACAATTTCCATTCGTAAATGAAACGCATGCGGCAAGTTAGGTGTGCGAAAAGCGCACACGAGTAGTGTGCCTAGCCCGAAATGAGTGCTTTAGACTGCTAAGGCCACCACAGTATGCAAAAAATGTGGGACATTTAAAAAAATTTTCTTTACTAGAAAAAGAATAAGAAAAAAGCAGTAAAATCGCTCACTATTTGGCGTGGTCCCTGGTCGGATGCAAAGCCTGCTGGCTCAAAATGAACTGTAGGGTAACAAGCAGCTTCAACAGGGCTATGTTAATATGGAGAGCCGTAAGCAGCTTTTCTCCATTTAAAGTCATGTACCATGTACCAGGGTTAACGTGACTTGAAGAGATAACTTGCAGTGGTACGCTTAAATGTGTCGTTGCAACCGCCTGCAGGTAGAAGACGGAATCTTTAATGCAGCAGATAGCTGGCGTTAAAGAGCAGAAGGGTAAACCCCATTCCCTCTGCACTGAGAGCTGCTATCACACCAGTGCATTGCCTAAAGGCAATGAGAGAGTGATACCGGACTATCCATGCAGTAGTGTAATAAAAAATATTAACAATAATATTCTTAGCAGAGACAGTGAATAGTGGGATGGAGTCAGGGGGCATGGCGAACAGATGCAGTGATTACAAGCTCTTTTTTTAACATACATAGGTCTGTAGTGGTATTGAAAACATAGAAGCCTTCTAAATACAGTATGTAAAGCAATTAGGATTAAAAACCTACATTTTAGTGAGCTATTTTATGACCTCTTCAGATGGTCTGCTTGAGGATTTATAGGCATGTGCAATTGAATATGTGGACAAAAAATATGGGATTGCCGTTTTTGGACACAAAGATTGGGTTGATTACCATATATACTCGAGTATTAAACGCGTTTTTCCGGCTGGAAAAATCAGCTGAAAATCGGACTTTCGCTTTATACGGCGAGTCATTCAGCTACCTGAGCATTCAGGCAGCCGCACGATCTTTTGGTGACTGGCGCGCGGTCTGACAGTCAATGCCCGGCGCCAAGCCTGGCGCCGGGCATGACGTCAGCCGGCGCCATGCACAGTGACCACAGCAAGACGTCGCGAGGCTGCCGGAGATGCTAGGATTACGCACCGTAGGGGCCTGCCAGGAAGGATGGAGGAAGAGCCCAAGGGCAGAAGAGACCAGAGCACACAGGGAGAACGAGACCACAGGGCGAAAGAGACAGGTACACCCACTGGACGGTGGGGGTGGGGTTGAGGGGGGGCATTAAGATTGGTTTTTGGGTTGTGAGAACTCCACTTTTCAATCAGCATGCGTGTATATAGAGGGAGGTTTTGTGTGTATGTGTTCCAACATGTGTATAGGGCCCTATTGATGAGGGGTGGTTCATCAATGATTTGTTTGGAAACCTACAACTCCAGTAATAAAGCATTGGGAGTTTGTAGTTCCCAAACATCTTGAATGCCACCTCACTGGCATTTCAAGATGTTTGGAACAACTACAACTCCCAGCTAACTTTAAAGCAGCTGGGAGTCGTAGTTCCCACAAACATCTTGAATGTCAAGTGGGGTGGCATTCAAGATGTTTGGGAACTACAACTCCCAGGCATGCTTATTAGCGGGAAGTTGTAGTTTCACAACCATCTTGAATGCCAAGTTGTCTTACTCCTCGGTTTTGACTACTAGCGTCAACAAACTTTTATTAGGATTTAGGCTTGAAAGGGGTACCTGGTTTTAACTCGGTCAGTTTATACTACAGAGTTATATACTGCTCAATGATTTTTGATCGAGAAGCCTTATTCCTCCACACTAGGACACTATTGCCATGCTAAAACCAAGGTTAACTTTTTCTACTCCACCCTGCACTCTCTGCACTATGTTGCCTTCTGTAAGGTACCTATTACGGAACGGAAGGGTATCAGATAAATAAAATCTGTTACAAACATGTGGCAGTTTGTATTTTTAGGAGCGATTAGACAATGAAAGCAATCTTGTGGAGAATTTGTGACAGTCTGTTATTTGAATTCCTCTGACATTATGTGCGAAAGGGAACATATAGTGAACATCAAGACATCAAGTTTCTTTTGAAGCAACTGCTATTGTTATCTTTCTTTTATGAAATCTCAGTGGATACAAATTACACTGTTTACTGTGAAAAAAACATTACATTAACTGATGACAGAGGCCCATGAGTAAGTCCTATTGTAGTTTTGCCCCATGGCAGGCAAAATAAGAAACCAAAGAAGGGCAGCACACATATCTTATAGAATTTATATGCACCCAATCACCTGCATGCAATTGCAGAAACAGTTGTAGAACAGATATACAATTTGCCACATAGGTGCATATTTATAAAGGTTCGTTCAACTTTCGCATTCTTTGACGCCGCCTTTTCTCCAAATTTTGAAACTTTCATATTTACAAAGCAATGTGATAACAGTTGCGAACGGTCAATTACCGCTAATTTTCGCTTTATTTTGTGCGTTAAGTTAAGCCATTCAAATTAGCCCAGGCTGATGGTGGCGGAAAACACACAAATGTATGTAGCTGCCAATGGGTCCACGGAAAGTGTAGTAAATTGTGGGTGTTTCTAATACATAGTAAGTACCCAGGGGGGTTTTAACTATTTTCCTAGTATATTACTGTAATGTGATCTGCGATTTCAGCTTTTTTAAGGTTATTTCGCGTTTTTTTGTAAGATCGCTTTTCTTTTTTTTTTTTAAGGTTACGGATTTTCTTTATTTTACCAAAAAATCAAAGGGGTCGAGGGACATATTTATAATGCCATTTATTTTGGCTTTTTCCCCACCATCAGTCTTACCACAATTTTAAACTTTAAACTTTCTTTTCATAGTTATTAAAAAGGCGAGAATTTTCATCAAAGGCAAAAAATTATGAAGCAAAAAAGTAGCATACTAATGCTGAAAAAAGGTCAGCAACATATGATTGGTAAATAGGTAACACTCCTGGTGGTTTTTTAACAGTTAGTGTCATATTGGTAATACCACTGGAACGCTATCCATTTTGTTTTGTTTTCAGAAAGATATACCGTATACTCGAGTGATAAGTCGAGGGGATTTCAGGCTGTGGAAAAAACAGCCGAAAAACTAAACCTCGACTTTACTCGAGTCAGTCACTACTGATGGAGGAATCTGGCTGCCGCGCCACTGTGGTCGCATAATGGCCACGACTCGGCGCCGGGAAATGGACCGGCGCCTGAGTTCTACGCAGTGGATAGCGACCATCGTGGACGCGGCAGCAGGATTCCTCCATCAAGTGCATGATGTTCACCGGAGGGCCCCGGACTCTCTCAAAGGTTGCACATATGAGGACGGTATGCGGAAAAGGGCGGGGAGGATGTAGTAGTAGTGTAGGGAGTGAGAGTCGGCCCGGGTGAGAAGATGGGGTGCAGGGGTAGTGTAGTGTTACTTGTATGTAGGGTAGTGTACGTGGCAGGGTGAGAAGATGGGTGCAGGAGAGTAGGGTAGTGTGACGTGTAGTAGGTAGTAGGGCAGGGTGAGAAGATGGGTGAAGCGGAATAGATGTTATCTATGGGGCTGGACCTGGGGGCTGGAGGCGGGAGTAAGGGAGTCGGACAGAGTAGTGGGTTTTGGGGTAGTGGTGGACAGGGTGTGTGGGTTTTTGGGTTAGTGTGTGGCAGTCACTCCAGATGTTATACTCCCTACTTCACCACCGTCTACTACTCTACCTTCGACTTATCTCGATCAATTGGTTTTACTATTTGTTGAGGGTAAAAATGGGTACCTCGGAACTTATATCGAGTCGACTTATAATCGGTATATGGTATAAATAGTTTGTTAAAATCAAAAGGCAATATTTCTCTATTTATTACAGACACATTTCTAGTATTGCTTTTTAACAAACTGCAGCTAATTTATCAAACCACGTCCATTGATATGGGAACATACCATAGTGACTGTTGTAAGGAAGTAGTCATGTTATATGGAACATTCTATAGTGATGATTTGGAGAACATCCATTAACGCAATGAATATGGCGAAAACTACTGTCACACATCAGAGACAGCAGAAGAGCACTTTTCCGCGAAAGGGAAAACAAGACGGATTTATTAAATAGGTGAAAATAGCGCTGGGTTTGTCATGGAGTATCCTGCCAATAGACAAAAATGGCGAAACTAGCATCATTATATAAATTTTCCTAGGCCGTTTTGTCAGTTTCTGGCCAAAAAACACAAGTGCAGTACTTTTAATGGATAGGATTGACCAGGTCATGCATGCTGCAGGTTTGCGTTTTTTCTCTTTTGTCGGTGTGTAGGTTTGAATAGTCCTAAAAATGACAGAAAGAAAACCAACAAGGTGCTCTGTTACAAAATGACTATTCCTGTGGCGCACTATCCCTCTTAGATCTAAAAAACATGGTTAAATGGGGCATATTTCCTTTAGACAGAGACACCAGTTAGCTATAAGATGCAGGGTTTATTGCACTGTTCAGCATATTACACCAATAGAAAAGAAAAAGAAAATGTTCTATATATTTTTAATGAATTAAGGAAGTCAATAAACTCAGCAATCAATATGGCTATACAGACAAGCCTGACGGATGTATCAGTTGGTCCGTGAGGTTGATTGGGTTTAGCCATAAAATAAGGGGCACAGGGCCCACAGGACATCACGGCGTATTAACAATAGGAGCATGATCTGTAAGTCAATGGTTGTTTCTTAGTCCATGTAGGTTTGCCTATGGCAGGTTTTTTATTTGTGGATGTACAGGGTTTGCTTTGTACGCAAGCCAAAAAGATGCTTATGACAAGCGAAAACAAACAACCCGTTTCCACTAATTTATTTATTAGAGACTGTATGAAGCGTTTTCTTTTGATCCGATCATTAAATTAAGAGAACAAATTGGCTCTGTTACTGGGACCCTTGTTGACATATCTAACCATAAACTGAAGCGATGTGCAGAAAATTCCAAACTGATACATCTTACTACAAATGTTCTTTCCTTCACTTAATCTTGCCTGCCACCTTCTACTGATTTCTCCCAAAGCAACAGGTCTTGTAGGATGTACAATTGCTTTTAAATGTGATGATAGGTGATGCACAATGAAAATACTCTAAGGGGAAATAAACTATAAAGAATAGAGATCGGTTTTTACGTAAAATTTACTTTTCTACAGATCTCTCACATTATTACTGAAATCTACATTCTTTACCCATGTGCTCTGCTCAGGATTTGCTAATTCATCACACCCTTGCAAACTCCTGTTATACAAGCCCCGGTGGCTTTAGTACCGTTGCACTGTATTAGGAAATGCTCTACATTGGCAAGCATAATGATCTCTTCTTTGGAATAATTCATTTATTTTTTTTTAGTTTTAAAAGTGCTTCTACACTTTAATAGCAATGACCTGAAATCTGCTCAAAGCAGTGCCGAGAACTGTTCTAGTTTGTATTTGCCAACACATCAGGTGAGCATGTGAATGATTTCATTTCAGCTATTTAATCTTTAGGAACAGGACTGTGAAGGCTTGACCTCATGCACGATTTACAGAATTATGCTCTCGTTTCGCAGTTTTTGGTAAAATTGGTAAATTGCCCTAAATACAACAAATCGCATTAAAGTGGACAGTAATATATATATCCCTTATATTATATAAATATATTTATATCTCCATAGGAGATTGCATTGAGTTTTTAGGGCTTTAGTATAGGATATTACACATAGGAAAGGTGTTATGATGTGTGTACTATCTCATATTACATTTAAATGACCATCATAAATGCATATTAAAAATAGCACTGACTTATATTAGATACAACACAAAATAAAATACTAAATACTTTACAGAGTGAGATCCCTATTTTAAAATGGAAGGTTCAAATGGCAGCTTAAACCACACCCCTGTGTCTGCTCTGGCGGCCGCAGTGAGTTGCCTGGCATAGGCACTGAGGGGGTTTGGTTGTCGCAGGCAACATCGCCTCATTGTGGTCACCGGCGGCCGCAGGGTACACTCTCAGGGGTCGGCGGCCTCAGCGGAGCTGGTGTCGCTGGGACTGGAAGAAAAAAGGACGCGCCCAAGGGTCTCTTTTAAGAGCCGCTCACGGTGGGGTCCCGGTTCGAGCTGCGGGACCCCGCCAAAGGCACTTGTCAGTGCCGCAAGGCCCTTACAAGGGCGGGGAGGGGGTCCCAGTTCGAGCTGCGGGACCCCTTAAACCCCAAAAGGCCCTTCTTCAGGGCCCCTCCCAGTGCCCTTCCCCTCGCGCGGCCCCTCGGGCCCTTTCGCCCCTCTGCTCTGTTTTCCGAGTTCCGGGAGCGGAAGGGGTGTGGGAGGGGCTTGGGAAGCTGGGTGGGTGGCCTCCGCCGCGGGGGGGTGTGTTTTGAGGGGGGTGGGCGTGCCTCCGGGCGGTTGTGACCACCTGCACGGGTTGCCTGCCCATCTCCGCCGCAGGGGGCTAGTATCGGGACGCTTTGCGAAGCAAAACAGCCGATATTAGCAATGCAAAGTTACCGCGCTTTAAATTGAAGCGCGTCAACAGGTGGGTATCAATGAGTTAACGCCTCATTAACTTTTCGTCCCGTTTCCCGACATTTATAAATCGTGTTAAATGCAATTTATGTGGAAAGGTCGGGAAAACGGCCGCGAAAACTTAACGAGGCTGTTAAGATATGCCCCATAATTTCCATTGTGCACCACGGGCACACTTTTGCTAGATATATATATATATATATATATATATATATATAAAAGACAAGTGTAACAGCAGCATTCCACCTAGTGAAAAGATTGCAGGGTTGGTGCACGCACTAATGAGGACACCTGTATTCCTCCCATGAATATAGGAAAGAGGAACAAATCTGTGCAGCACTCGTAGAAAATGTATTCTTGGTTAATCATCGTTAAAAATAAAAGGCGACGTTTCGGTAACATCCATTACCTTTCTCAAGCCATATTAGAATGATGTGATTTGATTTGTTATATATATACAAGCACTAAGCAAAAGCATACAGAAACGCACAGTGTGTTGCAGTGGCCTCAGCCTAACTTTGTTTGACTATATATACTTTATTAACGGTATTGATTTTCCTCCATAAAATTGAAGAAATAGCACAAAAATGTATATGTTACAAGATAAAATATACAAGTCAGTATAAAACAATACTTTTTTCTGCTAGGATATTTTTGATTACACCCATTTATAATTAATAGAGACAGGTGCAAGTTTCTTCTGTACCAATTTACCAATATTACTTTCTTTGGTTTTTTTGTGGGTTGGGGAGGAAAGTATTTTTTTTATCTTGGGGTGGACATGCCTTTTAATCTTGTGTTCAAATCACCAAGTTAAAACTCGAAATAGAGTGAAAGAAATAGTAGTAGATACGAAACACTATCTCAGCTGTGTAAGGATATTAACAAATGCCTGAAGCTCCCATAAAAAGAAAGAGGTAAGAAAGGACAACAACTAAGAGAGCAGGAAAAGGAAACAGCTCATCCTTCCTCAGTCTCATGTTAACTGCTTTAAAGTTTTTTTTTCCCCTTAGGTTAGGCAGCAGATTGCTTTCTTATGGAAACTGCTTTTACTTGCCATTAATTTCAGCACCATGGACAGAAAAATTGTGAAGGAGAATGGGGAACATGCAAAGTACACAAAGTATAACAAGCAAACCAGAAAATGTCATTTTATAATCTGCAATGCTACACATATGCAAATATTGCTTTTAAGATTTCTTAGAATTAATCATGCCTGTCACAAGCAAAATATATAACCCGTTTAAAGGTTCTAAAATGATTTTTGCAGGCAACTAACAGGGTTATTCAATAAAAGTTCTATTGTATAAAATGGTGCTAATTTTGCCCCAACCAATCAGACATTAGCTTTCAAATGTATATAATATCGGATTGGTGTTGGGGCAAATTATGCACCATTTTAAGATAAGAAATTTTATTGAATCTCCCTGTGTGTGTTTACAAACATTTAGCCAACATAATGTAATCTAATAGAAACACTTTGGAGACCATTACAACGCACCAAATGGTGCAAGTAACCGCGAGCGTTATGGAATGCGATTGTGTGTGCAATTTCTCGCGTTGCTGCGCATCATTCCACATTTGTGCATGTCGTTTCTAATTTAACAATAAAAAAATATGCGTTGCTGTGAAAATGGTGCAAGCAAATCAGAAACGGATGCGCATCGGAAATCGTGAAATTTTTGCATTCCTACAATTTCCATTTTAACTAAAATCGCATTCGCAGTCACGTGCAAACAAGCAAAAACGTGTTAGTGTGCCTAGCCCTTATTGTAAAAGTCCTTCTGAAATAGAAAAGACCGTCGGATAAAACAACTTCTTCAAGTTTAGTTGATTTAACTGAATACTACAAATATGCCCTGACCTGAATGAATGAGAACACTCACTAACAACTGACATCTAATGCTGAAAATAGCACTTCTGTAACCCATTGAGTATGATTTTATAATTTACAATTTTTTAGATATTTTGCAAGATATTGCATACTGATATTAAAGGGCATGTCCACACCCCCAAAACTATAATCCCCCCACCTAACTGGCCCCACCATGTAGTGTAGTTTAATCCTTACCTCACTCCCCAACCCATCTGGTTCTCCTGTAGTCCCCCCCCAAAGTTCCAAAAACTGCCCACCAGGAGGCTAGAGGTCCATATAGGACACTGCCTGCTACCTGGCCTCCCGGAGATTCCTGCCATGCGTGCTGCAGCCCTTCTCCCCCTCCCTCCCCCTCCCTCTCCCTCCCTCTCCCTCCCGTTCTACTATCCCCTACCCCTATGCACAAATCCCCCTTAATATTGTGCTCCCCATGTCCCCCAGCCCCAACCGCATGTTTTTTTTTAAAAAAGCTCCCCAAACTCTTACTTACCTCTCCGCTTTCCTCCGCTGCACTGAATGACCGGCAGCGCAGTCCGTGATTGGCTGCCGCTCAGCCCAATCACAGACGCGACTGCGCGTCCCGCCCCTCTGCTGCATTCTCGCAAGCAGAGGGCCGGCAGTGCGGCGGAGGATCGAGGGGAGGTAAGTAAGAGTTTGGGGGGCTTTTTAAAAAAAAAAACATGCGGTTGGGGCTGGGGGACATGGGAGCATGATATTAAATTTTTATTTTAGGGGTGGACATGCTTTAAGAGGATTTTGTACGTTATATGGGGATAATTTTTGGCAGAAATCTAACTTCAAATGGGACTTCTATCAATCTTCTGCGTAGCAGCCAACGTTCACGGCATGACAGTTATATCATGGCCAATGACTTATGGATGCTTCATGAGTTGCCTCCCCGCAGCTGTGTGAGCTTGTAAAGCTGTCATAGACTGGGTCCGACAAGGAAAAGAAATCTACATTTAGAGTCCTGGCAAAACAGGTATGTGTTATGTCTTGGGGGGGTCCTTATGTTTGGTATATGTAAAATACATACAAACACACAAACCCACAATATTTTAATGTTCCCTACTCCTTAAAAGTTTTCCTGCCATTAAATTTCACTAAATCATATAGAAGATTGCTGAAAAAATCTTCCACTAACACAAAGAAAGTTAGAATAGTGTTGACACAGAATGGGTTAAAGCATGTTTTCTTGACATATACTCTGATATATCTCTTTCCATGGATGAGGCAATCAATTACATATATTATCTGTGGAGACTCTCATTAGTCATTCCCATGGCAAGGATGCCTGAGGCCATTCAAGGTTGAATGCACAAACTTTTAAAACTGAATCCCGATTTGCTAAAAAGACAAATTTTATTTGTATGCTGAATGGAAGAGCAGTCTGGTTCATAGGTTAACATCTTTCTTTTAGAAAAAATGTGAGCTTCATTTTATTTTTTGCAGCATCTTAAAGGGCCATGTAAGTTTTAAAAATAATCTAAAACTTTTCCAACATGAATTATAATGATATAAAGTTCAGTCCAAATACTTATTTGCAAAGGATTTTGTTAAATCTGTAACGAATTTAAAGGGCATGCCCCCCCCAAACCACGATTCTCCTAAGTCCACAAATCTTACATATACTCCTCTTCTCCATATTGGGCCGTCAGTTAAGGCCATGGCACCTGCTTTATGATCACAAAGCTGTATAGGAGAGCAGAGAGCAGCGAGGGATCAGAGCAGTGAGAGACTGAAGGAGTTCGGGCAAGATATCTGGACGAGGAGTGGCTGGGAAGATAGGTAAGTATTACTAAAGAATTTTTGCAATATATTTCCATTGTTTATTTTGCATAGTTTTGAAGATATTTACATTTTTGTGTGTGATATGGCAGCAGCATCACAGGTCCCCTGCACTTCCTGCTCTGAAACTCTCAGTCAATCTGTCCTGTGTCTCCTCCTCCCCTTTGCAGCCCCCCTGGTCCTTCCCACTCATGGACCCCATGCCCATTACTTACAGCCCCATGTGGCCCGCCCATTCGCGGAGTGCCTAAGCCCCGCCCCCACAGGTACCTAAGCCCAGCCCACTTGCGGGTGCCTAAGCCCCGTCCACTTGCAGGTGCCTAAGTCCGTCCACTTGCAGGTGCCTAGCCCCTCCCACTCGTGGGTGCCGTGGGTTGCTCAGACCCCCCCTACAGAAACTCTGTGGAAACCGCCTTTTCAGGCAGATGAGACAGAGTGAGAACTCTGCCTGAAAAGGCTGTTTTCACATAGTGGGAGAGAGGGCTGAGGAGGAGGGGACTTCCTGTCTCCCTCACACACTGAGGGAGTCTGAGGCTGTGCTCGCCGTGGCACTGTGCAGGTCCAGACTATAACCATGCTCCCTTGTACTATATCCGCATGCATAAGGCAAGTACACTTTTGCTGTGGAGATACCCTCTAACACGGACTTGTTGTAAATTGACAGGCCTGATTGCGATCAGTTTTTAAGATTGCATCTATGGTAATTGCGGGTGTCCATGCCCCATGATTTTTGAAGCGGTATAGTGGGGTGTGCTAGGACACGTCCTCTTTCAATTTCTTACGTTCTCAACATACAATTACTTTTACTTTTCCCTGCATGTATTAAGTCCTTGGGAAAAGCGCAGAGCTGTAGTCCATGGTTCAATCAACATGTTCATACAGCTCTTTGAACAACTAGACATTAAGCCTGTTACATTAACGGGAGCTAGAAGCCCAGAGTCCCCCCTGTGGCAAAGTCCCTCCCCCCTGTGGCAAGTCCACATATCATAGCAGGTGTTAAGGACCTTCTGAATAATGCAAGGCGTGATTGCATTGTGGCTAAGAGGTGTTAAAGGAAGGTATTTCCTTATGGTGTATTTTAACCCAGGTGTCATCCACATATATGAACCAGGCGGGTGCTATGCCCTTAAAGGTATCAAGTGCCTGTTTTTCCACTTCCTCCATGTAAAGGTTGGCAAAAAATAGGTGAAACTGGAGATTTTTAAGCACATCCATGTTTTTGCTTATAGAACTTATCTCTGTATTTGAAATAGGTGGCACAAGTCCAGTAGGGAACTCACCTGTTCTGGGTTAAGATCAGTTCTGCTGGTAAGAGTGCTTGTCTTGGCCTAGCCGTTTTCTCACCATGTCAACAGCTTCCTTGTGGGTATACAGGTGAAGAGAGATGTCACATCAAGGACACCATAGTTTTTTCTGCACCAAGTACTATATCTTCAATCTTGTTGGTGAAATCCTGGGAGTTCTGGGTGTGATGCTAAGTATTTTCTGAGTTCTGGGTTCTGATGTTGGCTAGTATTTTGCCACCCTGTATGTTACAGAGTTGATGCTGCTGAATATAGGTCTTAGTGGTGCCCCCTCCATATATGCATGTAAAACCTTACCCTGAGCAGTTCCTATAACACCTCTTGCCACAATGCAATCACGCCTTGCATTCAAAGGTCCTTAACACCTGGCTGTCATATGCTAATGGGACTTTCCAGGGTACATAATTGCCAACAGATTCTTGTACAAGTCATTCTGAATTGAGAAATCTAGTCGGATGACTAGCGAAACGTCTTCAAGAACTAAACTTCAAGTCCAGTTGATCTTAACTGAATACAACAGATATACCATCACCTGGATGAATGAGAAACCTCACAAGCAGGAAGACTCCTACTCTTCACTTTCCTGCACTTTTATTAGACACTGTAGGATAATCATATGGAGCAGAGGAGAAATGTAGAATTTTTTTAACAAAACAAAGTTGAGCCAGCAGTGGTTTAAATTTAGTTTTGGGGGAGGACATGCCCTTAAAGCAACCAGGAGCGCATACTAATTAACTCCTTTAGAAGGACCACAATCCTGCAATGCAGTAATTCTTACAAGGGATTACTGCATCACAGGAACTTAGGCAGGTAAATGTGCTGGTTAGGCATAAAGAATCTTTAACAGCAGTGAGTGATACCCAGACAAGAACTCACCCTACCTTACACTTTTTACAAATAGTAACAGGCCAGATGTCTACAAGAGGTTGAAAATGTGTCTACTGCATTTACTTTATAAACATTAGAAATCTGCAAGGAAACAAGTACACCAGCAGTAAATAGCCTGTTAAATGGTGTGCTACTATGTAGTATGTTCTGGTATATATTAAGTTCATTAAAACATGTCATGCAAAAGTTAAAACAAGTACCTTTACAAGATGTCAACTGTCTGACATTTAATATCCAAACGAACATCCAAGCACAGCAAATATTAATTGATGCACACATGGCACTCATGATATTATGGTCATTGTAGTCTTAGAAAGTACAATAAACCACACAGCCCGAGGGTGTAATTTTACAAATAAACAATCTGTCATAAATTTCACACCTCGGATGTCAAAAAGTTCACACCTTAGCTCAGTGTTTATCAAACTTTTTATCTGTGGGGACCCCTTAAAACAATTTCATGTCTTGGGGACCCCCTACATAAAATTATGAATATATTATTTTACTTTGTCATCAAATGATCAATAACTTATTTATACAAATATAATTGATAGATCTAAAATACATCTCTATTGAAAAAAATGCACTCAAATTCACATCAGGGTGGGAACCCTACATTAAACATTAGTTATTTTTATTTATATCTCAGACATCAACACCAAACACATAATTCATACATAACATAAACACAAAATGATAAATATATAGAAAAATATATCTGTTTTCATCAAAATGCTGGATCCATAATTATGGCAATCTCTTGCCCCATGCAACCTCTCAGGGACCCCTAGGGGTCCCCGGACCCCTGGTTGAGAAAACACTGCCTTAGCTTATATAGCTTTCTCACTTAAGCTAATCAAACTGTTGCAAAACCTTTAAATTAAACAAAGGTTTCGGAGTGTTACAATTTGTCATCAAAACAATACATTTCTAGTTTATAATAGATATTCCCCATACAGTATTTAAAGAAATATCTGGTCACACCAACGTTTTACAAACTTTAAAAAGCACTACGCCTGCAACTTTGTGCATTTACAGTCACAAACCTACTCTGGATCTATTATTCTTTATAAATGCCTTTTAGATAGTCATCAGTAATATTAGTGATTAGCTATATCATCAGTGTCACGTGGCTCATAAAAATGTGTGTATGGCAATATTGTTTCCACTACTTTAAAGGGCATGTCCACCCCCAAAACTATAATCCCCCCCATACTGGCCCCATCATTGTAGTGTAGTTTAATCCTTACCTCACATCCCAGCTCCATAAGGTTCTCCTGTAGTCCCCCCCCCCCCAAGTCCCAAAAACTGCCCACCAGGAGGATAACAGAGTCCATATAGGACTTGCCTCCTACCTGGCATCCGGGAGAAGTTTGACATGCGTACTGCAGCCTTCTCCCCCTCCCTCTCAGGATTCCCTCCCCCTAGTGTGAAACCCTAATGTATAGGCTTCCCCCTGTCAGCCCAGCCCCAACCGCTATATTTATATGTTTAGAAATGCCTCTGCTTGCATTTTCTCGCAAGCGAGGCCGGGAGCGCGGCGGAGGAAAAGAGGGAGGTAAGTAGAGTTTGTCACTCAACCAACGGAAGCAGGAAATTTGAATATTCACCCCAATATAATTACTCACAGGCCAGAGATGTGATTGTCAGATCATTTAAAGGAAACTGCCTGCTTTCACTTAACCCTAACTTGTTTTTGATGCATTGAAAATTAAAGCTGCTTATAAATATGGTGAAATGCATGATGTTTTTAGGCGTTAAAAAGCAGAGAAAAGAGCACTCCTTCATAAATACGCCCAAGGTCTCTGATTGTGGTAAATCAATTTCTGAGCCACATCAACCCACAGTGCTGCTTTTCAACTGCCACAGTGGTGTAACTACCATCCCCGTGAACATGGGGGCCTAGAGAAACTGAGAGTTTGCAAAAGAGCTGATCACAGACCCACACAAACATTACAAGAATACAGCTTTTATTTTAACTGACCATTCTAATCACCTACAATTCTAAAAAAACAAAAAACATAACAATTGGTATTAAACTATTCAAAAAAAAAAAACAGAAAGGGATTAATTTTCCTTTAAACTATCCAAATTGTAAAACAAGTTTTATAGTTTTACAAGGCCTATTCATTTTTTTATTTACCCGTATATACTTGGTATAAGTCGATCCGAGTCGAGGCACCTATTTTTACTGAAAAATTAGTAAAAACTGATTGACTCGAGTATAAGTCGAGGGTAGAAATTATCCCCCACTAGCCTTTGCTTCTGTGTTGTTTTTAGGCTTTAGATAGAGTAATAGCCAAATCCAGTACCAGTAACCTCCAATTCCTTGCACTCCAGATTTTGGAAACTACAACTCCCAGCATGCTTTGTTGCTGGGAGTTTCAGTTTCTAAACATGTGGAGTGGCAAGGTTCAATAACTTTTAATTAAGCTTACCATAATTACAATTCTCCTGAACCCCATATTGTAAAGGGCCCCCTGACCACCATATAGTTAAGGGCCCTCTGACCCCTATATGGTAAAGGGCCCTCTGACCCCATATAGTAAAGGGCACTCTGACCCCCATATTGTAAAGGGCCCTCTGACCCCCATATTGTAAAGAACTCTCTGATCCCAATAGTAAAAATGTCACCTGAGAGTTGTAGTTTCAAGCTGTCACTTGCATTGAACTAGCAGCTGTTTTTTGCCCCAAACTGAGAAAGACCATCAGATTTACAGCACCCAGATGAGCAGTGACAGTGCTGAGTGAGTCCAGCAGCCAGACTACAGGAAGCAGGAAGTGTTAAGGCAGATCAGCTCCTGTAACTTTCTATGCAGGTTAACACAGCGCCACCTACTGGTTACTATCCGCAATTGCAGAATTGGATCTAAATTAGGACTTGCCCGAGTATAAGTCAAGGTTAGGTTTTCAGGCTAATTTTAAAGCCTGAAAATTTGACTTATACTCGAGTATATACGGTATCTTTTTCTTCCAACTGTCTGTTTAATTTTACAGTTTACCCCTACTGTTATGAATGACATTTATATATAAATATAAACCCTGGAAAGACTGTGTTACTATTGGTGATATGAATTACATTTATATATAAATATAAACCCTGGAAAGACTGTGTTACTATTGGTGATATGAATGACATTTATATACAAATATAAACCCTGGAAAGACTGTGTTACTATTGGTGATACGAATGACATTTATATACAAATATAAACCCTGGAAAGACTGTGTTACTATCGGTGATATGAATGACATTTATATACAAATATAAACCCTGGAAAGACTATGTTACTATTGGTGATATGAACTGTGGAACTGTCTTCCAGCAGATGTGTTAATGGCAAGTTCATTGAATAGCTTTAAAAGTGAGAAAGGGCCCATGTGGCCCAAAACATGTCGGTTTAATGTGGAATAAAAGCAGTTTGTAGCAGTTTATTCAGCACGTACCCCCCCCCCCGTTTTACCTATAACACATTATTATATTATTGCAGTTGGAGGTACCGTATATATTCGAGTACAAGTCGAATTTTTAAGGTTTTAAAATTAGCCTGAAAACATAACCTCGACTTATACTCAGGTCAAGTCTTAATTTAGATTCAAATTCTGCAATTGCGGATAGTAACCAGTAGGTGGCGCTGTGTTAACCTGCAGTTACAGGAGCTGATCTGCCTTTACACTTCCTGCTTCCTGTAGTCTGGCTGCTTGACTCACTCAGCACTGTCACTGCTCATCTGGATGCTGTAAATCTGATGTGTCTCCTCAGTTTGGGGCAAAAAACAGCTGCTAGTACAATGCAAGTGACAGCTTGAAACTACAACTCTCAGGTGACATTTTTAACTATTGTGGTCAGAGAGTCCTTTACTATACGGGGGTCAGAGGGCCCTTTACAATATGGGGGTCAGAGTGCCCTTTACTATATGGGGTCAGAGGGCCCTTTACTATATGGGGGGAAAATTTGTTTTCCCACCTTTGTTTCTCACTGACTTTAAAGGGCATGTCCCCCCCAAAACTATAATCCCCCCCACTACTCCCCATCATGTAGTGTAGTTTAATCCTTACCTCACATCCCAGCTCCATAAGGTTCTCCTGTAGTCCCCCCCCCCCCAAAGTCCCAAAAAACTGCCCACCGAGGATAACAGAGTCCATATAGGACTGCCTCCTACCTGGCATCCGAGAAGTTTGACATGCGTACTGCAGCCCTTCTCCCCCTCCCTCTCAGGATTCCCTCCCCTAGTTGTGAAACCCTTATGTATAGGTTCCCCCTGTCAGCCCACCCCAACCGCTATATTTATATGTTTAGAAATGCCTCTGCTTGCATTTTCTCCCAAGCAGAGGGCCGGGAGCGCGGCGGAGAAAGAGGAAGGTAAGTGAGTTTGTCACTCAACCAACTGGAACAGAAATTTGAATATTCACCCCAATATAATTCCTCACAGGCCAGAGATGTGATTGTCAAATCATTTTAAAGGAAACTGCCTGCTTTCACTTAACCCTAACTTGTTTTTGATGCATTGAAAATTAAAGCTGCTTTAAATAATATGGTGAAATGCATGATGTTTTTAGGCGTTAAAAAGCAGAGAAAAGAGCACTCCTTCATAAATACGCCCAAGGTCTCTAATTGTGGTAATCAATTTCTGAGCCACATCAACCCACAAGCTGCTTTTTCAACTGCCACAGTGTGTATAACTACCATCCCCGTGAACATGGGGGCCTAGGAGAAACTGAGATTTTGCAAAAGAGCTGATCACAAACCCACACAAACATTACAAGAATACAGCTTTAATTTTAACTGACCATTCTAATCACCTCACAATTCTAAAAAAAACAAAAACATAACATTGGTATTAAACTATTCAAAATAAGAAAAAACAGAAAGGGATTAATTTTCCTTTTAAACTATCCAAATTGTAAAACAAGTTTTATAGTTTTACAAGGCCTATTCATTTTTTTATTTACCCGTATATACTTGAGTATAAGTCGATCCGAGTCGAGGCACCTATTTTTACCTGAAAAATTAGTAAAAACTGATTGACTCGAGTATGATCGAGGGTAGAAATTATCCCCACTACTGCCTTCTGATTCTGTGTTGTTTTTAGGCTTTAGATAGAGTAATAGCCAAATCCAGTACCAGTAACCTCCAATTCCTTGGCACTCCAGATTTTGGAAACTACAACTCCCAGCATGCTTTGTTGCTGGGAGTTTCAGTTTCTAACATGTGGAGTGGCAAGGTTCAATAACTTTATTTAAGCTTACCATAATTTAATTCTCCTGAACCCCATATTGTAAGGGCCCCTGACCACCATATAGTTAAGGGCCCTCTGACCCTATATGAAGGCTATGTCCACCCCTAAAATAAAAATTTAAAATCATGCTCCCCATGTCCCCCAGCCCCAACCGCATGTTTTTTTTTTTTAAAAAGCCCCCCAAACTCTTACTTACCTCCCCTCGATCCTCCGCCGCACTGCCGGCCCTCTGCTTGCGAGAATGCAAGCAGAGGGGCGGGACCGGCAGCTGCGTCTGTGATTGGCTGAGCGGCAGCCAATCACGGACGGGGCGGCCGGTCATTCAGTGCAGCGGAGGAAAGCGGGAGATGTAAGTAAGAGTTTGGGGAGCTTTTTTTAAAAAAAAAAAACATGGGTGGGGTTGGGGCTGGGGGACATGGGGAGCACAATATTAAGGGGGATTTGTGCTAGGGGAGGGGATAGTAGAACGGGGGGAGAGGGAGGGAGAGGGAGGGGGAGGGAGGGGGGAGAAGGGTGCAGCACGCATGGCAGGAATCTCCGGGAGGCCAGGTAGCAGGCAAGTGTCCTATATGGACCTTACTAGCCTCCTGGTGGGCAGTTTTTGGAACTTTGGGGGGGGGACTACAGGAGAACAGATTGGAGTTGGGAGTGGAGGTAAGGATTAAACTACACACATGGTGGGGCCAGTTGTGGGGGGAATAGATTATGTTTTGGGGGTGGACATGCCCTTAATATCAGTATGCAATATCTTGCAAAATCATATAAAAAATTGTAAATTATAAAATCATACTAATGGGTTACAGAAGTGCTATTTTCAGCATTAGATGTCAGTTGTTAGTGAGTGTTCTCATTCATTCAGGTCAGGGATATTTGTAGTATTCAGTTAAATCAACTAAACTTGAAGAAGTTGTTTATCCGACGGTCTTTTCTAATTTCAGAAGGATTTTAACAATAAGGGCTAGGCCACACTAACACGTTTTTGCTTGTTTGCACGTGACTGCGAATGCGATTTTAGTTAAAATGGAAATGTAGGAATGCAAAAAATTCTCACGATTCCGATGCGCATCCGTGTTCTGATTTGCTTGCACCATTTTCACGCAAACGCATATGTTTTATATTGTTAAATTAGAAACGACATGCACAATGTGGAATGATGCGCCAGCAACGCGAGAAATTGCACACACAATCGCATTCATAACGCTCGCGGTTACTTGCACCATTTGGTGCGTTGTAATGTGTCTCCAAAGTGTTTCTATTAGATTACATTATGTTGCTAAATGTCTTGTAAACACACACGGGAGATTCAATAAAATTTCTATCTTAAAAATGGTGCTAATTTTGCCCCAACCAACTCGATATTATATAACATTGAAAGCTAATGTCTGATTGGTTGGGGCAAAATTAGCACCATTTTTAACAATAAGAACTTTTATTGAATAACCCTGTTAGTTGCCTGCAAAAAATCATTTAGAACCTGTTAATAACGGGTTATATATTTTGTTGTGACAGGCATGATAATTCTAAGAAATCCTTTAAAGCAATATTTGCATATGTGTAGCATGCAGATTTATAAAATGACATTTTCGGTTTGCTTGTATACTTTGTGTACTTTGCATGTTCCCATTCTCCTATCACAATTTTTTCTGTCCATGGTGCTGAAATTAATGGCAAGTTAAAAGCAGTTTCCATAAGAAAAGCAATCTGCTGCCTAACCTAAGGGGGAAAAAAAAAAACTTTTAAAGCAGTAACATGAGACTAGAGGGAAGGATGAGCTGTTTCCTTTCCTGCTCTCCTAAGTTAGTTGTCCTTTCTTACCTCTTCTTTTTATGGGATGCTTCAGGCATTTGTTAATATCCTTACAGCTGAGATAGTGTTTCGTATCTACTACTATTCTTTCACTCTATTTCGATGTTTTAACTTGGTGAATTTGAACACAAGATTAAAAGGCATGTCCACCCCCAAAGAAAAAAAATACTTTCCTCCCCAACCACAAAAAAACCAAGAAGTAATATTGGTAAATTGGTACAGAAGAAACTTGCACTGTCTCTATTAATTATAAAATGGGTGTAATCAAAAAATTATCTAGCAGAAAAAAGGTATTGTTTATATGACTTTGTATATTTTATCTTGTAACATATACATTTTGTGCTATTTCTTCAATTTTATTGGAGGAAAATTCAATACCGTTAATAAAGTATATATAGTCAAACAAAGTTAGGCTGAGGCCCACTGCAACACACTGTGGTTTCTGTATGCTTTTGCTTAGTGCTTGTATATATATAACAAATCAAATCACATATTCTAATATGGCTTGAGAAAGGTAATGGATGTTACCGAAACGTCGCCTTTTATTTTTATACGATGATTAACCAAGAATAATTTTTACGAGTGCTGCACAGATTTGTTTCTTTTCTATATTCCTTGGAGGAATACAGGTGTCCTATTAGTGCGTGCACCAACCCGCAATCTTTTCACTAGGTGGAATGCTGCTGTTACACTTCTTATATATCTATATATATATATATATATATATATACTAGCAAAGTGTGCCCGTTGGTGCACAATGGAAATTATGGGGCATATCTATAAAGCCTCGTTAAGTTTTCGCGGCCGTTTTCTCTGACCTTTCCACATAAATGCATTTAACACGATTTATAATGTCGGGAAACGGGCAGCGAAAAGTTAATGAGGCGTTAACTCATTGATACCCACTGTTGACGCGTTCAATTTAAAGCAGCCGGTAACTTTGCATTGCTAATATCCGTGTTTTGCTTAGCGAAAGCGTCCGATAATAGCCGCCCTGCGGCGGAGATGGGCGGCAACCCGTGGCAGGTGGTCACAACCGCCCGGGAGGCACGCCCACCCCCCCTCAAAACACACCCCCCGCAGGGCGGAGGCCACCCACGCAGCTTCCCAGCAGCCTCCCAACCCTACCCGCTCCCGGCAACTGGAACAGGAGGCTTAGAAGGGGCTGCTGGGAAGAGGCCGGGAGGTTCACGCAAACGCATATGTTTTTATATTGTTAAATTAGAAACGACATGCACAAATGTGGAATGATGCGCAGCAACGCGAGAAATTGCACACACAATCGCATTCAATAACGCTCGCGGTTACTTGCACCATTTGGTGCGTTGTAATGTGTCTCCAAAGTGTTTCTATTAGATTACATTATGTTTGCTAAATGTCTTGTAAACACACACAGGGAGATTCAATAAAATTTCTTATCGTTAAAAATGGTGCTAATTTTGCCCCAACCAATCCGATATTATATAACATTTGAAAGCTAATGTCTGATTGGTTGGGGCAAAATTAGCACCATTTTTAACAATAAGAACTTTTATTGAATAACCCTGTTAGTTGCCTGCAAAAAATCATTTTAGAACCTGTTAATAAACGGGTTATATATTTTGCTTGTGACAGGCATGATTAATTCTAAGAAATCCTTAAAAGCAATATTTGCATATGTGTAGCATTGCAGATTTATAAAATGACATTTTCTGGTTTGCTTGTTATACTTTGTGTACTTTGCATTGTTCCCCATTCTCCTATTCACAATTTTTTTCTGTCCATGGTGCTGAAATTAATGGCAAGTTAAAAGCAGTTTCCATAAGAAAAGCAATCTGCTGCCTAACCTAAGGGGGAAAAAAACTTTAAAGCAGTAACATGAGACTAGAGTGAAGGGATGAGCTGTTTCCTTTCCTGCTCTCCTGTAGTTAGTTGTCCTTTCTTTACCTCTTCTTTTTATGGGATGCTTCAGGCATTTGTTAATATCCTTACAGCTGAGATAGTGTTTCGTATCTACTACTATTTCTTTCACTCTATTTCGAGTTTTAACTTGGTGAATTTGAACACAAGATTTAAAAGGCATGTCCACCCCCAAGATAAAAAAAAAATACTTTCCTCCCCAACCCACAAAAAAACCAAGAAAGTAATATTGGTAAATTGGTACAGAAGAAACTTGCACCTGTCTCTATTAATTATAAAATGGGTGTAATCAAAAACTATCCTAGCAGAAAAAAGGTATTGTTTATAATGACTTTGTATATTTTTATCTTGTAACATATACATCTTTTGTGCTATTTCTTCAATTTTATTGGAGGAAAATTCAATACCGTTAATAAAGTATATATAGTCAAACAAAGTTATATCTATATATATAATAGATATATAAGAACGTGTAACAGCAGCATTCCACCTAGTGAAAAGATTGCGGGTTGGTGCACGCACTAATAGGACACCTGTATTCCTCCAAGGAATATAGAAAAGAAACAAATCTGTGCAGCACTCGTACAAAATTATTCTTGGTTAATCACGTATAAAAATAAAAGGCGACGTTTCGGTAACATCCATTACCTTTCTCAAGCCATATTAGAATGATGTGATTTGATTTGTTATATATATACAAGCACTAAGCAAAAGCATACAGAAACCACAGTGTGTTGCAGTGGGCCTCAGCCTAACTTTGTTTGACTATATATACTTTATTAACGGTATTGAATTTTCCTCCAATAAAATTGAAGAAATAGCACAAAATGTATATGTTACAAGATAAAATATACAAAGTCATATAAACAATACCTTTTTTCTGCTGGATAATTTTTTGATTACACCCATTTTATAATTAATAGAGACAGTGCAAGTTTCTTCTGTACCAATTTACCAATATTACTTCTTGGTTTTTTTGTGGTTGGGGAGGAAAGTATTTTTTTTCTTTGGGGGTGGACATGCCTTTAATCTTGTGTTCAAATTCACCAAGTTAAAACATCGAAATAGAGTGAAAGAATAGTAGTAGATACGAAACACTATCTCAGCTGTAAGGATATTAACAAATGCCTGAAGCATCCCATAAAAAGAAGAGGTAAGAAAGGACAACTAACTAGGAGAGCAGGAAAGGAAACAGCTCATCCTTCCCTCTAGTCTCATGTTACTGCTTTAAAAGTTTTTTTTTTCCCCCTTAGGTTAGGCAGCAGATTGCTTTTCTTATGGAAACTGCTTTTAACTTGCCATTAATTTCAGCACCATGGACAGAAAAAATTGTGATAGGAGAATGGGAACATGCAAAGTACACAAAGTATAACAAGCAAACCGAAAATGTCATTTTATAAATCTGCATGCTACACATATGCAAATATTGCTTTAAAGGATTTCTTAGAATTATCAGCCTGTCACAAGCAAAATATATAACCCGTTATTAACAGGTTCTAAATGATTTTTTGCAGGCAACTAACAGGGTTATTCAATAAAAGTTCTTATTGTTAAAAATGGTGCTAATTTTGCCCCAACCAATCAGACATTAGCTTTCAATGTTATATAATATCGAGTTGGTTGGGGCAAAATTAGCACCATTTTTAAGATAGAAATTTTATTGAATCTCCCGTGTGTGTTTACAAGACATTTAGCAACATAATGTAATCTAATAGAAACACTTTGGAGACACATTACAACGCACCAAATGGTGCAAGTAACCGCGAGCGTTATGAATGCGATTGTGTGTGCAATTTCTCGCGTTGCTGGCGCATCATTCCACATTGTGCATGTCGTTTCTAATTTAACAATATAAAACATATGCGTTTGCGTGAAAATGGTGCAAGCAAATCAGAACACGGATGCGCATCGGAATCGTGAGAATTTTTGCATTCCTACATTTCCATTTTAACTAAAATCGCATTCGCAGTCACGTGCAAACAAGCAAAAACGTGTTAGTGTGGCCTAGCCCTTATTGTTACAATCCTTCTGAAATTAGAAAAGACCGTCGGATAAACAACTTCTTCAAGTTTAGTTGATTTAACTGAATACTACAAATATCCCTGACCTGAATGAATGAGACACTCACTAACAACTGACATCTAATGCTGAAAATAGCACTTCTGTAACCCATTAGTATGATTTTATAATTTACAATTTTTTATATGATTTTGCAAGATATTGCATACTGATATTAAGGGCATGTCCACCCCAAACATAACTATATCCCCCCACAACTGGCCCCACCATGTGTGTAGTTTAATCCTTACCTCCCTCCCAACTCCAATCTGTTCTCCTGTAGTCCCCCCCCCAAAGTTCCAAAAACATGCCCACCAGGAGGCTAGAAGGTCCATATAGGACACTCTGCCTGCTACCTGGCCTCCCGGAGATTCCTGCCATGCGTGCTGCACCCTTCTCCCCCCTCCCCTCCCCCCTCCCTCTCCCTCCCTCTCCCCCCGTTCTACTATCCCCTCCCCTAGCACAAAATCCCCCTTAATATTGTGCTCCCCATGTCCCCCAGCCCCAACCACGCAACCCATGTTTTTTTTTTTTAAAAAAGCTCCCCAAACTCTTACTTACCATCCCCGCTTTCCTCCGCTGCACTGAATGACCGGCCGCCCCTCCGTGATTGGCTGCCGCTCAGCCAATCACAGACGCAGCTGCCGGTCCCGCCCCTCTGCTTGCATTCTCGCAAGCAGAGGGCCGGCAGTGCGGCGAGGATCGAGGGGAGGTAAGTAAGAGTTTGGGGGGCTTTTTAAAAAAAAAAAACATGCGGTTGGGCTGGGGGACATGGGGAGCATGATTTAAATTTTTATTTTAGGGGTGGACTAGCCTTAAGTAGGATTTTGTACGTTATATGGGGATAATTTTTGGCATGAAATCTAACTTCAAATGGGACTTCATTCTATCAATCTTCTGCGTAGCAGCCAACGTTCACAGCATGACAGTTATATCATGGCCATGACTTATGGATGCTTCATGAGTTTGCCTCCCCAGCAGCTGTGTGAGCTTGTAAAGCTGTCATAGACTGGGTCCGACAAGGAAAAGAAATCTACATTTAGAGTTCCTGGCAAACAGGTATGTGTTATGTCTTGGGGGGGTCCTTATGTTTGGTATATGTAAAATACATACAAACCACAAACCCACAATATTTTAATGTTCCCTACTCCTTAAAAGTTTTCCTGCCATTAAATTTCACCTAAATCAATATAGAAGATTGCTGAAAAAATCTTCCCACTAAACCAAAGAAGTTAGAATATCTGTTGACACAATGGGTTAAAGCATGTATTTCTTGACATACTCTGATATATTTCTCTTTCCATGGATGAGTGCAATCAATTACATATATTACTGTGAGACTCTCATTAGTCATTCCCATGGCCAAAGCGATGCCCTGAGGCCATTCAAGGGTTGAATGCACAAAGCTTTTAAAACTGAATCCCGATTTGCTAAAAAGACCAATTTTATTTGTATGCTGAATGGAAGAGCAGTCTGGGTTCATAGGTTAACAATCTTTTCTTTTAGAAAAAATGTGAGCTTCATTTTATTTTTTGCAGCATCTTAAAGGGCCATGTAAGTTTTAAAAATTAATCTAAAACTTTTCCAACATGAATTATAATGATAAAGTTCTGTCCAAATACTTATTTGCAAAGGATATTTTGTTAATCTGTAACGAATTTAAAGGGCATGCCCCCCCAAACCACGATTCTCCTAAGTCCACAAATCTTACATATACTCCTCTTCTCCATATTGTGGCCGTCAGTTAAGGCCATGGCACCTGCTTATGATCACAAGCTGTATAGGAGAGCAAGAGCAGCGAGGGATCAGAGCAGTGAGAGACTGAAGGAGTTCAGGCAAGATATCTGGACGAAGGAGTGCTGGGAAGATAGGTAAGTATTACTAATGAATTTTTGCAATATATTTCCATTGTTTATTTTGCTAGTTTTGAAGATATTTACATTTTTTTGTGTGATATGGCAGCAGCATCACCAGGTCCCCTGCACTTCCTCTCTGAAACTCTCAGTCATCTGTCCGTGTCTCCTCCTCCCCTTTGCAAGCCCCCCTGTCCTTCCCACTCATGGACCCCATGCGCCCATTCTTACAGCCCCATGTGGCCCCGCCCATTCGGGATGCCTAAGCCCCGCCCACCCACAGGTACCTAAGCCCAGCCCACTTGCGGTTGCCTAAGCCCCGTCCACTTGCAGGTGCCTAAGTCCGTCCACTTGCAGGTGCCTAAGCCCCTCCCCTCGTGGGTGCCGTGGGTTGCTCGACCCCCCCTACAGAAACGGTGGAAACCGCCTTTTCAGGCAGATTGAAACAGGTGAAACTCTGCTGAAAAGGCCTGTTTTCACATAGTGGAGAGAAGGGCTGAGGAGGAGGGACTTCCTTTCTCCCTCACACACTGAGGGAGTCTGAGGCTGTGCTGCCGGTGGCACTGTGCAGGTCCAGACTATAAACCATGCTCCCTTGTACTATATCCGCGCATAAGGCAAGTACACTTTTGCTGCTGGAGATACCCTCTAACACGGACTTGTTGTAAATTCAGGCCTTGATGCGATCAGTTTTTAAGATTGCATCTATTTGTAATTGCGGTGTCCATGCCCCATGATTTTTGAAGCGTATAAGTGGGGGCTCTTCATTCTCTTAATTCTTACGTTCTCAACAATACAATACTTTACTTTTCCCCTGCATGTATTTAGTCCTTGGGAAAAAGCAGCAAGCTGTCAGTCATGGTTCAATCAACATGTTCATACAGCTCTTTTGAACAACTAGACATTAAGCCTGTTACTTAACGGGAGCTAGAAGCCCAGAGTCCCCCCTGTGGCAAAGTCCCTCCCCCCTGTGGCAAAGTCCACATATCATAGCCAGTGTTAAGGACCTTCTGAATAATGCAAGGCGTGATTGCATTGTGGCTAAGAGGTGTTAAAGGAATGTATTTCCTTATGGTGTATTTTAACCCAGGTGTCATCCACATATATGAACCTGGCGGGTGCTATGCCCTTAAAGGTATCAAGTGCCTGTTTTTTCCACTTCCTCCATGTAAAGTTGGCAAAAAATAGTTGAAACTGGAGATTTTTAAGCACATCCATGTTTTTTGCTTATAGACACTTATCTCTGTATTTGAAATAGGTGCACAAGTCCAGTAGGGATCACCTTTCTGGGTTAGATCAGTTCTGCTGGTAAGAGTGCTTGTCTTGGCCTAGCCGTTTTCCTCACCATGTCAACAGCTTCCTTGGTGGGTATACAGGTAAGAGAGATGTCACATCACAGGACACCATAGTTTTTTTCACCAATACTATATCTTCAATCTTGTTGGTGAAATCCTGGGAGTTCTGGGTGTGATGCTAAGTATTTTCTGAGTTCTGGTTTCTGATGTTGGCTAAGTATTTTGCCACCCTGTATGTTTACAGAGTTGATGCTGCTGAATATAGGTCTTAGTGGTCCTGCCCCTTCCATATATGCATGTAAAACCTTACCCTGAGCAGTTCCTATAACACTCTTAGCCACAATGCAATCACGCCTTGCATTCAAAGTCCTTAACACCTGGCTGTCATATGCTAATTGGGACTTTCCAGGGTACAAATTGCCAACAGATTCTTTTACAAGTCATTCTGAATTGAGAAATCTAGTCGGATGACTAGCGAAACGTCTTCAAGAACTAAACTTCAAGTCCAGTTGATTCTAACTGAATACAACAGATATACATCACCTGGATAATGAAAACCTTCACAAGCAGGAAGACTCCTCCTCTTCACTTTTCCTGCACTTTATTAGACACTGTAGGATAATCATATGGAGCAGGGAGAAAGTAAGAATTTTTTTAACAAAACAAAGTTGAGCCAGCAGTGCGTTAAATTTTAGTTTTGGGGAGGACATCCCTTAAAGCAACCAGCAGCCATAACTTAACTCCTTTAGAAGGACCACAATCCTGCAATGCAGTAATTCTTACAAGGGATTACTGCATCACAGGAACTTAGGCAGGTAAATGTGCTGGTTAGGCATAAAGAATCTTTAACAGCAGTAGTGATAACCCAGACAAGAACTCACCCTACCTTACACTTTTTACAAATAGTAACAGGCCAGATGTCTACAAGAGGTTGATAATGTGTCTACTGCATTTACTTTATAAACATTAGAACTCTGCAAGGAAACAAGTACACCAGCCGTAAATAGCCGTTAAATGGTGTGCTACTATGTAGTAATGTTCTGGTTATATTAAAGTTTCATTAAAACATGTCATGCAAAAGTTTAAAACAAGTACCTTTACAAGATGTCAACTGTCTGACATTTATATCCAAAGAACATCCAAGCACAGCAAATATTAATTGATGCACACATGGCACTCATGTATTATGGTCTTGTAGTCTTAGAAAGTACAATAAACCACACACACAGCCCGAGGGTTTAATTTTACAAATAAACAATCCTGTCATAATTTCACACCTCGAGGTCAAAAGTTCACACCTTAGCTCAGTGTTTTATCAACCTTTTTTTGTGGGGACCCCTTAAAACAAAATTTTTCATGTCTTGGGGACCCCCTACATAAAATTATGATTATTATTTTATACTTTGTCATCAAATGATCATAACTTTATTTATACAAATATAATTGATAGATCTATAAATACATCTCTATTGAAAAAAATGCCTCAATTCACATCAGGGTGGGAAACCTTACATAAACTAGTTATTTTTTTATTTATATCTCAGACATCAACACCAAACACATAATTCATACATAACATAAAACACAAAATGATAAATATATAGAAAATATATCTGTTTTCATCAAATGCTGGATCCATAAATTTATGGCAATCTCTTGACCCCCATGCACCTCTCAGGGACCCCTAGGGTCCCGGCCCCCTGGTTGAAACACACTGCCGTAGCTTATATAGCTTTCTCACTTAAGCTATACAACTGTTGCAAAACCTTTAAATTAAACAAAGGTTCGGAGTGTTACAATTTGTCATCAAAACATACATTTCTAGTTTATAATAGATTTTCCCCATACAGTACTTTAAAGAAATACTGGTCACACCAACGTTTTACAAACTTTAAAAGCACTACCCTGCAACTTTGTGCTTTTACAGTCACAAACCTACTCTGTGGATCTATTATTCTTATAAATGCCTTTAGATATGTCATCAGTAATGATTAGTGATTAGCTATATCATCAGTGTCACGTGGCTCATAAAATGTGTGTATGGCAATATTGTTTCCACTACTTTAAGGGCATGTCCACCCCAAAACTATAATCCATCCCCCCCACTACTGGCCCCATCATGTGTGTAGTTTATCCTTACCTCACATCCCAGCTCCATAAGGTTCTCCTGTAGTCCCCCCCCCCCCCCAAAGTCCCAAAAACTGCCCAACCAGGAGGAATAACAAGTGTCCATATAGGACTGCCTCCTACCTGGCATCCGGGAGAAGTTTAACATGCTACTGCAGCCCTTCTCCCCCTCCCTCTCAGGATTCCCTCCCCCTAGTGTGAAACCCTTAATGTATAGGTTCCCCCTGTCAGCCCAGCCCCAACCGCTATATTTATATGTTTAGAATGCCTCTGCTTGCATTTTCTCCAAGCAAGGGCCGGGAGCGCGGCGGAGGAAGAGGGAGGTAAGTAGAGTTTGTCACTCAACCAACTGAAGCAGGAAATTTTGAATATTCACCCCAATATAATTACTCACAGGCCAGAGATGTGATTGTCAGATCATTTTAAAGGAAACTGCCTGCTTTCACTTAACCCTAACTTGTTTTTGATGCATTGAAATTAAAGCTGCTTTATAATATGGTGAAATGCATGATGTTTTTAGGCGTTAAAAAGCAGAGAAAAGCACTCCTTCATAAATACCCCAGGTCTCTATTGGTAATCAATTTCTGAGCCACATTCAACCCACAAGTGCTGCTTTTCAACTGCCACAGTGGTTAACTACCATCCCCGTGAACATGGGGGCTAGGAGAAACTGAAGTTTGCAAAAGACTGATCACAGACCCACACAAACATTACAAGAATACAGCTTTAATTTTAACTGACCATTCTAATCACCTCACAATTCTAAAAAAAAAAAAACATAACAATTGGTATTAAACTATTCAAAAGAAAAAAACAGAAAGGGATTAATTTTCCTTGTTAAACTATCCAAATTGTAAAACAATTTTTAGTTTTACAAGGCCTATTCATTTTTTTATTTACCCGTATATACTTGAGTAAAGTCGATCCGAGTCGAGGCACCTATTTTTACCTGAAAAATTAGTAAAAACTGATTGACTCGAGTATAAGTCGAGGGTAGAAATTATCCCCCTACTGCCTTCTGATGCTGTGTTGTTTTTAGGCTTTAGATAGAGTAATAGCCAAATCCAGTACCAGTAACCTCCAATTCCTTGAGCACTCCAGATTTTGGAAACTACAACTCCCAGCATGCTTTGTTGCTGGGAGTTTCAGTTTCTAAACTGTGGAGTGGCAAGGTTCAATAAACTTTTAATTAGCTTACCATAATTACAATTCTCCTGAACCCCATATTGTAAAGGGCCCCCTGACCACCATATATTTAGGGCCCTCTGACCCCTATATGGTAAAGGGCCCTCTGGACCCCATATAGTAAAGGGCACTCCCTTTAGGAAAAGTATAGCGAAATTTGGTCTTGGGGTCATGCCTTTTAAATTGCAAATATTTCTGATAATACGTTATATTATTTGTGCTGTGTGAGGTTCTTTATAGGTAGATTAAGGAGTGACTATTTTAAGTTTATCTTTTGTTTATAGTTTTTAATGACAATCAATGAGGGGACATGACCGCGGTAATTGTAGGTTTAAAAAATAGAAAGAAACCCTAAGAAGCGAAATAAATTCTTCGTAAATGAGACGGAAGACTTCCGATCAGACACAGAGCAGCACATGCCTTTCCTGGGTCCTTATCTGGCTCAGGGGAAGTGTCGCCTGTCAGTTTCAGAGGAGTATTTTGCCTGCTACTTGTAGGTTTCGTTCACATAGTAACGGCAAAAAACAGACAGAATGCTAGTGTTTTTCTGTGCATTTCTCTCCTGTGTGGCATGCATTTCTGTCCCTTTTTTCATATATTAATGGAAAATGGATGCATTAAAAGGGCATGTCCACCCCCAAAACTATCCACCCCCACACTGGCCCCCATCATGTAGTGTAGTTTAATACTCTCACATCCCAGCTCCATATGGTTCATGTAGTCCCCCCCAAAAATCCCAAAAAAAAAAAAAAAAAAAACAAAAACTGCCCGCAAGGAGGATTAGCAGAGTCCCATATGGAACTCTGCCTCCTAACCTGGCCTCCGGGAGAAGTTTGGCATGCCTACTGCAGCCCAACCCCCCCCCCATCCATCCTCCCCTCTACACCGATTAGCAGTCCCTCCCCCTATGTAAATCCCTTTATAGGTAATTTGCCCCTATCCCCCCCCCGCCGAATATGAACTAACAGCAGCCGCGTCCGTGATTGGCTGCCGGCTCAGCCAATCACAGACGCAACGCGGTCCCGCCCCTCTGCTTCAGTTATCGCAAGCAGAGGGCCGGCAGCCCGGCGGAGGAAAGAGGGACGGTAAGTAAAAGTTTGGGGCATTTTCTGATTAAATAAATGAGCGGTTGGGGCGGGGGGAAGGGGTGTAGTAACATATAAAAAATTATTTTTAAGGGTGGACCTCCCCTTGAATGAACAGAAAGTGTTGTACAAGCAGTGTGCTATTTAAAACGCAACAGTAACGGAACGCATTATGGACACAATCGGAAGGCAAACAGTACTACATGAATTCTATGTCTCTGCGTTTGTCCAAAACAGTCTGTTCATTAAAATAGCTCCAAAACAGACAGTGAGTTCTATTTGAGTTTCACGATGAAACTTAAAAAAGAGCTCCTAAAAGTCCACGAAACATACAAATATGTCTCGTTTAATCAACATTACCCAGTCAGTTTAACGGGCATGCTCCACCCCCAAAAAAACTATAATACCCCAACTACTGGCCCACATTGTAGTTTAGTTTAATCCTTCCTCACATCCAGCTCCATAGGGTTCTCCTGAGACCCACCGCCCCAAAGTCCCAAAACTAACCACCAAGAGGAAGCAGGGCTCTGCTGCTATCTTGCCTCGGTAGATATTTGCCGATGCCGCCCGCAGTCTTCTCCCCCCCCCTCCCGTCCCTCCCTGCCCTCCCGTTCTACTTCCCCCCCTAGCGACAACATCCCCCTTAAATTGTGGCTCCCCATGTCCCCCAGCCCCAACCACTGCCAACCGTTTTTTTTTTCTAAAAAGCTCCCCAAACTCTTACTTACTCCCGACTTTCCTCCGCTGCACTGAATGACCGCAGCTCGCGCCTCTCCGTGATGGCTGCCGCTCAGCCAATCACAGCGCTACTGCCGGTCCCCGCCCCTCTGCTTCATCCTCGCAAGCAGAGGGCCGGCAGGCCGGAGCGAGGATCGAGGGGAGGTAAGTAAGAGTTTGGGGGGCTTTTTAAAAAAAAAATACATGCGTTGGGGTGGGGGACAGGGGAGCATGTTTTAAATTTGAGTTTAGGGTGGACGACCCTTTAATTGATTTGAAAAGGGCATTTCCATGTTATTTCACTCACTTTCATCTTATACCTAACTTTAATAAAGAGGAAACTAAGTCTCCAGACAACATTTGTCCCAATAGCAGAGCACATTCACAAGATAGAACAAGATGTGGTTCTCACACTTGGTTGCTGTGGCGGCTGGGTGATTTAGGAAATTTAATTATAATGCCTAAAAATAGAAGAGATTGTTGAGAAGGTGCTGGAAAGGCGCTCCAATCCTCCATTACTAAAAAACCATCTCCTTGAGATAGCGGGAAAGAGACCACCAGAGATTATAATGTTACTCTTACCAGACAGCTAGGCCCGCCGACACTGTTTAAATGTGCTTTGGTGTGCCTGCTGTAATACACCTTGAATGATAAGTATCGCTTCCACTATTATTGCTTTTCTATCTTATCCGCTATTGGGAGTAGCTCATTTAAATGCACATCATTTGCTTGGTGTTATAATTTGGTTGCTGAGCTTTGGTGGGGACTCCCGGAGTTTTTTAAATGAAACTGCCGAAAGCAGAAAAATGCCAAAAGATTTTCTTTTTTACTTTGATCAACGGAGGAGACATCTTTTAAAAAAAAAACTATTTTGTGCATATAATTAGGTTCTAATATATAATAGAAAAACAAACAAATTATTGTTCTAATATTATTTCTTAGTCAATTAGCTGGTCAGCTATTTTATAAATTATATTTTTGATATGAAAGCTGTTTATGATGAGTACCGGTTATAGTCGAACCCGGAGTAGTATAAGCCGAGGGTACATATTTTTACCTAATATTTTTATCTTGAAAATTATGACCACTACTTGACTTCTATACTGTATTTAGTGCCTTAATGGACAGCAGTGGTCCCCATACAGTAAAAGCAAATCCAGTATGGCTAAGTATCAGTATGGAACTCTGCTGTCCATAAAAAGCCTCATTCCTTGGACACTCCAGATGTTTGGAAAACTAAACTACTAGCATGCTTTAAGTAGCTGGAGTTGTCGTCAACACCTGCAGTGGCCAGGAATGAGGCTTTTTATGGGACCATTAAAATAGGAATCCAATCTCATGAAATGCGAATCTTAAATGCATTACTTAATTATCGGTGTCCGGGTGGTAAGAAACCCAGACCCCTCGTTCCTCAGATAGCAAGATAGAACACTTCCAAAGGATAACAATATATATTCGGAGGACTACCCGTTGCTTCTTGGAGACCCAGGTGAGAGTTGCCCCAGGTCCGTCGCTCTTGAGACCACATCCCACGGATATAACAAAAGAAGAAACGCCTGCATCAACCAGGAAAAGAACAAAGAGAACTCGGATCAACATGAATGAATAAAATAACAGCTTATTAACAATATGCCTGACGCGTTCAGAACTCCAGCGTCCTGAATCATAGGGCCTATGATTCAAGGACTGGAGGTCTGAACGCGTCAGGCATATTGTTAAAAGCTGTGATTTCATTCATTTCAGTGGTATGCGGAGTTCTCTTGTTCTTTTCCTGGTTGATGCAGTGCGTTCTTCTTTTTTTATGGACAGAACCCCCCAGGAAAAGCCCAAAACATCACCCCAGAGAGCCAACCCAAGTTTGTGAGGGAGTAAGAGATGGTAAGTACCATACTCACGACTAAACTCACTACTCGGCACCGCCGCAGTAAGAGAGACAGGCCGCCAACGTATGGACATCAGCCTGCAGATCAGGCACGAGTGCAGCCGGACACTTGATTCTAATCATTCTTTCTTATCAGACAGAGTCTAATTTAAAGCCTGAAAACCCGGCTTATACTCGAGTATAAGAGGATCTAGTATTTTTACTGGTGTATTAAACTATAATATTTCTGGATTAATTTTTAGTGCTTTGTTGTTAGGTATATTATACAATCCCCTTTATTAGGGGGTCACCTTGCCCATAATCCACCGTTAGGTGGGTAACAGGCAGTACACGTCACCATGCGCTATAGTGTTTAAGAGATCCACACAAGAAAGCTAGCCGTGCTTACCAGATGCCGACAGCCAATCATATAGCATCACAAAGATACTGCATTTTCCGGACACAGAACAGGTATTCAGTGCAATTTTTGTATAAACATATTGAAAGGTTTTTTTTTTCGTTTATTGGAAGAACACGGGGGAAGGAGCTTTGTCTTTTCTCTGTTCTTCAAATCAACAGTAGGGAGAAATAGAGAACTTTCCCAACAAAAACCGCACTACTCCTCCACGTTCCCTCTGAAAGGACACAAGGACTGAGTCACCGACTGTATGAGCATGTGCGTACATTTGAAAGGGTGCGTCGAAAACAGGTTAAGGGGGAAGTTCATCTCTGTTCGCTCCTTTCTCTGGCTGTTTAATTGAAGATTGGAAACGGAGAAGAAAGGCTCAAGTAAACATGAAAAAAAAAGGATTAAATTTGATTGGAGATACCTTTAATTGCTCCTGTCGTTATCAATGTTTATTGAAGATTTTTAATTAGAAAAAAAGAAAAGTAATCTTTACAGTTTATTCTTAGAATGGAAGAAAAGAATATTAACATTTCGTAAAAAAATAAAAGTTGGGGATTTGGATTGCGTGTGCCATTCATGTGCGTTGTCACTGCATGCGATTATGCTATTTTCCATTTGGAAAAGTGTTGCGCAAAGAAATGGTATTATCGCAAATGAAAACAGATGCACATCGATGCGCATCTGTAATCATGCCAAATTTTTGTTTCCACAATTTCCATTCGTAAATGAAACGCATGCGGCAAGTTAGGTGTGCGAAAAGCGCACACGAGTAGTGTGCCTAGCCCGAAATGAGTGCTTTAGACTGCTAAGGCCACCACAGTATGCAAAAAATGTGGGACATTTAAAAAAATTTTCTTTACTAGAAAAAGAATAAGAAAAAAGCAGTAAAATCGCTCACTATTTGGCGTGGTCCCTGGTCGGATGCAAAGCCTGCTGGCTCAAAATGAACTGTAGGGTAACAAGCAGCTTCAACAGGGCTATGTTAATATGGAGAGCCGTAAGCAGCTTTTCTCCATTTAAAGTCATGTACCATGTACCAGGGTTAACGTGACTTGAAGAGATAACTTGCAGTGGTACGCTTAAATGTGTCGTTGCAACCGCCTGCAGGTAGAAGACGGAATCTTTAATGCAGCAGATAGCTGGCGTTAAAGAGCAGAAGGGTAAACCCCATTCCCTCTGCACTGAGAGCTGCTATCACACCAGTGCATTGCCTAAAGGCAATGAGAGAGTGATACCGGACTATCCATGCAGTAGTGTAATAAAAAATATTAACAATAATATTCTTAGCAGAGACAGTGAATAGTGGGATGGAGTCAGGGGGCATGGCGAACAGATGCAGTGATTACAAGCTCTTTTTTTAACATACATAGGTCTGTAGTGGTATTGAAAACATAGAAGCCTTCTAAATACAGTATGTAAAGCAATTAGGATTAAAAACCTACATTTTAGTGAGCTATTTTATGACCTCTTCAGATGGTCTGCTTGAGGATTTATAGGCATGTGCAATTGAATATGTGGACAAAAAAGATGGGATTGCGTTTCTGACACAAAGATTGGTTGATTACCATATATACGTCGAGATTAAACGCGTTTTTCGGCTGGAAAAATCAGCTGAAAATCGGGACCTTCGTCTTTATACGGCGAGTCATTCAGCTACTGATGCATTCATGCAGCCGCACGACTTTTGGTTGTACTGTGCGCGCGGTCTGAGTCATGCCGGCGGCCAAGGCCTGGCGCGGGCAGTGACGGTCAGCCGGCGCGCCATGCACAGTGCACAGCAAAGGCTCGCTGGCTGCCGGAATGCTAGGATACGCCACCGTTATGGCCTGCCAGGAGGATGGAGGAAGAGCCCAAGGGGAAGAGACCAGAGCCACAGGGAGAACCGAGACCACAGGGGAAAGAGCCAGGTGACACCACTGGACGGTAGGGGAGGTGTTGAGGGGGGCATTAAGATTGTTTTTTGTGGATATACACTTTCATCATGCAGTGGCGTTGATTCAGATGGGATGTTTTGTGTGTATGTTTCCAAACATCGTGTATGGCTCCATTATGGAGGGTGGTCATCAATGATTTGTTTTGTAAACCTACACTCCAAGCTAATAAGAAGCATTGGAGTTTGTAGTTCCCAACATCTTGAAATGCCACCCTCACTCGGCATTTCAGATGTTTGGAACAACTACAACTCCCAGCTAATTTAAAGCCATGCTGGGAGTGGTCGTTCCCAAAACATCTTGAATGTCAAGTGGGGTGCATTCAAGAGTGTTTGGGAACTACAACTCCCTAGCATGCCTTATTAGTCTGGGAGTGTAGTTTCCACAACCATCTTGAATGCCCAAGTTGTCTACCCCGGTTTGCTACTGGTCAACCAATTTTATAGGATTTTAGGCTTGAAAGGGGTACCTGGTTTTAACTCGGTGGTTTATACTACAGAGTATATACGTCAATTGATTTTTGATCGAAGCCTTATTCCTGCAACACTAGGTACCACTATGCCATGCTAAAACCAAGGTTCAACTTTTTCTACTCCGCCCTGCATCTCTGCACTATGTTGCCTTCTGTAAGGGTACCATATTAACGGAAGGAAGGGTATGCAGATAAACTAGAAATCTGTTACAAACATGTGGCAGCATTGTATTTTTAGGAGGTTTAGACAAATTGAAAGCAATCTTGTGGGAATTTGTGACAGTCTGTTATTTGAATTCCTCTGACATTATGTGCGAAGGGAAAATAGTGAACATCAAGACATTCAAGTTTCTTTTTGCAGCACTCTATGTTATCTTTCTTTTTATGAAATCTCAGTGGTTTCTAAATTACACTGTTTACTGTGAAAAAAACATTACATTAATGATTGACAGAGGCACAGAGTAAGTCCCTATTGTGTTTTGCCCATGGCAGGCAAAATAAGAAACAAAGAGGGCAGCAACATATCTTTATAGAATTTATCTGCACCCAATCACCTGAATGCAATTGCAGAAACAGTTGGTAGAAACAGAATTACAATTTGCCACATAGGGTGCATATTTATAAAGGTTCGTTCAACTTTCGCATTCTTTGACGCCGCCTTTCTCCAAAATTTGAAACTTTGCAATATTTACAAAGCAATGTGATAACCAGTGGCGAACAGGTCATTACCGACATTTTCGCTTTATTTTGTGCGTTAAGTAAGCCATTCAAACTTAGCCACAGGTCGATGGTGGCGGGAAAACACACAATTATTAGCTGCCAATGGGTCCACGGAAAGTGATAGTAACATTGTGGGAGTGTTTCTAATACTAGTAAGTAACCCAGGGGGGTTTTTAGACTATTTTCCTAGTATTGTACTGTAATGTGATCTGCGATTTCAGCTTTTTATAAGGTTGATTTCCGTTTTTTTGTAAGATCGTTTTCTTTTTTTTTTTTAAGGTTACGGATTTTCTTTATTTTACGATAAAAATCAAAGGGGTCTGAGGGACATATTTATAATGCCATTATGTTGGCTTTTTCCCCCCATCAGTCTTACCACAATTTTTAAAACTTTAAACTTTTCTTTTCATTAGTTATTAAAAAGGCGGAATTTTCATCAAAGGCAAAACATTATGAAGCAAAAAAGTAGCATTAATGCTGAAAAAAGTCAGCCAATATGATGTAAATAGGTAACACTCCCTGGTGGTTTTTTAACAGTTAGTGTCATATGGGTTAATACCACTGGAAATCCTATATCATTGTTTTGTTTTCAGACAAAGATATACCGTAATCACTCGAGTATAAGTCGAGGGGATTCAGGCTGTGGAAAAAAGCCTGAAAAACTAAATCCTGCGACTTTACTCGAGTCAGTCACTATGATGGAGGAATCGGCTGCCGCGCCACTGATGGTCGCATAACTGCGACACGATCGGCGCCGGGAATAGGACCGGCGCGAGTCATTACGCGTGGATAGGAGACCATCGTGGACGCGGCAGCCGGGGATTCCTCCATCAAGTGCATGATGTTCGGCCGGGGGCCCCGGACTCTCGCAAAGTTGCAGAAGTGTAGTGACGTTGTATGCAGGAGATGCAGGGTAGTGAGTTATGTAGTAGTGTAGGGTAGTGAGAGTGGCCCGGGTGAGAAGATGGGGTGCAGGGGTGTGTAGTGTTACGTGTATGTAGGTGTAGTGTGTGGCAGGGTGAGAAAGAGGGTGCAGGGGAGTAGGTAGTGTACGGTAGTATGTAGGTAGGGCAGGGTGAGAAGATGGGTGAGGGAATAGATTTATTGGGGCTGGACCTGGGGGCTGAGGGGGAGTAAGGAGTCGGGACAGAGTAGTGGGTTTTGGTGGTAGTGTGTGGACAGGGTGGTGTGTTTTTGGGGTTAGTGTGTGGCAGTCACTCCAGATGTTCTACTCCTACTTCACCCCGTCTACTACTCTACCTTCGACTTATACTCGATAATTGGTTTTACTCATTTGTTGAGGTAAAAATGGGTACCTCGGACTTATACTCGAGTCGACTTATACATCGGTATATGGTAAATAGTTGTAAATCAAAAGGCAATTTTCTCTATTTATTACGAACACATTTTAGTATTGCTTATTTAACAAACTGCAGCTAATTTATCAAACCAGTCCATTGATATGGGAAACATACCATAGTGACTGTGTAAGGAAAGTCATGTTAATGGAACATTCTAGTAAGTGATGAGTGTTGGAGAACATCCATTAACGCAATGAATATGGCGAAAAGCTACTGTCACACATCAGGACCAGAGAGAGCACTTTTCCGCGAAGGGAAAACAAGCGGATTTATTAAAATAGGTGAAAATAGGCTGGGTTTGTTCATGGATATCCTGCCAATAGACAAAATGGCGAAATAGCTCATGTAATTTAAATTTTCCCTTAGGCCGTTTTGTCAGTTTCTGGCCAAAAAACACAAGTGGCAGTACTTTTTTAATGGAATAGGATTTGACCAGGTCATGCATGCTGCAGGGTTGCGTTTTTTCTCTTTGTCGGTGTGTGCGTTTGAATAGTCCTAAAATGACAGAAAGAAAACCAACAAGAGTTCTCTTTACAAAAATACTATTCCTGTGGCGCACTATCCCTCTTAGATCTAAAAAACATGGTAAATGGGCATATTTACCTTAGGACAGAGACACCAGTTAGCTATAAGATGCAGGGTTTATTGCACTGTTCAGCATATACACCAATGAAAAGAAAAAGAAAATGTTCTCAAATTTTTAATGAATAAGGTAAAGTCAATAAAACTCAGCAATCAATATGGCTATTACAGACAAGCGAGGATGTATCAGTACTGGTCCGTGAGGTTGATGGTGGGGCCATAAAATAAGGGGCACAGGCAACCACGACATCCACGTGCGTATTTAACAAATGGAGCATTGATCTGTAAGTCAATGGTTGTTTCTTAGTCCCTGTAGGTTTGCCTATGGCAGTGGTTTTTTATTTGTGGATGTACAGGGTTTGCTTTGTACGCAAGCCAAAAAGATGCTTATGCAAGCGAAAACAAAAATCCCGTTCCACTAATTTATTTATTAGAGACTGTATGAAGAGTTTTCTTGTTGATCGGATCATTAAATTAAGAGAAAATTGGCTCTGTTACTGAGGAACCCTTGTTGACATATCTAACCTAATAAACTGAAGCGATGTGCAGAAATCCAAACTGATACATCTTACTACAAATGTTCTTCCTTCACTTAACTCTATGCTCTAGCCACCTTCTACTGATTTCTCCCAAAGCAACAGGTCTTGTAGGATGTACAATTGCTTTTAAATGTGATGATAGGTGATGCACAATGAAAATACTCTAAGGGGAAATAAACTATAAAGAATAGAGATCGGTTTTTACGTAAAATTTACTTTTCTACAGATCTCTCACATTATTACTGAAATCTACATTCTTTACCCATGTGCTCTGCTCAGGATTTGCTAATTCATCACACCCTTGCAAACTCCTGTTATACAAGCCCCGGTGGCTTTAGTACCGTTGCACTGTATTAGGAAATGCTCTACATTGGCAAGCATAATGATCTCTTCTTTGGAATAATTCATTTATTTTTTTTTAGTTTTAAAAGTGCTTCTACACTTTAATAGCAATGACCTGAAATTCTGCTCAAAGCAGTGCCGAGAACTGTTCTAGTTTGTATTTGCCAACACATCAGGCTGAGACATGTGAATGATTTCATTTCAGCTATTTAATCTTTTAGGAACAGGACTGTGAAGTTGACCTCTGCACGTATTTTACAGAATTATGCTCTCGATTTCGCAGTTTTTGGTAAAATGGGTAAATTGCCCTAAATACAACAAATCGCATTAAAGTGGACAGTTAATATATATATCCCTTATATTATATAAATATATTTATATCTCCATAGGAGATTGCATTGAGTTTTTAAGGGCTTTAGTATAGAGATATTACACATAGGAAAGGTGTTATGATGTGTGTACTATCTCATATTACCATTTAAATGACCATCATAATGCATATTAAAAATAGCACTGACTTATATTAGATACAACACAAATATAAAATACTAAATACTTTACAGAGCTGAGATCCCTATTTTAAAATGGAATGGTTCAAATGGCAGCTTAAACCACACCCCTGTGTCTGCTCTGGCGGCCGCAGTGAGTTGCCTGGCATAGGCGTACCTGAGTGGGGTTTGGTGTCGCCAGGCAACATCGGCCTCATGTGGTCACCGGCGGCCGCAGCGGTACACTCTCAGGGGTCGGCGGCCTCAGCGGAGCTGGTGTCGCTGGGACTGGAAGAAAAAAGACGCGCCCAAGGGTCTCTTTTAAGAGCCGCGTCACGGGGGTCCCGGTTCGAGCTGCGGGACCCCGCCAAAGGCACTTGTCAGTGCCGCAAGGGCCCTTACAAGGGCCGGGGAGGGGGTCCCAGTTCGAGCTGCGGGACCCTTAAACCCCAAAAGGCCCTTCTCAGGGCCCCTCCCAGTGCCCTTCCCTCCGCCGCGGCCCTCGCCTCTATTCCGCCCCTCTGCGCTGTTTTCCGAGTTCCGGGAGCGGGAAGGGTTGTGGGAGGGGCTTGGGAAGCTGGGTGGGTGGCCTCCGCCGCGGGGGGGTGTGTTTTGAGGGGGGTGGGCGTGCCTCCGGGCGGTTGTGACCACCTGCACGGGTTGCCTGCCCATCTCCGCCGCAGGGGGCTAGTATCGGGACGCTTTGCGAAGCAAAACAGCCGATATTAGCAATGCAAAGTTACCGCGCTTTAAATTGAAGCGCGTCAACAGGTGGGTATCAATGAGTTAACGCCTCATTAACTTTTCGTCCCGTTTCCCGACATTTATAAATCGTGTTAAATGCAATTTATGTGGAAAGGTCGGGAAAACGGCCGCGAAAACTTAACGAGGCTGTTAAGATATGCCCCATAATTTCCATTGTGCACCACGGGCACACTTTTGCTAGATATATATATATATATATATATATATATATATAAAAGACAAGTGTAACAGCAGCATTCCACCTAGTGAAAAGATTGCAGGGTTGGTGCACGCACTAATGAGGACACCTGTATTCTCCCATGAATATAGGAAAGAGGAACAAATCTGTGCAGCACTCGTAGAAAATGTATTCTTGGTTAATCATCGTTAAAAATAAAAGGCGACGTTTCGGTAACATCCATTACCTTTCTCAAGCCATATTAGAATGATGTGATTTGATTTGTTATATATATACAAGCACTAAGCAAAAGCATACAGAAACGCACAGTGTGTTGCAGTGGCCTCACTATATATACTAGCAAAAGTGTGCCCGTTGGTGCACAATGGAAATTATGGGGCATATCTATAAAGCCTCGTTAAGTTTTCGCGGCCGTTTTCTCCGACCTTTCCACATAAATCGCATTTAACACGATTTATAAATGTCGGGAAACGGGCACGAAAAGTTAATGAGGCGTTAACTCATTGATACCCACCTGTTGACGCCGCTTCAATTTATAAAGCAGCGGTAACTTTCGCATTGCTAATATCGGCTGTTTTGCTTCGCGAAAGCGTCCGATACTAGCCGCCCTGCGGCGGAGATGGGCAGGCAACCCGTGGCAGGTGGTCACAACCGCCCCGGGAGGCACGCCCACCCCCCCTCAAAACACACCCCCCCGCAGCGGCGGAGGCCACCCACCGCAGCTTCCCAGCAGCCCCTCCCAACCCCTACCCCGCTCCCGGCAACTCGGAAAGGGAGGCAGGGGGGGAAGGGGAAGGGCACTGGGAGGGGCCCTGGAGAGGGCCTTTTGGGGTTTAAGGGGTCCCGCAGCTCGAACGGGACCCCCCTCCCCGCCCTTGTAAGGGCCCTTGCGGCACTGACAAGTGCCTTTGGCGGGGGTCCCGCAGCGCGAACCGGGACCCCCAGTGAGCGGCTCTTAAAAGAGCCCTTGGGCGGCGTTCTTTTTTCTTCCAGTCCCAGCGACACAGCTCCGCTGAGGCCGCCGACCCCTGAGAGGTACCGCTGCGGCCGCCGGTGACCACAATGAGGCGAGTTGCCTGGCGACACACAACCCCACTCAGGTACGCCTATGCCAGGCAAGCTCACTGCGGCGCCAGAGCAGACACAGGGGTGTGGTTTAAGCTGCCATTTGACCATTCCATTTAAAAATGGGATCTCAGCTCTGTAAGTAATTTGTATATTTTGTGTTGTATCTAATATAAGTCAGTGCTATTTTATATGCATTATGATGGTCATTTAATGTAATAGTGAGATAGTACAACATCACTATACACCTTTCCTATGTGTAATATTCCTATACTAAAGTCCTAACAACTCAAGGCAAATATCCTATGGAGATATAAATATATTTATATAATATAAGGGATATATATATATTAATGTCCACTTTAATGCGATTCTGTTGTATTTAGGGCAATTTACCCAATTTTACCAAAAACTGCGAATCGAGAGCATAATTCTGTAAAATCGTGGCAGTGAGGTCAAGCCTTCACAGTCCTGTTTCCTAAAAGATTAAATAGCTGAAATGAAATCATTCACAGTGCTCAGCCTGATGTGTTGGCAAATACAAACTAGAAACAGTTCTCGGCACTGCTTTGAGCAGAATTTCAGGTCATTGCTATTAAAGTGTAGAAGCACTTTTAAAACTAAAAAAAAATAAATGATTATTCAAAAGAATAGATCATTATGCTGCCAATGTAGAGCATTTCCTAATACAGTGCAACTGTACTAAAGCCTCGGGGGCTTGTATAACATGAGTTTGCAAGGGTGTATGAAATTAGCAAATCCTGAGCAGAGCACATGGGTAAAGATGTAGATTATGCAGTAATAATGTGAGAGATCTGTAGAAAAGTAATTTTACAGTAAGAAAACGATCTCTATTCTTTATAGTTTATTTCCCCTTAGAGTATTTTAATTGTGCATCACCTATCATCAACATTTAAAAGCCAATTGTACATCCTACAAGAACTGTTGCTTTGGGAGAAATCAGTAGAAGGTGGCAGAGCAGAGTTAAGTGAAGGAAAGAACATTTTGTAGTAAGATGTATTCAGTTTGGAATTTCTGCACATCGCTTCATTTTATGGTTTAGATATGTCACAAGGTCCTCAGTAACAGCCAATTCTCTTAATTTAATGATCCGTATCAAAAAGAAAACGCTTCATTACCAGTCTTCTAATAAATAAATTAGTGGAAACGGGATTTTTGTTTCCTTGCATAAGCATCTTTTTTGGCTTGCAGTACAAAGCACCCTGTACATTCCAAAAATAAAAAACACTGCCATAGGCAACCTACAGGGACTAAGAAACACCATTGACTTACAGATCAATGCTCCTATTGTTAAATACGCAGTGATGTCAGTGGGCCTGTGCCCCTTATTTTATGGCAACCCATCAACACTCACGGAGCCAGACTGATACATCTCAGTCTTGTACTGTATAGCCATATTGATTGCTGAAGTTTATTGACTTACTTAATTCATTAAAAATATATGAGACATTTTCTTTTTCTTTTCTATTGGTGTAAATATGCTGAACAGTGCAATAAACCCTGCATCTTATAGCTAACTGATGTCTCTGTCCTAAGGAAAATATGCCCATTTACCATGTTTTTTAGATCTAAGGGGATAGTGCGCCACAGGAATAGGTATTTTGTAAAAGAGAACCTTGTGGTTTTCTTTCTGTCATTTTTAGGACTAGTTCAAACTACACACCGACAAAGAGAAAAAACGCACTGCAGCATGCATGACCTGGTCAATCCTATCCATTAAAAAAAGTACTGCAACTTGTGTTTTTGGCCAGAAACTGACAAAAACGGGCCTAAGGGAAAATTTATAAATGATTGCTATTTTCGCCATTTTGCTATTGCAGGATATCGCAATGACAAACAGCGCTATCCTGGGCGCGAGGACCTGGGGCTGGAGGGGAAGTAAGGAGTCAGGGACAGAGTGAGTGGTTTTGGAGTGGTGTGGGACAGGGTGTGTGTTTTGGGGTTAGTGTGTGCAGTTCCACTCCAGATGTTTCTACTCCCTACTTCCACCCCTTCTACTCCTACCTATACCTTCGAACTTATCTCGAGTCAATTGGTTTTCTCATTTTTGAGGTAAAAGGGTACCGGTCGACTTATACTCGAGTCGACTTATACTCGGTATATACGGTAAATAGTTGTAAAACTCAAAAGGCAATTTTCTCTATTTTATTACAGACACATTTCTTAGTATTGCTTATTTTCAACAAACTGCAGCTAATTATCAAACCAGTTCCATTGATATGGGAACATACCATAGTGCTGTGTAAGGAATAGTCATGTTAATGGAACATTCTAGTAAGTGATGATGTTTGGAGAACATCATTAACGCAATGAATATGGCGAAAACTACTGTCACACATCGCAGAGAGAGATACTTTTCCGCAAAGGCTAAACAAGTGCGGTTTTTCTAAATAAGGTGAAATCGCAGATCACATTACAGTAAATACTAGAAAATAGTCTAAAACCCCCCTGGGTACTTACTAGTATTAAGAAACACTCCACAATGTACTGATACTTTCCGTGGACCCATTGGCAGGCTAAATAAATTGTGTGTTTTCGCCACCTCAGACTTGGCTAATTTGAATGGCTTAACTTAACGCAAAAATACAAAAGCGAAAAGTAGCGGTAATGACCTTTCGCCACTGGTTATCACATTGCTTTGTAAATAGTGAAAAGTTCAAATTTGGAGAAAAGGCGGCGTCAAAGAAGGCGAAAGTTTAACGAACCTTTATAAATATGCACCCTAGTGTGCAATTGTAATCATTGTGTCTACCAACTGTTTCTGCATTGCATTCAGGTGATTGGTGCAGATAAAATTCTATAAAGATATGTTGCTGCCCTTCTTTGGTTTCTTATTTTGCATGCCATGGGCAAAACTACAATATGGACTTACATCTGGCCTCTGTCAATCAGTAATGTAATGTTTTTCACAAGTAAACAAGTGTAATTTAGCCCTAGAATTTGCAAAAAGAAAGATAACATAGAGTGCTGCAAAAGAAACTTGATGTCTTGATGTCACTATATTTCCCTTCCACATAATGTCTAGAGGAATTCAAATAACAGACTGTCACAAATTCCACAAGATTGCTTTCAATTTGTCTAAATCTCCTAAAAATTAAAATCTGCCACAGTTTGTAACAGATTTTATTTTATCTGCATACCCTTCCGTTACCGTTAATAGTTACACTTACAGAAGCAACATAGTGCAGAGATGCAGGGGGAGGATGAAAAAGTGAACCTTGTTTTAGCATAGCAATAGTGTACCTAGTTGTAGGATATGCTTCTGATCACAAATTTACAAGTTTGGAGTTGAAATAAAGTACACATTACTGTTCCTCTTTAGTAGTCGCCAACCTTTTAAAATCCCGACTCTCATAATGCGTACAACAGTTCCATCTTGTAACATATTATTGGATGTGATAAAGACATAATCCATCCAGTCCAACCTTTATATCCTACCCATACTGTTCTGTATAACCGTTACATAGTAACAACTATTGGAGTTGAATAAAGACAACTCCCTCTAGTCCAACCTTTAATACCCTAAACCCAAATTCTTTATAACATTACAGTAGTAACATAGTATTGGAGGTTGTATAAAAACATAACGTCCATCCTATTCCAACCTTTAATACCCTACCCCTATGTCTGTTATAACAGTTTACATTAAACATAGGATTGGAGGTTGAATAAAGACGTATACGTTCCATCCTGTTCAAACCTTTATACCCTACCCTAATGTCCTGTATAATAGTTTTACATAGTAACATAGTAATTGGAGGTTTTGAATAAAGACGATAACTTCTATCTACTTCCAACCTTTATAACCTATTTTGAAACCCCCTTAAATTTTTGGGTTTTCCACCCCCTGTATAACGTTACATAGTAACATAGTAATTGGAGTGTTGTATAAAGCTACGTCCATCTCGGTCCAACCTTATACTCTACGATCAATGTCCTGTATAACAGTTACATAGTAACATAGTATGGAGTTGTTTTTTTTGAATAAAGACATCCGTCAGTCTAGTCCAACCTTTATACCCTCCCCTAATGTCTGTAAACAGTTATATAGTAAAACATAGTAATTGGAGGTTGCATAAAGACATACGTCCATCAGTCCCAACCTTTATCCCTCCCCATAATGGTCTGTGATCACAGTTACATAGTAACATAGTATTTGGAGGTTGTATACAGACATACGTCCCTCTAGTCCAACCTTTTATACCCATACCGAGTAATGCGGTATAACATTTTATCATAGTAACAATTATTGGAGGTTGTATAAAGACAATAACGTCCCTCTAGTCCAACCTTTAATACCCTACCCATATGTCTGTATACAGTTATATAGTAACATAGCATTGGAGGTTGATATAAAGACATAACGTCCATCTAGTCCCAACCTTTACCCCTACCCATATGTCTGTATAACAGTTATATAGTAACATAGCATTGGAGGTTTTAAAGACTACGTCCATCTAGTCCCAACCTTAGACCCTACCCATAATGTGTAGACTTACTGTGGCGGTGTCACTGAAATGTATTACAATTTAGCATACAGATTTTAGCTTGACTGTGTCCTTAATTGGCACTTTTAAAAACATACAGAGTATGAATAAAAAGTAAAATGGTGCTAATTTTTTCCCCACCCAATCAGCAAGTTTGCTTCAAATGTTATAAGAATCTGATTGGTTGGGGCAAAATTAGCACCATTTTTAAGAATAAGACCTTTTATTGAAGCTCCCTATAGTGCTTAGGGAAATGCATCTCCCTCCCGTTGCTTAACATGTTATTATTATTTGTATGCTCTCTCTAAAATACTTGACTTTGGCTTTTTACTTTGCATAATGTGTAACCTACTCCCATATACAATAAATCCTTTATTTATATATCACCTCGTTCGTGGTATTATTAACCATAATATAACTTTCACAGAACTAAAGAGTAGAAAGTCAGTGGATTCCATAAAAAGTTCTTATCATTAAAATGGTGGCTAATTTTGGCCCAACCAATCAGAGATATTATTTAACATTTCAAAGCTAACATTGATTGGTTGGGGTCAAAATGAGCACCATTCTAATGATAAGACTTTTATTAGAATAACCCTGCATGTGGTCTATTTTAATAAAAAATACTAATTTTTTCATTATAGCTCTTTTTCGGACGAGATCAATTCGGCAGCTCCCTACTAACTTTAGCCCAATCCCGCGATACAATAACTGACGTAAACGAGATTCGTCCGTTATTGCATCGCGGGATCGGGCTAAGGTAACCCGGGGCTTTAAGCTCCAAAAGCTGTAGCGTGAGTTTCGCACTACTTCCAAAACATTGGAAATGGGGCTTGCTCTAAAAGCCTGTCTAAAACCAACGTTAACCCTATTTTTTTTTCGAAAATTGCTATATTGTTATCTTCCCCTTTATTTTTTAAAATATTCCCCCTATACAGTCATAGAAATATGGCATTCTCCTTTAATAGTAAAAAGGGGCTCCGAAGGTCCCGAAAGTATGTCCTGTACGATTTTTTGGAATCTTTGGGATTTCCCGAATCCGTAAATCCAGAAAACGGAACGAAACTCCCGCCGTTCATCAATCATCTTTAGTCCTATGTCAGAGAAGTCGGAAACAGGAGAACAGTAAGCTCATCATATGGGACTTTCTTGGAAACTCATAATAGATATATATTATATATATATATATATCTATATATATATATATATATATATATATATATATATATATATATATATATTATCCGAATAGAACAAAGGTTCTATATATATCTCTCCCCCCACCTTCCTGAAAAGTCTTCTTTAATGCTTTTGTATTTATTTTTTTTTATACTTTTGGTTCCCCTTATAAAGATAAACAATTTGGTACATCTTCAATTTTAAAGAAACACCAAACTTTAAAAAACAATACTATACTTGTTTTTTAATTTTAGTGTTCCTTTCATTACGAAGTTAGAAAATGTTCATGATTCTCTTAATTGCTAATGGTAGTGCTCAGAACCTAATGAACACTTGCTCAACATCAGTATGTTAACAAATAAGCCTGAAGGACAACAAATAATAAACCTTCTCATTAGAAATTGTAATAATGTGGGAAAAACATTCCACTTAACATATGAAGCCTGGGGGTAAACTGTATTTTAATGAATCGTGGCAAAAATCGAATTGGGCTATCAATTGTCAAGGGATGGTCAGGAAATCTGTATGTGATCAGTAGAATCAGAAAGATGGGATTCTTTAACAAGAAAAACACTACATATTCACTTGTGTTTGAAAAGTAAATTAAGGCAACCGCTAATAACAGACCTCAATAGTCATGGTCTACTGTATTTATATTCTTTGGCAGTTATTCCGCACACATGCACGGACAATTTCCACTAGATTAAGCCAGGAATGAGCAGAAGGGGCAGTACTTTGGATGAATTTAATTTGCTCTGCATATCACTGGATGGACATAGTTATGGTCATTTTAAAAGACGTAGGGGTTGCTACCGGCCCTCTTTGGCCACGGTCCTAACAAATAGGAATTTATTTCCTTACTCTCTAAGAAGCTGGGCATCCCACTAACAACTTGTGCCCACACATCTTTAGGCATAAACATCCACACCTTCCTCTCTTAAACAAGCAATATGTTATATAACAACCATGTTTAAAGTCGTGCGGGACTGGGTCATTATATTTACCTAAAATAAATGTATAGACTAACCAACCGCAAAGAATGTGTATTGTTCACACAATATTATCCAATCATATTGTTACATTTTCATAGTGATGTCAGGAATCATATTGTACAGTCTAGGTACACACACTGCTGCAGATTTTTTGAAAATGACAGACAGGATCTGCAAGATCCTGTCTGCCATCTTTCAAAGTCTGCATACACACAGTCCCGAGCGTTCCCCCGTTTCACCATCATGAGAGAACGCTTTGGACTATGTGTTTCCCCTCGGCACGCAGCAGAGCTTTCCCTATATGAAGTTCAGTGGGCGTGCATGGTTTGGAAAAACCAAGATACCACAAGTAAAACCGATAAAGCCCCGATAAAAAACCGTCGGATCCTATCAGTACTTTAATCCAGTACTGGTGTGTATCTATCTAAAACTGTTCCCTATGCCCAAATCTGCATTCATAAGAATTATTTATCCTTTTTTTTATAAAATTTAAGTGTTTCCGTTTTCTGAGCGCTGACGCACATTGTAATGCGTACCAAGATGATTGCATATCTAGCATTTGATTGCCAAATTACTTGGCACGAGCCCACGAACATTCATCAGGAGCTAAGATTGAAGATAATATGAAAAATCCAGAGTTACCCACCGCTAAACCGTAGAACATTTAAAGCTATTCTGAGACATGGAACAGTTACGGAACCAGGTTTTTTTTTACATTTAATTTCTTCTGACAGGTATTTATGATGTTTCGAGGGGGGAAATTATACTTTGTGGCTTAGAGTTAAATTATACAGAGCCGTTTTAGTCTCTGCAGGTTTTTTTGGAAAAATGGAGAAAATTCAGTAATGTTAATTTTGTAATGGTAGGCATTTTTATTTAAGTTTATTCATTATATTTGATCTGTAAAATCTCAAAAAAAAAGTTTGTAGACCAATTGCAACAATTAGAACTGAATCGTTTTTATATTACTAAAATTAACAACATTTAAATCAGAGCAACAACTTATTATGGCTAAATTAGCTCCGCCATGCTCAGTGTCTCAATTCTCCCTCGCTTTGTATTTCTTTGTGAGGTGAGTAATTGTACCTGAAAGGCTTTCGTATTGAAGATTGATTGATTTCATAAGGTGTAATGTTGAATAATGTTTCTATCTACAAGTTACACGTTCACCTGTGTGGTGCAGGCCCCTTTCTTTTTCACCTGTGTGGGTTGCAGGCCCCTTTCTTTCACCTGTTGGGTGCAGGCCCCTTCTCTCCGAGGGGAGAATTTTTTAAAAATTAAGATGTCCTCAATCGCAAAGCTTATTCTGTCATTGCTTGTGAAGGTTCTCATTCATCCAGTCATGGTATATCTGTTGTATTCACTTAGATCAACTGACTTGAAGTGTTAGTTTCTTGAAATACGTTTCCGCGTAGTCATACCGACTGTCTGTCTCAATCAGAATGACCTTGTACTGTCTGCCATATACATGCTGTTTTTAACACCCTTACTCTGGCGTTCCTATAACACCTCTTAGCCCACAACTCACTACACATCACACCCCCCTTAACACCTGGCTGTGATATGCTAATTGGGATTTTCCAGGGTACATAATTGCCACAGATTCTGTACAAGTCATTCTGAATTGAGAAAGCCAGTCGGATGACTAGCGAAACGTCTTCAAGAACTACTTCAAGTCCAGTTGATCTAATTGAATACAACAGATATTCTTTCATGGCAATTTTCATTTTTTGAAAAAAACGTTGCCTGAGCCCACCACCTTTTTGCTGCCTCATCGTGATTTGGCCAAATCAGATCAGTTACTGACCTTCCATATTCGATAGATTTATGGAATAATTATAGGGTTTGTTTCGTACATTTTATTCTAACAGTGTTCCCCCCCTCAAGGTCAGCGTGCTTGAGAAATATATCCTTATTATCAACTGTGGTTTCCCTGGTTTATTAGTGTCCTTTATAGCCGCAATAAAATATTGTTATTGCAATTTGGTTTATATGAGACGGTTTTTTTTATTTAATCAAGTCCAGTATCATTTTGGAACAAATATCACGAAAGGTTTCATTGCTAGTGAATTATTTACAACCAAATGGGGCAACTATAGATGGAAAATTGACATAAATAAACCCAAATTCAAGAATTTTTCCATCCATCTGGTTTTTTTTATAGTAAGCCGCTTTATCCTTGGGGGATACTGTTAAATCACTAGTCATTCAGCAAAGCACATCTGGGCATAAAAGGGGAATATTACTCCTAATGGAAAACAACCATCTTCAGTGGGATTTGGGTGTTAAATAGGATCTAATGGGATCTCCTGTATGGATGGAAAATAAGAATTCTCAGGAGTGGGAAATCCCTTCCTCAGTGTATTAAATTCCCCAGCAGTTCTGTTCTATCACCGGCCTGTGTTTATTTCTTTACCATGTGGTATGTCTGCCAGTGTCGTTATAAATAACTAGTAATTAAGGTTGACTAAAGACACACGTCCACAAACCAACTTATACCGGTCCTTTTTGTAACACCTACCTGATCGAGAAGGCAACAAAAAGCTAAAAGAGGAGGGGGGGGACTTCTTCCCAACGACATTTAGAAAGTATCCCGTACCAATCATAACTACAGTATAATGTATTCATACCAGTACTTCCTCAATATATACTAGTAATCCCTGTACCAACCAGAACTACAGTATCTGTATTAATACCAGTAATTCTCACAATATTATATGTATCCCGTACCAAACCAGAACTACAAGTAATCTGTATTATAATACCCAAGATTACTTCTCAATATTATATAGTATCCCGTACCACCAGAACTACAGTATATTATTATACCAGTAAATTCTCAATATTATTAATAGTAGCTCCCTGTACCACCAGAACTACAGTATCTGTATTAATACCAGTAATTCTCAATATTTTATATTATCCCCGTACCAACCTAACTACAGTATATGTATTGTAATACGGCGTAATTCTCCATATTATAATATAGTCTCCCCTGTACAAACCAGAACGACAGTAATACGTATTAATACCAGTAATTCTCAATATTAATATTATCCTGTACCACAAACATCAGACTACAGTATCTGTGATTAATACCATTATTCCAATATATATAGTATCCCAATACATTGAATTCTCAATTTAATATATATCCCTGTAAACCAACCAAACTACAGTATATTATTAATACCAAAAGTAATTTCTCAATATTAATATAGTATCCCCGTACCAACCAGAACTCAGTACTGTATTAACCAGGATTTCTCAATATTATATAGTATCCCTGTACCAACCAGAACTACAGTATATGTATTAATACCTATTCTCAATATTATATAGTATCCCCTGTAGCCAACCAGAACCTCTACAGGATATGTTATTAATAGCAGTAATTCTCATATTATATAGTATCTCCCCGTACCCACCATCACACAGTAATGTATTAATGCCAGTATTCTCAATATTTATGTATCCCTGTACAACCAGAACTCAGTAAATGTATTAATACCAGTAATGCTCAATATTATCTGTATCCTTTAACCAACCAGAACTACAGGATTGTAATGAATATACCAGTGATTCTCATTGTTTATATATATCCCTGTACCAATCAGAACTGTCATATATGTATAATACCATATTCTCTATCTTAATGTATCCCGGTACCAACAAACTACAGTATATGTGTGAAACCATATTCTCAATATTATATAGTCATCCTTTAACCAATAAGAACTACAGATATATATTCATACCAGTAATTCCTCTATCATTATATAGTATCCCTGGTACCGAACCAGAAACCACGTATAGGTTAATTAATACCAGTAATTCCTCAATATTATATAGTAGTCCCTGTGTACCAAACCATAACTACAGTTACGTATTAATACCATAAATTCTCAATATTATATAGTATCCCTGTACCAATCAGAACTACAGTCTATAATATTAATACCAGCTAATTATCAAGATTAATATATCCCCGTACCACCAGACTACAGTATATATTTAATACCAGTAATTATCAATATTATAGTATCAACGTACCAACAGAACTACAGTAGTTTATTAATACCGTATTCCTCATATTTTTTCGTTTTTTGTTTAAGAAACCGCTTTCCAAACCACGTTTTAAAAGCTATTCACGTGGATGTCCACGTGGCCTCCGTATGATTTTAGTGACAATGCCACCGGAGAAGTTTTTAATTGTGTGGTCCATTATATATTTTATAAAGTGATCATAGCCCCACACAAACTTCTCTTCTCCACTGTAAACAGCCCTACTTTTAATATTCTCCTGCATATCAAGCCCTCCATTCCCCTTAATTAATTTAGTTGCCCTTCTCTGACTGCTTCCTTCACGATGTCCCTTTTGTTAGGATTCCAACTGCAGCCACTATTCTCCACATGAGGCCTTACCTGCCTTGGAAAGAGGGAGGAATAATATTTTCTCCTCTTGATTTCATTCCCCTCTGTAACAAGACTGAGGGCTAGCAGTAGGAAGCAGCAGGAAAGGCAGGGAAGCACGGGGAGGAGACCCAACACATCCAACCCCTCCACCTCACCCTCCCACCCACCCGTCCAGTTTGTAACCTGTCCTCTTGGCTTTTAACTGTCTCTTCGCTGTCTCTTCTCTTCACCACTTCTCCCTGTGTCTCTTTCTTCTCACCTCTTCTTCTCCCTGTGGGCTCGTCTCTTTCCCCTGTACTTCTCCCTGTGGGCTCTCGACCTCCACATCCTTCCCTGGCAGGTAACGGTGGCGTATCCGGCCCCTGAGCATTTCCGGCAGGGCATCCGCGCGATCCTTTTCTGTTCACTGTGGCACCTGGCGCGCCCGGCTGACGTCACTGCCCCCGGCGCCAGCTTGGCGACGGGGAGTGACGCGACCGGCTCGCCAGTACAACGAAAGATCGGCGGCTGTCCGGAATGCTCAGGTAGTAGTTGACTGAGTATAAAACGAGTCCGGATTTTCCAGTCTGTGATTTTTCAGCCTGAAAACTCGGTTTATACTCGACGTATATCATGGTAACTCAGACACAACTTTGTGTCAGAAAACTGCATCCCATCTTTTTTGTCCACATATTCAATTGCACATGCATATAAATCCTGCAAAGCAGACCACTGAAGAGGTCATAATAGCTCACTAAAATGTAGTTTTTTAATCCTAATTGCTTTTACATACTGTAATTTAGAAGGCTTCTATGTTTTCAATACAACTCACAACCTATGTAGTGTTAAAAGAGCCTTGTAAGCACTTGCATCTGTTCGCCATGCCCCCTGACTCCACTATTCACTGTCTCTATGCTCAGAATATTTTTTTAATATTTTTTTAACACTATGCATGGAGAGCCGGTATCACTCTCTATTGCCTCTTTTAGGCAATGCACTGTGCTGATAGCAGCTCTCAGTGCATAGGGAATGGGGTTTACCCATTCTGAATCTTTAACGCCAGCTATCTGCTGGCATTAAAGATTCCGTCTTCATACCTTGCAGCGGTTGCACGACACAGTTTAAGCGTACCACTGCAAGTTATCTCTTAAAGTCACGTTAACCCTTGGTACATGGGTTAACATGACTTTAAAATGGAGAAAAGCTGCTTACGGCTCTCCATACATAGCCCTGTTTGAAGGCTGCTTGTTACCCTACAGTTCATTTTGAAGCCAGCAGGCTTGCATCCTACCAGGGACCAAGCAAAATAGGGAGCTGATTTTACTGCTTTTTTCTTATTCTGTTTCTAGTAAAAGATAAAGTTTTTTAAATGTACCCACATTTTTTTGCATATGCTGTGGTGGCTTAGCAGTCTAAAGCACTCATTTAGGGCTAGGCCACACTAGCTCGTTTGCGCATTTTCGCACACGCTATTGCACATGCGATTTCATTAAGAATGGAAATTGTGGGAAAACAAAAATTTGCATGATTACAGATGCGCATGCGATTGTGCATCTGTTTTCATTTGCGATACCATTTCTTTGCGCAAACACGTGTTTCCAAATGGAAAATAGCATAATCGCATGCAGGACAACGCACAGGAAGTGCACACGCAATCCAAAATCCCCAGACTTTTATTTTTTTACTGAAATGTTAATATTCTTTTTCTTCCATTCTAAGAAATAAACTGAAAAGATTAATTTTCTTTTTTTCTATGAAAATCTTAAATAAACCATTGATAAAGACAGGAGCAATTAAAAGGTATCTCCAATCAAAATTTATCCTTTTTTTTTCAGTTTAATTGAAGCCTTTCTTCCCTTCCAATCTTCAATTAAACAGCCAGGAGAAAGGAGCGAACAGAGAGAACTTACCCCTTACCTGGTTTCGACGCACCCTTCAAATGTACGCACATGCGCAGACAGTGTGACGCAGCATTGGGTCCTTTCAGAGGAACAGTGGAGGAGTAGTGCGGTTGGGAAAGTTCTCTATGTTCTCTCCTGACTGTTTGATTGAAGAACAGGAGAAAAGACAAAGCTCCTTTACCCCGTGTTCTTCAAATAAACTGAAAAAAAAAAACCTTTAAATATGTTTATACAAAAATTGCACTGAAATACCTGTTCTGTGTCAGGAAAATGCAGTATCTTTGTGATGCTATATGATTGGCTGTCGGCATCTGGTAAGCAAGGCTGCAGCTTTCTTGTGTTGATCTCTTAAACACTATAGCGCATGTGAAGTGTACTGCCTGTTACCCACCTACGGTGGATTATGGGCACTGACCCCTAATACAGGGGATATGTATAATATCACCTAAAACAAAGCACTAAAAATTAATCCAGGAAATATGTATAGTTTAATACACCAGATAAAATACTAGATACCTTTTATACTCGAGTATAAGCCGAGGTTTTCAGGCTTTAAAATTAGACTCTGTATGATAAGAAAAGAATAGAATTAGAATCAAGTGTTCCGGCTGGCACTCGGCACTGATCTGCAGGCTGATGTCCATACTTGGCGCCTGTCTCTCTTACTGCGCGGTGCCGAGTAGTGAGTTAGTAGTGAGTAGTGAGTACTTACCTCTCTTACTTACCTCACTAAACTTGGGTTGGCTCTCTGGGGTGAATGTTTTGGGCTTTTCCTGGGGGGGTGCTGTCCATAAAAAAGAAGAAACGGCACTGCATCAACCGGAAAAGAACAAGAGAACTCCGATACAACATGAATGAATGAAACACAGCTTTATTAACATATGCCTGACGCGTTTCAGACCTCCAGGTCCTTAATCATAGGGCCTATGATTAGGACCTGGAGTTCTGAAACGCGTCAGCAATTGTTAATAAATGCTGTGATTTTATTCATTCATGTTGTATCCGGAGTTCTCTTGTTCTTTTCCTGGTTGATGCATGCCGTTTCTTCTTTTGTTATATCCGTGGATTGGTCTCAGCGACGGACCTGGGGGCACTCTGCACCTGGTCCACCAAGAAGCACGGGTAGTCCCGAATATATTGTTGAATTCCTATTGGAGATTGTTCTATCTTGCTATCTGAGGAACGAGGGGTCTGGGTTTTTTTCTTACACCCGGACCACCGCATAATAGTAAGCATTATAAGATTTCACATTTCATGAGATTGGATTCCTATTTTTGACTGTCCATAAAAAAGCCTCATTCCTTGGCACTGCAGGTGTTTGGAAACTACAACTCCCAGCTACTAAAGCATGCTAGGAGTTGTAGTTTCCAAACATCTGGAGTGCCAAGGAATGAGGCTTTTTTATGGACAGCAGAGTTCCCATACTGTAATAGCCATACTGGATTTGGCTTTTACTGTATGGGACCACTGCTGTCCATTTAAAGGGCAACTAAATACAGTATTAGAAGTCAGTAGTGGTCATAATTTCAAGATAAAAATATGAGGTAAAAATATGTACCTCGGCTTATACTCGGGTCGACTATATACGGTACTCATCATAAACACATTCCTAAATTAAAATATAATTTATAAAAAAGCTGACCAGCTAATTAGAATAAGAATAATATTAGAAACAATAATTTGTTGTTTCTATTATATTAGAAACAATAAATTATATGCACAAAATAGTTTTTTTTTAAAAGATGTCTCTCAGTTGATCAAAGTAAAAAAGAAAAATCTTTTTGGCAGTTTTCTGGCTTGTCGGCAGTTCATTTAAAAAAAGCCTGGAGTCCCTCAACCAAAGCAAGCAACCAAAGATAACACCAAGCAATGATGGTCAGTTAATGAGCTACTCCCAATAGCGGGATAAGATAGAAAAGCAAATAGTGGAAGCGATACTTATCCATTCAAGGTGTACAGCAGGCACACACAAAGCACATTTAAACAGTGTCGGCGGGCTAGCTGTCTGGTAAGAGTACAATATTAATCTCTGGTTGTCCTCTTTCCCGCTATCTCAAGTGAGATGGTTTTCAGTAATGGAGGATTGGACGCTCTTTCCAGGCCACCTTCTCAACAATCATATTCTATTTTTAGGCATTATAATTAAATTTCATAAATCACCCAGCAGCCACAGCAAACAAAGTGGTGAGACACAGCTTGTTCTATCTTTGTGAATGTGCTCTGTCTATTGGGACAATGTTGTCTGGAGACTTTAGTTCCTCTTTAGTTAAAGTTAGGATTAAGATAGAAAGTGAGTGAAAATAACAGTGGAAATGCCCTTTCAAATCAATTAAAGGGTATGTCCACCCTTAGAACTCACTTTTAACATGCTGTTCCCCCTGGTCCCCCCAGCCCCAACCGCATAATCTTTTTTTTTTTTTCAGAAAGCCCCCCAAACTCTACTTACCTCCCCTCGTTCTCTCTCCGCCGCACTGCCGGCCCTCTGCTTGCGAGAATGCAAGCAGAGGGGCGGAACCGGCAGTCGCGTCTGTGATTGGCTGAGCGGCAGCCAATCACGGACGCGGCTGCCGGTCATTCAGTCGCGGAGGAAAGCGGAGAGGTAAGTAAGATTTGGGGGCTTTTTGAAAAAAAAAAATATGCGGTTGGGGCTGGGGGACATGGGGAGCACATATTAAGGGGATTGACGCTAGGGGGAGCGATAGTAGAACGGAGGGAGAGGGAGGGACGGAGGGAGGGGGGAGAAGGGACTGCAGGGCGCATGGCAAATATCTACCGGAGGCAAGATAGCAGGCAGAGCCCTGCTATCCCCTTGGTGGTTGTTTTGGGACTTTGGGGGGGGGTCTCCAGGAAAACCCTATGGAGCGGGGATGTGAGGTAAGGATTAAACTAAACTACATGTGGGGCCAGTAGTTGGGGGGATTATAGTTTTGGGGGTGGACATGCCCTTTAAACTGACTGGGTAATGTTGATTAAACAGAGACATATTTGTATGTTTACGTTGACTATTTAGGAGCTCTTTTTTAAAGTTTCAGTGAAACTCAAATAAAGAAACTAACTGGTCTGTTTTTGGAGCGATTTTATGAACAGACTGTTTTGAAAAACGCAGGAGACATAGAATTCAGTAGTACTGTTTGCCTTCCGATTGTGTCCATATGCGTTCCGGTCTGTTGCGTTTAAATAGCACACTGCTGTATTTCTGTTCATTAAAGGGTATGTCCACCCTTAAAAATAATTTTTTATATGTTACTCCCCCTGTCCCCCCACCAACCGCTCTATTTATTTAATCAGAAATGCCCCAAACTTTACTTACCTCCCTCTTTCCCTCCGCCGGGCTGCCGGCCCTCTGCTTGCGAGAAAATGCAGCAAGGGGCGGGACCGGCAGTTCGTCTGTATTGGCTGACGGCAGCCAATCACGGACGCGGCTGCTGTGAGTTCATTTCGGCGGGGGGGGGATAGGGGCAAATTACATATAAAGGGATTTACATAGGGGGAGGAATGCTAATCTGGAGAGGGGAGTGGGATGGGGGGGGGGTTGGGCTGCAGTAGCATGCCAAAACTTCTCCCGGAGGCCAGGTAAGGAGGCAGAGTCCTATATGGGACTCTGCTATCCTCCTTGTGGCAGTTTTTGGGATTTATTGGGGGGGGGACTACATGAGAACCATATGGAGCTGGGATGTGAGGTAAGTATTAAACTACACTACATGATGGGGCCAGTAGTGGGGGGGATTATAGTTTTGGGGGTGGACATGCCCTTTAATGCATCCATTTTCCATATAAATATATGAAAAAAAGGGACAGAAATGCATGCAAAACCGGAGAGAAATGCACAGAAAAACACTGCATTTCTGTCTGTTTTTGCCTGTTACTAGTGTGAACGAAACCTACAGTAGCAGGCAAAATAAATCCTCTGAAACTGACAGCGACACTTCCCCTGCCAGATACAGACCCAGGAAAGGCATGTGCTCTGTGTCTGATCGGAAGTCTCCGTCTCAGTTACGAGAATTTATTTCGCTTCTTAGGGTTTCTATTTTTAACAGACATTACCGAGTCAATTCCCTTAATTGATTTTCAATTAAACTATAAACAAAAGATAAAACTTAAAATAGTCCTCCTTAATATACATATAAAGAACCTCACACAGCACAAATAAATATAAACGTATTATAAGAAATAATTTGCAATTTAAAAGGCATGCCCCCAAGACACAAATTTCGCTATACTTACCTTAAAGGGCATGTCCACCCCCAAAACTAAAATTTAACCCCATACTGGCCCCACTATGTAGTTTAAAACAAGGTGGATACCCCCTGCCCACCCCCTCCATTGAAAGCAGCCACCACATCTGTGATTGGCTACCTTTCAGCCAATCACAGACGTGGCTGCGGGTCTGGCCCGTTTGCGACTTCCCCCAAAGAGGGAGCCGGGAGGAGATGCTGCGGGAGTGTAAAGGCTGTAAGTATCAGCCTCCAGCATTTTTTAGAAGAAATATATTGGTGGTTGGGGGTGGGCAGGGGGTGCCTATCTTATACTTAAAGTTTATATTCAGAGTGAACATGCCCTCTAACCAAAACTACTACTATTACTGTTTTTCTAAATTTTAAAGTTTTTTTTAATAGTAATGCTGCAAAAAAGTCTATCTGCAGGTATTAGTATTAAAGGACAACTAAAGCCACAGAACAACACTGAACCAGAAGGCAGAACACCTTGATATAAAACCATTAATCTGTGTCTTACCTCTCATTTTGATACAGGCACTAGGAAATTTAACTAAATTTAACTAAATAATATATGGTTTGTGCTTTACTTCACAGCATTTTAGTATCACACAGTTTGGTCAATGACCATTATGTTCTGCACATGCTCAGTCCTTAGCTATGGCCGAAACATGTTACAGTTGGCCACACCCATTAATAATCTCTAGCCAATCCTTTTACATGACAGATAAAGCAAGGAAGCATGTGACTGAGGTCAGGAGGTGTGATCTGACACTGCATATACACACAGATACTTCATCCAGTTTTTAACAGGCTTACATTTACTTAAATACAATTTACTGAAGTGGGATTTTATAGCTTATTGGTGTTTTAAGGGGGGTTGTTTTCAGATTCTGGAGCATAAAAAATGGGTTTAGTTCTCCTTTAAAGTCATTTTTACAACAACATTCAGGACTGAAGTTACAGTTGTAATGTCTGAAAGTTCCAAGTCACTTGAGGTCAGTAATATGAATGTCTGGTGTTCACACATCAGTCAAACAAGAGCGTTGCAGTGGGTATATAGTCATAGAATACAATACAATAACTGAAGTGCTGACAAATGGCTTAAGGCAGTGACAGCAGTTTTTTTTCTTAGCTCTAATAAGACTTGTGTTACAATACAATAACCATCTCCTGTACAGACCCCCACTGCTTCCTCTTGCCTTAAACCTTTCTCTCTTGTGGCTCCCATCCTCTGGAATTCTATTCTTCTCTCTCTACATCAAGAAACCTCAATTAGCAGGTTTAACTCTAGTCTTACATTCTACCTATCTGATAACCAGCACAGTATACAATTGTTTTATTTGCACTGCATACATCTCACTCCAGCGCTTATACCCACTCCACTGTATCTGTATGTAACCCACCTAACTAGATTGTAAGCTCTACGGGGCAGGGACCTCCTTTTCCTCTTGTGGCAAAGCTCTAGCACTTCTATTTATATAATTAATATATTTATGTACTGAACTCTGAACTATCTATGTATTTGCCCCCTTTATACAACTTTCTTTTATTTTGTTATTGTACAGCGCTGCGTCCCCAAGTGGCGCTTTATAAATAAACTATACATACATACTTAAATAAGGTAAGGTGCTTAAATTGAGATGTAAGGCATTCCAAAAAATGGGCCCCGTAAATTGTTCTAGTTCTTCCATAAATCTCTAACAGGGCAAAGCAATAACATTCTGAATTTCTCCCATTGCAATGCAGTAAGGGATTTGAGCATCATGTTACATTCTGTTTTTTTGTTTCAAGAACTCAAATGAAAGAACTTGAAATGGCACCCAACCTGTGCAAATGCATTGTCATTGGGTAGCATAAAATACAAAACAAAAATAGTAAGACATAAATGGGCGCTAAACTGGCAAAAATTGCAGTATCTGTGAGGTGGATCTATAATTCACAGGGGGTAAGATGGCTTATTTCTACCTCCATGTGAACAATATAACCCAATGCAGTGTAAACTTACCTGCTGTTGCTACACTCAGGCTTCTGGATTGCTGATCTGCTTGTGGACCAAACATGGAGAGCTGTACCCACTTTCTTCCTATCATCCCTATAGTCGCACATGCACAAGAGAGAGGCTTTTAGGGACACTTGAAGCAGAGCCCTGAACAGAGCAATTGTAATATTTTCAATTCTTGAAAAAAAGCACAGGGACACTTAAAACATGTTGTGACTTTTTTGCAGCAATAAATACATTTTCAATTTAATCCTGTGTAGCGGTGTCTCTCAACAATATTGCATGAAATATATAGGCGTGCCTGCATTCTCAACTGTGGTCCAACAAAGTTTAGAAAACCTTTTCTAATAGACAGATGAAGCTTTGTGGAGAAAGCAGCATGATAACCTGGTGACACTGCAGCTGCCCCTTCATTGCAGGTCACAGACAAGATACTAATCTGCACATGCACGGTAAGTTCTCTAGCCTCTCGCTTATGCCCCTACCTTTTCTGGCAATGTCAATAAATAACTGACTTGACTATTCAAAGGGGATGTTCAGGACAATATACCGTGTATATTTTAAAGAAAAAAGAGCAGTATTTTTCAATCCTAATGACATTACCGTATATAAACCGACCCAAGTATAAACCGAGGTACATATTTTTACCCAAAAAAGGAATAAAAACGATTGACTCGAGTATAAACCAAAGGGGAGAAAATATGAACACTAATGTTCAATATATGGTACCATAAAAATAGCAGAATGCAGTAACCAACTTTTTCATGGAACTCCAGATGTTTGTAAACTACAACTCACAACATACTTTGGTTGCTGGGAGTTGTAGTTTCTAAACATCTGGAGTGGCAAAGTCATTTGGCCCACATAATAAAACAATGCAGTTTCACAATATTTTAAAATGACTTTACTCAGTGCCCTAACTTACCCCAACCCCCCACCCACCCTCCACTGTACAGACTTACGGTATTACAGGTAGCCCACCCTTAAACCAACCATACATAAGAATTACCTTACTGTAGGCTGAAGGCTGACAGGCTCTTCTGTTTTCTATTGCATGTCCGGTGCAGTCAGGAGGCGCTGGTGGCATAAGCAGTACGTGCGTCCTGCGTGACGTGCGTAACGTACGTGCCCGACGTCCCGCACGTACTGCCTGCTCTTGACTGTTCGGATCCTGCTCTCGGGTACATTGCTGAAAGGTCTGCGATCGGTAGGCTGTTCTTCCTATGCGTATGACCCGAGTATAAACCGAGACCAGGTTTTTAAGGTATTTTTAAAACCTAAAAAACTCGGTTTATATGGTTATACGGTAATCTACCCATTCAGCATTATGTCTGTGTATAAATAAATGCTTCCGAAATATTGACTTCCTGTTTGCAGGACCCCTAGTAGAAACCGTTATGGTTTTGCACTTGACCCAGTCCCCTGGGTTGATTCAGTTGCTCAGTAGAGATCTGAGCATGTTTGACCCATCCAACAGCCAATAAGTAGAAATTACTGTTAAAGACATAAATGTTGTATTCAATTAGATCAACTGGACTTGAAGTTTAGCTCTTGAAGACGTTTTGCTAGTCATCCGTACAAGAATCTTTGGCAATTATGTATCCTGGAAAATCCCAATTAGCATATCACAGCCAAGTGTTAAAGGGTATGTCCACCCTAAAAATAATTTTTTATTATAAGATTCCCCCTGCCAGCCCAGCCCCAACCGCTATATTTATGTTTAGAAAGCTCCCCAAACTCTACTTACCTCCCCTCTTTCCTCCGCCGCGCTCCCGGCCCTCTGCTTGCGAGAAAATGCAAGCAGAGGGGCGGGACCGGCAGTCACGTCTGTGATTGGCTGAGCGGCAGCCAATCACGGACGCAGCTGCCAGGAGCTCATTTCGGCGGAGGAAAGAGGAGAGGTAAGTAAAGTTTGGGGAGCTTTCTAAACATATAAATATAGCAGTTGGGGCTGGGGGGACAGGGGCAATACTATAGATTTAGGGTTTTACACTAGGAGGAGGGAATCCTGAGAGGGAGGGGGAGGGAGGGGGAGAAGGGCTGCAGTACGCATGCCAAAATTTTCCCGGAGGCCAGGTAGGAGGCATTCTGGGAAGAAGGGCCGTTACAGAACCTGAAGTGTCCGCTCACTAATGTCAACAGTAGGGAACAGCAAGGGGTATAATTTCAACTGATTTTTCAAAATTTAAGATAATATTTAGAATAACTAGGTATGCATAATATAAACTACGAATGTAAAAAACAATAATGATATTTTGCACTAAACTTTCCCTTTAAAGCAAAGGGTTCCCAACACATGGACCACATGTGGCCAATCTCATTATTTGGTGGCCTACACAAGCCTTAGGGGGTCATGGGACAGAACCAAGTTTTGAGTGGGTGAAGTTGATATGGGTCTGACAGTCATGATAAGGGAAGGGTCTAGTAGAGCGGCCTGATCCTTTAGAAAGATGAGGCTAGTTCAGCCCTTCCGTTGACTTGGATGGATACACCTGCTGTAAAGATTCTAGTTGGTAACCACTGGCAGAATTATTGTTAATGTTTCAAACATTTCTGATTTCAGCGGTAAGAGAGACTGCATATTATTTGTTAGAAATTAGAAAATAGATTTCAAGTTTCTTTATTTTAGAACACCCCCTGATTCAACCGAGGTTTATGTGGGATATGTGTTCTCAGAGCACTCAGATCCATCTCTGCGATATTCACATTTCCCCCCTTATTATTTCCTTTCTTACACCTCAGTCGTGTGCATTACTAATACAATAATACAAATTATTATTATTGTGATTTTATTTCTGAGCCCTGCCTGTCTGCTGGCTGGGGTTCTGCAGCTTTGCTGTGTATGTGTAGAATAAATTGATCTGCAGCCTCCTCGCAAACCCTCTCCAAATTCACTGCAGAAGGGTTGTAAGCTGATATTTACATACAGCCTTGGCGAGACCTTACTGCATAGGGGCCTGATTGCTAGGTGATGAAGGAAGGGGTCATTTGTAAATACAGTATCCCCTTTACTGTCATAGGAAAGCTCCATTTGCTGTGTGTTACAATCCAGCTTTCCCTGTTCGTTTGCCACTGTAGTCACAAGGGAAGTGAAGAGACTGAGCTGAGTGGATAATAAAAGCCCCTCCCCTCTCATTCCTCATAGGCCCGCACGGCAGGGCAAAGAGTTGTTGCTATGGGTATAAGTGGGGGAAGCTGATGTTTGACAGCTGGGTAGCTGTGTTATCACTAAGAGCTGCTGACATGCTTGAGGCCTGATAGAAGTACTGTGTGTGAGAGCACAGAAGGCCGCTGCATTGTGTTTGATTACGGATTGTATTAATAGGTTGGGGCTTCTGTTTAGTGTGATCTGCCCACGCTGGGTGATTAGACTGCTGTGTCCAGTGATTCACTGAAGGCACTACTGATTGGCTGTGTATCAAAAGAAGATAGTGTCCATCCTGTCCCTGTGTGAGACACTAACTGGCAATGGGTCGTGCCTATTTACGTCTATGCATGTCAGGAGGTCACAGCATTAATTAGTTTACCGTTATGTGATTTATTTCAGAGGCAGTCACTCTTATAGTGTGTCCGATACCATTACCTTTAAGGGATAGAACATGCTGCTTATAGATGTGTGAAAAGCAACAATCCATTGAATGGGGGGTACTGGGATTGTTTTAATAATTAGAAAATGATACAGTATTGTAAATATGGATATGATGAGAGGATCAGGGCTCAGTCACATTTTCCATTGTTTTCAAGCTTTTGGAAGCTCATTATGAATGGAAATGCATAAAACAATTGTCTTTTTGTTCTTCTGAGTATTCACAACGTGCAATCTGTTAATTGTTCAATTTCATAATGTGTATAAGATAACTTAATACGATATGATTCCATGCTGCTTCATTTGCTTTATATCAGGGTAAACAATGCCCTGAATGATCCCAAATATAATGCTTTGCTGTCCTACTGTAAAGCTGCTCCTGTATCCTTCAGAGAAGGTATCTACTGTAAATGGCCTGTTGGTTTCCCGATGCCTGGGACCGGGTAAAAGGGTCTGATTCCTTTTCTCAATTATAAGGTTGTAGGGGTAAATGGCTAATAAGGGCAAGGCCCCACTAACAAGTTTATACGATCCAATTGTGTTTCCAATACACATTGCCAGTGCATTGCACTGTGCGTGCAGTTTTCCAATCTGTTATTGGGTTTTTGGTGCATAACCTGTGGTTTCCAATAATAGGTATAGGGTTTAGGAACACAGAGCAAAAACACACAGAGATTCCTTTTTCTGTGCATTTAAGTGGGGCCTCGCCCTGAACTATTTGCTCTAGAAGCCTTTCTCCATTGTTAACAGAGGCAGCTCCCAGTTTTGCATTCTTTTTTTTCTTTTTTTTTATAGTGGTGTGGAAGGAAATTGAGAAAGCTACAGCACGCTCCTCGTCTTCTATTCAGGGAATTTGAACCCTTTCAGTGCCAAGAGATTTTCTCGTTTTATCTGTGTGTATTCCAAAATCAATGCTGTGGACTGAAAACCCTGTTACAGCTGCTGGAGGAGATCATTATTTAGGGTTGTTGTATTACAACAATTACAGTGAACTGAGTACCGGTATATCTGTGGTGCAATATCAAACATTTTATTTTTCATACCCTTTATAGTGTATGAGACTTCATATGACACCTCTACTTTTCTTATGGGGTGGTATGGGGCTGCTTTATAGATGTTCTATCATGTTTTCCTTGTGACCTTTATGAGGGAAGGTATGGGGGTGCTTTATAGAGAGTTCGGAGCATATCGAAATGCACATAGCCACCAACACAGACTTGGGTGTTCGTACACAAAACCATATATCCACACATACACTAACATACACACAGTCATTTTCCACTGTACATCAAAGGGCAGTTATGCTAGTGTTGTAAATTTTCCATAAAAATAACTTTAAACAAAGACACAGTTTTGCTCATTGATACTTTTACATAGGTTACTATTTTCTTTTGTCACCATAATAAAATGCCTGTCTTTATGTGTTTAGAAACTGGTGCAGACAGCCAAATTAAAAAAAGACAGTAGGGACAATATTGCAAAGATTTTTTTTGCATAGGTCATCTAATTGAAATGTGATCCAGGGCTGATTGATATTAAATGTAACACTAAAGGCTTTTATTAAGCCCCAACTTGTTTGACGCCCAAGGATCTTAAGGATCTGCTCCATGTACATGCTGTCAATTATTTTATACAAATGTAACTTGCATACTGCTTATGCACTATTCATTTACAATACAATCTTCATGGCAAGGGTTGGTTTTTATGCCTTTGATTTTGTCAGATTTTTAGTCGTTTTTAACATAAAATTAACCCTAATTGTAAATCAAAATGACATTGTAATTGATGACATACGGCAAGTAGCAGTGGCTCAGTGCACATGTCAGATGCTGCAGTAGCTTTCTCTTTTTCATGGGCTGCATGAGACTCTGGGGAAAGTCATGTTAACTTGTTGTTAGTGGCATGAGATCACATTCCCTGACATTCCCAGAATTCTGTGAAGAAGAGGAAGCGAAAAAAGTGCATTTCTCTGTCTTGCTCAGCATTTTACAGATATCAATATTTTTGCATTTAAATGTGTGTATTTTTCAATATAATTATTGATAGCCATAGACCATAGCGAAGCAAACATTTTGTGGCCTAGCTTTTGGATTAATGATTTTGTTTTGGCAAACATAGTACAGCAATAAGCCTATTCCTCCTAGAGAAGTCTTAAAAGGGAACTGAGGTCTCCATTTAAGTGGCATTTATTAAAAAGGGCACATTCCTATCTTTTTAATGTCAGGTTGACTCAGCAAGGGAACACGTCTGTGGTATGTTTAACAATCTTATGTTCCCGGCTCTTGTTTCATTAATTGAAGAACGAGAGGTAAGACCTAGGCCTTTTACCTACCGTCCTTCAGTTAATGTGAAATAGAATAGGTTAACTTTTTGAGTGATTGAAAAGGTTAGATGTTAGGACCTTCCAGACTGGGGTTACCTTGACGTGGTTGGAAGACTTTTCATTCATGTGATCACAGTAATGTATACTAAAACCCCTTTGTTTATAAAGTATGCCAGTGTGCAGATAATGATATTGTATGGGACCTAGGAATGTGCATTGATTATCTTTTCTATGTTTGTATAAAAGTTTGACCAGATCAGTAGCACTTCCACTAAATGTAGTTGTAAATTAACCTAATTGGAGTGCTTCCACAATCCTTGTATTGTATATACAAAATAACAAAAATATAAGTTTTACTCATTTCCACTACAACACCTCTGCCTCTTTGAAGCCCCAACACACCCTTTGAAAAACCGTGCTGTATGTTGAGACAGTCTGCAGAATATCATGTCCAACTTGGTGCACTTTGAATGACAGCTCCCTTTGTACTGCAACATAAGCAATGTAAACCTTTTTTATACATCAAAGGTGATTAAATGTACAGTTAAATTCGCTAATGGTTGGAATGGAATATACAAATTTGTTTGGATTGTACAATATATGTAGTGATGGGAATATAAGAACAAAACTTTAGAAGATTTTGAGAGAATATTTAGTGGTGGAATCTATTGGGGTTGATGACGACGATTAGGGGGTGACAATCTATATAGATTCGCCTGCAACGATTGCACATCCTCTGTAGCTTTTAATGGTCAACAATGTTTTGTGTCATCAGCAAACACAGAAACCTTGCTCACATTACCCACTTACAAATCATTAATAAACATAATAAATAAAAGTTGCTTGAATATTGATGAAGCCCCATTAATAACTACTCTCTGCATCCTATCCATCCACCAATGTTCCATATACAAATGGGCCACCCCATCCCAACAAACCTTAAGGCTTATACATTAGTCACCTGTGGGGGACTGTATCAAAAGTCTTGGTGAAATCCAATCTACTGCTATTCCAGAGTCCAAATTCCTTCTCACTTCCTCATAAAAGCCAAGCAAGTTAGTTTGACAAGTTCTATTCCTCCTAAATCCATGTTGATTACTCCTTATAAGGTCAGTCCTTGAAACATACTCTAGAATATTTTCTGGTATCAAACTTTCCATTATCTTCCCCACTAATGAAGTTAAACTTACAGGCTTGTTATTACACAGCTGTGACTGACTTCCCTTTTTGAATATTGGAATGACATCTGATTTTTTCCAATCCAGAGGTACACTTCCCGACATGAGGGAATCGGCAAAAATAAGAAAGGATGGCCTAGATGAAACTGAATTTAGCTCCCTAAGGACCCGAGAATGTATTTTATCCGGTCCAGGAGCTTAATTAATATTAACCTTCTTTAGTTGTTTCTGTACCATATCATCTGTTAACCAAAGTGCAATTGCATCTTTTATACCTTTATTGCTACTATACTCTATGCTATCTGTACCTAGATCTCCTGTAGTGTATACCAAGGGAAAAACATTTTCAAGACGTTTGCTTTATCACCATCCTCCATAACCAACTTATCCCCGTTAATGAATTGCCCCACATTTTTAGTCCCCATCTGAAAAGAAGTTTCATATTCAGGTTAGGAAAGCTTTCTTTACAGTGAGAACGGTGAAACTGTGGAACTCTCTTCCAGCAGATGTGGCAATGGCAAGTTCACTGAATAGCTTTAAAAGTGGGCTGCATAAGTTTCTAAAATCTGATTGCCAGTCAGATGTTTTTTGTTTTTTTTTGTTTAGATCAACTGTTAAGTAGGCTTAATGGATAAGCGCTTAAGTTTGGAATAGATGGACGTATGTCTTTATTCAACCTCCATTACTATGTTACTATGTAATGTTATTGGTTACATAGTAGCAGGATCTTGTCTTTCACATTAGAGTGGATTATACTCTAATATAATATTATAAAGATAATCATTTGTTTGGGGGCTGACAACCAGATCTTAAAAGCTTTATTTAGGTTGAAATATGTTCAGTAAACCAGGCTCACTAATCTCCTGATATAGAAATGTACCTATTGCTTATGAACCCATGCTGGAGCATGATTTGTGCAGAGCATACCAAGGCCGACGCCCCACTAGGACGCATGGTCGTGTGATCGAGCATGCTTCAGTGCTCTTGCACAGCCGGTATTGAGCCCTATCAGATTGCATACGATTCTCACGAAAAATGGTGATCATATGCCGTCCAAAATCGGCTCAGAACACATCGCATAAAAACGCGTTGTGAATCGCGCTATTGGGGCCTAGCCCTAATCTTCATTTGAGAAGCACTGAAACATTTTAACAATCCTAAAAGTAGTAGTAATAATAATATTGTTTATGCACTCGGAAATGTGCTCATGTACTGTATTCAGAATAAGGAACTGATGAATTAATTTGCTGGGTACTGAATAAACAGCATTGTGACATTAATTATTACAGACATTTGAAAAACTTAATTGTATGAAAGGTGAAGCAGCGAGAACCTATTTTTCTGAATAGGTTGAATATTGAATTACTGATAAACTTCACTGTAGAAAAAAACTAAATGTAGATTCATATAGATTCAAGTGAACCTCATTATTGGGACTGCGATGCTAATGCAGCTGTTTCTCTACAGGGAATAAGTAGCCAGGTCTAGTTATATTCACGTGCAAGGTTGTGTGATGAGCAGCTGGAGATCATTCCCAATTAATTGTGCTTAGTGCCCATCCTCCATAAAGACAGAACACATACTGTATATGCTGCTTCACATTGAGATTCAACAGACTAAATCCTTTCAGTTCCATGAAGAACAAGGGCTGGAAAATGTAAGCTTTATTTAAATCCCCAGGCTAAATAGAGCTTTCCCTGCCTCTGCCTCTAAGCCCATGTTCAGTTGTAGGTTTTTAGAAAAAGTAAACTACAAATAGTATACCTGAAATATATATGTATCTTGTATCTGTATTTGATGCAGTAATCCTTATCTCCACTGGAAATGTATTTAGTTTTATGGAAGAACAGAGGTAAAGGAGCTGTGTCTTACCTCCAGTTCTTCAATAAAACCTGTAGGAGCCAGGAGAGAAGGTAAGGTACTTACCCGATCGCTCGCTCCTCCGCTGCGTAGTCTGACAGGTCCCGACGGACTCTGTCTTCTATGCGCATCGCACTTGTGCATGCGCATAGAAGGCAGAGTCCATCATGCAGGCTACTGAGCTTGATTCAGTGCGCATGCGCTTCCAATATTGAGCCCTATCGGAGCGCATGTGATACGCACTAAAAATGGTGATCGCATGCGCTACGATATCGCGAAAGTGCAGTGCATGTAGTCGGGATGGTCCCATGGGGTTCTACATTCCCTGTGATTCCACTAGCCAATCTAATTGCAAATCAGATCTGCATTCTTCAACCAAGGCATGCAGGTAGTTGCAGTTTCAAAACATCTGGAGGGACATGGTTCTTACATCACTGGTGTAGAGCATCTTTTACCTGTGTTTCTTCTGGTGCCCTGGTCCCACCAGATGCTCTTTGCATGTAAGAGTGTATTAGGGTACTTAGATTGTAATCTCATCGTATTGGGACATGATTCTGATATATGATAGCTGAGGTTTATTCATTGGGAGGAGATCTAGTTATGGGTGATATACTGGTAACAATGAGATTAAATTTATTTTATTCTTTAGGAATGTGATTATTAATATTGGAAACAGCCCTTAAACCTCCATATCTTTGTTCAGTGGACATTTCAGTGCAAGCCAAGCAAAATGCAAACTGTAGTTCGTAAAAAGGCACTGGTGATTCTGAAAGGATAATTGTCTGAACATAAATTACTTTTCGGTTCACCCCTTTCCTGTCCTTCAAAACAACATTTCGAATAAATGAAAACCAAAAACAAAATCTTCAAACCAATTTGTTCGCCAAAAATTTCCACCATGTTCAAGCTTTTCCACGGATTCACTTTGCAGAATTGGTCGAATAATTGAGAAGACCCAGCAGAAATTTCAACCTGATCATGTTGTTTTAAATGTACCATACGATTGGTCGAACCAAAATATCATCAGCGCTACTTTTTTTCGCATGAGACAGACTGACGATTGAGTTTAACAGTATTTAGTCTGTCTTAAGTGAAAATTAGAAGGTGTGTTCACAGCCTAAGGCAAATACAATAATGCCAATAAAAGAACACGGATCATTTTGTATTAAATGGCTTCCAGATCAATGTTAATTGATATAGTATGTGGGGTTTATGGCATATTTCTTCTGTTCTTCCTTAAAATAAAAAAACAACATGCAATCATGCTGTTAAGTGTTAATTGATTTTTATAAAATATAATTTCCATCAAATCCTTTGTGTGCAGATCCCACAAAAAAATGTATGCATCTTTCTGCAAAAGGGCAACTGTGGCCTCCAGACAAGTTGGGTCAAGTAAAAGCCCTTCCATCATACTTTTAAAGGGTATCTTCACAGGTATAATCAAAATATTGGTATTCAGTTTTATTGAAGAATGGGAGGTTAAGGAGCTGTGTCTTACCTCCCATTCTTCAATAAAACCTGCAGGAGAGAAAGTAAGGAATTTACCCAATAAATCGATCCTCAGCCGGATCCTCTGCGCATAGAAGACAGAGTCTGTCGGGACCTGTCAGAGGACGCGGCGATGGAGCAATCAATCGGGTAAGTTCCTTACCTTCTCTCCTTACTCCTGCAGGTTTAATTGAAGAACAGGAGGTAAGACACAGCTCCTTTACCTCCCGTTCTTCAATAAAACCAAAATCGTATATTGCTGGAAAAGTTTTGCCATATACCTACCTGCATTATTAGGCCCATCTTAAAGTCTTATCAGGTACTTTGTCTTTCCTAGCATTTAGTCTTAAATAAGCATGATCTGCCCCCAGTGACAGGAGAGAAACAGAGGGGGCAGGTGATGTCACTTAAGCTACTGGAAGCAGGAAGTTTGATCATATAATTTCTCACAGGCTGCAGCTAAAGATGTATAATATAGTATTTGAGGTTGAATAAAGACATACGTCCATCTAGTTCAACCTACTCAGAAATACCTACATTTCTTGTCTTAGGGCATGGCCACACTGCAGTGCAAACGCAATCGCACATGGAATCGAATGCGGTTTCATGCGCGATTTTGTTGTGTTTGCGCATGCGTTTTCCTAAAATGTGGAACACAAATCACAATTACAACACACCCGATCGCAAACGCAGAACAATCACAGCAGTGTGGCCTAGCCCTCACAGTTGATTCAGAGGGGGGAAAAAAACTGTATGAAGGGGAGAAAATCCTTGCTGACTCCAAGTAGCAATCAGAAATTTTCTGTATCAACTCTAAGTTTATGTCTCAATACCAGTAACCTGTTATTCAGGACTCATTATAAAATGAAGACTGCAATCTTTTATTTAACCCTAACTTGTTCAGGGACCACAATTGCCCTTTAAGACCATCCTGATTATTAAAAGATGTGTTGTCCAAAACACGGATGGTGTTATATGGTTTCTAACCTCTCTTTTCTCTGCGTGCCTTTAGGGGGAACTGCTGAGTCCGTGTCGTTGTGATGGTTCAGTTCGCTGCACACATCAACCCTGCTTAATACGTTGGATAAGCGAGAGAGGTTCCTGGAGCTGTGAATTGTGTTATTTCAAGTATCATGTCTTAGCTATCAGTACTAAGAACCCCCTCCAGGTAAGTAAATATTGATACTCAATGTGTTTTTGTTTTAGAAACCGTATTATTATTTTTGTACATCAGAAAGGCACTGTATATGCTTATGCACACCGGCTGTTCCAAATACCTTACACAAGAAAGATTGACTAATTCTAAAACCATTCTATTATAGTTTACAGTATTCATTATCTCATTTAAATAGTTGATCATAGGTCCTTCAAGAGTTTTAATGCTTAGTTTTACACTAGCCACTTCATAGTTTATCTCGGTGAGAACAGAATGTTAAAGGCTCAGTGCTAAAGTATATGTTTTCTGGATAAGTAGAAGTACCGTATTACCCTAATCTGCCCACCAGCTATTACTGTACAATAAGGGCATGGCCACACTGCGTAACAAACACAATCGCACACGGAATCGCATGCGATTTTGTTGCGTTTGCGCATGCGGTTTGTTAATTAGGGTGATCCGTTTCTCTGTATCTCAGTAGTATGTAAGCCTAGCTGCCAATGATTCAGAAATTACTGTTGTGGACATTTAAAGGACAATAATACAACCCATGACCCCTCCCATTAAAACTACCCACAATAAGGACCTAAACTGCTGTGTCCTCAACATTGGTATTACCTCTGATCATTTGCAATCTTAGCTAGAGATTGTGATTGCTGATCCATTAGGCCAGGCCTGGAACTGAGTCTTCTAGTTGGATCTGGGTGGATCTTGGCAATATTGCGAAGGAGAAAACAACAGGTCCTAGTGACATTGATAACGCCAAGGCAGCGTGCAGATTCAACTGGGTTAATGACCATATTGTCAATAGAGATGGAGAAGGGTGGACTAGGTCCTAGTTTAGGGGGGGAAATTATTAATTCTGTTTTGGATAGATTGAGTTTAAGGCGGCGGTATGCCATCCTGGAAGAGATAGACATTTAGAGATTAGGGATTGAACTTCAGGGATTAGCGCGGGGGTGGACAAGTAAATTTGGGTATCATCAGCATATAAGTAATACATAAAACTGAAAGAACTGATTATTTCTCCCAGAGAGATAGTGTAGAGGAAGAACAGCAAGGGTCCTAAAACCGAGCCCTGAGGGACCCCCACACTAAGCGGAACAGGAGAGGAAGTCTTATTAGCAAAAGGGACAGTGAAAGATCTGTTAGAGAGATAAGAAGACAAGGGATGGCCAGAGAATAAAGAATCTGCATAAGAAGAGAGTGGTCCACAGTATCAAAGGCAGCCGATAGGTCAAGGAGAATGAGGACCGAGAACTGTCCTTTGGCTTTGGCAGCTTATAGGTCATTTGAGACTTTGCAGAGGGCCGTTTCAGTTGAATGTCCCGGTCGGAATCCTGATTGTAATGGGTCCAGTTATTAGCATGGAGATATTTAATAATGCGCGTAGAGACAAGACGTTCAAGGAGTTTTGATGCAAACGGTAAAAGGGAGACAGGACTGTAGTGTAAGAGACAGGTAGGGTCCAGAGAGGGTTTTTTAAGAAGAGGTTTGACACACACATGTTTAAAGGCAGAAGGAAAAATCCCAGAGGTCAGGGAGGAATTAAAAATGTGAGCAAGAGCAGGGGAAAGGATTTTAGCACAGTGTCTGAGTAGAAAGGAGGGCAGGGGATAAAGGGTACACATTGTAAGCGGCGAGGACAACAGGAGGTCGAAGACTTCAGAATGGATGACAGGGGTGAAAGATTCCAGAATTGCAGGTGGTGGGTCAGGCAGAAGAAGGTGAGAGTTGTCCTGGGGTGAAGGGATTAGAGTACGGATATCATCTATTTTATTTCTAAAGTAATCTGCAAAACCTTGAGGAGCATTAATGGAATGAAGAGTGTCCGTAGGGGAGGGACAGAAGAGAGTGTTAAAGAGCGAAAATAGACGATGTAGGTTATTTTTGTTATTGTTTATAATTGTGCTGAAGTAGGAGTGTTTAGCTGCTTAAAGAGCCAAATTAAGACACGACAACATGAGCTTGTGGTGGTTAAAGTCCGCCTGCCTGCGTAAATTTTTCCACATTTTTTGCACGAGTACAGCGGCGTACGAACTTGGTATCTGAATTGAGCCAAGGACGGACGGGGGTTAGTGGGGAGACGTTTGTGAGTTTGTAGGGGGGCAAAGGAGTCAATAGTAGTGGATTAGATAGAGTTATACGAATGTATTAGGGAATCAGTGTTAGACATGAGGGCAGCGAGGCTAGAACTGAGAGAGGAGGATAGAGCAGGAAGGGTGTTGCGAACAAGGACAGTAATTGGAGTGTCAGAGGAGAGGGGAGAGTAGGTGACGAGAAAGAGAAAGTAATTAGATTGTGATCCGAGAGTGGGAAGGAGTTACTAGCAAACTGTGAGACAGAAAGATTTTTAGTAAAGACCAAGTCCAGGAAGTGACCATCCTTATGGGTGCTAGTGTTGGTCCTCTGCTGGAGGGAGAAGGAGGAGAAAGTGAGAGGACCAGGATTGCTTTGCGTTGTCAATGTGACAATTGAAGTCCCCTACAATTATAGCCAGAGAGTCGGAGGAAAGAAAGATAAAGAGCCAGGTTTCAAACTCTGTATGGAAAGTGTTTGGGGCTGAGGCAGAAGGGGGTCTGTATACAACTGCTACTTGTAAGGGGTGGAAAAGTTGGACAACATGGACTTCAAATGAGGAAAAAGCAACAGAGGGCGGAAGAGAAACAAGTTTAAAGCGGCAGATAGGGGAAAACAGAAGACCTACCCCTCCATCCAGTCCTGAGGAACGAGGCAAATGAGAGAAAGATAGACCACCATGCGTAATCGAAGCTTCGACCGCAGTATCATGGTGGGGGATCCAAGTCTCCGTAAGAGCCAGGAGATGAAAGACGTTAGAACAGAACAGGTCATGAATAAAAGTGTGTTTGTTAACAAGAGAGCATGTATTAAGGAGGCCACAGGAAAAAGGCAGAAGCGAAGGTGAAAGAGTAGGGACAATTATATTAGAAAGATTAGAGCCTCTAAAGGAGGGGGGGGGGGGGGGGGGTAGAAAGGCAAGGATGACGGCAGATGGAAATGTTGCAGGGTCCAAGGTTGGGAGCAATATAGGCCACTCCTATATAGCATCCTTTGGCAGCAGCATGAGCAAGGCTCCAGTTCCCTTTCAAAGTACAGGTGTCTGTGGGTATGATCCATTATCTCATTTAGTTCCTCTAATGTGGCAGCATCAACCTTGATGGAAAACTTCTCATTCAGTGGCGTAATTAGGAATCACTGGGCCCCCCAGTAAAACTATGATGGGGCCCCTATCCATGCTTCATTCACAGTGATTTTCTGGGAAGAGACTATATCTGTCATAGGAAATAATAAGATAGTGTCCCCCTGCGGTTGCCCTGGTAGTTACACCCATGGGGAAGGCTGTATCTGTCATAGGGGAAGTAGGATGTTTGGGCCCTCCTTGGTTTCTGGCATTACGCCTATGTTCCCTCTGTAATATCAGTGCTCTTAGCTATCCAATTACCCTTCCCTGTACATTACCAATAATACATATGCCCTCCGCTAGTGCATCCAGTCACCCAACCCCCTTCTCCTGGACATTGCACAATGTTACTATATTAGGGCTACCATATATTTATATGCTCCTCAATTAACTAGGTTCAGGTTATTTAGCTAAATCCCTCGACCGAAACGCCTTTCCCACTGCCTTGTCACATGACTGGAATGCCCTACCATCCTCCCATCCCAAAGTACTGTAGCTTTTACCATTCTCACTTTTAGCATAAGAGTAGCGTGTAACATAGTAACATAGTAATTAAGGTTGAATAAAGACATACGTCCATCAAGTCCAACCTATTCACTTTTTTTTTTTAACCCTACCTAACAGTTGATCCAGAGGAAGGCAAAAAAACCCAGCTAAAAAGGGGGAAAAAATTCCTTCCTGACTCCACACCGGCAATCGGAAGTATCCCTGGATCAATCAGATCTAATGCATTAATACCAGTAATTCTCAATATTTTTTAGTTTTAGAAACTTATCCGGCCTTTTTTAAAGTTATTCAATGAACTTATTCAGTGTGACAGAAGCTCCGCCCACGTGACACCAACCCCTTCCCATTCACTCAATCAATGCAGTGGATCGACGTGCTCCCCAGTATAATAACATGGAGATTGGCAGGAGCAGAGGCGGCTGAGGTAGTTAAGGGAGAAAGACAGCGATTTGCTCACTTGCAATTACCGTATATACTCGAGTTAAGTCGAATTTTTCAGGCTTTAAAATTAGCCTGAAAACCTAACCTCGACTTATACTCGGGTCAATTCCTAATTTAGATCCAAATTCTGCAATTGCGAATAGTAACCAGTAGGTGCTGTGTTAACCTGCATAAGTTACAGGAGCTTATCTGCCTTTACCTTCCTGCTTCCTGTAGTCTGGCTGCTGGACTCACTCAGCACTGTCACTGCTCATCTGGATGCTGTAAATCTGATGGTGTCCCTCAGTTTGGGGCAAAAACAGTTGCTAGTTTAGTGCAAATGAAAGCTTGAAACTACAGCTCTCAGGTGACATTTTTAACTATTGGGGTCAGAGAGTCTTTACTATATGGGGTCAGAGAGCCCTTTCAATAGGGGGTTCAGGAAATTGTAAATGATGGTAAGCTTAATTAAAAGTTTACTAACCATGCCACTCCACATGTTAAGAAACTGAAACTCCCCTGCACAAAGCATGCTGGGAGTTGTAGTTTCAAACATCTGGAGTGCCAAGGAATTGGAGGTTACTGGTTACTGATTTGGCTATTACTGTATGATTCAGTTGTGGGAATTCTGCTGTCTATTTAAAGGGCAACTAAATTCTCAAAACATACAGAATCAAGAGGCATGTGTGGTCAAAATTTTAACCTCGACTTATACTCGGGTCAATCAGTTTTTAAAATTTTTCAGGTAAAAATAGGTACCTCGACTTATACTCGGATCGACTTATACTCGAGTATATACGGTATGTATCTTTACTGAGGATGCGCGATCAGCTGTTTAAAAACAACTGATCGCAGGCCCCCTTGGTCTCCCAGCGAAAGCTGTAGCGTAGGTGCACTACTGTCCTCATTAATCAAGGCTTTGAGACGGCTGGGCATAAAGATCCTTTTTACAGTCTGGCTTTTCTTGTTTGATAACATACTAGAGGTGTAAGAGCCTCTGGTAGATAAATGAGCTCAACAAGGCATAGCAAAGGGAAAGAAACCAATTGATTTCTTTTAGAAATAAAGAGAAAATTGGTTATTTTCTTTGTTTTTTGAAACACATTCATCTTTTGTAAGTTAGAGTTTATACAGGGATATTCGGATTGCCACATGGAGTCTGGAAGGATTCCCAACCGCCCAACCCTTTTTTTTTTTTTTGCCTTCCTCTGGATCACCTTTTACGCAGGAATTGTGGGGGTATTGCTGAGTAGGTTGGACTATTTTCAACCTCAAATACTATACTATACTATTTGTGAAATAAATAATTAATTTTGAAATGATATAGGACTGTGCCAACTGATCTAGAAAGAAATGAGGCAGAACCATAATTATATGCAAACAGAGAGGCTACAGAAAACTACAGTAGATTGGTAATCACTTATAATGATCCCTGTCTTACACATCATATATACTGGCAGATAGGAAGTACCTTTCCAACATTGGAGCCCCAATGGTGGGAACAATGTATATATCAAACATCAACTGGAAAAATACTTTAATTTCAAAAACAAAATATACAGGGAGATTCAATAAAAGTTCTTAACGTTAAAAATGAATGAATTTATTGAATCTCCCTGATAGTCCTTATTTAGGCCCTTTGGAAATAAATTTGCAATTCATGTACCCATGCTCTAGGCAGGGCCGGATTTACACCTCAGGAGCCTGTAGGCCCTAAGAGCCTGGTACCCTTTGCCCCACCCTTAAATACAGACCACACCCCTAAACCACACCCATGTCTTCTTTTTTGGGGGAAGAAAATAGACTATAAAGTGGTTGGATTGGTGGGAGGAGATTGACAGGCGCCCCTCCAACCTCAGGCGACCCTAGGCACGTGCCTACTTGTGCCTAATGGTAAATCCGCCCCAAGCTCTAGGATCATATATCTCAACTAGGATTGAGTGGGCTGCTTTTACAAAATGTTTTGCTACTGGATATTTCCCATCCCTTTTTCTTATAGTAGACCTATGCTGGGAAGTCTCTGTTTTGACTGCATGCGAGGTCTCACCCACGTACAATAATTTACATGGACACCACAACGCGTATATCACCGATTGTGTGTTGCACATGTAGTGGTCCTTAATCTTGTACCTCTTTTCGGTGGTGGGGGGAACGAAGTGTCACCTTTGTATACACATTGATACTGTGCACACCCAGAACAGGGAAACATCCGTTTTATTTGGTCCCAGGAAAGTTTGGTTTAGGTGATTGGAAAAAAGACTGTGTAAGACAGGATCCTAATGTCCGTCCTTTCGTGTGGGCATGAATGGGTGGTTCTTTAAAATCATCTAAATTTGGATATGCATTACGTGCGATGTGCCAATGTTTAATCAGAACATTTTTCATCACCTCGCTTCCAATAAATTTAATTTATTTGCCGAAACCTCAAGTAAACTTTTTCCACGCTGTCATTATGGGGTGTTGTGTGTAAAATTCTGAGGGAAAAAATGAATTCAATCCATTTTGGAATAAGGCTGTAACATAAAATGTGGAAGAAGTAATGCCATGTGAATACTTTCTGGATGCACTGTATGTTTGAGGATCCTGAAAAAAGGCAGTTTTACAGCCTACAAGGACTAGGACAACCCATTTAAGCGTTCTTTTGCAAGTAGATAAATTGCTTTTATTGCAGACCCATACACACTACCAGGGAGATTCAATAAAAGTTCTTATCGTTTAAAATGGTGCTAATTTTGCCCCAACCAATCAGAACTTATTTAACATTTGAAAGCTAACATCTGATTGGTTGTGACCATTTTAAATGATAAGAACTTTTATTGAATAACCCTGTAAATGTTTCGGACTGCTTGGACCTTTTTCAAGTAAAAAATTAGACTCACACAAGTCTAATCTTACCTTTGTGCTGCCATCTGTTGGTGAATCAAGTGATCACCCTGCTAAGAAATGACCAAGCCAGACAAGGTTTGATTGGAAAAAAAAACAATGCTGGGTGCTCTGCTAGTAACTAAATAAAGTAAATGCCCTTAGTGAGGGTGGCAACCTTAAAGAGGGACTGTGGTCCAAAAATGACTTTAGGTAAATTGATAGGAATTGCTGTCCTGAGAATTTTTGCTATCTATTTTCATTGTTTATTTTACATAGTTTTGAAGATATTTACATTTTTGTGTGTGATATGGCAGCAGCATCACCAGGTCCCCTGCACTTCCTGCTTCCTGCTCTGCAACCTGTCAGTCAATCTGCCCTGTGTCTCCTCCCCTTTGCAGCCCCCCTGGTCCCTCCCACTCATGGACTCTATGGTCCCTCGAGTTGCAGGCCCCCCTTGGGCCATTCCCTTACAGTCCCATGTGGCCCTGCCCACTCGTGTGTGCAGTGGCCCCGCTCAATCTCAGGTGCCATGGCCCCGCCCACTCGCGGGTGCCTAAGCCCCACCCGCTCACAGGTGCTGTGGGCCACTCTGACCCCCCCCGAAAACCCTGTGGAAAAAGCCTGTGAGTGAGAACTCTGCCTGAAAAGGCTGTTTTCACATAGTGAGAGAGAAGGGCTGTAGATTCCCTTACCTTCTCTGCAGCTGCAGGTCCTTCACACAGCAGAGAGGAAGAGGGTGTCTCCCTCACACACCCGACGGCACTGTGCTGGAGAAGCCTTAGGAATGTCACATGTCAGCCTCCCACCCATTAACTTTCTTGTCAGTCATTTCTTTATATCTTGGGTTGTGGAGCAAGTAGAGAGGTGGTTGATGGCTTGTTTTAAGGGTAGGAAACTGGCCTTTCATTTAAACTCAACTTGTTTGGAGACCACAGTTCCCCTTTAAATCTTTGTCTTACTTATGAAAATTATAAAAGCGGGTCTCATAAACAACAATTAGCAAAGCGATTCTGATATTCAATAATTACACATCACCAGATCCAGAGCTATCTCACAAAAAATGTTAAAGACTTGTGAGTCAGCTGACATGTGAAACATTTATACTGTGTACCTTCTGTAGCCAAAGTGCATTCTATGTAATCAGCTGCTGACTCACTGTCTGTGAATGTCTATTCCATTAGAACTCAGCCTCTGGAAACCCAAAGGAAAATAAATGCAAATGACGCTCAGTTTTTAGCTATACATTTCATTTTTTGTTAGCATCTTAAAACAATTGACTGATTGATATTTTACCTCTTTAAAAGGGCTTGTTCACCTAAAATATAAAAAATACACTTACTGTACGTATTATTAATTTCTCTCAACCTATCCCCAGTGTAGTAAAATATATTAGAAGGCAGATCTTAAGCCGTACACACGTCCAATAGAACGAAGGAGGAGCAACCCCCGAGCGTGCACAAGCACGAGGAATGGCTATTTTGTGAGATAATTGCACATGTGTATGCATTCACTCGGTGTCGTTAGTCAATCCTCAATGGAGGATCTACGAATGACGCACAAGCGAATGCATACACGCGCATTTATCAAATGTCTTGCGCTCAGGGGTCAGGCATCTTGCGCTCAGGGTTCGGGCATTGTTCGTCCTATCAGACGTGTGTACGGACCTTAACTCTAGTATTTTAGACAATCTTCCCAAATTTGCTACCCACTATCCTCCATGCATTCAGTCATGGCTGGGATCTTACATATCTTGTAACGATTTCATACAGCACAAGGCAGAGGCAGCAACTTTGCAAAGACTGCCCATAATACTGTAGAATTACAGCACCGGGAAGGGAAGATTTTGAGTTGGTGAGTGCATTTTTGTTTTTAAGGTGGACATGATCTTTACTAAATAGCAGTAATAAGTAAACTCCTAAAAAGAAAAAACTTTTTTCCATGGCATATCTTCAGTGAACCCACGCCATCTGTTGGGTTTTTGAAGTACTGCATAAAGTAGCAGGTTTTAATTAAGTTCAGATTGTCATGTCAGCCAGACCATCTCTTAAATTTGCATCTATTTTTTTATTACCTTTGAAATATGTAAGCTCTTTTTTTTTCTCCTTCGTATTAAAGGTGTATATATATATATATATATATATATATATATATATAAAAAATAGAAGATAAAGTTAGTGAGGCACTCCTGGGTCTTGATATAAAACAACAAATTTATTGTGCATAAACACACTACATCAACGCGTTTCGGCCATGCTTGGGGTCGTCTTCAGGAAGTGATGACTGGTGCAACGTGATAAAATGGTAAATCTCCTCTCCCCCCCCCCAGGTTTAATCCTCCCTCTATGGAAGGCTCCTCATGGTGCAAACTAATAAGGAGCTGTCCAGTTCTGAACTGCCATAACTAATACAAAGTCCCCATAAAGTGCTATGTGCTAATAATCTAAAAGACGATACTTATTAAAAACCCTTTATGTATCTTATAAGTGTGCTTGTGAAGGTTCTCATTCATCCAGGTCATGGTATATCTGTTGTATTCAATTAGATCAACTGGACTTGAAATGTAGTTCTTGAAGACGTTTCGCTAGTCATCCGACTGGCTTTCTATAAATATCTTATATGTGATAAAAACAACAAATACTACAATAAATATTATATTAAATAAATGGTAGAAAAATCATGTTTAGGGAATATATTACTACCTTGAATAAATAATCTAATAGCTACATCATGGCTACTTAATTACATCTAATGTCCCCCTATAGCGGTATGATTCTCCTATATTTATGGAAATAACCTATAAATCCCAACTCAATTAATACCCTGATATGCTAAACTTTTTGGTCCATATAAATAAAATAATTTAGGTAAGTCTGGGTGTCCTCTTAAAACATGGCATTGATGTAGCATGTTTATGCACAATAAATGTGTTGTTTTATATCAAGACCCAGGAGTGCCTCACTAACTTTATCTTCTATTTTTGTGTACTCTACGGAGAAGCACCCGGGCAGATGTATTGGTAGAGTGGTGAGCGACCATAATACAACATTTATATAAATATATACATTCACCCTTAATACCATTTTCTCTTTTAATTCCTCTGCTAATCTTTGGCCCAGTTGTGGCTTGACAGGGTGGACAGCTTATTCAAGAAAAGCTTACCCACGCAGCCTTGTACTATAGAAGAGAAGCCACATTTGTAGCCTTTGCACCCTGATTAAGGTTAGCTGTTTATATCTAGACAGTCTACGAATTAGTCCCCATTCTCGCCAGGTCTTCCTCTGGAATAGCAGGGCTTGAAGACTTGTAATGATAATACATACTTCTGCATAAACAAACTGCAAGTTAAAGATAGAGGTTGAATTAAATAAAGGGCAAGATGTTTTACCATTAATAACTGACCTGCATTTACTGCGGATTGCTTGTTTATAGTTTGTTAATGGCTTGATCAGATTTTCATTCTTACATATCAGCTCATTTGGTTTTAACTACCATCTGTACGCCGATGTTACGCAAATATATTTTCCCACCCCCACGCTTTGTCCTGACACCCAATCACACTTCTCCGATTGTCTCTGTGCTGTCTCCTCATGGTTAGCGCACCGATGCCTCAAACTTAACATGCTTAAAACCGAACTAATCATTTTCCCACCTAAACCTGGTCCTATCCCACATTTTTCCATTTCTGTGGACAACACACCCATTTATCCTAATCAGTCGGCACGTTGCTTCGGGGTTATTATTGATTCTGCTCTCTCCTTTTCCAATCACATTAACTATGTAGCTAAAACCTGTCGCTTTTTTGTTCGTAACATTGCGAAAATCCGTAGATTCTTTTCTCTTCCAACTACAGCTATGCATATCCATGCTCTCATCCTATCACGCCTAGACTATTGTAACCTTCTGCTTTCTTGTCTTTCTGCTTCCCATCTTTCTCCACTTCAGTCCATACTTAACTTTGCAACTCGTATTATCTTGCTCTCTAACAATCGGGAAATTAAATCTCCTCTGTGCCACACATCTACCTGGCTTGGCTCCCCATTAAACAAAGCATTATCTACAAAATCCTTCTCTTAATATTTAAATACCTTCGCTTTGCTGCTCCTTCTTATATTTCTTCTCTAGTATCCCGTACCCTTCGCACATCACAGAACTATCTCTTATATAGACCCCCTACCCACACTGCCTCCTCTCGCCTTAAACCTTTTTCTCTTTTGGCTCCCGTCCTCTGGAATTCGATTGTCCTCTCTCTACATCAAGAATCCTCAATAAACAAGTTTAAATCTAACCTCTCATCCTATCTCTCTGAGCACAGCATAGGACTGTTGGCACCAGTTATTGCTTTAGCACTTCCACCCTTTCCTATGTATCTGTATGTTACCCACACTAGATTGTAAGCTCTACGGGGCAGGGACCTCATGTTCCTCATGTTACATGTTCCAAGCACTTGTATATTTCATGATGCTAATACTTATTTATATATTTATGTATTTATTTACTATCCCCATTGTACAACTTTTTGAATTCTATAATGTACAGCACTGCATCCCCTAGTGGGGCTATATAAATAAACAAATCTATACATACATATTACATTTAACAAATCCTTAAGCCTAGATGGTAAGAAGTTTTGGGTCCCGTTAACTATTTTTATGAAAATGGACCATTTCTTTGATTGATTTGTAAAGAGTAAATACAGACAGTCTCATTTACCAAGAGCCGCATCACTCCCATTTCAGTCTTAAAGTCACACTGTCCTATTTACCAGTGATTAACAAGAGTTGTGATGGCAGTGCGGACTTTGCAAAAGATCTAAATAGAATTCACCCATAGCCGCAACCACTATCCTCTTCTTCTTATAATATAGAAAGTAGAAATCTTGTATGTATGTATGTATGTATGTATGTGCTCACCTCACAGCCACGCCCCTGAATGCACGCACATAACGACAACGCCCTCTGAAAGGGCAGATGAAGTCCAGTTTGAACAACAAAAAGCCTGCATGTCACTTGCAGAGTGTGATTCCCCAACTCAGCAACTCAGATGAAGGGCCTGGGCTCTGTGTGCTGTCCGACTTCAACAACACAGACAAGGAATCCACTTCAATGACACAACAACAGCGTAATGTACAGCTACACAACTCGGAGAGCTGCACACACAGAACAACAGCTTCTATAACAGAGGGAACCAGACATTTCCCTTAAGGTCTGTAACACACGTGATAGGAATGGACATTTATATACAAACATAAACCCTGGAAAGACTATGTTACTATTGGTGATATGAATGACATTTATATACAAACATAAACCCTGGAAAGACTATGTTACTATTAGTGATATGAATCACATTTATATACAAATATAAACCCTGGAAAGACTATGTTACTATTGGTGATATGAATGACATTTATATACAAACATAAACCCTGGAAAGACTATGTTACTATTGGTGATATGAATGACATTTATATACAAATATAAACCCTGGAAAGACTATGTTACTATTGGTGATATGAATGACATTTATATACAAACATAAACCCTGGAGACTATGTTACATTGGTGATTAATCACATATATACAAATATAAACCCTGGAAAGACTATGTTACTATTGGTGATATGAAGACATTTATATACAAATATAAATCTGGAAAAACTAGGTACTATGGTGATATGAATGACATTTACATACAAATATAAACCCTGGAAACACTATGTTACTATTGGTGATATGAATGACATTTACATACAAATATAAACCCTGGAAAGACTATGTTACTATCGGTGATATGAATAACATTTATATACAAATATTAACCCTGGAAAGACTGTATTACTATTGGTGATATGAACCACATTTGCGGTTATTGTCTTGCTAAGAAATTGAAAGCAGAACCTCCCGGAATGTGACCACGCCCCCAGATATTGCGGTCACAGCCGAAACATCACGTATACGCTCATACCCCAACCATCAAGGCCACTCCCCCAAAGATAACTGCCAGGCCCAAAACATCGCAACCATGCTCCCAAATGTTGTGAGCCGACGCCAGATATTGCGGTCACACACACCCCCCCCCCAAAAAAAAAGATTTACGGTACATCCCAGAATCATGCCCACACCCAAAAACATCCTGTCCATGCCCCCAAACATCTCGGACAAACCCCCAAACACCACATCACCAAACTTGATACCTGCGCCCCAAAACTTACCCCTAAATAGCATGGCCACGTTTTGAAACAGCGTGGCCATGCCCCCAAATATCGCGACTACCAAATGTCACGTCCAAGTCTCCTGGACACAACATCACAGACACGCCCCCAGACCGTCCACACCCTAGAATGCCGTAACACCGCAACATCGCAGACATGCCCTATCCACCTACTTAAACCGGTATGGTTGGGGGTATGGACTACATGGGAATTAACTGCATTTACCTGGACTTAAGCACCAGACACACTGCCCACTTGTCACACACTTCACAGATAGTTATATCAAAGAGAACAAAGGCATCAAGGCACTTTCAATTCGGACCAGAAACCAACTTTATTGATTGGGATCTAATAGTCAATATAAAGTGGTCCTTGAGCAAGGATAAAGTGTTAAACAATCAACACAGATGAAGAGCCTGCACGTCACATGCTTCAGAGACACTGACGCCCGTCAGTCACTCAAATGCTGCAGTATTCAGTTGAAATCAACGTGTTTTCCCCATAGCAAATTCCATGTAGCATGTTCACCACAACATTTGTGTATTTACGCTCCAAGTAGAAAAACTGATAACATTGTATATAAAGTTTTGCTATAAACATATGTGCTATACGTCCCTCAAGCAATGTCACCTCCTCAACTCATGACGTACATTACCAACTGGCCACTTCCTTCCGTCTCTTCCATCTAAGCCAGGGATGGCGAACTTTTTAGAGGCCGAGTGCCCAAACTGTAACCCAAAACCCCACTTTTTATTGCATAGTGCCAACATGATCATTTTAACCTGAATACAGTGTTTTTAATTTAGAGAAAACAACTCAAATAAACACAGACCAATACAGTAGATAGAATTGATTATAGATTACCCATTAACCTCTACATCACCACACAGGAGTTTGAGATCTAAAACAGTAAACATTAACCCCTACATTATTAGAGTTGAATGTTATAGCACATCATCTCTCTCTGCTACAGACAGCTCTGTCTTTCTGGTAGCAAACTCTATTGAACTCTGAGGTGCATAAATGCCCCCAGAGAGGGCTCCGAGAGTCACTTCTGGCACGTGTGCCATAGGTTCGCCACCACTGATCTAAGCCAAACACACAACTGCACCTAACATATACTATATCCACATGTGTACACAACTGGTAATATTATACACAACTGCTAGTATCAACGAGCAGTTGAGTAAATGAGTCATAGACATGTGCAGATGGCATTATTTTTTTTTTTTTAAAAACTTCTGTTGTACTGTGTAATTTATTATGGTAATATGGAAACCATTGCATGTTTCATGTGAAACCTGAAAACCAATAATAGCAGTATTGTTTTGCATGTAATATAATTTTGTTGCCATCTATTATTTTGTGATGGGTTGACAGAATTTCTGACGTGATGTTCTACTTTTTTTCTTGCAGTGGCAGGCCATATCCTTGACTGTGATTGAGAAAGTCCAGATTGCAGCTATAATCCTGGGTTCCCTTTTCCTCATAGCTAGCATCTCCTGGTTAATTTGGTCCTCTCTCAGTCCTTCAGCCAAGTGGCAACGACAGGATTTACTCTTTCAGATCTGCTATGGGATGTATGGCTTCATGGACATTGTCTGTATAGGTAAGAAGAACTTGTAAATGCAAAGAAACACTAATTAACATGGTGATTGATTTCCTATAAGTGATACAAAGGGGATATTATAAATGTTAAAACTAAAATTACTGTGGTCACTACAAATATTTCAACCTATTGAAAACTACAAGATCGGACTAAAAACACATTTAAAGGGTATCTCCACTCGTATTTTTAACATTTTGGAATCCAGTTCTATTGAAGAACGGGAGGTAAAGGAGCTGTGCTTACCTTCCGTTCTTCAATAGAACAAACAGGAGCCAGGAGAGAAGGTAAGAAACTTACCCGTCGCTCGCTCCCCCGGCGTGTAGTCTGACAGGTCCCGACGGACCTTGTCTTCTATGCGCCTGCGCGGTCTATGCGCATAGAAGACAAGGTATGTGGGACCTGTCAGACTAAGCGCCGGGGGAGCGAGCGAGCGGGTAAGTTTCTTACCTTTTCTCCTGGCTCCTGTTTGTTCTATTGAAGAACGGAAGGTAAGGCACAGCTCCTTTACCTCCCTTTCTTCAATAGAACTGGATTCCAAAATTTAAAAATACGAGTGGAGATACCCTTTAATAAATTTTCTGCCAGTGATTCGCAATGGGAGCGCATGCAATTGCGCAAAAATGTGGATCGCATGCGCTCCGATTTACAAATCGCAACACAGTGCTCCCTAGCGCACTAGTGTGGCCACATCTACTGGGCCACACTAGTGTGCACTTTTAAAAGCGTGATCGGATCGCCCTTACAAACGCTTCAGTGTGGCCTAGCCCTAACGCTAAGCTTATGACAGCCTTTACTGCTCCTGCCCTGAAGTTGTGCAACATACAGGGAAGTAGGAATCCTTAATTGTACTTCCCTGCGAAGTTAACAGGTAGGATGCATTTTAAAATTGCTATTTTGACTTAACTGTTCCTTTAAGCATGCACGGGGCAGTCTGCACAGGAAACCCAGTCATTCCTTAGCCATCATGTCATGCTCTTAAATTAGAAGCTTGCCTTATAGGAAAAAATAATTTTTTTCTTTCACCAATGATTAATGCTACTTTTCCCATTTTTTTTACTGCATGAAAAATGCATCATAGCTATAAGTACTAATGCATTAGTGCATTTGTACATATTGTCATTGATTATTTATAGGATACAACTAGCAGAATCTATTCAAAGTTTGGCATTATTATTAGGTGTGCTAGACATGACTCAATTGCTCAAGATCAAGTGGGAGTTATAGCTAGCAAAGGCTGCGGGGGACCCTGTAGGGGGAACTCAAGTGGCTTCACTAGCAGTGGAGTCATAGTGATTAGTTACTTCCTGAACAACTGTTAAATGGCTAGCTGCCATACTAAGGTAGATGAACCTGTCAAGACAAACAAATCTTTTAAGGCAACATTTCTGTTTTGCCAGGATTCATACAGAGACAGCAAGAAAATCTCCTGATAATTTGCGCAAAAAAACCCAAATTAGGTTCAAGCTGTTTGCATTTTTAATTTATCAGGTGTGTGTGTGTGTGTGTGTGTGTGTGTGTGTGTGTGAAAAATCTTTAAAAAAAAACAGGCAATAAATAATGTATAAACAACATACATTCACCTAAATGAAGCGTGGATTAACCCCCTTTAACTGCTATCCACACTTAAATATACACTATAAATATATATATATATATAAATACTAGCAAAAGTGTGCCCGTTGGTGCACAGTGGGAAATATGTGGGTGTATGTTTAGCTATATGTGGATACAGAGGATATAAAATCTTTATACACACTACTATAAAACCTCAGGCACCCCTAGGCGCGTGCCTACTGTGCCTAATGGTAAATCCGGCCCTGGAATAGGTTACAATCAGATTCTTTCAGAAAGAATCTAATTGTCTTTTCCCCAGACCATTTTCCAGGTCCCAAAACTATTTACACTAAGTTACTGTTTAATTTTTACAAAAATTTCAAAAATTCCTTCAAATTTTCGAACGCATCTCGAAAAAATCTGCAAAGCGGAATTCATGTAACTGGGTTCAGATCAGCGATCCGTTCCATCTCTGTTGTGATGCTTAAGCTTAAATCAATCTTCCCCCTTAAATTTCCACCCAATAATAGATCAATAGGAGATCCATTGGATCATTCCATAATTAAATATCTGTCTTTCAATACTCACCCTCCTTATTAAGGCCGAGGCTACACTACAACGCACCAAATCACGCACACAATTGCGAGCATAATTGCACGCGATTTTGTGCGTGATTCTTGTGCGTTTTGCGCATGCAATTTTGGCGTTTTCCATTACGGAAACGCATGCGTTAACGCACCAAAAATGGTGAACGCATGCATTACCAAAATGTGAACGGACGTGCAATCACATGTGCATCGGAAATCGTGGGAAATTTCGCGTTCCCGCCATTTTAGTGAAAATTGTGGGCGCAATCGCGAGCAAAACCGCGGGCGCAAACGTGCGAACGGTACACTACTGTGGCCTAGCCCTCACAGCTGTCTCCAGGGATTCCATTAGAGAGGGATCACTGTTGGTAAATCTGAGGTCCTATAAAGAACCCAGACTATCCTGTCAAACAGCAGCTCTCCTTTGTTTCTATTGAGAGGGGTGGGGTGTTTTACAAATGAAGTGACATATAAGTCTTGCAACTTTCTACTAACACTTCCTAATTCCTACTAACACTTTTAGATAATGTTTTGATTGGCTAACAATGCTGTCAATCTAATATTAAGCACACCATTGGATACAACACTAAAAGGGAAGTGAGAAATATGTTCCTTTGTAAGCTTCCAGTTGAGATCTGAGCATGTTTGAACCATCTAACAGCCAATCAGAAGAAATTAATGTTAGGGACATTCCATATAATATTTTCCAGTGAACTTTCCCTTTAAAGGACATGTAAACTGTGCCAAATCATTTTTAACTAATCACACAGTAATTAGGATTAATTACCACCAATCGTAAATCTGGTCCCCCGCCTCTTACCATTCTATCCCTTGTTTTTTAGTCAGTAAAGAACTGTCAATCACCCAGCCCCTCCCCCTGGCACACTACATGTAGAAACTATCCATTCTATAAAAGTAAAGCTTATTTCTCTATCACTGTATGGCTAATTGACTCAGCATTAATATCAAGAAAGGGAATAAGCATTATCTGTTTCTCTGTGCTCTTTATCTGCAGATAAACCCAATTCTGTAGTTAGCTGCTGTCTGTGTTACTTATGTCCCAATGCAGCACTGTAACTAAAGAAATAAATTACAAAGTTCCCCCCACACACACACACATTCAAACTCCTACAGATAAAAGACTTACTTGATTCAAGAAGTGATTACAGCTCCCAGTGCTGCTTACCTTCCCATAGCAAAGCAGTTTATAACACAAAATCACTGGGTGAATGCTATTGGCTGCGTTGAGGCACAGATCATCTCCACTGCACATGCTCCACCCTCTATCTGTGCCTCAGTTTTGGGAGGGGGTGGATACATAGAGAGGGCATTTCTACTCAAAAATTGAACTTTTAATATAAGGCAGCCCCCCCCGCCCAGACCCAATGCTGTATTAGTTTTTTAAAAATCTAATCTGAATCATACTTAACGCCCTTCACTCCCGCAGCGCGCTCCTAGTGGCTTCCTTGTTTGCAGAAAGTTGCAAATGGACTGGACCCGCACCTGCAGCTGAGAGGCAGCCAATCACAGATGCGGTTGCCAACAATGGAGACGGTGCGGGAGAGAAGGGCTGTAAGTATGATTTAGATTTGATTTTTAAAAAACTAATGTGACGGTTGAGGTTGGACAGGGGGAGCTACCTTACATTAAAAGGATTTAACGCTATGCTATTGGGCAGGCGAGGATAGATCCTGGTGATGGTAGGGAGGTGGAAAGGGCTCCCCTGCGCATGCCAGAAGCAACTGAGGACAGATCAGAGACAGAAACTGTTTGGACAGGAAGACAGCTCCTACTCTTCAGTTTCCTGGATTTTGGACAAGCCCTGCAGGAGAACCATAAGCAGCAGGGATGTAAGGTAAGGATATTTTTAAATTGTACAGTGGGGCTAGTAGTGGGTTAAATTTTAATTTGGGGGTGGACATGGCCTTTAAATTCCCATTACTGGAAACTTTAATTCTTTCCAATTACCACTGTGCCATTTTGTTGACATGTCCCCACTTTCTTTATATATCTTACATTTCAGCTGTCATTCACGTGCCTTATTATCATAAACTCTTCTGGTGCATGCAAGTACTTGATTTTGCTGTAATTGGAAAGGTGGAACTGGAAAAGTGACAGTTGGTATGTGTGATTACCAAGCATGCTCATTTTTTAAAAAGTCATGCCAGAGGTAAGAAGGAAGGGAGGGGGAATACTGAGCCTGAGCAAAACAAGCAACACACACACACCTCTGAGAAAGTGCTACTTCCATGTATTTAATTATAGAATAAGATGAGGCAAAGTATTTTTTCAGTATATATACCTTTTAATTGTAATTTTTAGCAGTCTACCATAATACACACAAAGAAAACAAATAATTAGTTACCACCATATGTACTTGTTTATTTGTCTTGTATTGTTTGCAGTTTCTTCTTATTTTTTGTGGAAAATCTGTATGCCCATAGAGGGGCTGTGACTGACCAATCAGAGAACTAAATGCTGGTGACTGCTGTACACGGAGTCCCGACAGACTCTATCTTCTGTGCGCATGCACAAGTGCGATGCGCATGCGTGTAGAAGACAGTCAGTCGGACTCGCGCTGAGGGAGCAAGTGATCAGGTAAGTTTGTTGCCTTCTTTCCTGGCTCCTAATTGATTTATTGATGAACGGGAGGTAAAACAAAGCTCCTTTACCTCCCGTTCTTCAATAAATCTTACTAAGAGTAAGAACAGGGTTCTGTTCAAAATGCGTAAGGCGTAGACGGTAGTCCTATTCATGTTGTGTATTATACTAATGAAAGTTTGAATGGTTTTAAAGTAACCAAGAGTGGATTTATGGATTCTGTTTAAGGTGCGCGCCTATCCACTTTTTTCATTAATTGCAATAAATCTAAATGGCCCAACTTTATATTTTGAGTGGAGATACCATTTAATGATAAGTTCTACTCCTTTCTGTCAAAGGTTTCTTTATCCTCCCTCTGCTCAATGAGCATTTTATAAGCTTGAGCATGTGCAGAGGAGGTAGCAGTTGAAACAGCAGTCAATCATTGGCTGTGATGCCAGTTGTCACCCCTTGATTGACTGCATGGAGCTTACACTGCCAGTTATTATCCTTAAATATCTGGTTAGTAATGCAGGTAATAAAGGGCAAAATATATCAGTTGGGGACAGGTAACTGACAATTGACCTGTTTTTCGTTTTAAGGGTGGGCATGCCCTTTATTAGCTCATTCGAGTTTTATTAATATTTCTTTCAGTGCCAGACAGATTCTGTGTTTGTTTGTTGCTTCAATTCCAAAGTGATGAAATAAATAATACCTGTAATACCCAGTCCACTGGGAAATAAATAGTTACACTCTAAAATAATTTATTTTGTTTTGAGCAAGATTAATGGTCTGTCATTTGTCATTAACAGAGCAGAATTCCCTGTAAGCTGTAGGTTCAACATGCTGCATATACAATAACTGGGACAAATAAGCAGGATTTCTACTCTGTGGTGTTTTTACTCCGTCCAGTTATAAAATTTGCTTGGTCCTGTGAGATGTACCTTTAATTATATTCCTCGTGTGCTTGTAAGACGTTGACAATATACTTTTAACTAATGCACATTGTATTTATCATTTCATAGCTGATCATTTTGAGCATTATTCAGCCAAAATCATCTCAGCTTGACAGGGATCAGTGTCCATGTACCTTAAATATATCTCTATAATACTGGGAAAACATAACATAATAACCACCACACTTGTCACCATTGTAGCAGATCATAGATGTACTGTAGATTATTGAGAACATGTACATTTTCTTAAGGTTCGTACACACGTGCGATCGCGGGTCCCGACCCGCAACGCGCGATGTGTATGAACATTCGTTTCGGCCGATAATCGGCCTGTGTATGTGCCCTTTATTGGCCGAAACGGTCGGTCGTTAGGAGATCAGCCTGGCTGGATGGCCCCGACCAAACGGCCGTTTTGGCCAATAAAAGGCCCATACACGGGCGATTATTGGCCAAAAACGAACGTTCATACACATCATGCAGCGCTGGTTGGGACCCGCTATCGCACGTGTTTACGAACCTTAAGTCAAGGAAAACATGAATAAATTAACCGTAAAAGCACTGTACTGGAAAATGCCATTTTACAAAAAAGTGCACCGGAATAGGTTAATATCTGTGAATTAGAGGAGAGTATTCCTACCTCATATTCATTGTGTGAAGGAGAATAAGCTGGGAGACAGAGCAGTACATTCTAAACTGCTGTCAGTTAACCATTTACTGCTGTGCGCCTAAAGAAGAATGGGTAGTAGGAATTATCGCTCCTACCTCTTAGAAGATTAAATTATTCAGGTAAACCTTTTTTCAAAAAAATGTCATAATGCTCCTTTATTATTTAAAAGTTTTTTACATTTGTCAGTGTGGTCTTTACGTCTTTGTGACAATATCTTCCAATCCTTCCAGTGACAGAGAACCTGGCAAAACAGGTTACATTGACACGCATGCCAGTAAACTCTTGAGAAAAAATTAAGCTGCATCAGAGAAGTTAAATTGGCATCTCACCAGAGTGGGGTTTATTTAGCATTAAACTAGGCAGTGAAACTGCTGACCCGGCTCGTTAACCTTGAACCATTTAACTGTTAACTACCCACACACACACCCAAAAACACAGACCAATGCGTGACTTGGATGGAAAGGCCACAGCATATTTATTAAAGTAAACCTAACATTATCCAACTTTCCACTCCGTAACCATAAACAAGCCAACCATTTAATAACAATAATCTTCTTCTCCAGATGGTCCATGGGAATAGGCTGCTCCGCCCACGTCTGTTGCTCCAATCACCATTACTTCCTTCTTCCCACAACTCATAGGCAATACCACACAGGCACAAGAGTGTAACTTAACAAATGCCCCCCTTGCTTCAATGAATGGCAAAGGGGGGAAAAAAGCCACCTGACCCCCAACTTGGCCCCTGACCTACCTTTTACTTTACCACTGGACCACTGCCGCCAACTTTCTGTGACAAACCACTAACAAAACCTTGCTTTGCCCCACCCTAACTGGGGCGGGAGGGTGGGACCGCTTCCTAGCTGCTCCCCTACACAATGTTAGGTTTCACTTTTCCTCCTCCCCTATCCTGACCCTCCTCACCTTTTCCTGACCCCTTAACCACCAATCAATACCCACCTAACCTGTCCTCTCGTCTCGCTGCACTTCCCTGCCATGCTCTCTGCTCCCTAGACCGCAGCTCTCTATATTTAGGCTTTAGTTCTCCTTTTAACAATACTATGGCCATTTATTTATAGAATATATAGTGTTAAAAATTGATATACTGTTACCCTGTTTGTCTCTGTTATCACCTATAATTTAGAACCTTGCTATTCCAGAGAGCTGTTTGCAAATTAACACAAATTAAACTATTTTACACCATTGGCCAACCTCAAATAAAATATCTTCAGCTTCCCTTTACTGTTACAATTTGTCTACCTTCCATTGCTGCCAGCTTATGTAAAAGACCTCACAGGACATGTGCGATTTACAGTGTTTTCACACATGCATTTCTACAGGAATAACATTGAATAAACTATTTTTAATGATAGAATCACACTAATAAGATCCAACTGCTTCTCTGGGTGTTTTCAATGAATTTACTGGCGTATCGGAAAAACTGCTATTTTTTCTTCTCCTTTTATTTAAAAAATGTTTTAATATCTAATTGTCTAGTACAGAGCAAGTCATATGCCAACATATTTATCTAAAATTTAATAGTTTTTCTGTGCCCTAAACAATTCCACCAGATCTGGACATATTCCCAATTATAAAGTCCATATGCACCTCTTATAGACATTACAAAGTGAATAATACAGTATAGCATAACTGGCATTTACATAAAATGACAGCACACTAAAGGTTTTTATACACATTAGATAATTGTCAGTTAAAATGGCTGCCAGCAACCATTTTGGACCATAATCTAACATGTTTAAAGGCATCTGCCAACATTGATTAATGATCTCTGCCCTGCTGGATTAAGTGATAATGTTGAGGATCAAGGGGCATTTCTCCCTGCGCTAGTGCTCTGTGCACACATTGTATAATTGCCAGCTAAAATGCTTATCATTGTGAATTTAGTATGGAACAAGGCACATTAATTTTAGGTTTTAAATGACATATTCTAAAAACAATAAAATTCACAAAAGTTAAAGCTACTTGTTCTGTAGGGTAGTATTGGCTGTATTGGCTCAGTAGCAGAGTTCCCTGCACATTTGTGAAATCTAATTTTCATGGGTGAGCACTTCTATATTAAATAAAAAGGAACAGCAGTTCCTATCGTCCCTATGATTATAGAATCACATGGGGAGTTTTGTTTTTTCAGTAAAGTGGTCCTTTAATTTAGGGGGAATTATCTTTCAAATGTGTATAGTGATTGTAAATGTCAGAGAGTTTCACTTAATACAGTCTTAATGGAAAGTCAGAACAAACAGGCAGATTGTGAATAAAGTTGTAATTTATAGCTTTAAAGCAAGTTTCTGGGTAGATGATTACTGCATTGCTGCATGAAATTTTAATTAGTTAACCACTGGAATATATATGAGATGTGATTTCACTTTCAGTAAAACACCAGGGGATGCTGTGCATTTGGTATCTGGAGGGATAGTTTGCAGCCGGTAATGTGCGTGTAATCCAGTTACAGTGTGTGTGTAGTTTACAGGAACACTGGTGCTGACATGAAAACTTTCTAATCAAGCATAAAAATTGGTACACAATGCTTTTTTATTGTAAGAAGTGAGCATTATATATTTTCCTTTGCATTGTAAGGCACAAAGTCTTAATGCAAAACAAACCAGCTATCGTATATACTCGAGTATAAACCGAGTTTTTTTTTTCAGGCTGAAAAATCAGCCTGAAAACTTGGACTCGGTTTATACTCGAGTCAGTAGCTTACCTGAGCATTCCGCAGCCGCCACAATTTTTCTGTGTACTGGCGCGCCGCCTGACTCACTGCCTGGCGCCAAGCCCGGCGCCGGGCAGTGGCGTCAGCCGGCGCGCCGTACTGGAATGAGCGGCGGCTGCCGGAATGCTCAAGTACCGCTAAGGATACCGTACCTGCCAGGAAGCCCTTGGATGGAGGAAGCCCTTGGATGGAGGAGAGCCCACAGGGAGAAGACCCACAGGTACAAACTGAACTGGGTGGGAGGGTGAGGGGCATTCAAGATGTTTGGGAACTACACTCCAGCATGCTTTATTAGCTGGAGTTGTAGTTTCCAACATCTTATGCCAAGTGAGGGTGGCATTCAAGATGTTTGGAAACTACAACTCCAGCTAATAAAGCATGCTGGGAGTTGTAGTTTCCAAACATCTTGAATGCCACCCTCACTGGCATTCAAGATGTTTGGAAACTACAACTCCAGCTAATAAGCATGCTGGGAGTTGTAGTTTCCAAACATCTTGAATCACCCTCACTTGGCATTCAAGATGTTTGGAAACTACAACTCCCGCTAATAAAAGCATGCTGGGAGTTGTAGTTTCCAAACATCTTGAATCCAAGTGAGGGTGGCATTCAAGATTTTGGAAACTACAACTCCAGCATGCTTATTAGCTGGGAGTTGTAGTTTCCAAACATCTTGAATGCCAAGTTTCTACCCTCGGTTTATACTCGAGTCAACAACTTTTATTAGGATTTTTAGCTGAAATTGGGTAACTCGGTTTATACTCGGGTCGGTTTATACTCGAGTATATACGGTATATGGATTGTCCTGCTTGGTGCACCTCAAGGGCTAAAAATTGTATTATTGCTCTGACACAGTTTAACATGTGAATTGGGATGTGTCCACTAGTAAAATAGCTATGCACTAAAAATATTGCAGCATACAGTGCTCCTCTGCAATGACACACCGAGGGCCCATAGGATTTAATCAAGTTCACCATGTTTTGTAACAGGGTTTCAGAACATTGGTCCGTTTATATAAACCCATGGTAATGGAAATGTGGCTGCTAAATACTGGTACTTTCCAGGCAGTCGTTCTTTTACGGCCATGGTCGTACATTAATGGCCATTGGGCCATATTTATAAATAAACTAAAGGAATGATCAGGATCGGTAGTTTACAATGAAGTCCTATTGCAATATACTGATACTGTGCAGTATATTGTATTTTGTTATAGACATGGTCACAACTGTTCAACCGCATCCGTGCTATACCGCTCAGAAGCAAAAGAAAAAATGGCCATAAATACCAGTATTTTATGGCCAAGCTGTTAAGGGCAGGGATTAACTCATGGTATGGGCCTTTTCCCATACCAGATGTTTATAGACTCAGCAAATTTCTTTGTTGACTTAAAGAGAGATGCCATATTATATCTGGTGTTAAAGTTGGACTTACTGGTAACTTTAAAATCAGTTACATAGCTAGCAATATCAATGCAGGGACTGCAATTCTGTGTAAATGCGACTGCATGTTTATGCATCTGTTATTGGATCTTATTATATGAATTGCCATTACAAAAATATATTGATTGGAATTGCAGTTTAGCTGGAACACAAAGATTGTTTAAATTAATAAAAATGCCAGTTTGCAACTATTGTCACTGTTTTCTTGTTAGAACATACATAGATAGAACTAAAATTACAGCAGGCTTGCTTATATAGGGCACCTTGGAACCCCCAGAGAATTCAATGTGACAAGGGGGTTGAGGGGTGCCTATTGAAGCCCAATTCCCTGACTGCCCAGCTACGCATATGAAATGCCCCAGCCATGCCCCACTTCTCCTTGAGTCAGCATTTGAATGTGCACTGTGCTAAAATCTTCATGGACATTCATTCGGTTTCCCAGTCATACAGCAAACAAAACTATGGAGGCAAATCTGAGCAACAATGTAAACAAATTGTAGGTGGATGTGTATGTACTGTATATAGATATGTTTAGTCACATTCAAAAATGTGTTGTACATTGGAAAATACCGTCTTTTAGAAACTGTCGGCTTATTTTTTAGGTTTGGGTCATGCTATGAAAATGCAGTAAAGCAAATGAATTTCTTGCTAGGATTTGCTACCTGATGGAACAGTGTGTGACATTTAAAAGTTTCCAATTTTAAACCTCATGTCGATCTGATAAAAAGTAATATTCAGCCTTCGGCTCTCAGTCCCTCTACATTTATTTCTATTACATTTTCATTCTGTGAAGCACAGAGAAATGACTAAAACTTAGATTATCTCTAACAGTGTACAAATGTAGGTTGTGCTCAGGATAAATAGAATAAATGGATCCCTACTTGCATTAGGCAGAAAATGTCGATTCGCCCGTTGTGTTCCTCCATAGTTATCCCCCCTTTATGTATATTGTAACTCCAGAAAAATCATCCTTGAAGCGGATATTAATGGTTATGCGTGCCTGTTCCAATTTCGGGTTTTTTTGTAACCATGGGCAGCATGGTGGCTTAGTGGTTAGCACAGATGCTTGGAGAGGTTTTTGGTTCTTCTTGCACTTGTGTGTGGTCAGCACATCAGCATCACAACCTATTCATAGAGATTGCTGATATCTATTAAATCCTGTTGGATCCGATGTGGCAATGTAGATGGGCACCTTAAGGGGCAGATTCGCTAACCCCCTTGGTATTAGAAACTTCCAATGCATTGTTAATGTATGGCCGTACAATACCACGCAGTAGTACTATGTATTGTACAGGTGATCGTATAATTCCAATCGCTATCATATATTTGCGATTGGAAAGGGAGCATTTGACTGGGGTCAAGGGCTATAGACAAAGTGCACATCCACACAAGGCTGTTTGCAGGTCTCGTGGTGTAATGGAAAACCAAGCAATATGGTGGCATGGGGTGTTACCCAGTCCAGTTCCTAAGTGCAAAATAGAAGAGAGCCTCCCGCACCACCGTATAAAAAATGGTTTATACGCTGGGTGCCACTACAATGTCACAACCAGTGACAGATATCCAGAATGTAGACAAAACAGTAGTGCACACCAGTCTTTTAGTGAACAAACAAAACATTGTTTATTCAACGCATCACGTGTAACGTTTCGGTGTCACATGACACCTTCATCAGACATCATGTTTAGTTCCTAAGTGGGTTGCATATAAGTAGATGGCATTAAATGGAGCGGTGTCCTACACACTATTCTTGGAGTAGATTATGGGGGAATAAAAATATTTAGGATTAGCAGCATAATGAAATGTGCAAAACGGGCTTTTCTTAATATACTTATGGGCCAATGTCCTATTAGGTCTGCAATACTGCAGAACTTACTGCATTACAGGATCCCGGTCAGTTAAGACGCCTCTTTTCCGGAGGCGTTAAAAGGTTTGCACTACAAGGTAAAAACTTAACTTGTATAGGTCCCTTTGCAGCTCTGGCCTTTCTCACTTAGATTGGATACCTATAGGATAAGGAGGGGTAGGGTGTGTGACAGTGTGCTGCTGGGAACCAAGGAACGCTCTTCTCCTTCTGTATACTCGCAAAACAATAGAAAGGTGTTCCCAGCACTTACCCAACTAGTCTGAGAAATCCGAGGTCAATTATATTAAAAGCAAAAATCTTTATTAGGGAATATGTAAAAACAAACATTATAACACATATTGACCAGGTGAGCAAACCAAGAGGGAAAAAAGCACCCTGTGGTGTCTGACACGTTTCAGTCTAGAAAACCCTTACTACAAGTCAGTAAGTTTCGCAGAGGAGTTTAGCATATTGCGGACAGGTAAGTAGCACTCTTTCCAATACTACATCGTCCCATAGGTATATTGAGAACTTAACCTAAATAAAACGTTTTGGAAATGACGGGGCCAGCTCTAAATTAGTGAAAAACCCACACCAAACAGATAGTACATCAGGGTAGCATGGGTTTTGCACTAATTTGGCCCTATGACAGAATGGCCCGTTAATAATTTAATATAATGTTATAATAAATATGAACCATGAAAGAAATTCAAGTAAAATTGGAAATTGTGGCAGATGTATGACTATATATGGAACATTAAGCCCCTGCTGACTTTCAATAACTATTTTTCTTAAATAGCATGTACGTTATCCAGCGTAATTTCTTTAGAAAGACTGGAGCATAGAACATATATATATGGAAAATAAGTGAGATGTGACTTAAAAGGCAAGTAGGTAGTGACGTGACTTTTCAAATAACATTCCATTCACATTGTAACATGAGGAGTGAGCACAGAGCGAGTAACTAGTAAAGTGACTTTTCAATTATATTTCCATTTATTTTATGCGGTGTGTGTGTGTGTGTGCGCACATAGCAGATAACCAGTAAAGAAATTTTTCAATTAAATTTCCATCCACTTTGTAAGACGGGGTGGGTGGGGGGCGTGGCGAGGGTTAGGGGTGCACAAAGCTTCAGTGGCAATTAAGACTTTTACATCATAAGTTCTTATAGCGAGACACCAGAAAGTTGTGGGAATATACCTGACAGGTTGGAATTAATCATTTATACAACCATCCACTATTGTATAAAAATTCACAGCTAATTTGGAATAATAACAGAAAATGTTGACAACATGATATGCGAAATGTTGTTTTTATTTATTTAATTAAGCTGGCGAAATATAAAGCAAACGAAAGGAAAGAAGCGTTGTCATGTTGTCTCTATCTGCACAAGGATGTGTCAGGAGTATTTTCATCTGCAGCAGGAAAGGCAGCCAGGCTGTAGTTTGCAGTTTCATCACAGCCACTTATACACCCATAAGTATCGTTTTTTACTTTAATATACATTCTAATAAAGAGGAAAACATTTAAAAATAATTTTTTTTAAAAATAACCACTTTGTGAGAGAGAGAGAGAGAGAGAGAATTCACAAAGTTAATCATCATCAGAGTAGATGTGCTTTAATGTGTATAACGTGCCCGGTGGGCAATCGCTTTCTGCCAAGCTGGTTCCCGAAAGTGATCCTTTGCCTGCAGAATGAGTTCTGCCAATTGCTACTGATCACCCCATAGAGAACTGTGTTGTTTATTTTACTTCTTAGAGTACTATTAAAGAATCCTAAAATTATAGTACTTGCATTTTGTAAGCCAAGACTTAATCGTGTATCTGCAAATCCAGCCATGGATATAGGAGGACTCATCCATCATATTTCTAATATTAGAACTTACCGCCTAGAAAACAGGCGTCAAACAAGCGTCCCATAAGATGTTTTGATAATTACAACTCCCAGCATATGCAGTAGAGAATTCTGGGAATTGTAGTTTTTAAACATCTGAAGGGGGGCAAGTTTGTCATTCCTGGCCTTATACACATTAACCCCTAAACTATTGCCCAGAGACTGCAGATTATAACAATGTTACATGGTAATTACAAGACATTTACCTGATTGGAGACTTCTCCTGGCGCTCTTTCTGGGTGAATCACAAGCAAGAGGAGACAGAAGGGATTTACCATAAGGCTAAGTTGGAACATGCCTAGGGGAGCCTGTGGTTGCAGTGGCAGATTTCAAGTTCTTCCCTACCGTAGCCACTTTTATTTGCACCACATCATATTTTTAAAAAGCATCTGACATCCCCAGTGGTACACTTAATATTTTGAACAGTTCATGTTTATTGCATTTCCCAAAGGAGAAGGTTCAGAGATGCACATTTCCTTCAGCAGCTGTACTTTAAAGCAGGGAGACGACCACAGGTGAGGGAAATTTTCAGGCAGTTCCTATCGTTGGCCTGCGCTCTGAACTGCGGTACAACAAATGGAGGGCCACATGATTGTCACGGACTTAGAAAAAATAATTGATTGTTTCAGAGTCCTGTGATGGATGGATGTATGACAGGGTATGTATGTATGTATAATTTTATTTAATGCAGTGTAGGTGAGTACAGTAGGTAGTGCACACCGGAATGAGGTAATCCTGGACCTGACGCCTGACACGTTTTGGGCTGACTTGCGCCCTTAATCATAGGCTGAATGTATCTCCACAATGTCGCTGTTCAAATAGCCCCCGTAATATAGACTCGGCCCACAAAGGGGGAGGAATGCAGAAGACGCCAGCCAATCCCTAGCGGCAGATGGACATCTACCGTATATACTCGAGTATAAGCTGACTCGAGTATAAGCCGAGGCACCCATTTTTGCCTCAAAAATTAGAAAAGATGATTGACCCGAGTATAAGCCGAGGGTATACAGTAACCCTAATACCTTTCCACTGTAGATGTTTGGAAACCACCTATAGTTAAAAAGGTAATGTGGGGGTGCATGGCATACTGTCCCCCAGCCTCCCCCAGTACCCCCAGCCCTCCCCCCAGTCCCCCCCCCAGCTCACTTACCCGTTCCTGGTCTTCAGTCTTCCTCTCTCTGCAATCCAGAAGCAGCCGCGAGTCCGGCCGGCAGTTCCCATTACTGCTGCGCGATGACGTCATCCCGCCAGCGTGCGTGATGACGTCATCGCGCAACCGCGAAGAACTACTGGGAACTGCCGGTCGGGATTCTTGTGTCCAGCAACCTTATCCAGCTGGCTTACATGCTCCCTTATCCTCTCCTTAAGGAAGCGAGTGGTGCATCCCACATATTGCATGCCGCAAACCCTACAGGTAAGTAAATAGACCACAAGTCGATCGGCAGTTGAAATATTACTTACAATTATAGGTTTAAGATGTGGAGGTACTTGTAACTAGATCACATATTTTTTACACTTTTAACACTCTCCACATATTTACACGTTAAACATTTTGTAGCTCCACACTTGTAGGTGCCCATATATTCCAGAGGGGAGAAACCTTTACCTTTATTTGTCCCAATGACACTAGGACTTAAAATATTCCTTAATGACTAGGCCCTTTTGAATACAAAGTTACATCCTGACAGAATACTCCTTGTCAGACCTTCATCATCCTCTAATACACGTATGTGTTTTTTTTATAATATTCACTATCTTATAGAACTGTGGTGAAATATATATCCTGTTTATCCTTGTCAGACTTCATTTTATTCGCCTCTCCTCTGATATTCCTTTCCTGCAACATAGCAGGCCTATCCAGTTGGCTAGCTCTTATTTTAGCTGTCTCAAGGCAGCTTCACCCGGGTCATCAACCAGAGTGTGTGAGTATAACCACACGGCATTTGCATTTTTGGAGTATGTATAAAGTGTCTTCTCCTATACTTACAATTATTGCATATAAAGAATAACAAAGGATCTGGTATTTGTTACACCCAGATCACTCCACTCCTTAAGTGAGTTTCATTCAACATATGCGTGTTTTAATTCACTAGTAAAGTTACTGGTGATTCCTATCAATCTATAGGAACTCCAGCATTTGTATCAAAATCAGAATACTACATCCAGTTGTTATAATTTTATTTATATAGCACCACTTGGGTACGCAGCGCTGTCCATTATAAATAAGAAAGTATACAAACGGGGATAAGTGCAAGCCATTATACAGATAAATAATATTTACGTATATAAAGTTTCAAAGGTTAAGGATATCTATCTATCTCTGTCTGTCTGTCTATCTATATCTATCACAAAGGGGTTTTAGTATACATTACTCTGATCACATGTGATGGTTGGAAGGCTTTTCATTCATGTGATCACAGCAATGTATACTAAAACCCCTTTGTTTATAATGTATGCCAGAATATATATATATATATATATATATATAGCTCCGTATGTAGCAGGCACTCAAGCTCAACGACCTAAAACTGCCATGGTGCTCCTGATAAACCAATAATAAAAAAGAAGAAAAAATTTCAGTTCACACACCGGACTTTCCAATATATATGAAGTGCTTTTTTTATACATGCATACTGGCAATGTTTCGGTCCAGCGTCTAGGAACTTTCTCAAGCCACACTCTCCATATATATAATATATATAAAGAGCTTAAAATCTAAGTGGGAAGGACAACATACAAGTGGGGGTAGGGATAAAGTGCTCAGTCAGCTAACAATCTTTAAAGGACAACTGTGGTCTCAAAACAAGTTAGGGTTAAATGAAAGACTGCAGTATTTCTTTTAAAATGAGCCGACAATCACATCTCTGACTGCAGCATGTGAGACATTACACTGGGGTCAATGTTCAAACCTGCTTCCAGTAGGTTAAATGACATCATCCGACCTCTGCCACGCCCCTCCGAGAGAGTTCCAAAGGTAGGAAGCAGCAAAAGGGAATGGTTTAAGATGGGAGGAAGCAGTGTTCGTAGGGGGTTTGTAGAGAAGATTGCCTTGCGAGGAGTGCAGGGCACGTCCAGGAGCATAAGGGACCAAGAGGGAAGATAAGTAGAGAGGTGCAGTAGAGTGGGATTTAAGGTTAAAAGAAGGGTATGGAATATGATTCTTTGTTTGATAGGATGCCACCCTATGGACTGCAGTATCGGGGTTGCGGGTTCTCTTTTGGAGAGGAGTGAGGTGTTTCAAGCTGCTGAGTTTAAGATAGACTGGAGAGAAGACAGGCTGGGAGACCAAGAATGTTACAGTAGTCAAGATGGGAGATTAAAGGGGCATGCATGAGCATTTTAGTAGTGGAGCTAGAAAGGAAAGGGGCAGATCTTCACAATATTGCAGTTAATATTCATATTGTCAAAAGAGATGGAGAAGGGTGGACTAGGTCCTAGTTAAGGTGGGGGGGGGGTGATTAATTCTGTTTTAGATAGAGTTTAAAGTGGCAGTGCACCATCCAGGAGGAAATAGAGAGCAGACATTTAGAGATTTGGGATTGAACTTCAGGGGTTAGTGCAGGGGTGGACAAATAAAAAGAAAGTTTTTTTTCTCCCAAAGAGAGGAAGAACAGCAAGGGTCCTAAAAAAGTCCTGAAACTGAGCCCTGAGGGCCCCCCACACTAAGTGGAAGTCTTATTAGCAAAAGAGACAGAAAAAGATCTGTTAAAAAGATAAGAAATCAACCAGGCTATAGCTTCATTTCGGAAGCCCAGAAAATTTAGAATTTGCATAAGAAGAGAATGATCCACATGTTTAAAGGCAGCAGGAAAAATCATAGTGGTCAGGGAGGAATGAAATGGAATAAAGGGAATAAAAATGTGAGCAAGAGCAGGGGAAAGGATTTTAGCACAGTGTCTGAGTAAGAAGGAGGGTACACATTGTAAGTGGCGAGGGTCACCGTGACAAGCGCAGGATTTTCAAGGGGGGGATTCCTAAATGGGTTACCACTGAACCAGCCCAGATGGAGGTTCACCACCGAATACATCCATGTGTTCTATTATATATGGATCATATAATATTATATATACTAGACATTAAGCCCGCTACAATAACAGTTGCTAGAAGCACAGAGTGCCCCCTTAGTCTCCCAAGGCCATAGTCCTCCTCCATGTCCCAAGGCCAGAGTACCCTCTTAGTGCCCCAAGGCCAGAGTCCCCCCACTGTCCAATTAAGGGCCCCCTCTGTCCTAAATCCAGAGGCCCCCCTCTGTCCCAAATCCAGTCCCCATTCTTTCCCAAATCCAGGGCTCCCCCTTTGTACCAAATCCAAGGCCCCCCTCTGTACCAAATCCAGGCCCCCTATGTCCCAAATCCAGGGGGCCCCCTTTGTCCCAAATCCAATGGCCCCCCATCTGTCCTGAATCCAGGGCCCCCATCCCAAATCCAGGGGCCCCTCTGTCCCAAATCCAGGGGCCCCTGTCCCAAGCAACCTTACCTGCAGTCTGTTTAATTGCTGTTCTCCCTCCGTGTGTTTCCTGTGTTTCTCCCTCTAGTGGTGAGTCAATAGGAACTGCAGAGACTCTCCCTCTAGTGGTGAGTCCATTGGAACTGCAGTGACACACACACACACGGACACAGGGACGCACACTTAGGGTTTTATTATATAGGATTCTCTAATTGCCTTCATTATAAGTAGGGGGGGGTAGAAAGGCGTGGATGACGGCAGATGGAAATGTTGCAGGGACCAGGTTTGGGAGCAATATCCGTGGGTTATCTGATTTTCAGGTTGGGTTCAGGTAAACTGCAGTGAGCTTGTATGAGTTGTTGTTCACGTCAAAAGCTGTGGGTTAGGTCAGGTCAGGTAGTGGGTGCTAGTCGAGTTGTGGGTTGGTCACGGAACCCAGCAGCAAAGGGGGTGCAGGTCTTAAAAAAATAGACCCGCGCAGGAATCTTCATTGTTTTACTTAGCAGTGTACAGGATAGTCAGGAAGAACATGTTTAAAGGATAAGTACACTGTAAAAACAGGTTAAGTATAATTGAAAGCAGCAGCTTTAACTAATCATTTCCCCCCTTTCTAGGTCCCTCCTGAGCCTACCTGTTGTGATGGAAAGCTCCTGACATCTCGGATCTGCAGTCTCTTCTCTTGGCTCGGCCCTCCGTGATTTCCTGCTTCTCCTCATTCTGCAGGTCCCAAAAAGCACTTTCCGTGTGCTCCGTGACATCAGCGCATGCACGAAAAGTACTTTTTGGGACCTGCAGAATGAGGAGAACCAGGAAATCATGGAGGGCGGAGCTAAGGAGAAGAGACTGCAGATCCGAGATGTCAGGAACTTTCCATCACCACATGTAGGGTCAGGTGATAAAGCTGCTGCTTTCAATTATACCTAACCTGTTTTTATAGTGTACGTATCCTTTAAGACTAATGTTGGATATACACCAGGCAGACATTCGATAGATATATGTTCGACCATAGACAAACAACTAAACTATCTAATGTCTAAAACCGCATTTTACATTTTTAAGCAGCAGTTTTTACCTTGAGACATTCCCGTCTGGCCTATTAATTTTGCAATCGCAAATCGTTCTTCTACTGAAAACAAATGCCTTACCTGACTACCAGTCTCCAATATTAAAAAATAAAAAAGATGCCAAAGTTTATTGCTTTTAAAGAAAAAAATTCTGGATATTTGCAACTATTACATATCTGTTAAAGGAAAAACATTATCTTTAAGCTTTTTTGCTAGGATTTTGGATTTTTGTAATGTCTATAAAAATTTCTCATTTTTCTGTTAAACAGGTCTGATTATTCACGAAGGATCATCTGTTTATCGAATCTTCAAGAGATGGCAGGCTGTCAATCAGCAATGGAAAGTTCTAAACTATGACAAAACAAAAGACCTTGGTGAACCTATAGGTGGGACTTCAAAGTTAGGGGGAAGGAACTCACGGACGAACCATTCCTCTAACAATGACAGAGGACCTGGGCGGAGCCAGCGGGTTAGGACTATTTTGAACCATCACTGTGGTTATACCATCCTGCACATCCTCAGCCACCTGCGGCCTAATGAACATCGAAGTAGCTCAAACTCCAACCGAGAGGTGGTGATGAGAGTGACAACAGTATGAGGATTTTTTTTTGCGAGTGTGTTGGGATTGTTAAAGGAAAGGGGTACAGTGTTATCCTCGACAATTTCCTACTGATAACAACTTTATTATGGTGTCAAAAAGTGGAAAGAAGTTTGCTTTGTTGTGGAATACAAACAAAATGTGTTTGATTCCTCAACGTATAGGCATTCTAATGCATTCTGGTCAACCTTGTTATAATACCAAAATGCCTGTTTCTTTTTTATTTCTTAGAAATCAGGCCATCATTTGCTAATGCTGTCCTGTGCATTTGTGTTCAATTACAAAAACATCCGGCCTCAAGAAAAGCTGATAATGTATATGGCTCCATCAAGCAGCGTAATCCCCAAATCATTGCCTTTTTTTAAAAATATGTTGAAAGCACAAGCCAGCATTTAAAGGAAATTCACAGGAAACAAAACCTTAGCATTTTTACCTCAGATTTACCTGACAAAAACATCATCACCAAAATACAATCAATATGACAACAAGCCAATTCTAATATTCATTTCTAACGTTTATTCCGAAACAGTCCATCTTGCCAGAATTGCATAAGCTGAGTGGTTGAACGTAGGAGGGGAAAAAAGACTATGAATCGGTTCAGAAATTTCTAAGCGATGAATAGGTGCAATAAAACTTATTTTTACGGCAAAATGGGATCTTTGCAATAAGATGCTTGTACTTTCCCTAATTTTACATATTTCGCATGAGTAAATGTAATTCCCCCCTCCCCCCCTTTTCTCCCTGCGGGAGGATAAAGAAAAAAAAATATTTATATGCAAATAGTCTCCAACTACATTTCTTTCTTTTCTTTCTATTTACATATTGAGATGTGAAATTAAAGACATCAAGGTTTCCTTTTAATGGATTGTATACTGTTATGTCATCATAGCAAAGGAGTTATGCACACTCACATGTTTGCAAGGCCAATAATATTTATTCTAAAAGTTGCTCTCACAGAAAATACCATTTTTGTATTTCAGCAAATAATCTGTTAAACTATATCTACCATAATCCCAGTTTGGCCTAGACTGTCCTGATATGTCCCTGATCTGCCTGTGCTGCCCTGAAATGGGTAAGGCTTGAGCAGATCACCATGGGAACAAAACCACCTTATCTGTCAATTACATAATGTTGGGATTTTCATCAAAAATTTCTTCCTATAATTGCCATTTATGTTTCTGTTAACTTTGCACAGTGTTGTTTCCACATAAACGGTTTGGTTTTAATTTACATCAACATTTTGAAACAGTTCAGTAGTTCAGTTTCCATACTCCTGCTAAGTACAATTATATCTTTCTCGCTGGCAGTCATGGGGCAATACGCTGCCTTTATTGCAGGATTTCTTTTTTTCCCTTAAAATGTCCAGCCAAGGCCACTTTGCCCAAGGAGCCCCCCCCTTTTTTTTTATGAATTAAAGGGCATCTATAGTGAAAAAAACACATTGCCCCTTTGCAAGGTTAAATTCATGTACTCTGTGCTGCCTTAATCCTATCTCTTGTCAGTGACTTTGTTTAACCACGGTGTCAGATCTGTGTGCAGCACTCCCCCCTTCCCCCTCCCCTCTGTTACCTCCTCCATGTCTCAACTCCTGCTAACCGACAAGCTTATCATGTGCAGTAGGAGTTAAATGTTCAACATCCTGAAAAACACACCTACACACAGTGGCCAATAGAAAGCTCTGTCCTGGAGACACGGAAGAAGGAGATCAGTACAGTTTACAATGTCTCACTTTGTGACCCATCATCAATCAGTAAAAGCTATTAACAAGGGGGGTCAAGTGCAGCCTTATGTCTGCCATCAAAGCTATCTCTCTCCCCCTGCTAATGCTCGTATCTCTATGTTTATTACAGAGCAGGGATTTGAATGACAGTCCAAGTAGGAGTAGAGGAATGCAATCACGTATTCTTCTAACTGGTGTATCTCAGGACAGAGAGGGAATCTGAAAAAAGCGAAGACACTCTGGGGGTTTTGGGGAATTATAGAACTCATGGAAAGAAAGAAAAAAAAGTTTATTTTCCCACTATAGATGCCCTTTAAGGATAATCCAAGTTTTTCATCCAACTCTTCAGTTGTCATCCACAGACTTCAGTGAAAATGTGTCAGTAGCAGAAATGACATTTTGGGTAATTTTTACAGAAAAAGTTGGAGAATGGCCATCTTTCATTCATCTATAAATGCCAAAATCCCGTCTTTGACTTCAGTTACAATTTGAGCCTTTTTCAAAAACATCGTTTTGGTCTAGTCCAGACTAAACCAGCCAATTCCATGGAGAAAGAAAATAGAGAATTGTTCTAGGCTGAAATTATAGGGGAAATCATAAACATGGAAATTCAGACTATAAACAAAATCTGCTACAAAAAAATTCAAATCTTTTTTGTTTACAAACTATCTATAGCACTAGAGTATGGATAAGGGAGAATGTACTTCCTCCAGTGTTATATTAAAGCTGGGCACACATGGATGATAAAAGACAAATCCTGTCAGATTCGATGGGATATGCCAATTATCATGCCAGTCAAATGGCTGACAGCAGGAGTTGATAAAAAACTTCTATCGGTTTCCTATTCTTTGTTATATCAGATAGCACCCACTGGGCCATATTTTAAAACTTGCGGTATTTAAAAACCTGTAAATGTACGTCTGTGATAGAATACCAAGCGGTAGTAAATTGTAGATTTAGGATAGCGATCGAAAGTTAACGATCGCCATAACACTCGTTAAAGGCGCGGGATAGCTAAAAAGGGATACCGCGCCTTTAGAAATATGGCCCATTGTTTGTGTGAACATCTGAACAGTCCCTCTATACAAGAGAAAGTTTCACTCGCGATCGAACTATCGATGACGATAGTTCGTCAGCCAAGGGAGTGCTCATTTGTTCCACTACACAAGCGCCCATTGGGCCCATCAGGATTGGTACTGTGTAGCCTTATATCAATTAGAATTTCTGTGCCCATTATACAGGTCAAGGAACTCTGAGATAATAACATATGCGTATGTGATGCTATAAGGATTCATATATACATATAATTACATTTTAAGTTGTTTAGGTTTTTTTGCTTTTTCAAATTTGGCTTAATTTTTAAAAATATTCTGATTTTTAAATGAATTAAAGAGTTTCTAATGAATACATCTTAAAATGTGCTAATTTCCCGCGCATCCGGCACTAGCGATTCAATATCACATTTGCCCCGGTTGTAGAGCATGATTTTAACGCAGCTGAGTCTGCGTTAAAATCACGCTGTGCGCAAATGTAATATTGAATTGCGTTTGCAAGATTTACAGAGAGCCATGGAGGCTCTGGGTAAATCACCCTGTAAGTGTGATTCAGAGTGCTGAAGTACAGTTCCTGATTAGATATTAAGAGACATTCTTTTTGCATCCATAGTGAAATCACTTTGTCTTATCACTATCAAACAATAGAATACAATCATCACAAAACAAAACCCTGTGTTTGTAGCAGAATGTATAACTTCACTTTTGGTATAAAAGGGCAACATACAGTCATTAATTACCCAGGTTTGATCAAAAAGCACAAGATACATTTCTTAGAGAACACCGTTTTAAAGTTATATGTGATTTTGTTCACAACATTTTCGGTCCTTGCTATTTTAGAATAAGTTTTATATTTTCACTGCAGACCTGTAATGAAACTGATTAGAATTCTTTCAGTTTGTATGTAAGTTTGGGCCATATTTATTAATTATCATAAAAGTACAATCGCAGGCATAAATGAACCTTCATTAGTACAATACCGCAGTGGTATTGTATGGGCGATTGTATAATTACAATCGTAAATATATGACCGAAATTGCAATTTTACGATCGCAATCGTAGATTTACAATGATCGTTAAAATCGCAGTGTCACAAAATAGCCATACCACATCTTTATAAAAATGGCCCTTTGTTTGCTGTAAAATATGAAAAGATGTTTGTTGTTTCTTACTCTTGAGTAAAACTGCTGTGGCAAAAAGAGGATAAGAGGTAATTCTGGCACTTTTGGTAAGTAGTCAGTGGCACTTGTCACAAGAAAGCCCTTCTTTGTATAACTTCCCTTGATTCTGACTGAAGACTTAAACTAAAAACAAGGAAAATAAATAAACCTAATCCACCAAACAAGGTAGTAAGACAACACCTATCTCCAATATAAAGGTGCCTATACTTGAAAAGGTTCTCAATTATCCAGGTGATGGTATATCTATTGTATTCAGTTAGATCAACTGGACTTAAAGTTTAGTTCTTGAAGACATTTCGCTAGTCATCCGACTGGCTTTCTCAATTCAGAATAATTTGAGAAAGCCAGTCGGATGACTAGCGAAATGTCTTCAAGAACTAAACTTTAAGTCCAGTTGATCTAACTGAATACAACAGATATAAATGTGCCTATACACTGGAGTTGTTGTTTTGGACAACCAAAATAATACAGGTAAGAACAGCTGATCATTAAGACAGATTCTGCGTTCATCTTTTCGAGTGTGAAAGTGTATAATCAGACAAGATCGTCCTAATTTGGCGAAAAAAACTCACTGGTGGGTGACTGGGAGTGAAAGTCTTTGTCATGTCAAGTTATTTTCAGCCTTTTAATTAACAAACCCACTGATAAACCTGTTAACTTCATAACATCACTGTAAATATTCTTTAACAGTTTCATCTTCTCAATATGTATAGATGTATAACAACTTGCTATAGGCTGAGTTTAATTTGGCTTTCTACAACCACTAATTTATTCAATGAGGCCAATTATAAATAGCAATAAATACAGTATATCTATCTAGGAATCTGTGTACGGTATATAAATATGTAAGTATATATTGTATATAGTATAAATTGTTATTTATATTTGGTCTCATTGAATAAATTACTGGTAATATAACAGCTTACCAAAATAGACACTCTAACTTTATATAATAAACATAAGGTCCTCACTACCAGCTATAGAAGGTTGAACTATACACCTGGTAATTTAGGTGGTGTTAAGAGACAAAATGAACAACTATTAGCAGGAGGTGGAGATACGTAGATCTCCTAGAAAAAGAGTATCAAGACAGCACACAGTTAATAACCATCTTAATTTATGAAAAACAATAGTTTATTTGTCCATTATATACCTATAGTCATGTATGAGCTACTAGCCAGTGGCTTAACTCCTTTATATATACACAATACCCATTTACAACAAATTGCAATACCATAATAAATATACAGAAAAAACTGTTAAAATACACTAAGGCAAGGATCGTCTGGCAAGATGTCCATAATCAACCCAAGTTCTAATGTCCTATATGCAAACTGCATCCAAGAGGTAAGAATTATTAGCATGTACTGATTGTGATCCTCCCATTAAATTCAGACCAGCTTTTGCAAATATATATAAATCATCTACTGTCCTGCGCTCCAATGCGCACAAACCTTCACTCCTAATTACCGAACTTCACTCCTATTACCGATATCGAATAGTTAGGCGGTAATACATTACTGCACTGTGCACAGTGGTGTTAGTCCCGGTCTTCGGCTGTACTTGAGAACACGGAGCAGTGTGTGTCTGTTAAGGAGTACTGCAGGATCTAATCCACTAAGTTCCGTTTTGGGGCGGCGATATAAGTCTGCCTGACGGAACAGCTGCTGATTTCTCAAGTACTTACTTGGTGGGTAAGTTGTTCCAAATATCTTTGAGAACTAACCACAGATCTGTAGATGCAGGCTGCCTGAAATCCTTTAGCCTCTTCATGTAACCCCAGACACACTGGATGATGCTGAGATCAGGGCTAGGTGTGGGCCATTCCATCACTTAAAGGACTCCCATGTTCTTCTTGTTCTATTTAACCTTTAAGCTGTAAATAGTTTAACCAGTCACTGTTGTACATTTAGTTATGACACTGATTCAACTACACAAATTGGCATAGCAACACAATGTCATGGCCTTCAAGTAATGTGATCCTACAAGAAGACAATAATTAGAAATAAGAGCTAGCATGCTAATCAATAGACCTTGACCCACCCATCAAAATTGCACTTTTTAGCATAAGAATAGTTGTTAGATTAACACAAACTCACATATGTATATATAGAGTACATGCAAATATATGGTAAGTTACATTTAACAGGTTACGGCCATTTCGCCATATTGTGCTTTATTTGTACCTAAATGATAAACAGCTTTTGTTCACAATAGGAAAATATATCCAGGTTTGGGAAACATACTACTGTAAGGTTCATAGATGGCTTCAGCAGATAACTGCAGTGCAACAAATAACATTAACTGGTGACCAGATAGTTAATACCATTAAATTACTATACGGAACACCCAGTTCACTTAAAAATATTATCACTCTAATAGTTTATCTAGAAACTAAACCACAAATAGTTATTTAACCTGAATATTGACTTTACAGGCCTGAAAACCTAAACAACTGAATTATAGATCTTTGGACCAAACTCTAAATATAGTGTTGGCAAAGCCAAAGATGTTGGCTAATCAAAGCAATTACACGATACACAAATTGCACTGAATTCTGATGTAATACAGAGAAACCTCAGAGACCATAACTCTGGAGGAATCACAAAGGAAGTTGCAATCTTAAAATAAACTCCCTGGGTGAGATTGTGGTGCACAGTAAAATAACACCAGTTACCCTGTTATTTCCAGAAAAACCTAAATGCTTGAGCATCACATAAAAAAATGAAACTTGAAGCTTTACATCTACAGATAATCTGTGCTACACAATTCAGAGAGCAACTGTAAGAGCCTGTAAATTACATGACAACACACAGAGCTGCTTGAAATTGCATAGTACAATTTGCAATTATACTGGAAGTGCTTCAGAGGTTCAGAATTTCTGATAGGAACAGTCTGACCCATAAGGCTTGCGATTATCTAAGGAAAATATCTAATTTGTTTAGTTTTTTTTTTTTAAAATAAGGTTTGTGCAGTAGATAAATATTCTTGGGTTTTGAGAAAAAAATATAGGGAGAAAGTCACCTTTTCCTCATCCTGTTATAATGATAAAGTAGGTATATAGTGCCTCATCTACCAACATTCCACCTCTCCGTAAAGTTCATGGAGTCACCCTCAAGTTGACAGCAGCTCACTTACACCCACAAATTATACACAATCTCCCTGAAAAGTAATGGTAACACAGTAATTGAGGTTAAATAAAGACATTCATCCATCTAGTCCAACCTTTACAACCTACTTTTTAACCCTACCTAACAGTTGATCTAGAGGAAGGCAAGAAAAGCCTCTGGTGGAAGACTTTTTGGGGGCATCCTTCCTGCCTTCAAATGGCAATATGAAAATATTCCTGGACCGACAAGAACTACAGTATCTGTATTAGTATATCTTTATTACCGGTAATTCTCAATATTTTTTTAGTTTGAGAAACTTATCTATTCAATGAACCTGCCATTAAACCTTTCCTAGCCTGAAGATTAAACTTTTCTTCCAATCTTAAAGGATGTCCACGTGTCCTCTGATATAATCTATTGGTGAACAATGCACCAGTGAGTTTATTTTATGGCCCATTAAAATATTTGTATAAGGTTATCATATCCCCACGCAAACATCGCTTCTCCAATGTAAACAGCCCTAACTTCTATTCTGCCTGCATATTCAAGCCCCTCCATTCCCCTTATTATTTTAGTTGATCTTCTCTGAACTGCTTCCATTTCCAAGATGTCCCTTTTGTATATGGGATTCCAAAACTGCACCGCATATTCCAAATGAGGCCTTACCAGTGCCTTGTAAAGAGGGAGAATAATATTTTTCTCCCTTGAATCTATTACCCTCTTTACACAAGACAATATCTTGCTAGCTCTAGCCATTGCTACCTGGCATTGTTTGCTATAGCTAAGTCTGTTATCTACCAAAACCCCAAAATCTTTTTCCGTTAGAGATTCACTTATCACAGAGTTATTTATGGTGTAGGTGGCACAAGGATTGTTAAACCCCAAATGCATCACCTTACATTTATCAACATTGAATCATCTGCCTCTCTGCTGCCCATTTTAATTATCTCGGTCTGCATGCAGCAATTGCACATCATTTGAAGTTTCCAAAGCTCTACATAATTGTCATCAGCAAACACAGAGACCTTGCTCTCAGTGCCCCCTTCAAAGTCATTTATAAACAGTATGTTTTCTGCTAGAGAATGAGAGTGAATGATAGATAAACTTACATCACAGTTTCTTGACTTGAGATTAATAAAACCTGAAACAAGTAACTGCCTCTCATACACCTTCTACAAAAATCACCTCTGGGATCATCTGTACGCCATGCACGGTAATGTTTAAGAGAGATTGGAGGGGAACTTCTCTGAAATAAGTGTTTGCAAGGTGGGATGTCTGCTGTGCTTATATCTTAGTGTAAAAGCTTAGGGATAGAGGGCAAACCGCAGTACACTCAAATGCAAATAAATCAACAATTGACCAGTATCCATACATCTGAATTCATGAGGACAACACCATCAGCATTTCAATTTTATTTAGGTCTTTGACTTTCATAGAGTCATCTATATAAAGATTAAGCTAATTTCCTTACTATTGGCCCCCCTTAAACCCAAAATTGAGATCTATCGTTGAGATTCACATTGTAACAAATATTGTACAACCACAATTCAACAATGCAGTTGTTTTTTGTGTTAGGCAGTTGGCATTTGTAAACTTGCCCAAACCAAATTACTGATTTCTATGGGACAATCACACCTGGGAATGGTGCTTTACACACAAAATTAGTCTTTATTAATATTGGTGTAAATTTATTATTACTGAGGATTTATCTAATATCATCTTCTAAGCACTATATTTCACACATACAGCCTATCAGTATGTCCTGATTTGGGGGGAAACCAAAAAGGGCCCAGAGGAAGCCCACACAAGAAGATGTATCCAAGGGAGGAATTGAACTCTGAACAAGACATTAGTGCTAACCAATTTACCACCTAACAGCAAATAGTAATAAAGTCATACTAAGTTGATTTAACTGTACTTGATATTTGAACTGTACTTGATATGCAGTGACCTGGATTACTAAAAACCTTTAGACCTAAAATCAACATTTATATTATTCTGGAAGTAAAACAAAATAGTATAACCCATGTAAAATAGCATAACCCATGTAAAATAGTATAATCCACATGAAATAGTATAACCCGTGTAAAATCGTGTAACCCATGTAAAATAGTATAACCCATGTAAAAATGTAAAATAGAATAACCCATGTAAAATAGAATAACCCATGTTTAACCCATGTAAAATAGTATAACCCATGTAAAATAGTAATAGTATAACCCATGTAAAATAGAATAACCCATGTTTAACCCATGTAAAATAGTATAACCAATGTAAAATAGTAATAGTATAACCCATGTAAAATAGAATAACCCATGTAAAAATGTAAAATAGAATAACCCATGTAAATAGAATAAACCCTGTTTAACCCATGTAAAATAGTATAACCCATGTAAAATAGTAATAGTATAACCCAGTAAAATAGAATAACCATGTTTACCCATGTAAAATAGTTAACCCATGTAAAAATGTAATAGATACCCATGAAAATAGAATAACCCATGTTTAACCCATGTAAAATAGTATAACCCATGTAAAAGTATAACCGTAAATAGTAATCCATATGAATAGTCAACCTACCCTTGTAAATCGTGTACCCATGTAAAATAGTATACCAGTAAAATAGAATAACCCATGTAAAAATGTAAAATAGAATAACCCATGTAAATAGAATAACCCATGTTTAACCCATGTAAAAAGTATCCCATGTAAAATAGTAATGTAAACCCATGTAAAAATAGAAACCCATGTAAATAATAATAGTATAACCCATGTAAAATAGAATAACCCATGTAAAATGTAAATAAATACCTGTAAAATAGAATAACCCTGTAAACCTGTAAAATATATAACCCATGTAAAAGTGTATAGTATAACCCATGTAAAATAGTATAACCATTTAAAATGTAACATAGAATAACCCATGTAAAATAGAATAACCCATGTTTAACCCATTTAAATAGTATAACCCATGTAAAATAGTAATACCCACTGTAAATAGTATAATCCATATGAAATAGTTAACCCTTGTAAAATCGTGTAACCCATGTAAAATAGTATACCCATGTAAAATTAGAATAACCCTTAAAAATGTAAAATAGAAAACCCATGTAAAATAGAATACCCATGTTAAATAACCCATGTCAAATGTATAACCCATTAAAATAGTAATAGTATAACCCATGTAAAATAGTATAACCCATGTAAAATAATGATAACCCTGTAAAATAGAATAAACGATGTTAAACCCTGTAAAAATGTATAACCCTATGTAAAATAGTATAACCCCATGTAAAATATGTATAACCCATGTAAAAATAGAAAATCCCAGTGTAAAATAGTAATAGTATAACCCATGTAAAATAGAATAACCCATGTAAAATGTATAATAACCCATGTAAATAGAATAACCCATGTAAAATAGTATAACCCATGAAAATAGTATAACCTGTAAAATAGAATAGTAAACCCAGTAAAATAGATAAACCGATGTAAATTGAATAGTATACCCTGTAAATAGAATACCCATTAAATTGAATCGTTAACCCTGTAAAATAGAATAACCCATGTAAAATAGAATAATATAACCCATGTAAAATAGAATAACCCATGTAAAATTGCAACTAAAATTCAAACAAAGCAGTCTATTGTCATAACAAAGCTTCTGTTGGCAATAATGATAATAAATGAATGGGCAGTTCTTGAAGCAATAACATAAAGTACTGAAGTCCAATGAGCTTTCTAAAGGCGTTGTTCATTGATTTGGCAGGACAGATCCCCAAAAACACTGGAACCACCATGAACTATTCTCATATGAACAATTTGTTGGTCATGTGTCAGCTGCTCCCGGTCAGCACAATTGTAGGTCTGTATGTACCTTTTGTTTCGTTGCACGGTAGAGGCTTTACAATCCCTCCCCTCTGCTTTGCAACAAAACAGTTTGCCCAGATGTACAACATTGTTGCACGCATGTTCCAAAAGCAATGATCTTATGCATGTACTGGACATGAACAATTAATATTTTTACTCCTCTACAGAGAAGTCTGGATATGTCAAGTTGGCAAAACTCACTTAGTGACTATATAAAGCGCTACATACCTAACACAGACGTTTGGGGGGAATTACCCCTTCCCTCACCTGTATGTAGTGGTTCATAATAAATACTGGTTCATATAAGTGTGACTCATCTTTTGCCTGCTGACATTTCCTTTGGGTGGGGATTGAGATGTCTGTGCCCAGACAAGGATCAGTGTGTGCATTGCAACATTTGTTTTACTGGACTGTATTTGTACAAGTTGTGTGGCTTTGGGGAGAAGAATAAACGCTGAAAATGTTTTTTAGGAACAGGTGGCAAAGGGTGCACCTTCCCTAAACCAAAAACTCAAGATAGCAACTGCATTAATCAAATGGCTAATAAGCACTAAATAAACAAGTCTGTATAGTTAGTTGTGGCCTAGGCACTCCTTCACAATGTACCAGTGTATTCCAGGTGCTGCTCCCTCTGTCCTCTACCTCAAGGACTCCACGCTATAGCACAAGCAAACAAAGGTTGATGGAACGCTCACTGTTTATCAAAGAATTCTGTTTTATTGCATCACACAAACACACAATTTTTCGGAAACGCTATGTCTCCTTCATCAGGTGTAACTCACACAGTGACCCATATCCCCATTTATAGACCCATGTGATTCAACATAACTCCTCCCCTCTATTTTTTAGGGGAGTGACCAAGCTAATTGAAACTACAAAGTCCAGTGTCTTAGACTGTCCATAGGTGTTGTTCTTAATAATGTCCCATAATACGTGAAATCTATTTTCAAGTTCTTATCATCTGAAAAACCTTTAAGTGTTCCAATGTTAATAAACCAGCTTGTATAGTGGCGTTTATTTATGTTTGAGCTTTCATTGTAACAAATGGAGACACATCTTATTGATTTTAACAAGTTTTTTATATTTTTGTAAACACTGTAATGTATGCACTTCTTTTTATACAGCTTTTTATCATTGGAACACTTAAAAGGTTTTCCACGAGAACTTGAAAATAAGATTTCACCTATTATGGGACATTATTAAGAAGGACACCTATGGACAGTCCAGAAGACACTGGACTTTGTATGTTTCAATCACTGCTTGGTCACTCCCCTAAAAAATAGAGGGGAGAGTTATGTTGAATCACTGGGTCTATAATGGGATATGGGTCACTGTGTGAGTTACACCTGATGAGGACATAGCGTTCTCCAAACGTTGTGTGTTTGTGTGATGCAATAAAACAGAATTCTTCTGATAAACAGTGTGCGCTTCCATCAACCTTTGTTTGCTTGACCTAAATAAACAACGCTGCCAGGAATAAGCAGACTCAGCTGTATTGAGTAAAACACACATAAAATACAATAACATAACCACATAAAAAAACAAGTCACCCATACTATCAGCAGCAAGGAGAGAACAAATATGCGCAAATAGCAACACTACAAGACACTGTGTATCCAAATGCACCTAAAGAGCAGAACACTGGCAACTCAGTTCCTTAATCAGAGTTCTGGATATAAACAAAGTTTCCAACAAGAATCCTGCTGCCATGATACATAGTTACCATCCTCCGTGTTCCTGTAGAGGCTATCAATCCACATCTATGGCACCCATAGCAGCAGCAGAGTGAGTCCGAGAGAGGAGAGGTAATTGTGGATTCCGTAGTGTCAGGGACTAAGCATGGATTAAAAATCGCTGGAGTGGAAGGAGACGCTGCGACCAACAAACCATAGTGTTAAAGACTCTGACCGGAGGTTGGAATGTGATTGATAGCCTCTACAGGACACGGAGGATGGTACTATGAATCACAGCAGCAGGATTCTGTTTATATCCAGAACTCTGATTAAGGGAACTGAGTTGCCAGTGTTTCAAAGGACTCTGCTCTTTAGTGCATTTGGATACACAGTGTCTTGGTAGTGTTGCTATTTGCTGCATATTTGTTTTCTCTCCTCTGCTGCTGATAGTATGGGAGACTGGGTTTTTTTTTCTGGGGTTTATTGTATTTTATTGTGTTTTTTTCACTAATACAGCTTAAATCTGGTTATTCCTGGCAGCGTTGTTCATTCAGTGCTTAAATTAGCCCATTTGATTAGTGCCTTCTACTAGATGCAGTGCTATCTTGAGTTTCTTTGGTTTAGGGAAGGTGACGCCTTGCCACCTGTTCCTAAATAAAAATTTTCACGTTTATCTTTTACTCATAGCACCACCTGTATTTTCAGGTGAGACGTCGCACTGTAATTATATGAAGGAGTGCTGACCTGCTATCTACATTTATTTGGGGAGAAGAATGCAGATCTTTCCTGTCATTAATATAACAAATGTTGCCTGTACAATCCTAGAAAGCATTGAGTGTTGCGGCCTGCTCCTTCCATTTTTAAATAAAATATTTACTTACAGTATACAGCAACTCAGGTCCTGCGTCCCCCCCGCGAGGGTTGAGTTCGTGCCCAACATCTAGAAAAGCCACGGGACCATCCTGGTGAAGCGCATCTAGCTGCCCTATTACAGAGCCAGGTTTTGCTATTTTGGAGCAAATCATAGAGATATGTTCCTACCTGAAATTGTCTTTTAACCTTTTATAATTGGTTAATCATTCATTAGAACTCCCTATTGTTTATCTTTTTTATAATGGGCTTTTAATTGTTTTACATTTAATATACGGGTTAATATCATCATTGGCAATTTTATGTGTTTACAGTCTAAATGTATTGGATAAATCCTAGAAATGATGTACTTTGTCTTCATCCTCAAGCTGAAAAGGTCTTGACAGTGTTTATTACATTCACTGCCTAGTTCCTGTGTAACGGTCTTGTCCTTATGAGGCTACATACAGGGATGTGGTATAATCTGACATAGATTATTACATGATTCTTGGTGTACATGGTTACTGGATTGGTTTATGAAATAATAACCCGCAATAGGGAAAACTATTTCCAGAAGTGGAGGAATTCCATCTGCTTAGCTGGTTTTAGCTGCATAATAAATCCAGTTTTGCTGTAATTTCTCTATTATGAATTCCCTGTCTTCTCCACCTTTGACATTTACCACTGTAGATGTAAACTGATGGACAGATTTACCAGCATTACAACTGGGATCCCTCTCGTCTAACAGCAACTACTGAATGACCAGACCTTTCAAGCCCTTGGCTATCTAAAAGTACATAACAAACTATGCTTGTGACATAAAACACTTTATACATAGGACTGTTTCCCTTCTTCATTCTAAAGTGTCTTGAACTTTATACAGTCTCCAATTTCCTTTAAATAATTCAGAACCCAAGGCTACACATACAAACATTAGCAAGTCCTCCATTGTATTATGCCAAACAGTGATGGTCATTTTATTTATTTGGGTTACACTATACAAGGGAAAACATTGAGCAAAGCTGAAGGGTTTAACAGGAATAAATGAATTCTGTAGAATACTGTCAAATGGGGATTTAACTGGTTAGAACACCGTTATCACATAAAAGACTCCTGTATCAGTTAGTCCCTGCTCCTAGGAATACACCTGACTAGATATTTTGCATCTCTCTGCCATTGTCCAGTCCATGCAGAACCTTCCTGGCATTGACGGACCCTATACACTGTCGGGAGAAGGTTTGGTAGGCACACCCCAAACTGAGGCCCAAGTGAACTTAAGGGAAATAGCATAAACTGTCAGACATGGATGGACAACACAACCTTGGTCCTTGTCAGATATAGAATATTTATTTAAAGGGCATGTCTAAGTGTTTGAAATAAATTCAAGCGTACATGCCTAATCGTGTACAGATAGAGAGATTGGCGTGAGACCACCCCCCAGATTTTATAGATTGCACCTGCGCACAATACATCAACACAACCCCGCTGGTGACTAACCCAAATGCCCCATATTTGACTCACACAAAAAAACAGCACAGCACAATCACTTTCTTGTTGGTGCCAGACAAAGAGTCTGTTATGGACGACCGAGGCCAAACAAAAAGGCAACAAACTAAATCTGGGGAGATTTTTGGGACACAAACATCCTTCACTTGACATTAATTGAGTTTTTCACAAACCTGCCCGTCATATATATTTCTTTCTTTATTGGCCCTTAAATGTAGTGCTTGTAAGTAAACATTATCTTTTATACTAAGGCCCATTGAGCCAGTAGCTAGTATGTACAACTCACTTAATACGTTACATCTTTTTATACTAGGCCATTGAGCAGTAAGCAGTATGGTTACAACTCACATTAATACTTTAATAGAGTCTACTGCCTAGGCGCCAGGAACTTTAAAGCGCTCGCTACTTCTACAGTCATATGTCCATATCATATGATTAGTGCTTTAAAGACACAACAAGTTTTTCAGAAAGACATTACCTCTATACTACATTATGCACACAGCAAGGAAATATGGCCCCTATCACAACCATCGCCCAAGGCCACATTTAGTTCTGATTCCCTCGCACAGCATTAATTGCATCTTCATATAATATAAGGCTCGTAGGTGTTAAATAACTATGTTCATTTCCTGCTCACAGGCTCCATCCTTCATTGTGTAGCATTATATATTCTGTATAATCTACTCTACGGATTGACTAGGCTTTTGTAATGATAATCCCTGCTAAGTAAGGCTTTTCATATTCATATTGTGGTATAAATAGTATCCAGCTTCATAAATGGAATCCAGTAAAAGGATGTAGTAAATGGATTGTGTGTATTACCATGGAGGCCAAAGTGAGACAAAGGGAGACTTGCAAATAGTTAAAGTAAGCAAATGTATTGAAGTGTTGACTTTTAAGCAGGATCCCCAAATGCCATTGCTACCTTTTTTTTCTTTAAAATGTACAGTAATACCTACTCCAGTAAATAATTGGATAAACATACTAAATAACTGTACCAGGGACTAGAATATACAACTAAGGGGCATTTTATAAAGGATTTTCTTTTTTCGCCAAATAGCGGCAGCCACATCGCACGAAATCGCATTTGGGGCTTTCGTTTCGCCTTATTTATAAACAAAGCGAAAAAAAACACTTTCAGCAGAAAACTTACGCATCTAAGAAGACTGCATTGTGAAACCATTCGAAACCAAAAACCCACTAGAAATGATGTCAAGTTCAAAATGGCCACCTCACATTTACCAAGAAGTCAGCCATGTCTTATTTAGTCAATCTTCTTAGAATTTCTCAATTGGAATACATTTTCTTTGAACTGCCCATCTCGCCTTCTATTTGCGTTCGCCTTTCTAATGTCGCTTTTTCCAGGCATATTATTACATTCTAATTGCGCGTTCGCCTTTTCAATGTCCTTTTCCAGGCATCATTCACATCTAATGCGCGATCGCCCTTCTAATCGCGTTCGCTTTTCAAAGGCAATTACCCTTAGAATGTCCTTTTCGCTCACAATGACTTTTTCACCACCTTCAGGGTCGCGCTAAAATCTTCGCACTTTTTTAACGCAAAAACCACACCTTTCGCTCTTTTATAAATCGCGTTATGCCTTTGCGTCTTTTTCGGCTAAATTACCATTGCGAAGTAAGGCGAAAAGGGTTGGATAGCTCGCGGAAACGGTTTTCTCGCCATTCGTTAACGCTACCTTTTAAAATAGCGTTAACTGTCTTTTTGTGGCGAAAACCCTATGCGAAAGCGAATGCGAAAACATTTCCTCTTTTCGCCTTTTATAAATATGCCCTAATATCTCTATAACTGGATTTCAGTCCATTTCAACTGTGTTTATTTTCCTTCCTCTTAGAAGATTCACCTCTTGGGCAATTCGTAGTGTTGACAGAATTTCTAAAGGGTCTAAGGTGCCAGTCATAAGGTTGTTTCCAAAGCAAAAATAGTAAATGAGTGCCACAGCAGCTAGCCCACAACCCCATGTGGGGCCTCGGGAACATGGTGAAAGCTTGTTCTGCTCCATATAGCATGACCTTCGCTTCGTACAATACCATGCTGTACCAAATACAGCAGGGAAATTGCTGTGAGCGATAGTAAACTTTACGACCACCAACGATGGATACGGTTAAATATGGAAAAGTAACAGATCTGCCCTTTATAATATCGGCCCAATGTGTGACCTTGGGAAAAGCTTTGCTGCGGTAATGTACAGATTGGTGTTTCTCTGTCTCATGCTCCTGAAAGAAAACAAGGGCATGCAGTTGAGAGGGATATTGTATTAGAATTGGAGAAAACTCTTCCTTATATGAAAAACAAAAACCCTGCTGGTCATACGGCAGGGTCAGTACAATGCAAACTAAATAGGGGAATATGTCAAGTTTTTGAACTATTAATAATCAGGGCAATATCAAGGAACCTGAATCGAACCCAAAAATCATACCTAGCAGGTGTGGGTTACTATGCTATACATGAACTGCACCCAATAAACCTGTACACATTCTGTTCCACTTTACACCATTCACACACTAGTCGTATAGTTAACCTAAACTAACCTACAGTTGTGTTCGCATTTCTACTGTGGCAGGTAAAGCTGGTGGTATCATCCTATTTCCAGCTTTTTCCCTGGGGTGAGCTTAAAAGGACAGATATAGTGTGCTCTATTGTCTTCTCACTCGTTTTTCAAGTCCTGAATACTTATACTCAAGTATATACGCAATTAACGCCAAGGTTTTATTTCTTAATATACCTGACCCAGAAAACCAACCTCAGCTATACTCGGGTCAGTCATACTTCCAATTCGCCGGAGCATCAAGGAAACCCGGATAGACGGAGAAAGAAGCAAGCGGTTACACATTATATATCGATTATCACTCGTCCTACCAGTCTGAGGTGGCAAACCAAATTTATTGTGAACACTATACTTAAATGCATTTCTGACAAGTTTGCTGTCCTCCGACTGGCTTTCTCAATTCCAATGACTCCTGTATTTAAACTATAGATCAATTTAATGGGACTCCCTGATTAGTCCTATTATTTTGTCCCACTGGCATATCGAGCCATTTGTATTAGCAACACTGCAATGCACTTGGATTGCAAAACGCAAAGTGCGCCTTTGGCCAAAAAATTAGGCACCTGTGGTGATCACCATGCGCTCCATTAGTGTAACCCATGTTTAACCCATGTAAAATAGTATAACCCATGTAAAATAGTAATAGTATAACCCATGTAAAATAGAATAACCCATGTTTAACCCATGTAAAATAGTATAACCAATGTAAAATAGTAATAGTATAACCCATGTAAAATAGAATAACCCATGTAAAAATGTAAAATAGAATAACCCATGTAAAATAGAATAACCCATGTAAAATAGAATAACCCATGTTAAAATAGTATAATCCATATGAAATAGTCTAACCCTTGTAAAATCTGTTGTAACCCAGTAAAATAGTATATAAACCCATGATAAAAAGAAAACCCATGTAAAAATGTAAAATTAGAATAACCCATGTAAAATAGAATAACCCATGTTTTAACCCATGTAAAATAGTATAAAAATGTAACATAGAAAAAAACCAATGTAAAATAAGTAAATAGTAACCCATGTAAAATAGAATAACCCATGTAAAATGTAAATAGAATACCATGTAAAATAGGAATAACCAATGTTTAACCCATGTAAAATAGTATAACCCATGTAAAATAGAAAAACCCATGTAAAATAGTAATAGTATAACCCATGTAAAATAGAATAACCCATGTAAAAATGTAAAATAGAATAACCCATGTAAAATAGAATAACCCATGTTTAACCCATGTAAAATAGTATAACCCATGTAAAATAGTATAACCCATGTAAAATAGTAATAGTATAACCCATGTAAAATAGTATAACCCATGTAAAAATGTAAAATAGAATAACCCATGTATACTCAATGGAAAATAGTTATAAACCCATGTAAATAGTATCACAGCCATGAAAATAGTATAACCATATGATAGTCTAATCCATAGACATTCGTAAACCCTTGAAATCGCTGTAACCCTGGTAAAATAGTATAAACCCATGAAAATAGAAATCAACCCATGTAAAATGTAAAATAGAATAACCCATGTAAATAGAATAACCCATGTTTTTAACCCATGTAAAATGTATAACCCATGTAAAATAGTAATAGTATAAACCATGTAATAATAGTATAATCCCATGTAAAAAGTAAAATAGAATAAACATGTAAAAGAACATAACACATGTTAACCCATGTAAAATAGTATAACCCATGTAAATAGATAACCCATGTAAATAGTAATAGTTAACCCATGTAAAATAGAAAAACCCATGTAAAATAAACTAGTATAAAAACCCATGTAAATAGTAGAATAAACCAATACTGTTAGTAAAATGTAGTATACCCATGTAAATAGAAAACCATGATAATAATAGTATATACCCTTTAACCATGTAAAATAGTATAAAACAATAAATCCCATTGTAAAATGAATAGTTCATAACCATGTAAATAGAATAACCGATGTAAAATTGAATAGTATAACCCATGTAAAATAGAATAACCCATGTAAAATTGAATAGTATAACCCATGTAAAATAGAATAACCCATGTAAAATAGAATAATATAACCCATGTAAAATAGAATAACCCATGTAAAATTGCAACTAAAATTCAAACAAAGCAGTCTATTGTCATAACAAAGCTTCTGTTGGCATAATGTAATAAATGAATGGGCAGTTTGAAGCAATAACATAAAGTACTGAAGTCCAATGAGCTTTCTAAAGGCGTTGTTTCATTGATTGGCAGGACAGATCCCCAAAAACATGGAACACACCATGAACTATTCTCATATGAAACAATTGTTGGTCATGTGTCAGCTGCTCCCGGTCAGCACAATTGTAGGTCTGTATGTACCTTTTGTTTCGTTGCACTGTAGGAGGCTTTACAATCCCTCCCCTCTGCTTTGAAACAAAACAGGTTGCCCAGATGTACAGACATCGTTGCACAGAATGTTCCAAAAAGCAATGATCTTATGCATGTACTGGACATGGATACAATTAATTATTTACTACTCTACAGAGAGTCTGGATATGTACAAGTTGGCAAAAACTCACTTAGTGACTATTATAAAGCGCTACATACACTAACACAACGTTTGGGGGGAATTACCCCTTCCCTCACCTGTATGTAGTGGTTCATAATAAATACTGGTTCATAATAAAGTGTGACTCATCTTTTGCCTGCTGACATTTCCCTTGGGGTGGGGATTGAGATGTCTGTGCCCAGACAGGATCAGTGTGCATTGCAACATTTGTTTACTGGACTGTATTTGTACAAGTTGTGTGGCTTTGGGGAGAAGAATAAACGCTGAAAATGTTTATTTAGGAACAGGTGGCAAAGGCGTCACCTTCCCTAAACCAAAGAAACTCAAGATAGCACTGCATTTAATCAAATGGGCTAATTAAGCACCTAAATAAACAAGTCTGTATAGTGTAGTTGTGGGCCTAGGCACTCCTTCAGGCAATGTACCAGTGTATTCCAGGTGCTGCTTCCCTCTGTCCTCTACCTCAAGGACTCCACGCTATAGCACAAGCAAACAAAGGTTGATGGAAGCGCTCACTGTTTATCAGAAGAATTCTGTTTTATTGCATCACACAAACACACAATGTTTCGGAGAACGCTATGTCTCCTTCATCAGGTGTAACTCACACAGTGACCCATATCCCATTTATAGCTACCCATATCAACATAACACTCCTCCCTCTATTTTTTAGGGGAGTGACCAAGCAGTGATTGAAACATACAAAGTCCAGTGTCTTAGGACTGTCCATAGGTGTTGTTCTTAATAATGTCCCATAATACGTGAAATCTTATTTTCAAGTTCATCTCGTGAAAAACCTTTAAGTGTTCCAATGTATAAACAGCTGTATAGTGGGCGTTTATTTATGTTTGAGCTTTCATTGTCAAAATGGAGAAACATCTTAATTGATTTTAACAAGTTTTTTATTTTTGATAACACTGTAAATGTATGCACTTCTTTTTATACAGCTGTTTATACATTGGAACACTTAAAAGGTTTTTCACGAGAACTTGAAAATAAGATTTCACCTATTATGGGACATTATTAAGAAGGACACCTATGGACAGTCCCAAGACACTGGACTTTGTATGTTTCAATCACTGCTTGGTCACTCCCCTAAAAATAGAGGGAGGAGTATGTTGAATCACTGGGTCTATAAATGGGGAATATGGTGCATCTGTGTGAGTTACACTGATGAAGGAGACATAGCGTTCTCCGAAACGTTGTGTGTTTGTGTGATGCTATAAAACAGAATTCTTCTGATAAACAGTGTGCGCTTCCATCAACCTTTGTTTGCTTGACCTAAATAAACAACGCTGCCAGGAATAAGCAGACTCAAGCTGTATTAGTAGAAAACACACAATAAAATACAATAACAATAAACCACATAAAAAAAACAGTCACCCATACTATCAGCAGCAGAGGAGAGAAACAAATATGCAGCAAATAGCAACACTACCAAGACACTGTGTATCCAAATGCACTAAAGAGCAGAACACTGGCAACTCAGTTCCCTTAATCAGAGTTCTGGATATAAACAAAGTTTCCAACAAGAATCCTGCTGCCATGATACATAGTTACCATCCTCCGTGTTCCTGTAGAGGCTATCAATCCACATCTATGGCACCCATAGCAGCAGCAGAGTGAGTCCGGAGAGAGGAGAGGTAATTGGGGATTCCGTAGTGTCAGGGACTAAGCAAGTGGATTAAAAGATCGGCTGGAGTGGAAGGAGACGCTGCGACCAACAAACCATAGTGTTAAAGACTCTGACCGGAGGATTGGAATGTGGATTGATAGCCTCTACAGGAACACGGAGGATGGTAACTATGAATCACAGCAGCAGGATTCTGTTTATATCCAGAACTCTGATTAAGGGAACTGAGTTGCCAGTGTTTCAAAGGACTCTGCTCTTTAGTGCATTTGGATACACAGTGTCTTGGTAGTGTTGCTATTTGCTGCATATTTGTTTCTCTCCTCTGCTGCTGATAGTATGGGAGACTGGGTTTTTTTTATGGGGTTTATTGTATTTTATTGTGTGTTTTCTACTAATACAGCTTAAATCTGGTTATTCCTGGCAGCGTTGTTCATTCAGGTGCTTAATTAGCCCATTTGATTAGTGTCTTCTACTAGATGCAGTGCTATCTTGAGTTTCTTTGGTTTAGGGAAGGTGACGCCTTTGCCACCTGTTCCTAAATAAAAATTTTCAGCGTTTATCTTTTACTCATAGCACCACCTGTATTTTCAGGTGAGACGTCGACACTGTAATTATATGAAGGAAGTGCTGACCTGCTATCTACATTTATTTGGGGAGAAGAATGCAGATCTTTTCCCTGTCATTAATATAACAAATGTTGCCTGTACAATCCTAGAAAGCCATTGAGTGTTGCGAGCTGCTCCTTCCATTTTTAAAAAATATTTACTTACAGTATACAGCAACTCAGGTCTGCGTCCCCCCCCGAGGGGTTGAGTTCGTGCCCAGACATCTAGAAAAGCCACGGGACCATCCTGGTGAAGCGCAATCTAGCTGCCTATTACAGAGCCAGGTTTTGCTATTTTGGAGCAAATCATAGAGATATGTTCCTACCTGAAATTGTCTTTTAACCTTTTATAATTGGTTAATCATTCATTAGAACTCCCTATTGTTTATCTTTTTTATAATGGGCTTTTAATTGTTTTACATTTAATATACGGGTTAATATCATCATTGGCAATTTTATGTGTTTACAGTCTAAATGTATTGGATAAATCCTAGAAATGATGTACTTTGTCTTCATCCTCAAGCTGAAAAGGTCTTGACAGTGTTTATTACATTCACTGCCTAGTTCCTGTGTAACGGTCTTGTCCTTATGAGGCTACATACAGGAGATGTGTGATAATCTGAACTAGAGTTATTACATGATTCTGGTTGTACATGGTTATGGATGATTGGTTATGAAATAATAACGCCGCAATAGGGAAAACTATTTCCAGAAGTGGAGGAATTCATCTGCTTAGCTGGTTTTAGCTGCATAATAAATCCGGTTTTGCTGTAATTTCTCTATTATGAATTCCCTGTCTTCTCCACCTTTGACATTTACCACTGTAGATGTAAATTGATGGACAGATTTACCAGCATTACAACTGGGATCCCTCTCGTCTAACAGCAACTACTGAATGACCAGACCAACTTTCAAGCCTTGGCTATCTAAAAAGTACAATAACAAACTATGCTGTGACACTAAAACACTTTATAACATAGGACTGTTTTCCCTTCTTCATTCTAAAGTGTCTGAACTTTATACAGTCTCCAATTTCCTTTAAATAATTCAGAACCCAAGGCTACACATACAAACATTAGCAAGTCCTCCATTGTATTATGCCAAACAGTGATGGTCATTTTATTTATTTGGTGTTACACTATACAAGGGAAACATTGAGAAAGCTGAAGGGTTTAACAGGAATAAATGAATTCTGTAGAATACTGTCAAATGGGGATTTAACTGGTTAGAACACCGTTATCACAATAAGACTCCTGTATCAGTTAGTCCTGCTCCTAGGAATACACTGACTAGATATTTGCATCTCTCTGCATTGTCAGTCATGCAGAACAGTTCCTGGCATTGACGGACCCTATACACTGTCAGGGAGAAGGTTTGGTAGGCACACCCCAAACTGAGGCCCAAGTGAACTTAAGGGAAATAGCATAAACTGTCAGACATGGATGGACAACACAACCTTGGTCCTTGTCAGATATAGAATATTTATTTAAAGGGCAGATGTTCTAGGTTTGATAATTCAAGCGTACATGCCATATAATCGTGTACAGAGAAGAGATGGCTGCGTGAGACCACCCCCCCCAGATTTTAGATTGCACTCTCGCAACCCTGGCAACATACACAAACCGCCTGGTGATAACCCAAATGCCCACATTAGTGACAACAACAAAAAAACAGCACCAGCACAATCACTTTCTGTTGTGCCAAGACAAGAAGTCTGTTATGGACCGAGGGCCAAACAAAAAGGCAACAAACTAAGTCTGGGGAGAATTTTTGGGACACAAACATCCTTCACTTGACATTAATTGAGTTTTTTCACAAACTCCCCGTTCACATAATCATTTCTTGTCTTCTTATAGTTGCCCTTTAAATGTTAGTGCTGTAAGTAAACATTATCTTTTATACTAAGGCCCATTGAGCCAGTAAGCAGTATGGTACAACTCACATTAATACTTACTTCTTTTATAAGGCCATTGCAGTAGCAGTAGGTTACACTCACATTAATACTTAATAGAGTCTACTGCCTAGGGCCAGGAACTTTAAGCGCTCGGCTACTTCTACAGTCACTATGTCCATATCATATGAATTAGTGCTTTAAAGACAACATAGTTTTCAGAAGACATTACCTCTATATACTACATTATGCACACAGCAAGGAAATAGTGCCCCCTATCACAACATCGCCCAAGGCCACATTTAGTCTGCTTCCTCGCACAGATTAATTGCATATTCATATAATATAAGTGCTCCAGGTGTTAAATAACATGTCATTTCCTGCTCACAGGCTCCATCCTTCATGTGTGCAATTTATATTCTGTTATAATCTACGCTACTGAATTGACTAGGCTTTGTAATGATAATCCCTGCTAAGTAAGGCTTTTCATATACTATATTGTGGTATAATAGTATCCGCTATCATAAATGAGATATAACTGAGATCATAGTAAAGACTGTAGATGAAATGGATTGTGTGTATTACCATGGAGGCCAAAGTGAGACAAAGGGAGACTTGCCAAATAGTTTAAAGCAAAATGTATTGAAGTGTTGACTTTTTAAGCAGGATCCCAAATGCCATTGCTACCTGTTTTTTTCTTTAAAATGTACAGTAATATACAATCCAGTAAATATAATGTGATAAACATGAAAATAAACTGTACCAGGACTAGAATATACAAACTAAGGGGCATATTTATAAGGATGGTCTTTTTCGCCTAAATATGCGCAGCACATGCAGTCGCAGAAAATAGCGCATTTGTGGGCTTCGTTTCGCCTTATTTATAAAAAAGCGAAAAAACACACTTTGCAGCGAAAACTTAACGCTCTAAGAAGACTGCATTGTGAAAACCATTCGAAACCAGAAAAGCCCACTAGAAAATGATGTCAAGTTCAAATGGCCACCTCACATTTACCAAGAAGTCAGCCATGTCTTATTTAGTCAATCTTCTTAGAATTTCTCATTGGAATACAAATTTCTTTTGAACTGCCATTCGCCTTTCTAATTTGCGTTCGCCTTTCTAATGTCGCTTTTTCCAAGGCATATTACACTTCTAAATGCGCGTCGCCTTTCTAATGTCGCTTTTCCACAGGCATATACACTTACACTAATATGCTGCGATCGCCCTTCTAATGGCCGCGTTCGCCTTTTTTCAAGGCATATTACCCATTAGAATGCCTTTTCGCTCAAACAATGACTTTTCACCACCTTCAGGGTCGCGCTAATCTTTCGCTCTTTTTAACGCAAAAACCACCTTTCGCTCTTTTATAAATCGCGTTATGCCTTTTTGCTCCTTTTTCGCTAAAATTACCATTGCGAAGTAAGGCGAAAAGGGTTAGGGATAGCTCGCGGAAACGGTTTCGCCATTCGTTAACGCTACCTTTATAAATAGCGTTAACTGTCTTTTTGGCGAAAACCCATGCGAAAAGCGAATGCGAAAACATTTCGCTACTTTTCGCTCTTTTATAAATATGCCCCTAAGTCTCTATAACTGGATATTTCAGTCCATTTCAACTGTGTTTATTTTTCCTCCTTAAGAAGATTCACCTCTTTGCAATTCGTAGGTGTTGACAGAATTTCTAAAGGGTCTAAGGTGCCAGTCAGTAAGGTTGTTTCCAAAGCAAATAGTATATGAGTGCCCAGCAGCTACCCAAACCCCATGTGGCCTAGGGAACATGGTGAAAATGTGTTCTGCTCCATATAGCATGAACCTTCCTTCGTACAATACCATGCGGTACCAAAATACAGCAATGGAAATTGCTTGAGCGATAGTAAATTTACGACCACCAACGATGGATAAGGGTGAAATATGGAAAAATAACAATACAGCGCCTTTATAAATATGGCCCAATGTGTGACCTTTGGGAAAAGCTTTCTGCTGTAATGTAAAGATTGTGTTTCTGCGCAGTCCTGAAAAGATAAACAAGGGCATGCAGTGAAGGGGAGATTGTATTAGAATTAGGAAGAAGAACTCTTCCTGTATGACCCTGCCTGGTCATACAGGCAGGGTCAGTAACAATGACAAACTAAATAGGGAATAGGTCAAGTTATGTGAAACTATTAATAATCAGGCTAATATCAGGAAACAGGAATACTGAACCACAAATCATACCTAGCAGGTGTGGTTACTATGCTATACCATGAAACTGCACCACAATAAACCTGTACACATTCTGTTCAACTTTACACCAGTCAAACACACTAGTCTATAGGTTAACCTAAAACTAAACCTACAGTTGTGTTCTACATTTCTAATGTGGCAGGTAAAGACCTGTGGTATCAGCCTTATTTCAGCATTTCCCTGGGTGAGCTTAAAAGGACAGATATAGTGTGCTCTAGTGTCTTCTTCACTCAGTTATTTCAAGTCCTGGTAACTTATACTCAAGTATATACTCAAGTATAAGCCAAGGTTTTTATTTCTTAACATGACCCAGAAAACCGAACCTCAGCTTATACTCGGGTCAGTCATTACTTACATGCAGCCGGAGCACAAGGAAACCGGAGTAGACAGGAGAAAGAGAGCAAGCGGACACATATATATATCGATTATCACCGGGCACACCAGTCTTAGGTGCAAAACCAAATTTATTGTGAACAACTAGACTTAAAATGCATTTCTTGAAGAAGTTTTGCTGGTCATCCGACTGGCTTTCTCAATTCAGAATGACTCCTTAATTTAAACTATAATCATTTAATGGGACTCCACTGAGTATCCTATTATTTGCCCACTGGCATATCAGCACATTTAGTATTAGCCACACTGCAATGCACTGGAATTGCAAACGCAAGTGCGCACGTTTGGCCAAAAAATTATTGCACCTTGTGTGATCACCTGCGCTCCAGTAAGTGGATCACACCTAGGGCCATATTTATAAAATATCATTATCGTTGTCGTAAAAATAACAATTGGTGTTCTACAATATGGACCGTTATCTTACGATATCGATTGTAATCCTATGATATCGCTACCACCGATATCATAAAATGCCGACCGTTATCATAAAATACCCATCGTTATAGTAGAATAACAATCGATATCGTAGAATAACAGATGTTATCGTAGAATAACAGTTGTTATCGTTGATTCGTAAAATAATGATCATCATTCTACGATAACGGTCGTATTTTACGATAACGATCGGTATTTTACGATATCGGTACTGTAGATTTACGGTAATGATATCCTAGGATTACGGTCGATATTGTAAAATAACGGTCCATATCGTAGAACACCGATCGTTATTTTTACGATAACGATAACGATGTTTTATAAATATGGCCCCTAGTGTGGCCACACCAATGGGCCAACTTTAGAATGCGCTTTTTGACACGTGATCGTGCCCAGATAGTGTGTTAAAACACGGCAGTGTGGCCTAGCCTTTTCAGTGGAATACATTCTAGGTAATTTTTTATCTGAACGCTTTATGATTCTATTATTTCACAGAAGGAAACATTTTCCTATATGCATTTAAACAACTGGTATATGAGATTCAGATGTGCTAATTTGATAACAATGACCTTTGCCCTCTGGAGGTCTTTCTAAAAGAAAAGTTTGCAAAAAGAAAAGGGCTATGGTTAAAAACCTTTAACAGGGAGATGCAGTATCTGCTGCTATTGCTTCTTACCGCTGCCACAAAAACAATACCTCAAATTATTTCACAATAAAAACGCTGCTTAAAACTAAATAAATTCCATGCTTAACTTTTATTGCACGACTTGCACCACAAATCTAAAAACATAATTTTCTGAAAATGCACAACCAATGTCATTTTAACCCATGTTAACCCATTTCACAAACTACACATGTGAACTGTACCTGGGTACTAATTAGCTGGAATTCTTACATGAGGGTTTCCTCTCTGATCCGCTGGGCCCCTCAGCTACTCTCAGTTACAGTCCACGATCTGGCCAATCAGAAGGCACACTTCTTTGCAGAGCATGTTTACAAATTGACTACAAATAGCATAAACTGTCAGACATGGATGGACAACACAACCTTGGTCCTTGTCAGATATAGAATATTTATTTAAAGGGCATGTCTAGTGTTTGAATAAATTCAAGCGTACATGCCATAATCGTGTACAGAGAGAGATTGGCGTGAGACCACCCCCCAGATTTTAGAGATTGCACCTGCGCACAATTACATCAAACCCGCTGGTGATAACCCAAATGCCCATATTAGTGACACAACAAAAAAAACAGCACCAGCAAAATCACTTTCTGTTGGTGCCAAGACAAGAAGTCTGTTATGGACCGAGGGCCAAACAAAAAGGCAACAAACTAAGTCTGGGGAAGAATTTTTGGGACACAAACATCCTTCACTTGACATTAATTGAGTTTTTCACAAACCTGCCCGTTCAATATATTTCTTTCTTATAGTTGCCCTTTAAATGTAGTGCTGTAAGTAAACATTATCTTTTATACTAAGGCCCATTGAGCAGTAAGCAGTATGGTACAACTCACATTAAATACTTTATCTTTTATACTAAGGCCCATTGAGCAGTAAGCAGTATGGTACAACTCACATTAAATACTTTAATAGAGTCTACTGCCTAGGGCCCAGGGAACTTTAAAGCGCTCGGCTACTTCTACAGTCATATGTCCATATCATATGAATTAGTGCTTTAAAAGACAAACAATAGTTTCAGAAAGACATTACCTCTATACTACATTATGCACACAGCAAGGAAATAGTGCCCCCTATCACAACATCGCCCAAGGCCACATTTAGTCTGATTCCTCGCACAGATTAATTGCATATTCATATAATATAAGGCTCCAGGTGTTAAATAACATGTCATTTCCTGCTCACAGGCTCCATCCTTCATGTGTAGCATTTATATTCTGTTATAATCTACGCTACTGAATTGACTAGGCTTGTAATGATAAATCCCTGCTAAGTAAGGCTTTTCATATACTATATTGTGGTATAAAATAGTATCAGCTATCATAAATGGAATCAGTAAAAGGATGTAGTAAATGGATTGTGTGTATTACCATGGAGGCCAAAGTGAGACAAAGGGAGACTTGCCAAATAGTTTAAAGCAAAATGTATTGAAGTGTTGACTTTTTAAGCAGGATCCCAAATGCCATTGCTACCTGTTTTTTTCTTTAAAATGTACAGTAATACCACATCCAGTAAATAATATGGATAAACATGAAAATAAACTGTACCAGGGACTAGTAATATACAAACTAAGGGGCATATTTATAAAGGATTGTCTTTTTCGCCAAATAATTAGCGCAGCACATCGCAGCGAAAATAGCGCCATTTGGGGCTTCGTTTCGCCTTATTTATAAAAAAGCGAAAAAAACACACTTCGCAGCGAAAACTTAACGCATCTAAGAAGACTGCATTGTGAAAACCATTCGAAACCAGAAAAGCCCACTAGAAAATGATGTCAAGTTCAAAATGGCCACCTCACATTTACCAAGAAGTCAGCCATGTCTTATTTAGTCAATTTTCTTAGAATTTCTCAATTGGAATACAATTTTCTTTTGAACTGCACATTCGCCTTTCTAATTTGCGTTCGCCTTTCTAATGTCGCTTTTCCAAGGCATATTACATTCTAATGCGCGTTCGCCTTTCTAATGTCACTTTTCCAAGGCATATTACACTCTAATGCGCGATCGCCCTTCTAATGCGCGTTCGCTTTTTCAAGGCATATTACCCATTAGAATGCCTTTTCGCTCAAACAATGACTTTTCACCACCTTCAGGGTCGCGCTAATCTTTCGCTCTTTTTAACGCAAAAACCACCTTTCGCTCTTTTATAAATCGCGTTATGCCTTTTTGCTCCTTTTTCGCTAAAATTACCATTGCGAAGTAAGGCGAAAAGGGTTAGGGATAGCTCGCGGAAACGGTTTCGCCATTCGTTAACGCTACCTTTATAAATAGCGTTAACTGTCTTTTTGGCGAAAACCCATGCGAAAAGCGAATGCGAAAACATTTCGCTACTTTTCGCTCTTTTATAAATATGCCCCTAAGTCTCTATAACTGGATATTTCAGTCCATTTCAACTGTGTTTATTTTTCCTCCTTAAGAAGATTCACCTCTTTGCAATTCGTAGGTGTTGACAGAATTTCTAAAGGGTCTAAGGTGCCAGTCAGTAAGGTTGTTTCCAAAGCAAATAGTATATGAGTGCCCAGCAGCTACCCAAACCCCATGTGGCCTAGGGAACATGGTGAAAATGTGTTCTGCTCCATATAGCATGAACCTTCCTTCGTACAATACCATGCGGTACCAAAATACAGCAATGGAAATTGCTTGAGCGATAGTAAATTTACGACCACCAACGATGGATAAGGGTGAAATATGGAAAAATAACAATACAGCGCCTTTATAAATATGGCCCAATGTGTGACCTTTGGGAAAAGCTTTCTGCTGTAATGTAAAGATTGTGTTTCTGCGCAGTCCTGAAAAGATAAACAAGGGCATGCAGTGAAGGGGAGATTGTATTAGAATTAGGAAGAAGAACTCTTCCTGTATGACCCTGCCTGGTCATACAGGCAGGGTCAGTAACAATGACAAACTAAATAGGGAATAGGTCAAGTTATGTGAAACTATTAATAATCAGGCTAATATCAGGAAACAGGAATACTGAACCACAAATCATACCTAGCAGGTGTGGTTACTATGCTATACCATGAAACTGCACCACAATAAACCTGTACACATTCTGTTCAACTTTACACCAGTCAAACACACTAGTCTATAGGTTAACCTAAAACTAAACCTACAGTTGTGTTCTACATTTCTAATGTGGCAGGTAAAGACCTGTGGTATCAGCCTTATTTCAGCATTTCCCTGGGTGAGCTTAAAAGGACAGATATAGTGTGCTCTAGTGTCTTCTTCACTCAGTTATTTCAAGTCCTGGTAACTTATACTCAAGTATATACTCAAGTATAAGCCAAGGTTTTTATTTCTTAACATGACCCAGAAAACCGAACCTCAGCTTATACTCGGGTCAGTCATTACTTACATGCAGCCGGAGCACAAGGAAACCGGAGCCCATTGAGCAGTAAGCAGTATGGTACAACTCACATTAAATACTTTAATAGAGTCTACTGCCTAGGGCCCAGGGAACTTTAAAGCGCTCGGCTACTTCTACAGTCATATGTCCATATCATATGAATTAGTGCTTTAAAAGACAAACAATAGTTTCAGAAAGACATTACCTCTATACTACATTATGCACACAGCAAGGAAATAGTGCCCCCTATCACAACATCGCCCAAGGCCACATTTAGTCTGATTCCTCGCACAGATTAATTGCATATTCATATAATATAAGGCTCCAGGTGTTAAATAACATGTCATTTCCTGCTCACAGGCTCCATCCTTCATGTGTAGCATTTATATTCTGTTATAATCTACGCTACTGAATTGACTAGGCTTGTAATGATAAATCCCTGCTAAGTAAGGCTTTTCATATACTATATTGTGGTATAAAATAGTATCAGCTATCATAAATGGAATCAGTAAAAGGATGTAGTAAATGGATTGTGTGTATTACCATGGAGGCCAAAGTGAGACAAAGGGAGACTTGCCAAATAGTTTAAAGCAAAATGTATTGAAGTGTTGACTTTTTAAGCAGGATCCCAAATGCCATTGCTACCTGTTTTTTTCTTTAAAATGTACAGTAATACCACATCCAGTAAATAATATGGATAAACATGAAAATAAACTGTACCAGGGACTAGTAATATACAAACTAAGGGGCATATTTATAAAGGATTGTCTTTTTCGCCAAATAGCGCAGCACATCGCAGCGAAAATAGCGCCATTTGGGGCTTCGTTTCGCCTTATTTATAAAAAAGCGAAAAAAACACACTTTGCAGCGAAAACTTAACGCATCTAAGAAGACTGCATTGTGAAAACCATTCGAAACCAGAAAAGCCCACTAGAAAATGATGTCAAGTTCAAAATGGCCACCTCACATTTACCAAGAAGTCAGCCATGTCTTATTTAGTCAATCTTCTTAGAATTTCTCAATTGGAATACAATTTTCTTTTGAACTGCACATTCGCCTTTCTAATTTGCGTTCGCCTTTCTAATGTCGCTTTTCCAAGGCATATTACATTCTAATGCGCGTTCGCCTTTCTAATGTCGCTTTTCCAAGGCATATTACACTCTAATGCGCGATCGCCCTTCTAATGCGCGTTCGCTTTTCAAGGCATATTACCCATTAGAATGCCTTTTCGCTCAAACAATGACTTTTCACCACCTTCAGGGTCGCGCTAATCTTTCGCTCTTTTTAACGCAAAAACCACCTTTCGCTCTTTTATAAATCGCGTTATGCCTTTTTGCTCCTTTTTCGCTAAAATTACCATTGCGAAGTAAGGCGAAAAGGGTTAGGGATAGCTCGCGGAAACGGTTTCGCCATTCGTTAACGCTACCTTTATAAATAGCGTTAACTGTCTTTTTGGCGAAAACCCATGCGAAAAGCGAATGCGAAAACATTTCGCTACTTTTCGCTCTTTTATAAATATGCCCCTAAGTCTCTATAACTGGATATTTCAGTCCATTTCAACTGTGTTTATTTTTCCTCCTTAAGAAGATTCACCTCTTTGCAATTCGTAGGTGTTGACAGAATTTCTAAAGGGTCTAAGGTGCCAGTCAGTAAGGTTGTTTCCAAAGCAAATAGTATATGAGTGCCCAGCAGCTACCCAAACCCCATGTGGCCTAGGGAACATGGTGAAAATGTGTTCTGCTCCATATAGCATGAACCTTCCTTCGTACAATACCATGCGGTACCAAAATACAGCAATGGAAATTGCTTGAGCGATAGTAAATTTACGACCACCAACGATGGATAAGGGTGAAATATGGAAAAATAACAATACAGCGCCTTTATAAATATGGCCCAATGTGTGACCTTTGGGAAAAGCTTTCTGCTGTAATGTAAAGATTGTGTTTCTGCGCAGTCCTGAAAAGATAAACAAGGGCATGCAGTGAAGGGGAGATTGTATTAGAATTAGGAAGAAGAACTCTTCCTGTATGACCCTGCCTGGTCATACAGGCAGGGTCAGTAACAATGACAAACTAAATAGGGAATAGGTCAAGTTATGTGAAACTATTAATAATCAGGCTAATATCAGGAAACAGGAATACTGAACCACAAATCATACCTAGCAGGTGTGGTTACTATGCTATACCATGAAACTGCACCACAATAAACCTGTACACATTCTGTTCAACTTTACACCAGTCAAACACACTAGTCTATAGGTTAACCTAAAACTAAACCTACAGTTGTGTTCTACATTTCTAATGTGGCAGGTAAAGACCTGTGGTATCAGCCTTATTTCAGCATTTCCCTGGGTGAGCTTAAAAGGACAGATATAGTGTGCTCTAGTGTCTTCTTCACTCAGTTATTTCAAGTCCTGGTAACTTATACTCAAGTATATACTCAAGTATAAGCCAAGGTTTTTATTTCTTAACATGACCCAGAAAACCGAACCTCAGCTTATACTCGGGTCAGTCATTACTTACATGCAGCCGGAGCACAAGGAAACCGGAGTAGACAGGAGAAAGAGAGCAAGCGGACACATATATATATCGATTATCACCGGGCACACCAGTCTTAGGTGCAAAACCAAATTTATTGTGAACAACTAGACTTAAAATGCATTTCTTGAAGAAGTTTTGCTGGTCATCCGACTGGCTTTCTCAATTCAGAATGACTCCTTAATTTAAACTATAATCATTTAATGGGACTCCACTGAGTATCCTATTATTTGCCCACTGGCATATCAGCACATTTAGTATTAGCCACACTGCAATGCACTGGAATTGCAAACGCAAGTGCGCACGTTTGGCCAAAAAATTATTGCACCTTGTGTGATCACCTGCGCTCCAGTAAGTGGATCACACCTAGGGCCATATTTATAAAATATCATTATCGTTGTCGTAAAAATAACAATTGGTGTTCTACAATATGGACCGTTATCTTACGATATCGATTGTAATCCTATGATATCGCTACCACCGATATCATAAAATGCCGACCGTTATCATAAAATACCCATCGTTATAGTAGAATAACAATCGATATCGTAGAATAACAGATGTTATCGTAGAATAACAGTTGTTATCGTTGATTCGTAAAATAATGATCATCATTCTACGATAACGGTCGTATTTTACGATAACGATCGGTATTTTACGATATCGGTACTGTAGATTTACGGTAATGATATCCTAGGATTACGGTCGATATTGTAAAATAACGGTCCATATCGTAGAACACCGATCGTTATTTTTACGATAACGATAACGATGTTTTATAAATATGGCCCCTAGTGTGGCCACACCAATGGGCCAACTTTAGAATGCGCTTTTTGACACGTGATCGTGCCCAGATAGTGTGTTAAAACACGGCAGTGTGGCCTAGCCTTTTCAGTGGAATACATTCTAGGTAATTTTTTATCTGAACGCTTTATGATTCTATTATTTCACAGAAGGAAACATTTTCCTATATGCATTTAAACAACTGGTATATGAGATTCAGATGTGCTAATTTGATAACAATGACCTTTGCCCTCTGGAGGTCTTTCTAAAAGAAAAGTTTGCAAAAAGAAAAGGGCTATGGTTAAAAACCTTTAACAGGGAGATGCAGTATCTGCTGCTATTGCTTCTTACCGCTGCCACAAAAACAATACCTCAAATTATTTCACAATAAAAACGCTGCTTAAAACTAAATAAATTCCATGCTTAACTTTTATTGCACGACTTGCACCACAAATCTAAAAACATAATTTTCTGAAAATGCACAACCAATGTCATTTTAACCCATGTTAACCCATTTCACAAACTACACATGTGAACTGTACCTGGGTACTAATTAGCTGGAATTCTTACATGAGGGTTTCCTCTCTGATCCGCTGGGCCCCTCAGCTACTCTCAGTTACAGTCCACGATCTGGCCAATCAGAAGGCACACTTCTTTGCAGAGCATGTTTACAAATTGACTACATCGCAGTCTGTAGAGAAAGCCATAAGTGGACTGGAGCTGCGAGGGAAACTTCATGTACTGTAAGTATTCCAGCTGATTGCTAAAATACCCAGGAGGAAGGTTTAGGGGCAATTTTCAATAAGGGGCATGATCGCTATTTTGCAATACCGCGCCTTTAATAATCATGATTGTATGAACTATTGCAATCTTGGTTGATGAATTATGATTGTAATTGTGCAATCACCTATACAATACCATTGCATTAGTTTATGATAACCAGCTGTATTGCAAATTTGCAATACCACAGGTTTTTAAATGGGCCCTAGGTCCTTAACCTGGGTCACATTAATAGATGCAAGAAGAGGAGCAAGGGGGGAAGGGAGTATATTTGTCCTTTAATACATCATCAGAAACAGGTTAGGGTGGGTTTTAATGTTGATATATACCCCAGATGTTAGTGGTACTCTACCTGCACAATAAGTACAAGTATCTTGGCTTATCGTTTCTCTCCTAATAATTTTCTGACCCTATATATATTTATATATAAATAAAACCAAGGGAAGGCATTTTGTAACATGGAAAACCCTTTCAGATCATTTAGGTTAGTTATAATCAATCAAACCGAATTGGCTGTCAGGGCTTTTTCTAGGAAGTAGTTCTGTAATTTACATTTTGCTAAATGAAAGGACAGGAAGCCTAGCTATGTTACTCCCCAATAATAAAGCAAACAATGCAAAATAGAGCTGAACCTGCTAATTAATTAATAACAATAAAGCACTATTGGTTTGTTATGACATACATACTAAAGATGTATTTTTCATTAAGAATATTTAATTTTCTTTTTTAGAGTACTGGGTAATAATAAAGAATAACATGCTAGATCCCATCTTTGACTGAGCTCATTGAACGGGCCATGGCGCAGACACAAATCCCTCGCAGTTACTAGTCGGTTGTTACTCATTTGACATCTTATGTTGTGTGTTTAATCATATGAAAAACTGGGAAGTAGTGACCTTGGCAACCCTAACACATTGCACCATAAATCACTTATGTGACAGGAACCAACACAAACCTTCCCACCATAGAGCCTCAATACTTTTCTATTCAGCACCTGCGTATAAAAGGACACAATATTTTACATTTTTAGTATAGTTATAGTATATGCTTGTGAAGGTTCTCATTCATCCAGGTCATGGTATATCTGTTGTATTCAATTAGATCAACTGGACGTGAAGTTTAGTTCTTGAAGATGTTTCGCTAGTCATCCGTCTGGCTTTCTCAATTCAGAATGACTTGTACAAGAATCTGTGGCAATTATGTACCCTGGAAAATCCCAATTAGCATATGACAGCTGATAGTGACATGCAGCCATCAGGCAGCTGGAAATATCTTATGGTATGGGGCTACCAGCTACGACCGAGCTTGGTCAAACGGTCGATAGTGCGGTTCCCAATGGGGCCGCATGATTGGTCATGTGAACTGTCAGTCACGGCCAGTATTGCATTTGCCCAGGGTTAAAATCCACCAGAAGGAAGAACAAGCCTTCGAAGAACACATCAATGCGGTAGACCACAACATTAAATTTACAAGGGAAGAGGTACAAAACAACAAACTGGCTTTCTTGGACTGCTTGGTAGAAGTCAGGGAGAATGGTAAACTGGAAGTAGAGGTTTACAGAAAACCAACACACACAGATCAGTATTTGATGTTTGACTCCCACCACCCTTTAGATCACAAGCTGGGTGTCATCAGAACCCTGCAACACAGAGCTGAGAACATCCCCACTAGCACAGAGGTGAAGGATAAAGAAATGAAACATCTCAGAGGAGCCCTTAAAACTTGTGGATATCCAGACTGGGCCTTTGTTAAAAGAAGTAGAAGGAAAGAAAAGAACACGAATACCAACAGTGAAGGGGAAAAGCAAGACAGGAGGAAGAACATGGTCATCCCATATGTAGCAGGGGTCTCCGAGAAATGAAGAAGAATTTTCAATAAACACCGTATCCCTGTCTGCTTTAAACTGAACAACACAATGAGACAGCAATTGCTACATCAGAAAGACCCAATACCGAAACTCAAGGAAAGCGACATCATATACGCAGTGAAGAGTGCTCTGATTTGTATGTGGGGGAGACCAAACAGCAACTGTATCAACGTATGGCCCACAGAAGAGCCAATACCTCGGGTCAGGACTCAGCCGTGTACCTGCATCTTAAGGATTAAGGACATACCTTTGAAAAATGTAATTTTTGGAAAAGGAACAGGACTCGTTCAAGAGAGGTGTCAAGGAGGCCATTTATGTGAAAATGAAGAAACCAAGCCTAAATAGAGGTGGGCGGTTCGACACCAACTGTCTGCCATGTACAATGCTGTTTTGACACCTTACCCTGGGTAGTTTCGATAACACCTCTTAGCCACAATGCAATCACACATTACATTTTAGAAGGTCCCTACACCTGGCTGTCATATGCTAATTGTGACTTTCCAGGGTACTTGGTAATTGCCAACAGATTCTTGTACAAGTCTAGTTGATCTAATTGAAAACAACAGATATCCTGTATCAGTATAGTATAGTATAGTATTTGAGGATGAATAAAGATATATGTCCATCTAGTCCAACCTACTCAGCAATACCCACATTTCCTGCATTACAGTTGATCCGAAAAATGTAAAAAAATAAATGTCATTTATTTGGGGGCATAACAAGATTTAGCCTGACAAGAATTAGCACTGAAATATCCCTACAGTGAAACGCACTGTTGCAAAAAAGAAACCTAGATTAACTGTACCTAACAGCCAAAAGGTGGGTCCTTCCTAACTCTAAATGGCAATAAAATGATCTACTAACTTGTAATGGCTCCTAATGGCCTACTGTTCTGTACTTCTGATATTGATTTGTTAACAATCTAATTTTATCCTCTCTATTCCCTCATTCCTGATTACTAAATCCAAACAGAGCAAAGGTGGAAACATGAAAAATAAATGTTAGTTTTGGGACAGGTGAGAAATTGTCACATACAGACAATGTCCACACAATGGCATAAATAGGCACAAGTAGTTCTGGTAACATGAACTAAACTCCTCATTTAACATTATTAATTAAACCCTTTAGCACAGTACTGCCCACGGAGCTAAGCATTTCTACTGGGACAGAAAGGAAGACAGACAAATAGAATAATATTTGTACTATAATGAAGTTTGCCTGTAAGAAAGCATTAAACAATGCATACATTTTGAGATACTATATACATAGTGTACCTATAGATTCTAAAGTGAATTAACATGGCGCACTCCAGGGAGTTATTCATATTGTTTCCTTGTGCCAGGTCAACCTTGCACATTAAATCAATTTGAATAAATTCCCGGAGTTCTCCGTGTTTATTCACTGTTGCAGCTACAAGTTTGGAGGCACCCGGGTGGCTGCGAAGGGCAGATGTGAGTGCCACTCCTGCACTACAAATAACCCACAGAGTCTATATATATATGGCTATAGAATGGAGATTTGACACCTGGTTTGGGGATAGAGCTACCAATTTTGGACCAAACATTTTGGCTGTTGAAACTGCTGCTGCATCTTGACCTGAAATTGCAGCCACTTTAACAGTCGAACCAATCATATTTAAAGCTTCAATTTAATTGTTCAACTCTAACGGGGTACGTTATTCACTATATACTGATTAACACAAGTGTTATAGTACAAATTAGCTTGAAGGGGGGATCACTATTTTGCTGTTCACCTCAGACAGGAAAAGTCTAGAGGCATCACTGGTAGATTGTGGGGACTGCATGAGCTAGGTACTCAGCTAGGTACCACAGCTACCACAAAACTCAAAAAGTCAAGTTAACCCTTTTTACATCGCTACAAATGGGCTGGAGACTTTAAGACAGATGTGGATTTCAGCTCTCGGTGAGACCTGATGAAATAGCAGCTCTAGTATATCTATTGATTTGGTCTGGCTCATCATAATATATTATTTAGAACTGAATGACCATTTTGTGAGCTTTCATTATAAGGTTTTCCTTGATTACTGTCTAATACTCAAAATAAGGAAATCAGCAAAATGGCTGCTTAGTTTTCAAATGTTTTGTTAACTGTTACCATTATTTTGCTTACACCCAAACGTTCTGCCCTAGTTGATGTGGATGATTTCGAGAGGTTATATGAGGTATAATTACTGCTGAATATGTAGGTGTATAAAACTGCATTATATTCTGAGCAGAAGCAGCGTGACTATGATGAATCAGCAAGCCAAGTACTGAACACTGACAGAACTTGCACAGTACAGGATGTACTGCAACAAAACCATTATTAGAATTACATATTTTTGTTGAGAATTGGGTTTTGGAGAATACACTTGCAATTAACAAAAGCAGGAGTTGGACAACAGGTACACAGGAGGGATACAACAAAATACAAATAGTCATTCTGTCCCCTTTATTAATAATCATCCTTTGAGAATTTCAGTAGAGATTAACCTGGAAATTTGAATAAAATATGTAAAGTAAGTATTAAAGGGACACCTTACTGAAAAAATTGCTTTGCCTCATCCTAGTCTATTATTGAATACATGTAATTTGCACTTACCCTGAGGTGTGTGTGTTGGTGCATACCATCAATCCAGCACACATTTTGTTTAACCACTCCCACTTAACCACTCCGACCTGACTTTTTTCCCCACAAACCAACTATCAAGAATGCACACAGCATTCCAACTGTCAAACTCTGTCACCATTCCAGCTACAGCAAAACTACTCACACAACAATAGTTTTTGAGAGCAAGTAACTTGATTGACAGATGAAATGTAAAATGTTTTAGGTTGGATATCTAAAGTAATAGGGGGCAGATCAGGTCGGGAAGAAGTATAGTTTCCAGTTATGGTCAATTAAAAATAACCATTTTTTTTGGTATAGATGCCCTTTAAAGTATAACAATACCAGATATATGTAGGTACCACACATCCCTGTGCAGGGGAGTGCCCGAAACAAAAATAGCACTTTTTAGAATTTGACACCTTCTGACGGTTAATAATAATAACTAGCAAATTGACGAAAATATACCCAGTGAGAAATGACACTGCCCCCGGTAGATATCTGGACAGAAATTGGTACAGTTTTTTTCTCACATTTTCCTTTTTACCTAAAATATAAATTCAGAGACAAAATCAAAGGTAAATTTCACAGAAATGAAACTACCGCAGGGCTTCTCAAAGGATGTGCCAGGGTACACTGGGGTGACTTCAGAGTGCCAGAGTTGTGCCTCAGAAATTTGGTAGTGGAAATATTTTACTAGTATAATTTATATTTTTGTTATGTTTGAATCTAAAATAAACATTATGATGATAGATAAATATAATTACATTAATCAGCAAATTATCAAATATATACTGTAAAGTGCATTAAGTATGGGTAGTTGCAACATTAAAAACACAAGTGTGCCATAAGAAAAATTTGCATTGGCAAGTGTGCCAATGCCAGAGAACTTGTCTGAGAAATGTCTTCATAGACATTTGCACCTTTAGTCGATTTTCTGAAAAAAGCAGCAAAGAAGTTTCAGACTTCGAAAAATTGCCCAAACCTCCATTACTAATTAAAAGCCGTACCACACTTGCATCACCGCACACAGAGACATGGCCAGCAAATAGTCCCAAAGAAAGCAAGTACCGAGAATGTTCACATTCTCCAAAATAGGCCTTGATTTATTGCTTAGCAAAGCCCCTACAAGAAATGTAATACAGTATGAGAGCATTATATCGTTTTTTGATAGTAAATACTCTAAAGCAAAATAAAAGATGATAGATATGTCATTCTTTACAAAAAAAAACAAACAAACATCTAATACGCTAAAGATTTTCCAAGTTGAAATCTGGTATATTGCTATCCAGGAAGAGATTTGTTCTCTGTGGGCACAGATACTTAGATGATTAGTACTAATACTGCTTTCACACTGATATGGGTACATATCGCCAAAAATCATAATGTGAAGTCTAATGAAAAAGAGAAAGGTTACCAGAACTTCTCACAATACCAGGCCAGGGCTGTAACTGGTAATATTGTAACATTACAGGGGGGCAACAGTTTACATTAAATAGGTCACCACAAACACAAATTTCATAAACCCAACCCATGTATTAGTGCCAAATATCACAGCAAGGCATGATTAAACGTAACTGATTAAGCTTTACAATGTAATCTTGATTTGGCTAGAGCACGGCGTTTTGATTTTTTTCATTTAGGGTTGGCTGAGATTCATTTATTTCTTGCTCGAACCTCTTGGCTTTGGTTGAAAGTTGAGCAAAGAGTAGCTGCACGTCCATTTGCACAGTGCAATAGCTGCACATATGACTGAGCATGAAATCACGTATCCTGGGCTTAACCCCCCCCCCCAAAAAAAACTTCTGGCACTGTGATTCAGAATCCATATTGTGTATATAATAGTGGTACTATAAGGGGGACCAGTGCAAAGAGCAACATACCTCCAGCACTGTCCCCTCACAAACTCCCCTGAGCACAGGGGCATGTCACCATTGACTTGAATCAACAAAAGTGCCAGTAATCTGAGTTTTTCAACCAACTTTGTGAAGCCATGTGCTGTAAAATCCTAAAGCTATGGAATCATAGTAATCACCCAGAAATCTCCCCTCCACCCAATTCAAATGCAATCATAGAAAATGCATCTGTTTTAGTTTCCCTAAAGTTTTTTTTTTAAATACAGCCTGTAGATGGCAGCATTGTAACATAACATTGAAACTGCAATAAATAATCAGTTTTCCAGTCATTTCTCCCTTCCTCATTAGTACCAGCAGTAGATGAAGGATTCTTGCTACATGGGTGTTAAAAATTGTAAAAACTTTTAATACTGTAAACTAATAGCCCACATGATAGAGTGCGGTAATATAAACTAATACCCCACGTGATAGAGTGCGGTAATATAAACTAATACCCCATGTGATAGAGTGCGGTAATATAAACTAATACCCCACGTGATAGAATGTGGTAATATAAACTAATACCCCACGTGATAGAGTGCGGTAATATAAACTAATACCCACACGTGAAGAGTGCGGTAATTAACTTTAATACCCCACGTGATAGAGTATGGTAATATAAACTAATACCCCACGTGATATAGTGCGGCAATATAAACTAATACCCCACGTGATAGAGTGTGGTAATATAAACTAAACCCCACGTGATAGAGTGCGGTAATATAAAACTAATCCCCACGTGAGAGAGTGCGGTAATATAATAAACCCCACGTATAGAGTGTCGGTAATATAAATAATACCCCAACTGTGATAGAGAGTGCGGTAATATAAACTAATACCCCACGTGATAGAGTGCGGTAATATAAATTAATTCCCCACGTGATGGAGTGCGGTAATATAAACAAATACCTCACGTGATAGAGTGAGGTAATATAAACTAATACCCTACGCGATAGAGTGCGGTAATATAAACTAATACCCCACGTGATAGAGTGCAGTTATATAAACTAATACCCTACATGATAGAGTCTGGTAATATAAACTAATACCTCACACGATAGAGTGCGGTAATATAAACTAATACCCTATATGATAGAGTGGGGTAATATAAACTAAAACCTCACAGGATAGAGTGCGGTAATGTAAATTAATACCCTATGCGCTAGAGTGCGGTAATATAAACTAATAACCTACGTGATAGAGTGCGGTAATATAAACTAATACCCTACGTGATAGAGTGCGGAAATATAAACAAATACCTCACATGATAGAGTGCGGTAATATAAACTAATACCCCACGTGATAGAGTGCGGTAATATAAACTAATACCCCACGTGATAGATTGCGGTAATATAAACCAATACCCCACGTGAGAGAGTGCAGTAATATACAGTAGATTAATAAATAAGTGTAAATTTAACTAGAAAGAAAAATTATAAATAATATAAATAAAATAAAATTCCAAGTATAAACTTTGGATTTGGCTCAAAACATTGTTAATGTGGGTGTCTGTCTTTTATTGTAAGTTTTAAAACCTGCACCTGTGGCACAGGGAATCAAGACAGGAATCAGCACGGATTAGGTCTGCTCACAGCTGAATCAAATCAAGAGGCAGCAAATCAGCACTAATTAGGTCAGCTCCAAGCTCAACGCAATCAATTGGCAGCTAATCAGCACCAATGAGGTCTGCTCACAGGTGAATCCAATGATTAGACAGCTAATTAGCACTGATTAGGTCTGCTCACAGGTGAATCCAATGATTAGACCGCTAATCAGCACTGATTAGGTCTGCTCACAGGTGAATCCAATGATTAGACAGCTAATCAGCACTGATTAGGTCTGCTCACAGGTGAATCCAATGAAAGAAGAGACAGCTAATTAGCGATGATGTAGGTCTGTCACGGTTGAATCCAATGATTAGACAGCTAAGTCTGCTCACAGGTGAATCCAATGATTAGACAGCTAAGTCTGCTCACAGGTGAATCCAATGATTAGACAGCTAAGTCTGCTAACAGGTGAATCCAATGATGAGACAGCTTATCATCTCTGATTAGGTCTGCTCACAGGTGAATCCAATGATTAGACAGCTAATCAGCACTGATTAGGTCTGCTTACTGGTGAATCCAATGAAGAGACAGCTAATCAGCTCTGATTAGGTCTGCTCACAGGTGAATCCAATGAAAAGACAGCTAATCAGCGCTGATTGTGTCTGCTCACAGGTGAATCCAATGATTAGAAAGCTAATCAGCACTGATTAGGTCTGCTCACAGGTGAATCCAATGAAGAGACAGCTAATCAGCTCTGATTATGTCTGCTCACAGGTGAATCCAATGATTAGACAGCTAATCAGAGCTGATTGTGTCTGCTCACAGGTGAATCCAATGATTAGACAGCTAATCAGCGCTGATTAGGTCTGCTCACAGGTGAATCCAATGAAGAGACAGCTAATCAGCTCTGATTAGGTCTGCTCACAGGTGAATCCAATGATTAGACAGCTAATCAGCTCTGATTAGGTTTGCTCACAGGTGAATCCAATGATTAGACAGCTAATCAGCTCTGATTAGGTCTGCTCACAGGTGAATCCAATAAGACATTAATACAGTATGAGAGCATTATATCGTTTTTTGATAGTAAATACTCTAAAGCAAAATAAAAGATGATAGATATGTCATTCTTTACAAAAAAAAACAAACAAACATCTAATACGCTAAAGATTTTCCAAGTTGAAATCTGGTATATGCATCCAGGAAGAGATTTGTTCTCTGTGGGCACAGATACTTAGATGATTAGTACTAATACTGCTTTCACACTGATATGGGTACATATCGCCAAAAATCATAATGTGAAGTCTAATGAAAAGAGAAAGGTTACCAGAACTTCTCACAATACCAGGCCAGGGCTGTAACTGGTAATATTGTAACATACAGGGGGGCAACAGTTTACATTAAATAGGTCACCACAACACAAATTTCATAAACCCAACCCATGTATTAGTGCCAAATATCACAGCAAGCATGATTAAACGTAACTGATTAAGCTTTACAATGTAATCTTGATTTGGTAGAGCACGGCGTTTTGATTTTTTTCATTTAGGGTTGGCTGAGATTCATTTATTTCTTGCTCGAACCTCTTGGCTTTGGTTGAAAGTTGAGCAAAGAGTAGCTGCACGTCCATTTGCACAGTGCAATAGCTGCACATATACTGAGAGATGAAATCACGTATCCTGGGCTTAACCCCCCCCCCCCAAAAAAAAACTTCTGGCACTGTGATTCAGAATCCATATTGTGTATATAATAGTGGTATATAAGGGGGACCAGTGCAAAGAGCAACATACCTCCAGCACTGTCCCCTCCAAACTCCCCTGAGCAGGGGCATGTCACCATTGACTTGAATCAACAAAAGTGCCAGTAATCTGAGTTTTTAACCAACTTTGTGAAGCCATGTGCTGTAAAATCCTAAGCTATGGAATCATAGTAAATCACCCAGAAATCTCCCCTCCACCCAATTCAAATGCAATCATAGAAAATGCATCTGTTTTAGTTTCCCTAAAGTTTTTTTTTTTAATACAGCCTGTAGATGGCGCATTGTAACATAACATTGAAACTGCAATAAAATCAGTTTTCCAGTCATTTCTCCCTTCCTCATTAGTACCAGCAGTAGATGAAGGATCTTTGCTACATGGGTGTTAAAAATTGTAAAAACTTAATACTGTAAACTAATAGCCCACATGATAGAGTGCGGTATATAAACTAATACCCACGTGATAGAGTGCGGTAATATAAACTAATATACCCCATGTGAGAGTGCGGTAATATAAACTAATACCCCACGTGATAGATGTGGTAATATAACTAATACCCACGTGATAGAGTGCGGTAATATAAACTAATACTCCACGTGATAGAGTGTGGTAATATAAACTAATACCCCACGTGATAGAGTGTGGTAATATAAACTAATACCCCACGTGATAGAGTATGGTAATATAAACTAATACCCCACGTGATATAGTGCGGCAATATAAACTAATACCCCACGTGATAGAGTGTGGTAATATAAACTAATACCCCACGTGATAGAGTGCGGTAATATAAACTAATACCCCACGTGATAGAGTGCGGTAATATAAACTAATACCCCACGTGATAGAGTGCGGTAATATAAACTAATACCCCACGTGATAGAGTGCGGTAATATAAATACCCCAGTAAGAGTGCGGAATAAAAATAATACCCCACGTGATAGAGTGCGGTAATATAAATTAATTCCCCACGTGATGGAGTGCGGTAATATAAACAAATACCTCACGTGATAGAGTGAGGTATATAAACTAATACCCTACGCGATAGAGTGCGGGTAATATAAACTATACCCCACGTGATAGAGTGCAGTTATATAAACTAATACCCTACAGATAGAGTCTGGTAATATAACTAATACCTCACACGATAGAGTGCGGTAATATAAACTAATACCCTATATGATAGAGTGGGGTAATATAAACTAAAACCTCACAGGATAGAGTGCGGTTAATGTAAATTAATACCCTATGCGCTAGAGTGCGGTAATTAAACTAATAACCTACGTGATAGAGTGCGGTAATATAAACTACTCCTACGTGATAGAGTGCGGAATATAAACAAATACCCTACATGATAGAGTGCGGTAATATAAACTAATACCCACCGATGATAGAGTGCGGTAATATAAACTAATACCCCACGTGATAGATTGCGGTAATATAAACCAATACCCCACGTGAGAGAGTGCAGTAATATACAGTAGATTAAAAATAAGTAAATTTAACTAGAAAGAAAAATTATAAATATATAAATAAAATAAAATTCCAAGTATAAACTTTGGATTTGGCTCAAAACATTGTTAATGGGGGTGTCTGTTTTTTTGTAAGTTTTAAAACCTGCACCTGTGGCACAGGGAATCAGACAGGAATCAGCACGGATTAGGTCTGCTCACAGCTGAATCAAATCAAGAGGCAGCAAATCAGCACTAATTAGGTCAGCTCCAAGCTCAACGCAATCAATTGGCAGCTAATCAGCACCAATGAGGTCTGCTCACAGGTGAATCCAATGATTAGACAGCTAATTAGCACTGATTAGGTCTGCTCACAGTAATCCAATGATTAGACCGCTAATCAGCACTGATTAGGTCTGCTCACAGGTGAATCCAATGATTAGACAGCTAATCAGCACTGATTAGGTCTGCTCACAGGTGAATCCAATGAAGAGACAGCTAATTAGCTCTGATTAGGTCTGCTCACAGGTGAATCCAATGATTAGACAGCTAAGTCTGCTCACAGGTGAATCCAATGATTAGACAGCTAAGTCTGCTCACAGGTGAATCCAATGATTAGACAGCTAAGTCTGCTAACAGGTGAATCCAATGATGAGACAGCTTATCAGCTCTGATTAGGTCTGCTCACAGGTGAATCCATGATTAGACAGCTAATCAGCACTGATTAGGTCTGCTTACTGGTGAATCCAATGAAGAGACAGCTAATCAGCTCTGATTAGGTCTGCTCACAGGTGAATCCAATGAAAAGACAGCTAATCAGCGCTGATTGTGTCTGCTCACAGGTGAATCCAATGATTAGAAAGCTAATCAGCACTGATTAGGTCTGCTCACAGGTGATCCAAGAAGAGACAGCTAATCAGCTCTGATATGTCTGCTCACAGGTGAATCCAATGATTAGACAGCTAATCAGAGCTGATTGTGTCTGCTCACAGGTGAATCCAATGATTAGATAGCTAATCAGCGCTGATTAGGTCTGCTCACAGGTGAATCCAATGAAGAGACAGCTAATCAGCTCTGATTAGGTCTGCTCACAGGTGAATCCAATGATTAGACAGCTAATCAGCTCTGATTAGGTTTGCTCACTGGTGAATCCAATTAGACAGCTAATCAGCGCTGATTGTGTTTGCTCACAGGTGAATCCAATGATTAGACAGCTAATCAGCACTGATTAGGTCTGCTCACAGGTGAATCCAATGAAGATACAGCTAATCAGCTCTGATTAGGTCTGCTCACAGGTGAATCCAATGAAGAAACAGCTAATCAGCGCTGATTAGGTCTGCTCACAGGTGAATCCAATGATTAGACAGCTAATCAGCACTGATTAGGTCTGCTCACAGGTGAATCCAATGAAGAAACAGCTAATCAGCTCTGATTAGGTCTGCTCACAGGTAAATCCAATGATAAGACAGCTAATCAGCGCTGATTATGTCTGCTTACAGTTGAATCCAATAATTAGACAGCTAATCAGTGCTGATTGTGTCTGCTCACAGGTGAATACAATGATTAGACAGCTAATCAGCGCTGATTATGTCTGCTCACAGGTGAATCCAATGATTAGACAGCTAGTCAGCACTGATTAGGTCTGCTCACAGGTGAATTCAATAAAGAGATAGCTAATCAGCACTGATTATGTCTGCTCACAGGTGAATCCAATGAAGAGACAGCTAATCAGCGCTGACTGGTTCTGCTCACAGGTGAATCCAATGATTAGACAGCTAATCAGTGCTGATTAGGTCTGCTCACAGGTGAATCCAATGATTAGACAGTTAAGTCTGCTCACAGGGGAATCCAATGAAGAGACAGCTAATCAGCTCTGATAAGGTCTGCTCACAGGTGGATCCAATGAAGAGACAGCTAATCAGCACTGATTAGGTCTGCTCACAGGGGAATCCAATGATTCGACAGCTAATCAGCACTGATTAGGTCTGCTACAGGTGAATCCAATGATCAGACAGCTAATCAGCTCTGATTAGGTCTGCTCACAGGTGAATCCAATGATTAGACAGCTAATCAGCACTGATTAGGTCTGCTCACAGGTGATCCAATGACGAGACAGCTAATTAACACTGATTATGTCTGCTCACAGGTGAATCCAATGATTAGACCGCTAATCAGCACTGATTAGGTCTGCTCACAGGTGAATCCAATGATTAGACAGCTAAATCTGCTCACAGGTGAATCCAATGAAGAGACAACTAATCAGCACTGATTAGGTCAGCTCACAGGTGAATCCAATGGAGACAACTAATCAGCACTGATTAGGTCGGCTCACAGGTGAATTCAATGATTAGACAGCTAAGTCTGCTCACGGGAATCCAATGAAGAGACAGCTAATCAGCACTGATTAGGTCTGCTCACAGATGAATCCAATGATCAGACAGCTAATCAGCATTGATTAGGTCTGCTCATAGGTGAATCCAATGATTAGACAGCTAATCAGCACTTATTAGGTCTGCTCACAGGTGATCCAATGACGAGACAGCTAATTAACGCCGATTAGGTCTGCTCACAGGTGAATCCAATAAGGAGACAGCTAATTGGCTCTGATTAGGTCTGCTCACAGGTGAATCCAATGATTAGACAGCTAAGTCTGCTCACAGGTGACTCCAATGAAGAGACAGCTAATCAGCTCTGATTAGGTCTGCTCATAGGTGAATCCAATGAAGAGACAGCTAATCAGCACTGATTAGGCCTGCTCACAGGTGATCCAATGACGAGACAGCTAATTAACGCCGATTAGGTCTGCTCACAGGTGAATCCAATAAGGAGACAGCTAATTGGCTCTGATTAGGTCTGCTCACAGGTGAATCCAATGATTAGACAGCTAAGTCTGCTCACAGGTGACTCCAATGAAGAGACAGCTAATCAGCTCTGATTAGGTCTGCCCACAGGTGAATCCAATGACTAGACAGTTAATCAGCGCTGATTAGGTCTGCTCACAGGTGAATCCAATGATTAGACAGCTAATCAGCGCTGATTAGGTCTGCTCCCAGGTGAATCCAATGATTAGACAGCTAATCAGTGCTGATTATGTCTGCTCACAGGTGAATCCAATGATTAGACAGCTAATCAGCTCTGATTAGGTCTGCTCACAGGTGAATCCGATGATTAGACAGCTAATCAGCTCTGATTAGGTCTGCTCACAGGGGAATCCGATGATTAGACAGCTAATCAGCTCTGATTAGGTCTGCACACAGGTGAATCCAATGAAGAGATAGCTAATCAGTGCTGATTATGTCTGCTCACAGGTGAATCTAATGATTAGACAGCTAATCAGCGCTGATTATGTCTGCTCACAGGTGAATTCAATGATTAGACAGCTAATCAGCACTGAATAGTAACATAGTAATATAGTAACATAGTAATTAAGGTTGAATAAAGACATTCGTCCATCAAGTCCAACCTATTCCCTTTTTTTTTTTTTTTTAACCCTACCTAACAGTTGATCCAGAGGAAGGCAAAAAACCCCAGCTGATAAAAAAGGGGGGGGGGGAAATTCCTTCCTGACTCCAAACGGCAATCGGAAAGTATCCCTGGATCAACCAGATCTATATGCATTAATACCAGTAATTCTCAATATTTTTTAGTTTTAGAAACTTATCCAGGCCTTTTTTTAAAGTTATTCAATGAACTTGCCATTACCACCTCTGCTGGAAGACAGTTCCACAGTTTCACCGTTCTCACTGTAAAGAAACCTCTCCTAACTTGAAGATGAAACTTCTTTTGTTCCAACCTTAAAGGATGTCCACGAGTCCTTTGATATGACCTATTAGTGAACAATGCACCAGAGAGTTCACTGTATGGGCCATTAATATATTTGTATAAGGTTATCATGTCCCCACGCCGCTTCTCCAATGTAAACAGCCCTAACTTGTCTAATCTTATTAATTTAGTTGCCCTTCTCTGAACTGCCTCAATTTCCAAGATGTCCCTTTTGTATATGGGATTCCAAAACTGCACCGCATATTCCAAATGTGGCCTTACCAGTGCCTTGTAAAGAGGGAGAATAATATTTTTCTCTCTTGATTCCATTCCCCTCTTTATACAAGACAATATCTTGCTAGCTCTAGCTATTGCTACCTGGCATTGTTTGCTATAGCTAAGTCTGTTACCAGAACCCCCAAATCTTTTTCCATTACTGATGCACTTAACACAGAGTTATTTATGGTGTAGGTGGCACAGGGATTATTAAATCCCAAATGCATCACCTTACATTTATCAACATTGAATCTCATCTGCCATTCTGCTGCCCATTTTGATAATCTATCTAGGTCTGCTTGCAGCACTTGCACATCATTGGAAGTTTCCAAAGCTCTGCATAATTTAGTGTCATCAGCAAACACAGAGACCTTGCTCTCAATGCACCCTTCTAAGTCATTTATAAACAGATTAAACAGAAGCGGCCCCAGTACAGAACCCTGAGGAACTCCGCTTAGAACTTTAGCCCACATAGATGTAGCTCCATTAACCACCACTCTCTGTTTGCGGTCCAATAACCAGTTCTCTATCCATGAACAAATGTTTTCTTCAAGGCCAACAGTCCTCAGTTTATACATTAGTCGCCTATGTGGCACAGTATCAAGCTTTTGCAAAATCCAAATATACCACATCCACAGCTGTGCCTGAATCTAACTTCTTACTCACTTCTTCATAAAAACCAATTAAATTTGTCTGGCATGATCTATTTCTCATAAATCCATGCTGACTACTACTAATAAGATGATCTCTGGAGACAAAGTCAAGGATATGATCCCTTAACAAAGTTTCCATCACATTCCCTACCACTGATGTTAGGCTTACAGGTCTATAGTTACCAGGCTGTGAACGACTACCTTTTTTGAATATTGGTATTACATTGGCTTTTTTCCAATCCAGCGGCACATCCCCAGACAAAAGCGAATCTGAAAAGATGAGACACAGTGGTCTTGCTAGAACTGAACTAAGCTCTTTTAAAATCCTAGGATGCAATCCATCTGGTCCTGGCGCTTTATTGATATTAACTTTGTCTAATTGATTCCGTACCATATCCTCCGTTATCCAATGTGAAAACTCCTCATTTCCTCCCTGCACATTGTTACAATCCCTACTGTAAGGATTCTCAACAGTAAAAACCGATGTAAAAAAACGGTTTAGCAGATTAGCCTTTTCGGCATCCTCTACAACCACCTCAGCTCCATTATTTAATGGTCCCACATTCTCAGTCCTCATTTTTTTACCATTTATATACTTAAAAAACATCTTGGGGTTGGACTTGCTTTGTTCGGCAATCCGTATTTCATTTTCTATTTTAGCTAGTTTAATTGTTTTCTTGCACTTTGCTAATCAGCGCTGATTAGGTCTGCTCACAGGTGAATCCAATGAAGAGACAGCTAATCAGCACTGATTATGTCTGCTCACAGGTTAATCCAATGAAGAGACAGCTAATGAGCGCTAATTATGTCTGCTCACAGGTGAATCCAATGAAGAGACAGCTAATCAGCACTGATAAGGTTTGCTCACAGCTGATGCAATCTAGTGGTAGGTGTTGATTGCACCTGCGACACATGCATTTAAGTCTATACGCAAAAAAGTCTGTAAATTTTCAGATAAATCAGAAAATCCACGGATTCCTGAGCTAGTTAATAGCACAATTCCCCGATGTGCCCACAGGTCTGTTCGTGTCTCTAGCTCGAACACTGTGGAAGGAGATACGGTCCAAAAAGGTAAAAAGAAGAGATAGAAAGAACAGGAATTTGTCTCTGTCAAGCCAAATGAACTAGTGCCAGATTAACTGGTTAAGTGCAGAATGATAGTAAAAGTTTTTTAAGCATTTTATTCACTCATTAGTTTCTATGCTTTTAAGATAAAAAGACAATATTTTCTCATTTTATTTACCATAATCTGCCCATACAGGGATTCTCTGTGCTTCCAAAGTGCTGACAAATAGTTCATTTCAAGTGTGCATCTTGGGAAGAAGAACCACTGCAGAACCTGAAACAGCAACTCCCTACCGACCACAGCAAAACATAGCTAAGTGTATAAGATCAATTGATTTCTCAAAAAATGAAGACAATACAGTATATAGAAAACCCAGGTATGTGTAGTATAGATACATAATTAACATGGTAACGTGTTGTTATGAAATACAGCATGCCAGGGTAAAAGATATTACACATATTAGTGAATCATATCCTTTATTGTCATGTTAGAACACATGCACCTTTATTTTATTCAAGATCTTCCGGTAGACAGACAATAAAATTATCTGAATTCAAGCAATTGACATAATATCAAGATCCACACTGTTTGTTACTGTGCATCCAGTTTATTAGATACTGATTAGAGATGGCCGAAACTAATGAGTTTCGTCCCATTTTCCGAAAATAGACCCATAGAAGTCTATGGGGAAAAAAATGTGAAAGTTTATATCAATTTTAAGGATTAAATAGTAATAGTAGGTTACTGTAAATAACACAGGGATCTGGGGAATGGTCTGGGGAACCCGTAAATATAACCAAAACTCATTTAAAAACTATCTTTCCTCATGATTGGGCTGTTTTCGAGCTTTCGCGTTCGATTTTCGAGGGTTACCGAAACCGAAAAACACTTTCGAGGGTTTTCGATATTACAAATACGAGGGTTACCGAAATCGAACTATACCATCGAGGGTTATTGAAATCGATATATACTTTCGAAAGCGATCGTTACGTTCGAGGGTTAGCGACGTTATAAATTCAACAGTTGTTAGAATCGATCTTTCCTTACGAGGGTTACCGAAATCGATCTGTACTTCAGAGGGTTACCGAGATCGACCGCTGCTTTCGCGGGTTCACGATGCTGCACTTTCGAGGGTTAACGAAATCGGCTCCTGTTTTCGAGGGTTACCGAAACCAGGACCTTCCTCTTTCGGAGATTACCGAAATCGGCTTGTATTTTCACGGATTACCGAAATCGGCAGTTCTGCTTTCGGAAATTACTTTTTTGGCAGCTTGTTCCTGTTTATCCCACATCTGGATAACTGTTTCAAGATGCCCAGCATGGAGTGGCAGCGCTTCATGGTGGCCTTCCTGGCCAGAAGCAATTATGACGGGATGCCGGCTGGCACCCCACATATTAAGCGGCGCAGATTGCGCATTATGACACGTTTGCAGCGGAAGCTGCAAACGAAGTATGACGTGACCCAGACCATCTTCCAGCTGCAGCGGAGATGGTCTGACTTAAAGAGGCAGTGGGCCAGCTATGTCGCGGACATAGCCAACAGAGCGCAAGGCAAGTATCAATGTTTAAGCCATTTATTTCTGCTTTGATTGTTATATAAAAAGTTTATATGAAATATTATTGCGTTTTGGTATCGCATGCGTTCACCATTTTTGGTGCAGTAGCACATGCGTTTCCATAACGCAAAAAGGCGAAAACGCATGCACAAAACACGAACGCAAAATGCACAAGAATCGCGCACACAACCGTGTGCGATAACGCTCGCGATTTTGTGCGCGATTCCTGTGCGTTGCAGTGTGGCCTCACCCTTAGTGTTAGTGAATAAACTGGTATTGTTGATGTGATGTTGATAATTTCCATTATGGATGTGCAATCGCAGGAATTTTTGCATTCCCGTAATTTCCACAATATTTAAAATCGCAGGTGTAAATGTTAAAAAACACGTTAATGTAGCCTAGCCCCGTTTGTTATATAAAATGTTTTTATAAAATATTATCACTTTTATTTACATAAATAATTGTCAAAGAAAGTTTTTGTTTTATAGTTTAAATTTGTGTAAAGCACTTCTTATTAGCTATTAATGTTAATATGTTAGTTAATGTAACTTAGTGGCGTGTTAACGAGTGCGGTAAAGCTGTCGCTACCATCATGAATCACCATTAATGTATTTTAATTTTTATATGATCTTACAGAAATGGAAGCTGCCCCCATTGCTCCGCCTCCTATCCCAGCACCACCCACTGTGGACGAACGGCTGGCCAGGATGGAGAGGGCCATGACGGCAATGGCCTGCAAAGTCCGCCGGATGGAGAGGGAGATTTATTTCCTTAAAAGGAAAATTTAATTACATTTTTTTTTTTGTTTGTTTGTAAATAGTTATTTTTATATTTATATATATATATATATATATATTATATATATACTAAAAAAATTTAAACTTTAAAAATGTTGTCTTTATAATTTACACACCGCACACAGTTTTCATTGTTTAGAGGAAAGTGGGTGATGGGGTACCATTTTTTACAGCACCACAGAGTACAGGAGCAGGCCCAGTGTAGTACAGGAGCAGGCCCAGTGTAGTACAGGAGCAGGCCCAGTGTAGTATAGGAGCAGGACAAGTGTAGTACAGGATCAGGCCCAGTGTAGTACAGGAGCAGGCCCAGTATAGTACAGGAGCAGGCCCAGAGTAATACAGGAGCAGGCCCACTGTAGTTTGTTACCATTGTTGCTGAGACAGGCAGGCTTTGCCTTGGTAGAATGACCCAATGCCTTAAGTAGCAACTCTACCTTAGGGTATTCATAGTGCAAGGGAAAGTGAGTAATGGGGTAACGGTCCTTTGAAGTGTCACAGGCCCACAGTGTCTTAGCATTGTGGATGAGCCAGGTAGGCAGCCAGACAAGGAAATGTAGACTGTTGGTTTAGGCCAGGCAGGTAGAAACATTAGCCACAGAGTAGCTGGCGCATCTGTATAACATGGTCAGATAAAGTACCACCACAAGGGTGTAAACATTTGTCATTTCCCAGGCAGGATTGCCACACAGGTACAAACATTAGCCACAGAGTAGCTGGGTTTAAAACATTTGGCATGGGCCAAGCAGGATTGACCCACAGGTAGAAACATTAGCCACAGAGTAGCTGGTGCAGCTGCATAACATGGTCAGATAAGGTGACACCACAAGGTGTAAACATTTGGCATGGGCCAGGCAGTATTGACTCACAGGTAAGAAACAATAGCCACAGAGCAGCTGTTCTTAACTTAGTGACCATGAAAGATTAGCTTTAGTATAGCTTAGTCAGCCATGATAATAGAGCCACACATAACTGACCCTACACTGGAAAAATTAACCATTACACAGCTTAAATGAGGTAGAGCGAGGTAGGACCATACATGACCCTACCAAATAGAAAAATTAGCCACTTGCCAGATGAGCTGACATTAGCTAGGCCTCAAGGTGAACATTGAGGCAGTGGGAAGGAGCAGTATCGGTAGCAAGGGGCAACAGGCCTTCAGTGACAGACATCAGCAACTGGGATGCTGTACTGAGATGTGATCCACGCCTCATTCATCTTAATGAATGTCAGACGGTCAACATTCTCAGTAGAGAGACGAGTCCTCCTCTCTGTAACAACACCCCCTGCTGCACTGAAGGTCCTCTCCGAAAGGACACTTGATGTTGGGCAGGACAGGACCTCATGGCATACTGTGTCAACTCAGGCCAGATATCAAGCCTAGCCACCCAATAGTCCAGTGGATCCTCAGTCTCTGATGAGTCTACACCGGCCCTGGATCCGATGTAGTCAGTGACCTGGCGACTGAGGTATTGCCTGTTGGAGCTGCCAGTAGATGGTCCTGGCAACTGCGGCTGGAAGAATAGTCGGAAGTTGGCCGTGAGACCGCCTCCAGTACTGCTCCTCCTCTCAGGCTCAGGGGGACGTGAGCCCTGTGCATCCCCAACATCAGGTGCTGTCGGCCTGCTAGCAATTGGGAAGGCAGAACAGAGGTGACGCAACAGCAACGCCTCATAGTTCTGCATTCTCCCTTCCCCTCTGAGATGCGGGGATGAACTCAGACATTTTACCCTTGTAGCGGGGATCTACAAGGGTGGCCACCCAGTAATGCTCCTTCTCCTTGATGGCCTTAATCCGGGGGTCCTTGCGCAGGCATTGCAACATAAAGGAGCACATGTGACGCAAATTGCCTGCCTCAGAGGACCCCATGTCCTCTGTGTCACTGAGGACTACAGTGTCGGATTCAACCTCTCCCCAACCACGGATGGCATGTGGTACTTGGGAGGGTGGAAGTGTCCCCCTAGAAAAACGCCCCATTTCCACTGGTTCCAGGTCAACAAAATCCTCCTCCACCTCATCATCAGACGGCTGCTCTGTACCGTGATCCCTGGGCTCAGAAAGAGCCACGGTATCGTCATCCTCCTCTTCACGTAGCTGCTGCTCTGCGGCTAGTGCCCTGTCAAGGATGCCGCGTAGCGTGTGCTCGAGGAGGAACACCAGAAGGATGGTATCCGAGATGGTGGCATCATCACGGCTTACCATCCTGGTGGCCTCCTCAAATGGCACAAGCACACGACAAGCATCCCTAAGCAGCCGCCACTGCCTGGGTAACAGGAAACCCAGGTCCCCAGAGCCTGATCTTGTACTGTAATGGTACAAATAGTTCATGATGGCTCGCCTTTGCTGGAGCAGTTTCAGCATCATTATGAGACTAGAGTTCCAGTGGGTGGGGGTGTCACATATAAAGCGGTTCTGCGGGAGCTGGTGCTGCTGCTGGAACTCTGACAGATGAGCTGTGGCAGTGTATGAACGTCTGAAGTGGCTCGACACCCTCCTAGCATGCCTCAGTACATCCTGCAGGCCAGGGTACTTGCTAAGGAACCGCTGGACAACCAGGTTAAGAACATGGACCAGGCAAGGAACGTGTGTGACTTTGCCCAAGTGAAGGGCCAGAGATGATATTAGTGGCATTGTCACACACGACCTTGCCTACTGAGAGGTGGCGGGGTCAGCCACCTCCAGCTTGCCCTTGCAGTGCTGCCAGCAACTCTGGCCAGTGTGGCTCCTATCACCAAGGCACAGAAGCTGCAAAACTACATGGCACCTTCTCACCTGGCAGGAAGTAGGCTCTAGGGGGGCACAGGGCTGTCCGAGAGGAGGACTCACCAGATGAGGAGGAGGTGGTGGGACTGGCATATCACCAATACGTGGTGGGTACCACCATCTCCCCACTTGTGCCCCGTGCTGCGTCTCTGCCGGCTAGCAGCGTGACCCAGTGGCTGTAAAAGACAGATACCGTCCCTGGCCATACTTGTGATCACGAGTCCATAGTTAAGGTGGACACGCTTGCCCACACTGTGGTCCAGCGAAACAGCTATATTGCCCTGCAGGTGGTCATGCAGGGCTGGTACGCTTCTTGGCAAAGTAATTACGGCCAAGGACTTGCCACTGTGGTGTGCCAATAGCCACAAACTCTCTGAACGCTGCACTGTCTACCAGGCTGAATGGTACGCAGCTGCACCGCCAGAAGTTTTGCTAAGCCGGCAGTGAGATGCTGTGCTTGGGGGTGACTGGGGGAAACTTCTGTCCTCCGTTCCAATAACTGGAGAAGAGAGACCTGCCTTTTAGTGGACAAACCACCAGGTGTGTCAAGGCACCTCTTAACATCGCCTGCTGGGGCCAAAGGCTGTCTCTCCTCCCTAACTTCCACTGGTGAAGCATCTGATGAAGCTGGAGGGGGAGAAGTGGTGGCTCCTTGGGCATGAGGAAGGGAACATGCAGGTGCCTGTACATTCTTTGTATGTTGCTCCCACCGAGCTCTGTGGTGCAGCACCATATGCTTCCTCATAGATGTTGTGCCCAAGTCTTCCCACGGCTAACACGTTGCAGGCACAGACTGCACACTGCAACTTTAGGCCAGGCAGTAAAACATTGCCACGAGTACTGGCGCATCTGTATAACATGGTCAGATAAATTACCACCACAAGGGTGTAAACATTTGTCATTTCCCAGGCAGGATTGCCACACAGGTACAAACATTAGCCACAGAGTAGCTGGTTTAAAACATTTGGCATGGGCCAAGCAGGATGACCCACAGGTAGAAACATTAGCCACAGAGTAGCTGGTGCAGCTGCATAACATGGTCAGATAAGGTGACACCACAAGTGGTAAACATTTGGCATGGGCCAGGCAGTATTGACTCACAGTAAAAACAATAGCCACAGAGCAGCTGTTCTTAACTAGTGACCATGAAAGATTAGCTTTAGTATAGCTTAGTCACCATGATAATAGAGCCACACATAACTGACCCTACACTGGAAAAATTAACCATTACACAGCTTAAATGAGGTAGAGCGAGTAGGACCATACATGACCCTACCAATAGAAAATTAGCCCTTGCCAGATGAGCTGACATTAGCTAGGCCTCAAGGTGAACATTGAGGCAGTGGGAAGGAGCAGTATCGTAGCAAGGGGCAACAGGCCTTCAGTGACAACATCAGCAACTGGGATGCTGTCTGAGATGTGATCCACGCCTCATTCATCTTAATGAATGTCAGACGGTCAACATTCTCAGTAGAGAGACGAGTCCTCCTCTCTGTAACAACACCCCCTGCTGCACTGAAGGTCCTCTCCGAAAGGACACTTGATGTTGGGCAGGACAGGACCTCATGGCATGCTGTGTCAACTCAGGCAGATATCAAGCCTAGCCACCCAATAGTCCAGTGGAACCCCCTATATTAGTTCCTTGGCTGCTATCTCTGGACTGCTGCATGATAAGCTCAGCCTCCTGTCCCCCTGTGCAATGAACACTTTCTTCCTCTGCCACAGGCGTCAGGAAGGACTGTGCATCAGTGCAAACTCCTCCTCGACCACACTAGCCCACACATGGTGTGGGAAAACATTTCCTCTGACTCTTCCTCCAGATCCCCAAAGGTTTGGACCATGTGGTCAATAAACTCCTGATAGACAGATCAGGGTCCATGCCCACAGTAGGAGCCCAGGGGAGGGAGGGGCAAGCACATTATCAGTGGTGGCAGCTCGGCTCTCCTGTGCCTGTGAGGAGTGGAAGGGAGGCTGGGTAATCCAGTCGACTACCTGCCTTCCTTGATCAGGATTGATAGCCCTAGCCCGGCTACCCCAGAACATATCAGCCATGTTGCCCTGCCCTGTAAGGGCCAGTGGCTCCTGCCCAGCAGCAGCAGAATGCATGGGCCCACCTCTGCCTCTAACATCACGTGCAGAGGCACTTTTTCCTCTTCCTCTGCCTCGTCCTCTGCCCTGCCTGGCATTTTGCTCTCCCTATATATCTGTATATATATAACTGTATACTCTATACGACAGAGAGAAATAAAACACACCAAGCCCTCTAAAAGGACTCGCAGAAAATTGTCCAAAGGACTTAAAAGGATGGGTTAGTCCTTAAAAGGACTTTTGGTTTTATCAATGTGTGAACACAGGGGGGGATAACAGCAAGTGTCAAACCACCACACTGAAATCCACACAATCAAAGCTCAAGTTCGCTCAAAAAACGAAAAAATCTCTCCAAACTTCAACACTATCACTCTCGAATGAAACTCTCCAACACACGGACAAAATAGTGTCTGAAAGGTTGCCTTTTATATCCAGGGGGTTGGCACTACTGTGGTTGGTGAATTTAGGTCATAAGGCAGAGTCATTTCCATAAATTCGATGATTATTTTCTATTTCATTTTCGATAATCATCTACTTTTTATTTCGATAATCATCTACTTTCGATTTCAATAATCATCTACTTTCGATTTCGATAATCATCTACTTTCAATTTAGATAATTATCGAATTTACGATAAAAATCGAAAACTCGGAAAATTCGAGTTTCGAAAAATCCTGGAGTTCCGAAAGTTTTGTTGGGACTTCGAAACCGCCGGATTCGAATCGAAACTGGGTTCTATTAGAACCCAAAGTACATCTCTAATACTGATAGGTCAGCAGGCATCCCACCTCTCCCTGAAGTTCATGGATTCTCCCTGATATTAAAGGGGAACTGTGGTCTCTCTACCTTCAAAACGAGTCATCAACCACCTCTCTACGTGCTCCACAGCCCAAGATATAAAGAAATGACTGACCAGAAAGTTAATGGGTGGGAGGCTGACATGTGACATTCCTAAGGCTTCTCCTGCACAGTGCCGTCAGCCAGCACAGCCTCAGACTCCCTCAGTGTGTGAGGGAGGCAGGAAGTCCCTCCCCTTCCCAGCTGTGTGAAAGACCTGCAGCCCTTCTCTCTCACTATGTGAAAACAGCATTTTCAGGCAGAGTTCTCACTCTGCCTGAAATGGCTGTTTCCACAGAGATTTTTTTTCTGGGGGGGTTCAGAGTGGCCCGCAGCACCTGTGTGCAGGTGGGGCTTAGGCACCCGCGAGTGGGCAGGGCCACAGCACCCGCGAGTGGGCAGGGCCACATGGGGCTGTAAAGGAATGGTCCAATGGGAGCCTGCAACTGGAGGGACCATGGGGTCCATGAGTGGAAGGTACCAGGGGCGCTGCAAAGGGGAGTTTGAAGTTCCTACTTGACAAGGCGATCTGTGGGATCTGGTAATATCTAACGACACAGATGATATAATAGATATATATAATAGATATTAACTGGAGCTGAGAGAATAGTGATCATTAATATTGTCATTTAATGTCTATTATGACATTATATCTAAAGGAATATAGCCACACCACTTTTTTTGCAGAATTCCTTCCTGGAGCATCAAATATTAATTTATAATGATGTATGAAAAGGATGTGTTCACCCATAAAACGAAAATGTACACCACCCCAACCGTTCATTTTACTTACCTTCCACAAAAATGTACCTAAACATACTTGTCTGAGGAAGGAACCACACCTAGGTTCCGAAACGTTACAATAAAATTTATTTACAATTAATATTGGTGTACCCAGCTACAAATTTTTATCTAAACATACCGTACTTACAAGACAAAATCCCTTGCCGCAAGGGTGGCACCCCCTGCTACTGTTGCAAGACGCATTCGAGCAAGCATAGCAGCAGTAAGGCACTTCCTAGTCACGACTGTAAACTATTGGCCATGATGTCACCGGTGGGCCTTAGCCGTGACCAGGAAGGAATGCAGCAGAGGGGCGAGGGGCCGGGTCTTGTAAGTATGTTCAGACTTTTAATTTCAAAAAAGCAACATTTCCATGGATAAAGCCCCTTCAGCATATAAACTGGGATGATATTTTCTCAGGTAAAGATAATAAACAGAAGTAGACTATTTTAAAAGTGGTTTTAAATCTTTACACTTTAAATTTATACTCGTGGTAAATAACTGTAAAAAAAACCAACTCCACACCAATGTGGCTTAATTCTGATGTAAAGAGAGAAATGGAAAGGGAAAAAATGGCATTTACAATCTTTAAATCATATGGAACGGAATGGTCTTAGGAACTATTAAAACTGTAACAAGGATTGTAAGAAAGCAATTAAGCTAGCTAAAATAAATAATGAAGTTAGGATAGCTGAACAAAGCAAGAAAAATCCTAAACATTTCTAATGTATATTAATAGTAAGAAGAGGGAGACGAAAATGTGGGGCCAATAAATAATGGGAATAAGATTTAGGGGCATATTTATAAATGATTGCTATTTTCGCCATTTCGCTGTCGCAGGACATCACAATGACAAAGAGCGCTATTTTCACCATATTTATAAAACTGCTTGTTTTCGCTTTCACAGAAAAGTGATGTTTGAAGGTAATTTCGCCTTATTCATTGCGTTAAGTGTGGTAGCACCGCGAACAGAGAAATTGTTCTCTAGTGTCAGCCATTACAAAACCAGTGAAGGTAAAATTTCAGAGCTATTTTTGATGTTTTTTTTTATTTAAAGCCATTTATAAATAGGTGAAATTTTAGCCATCATGGTATAAAGGATACAATTGCACTTTGGTTCACTGAGGGTATGGTTCAGAAAAAAATTAAAAAGGTTAATATCAATAAAGCTCCTGGGCCAGATAAAATACATCCTCGGGTCCTTAGGAAGCGAACTTGCCCTTTACCCGTATGTGTATACTAAAAGTCCTAGTATTTTACAAGGATATGTTGAAACCCAATACACTTTTGGTTTCCAACAAAAATGTTAAAATTAAAAGCTGCAGAGAAGCTAAATAACCAAAGTAATAAAGGAAATATAGGATTTCATTTATAAAGATCCATCATGGTGTTAGCTTTAAATGACAGTGCTTTCTATAAAGGTATAATAATTCCAGGACACTTTTATGTATGTGTGTTCACTAGTCAATCCTACCAGATAAGAATTTCTTCTTTTTAAAATAAAATTTACTGAATATAGAAAGGAATTTTGTTCCATTAAGAGCAGAACGACTGTAACTCTCAACGAAGATGTTGTGCCACATGTTTACGGATTTCTGCAAGCTCAACCTACCAAATACACACTCTAGTAAATACACTAACAGTCAATAAAAGACAGACTAGTGACCCGTAGACTCTACTGTTGCATGACAGCCAACTGGACCTCTGCCTACATACCTGTACCCATTGATTCAGTACTAGAATTTAATTACTTCCGTTTTATCTCATTATGAATGTTTTTGCTCTTGTTCAACTAGAGAAACAGGAAAGGGTCAGAGTTCTATCACAGGCTGTCCCTACACAACTTCTCATGTTGTCCAAATCCAATTCTGATACAATAAAAGTATCATACACACTGTTAGGAACTTACTGCACTTCTTGGACAAAGAAAGAAGAAGGAAAAGAAAATTATATACTTGAGAACAAAAGTTAAGACATGTCTACTACACAGGTTATTATACTATCCATAGTAGAACTGTATAATGGGATTCATATTAAGACTATGAAATACGTTATGGCTCAGATTAGAGGAAAAACACATCAAATATCTCATAAAAAATGAACTAGGGGATGCATTTAAGACATGTAGGACACATTTCACCCTCACAGTAGACCGCTGTGTGTACTATATACTTGCTAAATGGCTGGGTGTCCCTAGCGTGTTTTTAGTATGTTTTAATATATTCCCATTAGTTAATAAAGGAATTTTAATAAAGTGCTATGGATTCTGTTTTCTTCTTTTTTTAACATTATTTAATCCTATTAACCCATTTTAGCACCTTACCTATTAAGGTATATTACTGAGCTTTTGTTGGATCCAAATCTATATATCTCACATTTTAGATGAATATCAAGATTAAAGGGCAGGTCCACCCTTACCATTTATCAGTTACCATTTATCAGTAACTTAACTCCCCCAACACACATGTTCCCTATTCTTCCCCCTTACCTTTACCAAAAAGGCTTCTATCATGGCTTACATGCCACAACCCTTTGCCTCGACTCTTTTGTCTCTTCCCAGAGATGCACAAGAGATGCCTCCTCTGCTGCTGTGCATCTCTTGTGCATCTCTGGGAATTGAAGTCAAGTCAAGACAATTTAATGAGTATGTAAATTTAAAAAAAAATACTTTGCCTCATTTTAAAGGGCAACAATACTGAAAAATAAATTATGTGTAAGTATCATAGTGCTTGAAGTGTGTGTGTTGCTGTATGCCTTTAATACAGTAGTTTTGCTCAAGCTCAATATTTCCCCTCTCTCTTTTAACCATTCCCCCTTCCAGCTGGCCAGACTTTTATACGAGGACAAACATGCTCAATAATCACCTTGAGGCAGCACTGGGAGAAGGAGTTTTCCACATACCAACTGTCAAGCCTGCACACAGCAGAAGAGTTTATAATAATAAGGCATAGACTGACAGCTGAAATAAAAGAGACGCTTCATATTAAATACCTAAAGAAATAAAGGACAGATGAACTGTGATAGTTGGAAAGAATTATAATTTCCAGTAATAGTCAATTAAAAAAAACTTTTTTCTTCAGTATAGATGCCCTTTAATCTATAAATGAATACATGTTAGTTGCACTTACTGTGAGGTTGCTGCATGCCTTCAATACAGTACTTGATTTGCTCAAGCAAAGTATATCCCCACCTACCAATGCCCCCTTTATGAAGACACAACTCACTGAGGGGTTGAGTCTCATAAAGGGGGCAATGATGGGAGGGGAGATTTCCCTATCACAACTGACCTGCACTTGTTCCTGCGATGTAGTAACCTTATTGCGATGTTTATTGCATCATGTGAATGCGAGAAGTAAGTTGCAACCTTTTGCACAGCTTTAAAGACACAATTGAAAAGGCTTTCATTTTGGTGCAAAAGACCTGTGCAATTATCATCTGTAAATTTATTGCATGAGTAAAAAACCCTCGCTAACCCTATATTACATCAGTTAGCACAGGTTTTGCATTTATTTTAACCCTTAGCATGGGATATTGCATCTCCCTGTAAGAGGGCAAGCGTGCTCTGTAATGACTATGAGCTAGCACTGGGGAGCACACCTAACTGCACACTGCAGAAGAGTTTATTATAATAAGGCACTTGTTTGATAGCTAAAAAGATGCTTCAGATTTGACAACTAAAGAAAAAGGGGACAGATCAATGAAAAATGGTACAGTGGTGGTTGGGAAGAATTATAGTTTCCAGCAATGGGCATTTAAAAAAAATATTTTTCCTAGTTTAGATACTATTAAACAGAAACTGCCCTTTATGTTGTGATTTCCTGTTAATTAAACAGTAAATAAAAACTAACAAAAATATAACCATCTGATCTTGCTTTCTTGACTGCTGAATCAATTTGTGACTGATTTGATGAAAGTGATAAATTGAAATATAATATTGGTCTGTGTATGACTAGCTTAACTGTATAAATCATGAAATCAGCCACTCAACTCCAGTAAATGTAAAATATATTTATTATACTGTAAATTAAATGTAAAAGATGGCTGAAAGCCTTTAAAGGGCACGTCCAACCCCAAAACTATAATTTAACCCACTAATGGCCCCACTGTGTAGTGTAATAAAAGCCTTACCATACATCCCAGCTCCAAATGGCTGCCTTGCTATTCCCCTCCAAAGTTCAGAAAACTGGCCACCAGGAGCCTAGCAGAGACCATATAGGACTCTGCCTCCTGTCTCTCCTCCGGGAGAATTTGCACATGCTCAGTGCAGCTCTCCCTCTCCCCCCCTCTCCCTCCCTCTCCCCCCCTCTCCCTCCCTCTCCCATTCGTTTTGCTCTCCCCCCTAGTGTAAATTCCCTTTGGTATAGTGTAGGTCTCCCTCCCCCAGCCCTAACTGCTATAATACTTTTGTCAGAAACTCCCCCAAACTCTACTTAACTTACCTCTCCCCCCGGCATTCTCCACTGCTGGCAGCCGCGTCTGTGATTGGCTAACTCTCAGACAATCATGGAGACGGCTGCCGGTTCAGCCCCCTGCTTGCAGTTTCATGCAAGCAGAGGGCCAGGACTGTGCGTCGGAGGAAAGAGGTAAGGTAAGTAATGATCTGGGGAGTTTCTGACATAGCGGTTGGGGCTGGGGGAGGGAGCCCTACTATATAACAAAAGTAAGAAAAAGGGGTGGACATGCCCTTTAAAGGGCATGTCCAATCTAAATAAAAACTTTTGATAAAATGTAGGTTACCCCTGCCCACCCTCAACCACTATATTAGTGTCTTAAAATAAAATCTAGAACTTTATTTACATGCCTTCATTCCCCTGGCACTCTGATCTGCAAGCAGTGGGCCGGACCCGCAGCCGCATGAGAGACAGCTGTCAATGCTGCTGTCAATGAAGAGCGCCACTGGAATGAAGGACTGTAAGTAGAGTTCTAATCTTTTTTTAGTATCCAATAAAGCAGCCTATTTACACTAGGTGGAAGGTCTGCAACAGATGGATCCGGATGGTGGGAGGGAGGGGAGGAAAGGGCTTCCCTGTGCATGTTACACTACCTCCTGGGGGCGAAGAGGTAAAAAACATTGGACAGGAAGACAGCTCCTATTTTTCAGTTTCCTGGACTTTGGACAAGCACTGCAGGAGACCCATAAGGAGCAGAGATGTAAGGTAAGGATTTTTTAACACTATACATTGCAGTGGGTTAAATTTTAGTTTTGGGCGTGGACATGCCCTTTAATACAGAGAGGATTTCAAATGCAGAAAGGACAATTTAACTATTTTTATTTGTATTGTTAAAGAAATATCACAAAAATAAAATATATGTATTAATCCAAACATAAGCTTAAAAAAAAATCAGGTGGAAACACATGTGACAAGTTATGTGCATGAGTTAGTGATAAAAGTCAATAACATACAAAAAGGGAATTCATATTTCTAGGCTTAAAAGGTATGTCCACCCCCAAACTAAATTTTGATATGTTGCAGGGAATTGCTATAAACCTCAACCTCGTATGGTTTATAGCACTCACAGGCGTCCCCAAATGTACTTACCAGCCCTCGTTACCCTGCTGCTTTCTGCTTAACTTCTGTGTCTTTCCGTGCATGGGAGTAAAGCAGGAGGGGCTCAACATATCAAATTTAGTTTGGGGGTAGACATACCCTTTAAATTCATATTTTAATTATCAGAATCAGATTAACATCACAAGAAATCAATCGATGTTTTAATAGAACCTTCCCTTTTAATGGAAATTTTATTAAAATACAAAATATGACCATATGTATGTGTAATATGGAAATACAGCAGTCTGACTATTACTGTATAGCGACATCATTGTTTTCAATATCTTCACATGTGAATAAGAAATGTTTTTGTAATGCAGCTAATCTGAAAATTAACTTCCGTATGTAACATAGTGGTAGAAGAGACTGAAGCTATGTACACACATTAGATACAATACACCGTATGTAACCTAGTGGAAAAAGACTGAAGCTATGTACACACTTAGATACAATACCGTATAACCTAGTGGAAGAAAGACTGAAGCTATTACACACATTAGATACAATACTGTATGTAACCTATTGGAAGAAGAGACTGAAGCTATGTACACACATTAGATACAAACTGTATTAACCTAGTGGTAGAAAGACTGAAGCTATTTACACACATTAGATACAATACGTATTAACCTAGTGGAGAAAGACGAAGCTATGTTCGCACATTAGATACAATACCGTATGTACCTATTGGAAAAAAGACTGAAGCTATGTACACACATTAGATACAATCCGTATGTACCTGTGGGGAGAGAGACTGAAGCTATGTACACACATTAGATACAATACCGTATGTAACCTAGTGGAGAAGAGACTGAAGCTATGTACACACATTAGATACAATACCGTAGGTAACCTAGTGAAGAAGAGACTGAAGCTATGTACACACATTAGATACAATACCGTATGTAACCTAGTGAAAAGAGACTGAAGCTATGTACACACATTAAGATACAACCGTATGTAACCTATGGAAGAAAGACTGAAGCTATGTACACACATTAGATACAATACCGTATGTAACCTAGTGGAAGAAGAGACTGAAGCTATGTACACACATTAGATACAATACCGTATGTAACCTAGTGGAAGAAGACTGAAGCTATGTACCACATTAGATCCAATACCGTATGTAACCTAGTGGAAGAGAGACTGAAGCTATGTACACACATTAGATACAATACCGTATGTAACCTAGTGGAAGAAGAGACTGAAGCTATGTCACACATTAGATACAATACAGTATGTAACCTAGTGGTAGAAGAGACTGAACTATGTACACACATTAGATACAATACCGTATGTAACCTAGTGGAGAGATACTGAAGCTATGTACACACATTAGATACAATACCGTATGTAACCTAGTGGAAGAAGAGACTGAAGCTATGTACACCATTAGATACAATACCGTATGTAACCTAGTGAAGAAGAGACTGAAGCTATGTACACACATTAGATACAATAACCGTATGTAACCTAGTGAGAAGAGACTGAAGCTATGTACCACACATTGATAACATACCGTAAGTAACCTAGTGGAAGAAGAGACTGAAGCTATGTACACACTTAGATACAATACCGTATGTAACCTAGTGGAAAAAAGAACTGAAGCTATGTACACACATTAGATACAATACCGTATGTAACCTATGTGAAGAGAGACTGAAGCTATGTACACACATTAGATACAATCCCGTATGTAACCTAGTGGTAGAAGAGAACTGAAGCTATGTACACCCTTAGATACTACCGTATGTAACCTAGTGGAAGAAGAGACTGAAGCTATGTACACACATTAGATACAATACCGTATGTAACCTAGTGGAAGAAGAGACTGAAGCTATGTACCACCTTAGATACAATACCGTATGTAACCTAGTGGAAGAAAAGACTGAAGCTATGTACACACATTAGATACAATACCGTATGTACCCTAGTGGAAGAAGAGACTGAAGCTATGACACACATTAGTACAATACCTATGTAACCTAGTGGAAGAAGAGACTGAAGCTATGTACACACATTAATCTGTGGCAATTATGTACCCTGGAGATCCCAATTGCATATCACAGCCAGGTTTTAAGGTGTGATTAGATAGTGGCTAAGAGTGTTTATAAGGAACGCCCAGAGTAGGTGTTAAAAACAGCATGTAACAGGCAGACAGTTGGTGTCGAACCCCCCCACCTCTATTTAGGCTTGGTTTCTTTATTTTCACATAAATGGCCTCCTTACACCTCTCTTGAACCAGTCACGTTCCTTCGCCAGTATGTTAACATTACAATCTTCAAAGGTATGTCCTTTATCCTTAAGTGCAGATACACGCTGAGTCCTGACCCAGGAATTGGCTCTCTTGCTGGGGCCATACGTTGATGCAGTTGCTGTTTGGTCTCCCCCACATACAAATCAGAGCATTCTTCACGCACTGCACCCGCATATATGATGTCGCTTTTCTTGTGTTTTGGTATTGGGTCTTTTGGATGTACCAATTGCTCCTCAGCGTGTTGCTGGTTTAAAGCGACAGGGATACGATGTTTTTTGAAAATTCTTCTTAATTTCTCGGAGGCCCCTGCTACATATGGGATGACCATGTTCTTCCTCTTGTCTTGCTTTTCCCCTTCACTGTTGGTATTTGTGTTCTTTTTCTTTCCTTCTACTTCTTTTGACAAAGGCCCAGTCTGGATCTCCCAGTTTTAAGGGCTCCTCTGAGATGTTTCATTTCTTTACCTCTCGCCTCTGTGCTGTGGGATGTTCTCGGCTCTGTGTTGCAGGGTTCTGATGACACCCAGCTTGTGATCTAAGGGTGGTGGGAGTCAAACATCAAATACTGATCGTGTGTGTTTGTTTTCTGTAAACCTCACTTCCAGTTTCCCATTTTTCCTTAACTTCTACCAGCAGTCCAAGAAGCAGTTTGTTGTTTTGTACCTCTTCCTTGTGAATTTAATGTTTTGGTCTACCGCATTAATGTGTTCTGTGAAAGCTGTACTTCCTTCTGTGGATTTTAACCCAGGTGTCATCAACATATCTGAACCAGTGGCTGGTGCTAAGCCCTTAAAGGTATTAAGCGCCTGTGTTTTCTACCTCCTCCATGTAAAGTTTGGCCACAATAGGTGAACTGGAGATCCCATAGCACATCATGTTTTTGCTTATAGAACTTATCCCTGTGTTTGAAATAGGTGGTATTCAGGCACAAGTCCAACAGGAACATACTTGTTCTGGGTTGAGATCAGTTTCTGCCTGGTAAGAGTGCTGTCCACTATTTCAAATACAGGATAAGTTCTTATACAAAAACATGGATGTGCTATGGGATCTCCAGTTTCACCTATTGTGGCCACCTTTACAGGAGGAGAGTAGAAACCAGGCGCTTAATACCTTTAAGGGTTAGCACCCAGCCACTGGTTCAGATAGTTGATGACACCTGGGTTAAAATCCACCAGAAGGAAGTACAAGCTTTCACAGAACACATTAATGCGGTAGACCAAACATTAATTCACAAGGAATAGAGTACAAAACAACAACTGCTTTCTTGGACTGCTGGTAGAAGTTAAGGAAAATGGTAAACTGGAAGTAGAGGTTTACAGAAAACCAACACACACCGATCAGTATTTGATGTTTGACTCCCCCCCCTTTAGATCACAAGCTGGGTGTCCATCAGAACCCTGCAACACGAGCCGAAACATCCCCACTAGCACAGAGGCGAAGGCTAAGAAATGAAACATCTCAGAGGACCCTTAAAACTTGTGGATATCCAACTGGGCCTTTGTCAAAAGAAGTAAGGAAAGAAAAGAACACAATACCAACATTGAAGGGAAAGCAAGCAAAGGAAGAACATGCTCATCCCATATGTACAGGGTCTCCGAAAATTAGAAGAATTTTCAAAAAACATCGTATCCCTGTCTGCTTTAAACCGAGCACACGCTGAGGCACAATTGGTACATCCAAAGACCCATACCAAAACACAAGAAAAGCGACATCATATATTGCGTGCAGTGCAGTGAAGAATGCTCTGATTTTGTATGTGGGGGAGACCAAACAGCAACTGCATCAACGTTGGCCCAGCACAGAAGAGCCAATTCCTCGGTCAGGACTCACCGTGATCTGCATCTTTAAGGATGAAAGGACATACCTTTGAAGATTGTAATGTTAACATACTGGCGAAGGAAACGTGACGGTTCAAGAGAGGTGTTAAGGAGGCCATTTATTGAATAAAGAAACCAAGCCTAAATAGAGGTGGGGGGGTTCGACACCAACTGTCTGCCATGTACAATGCTGTTTAACACCTTACTCTGGGCGTTCTATAACACCTCTTACCACTATCTAACACACCCTTACCCACCTGGCTGTGAATGCTAATTGGGATTCTCCAGGGTACATAATTGCCACAGATTCTTGTACAAGTCATTCTGAATTGAGAAAGCCAGTCGGATGACTAGCGAAACGTCTTCAAGAACTACATTTCAAGTCCAGTTGATCTTAATTGATACAACAGATATAGATACATACCGTATGTAACCTAGTGGAGAAGAGGCCTGAAGCTATGTACAAACTTAGATACCATACCGTATGGTAACCTATGGTAGAAAAGGCTGAGCTATGTACACACACTTAGATACAATACCGTATGTAACCTATGGAAGAGGCTGAAGCTATGTACCACATTAGATACAATACCGTATGTAACCTAGGTAGAAAAGACTAAGCTATGTACACACATTAGATACAATACCGTATGTAACCTCGTGGCTTAGTGTTAGAAAAGACTGTAAGCTATGTACACACTTAGATCAATACCGACGTATGTAACAGTGGAAGAAGAGACTGAAGCTATGTACACACATTAGATACAATACCGTATGTAACCTATGGGAAGAGACTGACTCTATGTACACACTAGATACAATACCGTATGTAACCTAGTGGAAGAAGAGACTGAAGCTATGTACACACATTAGATACAATACCGTATGTAACCTAGTGGAAGAAGAGACTGAAGCTATGTACACACATTAGATACCATACCATATGTAACCTAGTGGTAGAAGAGACTGAAGCTATGTACACACATTAGATACAATACCGTATGTAACCTAGTGGTAGAAGAGACTAAAGCTATGTACACACATTAGATACAATACCGTATGTAACCTAGTGGAAGAAGAGACTGAAGCTATGTACACACATTAGATACAATACCGTATGTAACCTAGTGGAAGAAGAGACTGAAGCTATGTACACACATTAGATACAATACCGTATGTAACCTAGTGGAAGAAGAGACGGAAGCTATGTACACATAGATACAATACCGTTGTAACCTAGTGGAGAAGAGACTGAAGCTATGTACACACATTAGATACAATACCGTATGTAACCTAGTGGAGAAGAGACTGAACTATGTACACACATTAGATACAATACCGTATGTAACCTAGTGGAAGAAGAGACTGAAGCTATGTACACACTTAGATGACAATTAGATACAATACCGTATGTAACCTAGTGGAAGAAGAGACTGAACTATGTACACACATTAATACATACCGTATGTAACCTAGTGGGAAGAAGAGACTGAAGCTATTACACACATTAGATACATACCGTATGTAACCTAGTGGAAAGAAGAACTGAAGCTATGTACAAATTAGATACAATACCGTATGTAACCTAGTGGAAGAAGAGACTGAAGCTATGTACACACCATTGATACAATACCGTATGTAACCTAGTGGAAGAAAGACTGAAGCTATGTACACACATTAGATACAATACCGTATGTAACCTAGTGGAAGAAGAGATGAAGCTATGTACACACATTAGATACAATACCGTATTAACACTGTGGAGAAGAGACTGAAGCTATGTACACATTAGATACAAACATACGCGATGTAACCTAGTGGAAGAAGAGACTGAAGCTATGTACACACATTAGATACAATACGTTGTAACCTAGTGGAAGAAGAGACTGAAGCTATGTACACACATTAGATACAATACCGTATGTAACCTAGTGGAAGAAGAGACTGAAGCTATGTAACACACATTAGATACAATACCGTATGTAACCTAGTGGAGAAGAGACTGAAGCTATGTACACACATTAGATACAATACCGTATGTAACCTAGTGGAAGAAGAGACTGAAGCTATGTACACATTAGAATACAATACCGTATGTAACCTAGTGGAAGAAGAGACTGAGCTATGTACACACATTAGATACAATACCGTATGTAACCTAGTGGAAGAAGAAGCTGAAGCTATGTACACACATTAGATACAATACCGTATGTAACCTAGTGGAAGAAAGAGACTGAACGTATGTACAACACATTAGATACAATCCGTATGTAACCTAGTGGAAGAAGAGACTGAAGCTATGTACACACATTAGATACAATACCGTATGTAACCTAGTGAAGAAGAAGAACTGAGCTATGTACACACATTAGATACAATACCGTATGTAAACCTAGTGGAAGAAGAGACTGAAGCGATGTACACACATTAGATCATTTTGAGAAGATTGAAAAAAGAAAGAATCATCATTTTTTAATTAGGAGATCTGCAAGTATAAAAGTTTAACAACACTGGGTTATTAAGATTGTTTGGCTTGTATTCCCAGGCAACTATTCGCCACTAGCGAGTGGTCGGCGGGGACGAATCATTGTCGGTGGTGGAAAATGTAGCTGTATTTGTGTCACCAGCCTAATGCTGACCATACACTAGGTAGACAAACAATCTATCTAATATCTAAGTAGTGTATGGGCACCTTAGACTGTTCTGGCTGCTCAGTTAAGACCCCATGCATGGCATTGTTCTTCTGATCAATTCAAAGAATTATATCTCAATGTCGTATTATCGAGGTATTTTACTGTGTTTTGATCACGTTTTTGATTGGCAAAAACGTGATCAACCTCAGTGACCAGAACGAATCTTCCATAGTTTTCAAGCTGGAAATCTTCGGGAGATCAATGGTGCAAGGTGGGGAATTTTTCATTTTGGATGATCGAAAATCCTTTCTGTAAAACATTGGGTCGTGTATGGCTCCCTTTAGAACAATTGGTCAATAGCAAATTGGCAGACAGATTAGCCAATGATGCAAAGAAAATAATATAGCACAGCTGACCAGAGAGAGATGATACTGGGCAAATTATCAGCTGCAATTTCCGATCTGACCATAGTCAGTAGAGAAGAAAGGAATACATTTCATAAGTTAAAATATTAAAGAGTCTTCACAAAGGGAAATCAATAATATGTCATAATATATATTTATTCAATATTTATGTATTCAATTTGGCTTGAAAAAGTTCCAGTCCTATTTTTTTCTTCTTCTTCTCTTTTATTCACACCCATTTTGAAATGTATTTCTCCCTTTGTGGTATCTTTCTAGCTAGGAATCCAAAGGAATCAGTTCCATTTTATCTGAATTTCCGGACATCTTCTCCATTCCTCAAAGCTGATTATTACTTCACTTGATTACATTCACCTGTGTTCACATATGAATCACGGAGGATTAATCAGATTAATTCTCTCTTGTTACATACAGCTGATTGGATCTTATTCTAAGGAGTCCTCTGACGCAAACCATTTCACAACAAAAGTCCTAATATTACAAAAAGTACAGAGCAAAGTTTGAACTTGACTGGATCCTGTCAGTTATTTTACAATTATTTTTCCCAGTATGAGTCTTATGTATTTGTTATAATACAGCACTGTGCAGTATGTAAATAATATAAACATACTGCTAAGTTTCTGATCCACAATATGCATTGTGAGGACTGACTTTGTGGTAGCTGATACAGTTGGCTTTATAAACAATCTTCAAAAATGCATGCACACCACTGAATGAAAGCTGGATTGCTAGAGGTTAAGTGTCTACTATCTTCCCGCAAACTGAATAAAATAACTTGTAATGAATGCACGGTGTGCAGCAATCCCTACACATGTATCATTATACCACCACCCATAGCAGTCACTGCAATAGAGACCATTAGGGATTATTGGCTTCATTCAAAATCCACAGGTAAAAACTGTCTCTTTAACTGTGACACACCAGTTCCCATCAGCCCTACTTCTCTTTACAGCTTCCAGCAAAATCCGTAAGCCGTTGGGTGTTACAGTTCAGCAATAGTTGGACAGGTTAGATATCTCTAAGTTAGAGAGTTTTTATTTTCTCTTAGTAAGCAGAAAAACTTTGTTGAACGGGCCGGAAAAGAGACAGGCTGGTTAATAATTGTGCGAACAGTCTTGAGTGTTTGCCAGAAAGAACAAAAGCTTAATTTTGCATTGAAATATAACAGGAAATGTCTGTTTTGAATATTAACTATTGAAATATTTCATGGAAGTTGTTCGTTGATCCAGTTTGCTGCATTGGCACACTTCTTAGTTCGGATTTCTCATGAGCAGTTCTTAAAAGAATGCCCTAAAGAAGAAATAAGTTCAAGAAAGAAAGACTGAGATACATTTTAATATAATAATTTTCCAAGCATAAAATAGGGAATCTAAGCCAGTAATCTAGGATAGTGTGAATATTCCCTTCTCTCAATGTAGTTTAGGAACAGTCACCGGAACGCCGCAGGTACACCAGAAGTTGGGTCAGTAGTTCAGTTAAAGGCAACTGTGGTCTCCAAACAGTTAGGGTTAAAAAAAGCCTGTAGTATTTTCTTTATAATAAGCCGACGATCACAGTCATCTCGGCTTCACTCTGTGAGAAAATGATAAAGGTGAATGTTCAAACTTCCTGCTTCCAGTAGGTTGAGTGACATCACCTGACCACTGCTAGCCCTCTCGCCCTGGGAAAAGAGGAAGTACCTGGGGGAAAAAATTGACAGTTGAGAGGGGAGCCTATTAATGCAGATAGGGTGGTCACATGACTTCAAGCTGGTCACATGGCTGAAAACAGGAAGTGTTCATGCAGGAAGTACTATTTCTGAACCTTTCCAGCAAGGTTCCAGCAACATCTAGAGATATGATATAGGTTTTATTTTGTAGATAAGATGGAAGGCAATTTATAATTATTACTAGTTTGGAAGAATTGGAGACCACAGTTACCCTTTAAACATTGGGCCGTACCAATCCATATGTGGAATCGGGGATAGGTATTACTTTAGGAAAGTTCTGAGTATGTGGTGAATAACGTTTCATGTATTTAGGTGTCAAGGTTTTCTATTGCGGGCGAGTAGAAAAGGGTACAGAGGGTATTCCTGACAGGTACCCCTACCTAGTGGTATTGATGCGGAGTGAGATTTGGTAAGTAAAATACAGCAGTGGTTGGCATAAAGTATTTGATCCCACTGAACAAATGGGGCCCAAAGAGTCAAGAATTTCCCACAGACAGGGCTATTCGAAAGAATCAAAAGCTTAGCATGCATCGAACTAGATCATTGTTTTATGGCCTGAGAGATGGTCCATCTGTGTCTGAATAAGGGCTCTTCGGATATTGAGTGTAGTTGATTTCCCTGGCATTAAACCTGTATGTTCAGGGCATATAAGTTCCAGGATGACAGTGTGAAGTCTGCCAGTATTTTTGATAAAATTTTGTAATTATTTTTAAGGAGGGAGATGGGGCAGTAAGAACCCAATCTGTGGGATCTTTTCCAGATTCCAGCAAAAACATAAGAGTTGCCTCGTACATGGTGGTAGGTATGTCCTGTGTCTAGTGCAGCTCTATCTGTGATGAGAAGGTGTGCTAGATCAGGAGGGGATCTTTTGTAAATTTCAATGGGTAATCCATCTGGTCCTGGGGCCTTGTTTGTGGCCATGTCTTGTATCAACTTTAAGATATCCTCTAAGGTATATTATCAGTGAGGGATTGTCTATGAGTCAATTTCAACTGTGGAAATGTGGATCTATAGGTAGTCACATAGATTGTGGGTCTGCATCCAGGTGTGATGTATACAGATCTTCAATTTGGCTGAGTGATTACCTTAATCAAAGAACTTCTGACTTGATACAAAATCAGGGCTTTTTCTTGTAGAAGTGAGGTATAAAAATGCTGCTGAAAAAACCAGGTATTCTAAGTTTCTTGGGGTGGTAGTATAAATATGTTTAAGCTTTAGTTAATCTATGTCAGCCATATGTCTATCTAGTCCAGGGTGTCTATCATAGTAACTAGGGAGTATGGGTGGGGGATCGACAGTGCTTGTTCATTGTGTTTTGGTAGTGGGCAAGGTCCATAGTGGAGTTCATAAGCATGTTAAAACCCCCATGTAGATGAGAAGCCTCCAGGTATTTCAATAAAAGGATGTAAGTGAGGAATAATATATGTGGTAGCTGGCGGGGATGGTATATTCCCATGATTAAATGTATGGGTCCTAATATATAATAGCAAAACAAATATAGTGGCCTGCGGGTCCACAGGAGTTTCTAGTATTTTACATCGTTATGTGGAACAGGTTATGAAGGAACCCCCTCCGAAATATGTGGAATGTACTGTATACTATGGAAGGATCAACCCACCCCAGCAAGTAGGCTCACAGTTTGGCAGATTAGCTGCATTTCCTGTAGACAATTACATAAGGGGAGTGTCTTTGAATGAAAGAGAAGGTATGGAGTCAATTTATGGAGAATTTAGGTCCCATGCATTCCGCAATAGTAATGTGAGTGAAAAGGGTGGACTACCCATTCAGGGTCCTATCCCCCAGATTCAGTGATCACCAGAAATAAAATCTATTGCTATATAATATAAATATATATATATACTAATATATAAACATTGATAAACAGTACATTTCACAAGTTAATATGCAAGTAAGTTAGCTTGCAAAAAAAAATGTGGGGTTAGCATAGATCAAGTATTGGTGTTAAGACTTTGCATTGCCACTACTCAAGAATAGTTAGGAGGAGACCTAAACTATATATGTGTCTTGATGATGGAGAGGAAGCCCCCACTAGAATTAGTACAAAAGCTATACACCTGGGAAAACTGCTAAAATCTAAAATAGATTTAGAACTATAAATATAGATATAGATTTCCATTATTTTGGCCCAAAGGGGAGTCGAGATGCTACAGGAGTTTGATTATACCTGAAATATGATGCAAGTAATTAACTATAGATCCTGTGATTAATGTAGTCTATAGAGTATGCCCATATGAGTGTAATGCATATTGAGTGTAATGAATATTGCAGTTTACAAGATTCTATGAAGTGGCCCATATTTGTGAATATGCTATAATATGCATGTTTATTAAATTATATTTATTACTAATTGGTCCACGTCTGTAGCTCTCTTTATTAACATTATGCATGGATATCCAGGCAAACAGACATGCATGAGGGTAACAAGATATTTGCTGTTTGGTGGACACAGTAGTAAACAGAAATAGCAACTTATCACCTTTAACTGAGCCTAACATTTTTTAACTTTTCTTTTTTACTATCACTTTATTTGCTTTCTTCCTAACTCTAAACTTTTCAGTACTTAACCTGCACCTTCTAGCAACTTTGGACTTTGTTCCTACAACTAAACTAAACTTACTTTTTTTCTCAAACTTTTTCTTAACTTATAACTCTTTTGATACGTTCTACACTTTAAACGTCTATTCTTTACTCACTCGTCTTACTAACTTCGTCTACTTAAAACTCACTACTTAACTAACTCTCTCAAACTTAACTTACTTTCAACACTAGCAACTTTCTTTCTTACAACTAACTAAACTACTACATACTTTACTTACTCTCTTCCTAACTTTTGTACTCTACTCTTACTCAACTACCTTTACTCTACGACGGACTAACTAACGAGCACTGTACGGCTTACTCTGAACTACGACGACTGAACGGGAACGGGAGGAGCCGCAACGCAAACCTGGCTAACTCACGACGAACGTGACTAACGCGGGCTTAACTACGACTAGACTTACGCAGACGTAACTTACGGTCAACTCGAACTTCGGACTCGATACTGGACGACCGCGGTAACTCAACCGTAACACTACTAACTAAACTTCGTGGGGGGTTTCGGAACTGTACGTCTACTCTACTAGCACTACGGGGAAACGAACTGTGAACTCTGTCACGCTAAGTTCTAGTGCGGTGACTGTAGGTGTAACGTCGGACCGGGACTACACTGACCGTAAACTTCTCTAAACTCCTTGACTTGTCTGGGGGTGCTACTGTTGCTACTACTAACGAAACGGACGAACTCTTTTCTCAACTCTGGAACGATAGCAACGTCTGCGCAACTGGGAAGCAACGACTGTGTACTTCCCCACCAACTACTTCGGACACCGGGACTGTACGCGGGTCTCGTTTGGGACTAACTGAACTCTACGACGGTACGCCGTGTAACTTCACTTCTCGTGTTCTCAACGCGTCAGACACGAAGGAACGCAACGGCACGCTTGAGTAACTTACTACGGGGACGATGGAACCGTGACGACGTACTGTGACACTACAACTCTGATCGACGGACTACGGGAACTCGGCACGGGACTCTACTGAACTCTCGTTTAACGCTTTACGGCTACGGAACGACGCACTCTAACGAACTTTACGCTGTTGAGGACGTACGCGCAACGAACGACTACTTCAAACTAACGGACTCTACGTCTCTAACCTCGAACGAAACTACTTTTTACGGTTACACGGGGACGGCACTTACGGTCAGACACGTTTACGACGTGGACGAAACGACGACCAACGGCTGGTACAATCTTCGTGAACGGAGTCAACGGACTAACGGGCGACTCCTTACGCGCAGCAACTGAACGACGCGACAGTTCTGACTACGCACGGTACTGACGGTACGTCGGGCTTGCTCTCTTATAACTACAAACATTCTCTCGGACGGACTCAACGTGGTGCGTGAACGTACGGTATAGCACCTTATAACTACTACTCTAACTTGTTTTAAACTTCGCTACTGACTCTACTCTTTACTCTACTAAACTCTACTTTTAGAGCAACTCTTTTACTAAAACCTACTTTTACTGTTCTCTCTACTACTAACTTTTACTACAACGTTCGAGGGATTCCCGAATGTACCTATACATCGAGGGTTATTGAATCGATATATCTTTCGAAGCGATCGTTCACGTTCGAGGGGTTAGCGATGTTATAGAATTCAACCGATGTTGTTGAACGATCTTTCCTTACGAGGTTACCGAAATCGATCTTACTGTCAGAGGTTACCGAGATCGCGGCTGCTTTCTTTCGCGGGTTCCACGATGCTGCACTTTCCAGGGTTACGAAATCGCTCCTGTTTTCGAGGGTTTACCGAACTCAGGACCTTCCTCTTTCCGGAATCACCGAAATCGTCTTGTATTTTCATCACAGGATATACCGAATCGGCGTTCTGCGTTCTTGGAATATTACTTTTTTGGCAGCTTTGTTCCTGTTTAAATTACAACACACACCTACAACATAAAACCCTGGATTACTGTTTCACAGATGCCCAGCATGAGAGTTGGCATCGCTTCTGGTTGGCCTGTCCTGGCCAGGAACCCTTTCATTCTTTCTAGGAGAGTAGACCGGCTGGTCACCCGCTTACATCATTGAAGTCGTCTCTCGGCTCATATTGTGCGCTTACTATTATGACACTGTTTGCAGCGGTAAGCTGCTAAACGACAGTGATCGTGACCCCCGAGTTACCATTTCCAGCTGCAAGCGGTAATGTTTGACTTAAGTACAAAGTCCATTGGCGCCAGCTATGTCGCGGAGATAGCCCAATCGACAGCAGCGCAAGGCATGTATCCAATGTTTAAGTAGCCATTTATCCTTGTTTCCCTTGCATTTGGATTGTTATATCGACAGTTTCTATATGAAACTAATTTCATTGCGTCCTTTGCGTTCGCATGCGCTTCTGCTTCAACCATTTTTTTTGTGCAGTGCACATGTCGTTTCCATAATCGCAAAAAGGCGAAAACGTTCATGCAGACAAAACACAGAACTGCGCAAGAATCGCGCAACACCCGTTGTGCGATAACGCTCGCATTTTGTGCGCGATTCCTTTGCGTTGGCAGTGTGGGCCTCACCTTAGTGTTGTGAATAAACTGGTCTTGTTTGATGTGATGTTGATATTTCCCATTATGGATGTTCCGATCGCAAGGAATTTTTGCATTCCCGTAATTTCCTCAATATTTAAAATCGCAGGTGTAATGTTAAAAAACACGTTTCAATGTAGCCGAGCCCCGTTTGTTATATAAATTTTTTTTATAAAATATATCACTTTTAATTTCATCAAAATTGTCAAAGAAAGTTTTGTTTTTAGTTTTACATATTGTGTACGCCCTGTCTTATTAGCTATTAATGGTAATGATTTTAGTTAATGTCTTAGTGGCGTGTTAACGAGTCGAGTAAGCTGTCGCTAACAATCATGAACTCACCATTAAACTGTATTTTAATTTTTATATGATCTTACAGAAATGGAAGCTGCCGCCCTGGCTCGCCTCCTATCCCCACACACCCACTTGGACGACGGCTGCCAGGATGGAGAGGGCCTGCGGCAATGGCCCGCAAAGTCTCGCCGATGGAGAGGGAGATTTATTTCCCTTAAAGGAAAAGTTTATTACATTTTTTTTTTTGTTTGTTGTTATGTCTTTCTTTTTCTCTTCTCTCTCTATCCTTCTATCATATTCTCTCTCTATCACCCCACCTTTTCTCAACCCTTTCCCCCATGTTGTCTTTCCCTTTACCCCCCCCCCCGGAACCCAACACGAACAAGTTTTCATTGTTTAAGGAAAGTGGGTGTGGGGTACCATTTTTTACTACAGCACCAACAGAGTACAGGGACAGGCCCAGTGTAGTACAGGAGCAGGCCCACGTTGTAGTACAGGAGCGGCCCAGTGTAGTATAGGAGACGGACCAGTGTATCAGATCAAGGGACCCAGTGTAAGTACAGGAGCCTGGCCGCATATAGTACAGAGCAGGCCCAGAAGTAATACAGGAGCAGCGGCCCACTGTAGTTTGGTTACCCATTTGTTGTGTGAGACAGGACAGGCTTTGCCTTGGTAAATAAGACCCAATGCCTTAAGTATCAACTCTACCTAGGGTATTCATAGTGCAAGGGGAAGTGAGTATGGGTGAACGGTCCTTTGAAGTGTCACAAGCGGCCCACAGTGTCTTAGCATTGTGGATGAGCCATGTAGGCAGCCAGAAAGGAATGTAGACTGTGTGTTTAGGGCCAGGCAGGTAGAAAACATTGCCACAGATGTACTGGCGCATCTGTATAATGGTCAGATAAGTACCACCACAAGGGTGAAACATTTGTATCCCCTGGCAGGAATTGCCACCCAGGTACAAACATTAGCCACAGAGTAGCTGGGTTTAAAACTTTGGCATGGCCAAGCAGGATTGACCCACAGTAGAAAACATTAGCCACAGAGTAGCTGGTGCAGCTGCATAACATGTTCAGATAAGGTGACCACCCACAAGGTGTAAAACATTTGGCATGGGCACAGGCAGTATTGACTCACAGGTAAACAATCACCCACAGAGCAGCTGTTCTTACTGTGACCATGAAAGATTACTTTAGTATAGCTTATCAGCCATGATATAAGCACACAACATAACTGGACCCTACACTGGAAAAATTAACCATTACACAGCTTAAATGAGGTAGACGATGGTAGGCCATACATGACCCTACCAAATAGAAAAATTAGCCACTTGCCCAGATGAGCTGACATTAGCTAGGCTCAAGGTGAACATTGAGGCAGTGGGAAGGACAGTAATCGGTAGCAAGGGGCAACAGGCCTTCAGTGACAGACATCACAACTGGGATGCTGTACTGAGAGTGATCCACGCCTCATTCATCTTATGAATCAACGGTCAACATCTCTAGAGAGACGATTCCTCCTCTCTGTAACAACACCCCCCTGCTGCACTGAGGTCCCTCTCCGAAAGGACCTTGATGTTGGGCAGGACAGGACCTCATGGCATACTGTGTCACTCAGGCCAGATATCAAGCCTAGCCACCCAATTATTCCATGGATCCTCAGTCTCTGAGAGTCTACACCGCCCTGGATCCGATGTAGTCAGTGAACCTGGCGACTGAGGTATTGCCTTTGGAGCTGCCAGTAATGGTCCTTGCAACTGCGGCTGGAGAATAGTCGAAGTTGGCCGTGAGACCCGCCTCCGTACTGCTCCTCTCTCAGGCTCAGGGGGACGTGAGCCCTGTGCACCCCACATCAGGTGCTGTCGGCCTGCTATCATGGGAAGGCAGAACAGAGGTACGCAAACAGCAACCCTCATAGTTCTGCATTCTCCCTTCCCCTCTAATGCGGGATAGACTCAGACATTTTACCCTTGTAGCGGGGATCTACAAGGGTGGCCACCCAGTAATGCTCCTTCTCCTCCTTGATGGCCTTAATTCCGGGGTCCTTGCGCAGGCATTGCAACATAAAGGAGCACATGTGACGCAAATTGCCTGCCTCAGAGGACCCCATGTCCTCTGTGCACTGAGGACTACATTGTCGCTATTCAACACTCTCCCCACCACGGATGGGCATGTGTACTTGGGAGGTGGAAGTGTCCCCCTAGAAAACGCCCCCCCTTTCCACTGGTTCCAGGTCAAACAAAATCCTCCGCCACCTCATCATCAGACGGCTGCTTGTACCGTGATCCCTGGGCTCAGAAAGAGCCACGGTATCGTCATCCTCCTCTTCACGTAGCTGCTGCTCTGCGGCTAGTGCCCTGTCAAGGATGCCGCGTAGCGTGTGCTCAGGAGGAACATCCAGAAGATGGTATCCGATGGTGGCTCATCATCACACGGCTTACCATCCTGGTGGCCTCCTCAAATGGCACAAGCACACGCAAGCATCCCTAAGCAGCCGCCACTCTGCCTGGGTAACAGGAAACCAGGTCCCCAGAGCCTGTCTTGTACTGTATGGTACAAATAGTTCATGATGGCTCGCCTTTGCTGGAGCAGTTTCAGCATCATTTATGAGACTAGAGTTCCAGTGGGTGGGGTGTGTCACATATAAAGCGGTTTCTGCGGGGAGCTGGTGCTCTGCTGGAACTCTGACAGATGAGCTGTGGCAGTGTATGAACGTCTTGAAGTGGCTCGACACCCTCCTAGCATGCCTCATGTACATCCTGCAGGCCAGGGTACTTGCTAAGGAACCGCTGGACACCAGGTTAAGAACATGGACCAGGCAAGGAACGTGTGTGACTTTGCCCTAAGTGAAGGGCAGAGATGATATTAGTGGCATTGTACACACGACCTTGCCTACTGGAGTGGGCGGGGGTCAGCCACCTCTCAGCTTGGCCCTTGCAGTGCTGCCAGCAACTCTGGCCCAGTGTGGCTCCTATCACCAAGGCCAGAATGCAAAAACCATGGCACCTTCTCACCTGGCAGAAGATAGCTCTAGGGGGGCACAGGCTGTCCGAGAGGGGACTGCCCAGATGGGAGGAGGTGGTGGAGACTGGCATATCACCAATACTTGTGGTACCACCATCCTCCCCCACTTGTCCCCGTGCTGCTTCCTCTGCGGCAGCAGCGTGACCAGTTGGGCTGTAAAAGACAGATCCCGTCCCTGGCCATACTTGCTGGATCACAGTCCCATAGTAAGGTGGACACGCTTGCCCACACTGTGGGTCCAGCAACAGCTATATTGCCCTGCAGGTGGTCATGCAGGGCTGGTACTGCCTTCTTGGCAAAGTAATTACGGCCAAGGACTTGCCACTGTGGTGTGCCAATGCCACAAACTCTCTGAACCGCTGCACGTCTACCAGCTGAATGGTAGCAGCTGCAACCGCCAGAAGTTTTGCTAGCAGCGGCAGTGAGATGCTGTGTGCTTGGGGGTGACTGGGGATAGCTTCTTGTCTCCGTTCCAATAACTGGGGGAGAGAGACCTGCCCTTTTAGTGGACGAACCGCTGTGTCACAGGCGTCTCTTAACGCCGCCTCCGGGGCCAAAGGCTTCCTCCTCCGTAACTTCCACTGGTGAAGCATCTGATTGAAGCTGGAGGGGGAGAAGTGGTGGCTCCTTGGGCATGGAGGAGGGAACGTGCAGGTGCCTGTACATTCTTTGTATGTTGCTCCCACCGAGCCTGTGTTGCAGCACCATATGCTCTCCTCATGATGTCGTGCCCAAGTTAGATTGTGGTCTTCCCACGCTAACACGTGCAGGCACACTGCACACTGCAACCAGGGCATCACCTGGAGCCAAGGTGAAAAATTCCCACAATGCTGAGCCACTGGCCCGCCTTTGGAGCAGAGGGTCACCTGCTTGTGTGGCACTGGCACCATATGCTAATGGTGTCCTGCATCCACCGCAGTAACTAGGTGCGCTGCTGCCTCTACCCTGACCCCATACTGCCTCTGGTTCAGGTCCGTGCTCATGCTCTGACCGCTCTCCCTCCGACACACTCTCCTGCTCCCTCCTCTCCCACTTGTGGCACCCATGAACGGTCCCGTGCATCTCATCCCACGATCACCTCCTCATCACTGGAGCTGTGTCATTAAAATAGCATCTTCAGCTGGAACCTCACCCCTAATTTAGTCTCTTGGCTGCTAATCTCTGGACTGGCTGCATGATAAGCTCAGCCTCCTGTCCCCTGTGCATGAACACTTTCTTCCTCTGCCACAGGCGTCAGGAAGGACTGTGCATCAGTGCAAAGCTCCTCCTCGACCACACTAGCGCCACACATGGTGTGAAAACATTTCCTCTGACTCGTCCTCCAGATCCCAAAGGTTTGGACCATTGTGGTCAATAAACTCCTGATAGACCGGATCAGGGTCCATGGCCCACAGTAGGAGCCACGGGAGGAGGGGCAAGCACATTATCCGTGGTGGCAGGCTCGGCTCTCCTGTGCCTGTGAGGAGGTGTGAAGGGAAGGCTGGGTAATCCAGTCGACTACCTCCTTCCTTGATCAGTATTGATAGCCCTAGCCCGCTACCCCAAACATATCAGGCAATGTTGCCCTGCCCTGTGAAGGGCCAGGTGGCTCTGCCCAGCAGCACGCAGACTGCTGGGCCCCCTCTGCCTCTAACATCACGTGCAAGGCCCTTTTTTTTTCCTCTTCCTCTGCCTCTCCCGTCTCTTGCCCTGCCTGGCATTTGTCTCTCCCTATATATCTGTATATATATAACTGTATACTCTAATACAGACAGAGAGAAATAAACCACACCAAGCCCTCTAAAGGCTCGCAGAAAATTGTCCAAGGACTTACAAATAAAAGGATGGGTTAGTCCTTAAAGGACTTTTGGTTTTATCAATGTTGAACACAGGGGGGGATAACAGCAAGTGTCAAACCACCACACTGAAATCCACACAATCAAAGCTCAAGTTCGCTCAAAAAACAAAAATCTCTCCAAACTTCAACACTATCAGCTCTCGAATGAAACTCTCCAACACAACCACGGACAAAATGGTGTCTAAAGGTTGCCTTTTATATCCAGGGGGTTGGCACACTGTGGTTGGTGAATTTAGGTCATAAGGCAGAGTCATTTCCATAAATTCGATGATTATTTTCTATTTCATTTTCGTAAATCATCTACTTTTCGATTTCATAATCATCTACTTTCGATTTTTGTTCGATAATCCATCTACTTTCAATTTAGATAATTATCGAATTTACGATAAAAATCGAAAACTCGGAAATTCGTTTTCGAAAATCCTGGAGTTCCGAAAGTTTTGTTGGGACTTCGAAACCGCCGGATTCGAATCGAAACTGGTCTATAGAACCCAAAGTACATCTCTAATACTGATAGTCAGCAGGCATCCCACCTCTCCCTGAAGTTCATGGATTCTCCCTGATATTAAAGGGAACTGTGGTCTCCTCTCACCTTCAAACGAGTCATCAACCACCTCTCTACTACTCACTGCTCCACAGCCCAAGATATAAGAAATGACTGACCAGAAAGTTATGGGTGGGAGGCTGCATGTACATTCCTAAGGCTTCTCCTGCACAGTGCCGTCAGCCAGCAACAGCCTCAGACTCCCTCAGTGTGTGAGGGAGGCAGGAAGTCCCTCCTCCCAGCTGTGTGAAAGACCTGCAGCCCTTCTCTCTCACTATGTGAAAACAGCATTTTTCAGGCAGAGTTCTCACTCTGCCTGAAATGGCTGTTTTCCACAGAGATTTTTTTTCTGGGGGGGTTCAGAGTGCCCCGCAGCACCTGTGTGCAGGTGGGGCTTAGGCACCCGCGAGTGGGCAGGGCCCCACACCCGCAGTGGGCAGGGCCACATGGGGCTGTAAAGAAGGGTCCAATGGGGGCCTGCAACTGGAGGGACCATGGTCCATGAGTAGGTACCAGGGGCGCTGCAAAGGGATTTGAAGTTCCTACTTGACAAGGCGATCTGTGGGATCTGGTAATATCTAACGACACAGATGATATAATAGATATATATAATGATATTAACTGGAGCTGAGAATAGTGATCATTAATATTGTCATTTAATGTCTATTATGACATTATATCTAAAGGAATATAGCCACACACACCATTTTTTTGCAGAATTCCTTCCTGGAGCATCAAATTTAATTTATAATGATGTATGAAAAGGATGTGTTCACCCATAAAACGAAAATGTACACCACCCCAACCGTTCATTTACTTACCTTCCACAAAAATGTACCTAAACATACTTGTCTGAGGAAGGAACCACACCTAGTTCCGAAACGTTACAATAAAATTTATTTACAATTAATATTGGTGGTACCCAGCTACAATTTTTATCTAAACATACCGTACTTACAAGACAAAATCCCTTGCCGCAAGGGTGGCACCCCCTGCTACTGTTGCAAGACGCATTCGAGCAAGCATAGCAGCAGTAAGGCACTTCCTAGTCCGACTGTAAACTATTGGCCATGATGTCACCGTGGGCCTTAGCCGTGACCAGGAAGGAATGCAGCAGAGGGGCGAGGGGCCGGGTCTTGTAAGTATGTTCAGACTTTAATTTCAAAAAGCAACATTTCCATGGATAAAGCCCCTTCAGCATATAAACTGGATGATATTTTCTCAGGTAAAGATAATAACAGAAGTAGACTATTTTAAAAGTGGTTTTAAATCTTTAACACTTTAAATTATACTCGTGGTAAAACTGTAAAAAAAAAACCAACTCCACACCAATGTGGCTTAATTCTGATGTAAAGAGAGAAATGGAAAGGGAAAAAATGGCATTTACAATCTTTAAATCATATGGAACGGAATGGTCTTAGGAACTATAAAACTGTAACAAGGATGTAGAAAGCAATTAAGCTAGCTAAAATAAATAATGAAGTTAGGATAGCTGAACAAGCAAGAAAAATCCTAAACATTTCTAATGTATATTAATAGTAAGAAGGAGACGAAAATGTGGGCCAATAAATAATGGGAATAAGATTTAGGGGCATATTTATAAATGATTGCTATTTTCGCCATTTCGCTGTCGCAGGACATCACACATGACAAAGAGCGCTATTTTCACCATATTTATAAACTGCTTGTTTTCGCTTTCACAGAAAAGTGATGTTTGAAGGTAATTTCGCCTTATTCATTGCGTTAAGTGTGGTAGCAACCGCGAACAGAGAAATTGTTCTCTATGTCAGCCATTACAAAACCAGTGAAGGTAAAATTTCAGAGCTATTTTTGATGTTTTTTTTTATTTAAAGCCATTTATAATAGGTGAAATTTTAGCCATCATGGTATAAAGGATACAATTGCACTTTGGTTCACTGAGGGTATGGTTCAGAAAAAATTAAAAAGGTTAATATCAATAACCTCCTGGGCCAGATAAAATACATCCTCGGGTCCTTAGGAAGCGAACTTGCCCTTTACCCGTATGTGTATACTAAAAGTCCTAGTATTTTACAAGGATGTTGAAACCCAATACACTTTTGGTTTCCAACAAAAATGTTAAAATAAAAGCTGCAGAAGCTAAATAACCAAAGTAATAGGAAATATAGGATTTCATTTATAAAGATCCATCATGGTGTTTAGCTTTAAATGACAGTGCTTTCTATAAGGTAATAATAATTCCAGGACACTTTTGTATGTGTGTGTTCACTACAATCCTACCAGATAAGAATTTCTCTTTTTAAAATAAAATTTACTGATGAAAGAATTTTGTTTCCATTAAGAGCAGAACGACTGTAACTCTCAACGAGATGTTTGCCACATGTTTACGGATTCTGCAAGCTCAACCACCAAATACACACTCTAGTAAATACACTAACTTCATAAAAAGACAGACTATGACCCGTAGACTCTACTGTTGCATGACAGCCAACTGGACCTCTGCTACATACCTGTCCCATTGATTCAGTACTAGAATTTAATTACTTCCGTTTTATCTCATTATGAATGTTTTTGCTCTTGTTCAACTGAGAAACAGGAAAGGGTCAGAGTTCTATCACAGGCTGTCCCTACACAACTTCTCATGTTGTCCAATCCAATTCTGATACAATAAAAGTTCATACACACTGTTAGGAACTTACTGCACTTCTTGGACAAAAAAGAAGAAGGAAAGAAAATTATAACTTGAGAACAAAAGTTAAGACATGTCTACTCACACAGGTTATTATACTATCCATAGTAGAACTGTATAATGGGATTCATATTAAGACTATGAAATACGTTATGGCTCAGATTAGAGGAAAAACACATCAAATATCTCATAAAAATGAACTAGGGGATGCATTTAAGACATGTAGGAACTACTTTCACCCTCACAGTAGACCCGCTGTGTGTACTATATACGGCTAATGGCTGGGTGTCCCTAGCGTGTTTTTAGTATGTTTTAATATTTCCCATTAGTTATAAGGAATTTTAATAAAGTGCTATGGATTCTGTTTTTCTTCTTTTTTTTAACATTATTTAATCCTATTAACCCATTTTAGCACCTTACCTATTAAGGTATATTACGAGCTTTGTTGGATCCAAATCATATATCTCACATTTTAGATGAATATCAATCGATTAAAGGGCAGGTCCACCTTACCATTTATCAGTTACCATTTATCAGTAACTTAACTCCCCCACACACATGTTCCCTATTCTTCCCCTTACCTTTACCAAAAAGGCTTCTATCATGGCTTACATGCCAACAACCTTTGCCTCGACTCTTTTGTCTCTTCCAGAGATGCACAGAGATGCCTCCTCTCTGCTGCTGTGCATCTCTTGTGCATCTCTGGGAATTGAAGTCAAGTCAAGACAATTAATGAGTATGTAAATTTAAAAAAAATACTTTGCCTCATTTTAAAGGGCAACAATACTGAAAAATAAATTATGTGTAAGTATCATAGTGCTTGATGTGTGTGTTGCTGTATGCCTTTAATACAGTAGTTTTGCTCAAGCTCAATATCCCCCCTCTCTTTTTAACCATTCCCCCTTCCAGCTGGCCAGACTTTTATACGAGGACAACATGCTCAATAATCACCTTGAGGCAGCACTGGGAGAAGGAGTTTTCACATACACCTGTCAAGCCTGCCACAGCAAGAGAGTTTATAATAATAAGGCATAGACTGACAGCTGAAATAAAAGACGCTTCATATTAAATACCTAAAGAAATAAAGGACAGATGAACTGTGATAGTTGGAAAGAATTATAATTTCCAGTAATAGTCAATAAAAAAACTTTTTTCTTCAGTATAGATGCCCTTTAATCTATAAATGATACATGTTAGTTGCACTTACTTGAGGTTGCTGCATGCCTTCAATACAGTACTTGATTTGCTCAGCAAGTATATCCCCACCTACCAATGCCCCCTTTATAAAGACACAACTCACTGAGGGTTGTGTCTCATAAAGGGGCAATGATGGGAGGGAGGATTTCCCTATCACAACTGACCTGCACTTGTTCCTGCGATGTAGTAACCTTATTGCGATGTTTATTGCATCATGTAATGCGAGAAGTAAGTTGCAACCTTTTGCAAGCTTAAAAGACACAATTGAAAAGGCTTTCATTTGGTGCAAAAGACCTGTGCATTATCATCTGTAAATTTATTGCATGAGTAAAAAACCCTCGCTAACCCATATATACATCAGTTAGCACAGGTTTTGCATTTATTTTTCCCCTTAGCATGGGATATTGCATCTCCCTGTAAGAGGGCAAGCGTGCTCTGTAATGACTATGAGCTAGCACTGGGGAGCACACCTAACTGCACGACATGCAGAAGAGTTTATTATAATAAGGCACTTGTTTGATAGCTAAAAAGATGCTTCAGATTTGACACTAAAGAAAAAGGACAGATCAATGAAAATGGTACAGTGGTGGTTGGAAGAATTATAGTTTCCAGCAATGGGCATTTAAAAAAAATATTTTTCCTAGTTTAATACTATTAAACAGAACTGCCCTTTATGTTGTGATTTCCTTTTAATTAAACAGTAATATAAAACTAACAAAATATAACCATCTGATCTTGCTTTCTTGACTGCTGAATCAATTTGTGACTGATTTGATGAAAGTGATAAATTGAAATATAATATTGGTCTGTGTATGACTAGCTTACACTGTATAAATCATGAAATCAGCCACTCAACTCCAGTAAATGTAAATATATTTATTATACTGTAATTAATGTAAAAGATGGCTGAAAGCCTTTAAAGGCACGTCCAACCCCAAAACTATAATTTAACCCACTAATGGCCCCACTGTGTAGTGTAATAAAAGCCTTACCATACATCCCAGCTCCAAATGGCTGCCTTGCTATTCCCCTCCAAAGTTCAGAAACTGGCCACCAGGAGCCTAGCAGAGACCAATAGGACTCTGCCTCCTGTCTCTCCTCCGGGAGAATTTGCACATGCTCAGTGCAGCTCTCCCTCTCCCCCCCTCTCCTCCCTCTCCCCCCCTCTCCCTCCCTCTCCCCCCTCCTCCCTCCCTCTCCCCTTCGTTTTGCTCTCCCCCCTAGTGTAAATTCCCTTTGGTATAGTGTAGGTCTCCCTCCCCCAGCCCTAACTGCTATAATACTTTTGTCAGAAACTCCCCCAAACTCTACTTAACTTACCTCTCCCCCCCCCGGCATTCTCCACTGCTGGCAGCCGCGTCTGTGATTGGCTAACTCTCAGACAATCATGAGACGGCTGCCGGTTCACCCCCTGCTTGCATTTTCATGCAAGCAGAGGGCCCGAACTGTGCGTCGGAGAAAGAGTAGGTAAGTAAGATCTGGGGAGTTTCTGACATAGCGGTTGGGGCTGGGGGAGGGAGCCCTACTATATAACAAAAGTAAGAAAAAGGGGTGGACATGCCCTTTAAGGGCATGTCCAATCTAAATAAAAACTTTTGATAAAATGTGTTACCCCTGCCCACCCTCAACCACTATATAGTGTCTTAAATAAAATCTAGAACTTTATTTACATGCCTTCATTCCCCTGGCACTCTGATCTGCAAGCAGTGGGCCGGACCCGCACCGCATAGAGACAGCTGCTCAATGCTGCTGTCAATGAAGAGCGCCACTGGAATGAAGGACTGTAAGTAGAGTTCTTAATCTTTTTTTAGTATCCAATAAAGCAGCCTATTTACACTAGGTGGAAGGTCTGCAACAGATGGATCCGGATGGTGGAGGGAGGGGAGGAAAGGGCTTCCCTGTGCATGTTACACTACCTCCTGGGGGCGAAGAGGTAAAAACATGGACGGAAGACACTCCTATTTTTCAGTTTCCTGGACTTTGGACAAGCACTGCAGAGGAGACCCATAAGGAGCAGAGATGTAAGGTAAGGATTTTTTAACACATACATTGCAGTGGGTTAATTTTAGTTTTGGGCGTGGACATGCCCTTTAATACAGAGAGGATTTCAATGCAGAAGGACAATTTAACTATTTTTATTTGTATTGTTAAGAAATATCACAAATAAAATATATGTATTAATCCAAACATAAGCTTAAAAAAAAATCAGGTGGAACACATGTGACAAGTTATGTGCATGAGTTAGTGATAAAGTCAATAACATACAAAAAGGGAATTCATATTTCTAGGCTTAAAGGTATGTCCACCCCCAAACTAATTTTGATATGTTGCAGGGAATTGCTATAAACCTCAACCTCGTATGGTTTATAGCACTCACAGGCGTCCCCAAATGTCTTACCAGCCCTCGTTCCCCTGCGCTTTCTGCTTAACTTCTGTGTCTTTCCGTGCATGGGAGTAAAGCAGGAGGGGCTCAACATATCAATTTAGTTTGGGGGTAGACATACCCTTTAAATTCATATTTTAATTATCAGAATCAGATTAACATCACAAGAAATCAATCGATGTTTTAATAGAACCTTCCCTTTTAATGGAAATTTTATTAAAATACAAAATATGACCATATGTATGTGTAATATGGAAATACAGCATCTGACTATTACTGTATAGCGACATCATTGTTTTCAATATCTTCACATGTGAATAAGAAATGTTTTTGTAATGCAGCTAATCTGAAAATTAACTTCCGTATGTAACATTGTGGTAGAAGAGACTGAAGCTATGTCACACATTAGATACAATACCGTATGTAACCTAGTGGAGAGAGACTGAAGCTATGTCACACATTAGATACAATACCGTATGTAACCTAGTGAAGAAGAGACTGAAGCTATGTACACACATTAGATACAATACTGTATGTAACCTAGTGGAAAAGAGACTGAAGCATGTACACACATTAGATACAATACTGTATGTACCCTAGTGGTGAAAGGACTGAAGCTATGTACACACATTAGATCCAATACGTTGTAACCTAGTTGAAGAAGAGACTGAAGCTATGTTCCACATTAGATACAATACCGTATGTAACCTAGTGGAAAAAAGACTGAGCTATGTACAACATTAGATACAATACCGTATGTAACCTAGTGGAAGAAGAGACTGAAGCTATGTACACACTTAGATACAATACCGTATGTAACCTAGTGGAAGAAAAGACTGAAGCTATGTACAACCTTAGATACAATCACCGTATGTAACCTAGTGGAAGAAGACTACTATGTACAACCATTAGATACATACCGTATGTAACCTAGTGGTAGAAGAGACTGAAGCTATGTACACACATTAGATACAATACCGTATGTAACCTAGTGGAAAAAGACTGAAGCTATGTACACACATTAGATACAATACCGTATGTAACCTAGTGGAAGAAGAGACTGAAGCTATGTCACACACATTAGATACATACCGTATGTAACCTATGGAAGAAAAGACTGAAGCTATGTACACACATTAGATACAATACCGTATGTAACCTAGTGGAAAAGAGACTGAACTATGTACACACATTAGATACAATCCGTATGTAACCTAGTGGAAGAAGAGACTGAAGCTATGTACACACATTAGATACAACCGTATGTAACCTAGTGAGAAGAGACTGAAGCTATGTACACACATTAGATACAATACCGTATTAACCTAGTGGAGAAGAGACTGAAGCTATGTACCACATTAGATACAATACGTATGTAACCTAGTGGAGAAGAGACTGAAGCTATGTAACACCATTAGATACAAACCGTATGTAACCTAGTGGAAGAAGAGACTGAAGCTATGTACACACATTAGATACATACCGTATGTAACCTAGTGGAGAAGAGACTGAAGCTATGTACACACTATATACAATACCGTATGTAACCTAGTGGAAGAAGAGACTGAAGCTATGTACACACATTAGATCCATACCGTATGTAACCTAGTGGTAGAAGAGACTGAAGCTATGTACACACTTAGATACAATACCGTATGTAACCTAGTGGAAGAAGAGACTGAAGCTATGTACACACATTAGATACAATACGTATGTAACCTAGTGGGTAGAAGAGACTGAAGCTATGTACACACATTGATACAATACCGTATGTAACCTAGTGGAAGAAGAGACTGAAGCTATGTACCCACATTAGATCACATACCGTATGTAACCTAGTGGAAGAAGAGACTGAAGCTATGTACACCATATAGATACAATACCGTATGTTAACCTAGTGGAAGAAGAGACTGAAGCTATGTACACACTTAGATCAATACGTATGTAACCTAGTGGAAGAAGAGACTGAAGCTATGTAACACATTAGATACAATACCGTATGTAACTAGTGGAAGAAAGACTGAAGCTATGTACACACATTAGATACAATATGCTGTGAAGTTCTCATCATCCGGTCATGGTATATCTGTTGTATTCAATTAGACAACTGGACTTGAATGTAGTTCTTGAAGACGTTTCGCTAGTCATCCGACTGCTTTCTCATTCAGAATGACTTGTCAGAATCTGTGGCAATTATGTACCCTGGAGAATCCCAATTAGCATATCACAGCCGGTGTTAAGGGTGTGATTAGATAGTGGCTAAGAGGTGTTATGGAACGCCCAAGTAAGGTGTTAAAACAGCATTGTACTGGCAGACAGTTGGTGTCGACCCCCCCCACCTCTATTTAGGCTTGGTTTCTTTATTTTCACATAAATGGCCTCCTTAACACCTCTCTAAACCAGTCACGTTCCTCGCCAGTATGTTAACATTACAATCTTCAAAGGTATGTCCTTTATCCTTAAGATGCAGATACACGCTGAGTCCTGACCCGAGAATTGGCTCTTCTGTGCTGGCCATACGTTGATACAGTTGCTGTTTGGTCTCCCCCACAACAACATCAGAGCATTCTTCACTGCACTGCACCGCATATATGATGTCGCTTTTCTTGTGTTTTGTATTGGGTCTTTTGGATGTCCCAATTGCTGCCTCAGCGTGTTGCTCGGTTTAAAGCAGACAGGGATACGATGTTTTTTTGAAAATTCTCTTATTTTTTCGGAGGCCCCTGCTACATATGGGATGACCATGTTCTTCCTCTTGTCTTGCTTTTCCCCTTCACTGTTGGTATTTGTGTTCTTTTCTTTCCTTCTACTTCTTTTGACAAAGGCCCGTCTGGATTCCCACAAGTTTTAAGGGCTCCTCTGAGATGTTTCATTTCTTTAGCCTTCGCCTCTGTGCTAGTGGGGATGTTCTCGGCTCTGTGTTGCAGGGTTCTGATGACACCCAGCTTGTGATCTAAAGGTGGTGGGAGTCAAACATCAAATACTGATCTGTGTGTGTTGGTTTTCTGTAAACCTCTACTTCCAGTTTACCATTTTCCTTAACTTCTACCAAGCAGTCCAAGAAAGCCTTTGTTGTTTTGTACCTCTTCCCTTGTGAATTAATGTTTTGGTCTACCGCATTAATGTGTTCTGTGAAAGCTTGTACTTCCTTCTGGTGGATTTTAACCCGGTGTCATCAACATATCTGAACCAGTGGCTGGGTGCTAAGCCCTTAAAGGTATTAAGCGCCTGTGTTTTCACCTCCTCCATGTAAGGTTGGCCACAATAGGTGAAACTGGAGATCCCATAGCACATCCATGTTTTTGCTTAAGAACTTATCCCTGTATTTGAAATAGTGGTATTCAGCACAAGTCCAACAAGGAACATACTTGTTTCTGGGTTGAGATCAGTTCTGCTGGTAAGAGTGCTGCCCCCTATTTCAAATACAGGGATAAGTTCTATAAGCAAAACATGGATGTGCTATGGGACTCCAGTTTCACCTATTGTGGCCAACCTTTACATGGAGAGGTAGAAACACAGGCGCTTAATACCTTTAAGGCTTAGCACCCAGCCACTGGTTCAGATATGTTGATGACACCTGGGTTAAAATCCACCAGAAGGAATTAACCAGCTACAAGCTTTCACAGAACACATTAATGCGGTAGACCAAAACATTAAATTCACAAGGGAAGAGGTACAAAACAACAAACTGGCTTTCTTGGACTGCTTGGTAGAAGTTAAGGAAAATGGTAAACTGGAAGTAGAGGTTTACAGAAAACCCACACACACAGATCAGTATTTGATTGTTTGACTCCCACCACCCTTTAGATCACAAGCTGGGTGTCATCAGAACCCTGCAACACAGAGCCGAGAACATCCCCACTAGCACAGAGGCGAAGGCTAAAGAAATGAAACATCTCAGAGGAGCCCTTAAAACTTGTGGATATCCAGACTGGGCCTTTGTCAAAAGAAGTAGAAGGAAAGAAAAGAACACAAATACCAACAGTGAAGGGGAAAAGCAAGACAAGAGGAAGAACATGGTCATCCCATATGTAGCAGGGGTCTCCGAGAAATTAAGAAGAATTTTCAAAAAACATCGTATCCCTGTTTGCTTTAAACCGAGCAACACGCTGAGGCAGCAATTGGTACATCCAAAAGACCCAATACCAAAACACAAGAAAAGCGACATCATATATGCGGTGCAGTGCAGTGAAGAATGCTCTGATTTGAATGTGGGGGAGACCAAACAGCAACTGCATCAACGTATGGCCCAGCACAGAAAGAGCCATTCCTCGGGTCAGGACTCAGCCGTGTATCGCATCTTAAGGATAAAGGACATACCTTTGAAGATGTAATGTTAACATACTGGCGAAGGAACGTGACTGGTTCAAGAGAGGTGTTAAGGAGGCCATTATGTGAAAATAAAGAAACCAAGCCTAAATAGAGGTGGGGGGGTCGACACCAACTGTGCCATGACAATGCGTTTTAACACCTTACTCTGGGCGTTCCTATAACACCTCCTAGCCACTATCTAATCACACCTTAACACCTGGCTGTGATATGCTAATTGGGATTCTCCAGGGTACATAATTGCCACAGATTCTTGTACAAGTCATTCTGATTGAGAAAGCCCGTCGGATGACTAGCGAAACGTCTTCAAGAACTACATTTCAAGTCCAGTTGATCTAATTGAATACAACAGATATTAGATACAATACCGTATGTAACCTAGTGGAAGAAGAGGCTGAAGCTATGTACACACATTAGATACCATACCGTATGTAACCTAGTGGTAGAAAAGGCTGAAGCTATGTACACACATTAGATACAATACCGTATGTAACCTAGTGGAAGAAGGATGAAGCTATGTACAACACATTAGAACAATACCGTATGTAACCTAGTGGTAGAAGAGACTGAAGCTAGTACACACATTAGATACAATACCGTATGTAACCTAGTGGAGAAAAGACTGAAGCTATGTACACACATTAGATACAATACCGTATGTACATAGTGGAAGAAGAGACTGAAGCTATGTACACACATTAGATACAATACCGTATGTAACCCTAGTGGTAAAAGAGACTGAAGCTATGTACAACACTTAGATACAATACCGTATGTAACTAGTGGTAGAAGAGACTGAAGCTATGTACACACATTAGATACAATACCGGATGTAACCTAGTGGAAGAAGAGACTGAAGCTATGTACACACATTAGATACCATACCAAGTAACCTAGTGTAGAAGAGACTGAAGCTATGTACAACATTAGATACAATACCGTATGTAACCTAGTGGTAGAAGAGACATGAAGCTATGTACACACATTAGATACAAATACCGTATGTAACCAGTGGAAGAAGAGACGAAGCTATGTACACAATTAGATACAATACCGTATGTAACCTAGTGGTAGAAGAGACTGAAGCTTGTACACATTAGATACAATACCGTATGTAACCTAGTGGAAGAGAGACTGAAGCTATGTACACACATTAGATACAATACCGTATGTAACCTAGTGGAAGAAGAGACTGAAGCTATGTACACACATTAGATACAATACCGTATGTAACCTAGTGGTAAGAAGAGACTGAACCAGTACACACATTAGATACAATACCGATGTAACCTAGTGGAAGAAGAGACTGAAGCTATGTACACACATTAGATACAATACGTATGTAACCTAGTGGAAGAAGAGAATGAAGCTATGTACACACATTAGATACAATACCGTATGTAAACTAGTGAGAAGGAGACTGAAGTATGTACACACATTAGATACAATACCGTATGTTAACCTAGTGGAAGAAGAGACTGAAGCTATGTACACACATTAGATACAATACCGTATGTAACCTAGTGGAAGAAGAGACATGAAGCTATGTACACACATTAGATACAATACCGTATGTAACCTAGTGGAAGAAGAGACTGAAGCTATGTACACACATTAGATCAATACCGTATGTAAACTAGTGGAAGAAGAGAACTGAAGCTATGTACACACATTAGTCAATACCGTATGTAACCTAGTGGAAGAAGAGAGACTGAAAGTATGTACACACATTAGATACAATACCGTATGTAACCTAGTGGAAGAAGAGGACTGAAGCTATGTACACACATTAGTACAATACCGTATGTAACCTAGTGGAAGAAGAGACTGAAGCTATGTACAACATTAGATACAATACGTATGTAACCTAGTGGAAGAAGAGACTGAAGCTAGTACACACATTAGATACCATACCGTATGTAACCTAGTGGTAGAAAAGGCTGAAGCTATGTACACACATTAGATACAATACCGTATGTAACCTAGTGGAAGAAGAGACTGAAGCTATGTACACACATTAGATACAATACCGTATGTAACCTAGTGGAAGAAGAGACTGAAGCTATGTACACACATTAGATACAATACCGTATGTAACCTAGTGGTAGAAGAGACTGAAGCTATGTACACACATTAGATACAAATACCGTAGTAACCTAGTGGAAGAAGAGTGAAGCTATGTACACACATTAGTACAATACCGTATGTAACCTAGTGGAAGAAGAGACTGAAGCTATGTACAACCATTAGATACAATACCGTAGTAACTCGTGGAAAGAAGAGACTGAAAGCTATGTACACACATTAGATACAATACCGTATGTAACCTAGTGGTAGAAGAGACTGAAGCTATGTACACACATTAGATACAATACCGTATGTAACCTAGTGGAAGAAGAGACTGAAGCTATGTACACACATTAGATCATTTTGGAGAGATTGAAAAAAGAAAGAATACATCATTTTTTAATTAGGAGATCTGCAAGTATAAAAAGTTTAACAAACACTGGGTTAGATTAAGATTGTTTGGGCTTGTATTCCCAGGCAACTATTCGCCACTAGCGAGTGGTCGGCGGGGACGAATCATTGTCGGTGGTGGAAAATGTAGCTGTATTTTGTGTACCCAGCCTAATGCTGACCATACACTAGGTAGACAAACCAATCTATCTAATATCTAAGTAGTGTATGGGCACCTTTAGACTGTTCTGGCTGCTCAGTTAAGACTCCCATGCATGGCATTGTTCTTCTGATCAATTCAAAGAATTATATCTCAATGGTCGTATTATCGAGGATATTTTACTGTGTTTTGGATCACGTTTTTGATTGGCAAAAACGTGATCAACCTCATGTACCAGAACGAATCTTCCATAGTTTTCAAGCTGAAATCTTCGGGAGATCAATGGTGCAAGGTGGGGAATTTTCATTTTGGATGATCGAAAATCCTATCTGTAAAACATTGGGTCGTGTATGGCTCCCTTTAGACAATTGGTCAATAGCAAATTGGCAGGACAGATTAGCCAATGATGCAAAGAAAATAATATAGCACAGCTGACCAGAGAGAATGATACTGGGCCAAATTATCAGCTGCAATTTCCGATCTGACCATAGTCAGTAGAGAAGAAAGGAATACATTTCATAAGTTAAAAATATTAAAGTTAAGTCTTCACAAATGGAAATGCAATAATATGTCATATATATATATTTATTCAATATTTATGTATTCAATTTGGCTTGAAAAAGTTCCAGTCCTATTTTTTTCTTCTTCTTCTCTTTTATTCCACCCATTATTTGAAATGTATTTCTCCCTTTGTGGTATCTTCTAGCTAAGGAATCCAAAGGAATCAGTTCCATTTTATCTGAATTTCCGGACATCTTTCTCCATTCACTCAAAGCTGATTATTACTTCACTTGATTACATTCACCTGTGTTCACATATGGAATCACGGAGGATTAATCAGATTAATTCTCTCTTGTTTACATACAGCTGATTGGATCTTACTTCTAAGGAGTCTCTCTGACGCAAACCATTTCACAACAAAAGTCCTAATATTACAAAAAGTACAGAGCAAAGTTTGAACTTGACTGGATCCTGTCATGTATTTTACAATTATTTTTCCCAGTATGAGTCTTATGTATTTTGTTATAATACAGCACTGTGCAGTATGTAAATAAATATAAACATACATGCTAAGTTTCTGATCCACAATATGCATTGTGAGGACTGACTTTGTGGTAGCTGATACAGTTGGCTTTATAACAAATCTTCAAAAATGCATGCACACCACTGAATGAAAGCTGGATTGCTAGAGGTTAAGTGTCTACTATCTTCCCGCAAACTGAATAAAATAACTTGTAATGAATGCACGGTGTGCAGCAATCCCTACACATTGTATCATTACTACCACCCATAGCAGTCACTGCAATAGAGACCAATTAGGGATTATTGGCTTCTCAAAAATTCCACAGGTAAAACTGTCTCTTTAACTGTGACAGCACCAGTTCCCATCAGCCCTACTTCTCTTTACAGCTTCCAGCAAAATCCGTAAGCCGTTGGGTGTTACAGTTCAGCAATAGTTGGACAGGTTAGATATCTCTAAGTTAGAGAGTGTTTATTTTCTCTTAGTAAGCAGAAAACTTTGTGTGAACGGGCCGGAAAAGAGACAGGCTGGTTAATAATGTGCGAACAGTCTTGAGTGTTTGCCAGAAAGAACAGAAGCTTAATTTTGCATTGAAATATAACAGGAAATGTCTGTTTTGAATATTAACTATTGAAATATTTCATGGAAGTTGTTCGTTGATCCAGTTTGCTGCATTGGCACACTTCTTAGTTCGGATATTCTCATGAGCAGTTCTTAAAAGAATGCCCTAAAGAAGAAATAAAGTTCAAGAAAGAAAGACTGAGATATCCATTTTAATATAATAATTTTCCAAGCATAAAATAGGGAATCTAAAGCCAGTAATCTAGGATAGTGTGAATATTCCTCTTCGTCAATGTAGTTTAGGAGACAAGTCACCGGAAGCCGCAGGTACACCCAGAAGTTGGGTCAGTAGTTCAGTTAAAGGGCAACTGTGGTCTCCAAACAAGTTAGGGTTAAATAAAAGCCTGTAGTATTTTCTTTATAATGAGCCGACGATCACAGTCATCTCTGGCTTCACTCTGTGAGAAATGATATAAAGGTGAATGTTCAAACTTCCTGCTTCCAGTAGGTTGAGTGACATCACCTGACCACTGCTAGCCCCTCTGCCCTGGGGAAAAGAGGAAGTACCTGGGGGAAAAAATTGACAGTTGAGAAGGGGAGCCTATTAATGCAGACAGGGTGGTCACATGACTTCAAGCTGGTCACATGGCTGAAAACAGGAAGTGTTCATGCAGGAAGTACTATTTCTGAACCTTTCCAGCAAGGTTCCAGCAACATCTAGAGATATGATATAGGTTTTATTTTGTAGATAAGATGGAAGGCAATTTATATAATTATTACTAGTTTGGAAGAATTGGAGACCACAGTTACCCTTTAAACATTGGGCCGTACCAATCCATATGTGGGAAATCGGGGGATAGGTATTACATTTAGGAAAGTTCTGAGTATGTGGTGAATAACGTTTCATGTATTTAGGTGTCAAGGTTTTCTATTGCGGGGGCGAGTAGAAAAGGGTACAGAGGGTATTCCTGACAGGTACCCCTACCTAGTGGTATTGATGCGGAGTGAGATTTGGTAAGTAAAATACAGGCAGTGGGTTGGACATATAGTATTTGATCCCACTGAACAAAATGGGGCCCAAAGAGTCAAAGAATTTCCCACAGACAGGGCTATTCGAAAGAATCAAAAGCTTAGCATGCATCGAACTAGATCATTGTTTTATGGCCTGAGATGATGGTCCATCTGTGTCTGAATAAGGGCTCTTCGGATATTGAGTGTAGTTGATTTCCCTGGCATTAAACCTGTATGTTCAGGGCATATAAGTTCCAGGATGACAGTGTGAAGTCTGCCAGTATTTTTGATAAAATTTTGTAATTATTTTTAAGGAGGGAGATGGGGCAGTAAGAACCCCAATCTGTGGGATCTTTTCCAGATTCCAGCAAAACAATAAGAGTTGCCTCGTACATGGTGGTAGGTAATGTCCTGAGTCTAGTGCAGCTCTATCTGTGATGAGAAGGAGTTGTGCTAGATCGAGGAGGTATCTTTTGTAAATTTCAATGGGTAATCCATCTGGTCCTGGGGCCTTGTTTGTGGCCATGTCTTGTATCAACTTTAAGATATCCTCTAAGGTAATATATATCAGTTGAGGGATTGTCTATGAGTCAATTTCAACTGTGGAAATTGTGGATCATATAGGTAGTCACATATAGATTGTGGGTCTGCATCCAGGTGTGATGTATACAGATCTTCAATTTGGCTGAGTGATTACCTTAATCAAAGAACTTCTGACTTGATCAAAATCAGGGCTTTTTCTTGTAGAAGTGAGGTATAAAAATGCTGCTGAATAAACCAGGTATTCTAAGTTTCTTGGGGTGGTAGTATAAATATGTTTAAGCTTTAGTTAATCTATGTCAGCCATATGTCTATCTAGTCCAGGGTGTCTATCATAGTAACTAGGGGAGTATGGGTGGGGGATCGATCAGTGCTTGTTCATTGTGTGTTGGTAGTGGGCAAGGTCCATAGTGGAGTTCATAAGCATGTTAAAACCCCCATGTAGATGAGAAGCCTCCAGGTATTTCAATAGAAAGGATGTAAGTGAGGTAATAATATATGTGGTAGCTGGCGGGGATGGTATATTCCCATGATTAAATGTATGGGGTCCTTAATATATAGCAAAACACAAATATATAGTGGCCTGCGGGGTCCACAGGAGTTTCTAGTATTTTACATCGTTATGTGGAACAGGTTATGAAGGAAACCCCTCCGAAATATGTGGAATGTACTGTATACTATGGAAGGATCAACCCACCCCAGCAAGTAGGCTCACAGTTTGGCAGATTAGCTGCATTTCCTGTAGACAAATTACATAAGGGGAGTGTCTTTGAATGAAAGAGAAGGTATGGAGTCAATTTATTGGAGAATTTAGGTCCCATGCATTCCGCAATAGTAATGTGAGTGAAAAGGGTGGACTACCCATTCAGGGTCCTATCCCCCAGATTCAGTGGATCACCAGAAATAAAATCTATTGCTATATAAATATATAATATATATATATACTATATATAAACATTGATAAACAGTACATTTCACAAGTTAATATGCAAGTAAGTTAGCTTGCAAAAAAAAAGTGGGGTTAGCATAGATCAAGTATTGGTGTTAAGACTTTGCATTGCCACTACTCAAGATAGTTAGGAGGAGACCTAAACTATATATGTGTCTTATGATGGTAGAGGAAGCCCCCACTAGAATTCAGTACAAAAGCTATACACCTGGGAAAACTGCTAAAATCTAAAAATAGATTTAGAACTATAAATATAGATATAGATTTCCATTATTTTGGCCCAAAGGGGAGTCGAGATGCTACATGAGTTGATTATACCTGAAATATGATGCAAGTAATTAACTATAGATCCTGTGATTAATGTAGTCTATAGAGTATGCCCATATGAGTGTAATGCATATTGAGTGTAATGAATATTGCAGTTTACAAGATTCTATGTTAAAGTGGCCCATATTTTGTGAATATGCTATAATATGCATGTTTATTAAATTAATATTTATTACTAATTGGTCCACGTCTGTAGCTCTCTTTATTAACATTATGCATGGATATCCAGGCAAACAGACATGCATGAGGGTAACAAGATATTTGCTGTTTGGTGGACACAGTAGTAAAACAGAAAATAGCAACTTCCTTTATCACCTTTAACTGAGTCACACATTTCTTCTTAATTTTCTTTGTTTTTTTACTACCTGTGTATTTGGATTGTCAGTATATACAGTGTAATCTGAACACTTTAGTAGATTTAAGTAAAGTATAGGAAATCTAGAGGGCCTGGCTACAGTGAAATGTAAAAAACAATTGGTACAGTGATGTAAAGTTGTTCGTTTACTGTACAATAAGATTTTTACAGGTATAGGTAGTACATTTTTTTCTTTACTTTGATAAACTTCCTCTGCTAATTGAAAACAAAATGTTTGCTACAAGAGTATGGGGTCTGTATTATCCCAGCCTAATAAGTCTAAAGTGTCTAAAATATCCCTTTAATAATCTGCCACACACAAAATTCCTCTCCAAAAATCACATCACTTCTTGTTCCTTTAAAAATATGCTTCAAGCCTTTGGAACTCTAATACGCTTGATAATTACATTTACAAAGTGATGTGGTAATCATTTTGGTACAGTAATCACCAGTTACTGCACTGCGGAAATGCGGTCAGGGAAGGAGTGGCGGCTGGTATGGGCTTTTACACACCAATGGAATTCTACAAGGTAGTGCAAAACTTAAACTTAAAGGGTATTTAATAAGAGGTGCGAACTTTCCCCCATGTAATTTATCTGCAGCATCTAATCAGATGTTACCAAATGTTTACTAACTTTATTAGACAAGTAAAAAGGTAACATCTGATTGTTTGCTACAAATTGACAGCTAAGGCGCTGCTTCCACAAACATTAAGAAGGGGCACAGGCCCTTCAAAATTAGTGTAAAAATAGTAGCATGGGTTTTAGATTGAATATTGCATCCCAAGTGTCCATAAAGCTGGGTACACACTTGCCAGATTTTTGTTTTTTTTCAAAAATCAGGCTACACACAGTCTACACACAGCATAGGGAGAACGCTCAGGACTGTGTGTTCCCTTGGCCGTGGCCAACTCCACTATAGGGAGTCTACCGCAGCCGAGGGAGATTTTCCCTCTTTCCCGAAAGAGCACTCGGCCAACCCGAATGTTCAGGGGCCCCGTGCTCGTTCGGGAAATTTAGCTAAACACAGTGCCGATAAAGCCCCGATACCGTCGGATCCGACGGTATTGGGGCTTTATTGGTACTGTTTATACCTAGCTTTAGGTAGGGCTCATGGGTAGGAAGGAAAAAATTACTTGATTCTCTAACTTTATAGAGATATTATGAGCAAAGGTTTAGATCAGGTAAAGCAAATGCAATAAAATGGACCCAATTATATTTCTAGAAGTATTATTATTTATATAGAGCACTGTACAATATTACAATACAAAAAGTCATACAAGAGGTACAAACAATCTAAATAAATTATGTACACTGATAAGTATACAAGGATGAATCTGACATTTATGCAGCAGAAAAACGGCAGCACAAAATAAAATATAAAGATTAAAATAGATAAGGACATTTAAAACTAAATGGTCTTTTATATTTTATTTTTGTTTTATTCTAAATATCTTAGCGCAACCAAAACAGATTTTACATAATTAAACAAGGATTTCAACCATGCAACGCGAAGAAAGAGGTTCCTGAATCATAGAGATTACAATCTAATTAGGTGGGTAACATACAGATACATAGCACTGACGTAACATTAGGGCCCGTGGCTGCAGGGGGGCCCAAAAGGTAAGAAGGCCCGGGAGCTCCTTTCCAGAAGGTTCGCGATCAACTGTTTTAAAACAGCTGATCGTGCGTGTGTAGTAAACATAAAGTAAATCGGCTGTTTAAAAGACCAGAAACGTACTGGAAGTTCGGTTCCGGCCTTTTAAACAGCTGATCGTGCATATCTTTACTTCATACATGCAATCAGCTGTTTGAAAACAGTTACGCAGGCACCTTCTCAGGAGGGAGGGTGTGTATCAGGGATCTGGTCTCCAAACATTGCGGTGAGGCCCGGGCCCCTGCTGTTTATGCTCCTGATACATAGGGAAAGGCAGAACTGCCATTGTAAGAGCTTATGCAGTGTCATTTTAACAATCCTACAGCATGCTGTGCTGTTCTCTGAGAGGTAGGATGTGAGATTAGATATAAACCTATTTATTGACGTTAGCGAGAGGAGGCGAAGTCAGTAGGGGGGCATGTATAAGAGATGGTTTGTGATGAGAGTCAGTAAAGTGACATATGGTAACACAAGAGAAGAAATAGAAAAAGAAAAGTATTTAAACAATAAGTTGTTTAATGGGGTGCGGGAGAAGTTCCTGTTTATTAAAGAGTGAGATAACGCATGCAGAAAAGTTAAGTATTGACTGAAGGGGAGAAAGATGGTAAGCAGGAAGACCAGTAAGTAAGCAGAGGGTTACAATAGTCCAGGTGTGAAAGTATAAGAGCATGTTTTATATAGTGGCTTCAACAGATAAGCATAGCGCTAGTCAGAAGAGAGAGGAACATATGAATTGTTTGCAATAATATGAAGAAAAAAGCTACATTGTTCAGGTGGTTAGAAAAAGAGAGAGAGGAATCAATAATAACCCCTAAGCAACATGCTGACTGAATAGGGTTAATGGTATGTTGTCCACAAAAATAGAAAAGGGGGGAATAGGACCAGGTTTAGGTGGGGAAATTATTAGTTCGGTTTTCGTAAGGTTCAATTTGAGGCAGCAGTGTGCCATCCATGCACACGCATGATTGCATGTCAGATCTTAGCGTGGGGGTGGAAAATAAGATCTGTGCATCAGCATACAGATGATAATTAAAACCTAATGAGCTAATGACATCTCCCAGAAAAATAGTATAGAGCAGGGATCTCCAACCTGCGTCCCTCCAGATGTTGGAAAACTACAACTTCCCAGCATTCCTTGATTTCTTCTTCAATTTAGGAATGCTGGGATTTGTAGTTTTTAAACATCTGGAAGGCCGCAGATTGGACACCTGGTACAGAGAGAGGGTCCAATAACAGAGCCCTGTGACACCCTCTCACTAAGAGGAAGCAACGAAGAGGTTTTATTACCATGACACGGAGTAGGTTCTGTTAGACAGATAGGATCGGAATGAGGATGCTGTTTCATTCCGGATGTGAAAGTTTTTTTCTAACTTCTCTCTCACTATCTATTTTCCCTATAAATATTGGAACCAAATAGAAATTACATTCTACCTTATTATATCTAAATATACTTTATAAAGGTTATCATTCAAGCAATACAACAGAAAAGGTGAATTCATTTTAATCAGTTTTTCACTCGAAAATTTCTATCAGAAGTAAAAAGATAGGGTTTAAGATTGGAATAATGTAACAATAATATACCGTGGAGGCAAAACTACTAAATAGTTTATTATCTTCTGTGAATTGGAATTCACAGAGGCACCAGGGTGTTACTGGGCCACTTTTTTACTCAGACCCCCCCCCCCACGGACTGCCCAAGTCCTGCCCACCGGGTGGACCCTCAATGAGATGAGACTGCAGTTTGGGCACTGCAGATGAGGCTGCAGTTTGGGCAGCAATGATTTAGAAGGACACTATAGATCTACATCAAAGATTAAACATTATAATACTTGGAACATTTCATGACAACATGCTACATTTACCTTTATTCTAAACCTATTGGATATTCTTTTTAATAGCGATTTAATATTCAATTGCAAAATCAGTGGTCCAGACTGGGAAACATCGGGGGAATGTCAGCAGGGGAGTTTATTTTACTGCTCAACATTCTACATTATATATGTTGAATTGACATACCGTGAAAAGCCAGCATAAAGCAGATCACAATAGAACTAAACATTGGATTCAAACCCATGTGAAGACCACAGGAGTGGAACTTTTGACATTTATTTTCATTTTTTTTTTGACACAGCAATTTTAATTTTGTAATTATAAGTCCCATTATACATATTTTACATCACATTTCAAAGAATTCAATATAGAATTTCTATATTCTTTTGACCCATTCTTTAGAAAACTACTGAGCCATATTTATTAACCTGTGTTATCGGAAACTTCTGTTACCACAGGTAATTGAGTATGTTCATGGCCATAAATGTACAGGCGCAATCGTACAAATACGAACGAACTATCGTTCGTACAATTCCAATATGGTGCCAAAATGCCATATGGGGTGATCATAGAATTACGATCACGATTGTAAATCTTCAATTGTTAAAGGGCTTAATAAATACAGCCCCATGACCATATGAAGATTTGTAGCAACATAAAAGAATAAATTGTAAGCTGAGATCATTTCACTTTATAAACACACAAACATTCACCACAATAAGGGAAAAACAGGCCCTAATAGCATCTTTATAATATGCCTAGAAATAATAAATAGCGCTTATTTTAGCAGGACAGACTTGATTTTTCAAACAGTTTCTTTTAAACAATAGGTTTCATCTTGATAGTTTAAAGTTGACGAACAAGCAGGTAAAACCTGATTCATAACACGTTGAGAGTAAAATAAGGACATTACCCAACAGAAAGTTGAGTCACATGATAAGTTTTGTACTAATTATTTCCTAATAGTTTATTGTTACCTGGTATTTAGGACCAGCACACTAGGGGCCATATTCATATGGTAAATTTATAATTGCGTCCACAAATCTTACGATACCGCCGTTTTTTAAAAATATGCTACTAGATCAGCAAGATTCTTAGAAATAACACGGGATGACTTCCTTCTTTACGATGCCTGAGGGAAGGTTCACACCTTTTTTGTGGTTCATAATCCTTTCCATTCTTCGTTGTTATATTGTTTGCTTTGTGACTAGCAAATGAAGGAGTTGGCCTATCCTAGCCTATCCCTTGCTTTGTCAGAAATGTAAAAGGAATCAGGTTGAATGGAATTTAATGTTTGTATTACTTTATTCACCCTAAGATTAGAGATGGCTGAACTTCCTAAAATCCGTTCTAATTTTGGATTTTTGAACTTCCGAAAATATTTTGAAATCAGATGCATTGTATGTATGTATAATTTTATTTATAAAGCGCCACTTGGGTACCTATACAAACAAGGGGATAAGTGCACACCATTATACAGATAGATAAAAATTAAATTAAATACAATTTCATACATTGGTTAAGAAAGAATATATATAAATTATGTATAAATTGATATAAGTGCAACAAGCCTTGACACATAAGGAATGAGAACGCTGACCCGAAGAGCTTACAATCTAAGTGGGAGGGACAACATACTGATACAAGTGTGTGTGGGGGTGATGAGTTCAAAGTGCTTAAAAGGACTAACAATCATTTGTTGTGCTGATGCTCAGAAAGGTAGGATAACAGATTTGAAAATATTAATGAATGTCACCAGGCGAAGTGAGAGAGGGAGAGAGTTCCAAAGGTAGGGAGCAGCAGAGAGAACGGTAAGGCGGAGGCAGCAGTGGTAGTTGGGGGTCTGTGGAGAAGATTTACTTGTGAGGAACGGAGGACACAACCTGGAACTAAGGGACCTAGAGAGAAGATTAGGGGAGGTGCAGTAGAGCGAAGGGATTTAAGGTTAAAAGTAGGGTATTGAATAGGATTCTTTGTTTGATGGAAACCACCCTATGGACTGAAGTTCTGGTTGCAGGTTCTCAGGTTCTCTTTTGGAAGAGAGCAAGATGATTCGAGCTGCCGAGTTTAAGATAGACTGGAGAGGAGAGGGATGAGAGGCCCGGGAGTCCAGTAGTTAGAATGTTACAGTAGTCAAAACAGAGTTATAAGGGCATGGATGAGCATTTTAGTAGTGGAGAGAGAGAGAAAAGGGCGATCTTGGCAATTTTGCGAAGGAAGAAACAACAGGTCCTAGCAACATTGTTAATTTGATGATGGAAGGAGAGAGAGGAGTCAAAGATACTCCAAGGCAGCGTGCAGATTCAATTGGTTATGACCATATTGTCAATAGAGATGGAGATGGGAGGGCTAGGTCCCAGTTTAGGGGGGTAAATTAGTAATTCAGTTTGGATAGATTGAGTTTAAGGCGGCGCAGCACCATCCAGGAAGAGATAGAAACAGACATTTAGAGATTTGGGATTGAACTCAGGGGTTAGCGCGGGGTGGACAAGTAAATTTGGGTATCATCCGCTTATAAGTGATACTTAAAAACCAAAAGACCTGATTATTTCTCCCAGAGAGATAGTGTAGAGGAGAAAACAGCAAGGGTCCAAAACCGAGCCCCTGAGGGGCCCCCACACTAAGCAGAACAGGAGAGGAGTCTTAAGCTAGGTACACACAGTACAGATTTCTGAAAGATGACAGACAGGATCTGCAAGATCCTGTCTGCCATCTTTCAAAGATCTGCATACACACAGTCCCGAGCGTTCTCCCTATAGGGAGAACGTTCGGGACTGTGTGTTTCATCGGCCGCGCTAGACTCCTATAGGAGTTCGGGAAACGAACGTACACACAGTAACGATAAAGCCCCGATACCATCGGATCCGACGGTATCGGGGCTTTATCGTTACTGTGTGTACCTAGCTTTATTAGCAAAAGAGACAGAGAAGATCTGTTAGAGAGATAAAATGCCCAGAGAATATAGAATCTGCTAAGAAGAGAGTGGTCTACTGTATCAAAGGCAGCCGATAGGTCAAGGAGAAGGACCGAGAACTGTCCTTTGGCTTTGGCAGCTTGTAGGTCATTTGAGACTTTGCAGAGGGCTGTTTCAGTTGAATGACCCAGTCAGAATCCTGATTGCAACGGGTCCAATAAGTTATTAGCATGAAGGTATTTAGTAATGTGTGTAGAGACAAAGCGTTCAAGGAGTTTTGATGCAAATGGTAAAAGGGAGACGGGCGTTAGTGTGGGAGACAGGTAGGGTCCAGAGAGGTTTTTTAAGAAGAGCTTTGACACACGCATGTTTAAAGGCAGAAGGAAAAATCCCAGAGGTCGGGGAGGAATTAAAATGTAGAAAGAGCGGGGGAAAAGGATTTTAGAGTAGGAAGGAGGGCAGGGGATCAAGGGTACACATTGTAAGCGTGAGGCCAACAGGAGGTCGAAGACTTCAGAATGGGTGACAGGGGTGATTGCAAAATTTCAGGTGCTGATGTGAGAGGATTAGAGTCGATATCATCTATTTTATTTCTAAAGTAGTCTGCAAAATCCTGAGAAGCGTTAATGAAATGAAGAGTGTCCGTAGAGAGGGCTGCAAGAGAGTGTTAAATAGCGAAAATAGACGATGTAGGTTACTTTTGTTATTGTTTATAATTGTGCTAAAGTAAGAGTGTTTAGCTGCTGAAAGAGCCAAATTAAGACACGACAACATGAGCTTGTAGTGGTTAAAGTCCGCCTGACTGTGTGACTTTTTCCACAGCAGCTCAGCTGCACGAGTACAGTGGTGTAGGAACTTGGTATCTGAATTCAGCCAAGGACGGGGGTTAGCGGGGCGACGTTTGTAAGTTTGTAGGGGGGCAAAGGAGTCAATATTAGTGGATTAGATAGAGTTAATTGAATGTATAAGGGAATAAGGGTTACATGAGGGCAGCGAGGCTAGAACTGAAAGAGGAGGATAGAGCACGAAGGTCTATAACACGGGTGTTACAAACAAGGAAAGTAGATGGAGTGTCAGAGGAGAGGGGAGAGCAGGTGGGAAAGAAAGTAATTAGATTGTGATCCGAGAGTGGGAAGGAGTTACTAGCAAACTGTGAGACAGAAAATTTTTAGTAAAGACCAGTCCAGGAAGTGACCATCCTTATGGGTGTATTGTGGACCCACTGCTGGAGGGGAAGCAGGAAGTTAGGTGGAGGAACGTCAGTGTGACAATTGAAGTCCCCTACAATTATAGCCGGACAGTCGGAGGAAAGAAAGATAGAGAGCCAGGTTTCAAACTCTGTATGGAAAGTGTTTGGGGTAAATTGGCACACATGGCTTCAAATGAGGAAAAAGCAACAGAGGGCGGAAGAAAACAAGTTTAAAGCGGCAGAGAGGGGAAAAGAGAGGACCTACGGTACCCTCCACCCCGTCCTGAGGAATGAGGCGAATGAGAGAAAGATAGACCACCATGCGTAATTGAGCTTCGACCGCAGTATCATGGTTAGGGGATCCAAGTCTCCGTAAGAGCCAGGAGATGAGAGGCGCTAGAACAGGTCATGAATAAAGGTGTGTTTGTTAGCAAGAGATCATGTATTAAGTCAATGGAGAGCAAAAAAATCTGAACCGTTTAAATGGTTTCCTCCACTGGAAATATAAAATTTGCCGTTTAGTTTTATTGAAGAATTGAAGGAGATGTGTTTTACTAAATGCCATTTTTTTTTTTTTTTCAGTGGAGATGTCCTTTAAATGAAATAAAGATAAAATAGCAATGGTTACTTACTGGGACCTGGTAAAAATATCCAGAATTTAAAATAAAATAACTTCCTTCACACAGACGCTACTTTCGAGCTTCCCCGCTCCACATTCGATAATTATCCTATATATGGAGGTTTTTTAGAAAAAATCCGAAGTCAGAGTCCATTCAGAATTCCTTTATTCCAGTACCAAGCTACCTAGATTTTATATATTTTATATGAGATTCTGCCTTGTACAAGACCCCCGTTCTACACACAATCCCTTTCTTAGGGCATATTTATAAAGAAACGATGTTAGCGAAAAAAAATACCGCCGCACATCGCGGCCGCGAAAATAGCGCTATCGCCATATTTATAACGGCGAGCGCTATTCCCGCATACCTATCGCGGCCGCGATGTGCTGCGGTAATTTTAAGTCCCTTCCGACTTAAAATCCCTTCCCGACGCCGGTCCTAAGGGGGCGGGGCATACGCCCACACCCCCCGCGGCGGCAGCGGCGACCACCCGCCCCGCCTCCAGCGCCCCTCCCAACCCGTTCCCCGTTCCCGTTCGCGGCAATCTCGGAACGAGGCTAGGAGGGCTGCCAGGAAGGGGCCGCACACCCCCTCCCCGGCACCCCTCAAGCCCCCCCCCCGGCCGCTCCCAGGGAGGGGACGGGGAGCCGCTGGGGGGTGGAGGCTCCCTCCAGCGGGCCCTGAGAAGGGCCTTTTGGGGCTTAGGGGGTCCCGCACTCGAACCGGGACCCCCCCTCCCCGCCCTTATAGGGCCCTTGTGGCACTGACAAGTGCCTTTGGCGGGGGTCCCGCAGCTGAAAACCGGACCCCCAGTGCGGCTCTTATAGAAGCCCTTGGGCGACGTCTTCTTTCTTCCAGTCCCGGCGACACCAGCTCCGCCGAGGCCGCCGACCCCCGAGAGGTACCCCTGCGGCGCAGGTACCCCCGGCGGGCGCCGGCGACCTCAACGAGGCCGATGTTGCCGGCGTCTTGATCCGACGCGACGTCTTCGGGCTGGCGACACCAACCCCACTCAGGTCGCCGATGCCAGGCAGACTCACTGGCGGCCGCCAGTGAGCCGGCTGGCACCGCCGGCCTCCGCGGAGCCGATGTTGCCAGCTTCTTTCTTCTTTCTTCAGCCCTACTGCGATGGCATCTGAGTTCCGCGCGGAAAGCTCCTCTTTATATAGGTTTGCAGAAATCCATAATCCGTTTCGATTGGTCAATTTTTTAATACTTGCTTTACATTAACCAATCAGATTTCTGGAAAGTTCTGAAATCTGATTGGTTAATGTAAAGCAAGTATTAAAAATTGACCAATCAGAAACGGATTATGGATTTCTGCAAACCTATATAGAGGAGCTTTCCCCGCGGACTCAGATGCCATCGCAGTAGATGGCTGAAGAAAGAAGCGGCTGGCAACATCGGCTCCACTGAGGCCGGCGGGTGCCAGTGGGCTCACTGTCGGCCGCAGTGAGTCTGCCTGGCATCGGCCGACCTGAGTGGGGTTGGTGTCGCCAGCCCGAAGACGTCGCCCAAGGGCTCTTTTAAGAGCCGCACTGGGGGTCCCGGTTCGAGCTGCGGGACCCCCGCCAAAGGCACTTTCAGTGCCGCAAGGGCACTTGTCAGTGCCGCAAGGGCCCTTACAAGGGCCGGGGAGGGGGTCCTTTTTTCGAGCTGGCGGACCCCTAAGCCCCAAAGGGCTCTTGTTAGAGCCGCAAGGGCACTTGTAAGTGCCGCAAAGGCCCTGATAGGCCGGAGGGGGGTCCCGGTTCGAGCTGTGGGACCCCTTAAGCCCCAAAAGGCTCTTGTCAAGCCCAAGGCACTTGTAAGTGCCGCAAGGGCCCTTATAAGGGCCGGGGAGGGGGGTCCCGGTTCGAGCTGCGGGACCCCCTAAGCCCCAAAAGGCCCTTCTCAGGGCCCCGCCGGAGGGAGCCTCCACCCCTCCCAGCGGCTCCCCCTTCCCCTCCCCGGAGCGGCCGGGGCGGGGGGTTTGGGGGTTCGGGGAGGGGTGCGCGGTGGGGGGTCGCGACCACCTGCTGCGGCCCCTTCCCGCAGCCCCTCCTAACCTCCCGTTCCGAGATTGCCGCGAACGGAACGGTTTGGGAGGGGCTGCTGGGAAGCGGCGGCGGCGGTGGTCGCCGCTGCCGCCGCGGGGGTGTGGCGGGGCGTGTCTCCCGGGCGGGTGCGACCACCCGCCGCGGGTTGCCTGCCCATCCCCGCCGCGGGAGGTTAGTATGCGGCCGCGGGGGTTAGTATCGGCTGACTTCGCCACCTTCAAGGTGGCGAAGTAAAACAGCCTATACTACCCGAGCGAAACCAGTACCCGCCTTTATAAATAGAAGCGGCGGTAACAGGTAAGTATCCGCCGCGAAAGGTTAACGCTTCGTTAACTTTTCGCGGCCGTTTTCAGACTTTTATAAATCGCGGTAAACGCGATTTATGCGTTAATGTCCGCGAAAACGGCCGCGAAAAGTTAACGAACCTTTATAAATATGCCCCTTAGTCAGTAGAGATGAACTAATTAATGGCTGGCAGGGATTAGCATTAACAGAGGCTTGATAAGCCATATAACAGAATATAAAAAGGACACACATGTACATTTCTCTGTAGTCTGTACAGTATAACAATATAACAGAGACAAGTGGATTGTAATATAATAATGGCATAGGAGTTGTAATAACATGATCATTATAATATTAAAAAGACAACAAACCGGGACCCCTGGAAAATGTTCATCACCTTCCAGGATAAAATTATTGTTACAGCATTCAATGTTATAAATCATGATCTTTAGAATATGTGAAAATTCCACCAGATCCACAGATTTTTCCAAACCGGCAATTCTGAAACAAAACCAGGTTTGTTTTTTAAACCGGGACTCATGTCTAGTCACACTAGAAGTGAACTAAAATTACCAATATTTCTCAATAAAATGATTTGCTGTGGGTGTTAATTTATGAACAGCTGAGCAGACACCCACTATAGATCCTGACATCCAACACATCTGTTATTGTTATCAGACAGAGTTCAAAGCTTTGTGATTTCCTACTTGTGAGGCTAGCTGGGCCTGTCCTTATATTATCTAATGCTTCACCTACAGACATTCCTTTATTGCAACATCGCAGTCTTAACAGTTCCAGCCCGAAAGGCCTTTCTCTATGAGTCACATTATTTCATTTTAACACTGTACTATGCTGCGGCCACACATAAAAAACATGCATGCATTGGCGTTACTGCCCCCTTGCTCTGTGATCTGCGATGTTTTGCAATTGGAGCACATACGGATCACAGCGCATGCTTTGTGATGACAGATTGTGATCGTTAGCACATGAGAAAATGAAGCAGTGTGTGCTAGTTATTTTAAATAAATGTTCAAACATTTCCCAGAGGTGGAGCATTTAACTATATTGACTCAGGCCCTGTTTTTTTCACATTAAGCTTGATTTGTATGATCGGTTTTTTTTTTTTTTTTTTAGATTTGAAGGTACACTTGCCATGGGTAAAATTTTGTCCAGCCTTCCCTAACTCCTTCTCTAACGCAGGCTTCTAAGCCTAAGAAATGGGGAGTGCCAGGGGACAGCATGTGAGCCAGGGTTTCCTCCCCCATTTCTTTTAGAAAGTTGGGGAATAGCATTCAGTCATTGGCCAACACCCATGATTGACAGCTGCTACCCAGAAGAGCCAAGAAGCAGAAAGGAGGTAGCAGAACATTGGGCAGTATTTCAAGTTAGTTTTACATCTCTCCGTTTCTAACTAGTGCAGTTTGGGAGTGATTTAGCTATATAAAATTTGTCGTTTGATGAGTGGACTCGTAAGCACTGGTATGTAGTTGTTCGTCCCTAGCTGCATTTGTATTCAGAATGACTGTATATGGAATTAATTGTAAATCTATTCTAGCAGAACTTTCATGTTTATATCAAACTCTGTGCAGCCCTGTGCTCTCATCACCCAATTCTTCAATATAGTGACTCATGATTTACAGCAATATTGAATGTCATGGAAACAAACACGTAGATGCTTTTAAGATACTTGGAGCATCTGCAGGATTAATTACGTTGAGTGGATTTTTATTAAATTCCCTCGACAAAACATACAAATTGTTCCCACCCCCTCAGCAAATTAAAACTATTGTCAGTGCTAAACATCTATCAGTTGCATGTCTTTTAGCCCACCTGTCTTTATTAGTTTATACATAAGGCTTAGAGCTTACCATCTAAGTACAATGATGCATGGCATACAATGTCCAATATTTCCAATCATGTCGAGGGAACATATTGACCCATGTTTGGCCGTTTGGCAGATTTCAAAGAAAAGCTGCCCTAGATAGGTGGTGAAGGCCCCAATGTTAGATCATACACACCTCTGTCCTTTAGGACTATCAGGAACTCATGCTGGGTGCTCCAAGGCTGTAGCCAACAGCAGAAAACAAAAACCAAGAGAACCTGGGCTTCTTGTGTGACGTTTTGGTGCCTTCTTCAGATAGGTGCACATTAGCACCAAAACGTTACCCAATAAACACCAAGTCTGGTGTGCCCAGCTTCTGTAGGTTTCTAGGTAGTACAAGGTGGTTAAATTCAATCAGAACTTCCAAAACGAGTTTAAATCAGAAAGTGCCAATCGTCTGCACCCCAGGTGTACCCATGGGTGTATTTGAATAACTGCATAACCTATTATTGAGGTTGTAGGTATTTTTTGATGGAATTATGTTATTAAGATATTTAAATCCTGAATATTTATATATGCACTCTGCTTTCCAGAATCATTCTAACACATATAATTCTGTAAAGAAACACACAGGAACAATATCTAAAATCTGTATATTCCAGGGGTGTAGCTACCGGAGTAGAAGTGCTGGGCCAGGGGGTCAGCACCTCAGCAGTCATGGTAAACGACACAGGAATGAGCCCCATCTTTCTCTAAATATGCCTTTGATGAGTGTGTTGATTTCAACTTTAAACCCCATTCGATAATTGCTGAGAGTGGTATTAAACGGACTCTTTTTTTTTTTTATAAAAACATAATTTTTAGTAAATTTTCATAAAATAGATGGAAAACATTACATTTTGTTGTTTAAAAACAAATCTTCAGAGAGGTACATAAAAGAAAAATTGTCATTAGCATAGTAAAAGTAGATCAGGTAGATTTGGTGGGTGTAATATTTCGAACCTTATTAAACTTACAGGGTTATTCAATAAAGTTTAAATCGTTTAAATGGTGCTAATTTTGCCCCAAACCAATCAGATCTTATTTTACATGAAAGCTAAAATCTGATTGTTGGGGCAAAAATTAGCACCATTTTAAACGATATTAAACTTTTATTTATAGGGGTTGGGGGGTTAGGTAGGTACAGTTCTTTCTAATATATTTCTGTATACTATTTCAGAAATATATTAGCATCTATTTCAAAATTCCTTTGGGTCCTAGTACAGTTGTGTCTGAATTTTATAATGGGTTTTTGATTCTTATCTATTCATGTTGTTCTGGATCTTATGAACCTGGTTTTTAATCGTCAGATCATATTAAAGACCTAGGGTCTAGTGTACCAATGTTCCCAGGTACGATAAAATTGTGTAAAAAAGAATTTGCTGAGTGTGCGTACATTTTCGTATAGTGCATATTTGTTGTTAGTGTGTTTTTGATAGAAGACATGTTTGGGGTTGTTTGGTTGTTAGCCAGTTTTTAGCTATATTTATTTGGGTTATGGTGAATAGATGATACAGTATGTTCTTGTTCTATAGGGAAATCTTCAGGTCTATCAGAAGTAAAGCAAAACTGAGGGGAAGTTTAATCTGTTGTTAAATAGGTCTTGTTAAGTTCTGTATTTTAACCATCCATTTTTTTATTTATAACAGTTCCACTATATATGGATCCAAGCTCCTGGTTGTTTTGCATCCCAACAGGTTGGTGGGAGTTGTTTTATACCTTTTGCTAATTGGTCTGGAGTTTTATGAAATCTGTATAGAATTTCCTAGGCAAAGACTGACACATCTGGATAATTTAAATGGTAATGTTAGAATTTTAGACCATTGTTAATCAATGAGAGGGTAATTAGAGGGCAATTCATTATAGGGAAAGTGTTTTTTAAATTCTTCAATGTATCCTATAAGTCATCCCAACCACACAGGGCCTTTAGTTGTTTAAATTCTTATAGTCCCGAGATAATAGTTGAATATGCTGTGATTTGTGGGAGCTGCATACACCTCATCTGTCACTCAAAGGCACACACACACCACACAAAGCTTCCCCTGCCAGTACTGTCCACAATTCTTCACCCAACAATAGATGTAACCATGTGCAAAACCAACTAGTCAAATGCTGTAAGTGCTAAAACAATCAGATAAACATTAACCCCAGTAAGCTGAGCATCACACTATAAAACAACCCTCCCCCCCAAAAATACTTATATACTACAAAACACAGTGACTCAAAATGGAACACTAATACAGTATATATAATACAGTATACAGACGATATTTACCAAACAGACACACAGTGCAATGTATTGAAATATATAGACTAAAGCAACTGAAATGTAACAGGACAACACGCCCCCCCCCAGTGTCACGTTGTGGTGGAGGTCTCACCTACAAACTGCTGTTACACTGACTCCTATCTTCAGTGACTTATGAATCTCAGCTAAGCAGGGTGGAGAGGAGAGAGAGAGGATATGGAACTTTAGGTAAAAAGTAATAACAATAGCAAAGTCTAGAGAAACAGGCATGAAGTGCAGTAAAGTACTTGTAAAGAATACTCAGCACCACTTTCCTCCCTCCTCCCCTCGCCCCTCCTTCAGCATAGTGCGACTTTATTCCACCACTTTGATTGCTGGAGTCTAGCTCTGGAAGGGAGGGGTCAACAGGATGTCAGCACTTATGTTAAAGTCCTTCAAATGACAGCTCGGACTCTGTATACAGCCGTCACTGCTTGAGGGGGAGTCGACCAGAGAGGGGAGGGGGACACACAGCTTGGTACCAAAACTTCAGGCAGTTGTGAAGAAAGAAGCCACCACAGAAACATGAAAGTAAGGCAGCTTTACAAGTGATCTAGACATTGTGTACAGAAAAAGTTTTTTTTTCACTATAGTTGCCCTAAGTTGTTTGTTTCCCAGTTTGGTGTCAAGTGATTTTGAAATCCTGTGTATTGTGATTGCATATAGGAAAGATTCCAATTGAGTTTGATGTTGTTGGGAGTTGGTTATATAGGTCAGTGTTTTAAAGGGCATTAGAAAATTATTTATTGCTGTAGAGAAAACTAAGTATTTGGAGAAGCTTGTAGAATTCATTTCTGGGAATGTTATTGTTTTTTTGTAGATTATTGAAAGGAATATATCCACTTTGGAACATTTGTTGGAGTTTATCTATTCCATAGGTTGACCAGTTTATTTTAAAATTGGGTATCAGTAGGTTGAAACTGTTTAGAGGTATGTCTTTGAAAGTAGGTATTAGGAATTTTTGATTGTGGTTTGTTTTGGATCAGAATGATATTGAGGTCTTAGATGTGGGAGAGATATTTAGGTTTTCTTTGTAGCCTAGAAGAGTCGCTCCTAGTATTTGTTTAAAGGTAAGTGGTTTTATTTCTGTTTGTTCGATTTGATACCATAGATTAGTTGGTTCTTTCATCTGACCACCATTTTCTTGTTTGGTCTAATATAGTTGCTTGATAGTAATTGAACAATATGACAAGAGCTATTCCGCCTGCTTGTTTAGTTTTGGCTAAAATATTTCTTTTGGTCCTTGATTTTTTCTGTTACCATATATATGATGATATTAATGACTGTGCTTGGTTAAAATAGTTTGGGTGAAGTAGTTATTTGGTATTTGTATTGGTACTGCTCTAAAGATATATAGGAATTGTGATAGTAGGGAGAAGTATTTTGGATTTTCCTTCTTCAGATTAGGATGCCACAGGGTCTTAACTCCCGTTGGGATGTTACCCATTTTATCTAATTCTGAGGGCAATAAAGTAGAAGATTTTGACATAATCATTTTTGTCTGTCCTCATCTTCCCTTCGTAGCTTATGATGTGAGGGTTAGTATATGTTTCTACATGTTTTTATACTGTGCTTGATGTTCATGTAATCTTGGTGTGGTAAACTCACCATGTTTTAAGTGTTCAACTCCTCCCTATATAAGGAGGAGCTGCATCTGTGCTAGCTCATCTAGGACTAAGGGGGCGGACCCACGAAACGCATCAGATGAGCCTGACTCTGTTTGGAGATTTTATGCTGTACTAAATAAAGTTCATTTTTGGAGCTTCCGGAAGTGCAGCCTCTACTTTCTGTTTGCTGTTGTGCACGAGCGAGGCCTGGACCACGTGGTGCGCACCCGGACGGACCCAGCCATGAAGCGCTGGTAACAGGCCATCCCGGTTTCCCCGATACGCTTCCTTTGGAGCGGCCTTTCTGACTAGTTGTGGCAGGTAGTTGTTGTTGTAAAGCTCCTTATTGTCATTTGTTAGGGTAATTCCTAGGTAGGTTATTTTGTTTGGGTTCCAATCATAATCACTCCTCTTTGCCCTTATTATGGAACCATTAGCTCAAAAGATCAGAGTAAACACAAATATTCATGGAATAAAAATAGAACAAAATGTACATAAAATAGCACTATTTGCAGATAACGTGATGTAAACCCTGACTAAACCAATACAATCACTAATAAACGTCAAAAATCTTATAGTAGACTTTAGTAAAATATCATATTATAAAATAAATACAGCAAAATCACAGTACTCACAACCAACGTATCATTTGCACTAAAGATCTATCTATCTAGAAAATGGATCCTGGTGCATGGACCCATGCTTAGGTTTGTAGCTACACCACTGTGTAGTGACCTTGTGGCGTTTGTGTAGACCGGTTTCATTTTATTGTTTACAGAAGTGGTTATAAAAACAAATTAATATTAAAAGCTTTTTGTTGGATGAAATATTATATTTTAGTGACATCATTTATAGAAAACATGGGCAAGTGCCCAGGGTGGCCCCAGGGAAGGGAAACTCTCTCCCCGTGCCAAAAAGCAAACATATCACCTAGGTATGGTTACACATTGTTTCCAGAAATTCAACTTTTAATGGAAAGTAAGCCTCTGATTCAGTGTTTTCTCTTTAAGAATTTTATATTGAGACATAAATAAAACATAAGAAACCGGATATATCTTAATGTCAACTAAAAAGTACTGGACAGCTGTTGTCTTTTAATGTTTTTCCATGAGGTTACAAATTGATTGTTAGGAGTCAGTGGCAATCTGTCTTTACTATGTAAAGAAATATACATAGTAACATAGTAACATTGTAATTGAGGTTGAATAAAGACATACGTCCATCAAGTCCAACCTATTCATTTTTAAAAAACCCTTCCAACAGTTGTCCAGAGGAAGGCAAAAAAAAAAAAAAAAACAGCTAAAAAGGGGGGAATTCCTTCCTGACTCCAAACGGCAATCAGAAAGTATCCTGGATCAACCAGAGCTACAGTATATGTATTAATACCAGTAATTCTCAATATCTTTTCAATGGCTAATCCAGGCCATTTAAAGCTATTCAATGATGACTCCTTACCAATTTGGTGGAAGACCAGTTCCACAGTTTCACCATTCTTATTGTAAAGAAACCTTCCTAACCTGAAGATGAAACTGCTTTTCTTCCAACCTTAAAGGATGTCCACGTGTCCTTGATATGACCTATTAGTGAACAATGCACCAGAGAGTTCATTGTATGGCCCATTAATAATTTGTTTAAGGTTATCATATTCCCACGTAAAATGTGCTTCTCCAATGCAAACAGCCCTAACTTGTCTAATCTGCTGCATATTTAAAACCCTCCATTCCCCTTATAATTTAGTGCCCTTCTTGACACGCTTTATTTCCAAGATGTCCCTTTGTATATGGGATTCCAAAACGCACCGCAATATCCAAATGAGGCCTTAACAGTGCCTTGTAAAAGAGAGAATATATTCCTCACTTGTACAAGACAATATCTTTCTGCTCTAGCCATGGCTGTCTGGCATTGTTTGCTACAGTCTAGTCTTATTACCAGAACCCCCAATCTTTTTCCATTACAGATGCACTTATTATTATTTATAGAGTATGTATTGTGTAGGTGGCACAGGGATTATTAAATCCCAAATGCATTACCGTATAATCTCGAGTATAAACCGAGGTTTTCAGGCTTTAAAAAAAGCTGAAAATCTTACCTCGGTTTATACTCGAGTCAGCCTATCTCTTACCTTGTCGCCGGCCGGGGCGATCCGCATCCTCGCTCCACAGCTCTGCGCATCCGGATGATGTCACTACCCGGCGCCACAAAAGTGAGAGGCGCCGGGTTAGTGACATTCATCCGGATGCGCAGAGGCTGTGTAGAAGGATGCGGATCGCGGGGCCGGCGGAACAAGGTAGGAGAGATAGAGGACGGCTGTTTATGCTTTCACAGGGATTGGCAAATACTTACAAAGAGAGAAAAACCTTCTTTATTTGGCATACTGTTGCACAAATATAGGAGGATTTACCCCTATTTGCAAGTATTTGCCACTTAAGATGTTTGATAACTACAACCCAAGCATGCTTATTGGTGGGAGTTGTGTTTCAAACATCTTAAGTGGCAAAATATGCAAATAGGGGTAAATCCTCCTATATTTGTGCATACAGTATGCACAAATAAAGAAGGTTTACTCCTATTGTAAGTATTTGCGACTTAAGATGTTTGAAAACTACAACTCCCAGCAATAAAGCATGCTGGGAGTTTTAGTTTCCAAACCATCTTTAGTGGCAAAATACTACCCCCGGTTTATACTCGGAGTTCAGTGTGTGTTTCCTACTTTTTTCCCTAAAACTAGGTACCTCGGTTTATACTCGGGACGGTTTATACTCGAGTATATACTGGTACCTTACAGTATCAATATGAATCCCATCTGCCATTCTGCTGCCCCATTTGCTAATCTTCTAGGTCTGCTTGCAGCACTTGCACACACTTGAAGTTTCCAAAGCTCTGCATAGTTAGTGTCATCAGCAAATGCAGAGACCTTGCTCTCAATGCCCCCTTCTAAGTCATTTATAAACAGATTAAACAGGCGGCCCCAGTACAGAACCCTGAGGCACTCCGCTTAGAACTTTGAGCCCACATAGATGTAGCTCCATTTACCACCACTCTCTGTTGCGATCAATAACCAATTCTCTATCCATGAACAATAAGTTTTCTTCTAAGCCAAACAGCCCTCAGTTTTACATTACGTCGATATGTGGCACAAGTATCAAAAAAACACCAAGGAACCACATCCACTGCTGTGCCTGAATCCAAATTCTTACTCACTTCCTCATAAAAACCAATTAAATTTGTCTGGCATGATCTATTTCTCATAAATCCATGCTGACTACTACTAATAAGATCAGTTCTGGAGACAAAGTCAAGGATATGATCCCGTAACAACATTCTTAGCACCTTCCCTACTACTGATGTTAGGCTTACAGGTCTATAGTTACCAGGTTGGGAACGGCTACCTTTTTTGAATATTTGTATTAGATTGGCTTTTTTCCAATCCATCCCCAGACCAAAGTGAATCTGAAAAGATGAGAAACAGTGGTCTAGATAGAATTGAACTAAGCTCTTTTAAAATCTGGGGATACAATCCATCTGGTCCTGGGGCTTTATTAATTTTTGTTTAATTGTTTCCGTACCATATCCTCCGTCAGCCAATGTGAATACTCCTCATTTCCCTGCTGTAATGACTAGGTTCCTCTATAGTGAAAACCGATGTAAAAAAACGGTTTAGCAGATTAGCCTTTTTGGCATCCTCTACAACCATCTCAGCCCCATTATTTAATGGTCCCACATTCTCAGTCCACATCTTTTTACCATTTATTTATTTAAAAAACATTTTGTGGTTGGACTTGCTTTGTTCGGCTATCCGTATTTCATTTTCTATTTTAGCTACTTTAATTGCTTTCTTGCACTCTATATTACAGCTTTTATACTCCCTGTAAGACTGTTCTGTTCCCTCTGATTTCAAAATTTTAAAAGCCTTTTTCTTTTTTTCCATTTCCCTTTTTACCTGAGCATTAAGCCATGCAGGAGTGGACCTAATTTTTTTACACTTGTTCCCTTAAGGTACAAATTTAATAGTTTAATATCCCTTTAAAAGTGGTCCACGTCTGCTCAGTATTTTACCTAGAAGCAGGAATGATTCCTTTAACAACATAAAATTAGCTTTCCAAAAGTTAAAAGGTTTTGTTAACCTAGTGCACTTTAGTTTTTTGCAACCTATATTAAATCTACCCATATTGTTTCTGACATATCGTTTATACCCCATCTATTCCATCTTTTAGATGGAATTCAATTCCTGTTTAACATACATTCATATTCCCCCTCCTTTTTTATTAACTCTGTTATGTCTAAAAAAGGAGTATCTGTCAATATTTACTGTCCAGACATGTAGATCATTTAGCCATGTTTCTGCTATACCGATCACATCATACTTTCCTTTTAAGCTATTAGTTCTGTTTCCCCAGTTTTTTCCAGCCAGACATTGTTGCATTTGTAACCCTAACATTTTTTAGATATCAATTGATTTACTTCCATACTTGGATGTACATGCCTCCTTATCCTCTCTGCTGTCTCCACACCCGTCTTCTCCCTCCGTTTGTGTCATTAGCCCCCTAATCCCTAACTTGTCTATCTACCCCTGTGTAATTCAATGTACCCTCCCCCCCATACCTAGTTTAAAAACTAAACCCCCTAGCCATCTTCTCCCCAAAAACAGCTGCACCATCATCATTGAGGTGCAATCCGTCTCTACTAAAGAGCCTGTAGCCAACAGAAAAGTCAGCCCAGTTCTCTAAAAACCCAAACCCCATCTCCTTACAACACCCTCTTAGCCACGCATTTATACTCCTAAGCTCGCATTGCCTCTCCCTTGAGGTCCTTACTTTTAACTTGGCCCCTATAAATATAATGTACATCCCAGTTTCTAAGGGTTTCCAGGATTTATAAAGGAGATGGAATACTAGGTTGGTGAATTGCATTGATGGTATGATGGAAGTTATCCTCTTCCTAAATGGGAATTGAAGACTCTTCCACTTCGTTCTCTAGGTGTAATATTAGCATGTCTCATGGCTCTAGCCTTCGCTGCAAGATCAGCAGAATCAACATTAATCCACATCCAGGAACCTTGGCTGTCCCTTACCCTTACGTCCAAAGTTCCAGAGACGGCAGATCCCACCAGCTGGACAGTAGAAAATAGACCACACAACTTTCTGAGGGCCTTATTCTCACCCTTTGGCTTTATGTTCATGGCATTGTTTAGCGACTCTTTTTTAAACTGTTTAGACAGAAACTGTTACAAAAAAATAAACAGAAGGAACACTCTACTGAGAGATTTTCCAGTAACTTAATTGTACTTCTACAAACCTTGCATACCTCAGTTTATTGTTATTGACCTCTGGGCCTTTTATTGTATTATGCTAATATCTTCAACTGTTATTACAATCAGTAAAATGTAAGTAAAATGTGCAAACTCATTCTGACTCCTTTCCGTTTGTGGTTTATAGTTAGCATCCATCCATCATCCATCCATCATCCATCCATCCACATATTTGTCCATCTCTATCTACTATAAGACAGCCATCTTCTTCTGTATAACAAAATCTGCCTGAATACAAGATCTCATGAGAACTCGGGACCTCCCGAGGTCGCATCTGCAAAAATTTTCATTCAAGTGGCAATTCAGGCTGCAGCCACCAAGCCCACTAGCTGTTGCTAGGTGGATTTCCTCTTCCCTATGACAATTGAAGTTTGCAGGTCATGGATAACTGCAAACCCTTCTTTACTTACCATTATAAAGGATGGCTGGTGGTCATTAACAATAACAATCCATTACAAATACAGCTCTACCTAAATCCCATGCTTAACAATAACACATTCTTGTCTTGACAGTGAATTTTAGACTGACTGACTATTTAAGGTTTGAGGTGTGAGGATAGACAGGGTTTTGTATTCCTTATTATAACTTATCACACTTTACATGTTCAACTTGTTTCATTGTTTTATGTGAAACCCTGAGCTGCAGACAGAGTAAGTTTGACATGTTTGAGATACCGTGACATGGACGGATCATCCCTTTAATTAAAGCAGGTCACCATTAAAACATGCTGAAAGTTTAATCAGAAGTAAACAGGAAATTATGTTAGGAACAGATTATTAAAACCATTGTTAACCTGCAGGCTGAGAGAATGTGCATTTCTGTCCCCAGTTGGGGGCAGAATGCACAGAAACTGGACAGTTTATTATTCAAATACTGAATTGAAAATAAAATAAGTTAAATATTTGTTTAATTGAGAATACCAGCAATATGTAAAGGGACAGTTAAGGCTAAAACACATCTTTATTATCCATAGCCCCTTGCCATTCATTGTAATGCACATTGGTGTGTTTCACCTAGGAGAGGTAATTTCCAATCTGCTACTATCCATCACTCTGTGCTATGGAGAAAGGGGACTGGGAAGGTGTTTGGACATTTCTATGTATTTATAATTCTGTATTTTTGTGAAGAAATCAGATATGAATGGACACATTGTGAATTAGCCTAAAGATTTCCTTTAAGTACAGCATGTCGTGCCCCTGATTGCAGATTCCATGGGCCATATTTCTAACGGGCGATACCCTTCAGGGGCGATGGAACAATTACGATCATGGACAAAACATTATGATCACCTGTACAATACCACTGTGAAGTTTACTAAGTAATATTGTACAATCGGACATATATGACCGTGGCCATAGAATTACCGCCACGGTGTTGTATTATATACGTGAGCTTATGTTACTGCTTCACTTATTTGTTTATATACTGCTGGAGTTGCACTTTAAAGGACAACTATACATTCATTTTACCTAAACTGCTTGGTCCTCACTGCTGGGTTCTTCTCAGTTAGGGCCATATTAATAAAGCGCGGTATCACAATTTAGCGATACCGCGCGTTATCGGTAATATACAACAGTGCCCATAAATGTACATCCGTGGTTACTATGTTACTATGTAATTTACGATTGTTAAGTTGCGATAACGATCGTAAATAAATGATCGGTAAACTGATCAGAAATTAACGATTGTTAACCCAATCGTTAAAGGCACGTTATCGCTTTTACTCTTCTTTATGAATATGGCCCTTAATGAGCTTGACTGAACTAACGTTTCCTTCTCTGACCTGGGTCCCTTCCACCTATAAGAAGACTCGCTCTGCAAGAAACACTACTAATTGGCACCATTATGAACCTGGGAGAGGGACAAGAGCAGTAAGGGGAACTTTAGGTAAGTAAAAGTTTCTTAACTAATAAGTACCCAGGGGTTAAGTTTTCCCCTGGGTACAATCAAAGGGAAGAAGAAGAGGAGCGGGGAGGGATGGAATGAGTATAATTGACCTTAGTTCCCATTGTGTTGGTACCTTCTCATGTTACCTGGAAAATGGACATGTGCAATACTGTGCAAAGGTTTCAGGCAGGTGTGTAAGGATGGTTTTACCAATGAACATTCTTATTGTTGCTTCCAAGGTGAGGTTGTGGAAAACAGTTTTATGTTACAGGTCACACACCATGGAAAGACTGAGCACTGCAACAAGACACAAGGTACAGTACTACATAAGCAAGGTGTCTACCAGGTAAAGGTTTCCAAACTGACAGGCATTTCAAGAAACAGGCAATGTTGAGGAAAGTAGAAACAGTGACACCATTTGTTGCCTGAAATAGTCCATGGTCCATAATTGTTAATAGAAATTGGTGATTTACAACTGTAAAAAAGCAGTGATTTTATTATTTAACGAATATCTCCACCCCAAAAAATAAAATGAATGTAATGTAAGGCACCCCCCCCACCCTAAACGCTAAGTTGAAAACATCTTAAACAGCCCCTAAATATACTTACCGGCCTTCATTCCATCACGTCCTCTTCTGCTACTTCCGTGTACGATCAGCAGAGGGAACAATATCGGGTAAGTAAATTTAGGGGAAAAATTAGAAGTTTTAAACATAGCGTTTAGGATTGGGGGCACACAGAGGCTCCTACTCTTCATTTTTTTGGACTTTCATCAGGCCCTGCAGGACAACACATCTCTATAGAAGAACATGGGAACTGCTAACAGTGTTACTGTTAACAGACCAAAGAGGAATTTTCTCCATACCAGTGAATAGGTCCCATGATACATCTGTGTGTGCAGACAGCCATCCCCAATATAATGAAAATAGAGATAGACACTGAGATAAAATTTAGAACATAAAAGAAAGGTTTGCATGTATAAAACCAACATTTATTGACACAGTGTAAGTAATAGACTATATAATAAATACAAAAGATTTTTCTGTTCACAGTTGTTTCACATAACCTTAAAGTATGTTTCCCGAAGTATAAAAACATATTTCTAATACACAGTATTTAACATTCACAAACAGATCGAAATATATTAAAAAAGCTTTTTGTTGACCAAATATATACATAAAAATAAATAAACATTAAATATATACTTATTATGAATAAAATTACTACAATTTTAAAAATGTAAAGACAAGTTTGTCTGAGGTCTGAGAGTTCTGGTGTTCCTGTAACAATAAGTTAATGTGATCTGTTGGCACATTGCGATGGAAATCGCATGTGTACGGCCACCTTTAAAGTCTTGAAAGGAACTATGGAAAGCTAAGGCTACGTACACACAGGTCAACTATGCTCGTCACTATAGATAATAAAAATAAATAAAGCCACACCAACAATATTTTAAGCCAAAGCCCAATACCGCATAAAAATACATGTTCAGATGAAATGTACCGACATGCTCAATCTATTTTTCTGATTTGGGCATGAAATCACCCATAACATATCACCCATGATGGTATTTATGAACAATATTTTGGCATGAAACCAATATATTACACTGGGCAGTTAGTTGAGTCAAAATATTGACCCGTGTGTTTCTATCCTAAGACCTTACATCAGTCTGAGTTTTGTAGTATGCAGTGTGCTACCATTCTGTTCTACACTTTAAAAAAATGTATTTTACAGTGTTTTTCATTCATTGCTAATTTATCATTTATTTTATAAAAATGTTCACGGGGCCCAATTTGATCTTAATCCTAATCTTTGGTTGCCATAAAATATAAACGTTATCTTTACATGTATGGCCTCCTGTTCCTTGCAGAGCAGGCCAAGATGGGTTTATAGTTATTGTACTTGTAGTGCAGAGCCACTGGAACTTTGTTTGGTTTAGAAAACAGCAGCAGATATCTGGGTATCCCCAGGACTTTGTGACCTATTCTAACTGACCTTTATAATGTCTCATAAAGAATGAATGCATAAAACATTGAAAGGTCACACAAAGCTATAGTTTTCATGGCAAGTAGTCACTCGCATGTCTCCTGTAGTTTGGAGACTATTCGTCAAACCAAATCCATACCCGCTCACTGCCTTCAATAATGTTCACAATGTCTGTTTCCTTAAAAAATGGACATGTGGCAACTCTATGTTGCGATGTCGGTCCTTTGTTGTGGTCGCAATATGCCACCAGTATTTGTATTATGTCACAGTGTCTTCATTTTATGACCATGCTGAAAAATACTGGGCGCATCTCAAAGTACCATATTGCATGATATTTTGCAGCCACATGTTGTTAATGCCTCATTACAGTGGTATTATATTACAGTCAGAAATTACACAGCTGTGCCTCTAGTTTACAGCAGCATCTTGAAATACCAGATACAACAGGAGCTGCCATCTCGATATTCACTGATATCGCAGCTTTATAAATAAGCCCCTGGAAGTCTCTATTCCTTTGTTTTAATTTCTTTCTAGAGAGACTTTACATGTACATGTGTACATGTGGCCCCATCGCTGATGGTTTTGATCCAAATGCTTTGTTCTGCCTTGACAATATCATCTGTTCACTATTCATATTCAGTTGTTGCTTTTATCTTTCCACAAATTGCAGGTTGATTTCTTTTTCGGGTACCAGCAAAGTTCTAGTCATAGGCAAAACACGGATGCCCGGATTCTCAGGCTTTACCTCAAAGTGATTAAGGATCTGCAATAAGAAAAGGCTGAATGAGCGATACATGTAACAGATGGCCAACACGTTGATGAAACAAATCATTTTAATTGTATACCCATATGTAATAAATGTTATGTCAATATGTCAATTTATGGGTAGTGAAAAATAGATTTTGTTTAAGACAGGCTTAAACATTTGTTTCCTGAATTATAAATGTGAAAATTGATTAAATTAATGTATCACTTATGCATGATCTTAATATAAAAGATCACCTGAATCTAATATAGTGAATAATGTACTGCCTAGTGTAAATTATAACGATATTATAAGTCACGAGGAGTTCTGTGGCCGTGGTATATTATACAATATAATCCAACCCCAACAAACTTGAAATAATACCTCATAAATATCACTAAAATGAAAAATAAATTCCCAAACAGTTTTTAAAACCCATTAAACCCCACCTTTATTTCACTGTTATATATTCCCCCCCCCCTCTCTATCTATCTCCCCTTTACAGCTCTCTCTACCCCGATACCACTGTACCTTCGTAGCCTTCTCTATGATTTGCCCCTCCTCCTTTTACAGCTCACTGGTTGACTTCATGGTTCAAGTCACAGTCTCTGTGCGCGCACACACAGACGCTGGAAAGCAGCAGCCGATTTGATCTCTCACCTCCACTAGACCATGCCAAAACAACTTAAAGGCAGCGTAAGTTCCGGTGGAAGGGAGATGCTTCAGGTACTCCAGCGATCTTATAATCGGCGCGCTATTACATTGTATATACATTATAAGAATATTATTGTTCTGATGGGTCCCGTTGTGACCCATTAAGGGGCTGGATTATAAATTAGTCCCACAAGTTTCTCATTCAACAGCCCCTGTCTCTCTCCCTGGCAAACTAACCCATCCCTGTACCAGCGGTAGCAGTAAGGGGCTAAGAAAGCAATTGCTGACTTCCTATAGGTGTAATATTGTACAAGAACTACTTAAATAGGCAAATGACAATGTTAATCAACAATAAACAAATGAACAAACAAACATGTATGTCCAATAAAATTATAGAATAGCGGGGAATGTCAGAAGATTCTATGCAACTGTACTGAAATCTTAAACTTGTAACTTTTAGCTTTGAAATTCCCAGGATCCCTTGCAAGCCAACTGCTGTTATGGGATGCTGCGGTTTCGAGAGTCTTGAGCTTAAATTAGATTAACTAACTAACTGTATAAGTAAATCAGTGGCATATAAGTAAAGTTACATAGCTGCATTATTAATCCATTAGTGTACTATTTATATAACACTATAACCTATCCTAAAGTGTCCTATTCATATAACACTATAACAGTATTAATCCATTATTTCCCAGTGTCCTATCCATATAACACTATAACGGTATTAATCCATTATGTCCCAGTGTCCTATCTATATAACACTATAACCTATCCTAAAGTGTCCTATCCATATAACACTATAACGGTATTAATCCATTATGTCCCAGTGTCCTATCTATATAACACTATAACCTATCCTAAAGTGTCCTATCCATATAACACTATAACGGTATTAAATCCATTATGTCCCCCGTGTCCTATCTATATAACACTATAACCTATCACTAAAATTGTCCTATCTCCATATCACCCTATAATGGTATTAATACCATTATGTCCCAGTGTCCTAACTATATAACACTATCCTATCCTCATTGTCCTTACCATATAACACACTATACGGTATTAATCCATTATTTGTTCATTATTATACACTATAAAAACCTATTTCCTAAGTGTACCATCCATTATAACCACTAATAACGGTATTAACCATTATGTCCCAGTGTCCTACTATATAACACTATAACCTATCCTAAAGTGTCCTATCCATAACACTATAATGAGTATTAATCCATTATGTCCCAGTGTCCTATCTATATAACACTATAACTACCCTAAAGTTGTCCTATCCATATAACACTATACGGTATTAATCCTTATGTCCCAGTGTCCTATCTATATAACACTATAACCACCTAAAGTTGTCATATCCCATATACACCTATAAAGGTATTAATCCATTATGTCCAGTGTCCTAATCTATATACCACTAATAACCTTCCTAAAGTGTCCTATCCATATACACTAAACGGTATTATCCATAGTTCCCCCAGTGTCCTGATCTAATAACACTTCACCTATCCTAAAGGTTCCTATCCATAAACATTCTATAACGGTATCTAACTCCATTATTGTCCCAGTGTCCTATCTAATAAACACTATAACCTATCAAGTGTCCTATCCATATACAGATAAGGTATTAATCCTTATGTCCCATTGTTCCCTATCTATATAACACTCATAACCTCCTAAAGTGTCCTATCCATATAAACACTATAACGGTATCTAATCCTTATGTCCAGTTGTCCATCTATATAACACTATAACCTAGCCTAAAGTGTCCTATCCATATAACACAACAAAATAATAGAACGGATTAATCCATTATGTCCCAGTGTCTCTATAAACAACTATAACCTATTCCTCCTAAAGTGTCCTATCCATATAACACTATAACGGTGACTATATACCTTATGTCCCAGTGTCCTATCTATATAACACTATAACGGTATTAATCCTTATGTCCCATCCTATCTTATAACACTAAACTACCTAAAGTGTCCTATCCATATACACTATAATGGCTATTAATCCATTATGTCTCAGTTGTCCTAATCTAATATAACACTAACGGTATTAATCCATTATGTCCCGTGTCACTCTCTATATCACACTATACCTATCCTAAAGTGTCCTATCCATATAACACTATAACGGTATTAATCCATTATGTCCCAGTGTCCTATCTATATATAACACTATAAACTATCTAAAGTGTCCTATCCATATACACTATAAGGTATTAATCCATTATGTCCTCATTGTCCTATCTATATATAACACTAAACGGTATTAATCCATTATGTCCCAGTGTCCTATCTATATAACACTATAACCTATCCTAAATGTCCTATCCATATAAACACTATAAGGTATTAATCCATTATGTCCCAGTGTCCTATCTAATCACTATAAACCTATCCTAAAGTGCCTATCCAATAACACTATAAGGTATTAATCCATTATGTCCATTGTCCTATCTATATAACACTAAACCTATCCTAAAGTGTCTATCCATATAACACTATAACGGTATTAATCCATTTTCCCGTATCCATCTATATAACACTATAACCTATCCTAATTGTCCTAATCCATATAACATTAACGAGATTAATCCATTATGTCCCAGTGTCCTATCTAATAACACTATAACCTATCCAAAGTGTCCTATCCATAAAACACTATAACGCAATTAATCCATTATGCCCAGTGTCCTATCCATATAACACTATAACGGTATTAATCCTTATGTCCCAGTGTCCTATCATAAACACTATAACCTATCCTAAAGTGTCTATCCATATAACACTATACCTATTAATCCATTATGTCCCAGTGTCCTATCTTATAACACTATAACCTTTCCTAAAGTGTCCTATCCATATAACACTATAACGATTAATCCATTATGGCCCAGTGTCCTATCTAATAACACTATAAACAGTCATTAATCCATTATGTCCTAGTGTCTTCTATTATATACACTATAACCTATCCTAAAGTGTCATCCATATAACACTATAACGTATTTATCCATTAGTCCCAGTGTCCTATCTTATAACACTATAACCATCCTAATGTCCTATCCTATAACACTATAACGGTATTAATCCATTATGTCCCAGTGTCCTATCTATATACACTAATAACCATCCAAAAGTGTCCTATCCAATAAACACTATAACGGTAATTAATCCCATTATGTCCCAGTGTCCTATCTATATAACACTATACAACCTATCCTAAAGTGTCCTATCCATATAACACTATAACGGTATTAATCCTTATGTTCCCAATGTCCTATCTATATAACACTATAACCTATCCTAAAGTGTCCTATCCATATACACTATAACGCAGTATAATCCATTATGTCCCAGTGTCCTATTTATAACATCAAAAAACCTATCCTAAAGTGTCCTATCCAATAACACTATACGGATTAATCCATTATGCCCAGTGTCCTATCTATAACACTATAACCTATCCTAAAGTGTCCTATCTATATCACACTATAACCTATCCTAAAGTGTCTTATCCATATAACACTATAGCATTATCCTATGTCCCAGTGTCTTATTTATATACACTATACCATCCTAGTGTCCTATCCATATAACACTATAAGGTATTAATCCATTATGCCCAGTGTCTTATTTATATACCCATACCTATCCTAAAGTGTCCTATCTCTATAATCTATACCTATCCTAAAGTGTCTATCCTATAACACTATAACGGCATTAATCCATTATGTCCCAGTGTCCTATCCATATAACACTATAACCTATCCTAAAGTGTCCTATCTATATAATACTATAACCTATCCTAAAGTGTACTATCCATATAACACTATAACGGCATTAATCCATTATGTCCCATGTCCTATCTATATAACACACTATACCATCCTAAAGTGTCCTAGTCCTATAACACTATAACGGCATTAATCCATTATGTCCCAGTGTCTATTTCATATACAACTATAACCTTCCAGTGTCCTATCCATATACACCTATAAGTATTATCCATTATGTCCCAGTGTCCTATCTATATAACCCTATAAACCTTCCTAAAGTGTCCTATCTATATAACTATAACCTATCCTAAAGTGTCCATCCATATAACACTATAACGCATAAACCATTATGTCCCAGTGTCCTATCCATATAACACTATAACCTATCCTAAAGTGTCCTATCTATATAATACTATAACCTATCCTAAAGTGTACTATCCATTAACACTATAACGCATTAATCCATTATGTCCCATGTCCTATCTTATAAACACTATAACCTATCCTAAAGTGTCCTTCCATATAACACTATAACGGCATTAATCCTTATGTCCCAGTGTCTATCTATATAACACTAAACCTATCCTAAAGTGTCCTATCCATATAACACTATAACGTTTAATCCATTACCCAGTGTCCTATCCATATAACCCTATTAACAGTATTAATCCATTATGTCCCGTGTCCTATCTATATAACACTATACCCTATCCTAAAGTGTCCTATCCATATAACACTATAAGTATTAATCCATTATGTCCCAGTGTCCTACTATATAACACTATAACCTATCCTAAGTGTCCGATCCATATAACACTATAACACTTATCCATTATGCCCTGTGTCCTATCCATATACACTATAACGCATTAATCCATTATGCCCATGTTCTATCATATACACTATAACAGTATTAATCCATTATTTCTCAGTGTCCTATCATATAACACAATACCTATCCTAAAGTGTCCTATCCATATAACACTATAACGGTATTAACCATTATGTCCCATGCCTATCTATATAAACTATATGGCATATCCTATGGCCAGTTTCTTATCTATATAACCTATAACGCATTAATCCATTATTACCCAGTGTCCTATCTATTAACACTATAACCTATCCAAATGGTCCTATCCATATACCACTATAACGGCATTAATCCATTATGTCCCAGTGTCCATCTATAACACTACACCGTCCTCAGTGTCCTATCCATATAACACTATAACGGTATTATCCATTATGTCCCAGTGTCCTATCTATATAACACTATAACCTATCCTAAAGTGTCCTATCCATATAACACTATACGCATTAATCCATTATGTCCCATTGTCCTATCTATATAACACTATAACCTATCCTAAAGTGTCAATCCATATAACACTATAACGGCAAATTAATCCATTATGTCCCAGTGTCCTATCTATATCACACTATAACCTATCCTCAAGTGTCCTATCCATATAACACTATAACGGTAATTACCATTAGGCCATTGTCCTATCTATATAACACTATACCTATCCTAAGTGTCCTATCCATATAACACTATAACGGCATTAATCCATTAATGTCCCATGTCCTATCCATATAACCCTATAACCTATCCTAAAGTGTCCTATCCATATACACTATAACGGTATTAATCCATTATGGCCCAGTGTCCTATCTATATAACACTATAAACCTATCCTAAAGTGTCCTATCCATATAACACTATAACTACGCTAAGTGCCTGTTATCGTTTGCCTGTAATTATGAAAAAGAACATTTGTCGTTAATGCTCAATGATGTCTATCAAACACCACTATACAATATAGCAATATATTAAATAATCTTTAAAATCAGAAAGTATTATCCATAATGTCCAGTGTCCTACTCATATAACACATAACCTATCCTAAAGTGTCCTATCCATATAACACTATACGAATTATCATTTGTCCCACTGCCCATCTATAACACTATAAGGCATTTATCCATTATGGCCCAGTTTTCCTTATCATAACCACTATAACGGCATTAATCCATTATGTCCCAGTGTCCTATCTATATAACACTATAACTTCCTAAGTGTCCTATCCATATACACACTAACGGCATTAATCCTTATGTCCCAGTGTCCTATCTATATAACACTACAAACCTGTCCTAATGTCCTATCCATATAACCTATAACGGTATTAATCCATTATGTCCCAGTGTCCTATCTATATAACACTATAACCTATCCTAAGTGTCCTATCCATATAAACTATAACGGCATTAATCCTTATGTCCCAGTGTCCATCTATATAACACTATAACATCCTAAAGTGTCCTATCATAATACACTTAAACGGCATAATCCATTATGTCATGTCCTATCTTATACATATAACCCACCTAAAGTGTCCTATCCATATAACACTATAACGGTATTAATCCATATGCCCAGTGTCCTATCTATATAACACTATAACCTACCTAAAGTGTCCATCCATATAACACTATACGGCATTAATCCATTATGTCCCGTGTCCTATCATATAACACTAAACCTATCCTAAAGTGTCCTATCCATATAACACTATACGGTATTAATCCATTTGGCCCAGTGTCCTATCTATATAACACTATAACCTATCCTAATTGTCCTATCCATATAACACTATAACGGCATTATCCATTTGCCCCAGTGTCCTACCATATACACACTATAACCTATCCTAATGTCCTATCCATATACACTATAACGGTATTAATCCATTATGGCCCAGGCCTATCTATAACACTATAACCTATCCTAAAGTGTCCTATCCATATAACACTATAACCTACGTCTAAGTGCCTGTTAAGTTTTTTTGCCTGTAATTATGGAAAAGAACATTTGTCCTGTAATTGGCTGCAAGTGAATGTCTATGCAAACACCACAATCAATATAGCAATAATATTTAAATAATTCTTTAAAAAATAAGGGAAATGCGTAAGATTCTATACCTTTAAATCTCACACTGTATAAATATATCCATTTATAATAGTTGCAATCATTTAAAAGGGGCACTAAACTGCCCAAAACACGATTTTATAAAAGGGAGGTAAGACAACAACTTCTATTCCTATTTATACCTTAAGACAGAAGAACAGACCATTTCAAAGATGGTTGCACCTCCTTCCTACACAGTGACACACTTCCGTCTCTAACACAGGAGTGCATGCAAAGGACACAATTTTGTTGAATAAGTTAGGCTTGTGTTGCTGAATTTCGGTTATCGAAATTACTTGTTAAAGCGAATGCTTAATAAACTAATATACATTTGCTGGTTTGTGTTTGGTTGATTAACAAGTACTTTACTCTGTTCTGTAGTTGCATTAGTATGTATATTACTTACCCTTGCCAGGGCCATAAAACCTCTAACTCTGCTATGCGCCTGCCAATGCAGCTCCTTTTGCCAAATCCAAATGGTAAAGAGGCATATGGATGGTGACAATCTCCTTTTTTAAGCCAACTTTCAGGGTGAAACTCGTTGGGGTTCGAGAGGTTTTTCTCATCTCTGGATGTGGCGTAATGGCATAGGGTGATGAGTGTCTAATGAAACAAAAAATGCCGGTAGAAGAATGTTAAAAATTACATTTAAGGTTTATATGTTGTTGCCTAATGCAGAGGTGTTTAAACCCTGGCCCTCTAGATGGAGTGTTCCATAAGTGTTCCATAAGTGTCACCCACCTTTTTTGGTATGATGTATTCTCCCACTTGAATATCTCTGTCTGCTACAACACCGTGCATTACCAGGAATACTGGGAACAGTCTGGTTAAAGAAAGAAAATCCTATTAATAATGTTACCATAACATTCTAGAGTTGTAATGTATTCAGCTCACTAGTGTAATAACATTACCAGTTACCAACCTCAACCCACCTCCTTACAACACTTTCAACAAAGGCATTTTGGCCACATCAGACGGTAATGGGATCTGGCTGCCCTGCAGGATGTCCTGATCTCATTGTGTAGGGCGGTCTGGATTTCTGGGTGCTGTGCTAATTCATAAAGGCTCCAGGATAGGGTGCTGGAAATCTGCAGCAGAAATAAAACGACACATTTTATTATAGGAAGTCCTGGTGATACTCAAAAACCATTAAGTGTTGCAATCTGTTTTCTATTTTGCGAATCGCAATGTATTTAAAATATAATAGAAATCGAGAATCGGTTCCCACTGTATAATTTGTGTTATAATCTATGTGGTCCATTTTTTATCTGCTGCGTGCACGACTTTTGGTCCATGTGTGTCAATTGCACTAATAATAGTCTATGGACGCAAAGAAAACGCGGACCACACGCACAAACTTGTTTTTTGTGTTTTTTTTTTGCATTTTCTCCTGTTTCCTGTTAATTTTCCAAAACCTGCACACACATGGAAATGGACTGGAAACGCTGACACGTGCGGCACAAAGCATAGAAAAACGCATGTCTATTAACCTGCAAATGGGCCGGAAACGGACAAAATGCACTGTCCTACACGCACTCAAAACAACAGCAAAACCACAACGCACGTAGTGCACGCATGAGAGAAATCACTAACTAGGCCCCCATTACCATCACTAAAAATAATAAATAATCTTACTGTATCCACCCCGGCTAACAGTAGTTCGTGACATTTCCGTAGATAGATTTCATGGGAATCTTCTCTTGAGCCAGATAATAAGTATGTACTTTCCTTCCACTTTTTCACCTCGAGATAATTTTCTCTGCCACGTCTGCCATTCGTTGGTCAATGGTCCTTTGGCTGGAAAACAGAATACGATGGCCATTTAGTGCATTTACTTATAATCAAGCTGAGAAAGCCTGGGAATATATATCCCAGAAACCGAAACCTACTGTTACCAAAAAATAATGTCAATTACACTCTGTATTGAGAAACTTATAATAGGATCATGTATGGCATGACGTGGCACAATGTCTTTAATATAACCATAATGTATTTTCTTGCATTAACACAGTGCCGTAAATAATTCTCCTTTAAATATTTTTTCAATGTTAGCAGTATTAAGGGCAACTATAGTATCCAAACTGCATTCCCCCATTAATTGCAGTTTAATAACATTTATCAGGGTGGTAGGAGACCTTAGTATTACCCCTCATTTTCCCTAAGCTGCCACATGAGCAGCTCCCTGCAGGCGTGGGTTGACTCTCCTCCTTTTTTGCATGCACTGTTAGAGGCTAATTTGGAAGCCAGAAGTGGGAGGAGTGTCTTAACTGCATTAATTTGGGACACTATAGTTGCTTTAAATTCAAAATACAAGGTGATTTTCAGCCGCAATGTGCTAATGTCATCCCAAATCAGATGGGCAGGTAGATTTCGGCTTCTCTCATCATCTCTAAATATCCATGATGTATTGTGTAATCTGCATTAGTGAATAGAGGGAATTTTCTAGTTCTAGTCTACTTTCTAGTTAATCACAGTTAAAAGTCTAGTCGTGATGATGAAAAACTCGGCAATGTCTTTCATGGATTCATATAAGAGAGACACCTGAAGTCCATATGTCACATAAGCATATCTAGCTTGTACTGAAAACCCAAAATGATTTCAGACTCTCCTTTTACCAACCACATCTCAGTTTAGAAGACTGGTCATTATTAAGAAAATTTTACTTAGCCATTAAAATATCTCACACAAATGCAAACTGTAATCCCACGATTCACAGAACTTTTTCCAAGGCTTACGAATGATTTTGTGTAGGAATTTTGGCATAGCATGGTGAGAAGGGTCATAATAAACATAGTAAATAGACGAATGAATTTCTCTGTTCTTTAGGTACGGTGATGTCTAAACATCCAATTCTAGACTCAACAGTACTGAGGAAATTCCTAGAAAGAGATGGAATAGAAAGCTGTTAGCACATACCAGGCAGTAAGATTTGTACATTTGATATTATAAATGAATTAATAAGCACTTAGTAAGGCTTAACTATTGATTTCCTTTGGAAACATTGTGAAGCGTACCTTCCAGTCCAAACATGTAAAACTCTCTGGAATATCTTTAACAACACATGGTTTGGGTTTGGTGGTCGCTGATATGAAGTTTTTTTATAAGATCTCCAACAACTTCATTTAGAACATTGCTGTATGCTTCCACATCCTTGGTTTTCAGCATGTGTTTTCCCAAAATACTGCGGAATTGCTGCCATTCTTCACCTTCCCTGAACAATTGGAATAAGAAAAAGATGAATGCCTTAAATTGTATAATGCCAAACAGTGTTACATGAGTTACACTGATAACAGTAAGACATATCATAAAGAATAACAAGGTATATAGGAACATAGAGAGATCAATCATTAACACTGTCAATCTGAAGTTGAAATTTATGAAGCATAAGTGTTTTCTCTCTCTCTGGATTATATTGATATAATATGCACTGGCATAAATATCAATCAATTATTGATGTTAATTATTCTGTATCAACTGTATATATTTTAATAAGCATGTCACTATAATCAAATGTTCCTTATTTTAGAAATGTCTAATATTAGAGATTCTTGTAGCGGTGTTTACCTAATGGGATCCAAATATTATTAGCTTGCATGCCCTCTTAATAGAGATTCCCCCTTAACTATCATGGCCGATACATGTTGATGAGGTCATCATACTGAGCAAAGGCGCTCGGTGAGCTCACCACTCAGTCCGTAGGCCGCGCATGCGTAATGAAGTAATTACGCAATGACGCATTAGATTTCCAAACCGGAAAAGGATTGTGGGCTATATATACAGTATAAACAGTAAAACCTTACTGCTTTGGAGAAAGCCCTAATGGCGGGCGAAACACGTCAGTAGAGCCAGCCTAGGGCCTGATGCCTTGTGTGTATACTACCTACTTCTAAGCCCTTTGCCTTGCTTCAATGAATATATGCTGTGCAACTTTGTCAAGGGGATAGTATGATTAGATGTTTATTACAACTATTCAGATACTGTTTGTGTTATACTTTATATTTATAACTTATCCTATTGTACTGTATACCCTGATACCACTGTGTTTAGCATATATTGAAGCACTTTATAAATGGGGGATTTGCACTATGTGTAGCATTAGACTCTTGAGTAGACATGGATTTTAAATGTTTTTAAAGATGGATTGCCATGCACTGAGTTAAGAAAGGGATTTTATATATATGAATCACATGCTTAAGTGCCTCAAACAATTTCTTGGTTGGTCTAGTTGAAATTTATGAAGCATAACATATCATGGGGGGGAAACATAAACCAGTGGTGGCGAACCTATGATGATGCATGCCAGAGGTGCACTCGGAGCCCTCTCTGTGGCACTCATACACAGCAGAATTCACCAGAGTTTGTTACCAGAAAGCCAGAGAGAAAGTGTAGCGGCTGTCTGTAGCAGAGAGAGGTCACGTTCTATAACATTCAGCTCTGCTTGAGTCACTGTTTTGGATCTCAAACTCCTGTTTTATAATGTACATAACCAAAGGCAAATTTAGAGAAAGGCGCAGTTGTGTGATATTTAACTATTACTATAGTGTCAATAGTGAACAGTGTTTCATATTATATATTAAAGGGAACTGTGGTTCCAAACAAGTTACGTTTAATGAAAGCCGTTTCCTACCTTTAAAACGAGCCATCAACCACCTCTCTACGTGCTCCACAGCCCAAGATATACAGAAATGACTGACCAAAAGTTAATGGGTGGAGGCTGACATGTGACTCTAAGGCTTCTCCTGCACAGTGCCGCCGGCGAGCACAGCCTCAGACTCAGTGTGTAAGAGACAGGAAGTCCCTCCTCCTCTCTGCTGTGTGAAGTCCTGAGACTTCTCTTCCACTGTGTAAAACAGCCTTTCAGGCAGAGTTCCTCACTCTGGCGGGGCCACGGCACCTGCGATGGGTGGGGCCACATGGGGCTGTAAGATATGGGCCATGGGGGGCCTGCAACTGGAGGGACCATGGGGTCCACGAGTGGGAGGGACCAGGGGCTGCAAAGGGGAGGAGGAGACACAGGACCAATTGACTGACAGTTTCAGAGCAGGACCTGGTGATCTGCTGCCATATCACACACAAAATGTAAATATCTTCAAAACTATGCAAAATAAACATAGAAATAAATTGCAAAAATTCTCAGAGGAGCAATTCCTATAAATTTACCTCAATTTTTTATCTCATTTTGGACCACAGTTCCCCTTAAAACTATACTAATACTTGCATAACTCCCTATCCCTAATGAGAGTCCCACAACTCTTGTTAGAGAATGAGGAGGGGTACTTCAGGGGCTGAGCAGTGAAACTACCATCCATGTCACAAGCAGATTTTGGACAGCTGTAGGTAACTAAACAAGAGGTAATAGTATTCACCTCCCTGCTATATGTAAGATTTAGGTTTAAATCTGGTTGCCCTTTTTGGGTATTGGTGGTCCAGTGCGAATAACAATTTATTTCTTTACAGCTTTCCTTGTTGTTAGTTATCATCCTGTCTAGAACAAATGGATATCGAAGATGATTTTTGTTCAGCACAACATCTGTGTTGTATTTTGTAGACAAAAAACATTTTAACGTTATAGCTCTGATTGCTGTTGAGATTAGTCATTTAGGGCTAGGCCACACACTACAGCGTTTAATGCGCGATCTGATCACACGCCAGTGCTGGCCAATTAGTCTAGCCACCCTAGGTGGGCAGCTCTCCATTGCTCTACAATCCACTTTTCAGAGCGCATGCCAATCACCAATTTATTGTGCAACACATGTGCTAGATTGCGTCACATCGCAGTGTAAGCCCAAAAACAACACGCACTATTGCACCGGAAGCTATTGCATGTGAGTTTATGTGCGATAGAGTGTGTTGTTTTTGGCCTTAGCCTTATCTGTTTTATTCACTTGCCCATATCACAATCCAAGCACAGGAGAACACTACGCTGTTAGCAGCCTAGGAATGCCCTCCTCAGTCCCTATAATCTTTCCACGAAGACAGGTCAGAACGAATGGGGTGTTTTCTTCTGTCTTAGAACCTGCTCAATCAGAGGTTCTGCCACGTGAACAGTCAGAATGGGACCAAAACTCGCTTTCCAAACTGGGCCAAACTTGGCTTTACCTTCAAGCTGTTTAGAAGATCGAAATACAAAAAAGAGACTTTCATTTATATGTAAATTAAGGATCCAATTTGTAATAGTTTTACTATTATGAACTGAACAGCAGAATAAACCAAAGAATTTCAAACTGAATATATTGCTACACAACATAACACAGTCACAAATTGGAAACTTCAAACCAGGTCACAGCAAAGGGGTTAGCATGTGTTTTATATGGAATTGCTATCCTGAACCAGAATCTAATGTATTTGCAAAAGCATGGTAATATCACTTACTACAGTCCAAGCACACCGCTGTTGGCTTTTAGCCAGACAAATCAGTAGGTGCAGTCCCCTGCCCTCCACTCCTAGGGCCAGATAATTTTTATAGCAAAATGAAAGTATAGGGAGCACACTACAATGGTGAATCCAAAGTTTTATTGTGAAAACACACAACACCAATGTTTTCGGGACACCCCTGTCCCTTCCTCAGGTATATAAACTTATATATTATAATATCACACATACAAAATTGATGATGTGGGCACGCACTACTGTAAGAGATACTTGCCCTTGCAACTCCTTCGTTGATCCAAAAATAAGAAATAATGGGTGCACTCAAGGGTCCTTTTTAAAGTTTATTAGTGCATATATAACAAAGTGCAGAAGACAGTGCAATCAGCAACATTTCGGTCATACTCTGAGACCTTTATCAAGCTGTTTGTAAAATTATATATATATATATACAAACAATAAAAAATTTCTATAACTCGAGCCACAAAGAAGCTAAGTATCAGTTGTTTTCTCATCTTAAGCTCCATAGAATATACATATAGGGTGTAAATTTTGTGAGTAATACACACAGACAACAGACAACCTATTACATCGAATCATAGCAGTGTGTAGAATAGCAGAGTAACAGAGAAACACATGGAATACAGGCTGACCAATCACTTGACATGGAAATAAGACAAGTCCCTTTTCATGGTAGGTGTAAAATGAACCAATATTTTCTGAAAAACTGACAGCAAACAGTTTAATTTATAGACGAGTTTTCTGTCCAGAAATGTAAATACTGTATAATTACTGTACTGTAACATACGGGCTGTTAAACCTGATGCATCCAAGTGGTTACTGCACACAGTAACCCTTGCAGATTACATCAGAAATTACAGACTGACACATAATTCTCTCACAAAACCTGAATTTCCATCCCAAACAGCAGTTTTCTATGTGGTTTCTATATAGAAAAGGCCCGTTTTACATTTGTTGGCGGGACATTCACATAAGTATTTCAAAGTTAATTGACATTTTTGGATTTGACGTTTAAAGCTGATGATTAATGCAATGCAATCATATAACGCTTGGGATCTTAATACATCGCTTCCTGAGAAGTGAAGCAAGAAATCCTTGTCCCTTTACAATGGTGCGGAAAGGCAGTGGCATAGTTTGTGGTTACAGGACGTCAGCCACTTTCCTTATTCCATCAGTGTTTCCTTATTCCTTTTAGAACTATACATCATTCTCTAAACAGTATTTTGAAAAGTTCTGTGTCATAAAGTCAATTACAAAGCAGGAAGTCAGAATGCATCAATGCAGACGAGCAAGTCTAGTCTTAGCCTGAAATAAACAAATGAGGTATTTCCCAATATATGATGCGATGTATCTGTTGTATTCAATTAGATCAACTGGACTGAAATGTAGTTCTTGAAGACGTTTCGCTAGTCATCCAACTGGCTTTCTCAATTCAGAATGACTTTACAAGATCTGTGGCAATATGTACCCTGAAAATCCCAATTAGCATATCACACGCAGGTGTTAAGGGTGTATTAGATAGTGGCTAAGAGGTGTTATAGGAACGCCAGAGTAGGTGTTAAAACAGCATTGTACATGGCAGACAGTTGTTGTCGAACCCCCCATGTACAATGCTGTTTTAACACCTTACTCTGGGTGTTCCTATAACACCTCTTAGCCACTATCCAATCACACCCTACACCTGGCTGTGATATGCTAATTGGGATTTTCCAGGGTACATAATTGCCACAGATTCTTGTACAAGTCATTCTGAATTGAGAAAGCCAGTTGGATGACTAGCGAAACGTCTTCAACTACATTTCAAGTCCAGTTGATCTAATTGATACAACAATATACCATGACCTGGATGAATGAGAACCTTCACAAGCATATCAATGTATACTAAATAACATGAGGAGTTGTACAAATAGAATAAAGGTTAACAGATCAGGATTGGAAGTCAGCATAAAAAATATCACAGCATATATTAACCATAAATGTCCTTAAGGTTTGTGCCATCATAAAAAAAATATATTCTACTACAGCACAACCTGCAGACTGTAGGCTAAAGGAAAACGTTCCTGACACTATTCATTGCCAATATTAACAGAATAAAGTTGGACACAATCATTGTAGCATTGGATGCAAATTCTGGAACTTTTATCTCTTTTTATCAATGAACTTTAAATGTTGGTAATGAGATGTGACGTGTGTTCTAAATATCCAGAAGCTGTAACAGCGAGGACTGTACATATAACACAGGTAGAATAACTTTAATCATGCACTACTGTAGATCATACCACCCAGATTGCATTGTTCTATTGGGCCATTTAAAAAGTTGCGGTGCTGGAAAACACCAATAAAATTGGTGATGCAGTGGGATAAACAACGGCTGATATGACTGCTATGTTTCATTAATTTGTACATCAGAAAACCATTCTTATTTTGTAAAGAATAACAAAAATCATGCTCTTCTAAAATAATTCATTTACGTTTATTGTCCCACTTGTACTCTTTGTCTATGGTGGGAAATGTGAAATGTCATTCGATAGCAGTCAGGGTGCACAGATAGTCAGGATGGTTAATAAGTAGGGTCACATGATTTGCCCTATGAACAAAACAACTGAGGGTCGCACTCCAAAATAATATCAATTTATTGTGAACCACCATCACACGTAACACAAAACGTTTCAGGGGGTTTATGTTCCCCCATTCACATGATTTGCCCTCCTTGTGCCCCCTCCCATGATTTGACCCCAATCAATGTGGGCTCAGTTGTTCTTTGACAGCTTATTGCAGAGGTTTCTCAAATATCAGATTGAGGTACTTTGACATATAAAATGTGTTTGCAATTCCAAATGTGTTGTTAACGCTTCTATACACAGAGCTGACAAAAGGGAAATTCATCAGAATATATTCTTTATTAAAATTTATTTTTGCACCCATTAACTCTCCCCAGTGAAGTTTGAGACTCTGACTTGTTGCACTGCAACTGTTTACTCACCAGCTGTTCAAAGGATGCAGGCAGTGTGTAGTTCTGCTATAGATAAAGCATGTAAGACTGTCTGTAATGCATATTGACTTAGCAGCCCCAGGCAGTGGCACTGATCAGTGAAAGACCAGTCCTGATAGTATGTGAGTTGTCCCTATATAATAGGTTTGACATCGTTACCTGTAATTCATGCAGCCTTGACAAGCCCCCTTTGCAAACAGATCCATGAAGAAGCTGGCAGTGCTGGGTCCAGGCATATCAGCCAATGACTTGTTGTGCCTCTTGATAACTTTCTCTGGGCTCTTTAGCACAGCTTCTGCCCACAGCTCCTGGATCCCTCTAAAGACCGGAGAAAACCTGCTGCTGCCCAGTTTAAGTGCCTGTGCCATGGTGCCCCAGGGAGAGCACAGTAGCAATAGTGAGATGGCATCTTCCAAGCCGTGCAATCCCCTCTATTTATACATAGATCACTCACCATTGCATCCGACTGTTCAGAAAGTAGGCTGAATGTGGCGGGGAAGCCACGCCCCTTCTTTTTCATTGTCTCCCAATAGATTTCATTATCCCACGCTTCAATACTATGGCTTATGTCCATATAACACTATAACGGCATTAATCCATTATGTCCCAGTGTCATATCTATATAACACTATAACCTATCCTAAAGTGTCCTATCCATATAACACTATAACGGCGTTAATCCATTATGGCCCAGTGTCCTATCCATATAACACTATAACAGTATTAATCCATTATGTCCCAGTGTCCTATCTATATAACACTATAACCTATCCTAAAGTGTCCTATCCATATAACACTATAAATGTATTAATCCATTATGTCCCAGTGTCCTATCTATATAACACTATAACCTATCCTTAAGTGTCCGATCCATATAACACTATAACGACGTTAATCCATTATGGCCCAGTGTCCTATCCATATAACACTATAACGGCATTAATCCATTATGGCCCAGTGTTCTATCCATATTACACTATAACAGTATTAATCCATTATGTCTCAGTGTCCTATCCATATAACACAATAACCTATCCTAAAGTGTCCTATCCATAAGACCACTATATACCAGATTATCATTATGTCCACTGCCCTATCTATAACACTTATAATGCATTTATCCATTATGGCCCAGTTTATATCTATATAAACACTATAAACGGCATTAATCCATTATGTCCAGTGTCCTATCTATATAACACTATAACCTATCCTAAGTGTCCTATCCTATAACACTATAACGGCATTAACCATATGTCCAGTGTCCTATCTATATAACACTAACACAACCGTCCGATTGTCCTATCCCTATAAAACACTATAACGGTATAATCCATTATGTCCAGTTTCCTATCTATATAACCGTTAACCTATCCTACAGTGCCTATCCATATTAACACTATAACCGCATTAATCCATTATGTCCAGTGTCCTATCTATATATCACTATACCCTATCCTAAAGTGTCATATCCATATAACACTATAACGGCATTAATCCATTTGTCCCGTGCCTATCTATATATACACTATAACCTATCCTAAGTGTCCTATCCTATAACACTATAACGGTATTATCCATTATGGCCCATGTCCTATCTATATACACTAAACCTATCCTAAAGTTCCTATCCATATACACTATAACGGCATTAATCCATTATGCCAAGTTTCCTATCCATATAACATATAACCTATCCTAAAGTGCCTACCTATTTACACTAAACGGTATTAATCCATTATGGCCCAGTGTCCTATCTAATACACTATAACCTATCCTAAAGTGCCATCCATATAACACTATCTACGCTAAGTGCCTTTAGTTTTTTGCCTGATTATGGAAAGAACTTGTCTGTAATTGGCTGCAAGTAATGTCTATCAAACACCACAATACAATATTAGCAATAATATTTACATAATTCTTTTAAAAAATAATGGAAAGTATTAATCCATTATGTCCAGTGTCCTATCCATATCCACAATAACCTATCCTAAAGTGTCCTATCCATATAACACTATAACGGTATTAATCCATTATTCCCACTGCCTATCTATATAACACTATAACTGCATTTCCATTATGGGCCCATTTCTTATCTATATAACACTATAACGGCATTAATCCATTATGTCCCAGTGTCCTATCTATATAACACTATAACCTCATCCTAAATGTCCTATCCATATACACTATAACGGCAATTAATCCATTATGTCCCAGTGTCCTATCTATATAACATACAACCTGTCCTAAAGGTCCTATCCATATAACACTATAACGGTTATAATCCATTATGTCCCAGTGTCCTATCTATATAACACTATAACCTATCCTAAAGTGTCCTATCCATATAACTACTATAACGGCATTAATCCATTATGTCCCAGTGTCCTATCTATATACACTATAACCTATCCTAAAGTGTCCTATCCATATACACTATAACGGCATTAATCCATTATTCCCAGTGTCCTATCTATATAACACTATAACCTATCCTAAAGTGTCCTATCCATATAACACTATAACGGTATTAATCCATATGCCCAGTGTCCTATCTATATAACACTATAACCTATCCTAAAGTGTCCTATCCATATAACACTATAACGGCATTAATCCATTATGTCCCAGTGTCCTATCATATACACCTATAACCTATCAAGTGTCCTATCCATATAACACTATAGGTATTAATCCATTATGCCCAGTGTCCTATCTATATAACACTATAACCACCTATCCTAAAGTGTCCATCCATATACACTATAACGGCATTAATCCATTATGTCCCAGTGTCCTATCCATATAACACTATAACCTATCCTAAAGTGTCCTATCCATATTACACTATACGGTATTATCCATTATGGCCCAGTGTCCTATCTATATAACACTATAACCTATCCTAAAGTGTCCTATCCATATAACACTATAACCTACGCTAAAGTGCCTGTTAAGTTTTTTTGCCTGTAATTATGGAAAAGAAACTTTGTCTGTAATTGGCTGCAAGTGAATGTCTTGCAAACACCACAATACAAATATTAGCAATATATTTAAATAATTCTTAAAAATAAGGAAAGTGCGTAAGATTCTATACCTTTAAATCTCACCACTGTATAAATATCTCCATTTTATAATAGTTGCAAATCAATTTAAAAGGGGGCACTAAAATGCCCAAAACACGATTTTATAAAAGGGAGGTAAGACACACAATGTCTATTCCTATTTATACCTTACAGAAAAGAACAGACCATTTCAAAGATGGTTGCACCTCCTTCCTACACAGTGACACACCCGTCTCTAACCAGGAGTCATGCAAAGGACAGCAATTTGTTGAATAAGTTAGGCTTGTGTTGCTGAATTTCTGGTTATCGAAATTACTTGTTAAAGCGAATGCTTAAATAACTTAATATACATTTGCTGGTTTGTGTTGGTTGTATTAACATACTTTACTCTGTTCTGTGTGATTAGTATGTAATTACTTACCCTTGCCAGGGCCAGATAAACTCTAACTCTGCTATGCGCCTGCCAATGCAGCTCCTTTTGCCAAATCCAAATGGTAAAGAGGCATATGATGGTGACAATCTCCTTTTTTAAGCCAACGTTCAGGGTGAAACTCGTTGGGGTTCGAGAAGGTTTTTCTCATCTCTGGATGTGGCGTAATGGCATAGGGTGATGATGGTCTAATGAAAGCAAAAAATGGCCGGTTAGAGAATGTTAAAAATTACATTTAAGGTTTATATTGTTGGCCTAATGCAGAGGGTTTAAAACCCTGGCCCTCTAGATGGAGGTGTTCCATAAGTGTTCCATAAGTGTCACCCACCTTTTTTGGTATGATGTATTCTCCCACTTGAATATCTCGTCTGCTACAACACGTGCATTACCAGGATAACTGGGTACAGTCGGTTAAAAGAAGAAAATCCTATTAATAATGTTACCATAACATTCTAGAGTGTAAATGTATTCAGCTCACTAGTTGTAATAACATTACCAGTTACCCACCTCAACACCTCCTTTACAACAGCTTTCAACAAAGGCATTTTGGCCCATCAGACGGTAATGGGATCTGGCTGCCCTGCAGGATTCCTTGATCTCATTTGGGTAGGGCGGTCTGGATTTCTGGGTGCTGTGCTAATTCTAAAGGCTCCAGGATGGTGCTGGAATCTGCAGCAGAAATAAAACGACAACATTTTATTAAGGAATGTCCTGGTGATACTCAAAAAACCATTAGTTGCAATCTGTTTTCTATTTTGCGAATCGCAATGTATTTAAATATAATGAATCGTGAGAATCGGTTCCCACTGTATAATTTGTGTATGAATCTATGTGGTCCATTTTTTATCTGCATGCGTGCACGACTTTTGGTCCTGTGTTCAAAATTGCACTATAAATAGTCTATGGGAACCAAAGAAAACCGCGACCACACGCGACAAACTTGTTTTTGTGGGTTTTTTTTTGCATTTTCTCCAGTGTTTCCTGTTTAATTTTCCAAAACCTGCACACACATGGAAATGGACTGGAAACGCTGACACGTGCGGACAAGCATAGAAAAACGCATGTCTATTAACCTGCAAATGGGCCGGAACACGGACAAAATGCACTGTCCTACACGCACTCAAAACAGACAGCAAAACACAACGCACGTAGTGCACGCATTGAAGAAATCACTAAACTATGCCCCCATTAACCATCACTAAAAATAATAAAATAATCTTACTGTATCCACCCCGGCTAACAGTAGTTCGTGTGACATTTCCGTAGATAGATTTATGGGAATCTTCTCTTGAGCCAGATAATAAGTAATGTACTTTCCATCCACTTTTTCACCTCGAGATAACTTTTCTTGCCACGTCTGCCATTCGTTGGTCAATATGTCCTTGGCTGGAAAACAAGAATACGATGGCCATTTAGTGCATTTACTTATAATCAAGCTGAGAAACTGGGAAATATATATAACCAGAAACCGAAACCTACTGTTACCAAAAATAAAATGTCAATTACACTCTGTATTGAGAACTTATAATAAGGATCATGTATGGCATGACGTGGCACAAATGTCTTTAATATAACCATAATGTTAATTTCTTGCATTAACACAGTGCCGTAAATAATTCTCCTTTAAAAGTATTTTTTACAATGTTAGCAGTATTAAGGGCAACTATAGTATCCAAACTGCATTCCCCCCATTAATTGCAGTTTAAGATACATTTATCAGGTGGTAGGAGACCTTAGTATTACCTCCTATTTTCCCTAAGCTGCACATGCAGCAGCTCCCTGCAGGCTGGGTTGACTCTCCTCCTATTTTATGCATGCACTGTTAGGCTATTTGGAAGCCAGAATGGGAGGAGTGTCTTAACTGCATTAATTTGGGACACTATAGTTGCCTTTTAAATTCAAAATATCAGAGTGATTTTCAGCCGCAATGTGCTAATCATCCCAATCAGATGGGCAGGTAGATTTCGGCTTCTCTCCATCTCTAAATTCCTAGATGTATTGTGTAATCTGCATTAGTGAATAGAGGGAATTTTCTAGTTTCTAGTCTACTTTCTAGTTAATCAGCAGTTAAAAGTCTAGTCGTGATGATGAAAAACTCGGCAATGTCTTTCATGGGATCATATTAAGAGAGACACTGAAGTCCATATGTCACATAAGCATATCTAGCTTGTAACTGAAAACCCAAAATGATTTCAGACTCTCCTTTACCAACCACATCTCAGTTTAGAAAGACTGGTCATGAGTATAAGAATTTTACTTAGCCATTAAAATATCTCACCAAATGCAAACATTATAATCCCACGATTCACAGAACTTTTTCCAAGGCTTACGAATGATTTGTAGGAATTTTGGCAAGCCATGGTGAGAAGGTCATAATAAACATAGTATTAATAGACTGAATGAATTTCTCTGTTTTCTTTAGGTACGGTGATGTCTAAACATCCAATTCTAGACTCAAACATACTGAGGAAATTCCTAGAAAGAGATGGAATAGAAAGCTGTTAGCACATACCAGGCAGTAAGATTTGTACATTTTGATATTATAAATGAATTAATAAGCACTTAGTAATGGCTTAACTATTGATTTCCTTTGGAAACATTGTGAAGCGTACCTTCCAGTCCAAACATGTAAAACTCTCTGGAAATTCTTTCAACATGGTTTGGTTTTGGTGTCGCTGATAATGAAGTTTTTTTATGATCTCCAACAACTTCATTTAGAACATTGCTGTATGCTTCCACATCCTTGGGTTTCAGCATGTGTTTTCCCAAAATACTGCGGAATTGCTGCCATTCTTCACCTTCCCTGAACAATTGGGAATAAGAAAAAGGATGAATGCCTTAAATTGTATAATGCCAAACAGTGTTCATGAGTTACCTGATAACAGTTAAGACATATCATAAGAATAACAATGGTATATAGGAACATAGAGAGATCAATCATTAACACTGTCAATCTGAAGTTGAAATTTATGAAGCATAAGTGTTTTCTCTCTCTCTGGAGATTTATTGATATAATATGCACTGGCATATAATTCAATCTAAGTTATTGATGTTAATTTTCTGTATCAACTGTATATATTTAATAAGCATGTCACTATAATCAAATATTCCTTATTTTAGAAATGTCTAATATTAGATCTTGTAGCGGTGTTTACCTAATGGGATCCAAATATTAGTAGCTTCATGCCCTCTTATAATAGAGATTCCCCCTTAACTACATGGCCGATACATGTTGATGAGGTCATCATACTGAGCAAAGGCGCTCGGTGAGCTCACCACTCAGTCCGTAGGCCGCGCATGCGTAATGATAATTACGCAATGACGCATTAGATTTCAAACCGGAAAAGGATTGTGGGCTATATATACAGTATAAACAGTAAAACTTACTGCTTTGGAGAAAGCCCTAATGGCGGGCGAAACACGTCAGTAGAGCCAGCCTAGGGCCTGATGCCTTGTTGTATACTTACCTACTTCTAAGCCCTTTGCCTTGCTTCAATGAATATATGCTGTGCAACTTTGTCAAGGGGGATAAGTATAGATTAATGTTTATTACAACTATTCAGATACTGTTTGTGTTATACTTTATTTTATAACTTATCCTATATGTCTGTATACCCTGATACCACTGTGTTTAAGCATATATTGATAGCACTTTATAAATGGGGGATTTGCACTAATGTGTAGCATTAGACTCTTGAGTAGACATGGATTTTAAATGTTTTTAAAGATGGATTGCCATGCACTGAGTTAAGAAAGGGATTTTATATATATGATATCACATGCTTAAGTGCCTCAAACAATTTCTTGGTTGGTCTAGTTGAAATTTATGAAGCATAACATGATCATGGGGGGGAAACATAAACCTGGTGGCGAACCTATGGCATGCAGGCCAGGTGGCACTCGGAGCCCTCTCTGTGGGCACTCATACCAGCAGAATTCACCAGAGTTTGTTACCAGAAAGCCAGAGAGAAAGTGTAGCGGCTGTCTGTAGCAGAGAGAGGTCACGTCTATACATTCAGCTCTGCTTGAGTCACTGTTTTGGATCTCAAACTCCTGTTTTATAATGTACATAAACCAAAAGGCAAATTTAGAGAAAGGCGCAGTTTTGTGATATTTAACTATTACTATAGTGTCATATGTGAACAGTGTTTCATATATATATAAGGGAACTGTGGTTCCAAACGTTACGTTTAATGAAAGGCCAGTTTCCTACCTTAAAACGAGCCATCAACACCTCTCTACGTGCTCCACAGCCCAAGATATACAGAAATGACTGACCAAAAGTTAATGGGTGGGAGGCTGACATTGTGACATTCTAAGGCTTCTCCTGCACAGTGCCGCCGCGAGCACAGCCTCAGACTCAGTGTGTGTAAAGAGACAGGAGTCCCTCCTCCTCTCTGCTGTGTGAAGTCCTGACTTCTCTTCCACTGTGTGAAAACAGCCTTTCAGGCAGAGTTTCCTACTCTGGCGGGGCCACGGCACCTGCGAGTGGGTGGGGCCACAGGGGCTGTAAGATAATGGGCCATGGGGGGCCTGCAACTGGAGGGACCATGGGGTCCACGAGTGGGGGGACCAGGGGGCTGCAAAGGGGAGGAGGAGACACAGGACCAATTGACTGACAGTTTCAGAGCAGGACCTGTGATGCTGCTGCCATATCACACACAAAATGTAAATATCTTTTCAAAACTATGCAAAATAACCTATCTATATAACACTATAACCTATCCTAAAGTGTCCTATCCGTATAACATTATAACGATATTAATCCATTATGTCCCAGGGTCCTATCTATATAACACTATAACCTATCCTAAAGTGTCCTATCCATATAACACTATAACAGCATTAATCCATTATGGCCCAGTGTCCTATCTACATAACACTATAACAGCATTAATCCATTATGTCCTAGTGTCTTATTTATATACCACTATAACCTATCCTAAAGTGTTCTATCCATATAACACTATAACGGTATTTATCCATTATGTCCCAGTGTCCTATCTATATAACACTATAACCATCCTAATGTCCTATCCATATAACACTATAACGGTATTAATCCATTATGTCCCAGTGTCCTATCTATATACACTAATAACCATCCAAAGTGTCCTATCCAATAAACACTATAACGGTATTAATCCATATGTCCCATGTCCTATCTATATAACACTATACAACCTATCCTAAAGTGTCCTATCCATATAACACTATAACGGTATTAATCCTTATTCCCATGTCCTATCTATATAACACTATAACCTATCCTAAAGTGTCCTATCCATATAACACTATACGCAGTATAATCCATTATGTCCCAGTGTCCTATCTTATAACATTCACAAAAACCTATTCCTAAAGTGTCCTATCCATAATAACACTATAACTGGCATTAATCCATTATGTCCCAGTGTCCCTATCCTATAACACTATAACCTATCCTAAAGTGTCCTATCTATATCACACTATAACCTATCCTAAAGTGTCTTATCCATATAACACTATCAGCATTATCCTATGTCCCAGTGTCTTATTTATATACACTATACCATCCTAAGTGTCCTATCCAATAACACTATAGGTATTAATCCATATTATGCCCGTGTCTTATTTATATACCCATAACCTATCCTAAAGTGTCCTATCTCTATAATCTATACCTATCCTAAAGTGTCTATCCTATAACACTATAACGGATTAATCCATTATGTCCCAGTGTCCCTATCCATATAACACTATATCCCTATCCTAAAGTGTCCCATCTATATAAACTATAACCTATCCTAAAGTGTCTATCCATATAACACTATAAAAACGGATTAATCCATTATGTCCCAATGTCCTATCTATATAACACATATACCTATCCTAAAGTGTCCTTCCTATAACACTATAACGGCATTAATCCATTATGTCCCAGTGTCTTATTTCATATACCAACTATAACCTATCCAGTGTCCTATCCATATACACTATAAGTATTATCCATTATGTCCCAGTGTCCTATCTATATAACCCTATAAACCTTCCTAAAGTGTCCTATCTATAAACTAACCTATCCTAAAGTGTCCTATCCATATAACACTATAACGCATAACCATTATGTCCCAGTGTCCTATCCATATAACACTATAACCTATCCTAAAGTGTCCTATTATTAACTATAACCTATCTAAGTGTACTATCCATTAACACTATAACGGATTAATCCATTATGTCCCCATGTCCTATCTTATAAACACTATAACCTATCCTAAAGTGTCCTTCCATATAACACTATAACGGATTAATCCTTATGTCCCAGTGTCTATCTATATAACCTAAACCTATCCTAAAGTGTCCTATCCATATAACACTATAACTATCCTTAGCAGTGTCCTATCCATAAACCTATAACAGTATTAATCCATTATGTCCCGTGTCCTATCTATATAACACTATACCCTATCCTAAAGTGTCCTATCCATATAACACTATAAGTATTAATCCATTATGTCCCAGTGTCCTATCTTATAACACTATAACCTATCCTAAGTGTCTCGATCCATATAACACTATAACACGTTATCCATTATGGCCCTGTGTCCTATCCATATACACTATAACCATTAATCCATTATGCCCATGTTCTATCATATTACACTATAACAGTATTAAATCCATTATTCTCAGTGTCCTATCCATATAACACATATACCTATCCTAAAGTGTCCTATCCATATAACACTATAACGGTATTAACCATTATGTCCCTGCCATATCTATAAAACTATATGCATTTATCCTATGGCCAGTTCTTATCTATTAACCTATAACGGCATTAATCCATTATTATCCAGTGTCCTATCTATATAACACTATAACCTATCCAAATGTTCCTATCATATACCACTATAACCATTAATCCATTATGTCCCAGTGTCCATCTATTAACACTAAAAACCGTCCAGTGTCCTATCCATATAACACTATACGGTATTATCCATTATGTCCCATGTCCTATCTATATAACACTATAACCTATCCTAAAGTGTCTATCCATATAACACTATACGGCATTAATCCATTATGTCCCATTGTCCTATCATATAACACTATAACCTATCCTAAAGTGTCAATCCATATAACACTATAACGGCAAATTAATCCATTATGGTCCCCAGTGCCTATCTATATCACACTATAACCTATCCTAAGTGTCCTATCCATATACACTATAACGTATTACCATACCATGTCCTATCTATATAACACTATACCTATCCTAAGTGTCCTATCCATATAACACTATAACGGCATTAATCCATTATGTCCCATGTCCTATCCATATAACCCTATAACCTATCCTAAAGTGTTCCTATCATATACACTATAACGGTATTAATCCATTATGGCCCAGTGTCCTATCTATATAACACTATAAACCTATCCTAAAGTGTCCTATCCATATAACACTATAACTACGCTAAGGCCTGTTGTTTTTGCCTGTAATTATGGAAAAAGAACATTTGTCGTTAATTGCTGCAAGAGTGTCTATGCAAACACCACCTATACAATATAGCAATAATATTTAAATAATCTTTAAAATCAGGAAAGTATTAATCCATAATGTCCAGTGTCCTACTCATATAACACACTAACCTATCCTAAAGTGTCCTATCCATATAACACTATACGTAATTTTATTCATTTGGTCCCAGCTGCCCTATCTATAACACTATAAGGCATTTATCCATTATGGCCCAGTTTATCCTTATCATAACCCTATAACGGCATTAATCCATTATGTCCCAGTGTCCTATCTATTAACACTATAACTTCCTAAGTGTCCTATCCATATACCACTAACGGCATTAATCCTTATGTCCCAGTGTCCTATCTATATAACACTAAACCTGTCCTAATGTCCATCCATATACCTTAACGGTATTAATCCATTATGTCCCAGTGTCCCTATCTATATAACACTATAACCTATCCTAAAGTGTCCTATCCATATAACACTATAACGGCATTAATCCTTATGTCCCAGTGTCCATCTATATAACACTAAACCATCCTAAAGTGTCCTATACATAATACACTTAACGGCATAATCCATTATGTCACTGTCCTATACTTATACACTATAACCATCCTAAAGTGTCCTATACCATATAACACTATAACGGTATTAATCCATATGGCCCAGTGTCCCATCTATATAACACTAATAACCTACCTAAAGTGTCCTATCCATAATAACACTATACGGCATTAATCCATTATGTCCCGTGTCCTATCATATAACACCTAAACTATCCTAAAGTGTCCTATCCATATAACACTATACGGTATTAATCCATTTGGCCCAGTGTCCTATCTATATAACACTATAACCTATCCTAAATTGTCCTATCCATATAACACTATAACGGCATTAATCCATTATGGCCCCAGTGTCCTATCCATATAACACTATAACCTATCCTAAATGTCCTATCCATATACACTATAACGGTATTAATCCATTATGGCCCAGTGCCTATCTATAACACTATAACCTATCCTAAAGTGTCCTATCCATATAACACTATAACCTACGCTAAGTGCCTGTTAAGTTTTTTTGCCTGTAATTAGGAAAAGAACATTTGTCTGTAATTGGCTGCAAGTGAATGTCTATGCAAACACCACATCAAATATAGCAATAATATTTAAATAATTCTTTAAAAAATAAGGGAATGCGTAAGATTCTATACCTTTAAATCTCACCACTGTATAAATATATCCATTTATAATAGTTGCAAATCAATTTAAAAGGGGGCACTAAACTGCCCAAAACACGATTTTATAAAAGGGAGGTAAGACAACAATTCTATTCCTATTTATACCTTAAGACAGAAAGAACAGACCATTTCAAAGATGGTTGCACCTCCTTCCTACACAGTGACACACTTCCGTCTCTAACACAAGGAGTGCATGCAAAGGACAGCAATTGTTTGAATAAGTTAGGCTTGTGTTGCTGAATTTCGGTTATCGAAATTACTTGTTAAAGCGAATGCTTAATAAACTAATATACATTTGCTGGTTTGTGTTGGTTGATTAACAGTACTTTACTCTGTTCTGTAGTGTGCATTAGTATGTAATTACTTACCCTTGCCAGGGCCATAAACCTCTAACTCTGCTATGCGCCTGCCAATGCAGCTCCTTTTGCCAAATCCAAATGGTAAAGAGGCATATGGATGGTGACAATCTCCTTTTTTAAGCCAACTTTCAGGGTGAAACTCGTTGGGGTTCGAAGAGGTTTTTCTCATCTCTGGATGTCGGCGTAATGGCATAGGGTGATGAGTGTCTAATGAAACAAAAAATGCCGGTAGAGAATGTTAAAAATTACATTTAAGGTTTATATGTTGTTGCCTAATGCAGAGGTGTTTAAACCCTGGCCCTCTAGATGGAGTGTTCCATAAGTGTTCCATAAGTGTCACCCACCTTTTTTGGTATGATGTATTCTCCACTTGAATATCTCTGTCTGCTACAACACGTGCATTACCAGGAATACTGGGACAGTCTGGTTAAAGAAGAAAATCCTATTAATAATGTTAACCATAACATTCTAGAGTGTATAATGTATTCAGCTCACTAGTGTAATAACATTACCAGTTACCAACCTCAACCCACCTCCTTACAACAGCTTTCAACAAAGGCATTTTGGCCACATCAGACGGTAATGGGATCTGGCTGCCCTGCAGGATGTCCTGATCTCATTGTGTAGGGCGGTCTGGATTTCTGGGTGCTGTGCTAATTCATAAAGGCTCCAGGAAGGGTGCTGGAATCTGCAGCAGAAATAAAACGACACATTTTATTATAGGAAGTCCTGGTGATACTCAAAAAACCATTAAGTGTTGCAATCTGTTTTCTATTTGCGAATCGCAATGTATTTAAAATATATAGAATCGAGAATCGGTTCCCACTGTATAATTTGTGTTATGAATCTATGTGGTCCATTTTTTATTCTGCACTGCGTGCACGACTTTTGGTCCATGTGTGTCAATTGCACTAATAATAGTCTATGGGAACGCAAAAGAAAACGCGGACACACGCGACAAACTTGTTTTTTGTGGGTTTTTTTTTGCATTTTCTCCATGTTCCTGTTTAATTTTCCAAAACCTGCACACACATGAAATGGACTGGAAACGCTGACACGTGCGGCACAAAGCATAGAAAAAACGCATGTCTATTAACCTGCAAATGGGCCGGGAAACGGACAAAATGCACTGTCCTACACGCACTCAAAACAGACAGCAAAACCAACGCACGTAGTGCACGCATTGAGAGAAATCACTAAACTAGGCCCCCATTACCATCACTAAAAATAAAAATGATCTTACTGTATCCCACCCCGGCTAACAGTAGTTCGTGACATTTCCGTAGATAGATTTCATGGGAATCTTCTCTTGAGCCAGATAATAAGTAATGTACTTTCCTTCCACTTTTTCACCTCGAGATAACTTTTTCTGCCACGTCTGCCATTCGTTGGTCAATATGTCCTTTGGCTGGAAACAAGAATACGATGGCCATTGTGCATTTACTTATAATCAAGCTGAGAAAGCCTGGGAAATATATAATCCAGAAACCGAAACCTACTGTTACCAAAAAATAAATGTCAATTACACTCTGTATTGAGAAACTTATAATAGGATCATGTATGGCATGACGTGGCACAAATGTCTTTAATATAACCATAATGTAATTTTCTTGCATTAACACAGTGCCGTAAATAATTCTCCTTTAAAGTATTTTTTCAATGTTAGCAGTATTAAGGGCAACTATAGTATCCAAACTGCATTCCCCCCATTAATTGCAGTTTAGATAACATTTATCAGGGTGGTAGGAGACCTTAGTATTACCTCCTATTTTCCCTAAGCTGCCACATGCAGCAGCTCCCTGCAGGCTGGGTTGACTTCTCCTCCTTTTATGCATGCACTGTTAGAGGCTAATTTGGAAGCCAGAAGTGGGAGGAGTGTCTTAACTGCATTAATTTGGGACACTATAGTTGCCTTTAAATTCAAAATAGCAAGGTGATTTTCAGCCGCAATGTGCTAATGTCATCCCAAATCAGATGGGCAGGTAGATTTCGGCTTCTCTCATCATCTCTAATATCCATGATTATTGTGTAATCTGCATTAGTGAATAGAGGGAATTTTCTAGTTCTAGTCTACTTTCTAGTTAATCAGCAGTTAAAAGTCTAGTCGTGATGATGAAAAACTCGGCAATGTCTTTCATGGGATTACATTAAGAGAGACACTGAAGTCCATATGTCACATAAGCATATCTAGCTTTGTACTGAAAACCCAAAATGATTTCAGACTCTCCTTTTTACCAACCACATCTCAGTTTAGAAGACTGGTCATGATATAAGAAAAATTTTACTTAGCCATTAAAATATCTCACCAAATGCAAAACTGTAATCCCACGATTCACAGAACTTTTTCCAAGGCTTACGAATGATTTGTGTAGGAATTTTGGCATAGCCATGGGTGAGAAGGGTCATAATAAACATAGTAATAGACGAATGAATTTCTCTGTTCTTTAGGTACGGTGATGTCTAAAACATCAATTCTAGACTCAACAGTACTGAGGAAATTCCTAGAAAGAGATGGAATAGAAAGCTGTTAGCACATACCAGGCAGTAAGATTTGTACATTTGATATTATAAATGAATTAATAAGCACTTAGTAATGGCTTAACTATTGATTTCCTTTGGAAACATTGTGAAGCGTACCTTCCAGTCCAAACATGTAAAACTCTCTGGAAATATCTTTAACAACACTGGTTTGGGTTTGGTGGTCGCTGATATGAAGTTTTTTTATAAGATCTCCAACAACTTCATTTAGAACATTGCTGTATGCTTCCACATCCTTGGTTTCAGCATGTGTTTTCCCAAAATACTGCGGAATTGCTGCCATTCTTCACCTTCCCTGAACAATTGGAATAAGAAAAAAGATGAATGCCTTAAATTGTATAATGCCAAACAGTGTTACATGAGTTACACTGATAACAGTAAGACATATCATAAGAATAACAATGGTATATAGGAACATAGAGAGATCAATCATTAACACTGTCAATCTGAAGTTGAAATTATGAAGCATAAGTGTTTTCTCTCTCTCTGGATTATATTGATATAATATGCACTGGCATAAATATCAATCAATTATTGAGTTAATTATTCTGTATCAACTGTATATATTTAATAAGCATGTCACTATAATCAAATGTTCCTTATTTAGAAATGTCTAATATTAGAGATTCTTGTAGCGGTGTTTACCTAATGGGATCCAAATATTATTAGCTTGCATGCCCTCTTAATAGAGATTCCCCTTAACTATCATGGCCGATACATGTTGATGAGGTCATCATACTGAGCAAAGGCGCTCGGTGAGCTCACCACTCAGTCCGTAGGCCGCGCATGCGTAATGAAGTAATTACGCAATGACGCATTAATTCCAAACCGGAAAAGGATTGTGGGCTATATATACAGTATAACAGTAAAACCTTACTGCTTTGGAGAAAGCCCTAATGGCGGGCGAAACACGTCAGTAGAGCCAGCCTAGGGCCTGATGCCTTGTTGTATACTTACCTACTTCTAAGCCCTTTGCTTGCTTCAATGAATATATGCTGTGCAACTTTGTCAAGGGGGATAGTATGATTAGATGTTTATTACAACTATTCAGATACTGTTTGTGTTATACTTTATATTTATAACTTATCCTATATGTACTGTATACCCTGGATACCACTGTGTTTAGCATATATTGAAGCACTTTATAAATGGGGGATTTGCACTATGTGTAGCATTAGACTCTTGAGTAGACATGGATTTTAAATGTTTTTAAAGATGGATTGCCATGCACTGAGTTAAGAAAGGGATTTTATATATATGAATCACATGCTTAAGTGCCTCAAACAATTTCTTGGTGGTCTAGTTGAAATTTATGAAGCATAACATATCATGGGGGGGAAACATAAACCAGTGGTGGCGAACCTATGATGATGCATGCCAGAGGGCACTCGGAGCCCTCTCTGTGGCACTCATACACAGCAGAATTCACCAGAGTTTGTTACCAGAAAGCCAGAGAGAAAGTGTAGCGGCTGTCTGTAGCAGAGAGAGGTCACGTTCTATAACATTCAGCTCTGCTTGAGTCCACTGTTTTGGATCTCAAACTCCTGTTTTATAATGTACATAACCAAAAGGCAAATTTAGAGAAAGGCGCAGTTGTGTGATATTTAACTATACTATAGTGTCAATAGTGAACAGTGTTTCATATTATATATTAAAGGGAAACTGTGGTTCCAAACAAGTTACGTTTTAATGAAAGGCCCGTTTCCTACCTTTAAAACGAGCCATCAACCACCTCTCTACGTGCTCCACAGCCCAAGATATACAGAAATGACTGACCAGAAAGTTAATGGGTGGAGGCTGACATGTGACTCTAAGGCTTCTCCTGCACAGTGCCGCCGGCGAGCACAGCCTCAGACTCAGTGTGTAAGAGACAGGAAGTCCCTCCTCCTCTCTGCTGTGTGAAGTCCTGAGACTCTCTTCCACTGTGTAAAACAGCCTTTCAGGCAGATTCCTCACTCTGGCGGGGCCACGGCACCTGCGACTGGGTGGGGCCACATGGGGCTGTAAGATAATGGGCCATGGGGGCCTGCAACTGGAGGGACCATGGGGTCCACGAGTGGGAGGGACCAGGGGCTGCAAAGGGGAGGAGGAGACACAGGACCAATTGACTGACAGTTTCAGAGCAGGACCTGGTGATGCTGCTGCCATATCACACACAAAATGTAAATATCTTCAAAACTATGCAAAATAAACAATAGAAATAAATTGCAAAAATTCTCAGAGGAGCAATTCCTATAAATTTACCTCAATTTTTTATCTCATTTTGGACCACAGTTCCCCTTAAAACTATACTAATACTTGCATAACTCCCTATCCCTAATGAGAGTCCACATACTCTTGTTAGAGAATGAGGAGGGGTATCTTCAGGGGGCTGAGCAGTGAAACTACCATCCATGTCACAAGCAGATTTTGACAGCTGTAGGTAACTAAACAAGAGGTAATAGTATTCACCTCCCTGCTATATGTAAGATTTAGGTTTAAATCTGGTTGCCCTTTTTGGGGTATTGGTGGTCCAGTGCGAATAACAATTTATTTCTTTACAGCTTTCCTTGTTTTAGTTTATCATCCTGTCTAGAACAAATGGATATCGAAGATGATTTTTGTTCAGCACAACATCTGTGTTGTATTTTGTAGACAAAAAACATTTTAACGTTATAGCTCTGATTGCTGTTGAGATTAGTCATTTAGGGCTAGGCCACACAAACAGCGTTTAATGCGCGATCTGATCACACGCCAGTGTGGCCAATTAGTCTAGCCACCCTAGGTGGGCAGCTCTCCATTGCTCTACAATCCACTTTTCAGAGCGCATTGCAATCACCAATTTATTGTGGCAAACACATGTGCTAGATTGCGTCACATCGCAGTGTAAGCCCAAAAACAACCCACTATTGCACCGGAAGCTATGCATGTGAGTTTATGTGCGATTGAGTGTGTTGTTTTTGGCCTTAGCCTTATTGTTTTATTCACTTGCCCATATCACAATCCAAGCAACAGGAGAACACTACGCTGTTAGCAGTCCATAGGAATGCCCTCCTCAGTCCCTATAATCTTTCCACAAGACAGGTCAGAACGAATGGGGTGTTTTCTTCTGTCTTAGAACCTGCTCAATCAGAGAGTTCTGCCACGTGAACAGTCAGAATGGACCAAAACTCGCTTTCCAAACTGGGCCAAACTTGGCTTTACCTTCAAGCTGTTTAGAAGATCGAAATACAAAAAGAGACTTTCATTTATATGTAAATTAAGGATCCAATTTGTAATAGTTTTACTATTATGAACTGAACAAGCAGAATAACCAAAGATTTCAAACTGAATATATTGCTACACATACATAACACAGTCACAAATTGGAAACTTCAAACCAGGTCACAGCAAAGGGGTTAGCATGTGTTTTATATGGAATTGCTATCCTGAACCAGAATCTAATGTATTTGCATAAAGCATGGTAATATCACTTTACTACAGTCCAAGCACACCGCTGTTGGCTTTTAGCCAGACAAATCAGTAGGTGCAGTCCCCTGCCCTCCACTCCTAGGGCCAGATAATTTTTATAGCAAAATGAAAGTATAGGGAGCACACTACAATGGTGAATCCAAAGTTTTTATTGTGAAAACACACAACACCAATGTTTTCGGGACACCCTGTCCCTTCCTCAGGTATATAAACTTATATATTATAATATCACACATACAAAATTGATGATGTGGGCACGCACTACTGTAAGAGATACTTGCCCTTGCAACTCCTTCGTTGATTCCAAAAATAAGAAATAATGGGTGCACTCAAGGGTCCTTTTTTAAAGTTTATTAGTGCATATATATCAAAGGCAGAAGACAGTGCAATCAGCAACATTTCGGTCATACTCTGAGACCTTTATCAAGCTGTTTGTAAAGATTATATATATATATATACAAACAATAAAAATTTCTATAACTCGAGCCACAAAGAAGCTAAGTATCAGTTGTTTTCTCATCTTTAAGCTCCATAGAATATACATATAGGGTGTAAATTTTGGAGTAATACACACAGACAACAGACACCCTATTACATCGAATCCATAGCAGTGTGTAGAATAGCAGAGTAACAGAGAAACACATGGAATACAGGCTGACCAATCACTTGACATGGAAATAAGACAAGTCCCTTTTCATGGTAGGTGTAAAATGAACCAATATTTTCTGAAAAACTGACAGCAAACAGTTTAATTTATAACGAGTTTTCTGTCCAGAAATGTAAATACTGTATAATACTGTACTGTAACATACGGGCTGTTAAACCTGATGCATCCAAGTGGTTACTGCACACAGTAACCCTTGCAGATTACATCAGAAATTACAGACTGACACATAATTCTCTCACAAAACCTGAATTTCCATCCCAAACAGCAGTTTTCTATGTGGTTTCTATATAGAAAAGGCCCGTTTTACATTTGTTGGCGGGACATTCACATAAGTATTTCAAAGTTAATTGACATTTTTGGATTTGACGTTTAAAGCTGATGATTAATGCAATGCAATCATATAACGCTTGGGATCTTAATACATCGCTTCCTGAGAAGTGAAGCAAGAAATCCTTGTCCCTTTACAATGGTGCGGAAAGGCAGTGGCATAGTTTGTGGTTACAGGACGTCAGCCACTTTCCTTATTCCATCAGTGTTTCCTTATTCCTTTTAGAACTATACATCATTCCTAAACAGTATTTTGAAAAGTTCTGTGTCATAAAGTCAATTACAAAGCAGGAAGTCAGAATGCATCAATGCAGACGAGCAAGTCTAGTCTTAGCCTGAAATAAACAAATGAGGTATTTCCCAATATATGATGCGATGTATCTGTTGTATTCAATTAGATCAACTGGACTGAAATGTAGTTCTTGAAGACGTTTCGCTAGTCATCCAACTGGCTTTCTCAATTCAGAATGACTTTACAAGATCTGTGGCAATATGTACCCTGAAAATCCCAATTAGCATATCACACGCAGGTGTTAAGGGTGTATTAGATAGTGGCTAAGAGGTGTTATAGGAACGCCAGAGTAGGTGTTAAAACAGCATGTGTACATGGCAGACAGTTGTTGTCGAACCCCCCATGTACAATGCTGTTTTAACACCTTACTCTGGGTGTTCCTATAACACCTCTTAGCCACTATCCAATCACACCCTACACCTGGCTGTGATATGCTAATTGGGATTTTCCAGGGTACATAATTGCCACAGATTCTTGTACAAGTCATTCTGAATTGAGAAAGCCAGTTGGATGACTAGCGAAACGTCTTCAAGACTACATTTCAAGTCCAGTTGATCTAATTGATACAACAATATACCATGACCTGGATGAATGAGAACCTTCACAAGCATATCAATGTATACTAAATAACATGAGGAGTTGTACAAATAGAATAAAGGTTAACAGATCAGGATTGGAAGTCAGCATAAAAAATATCACAGCATATATTAACCATAAATGTCCTTAAGGTTTGTGCCATCATAAAAAAAATATATTCTACTACAGCACAACCTGCAGACTGTAGGCTAAAGGAAAACGTTCCTGACACTATTCATTGCCAATATTAACAGAATAAAGTTGGACACAATCATTGTAGCATTGGATGCAAATTCTGGAACTTTTATCTCTTATCAATGAACTTTAAATGTTGGTAATGAGATGTGACGTGTGTTCTAAATATCCAGAAGCTGTAACAGCGAGGACTGTACATATAACACAGGTAGAATAACTTTAATCAGGCACTACTGTAGATCATACCACCCAGATTGCATTGTTCTATTGGGCCTATTTAAAAAGTTGCGGTGCTGGAAAACACCAATAAAATTGGTAATGCAGTGGGATAAACAACGGCTGATATGACTGCTATGTTTCATTTAATTTGTACATCAGAAACCATTCTTATTTGTAAAGAAATACAAAAATCATGCTTCTTCTAAAATAATTCATTTACGTTTTATTGTCCCACTATGTACTCTTTAGTCTATGGTGGGAAATGTGAAATGTCATTCGATAGCAGTCAGGGTGCACAGATATGTCAGGATGGGTTAATAAGTAGGGTCACATGATTTGCCCTATGAACAAAACAACTGAGGGTCGCACTCCAAAATAATATCCAATTTATTGTGAACCACACATCACACGTAACACAAAACGTTTCAGGGGGTTTATGTTCCCCCATTCACATGATTTGCCCTCCTTGTGCCCCCTCCCATGATTTGACCCCAATCAATGTGGGCTCAGTTGTTCTTTGACAGCTTATTGCAGAGGTTTCTCAAATATCAGATTGAGGTACTTTGACATATAAAATGTGTTTGCAATTCCAAATGTGTTGTTAACGCTTCTATACACAGAGCTGACAAAAGGGAAATTCATCAGAATATATTCTTTATTAAAATTTATTTTTGCACCCATTAACTCTCCCCAGTGAAGTTTGAGACTCTGACTTGTTGCACTGCAACTGTTTACTCACCAGCTGTTCAAAGGATGCAGGCAGTGTGTAGTTCTGCTATAGATAAAGCATGTAAGACTGTCTGTAATGCATATTGACTTAGCAGCCCCAGGCAGTGGCACTGATCAGTGAAAGACCAGTCCTGATAGTATGTGAGTTGTCCCTATATAATAGGTTTGACATCGTTACCTGTAATTCATGCAGCCTTGACAAGCCCCCTTTGCAAACAGATCCATGAAGAAGCTGGCAGTGCGGGGTCCAGGCATATCAGCCAATGACTTGTGTGCCTCTTGATAACTTTCTCTGGGCTCTTTAGCACAGCTTCTGCCCACAGCTCCTGGATCCTCTAAAGACCGGAGAAAACCTGCTGCTGCCCAGTTTAAGTGCCTGTGCCATGGTGCCCCAGGAGAACACAGTAGCAATAGTGAGATGGCATCTTCCAAGCCGTGCAATCCCCTCTATTTATACTAGATCACTCACCAATCATCCGACTGTTCAGAAAGTAGGCTGAATGTGGCGGGGAAGCCACGCCCCTTCTTTTTCATTGTCTCCCATAGATTTCATTATCCCACACGCTTCAATACTATGGCTTAGATTGAGACCAAGGGGATTAGGATCCTATTGAGATCAAGGGGATCGAGATTGTATTGAGACCAAGGGGATCGGGATTTTATTGAGACCAAGGGGATTGGGATTGTATTGAGAGCAAGGGAATCGGGATTCTATTGAGACCAAGGGAATCGGGATTGTATTGAGACCAAGGGGAACGGGATTGTATTGAGACCAAGGGGAACGGGATTGTATTGAGACCAAGGGAATTGGGATTCTATTGAGACCAAAGGGATTGGGATTCTATTGAGATCATGGAATTGGGATTGTATTGAGATCCAGGGGTTCAGGATCATATTGAGACCAAGCGGATTGGGGTGGCATTGAGACCAAGGGGATCGGGATTGCATTGCGATCAAGGGGATTGAGATTGCATTGAGATCAAGAGATCAAGAGGATCGGGATCATATTGAGACCAAGGGGATTGGGGTAGCATTGAGACCAAGGGGATGGGGTAGCATTGAGACCAAGGGGATCGGGGTGGCATTGAGACCAAGGGGATTGGGTAGAGGTGGCATTTGAGAAACCAAGGGGATGCAGGATTGTATTGAGATCCAGGGGTTCAGGATCAGATTGAGACCAAGCGGATTGGGGTGGCATTGAGACCAAGGGGATCGGGATTGCATTGCGATCAAGGGGATTGAGATTGCATTGAGATCAAGAGATCAAGAGGATCGGGATCGTATTGAGACCAAGGGGATTAGGGTAGCATTGAGACCAAGGGGATGGGGTAGCATTGAGACCAAGGGGATCGGGGTGGCATTGAGACCAAGGGGATTGGGAGTGGCATTGAGACCAAGGGGATCAGGATTGTATTGAGACCAAGAGGATCGGGATCGTATTGAGACCCAGGGGATCGGGGTGGCATTGAGACCAAGGGGATTGGGATCGTATTGAGACCCAGGGGATCGGGGTGGCATTGAGACCAAGGGGATAGGGATCGGATTGAGACCAAGGGGATTTGGATCCCATTGAGATCAAGGGGATCGGGATCATATTTAGACCAAGGGAATCAGGGTGGTATTGAGACCAAGGGGATTGGGGTGTCATTGAGACCAAGGGGATCGGGGGAGTGACCGTTATAGTGGTATATGGATGAACACTTTGGACGTTGTATGTTATATAAGATAAGGCACTGGACATAATGGATTAATGCCGTTATAGTGTATATGGATAGGACACGTTAGGATGGTTATAGTGTTATATAGATGGGACACTGGGACATAATGGATTAATGCCGTATAGTGTTTATATATATAAGAAACTGGCCATAATGGATAAATGCCATTATAGTGTTTAGATCGGGCAGTGGGACATAATGGATAAACCTTTATAGTGTTAATGGATAGGACCTTTAGATAGTTATTGTGTTTATATGTGTTAGGACACTGAGACATAATGGATTAATACTTTCCCTTATTTTTTAAAAGAATTATTTAAATATTATTGCTAATATTTGTATTGTGGTGTTTGCATAGACATTCACTTGCAGCCAATTACAGACAAATGTTCTTTTCCATAATTACAGGCAAAAAAACTTAACAGGCACTTTAGCGTATGTTATAGTGTTATATGGATGGGACACTTTAGGATAGGTTATAGTGTTATATGATAGGACACTGGCCATAATTGGATTAATACGTTAAGTGTAATATGGATAGGACACTTTAGATAGGTTATAGTGTTATATGGATAGGACACTGGGACTAATGGATTAATGCCGTTATAGTGTTTATGGATAGGCAACTTTAGATAGGTTTAGTGTTATATAGATAGGACACTGGGCATATGGATTAATACCGTTTAGTGTTATATGATAGGACACTTAGGATAGGTTATATTGTTTATAGATAGACACTGGGACATAATGTGATTAATGCCCGTTATAGTGTATATGGATAGACACTTTAGGATAGGTTATAGTGTTATATAGATAGGACACTGGGACATAATGGATTAATGCCGTTATAGTGTTATATTGATAGGACACTTTAGGATAGGTTATAGTGTTATATAGATAGGACACTGGGACATAATGGATTAATACCGTTATAGTGTTTATATGGATAGGACACTTTAGGACAGGTTTAGTGTTATATAGATAGGACACTGGACATAATGGTTAATGCCGTTATAGTGTTATATGGATAGGGACACTTTAGGATAGGTTATAGTGTTATTAGTAGGCACTGGACATAATGGATTAATGCCGTTATAGTGTTATATAGATAAAAACTGGGACCATAATGGATAAATGCCATTATAGTGTTATATAGATATGAGTGGCGGGACATAATGGATTAATAACGTTATAGTGTATATGGTAGCACTGATGGTAATATTAAGTGAGTGTTTCTAGAAGTCACGTTTACTGGGTTAGAGATGTAATAAGGATTGGAGACATGGGCCTGGTGAATGGCTCTGTAGGGATTGATGAAGGATAGTAATGAGAAAAGGAAATATTTTAGTTGTATAAGGGATAGGATAGGGGTTGGTGGGACAAAGACTACAGAATGTGTATAAAAATACATGTTAATAGGGTTATATGGGACATAGGACACTGGCCTTTAATGTTATAACAGGTATATAGTGTTAATGGATCCGGGATAAGGACACTATCGGTGATTTAGGATAGTATAGTTTATAAGATAGTGACACTGGACATAATGGTATTAAATACATTTAGATAGGTTATATGATAGAACTTTAGGATAGGTTATAGTGGTTTTTAGATATAGGATATGTGACACTGCCATTGGATAATACCTGTTAATAGTGTATATGTTGATGAGGACACTGGCCATAATGGATTAACGTTTAGGTTAAGGGGATAGGACACTTAGGATAGGTTATAGTGTTTTATAGATAGAACACTGGACATAATGATTAATGCCGTTTAGTGTTATATGGACAGGACACTTTAGGATAGTTTATAGTGTTTATAGATAGGACTTGGGACATAATGGATTAATGCCGTTATAGTGTTATATGGATAACACTTTAGGATAGGTTATAGTATTATATAGATAGGACACTTTAGGATAGGTTATAGTGTTATATGGATAGGACACTGGGACATAATGGATTAATGCCGTTATAGTGTTATATGGATAGGACACTTTAGGATAGGTTATAGTATTATATAGATAGGACACTTTAGGATAGGTTATAGGGTATATAGATAGGACACTGGACATAATGGACTAATACCATTATAGTGTTATATGGATAGGACACTTTAGATAGGTATAGTGTATATAAATAACACTGGGACATATGGATTAATGCGTTATAGTGTTATAGGAAGGACACTTTAGGATAGGTTTTAGTGTTATATAGATAGGACACTTGGGACATAATGGATTAATGCCGTTATATGTTATATGGATAGTACCTTTAGGATAGGTTTTATAGTTTATATAGATAGGACACTTTAGGATGGTTATAGTGTTATATGGATAGGACACTGGGACATAATGGATTAATGCGTTATAGTTTATATGGATAGGACACTTTGGATAGGTATCGTTTATGTAGATAGGACACTTAGGATAGGTTAATGGGTTATAAATAAGACACTGGGAACATATGGATTAATACCTTATAGTGTTATATGGATAGGACACTTTAGGATAGGTTATAGTGTTTATATAATAAACACTGGGACATAATGATAATGGATAGTTAATATGACACTTTAGATAGGTATAGTGTTATATAGATAGGACCTTAGGATAGGTTATAGTGTTATATATAGGACACTGGGCATAATGGATTATGCCTTATAGTGTTATATGGATAGGACACTTTAGGATAGGTTATATGTTTATAAAGATAGGACGCTGGACATAATGGATTATACTGGATAGTGTTATATGGATAGGACACTTTAGGTAGGATAGTTATAGTGTTATATAGATAGGACTTGGGACATATGGATTAATACCGTTATAGTGTTATTGGATAGGACACTTTAGGATAGGTTTAAGTGTTATATAGATAGGACACTGGGAATAATGGATTAATATCGTTATTTTTATGGATAGGACACTTTAGGATAGGTTATAGTGTATTAGATAGGACACTGGGACATAATGGATTAATACCGTTATAGTGTTATATGGATAGGACACTTTAGGATGGTTATAGTGTTATAAAGATAGGACACTGGGACATAATGGATTAAAACGTTATAGTGTTATATGGATAGACACTTGAGGATAGTTATAGTGTATATAAATAATACACTAGACATAATGGATTAATGCTTTATAGTGTTGTTATGTATATAGGACACTGGGCCATAATGGATTAATGTGTATAGTGTTATATGGATAGGACACTTTAGGATAGGTTATAGTGTTATAAGATAGGACACTGGGACATAATGATTAATACCTGTATAGTGTTAATGGATAGGACACTTTAGGATAGGTTATAGTGTTATATAGATAGACACTGGGACATAATGGATATAATACCGTATAGTGTTATATGGATAGGACACTTGGGCCATAATGGATTTACTGCGTTATAGTGTTATATGGATAGGACACTTTAGGATAGTTATAGTGTTATATAGATAGGACCTGGACACATAATGGATTAATATCGTTATATTGTTTATATAGGACACTTAGGATAGGTTATAGTGTTATATGATAGACCGGGGGACATAATGGATTAATACCGTTATAGTGTTTATGGATAGACACTTTAGGATAGGTTATAGTGTTATATAGATAGGACCTGGACATAATGGATATACCATTATAGTGTTTATTGGATAGGGCACTTTAGGATAGGTTTACTGTTATTAGATAGGACACTGGGACATAATGGATTAATAACCGTTATAATGTGTTATATGGATAGGACACTTTAGGATAGGTTATAGTGTTATATAGATAGGACACTGGGACATAATGGATTAATACCGTTTTAGTGTTATATTGATAGGACACTGAGACATAATGGATTAATACCATTATAGTGTAATATGGATAGGACACTTTAGAATAGGTTATAGTGTTATATAGATAGGACACTGGGACATAATGGATTAATACCGTTATAGTGTTATATGGATAGGACACTTAGGATAGTGTTTTATAGTGTTTATAGATTAGACACTGGGACATAATGGATTAATACCGTTATCGTGTTAATATTTAGGACATGAGACATAATGGAAATATCACTTATATGTATATGGTAGGACACTTTAGGATAGTTTAATGTTATATAGATAGGACACTGGGACATAATGGATTAATACCGTTATAATGTTTATATAGATAGGTATACACTGGGACTAATGTATTGTAATCCAGTTGTGTTATATGATAGGACACTTTAGGAAGGTAGTATTAATCCATTATGTCTCAGTGTCCTATCCATATAACACAATAACCTATCCTAAAGTGTCCTATCCATATAACACTATAACGGTATTAATCCATTATGTCCCACTGCCCTATCTATATAACACTATAATGGCATTTATCCATTATGGCCCAGTTTCTTATCTATATAACACTATAACGGCATTAATCCATTATGTCCCAGTGTCCTATCTATATAACACTATAACCTATCCTAAAGTGTCCTATAATATAACACGTATAAGCGCCCCACCCCCATCCTAAGTGTCCTGATCCATATAACACTATAAGGTTATTACTTCCAGTATGGGCCAGTGTCCTATCGATATAAACACTATAACCTATCCTAAAGTGTCCTATCCATATAACACTATAACGGCTATTAATCCATTAGTACCCGTGCTAACCTATCCTATAAAACTATAACCTATCCTAAAAGTGTCCTATCCATATATACACTATAACGGTATTAATCCATTATGGCCCAGTGTCCTATCTATATAACACTATAACCTATCCTAAAGTGTCCTATCCATATAACACTATAACCTACGCTAAAGTGCCTGTTAAGTTTTTTTGCCTGTAATTATGGAAAAGAACATTTGTCTGTAATTGGCTGCAAGTGAATGTCTATGCAAACACCACAATACAAATATTAGCAATAATATTTAAATAATTCTTTTAAAAAATAAGGGAAAGTGCGTAAGATTCTATACCTTTAAATCTCACCACTGTATAAATATATCCATTTTATAATAGTTGCAAATCAATTTAAAAGGGGGCACTAAACTGCCCAAAACACGATTTTATAAAAGGGAGGTAAGACAACAACTGTCTATTCCTATTTATACCTTACAGAAAGAACAGACCATTTCAAAGATGGTTGCACCTCCTTCCTACACAGTGACACACTTCCGTCTCTAACACAGGAGTGCATGCAAAGGACAGCAATTTGTTGTGAATAAGTTAGGCTTGTGTTGCTGAATTTCTGGTTATCGAAATTACTTGTTAAAGCGAATGCTTAAATAAACTTAATATACATTTGCTGGTTTGTGTTGGTTGTATTAACAGTACTTTACTCTGTTCTGTAGTGCATTAGTATGTAATTACTTACCCTTGCCAGGGCCAGATAAACCTCTAACTCTGCTATGCGCCTGCCAATGCAGCTCCTTTTGCCAAATCCAAATGGTAAAGAGGCATATGGATGGTGACAATCTCCTTTTTTAAGCCAACGTTCAGGGTGAAACTCGTTGGGGTTCGAGAAGGTTTTCTCATCTCTGGATGTGGCGTAATGGCATAGGGTGATGAGTGTCTAATGAAAGCAAAAAATGCCGGTTAGAGAATGTTAAAAATTACATTTAAGGTTTATATTGTTGGCCTAATGCAGAGGTGTTTAAACCCTGGCCCTCTAGATGGAGTGTTCCATAAGTGTTCCATAAGTGTCACCCACCTTTTTTGGTATGATGTATTCTCCCACTTGAATATCTCTGTCTGCTACAACACGTGCATTACCAGGAATAACTGGGTACAGTCTGGTTAAAGAAAGAAAATCCTATTAATAATGTTAACCATAACATTCTAGAGTGTAAATGTATTCAGCTCACTAGTGTAAATAACATTACCAGTTACCCACCTCAACACCTCCTTTACAACAGCTTTCAACAAAGGCATTTTGGCCACATCAGACGGTAATGGGATCTGGCTGCCCTGCAGGATGTCCTTGATCTCATTGTGTAGGGCGGTCTGGATTTCTGGGTGCTGTGCTAATTCATAAAGGCTCCAGGATAGGGTGCTGGAAATCTGCAGCAGAAATAAAACGACACATTTTATTATAGGAATGTCCTGGTGATACTCAAAAACCATTAAGGGTTGCAATCTGTTTTCTATTTTGCGAATCGCAATGTAATTTAAAATATAATAGAAATCGTGAGAATCGGTTCCCACTGTATAATTTGTATAATCTATGTGGTCCATTTTTTATCTGCATGCGTGCACGACTTTTGGTCCATGTGTGTCAAAATTGCACTAATAATAGTCTATGGGAACGCAAAGAAAACGCGGACACACGCGGACAAACTTGTTTTTTGTGGGTTTTTTTGCATTTTCTCCAGTGTTTCCTGTTAATTTTCCAAAACCTGCACACACATGGAAATGGACTGGAAACGCTGACACGTGCGGACAAACGCATAGAAAAACGCATGTCTATTAACCTGCAAATGGGCCGGAACACGGACAAAATGCACTGTCCTACACGCACTCAAAACAGACAGCAAAACACAACGCACGTAGTGCACGCATTGAGAGAAATCACTAAACTATGCCCCCCATTAACCATCACTAAAAATAATAAAATAATCTTACTGTATCCACCCCGGCTAACAGTAGTTCGGTGACATTTCCGTAGATAGATTTCATGGGAATCTTCTCTTGAGCCAGATAATAAGTAATGTACTTTCCATCCACTTTTTCACCTCGAGATAACTTTTCTGCCACGTCTGCCATTCGTTGGTCAATATGTCCTTTGGCTGGAAAACAAGAATACGATGGCCATTTAGTGCATTTACTTATAATCAAGCTGAGAAAGCCTGGGAAATATATATAACCAGAAACCGAAACCTACTGTTACCAAAAAATAAAATGTCAATTACACTCTGTATTGAGAAACTTATAATAAGGATCATGTATGGCATGACGTGGCACAAATGTCTTTAATATAACCATAATGTTAATTTCTTGCATTAACACAGTGCCGTAAATAATTCTCCTTTAAAAGTATTTTTTACAATGTTAGCAGTATTAAGGGCAACTATAGTATCCAAACTGCATTCCCCCCCATTAATTGCAGTTTAAGATACATTTATCAGGGTGGTAGGAGACCTTAGTATTACCTCCTATTTTCCCTAAGCTGCACATGCAGCAGCTCCCTGCAGGCTGGGTTGACTCTCCTCCTATTTTATGCATGCACTGTTAGAGGCTAATTTGGAAGCCAGAAGTGGGAGGAGTGTCTTAACTGCATTAATTTGGGGACACTATAGTTGCCTTTTAAATTCAAAATATCAGAGGTGATTTTCAGCCGCAATGTGCTAATGTCATCCCAAATCAGATGGGCAGGTAGATTTCGGCTTCTCTCATCTCTAAATATCCATGATGTATTGTGTAATCTGCATTAGTGAATAGAGGGAATTTTCTAGTTTCTAGTCTACTTTCTAGTTTAATCAGCAGTTAAAAGTCTAGTCGTGATGATGAAAACTCGGCAATGTCTTTCATGGGATCATATTAAGAGAGACACTGAAGTCCATATGTCACATAAGCATATCTAGCTTGTAACTGAAAACCCAAAATGATTTCAGACTCTCCTTTTACCAACCACATCTCAGTTTAGAAAGACTGGTCATGAGTATAAGAAAATTTTACTTAGCCATTAAAATATCTCACCAAATGCAAACATGTAATCCCACGATTCACAGAACTTTTTCCAAGGCTTACGAATGATTTTGTGTAGGAATTTTGGCATAGCCATGGTGAGAAGGGTCATAATAAACATAGTATTAATAGACTGAATGAATTTCTCTGTTTCTTTAGGTACGGTGATGTCTAAACATCCAATTCTAGACTCAAACAGTACTGAGGAAATTCCTAGAAAGAGATGGAATAGAAAGCTGTTAGCACATACCAGGCAGTAAGATTTGTACATTTTGATATTATAAATGAATTAATAAGCACTTAGTAATGGCTTAACTATTGATTTCCTTTGGAAACATTGTGAAGCGTACCTTCCAGTCCAAACATGTAAAACTCTCTGGAAATATCTTTAACAACATGGTTTGGGTTTTGGTGTCGCTGATAATGAAGTTTTTTTATAAGATCTCCAACAACTTCATTTAGAACATTGCTGTATGCTTCCACATCCTTGGGTTTCAGCATGTGTTTTCCCAAAATACTGCGGAATTGCTGCCATTCTTCACCTTCCCTGAACAATTGGAATAAGAAAAAAGGATGAATGCCTTAAATTGTATAATGCCAAACAGTGTTACATGAGTTACACTGATAACAGTAAGACATATCATAAAGAATAACAATGGTATATAGGAACATAGAGAGATCAATCAATTAACACTGTCAATCTGAAGTTGAAATTTATGAAGCATAAGTGTTTTCTCTCTCTCTGGAGATTATATTGATATAATATGCACTGGCATAAATATCAATCTAAGTTATTGATGTTAATTATTCTGTATCAACTGTATATATTTAATAAGCATGTCACTATAATCAAATGATTCCTTATTTTAGAAATGTCTAATATTAGAGATCTTGTAGCGGTGTTTACCTAATGGGATCCAAATAGTATTAGCTTGCATGCCCTCTTATAATAGAGATTCCCCCTTAACTATCATGGCCGATACATGTTGATGAGGTCATCATACTGAGCAAAGGCGCTCGGTGAGCTCACCACTCAGTCCGTAGGCCGCGCATGCGTAATGAAGTAATTACGCAATGACGCATTAGATTTCCAAACCGGAAAAGGATTGTGGGCTATATATACAGTATAAACAGTAAAACCTTACTGCTTTGGAGAAAGCCCTAATGGCGGGCGAAACACGTCAGTAGAGCCAGCCTAGGGCCTGATGCCTTGTTGTATACTTACCTACTTCTAAGCCCTTTGCCTTGCTTCAATGAATATATGCTGTGCAACTTTGTCAAGGGGGATAAGTATAGATTAGATGTTTATTACAACTATTCAGATACTGTTTGTGTTATACTTTATATTTTATAACTTATCCTATATGTACTGTATACCCTGATACCACTGTGTTTAAGCATATATTGATAGCACTTTATAAATGGGGGATTTGCACTAATGTGTAGCATTAGACTCTTGAGTAGACATGGATTTTAAATGTTTTTAAAGATGGATTGCCATGCACTGAGTTAAAGAAAGGGATTTTATATATATGATATCACATGCTTAAGTGCCTCAAACAATTTCTTGGTTGGTCTAGTTGAAATTTATGAAGCATAACATGATCATGGGGGGGAAACATAAACCAGTGGTGGCGAACCTATGACATGCATGCCAGAGGTGGCACTCGGAGCCCTCTCTGTGGGCACTCATACACAGCAGAATTCACCAGAGTTTGTTACCAGAAAGCCAGAGAGAAAGTGTAGCGGCTGTCTGTAGCAGAGAGAGGTCACGTTCTATAACATTCAGCTCTGCTTGAGTCACTGTTTTGGATCTCAAACTCCTGTTTTATAATGTACATAAACCAAAAGGCAAATTTAGAGAAAGGCGCAGTTGTGTGATATTTAACTATTACTATAGTGTCAATAGTGAACAGTGTTTCATATTATATATTAAAGGGGAACTGTGGTGTCCAAACAAGTTACGTTTAAATGAAAGGCCAGTTTCCTACCTTTAAAACGAGCCATCAACCACCTCTCTACGTGCTCCACAGCCCAAGATATACAGAAATGACTGACCAGAAAGTTAATGGGTGGGAGGCTGACATGTGACATTCCTAAGGCTTCTCCTGCACAGTGCCGCCGGCGAGCACAGCCTCAGACTCAGTGTGTAAGGGAGACAGGAAGTCCCTCCTCCTCTCTGCTGTGTGAAGTCCTGAGACTTCTCTTCCACTGTGTGAAAACAGCCTTTTCAGGCAGAGTTCTCACTCTGGGCGGGGCCACGGCACCTGCGAGTGGGTGGGGCCACATGGGGCTGTAAGATAATGGGCCATGGGGGGCCTGCAACTGGAGGGACCATGGGGTCCACGAGTGGGAGGGACCAGGGGGCTGCAAAGGGGAGGAGGAGACACAGGACCAATTGACTGACAGTTTCAGAGCAGGGGACCTGGTGATGCTGCTGCCATATCACACACAAAAATGTAAATATCTTCAAAACTATGCAAAATAAACAATAGAAATAAATTGCAAAAATTCTCAGAGGAGCAATTCCTATAAATTTACCTCAATTTTTTTATCTCATTTTTGGACCACAGTTCCCCTTTAAAACTATACTATGACTTGCATAACTCCCTATCCCTAATGGAGTCACACATACTCTTGTTAGAGAATGAGGAGGGGTATCTTCAGGGGGCTGAGCAGTGAAACTACCATCCATGTCACAAGCAGATTTTTGACAGCTGTAGGTAACTAAACAAGAGGTAATAGTATTCATACCTCCCTGCTATATGTAGATTTAGGTTTAAATCTGGTTGCCCTTTTTGGGTTATTGGTGGTCCAGTGCGAATAACAATTTATTTCTTTACAGCTTTCCTTGTTTAGTTTATCATCCTGTCTAGAACAATTGGATATCGAAGATGATTTTTGTTTCAGCACAACATCTGTGTTGTATTTTTGTAGACAAAACATTTTACACGTTATAGCTCTGATTGCTGTTTGAGATTAGTCATTTAGGGCTAGGCCACACTACAGCGTTTAATGCGCGATCTGATCACACGCCAGTGCTGGCCAATTAGTCTAGCCACCCTAGGTGGGCAGCTCTCCATTGCTCTACAATCCACTTTTCAGAGCGCATGCAATCACCAATTTATTGTGCAAACACATGTGCTACGATTGCGTCACATCGCAGTGTAAGCCCAAAACAACACGCACTATTGCACCGGAAGCTATTGCATGTGAGTTTATGGTGCGATAGAGTGTGTTGTTTTGTGGCCTTAGCCTTATAGTGTTTTTATTCACTTGCCCATATCACAATCCAAGCACAGGAGAACACTTACGCTGTTAGCAGTCCATAGGAATGCCCCCTGCAGTCCCTATAATCTTTCCACGAAGACAGGTCAGAACGAATGGGGTGTTTTCCTTCTTGTCTTAGAACCTGCTCAATCAGAGATGGTTCTGCCACGTGAACAGTCAGAATGGGACCAAAACTCGCTTTCCAAACTGGGCCAAACTTGGCTTTACCTTCAAGCTGTTTAGAAGATTGAAATACAAAAAGAGACTTTCATTTATATGTAAATTAAGGATCCAATTTGTATAGTTTTACTATTATGAACTGAACAGCAGAATAACCAAAGAAATTTCAAACTGAATATATTGCTACACATACATAACACAGTCACAAATTGGAAACTTCAAACCAGGTCACAGCAAAGGGGTTAGCATGTGTTTTATATGGAATTTGCTATACCTGAACCAGAATCTAATGTATTTGCATAAAGCATGGTAATATCACTTACTACAGTCCAAGCACACCGCTGTTGGCTTTTAGCCAGACAAATCAGTAGGTGCAGTCCCCTGCCCTCCACTCCTAGGGCCAGATAATTTTTATAGCAAAATGAAAGTATAGGGGAGCACACTACAATGGTGAATCCAAAGTTTTTATTGTGAAAACAACAACAACAATGTTTCGGGACACCCTGTCCCTTCCTCAGGTATATAAACTTATATATTATATATATACACACATACAAAATTGATGATGTGGGCACGCACTACTGTAAGAGATACTTGCCCTTGCAACTCCTTCGTTGATATCCAAAAATAAGAAATAATGGGTGCACTCAAGGGTCCTTTTTAAAGTTTATTAGTGCATATATATACAAAGTGCAGAAGACAGTGCAATCAGCAACATTTCGGTCATACTCTGAGACCTTTATCAAGCTGTTTGTAAATTATATATATATATATACAAACAATAAAAAATTTCTATAACTCGAGCCACAAAGAAGCTAAGTATCAGTTGTTTTCTCATCTTTAAGCTCCATAGAATATACATATAGGGTGTAAATTTTGGAGTAATACACACAGACAACAGACAACCTATTACATCAGAACATAGCAGTGTGTAGAATAGCAGAGTAAGCAGAGAAACACATGGAATACAGGCTGACCAATCACTTGACATGGAATATAAGACAAGTCCCTTTTCATGGTAGGTGTAAAATGAACCAATAATTTCTGAAAAACTGACAGCAAACAGTTTAATTTATAAGGACGAGTTTCTGTCCAGAAATGTAAATACTGTATAATTACTGTAATGTAACATACGGGCTGTTAAACCTGATGCATGGCACAAGTGGTTTACTGCACAGTAACCCTTGCAGATTACAGTCAGAAATTACAGTACTGACACATAATTCTCTCTACAAAACCTGAATATTCCATCCCAAACAAGCAGTTTTCTATGTGGTTTCTATATAGAAAAGGCCCGTTTTTACATTTGTTCAGGGACATGTCACATAAGTATTTCAAAGTTAATTGACATTTTTGGATTTGACGTTTAAAGCTGATGATTAATTGCAATGCAATCATATAACGCTTGGGATCTTAATACATCGCTTCCTGAGAAGTGAAGCAAGAAATCCTTGTCCCTTTACAATGGTGCTGAAAGGCAGTGGCATAGTTTGTGGTTACAGGACGTCAGCCACTTTCCTTATTTCCATCAGTGTTTCCTTATTTCCTTTTAGAACTATACATCATTTCTAAACAGTATTTTGAAAAGTTCTGTGTCATAAAAGTCAATTACAAAGCAGGAAGTCAGAATGCATCAATGCAGACGAGCAAGTCTAGTCTTAGCCTGAAGATAAAACAAATGAGGTATTTCCCAATATATGTATGCGATGTATATCTGTTGTATTCAATTAGATCAACTGGACTTGAAATGTAGTTCTTGAAGACGTTTCGCTATCTCCACTGGCTTTCTCATTCAGAATGACTTGTACAACGACTGTGGCAATTTGTACCCGGGAAATCCCAATTAGCATATCACAGCCAGGTGTTAAGGGTGTGATTAGATAGTGCTAAGAGGTGTTATAGGAACGCCCAGAGTAAGGTGTTAAAACAGCATTGTACATGGCAGACAGTTGTTGTCGAACCCCCCATGTACAATGCTGTTTTAACACCTTACTCTGGGTGTTCCTATAACACCTCTTAGCCACTATCCATCACACCCTTAACACCTGGCTGTGATATGCTAATTGGGATTTTCCAGGGTACATAATTGCCACAGATTCTTGTACAAGTCATTCTGATTGAGAAAGCCAGTTGGATGACTACGAAACGTCTTCAAGAACTACATTCAAGTCCAGTTGATATATGAATACAACAGATATACCATGACCTGGATGAATGAGAACCTTCACAAGCATATGCATGTATACTAAATAACATGAGGAGTTGTACAAATAGAATAAAGGTTAACAGATCAGGATTGGAAGTCAGCATAAAAAATATCACAGCATCATATTAACCATAAAATGTCCTTAAGGTTTGTGCCATCATAAAAAAAAATATCTACTACAGCATCAACCTGCAGACATGTAGGGCTAAAGGAAAACGTTCCTGACACTATTCATTGCCAATATTAACAGAATAAAGTTGGACACAATCATTGTAGCATTGGATGCAAATTCTGGAACTTTTATCTCTTTTTATCAATGAACTTTAAATGTTTGGTAATGAGATGTGACGTGTGTTCTAAAATATCCAGAGCTGTAACAGCGAGGACTGTACATATAACACAGGTAGAATAACTTTAATCATGCACTACTGTAGATCATACCACCCAGATTGCATTGTTCTATTGGGCCTATTTAAAAAGTTGCGGTGCTGGAAAACACCAATAAAATTGGTATTCAGTGGGATAAACAACGCTGATATGACTGCTATGTTTCATTTAATTGTACATCAAAACCATTCTTATTTGTTAAAGAAATAACAAAATCATGCTTCTTATAAATAATTCATTTACGTTTTATTGTCCCACTATGTACTCTTTAGTCTTGGTGGGAAATGTGAAATGTCATTCGATAGCATCAGGTGCACAGATATGTCAGGATGGGTTAATAAGTAGGTCACATGATTTGCCCTATGAACAAAACAACTGAGGGTCGCACTCCAAAATAATATCCAATTTATTGTGAACCACACATCACACGTAACACAACGTTTCAGGGGGTTTATGTTCCCCCTTCACATGATTTGCCCTCCTTGTGCCCCCTCCCATGATTTGACCCCAATCAATGTGGGCTCAGTTGTTCTTTGACAGCTTATTGCAGAGGTTCTCAAATATCAGATTGAGGTACTTTGACATATAAAATGTGTTTGCAATTCCAAATGTGTTGTTAACGCTTCTATACACAGAGCTGACAAAAGGGAAATTCATCAGAATATATTTTCTTTATTAAAATTTATTTTTGCACCATTAACTCTCCCAGTGAAGTTTGAGACTCTGACGTGTTGCACTGCAACTGTTTACTCACCAGCTGTTCAAAGGATGCAGGCAGTTGTAGTTCTGCTATAGATAAAGCATGTAAGACTGTCTGTAATGCATATTGACTTAGCAGCCCCGGCGGTGGCACTGATCAGTGAAAGACCAGTCCTGATAGTATGTGATGTTGTCCCTATAGAAATAGGTTGACATCGTTACCTGTAATTCATGCAGCCTTGACAAGCCCCCTTTGCAGAACAGATCCATGAAGAAGCTGGCAGTGCTGGGTCCAGGCATATCAGCCAATGACTTGTTGTGCCTCTTGATAACTTTCTCTGGGCTCTTTAGCCAGCATCTTCTGCCCACAGCTCCGGGATCCCTAAAGACCAGAGAAAACCTGCTGCTGCCCTTTAAGTGCCTGTGCCATGTGCCCCAGGGAGACACAGTAGCAATAGTGAGATGGCATCTTCCAAGCCGTGCAATCCCCCTATTTATCATAGATCACTCACCATTGCATCCGACTGTTCAGAAAGTAGGCTGAATGTGGCGGGGAAGCCACGCCCCTTCTTTTTCATTGTCTCCCAATAGGTTTCATTATCCCACGCTTCAATTACTATGGCTTTACTCTGAGGTGATTTATTAATGGAGAGGGGGCGTGGCTAGAACGATGGTACGTCTTGGCGCTGCTCTGCTGGCCGCCAATTAAAGGAGGGGGCGCGGTTTGACCCGCTGCCTTTGGTCAGTCGGTGCGTGTGTAGCGGAACAGCGGCAGCCTGTGCAGCACGTGCACTGTTAATGCATGGGGTCCAGTGCTTGTGGAGCGAGGGATCGGGTATAGAGGGGCGGTTGAGTGTGAAATGTTAAACATTCTTGCTGTCACACATAAGCAGTCTAGTTATCCCCCAAGATCATGGTCACCAGGTGCAATGTTTCTATATTAAATGACAACTGTGAAGGCTTCGTTTGATTTAATGGTCAGATGGTAAATTCAATTACAACTAATCTCACTGGGACAATGGAGGGATTACTAAGTGAGGGATCCCTGAAGGGTTAATATTGAGCTCAGCGCCCTGCCAGCATTTTATCCACGCCCTCTTTTATAGGCCACACCCCTGTTTAATTCATTATATTGTCCTAGCCCAGTGATGGCCAATCTGCCACCCAAACTCCACTTGTTATTGCATTGCATAGTGCCAACATGGTCATTTAACCTGAATACAGAGGTTTTTTGAGAGAAAACAACTCAAATAAACACAGACCAATACAGTAGATAGAATTGATTATAGATTACCCATTAACCTCTACATTACCACAGGAGTTTGAGATCTATAACGGTGACCATTACCCCTACATGATTAGACAGGAGTTTGAGATCTTGATTAGACAGGAGTTTGAGATCTATAACGGTGACCATTACCCCTACATGATTAGACAGGAGTTTGAGATCTATAACGGTGACCATTAACCCTACATGTTTAGACAGGAGTTTGAGATCTATACGGTGACCATTAACCCTACATGATTAGACAGGAGTTTGAGATCTATAACGGTGACCATTAACCCTCATATTAGACAGGAGTTTGAGATCTTAACGGTGACCATTAACCCTACATGATTAGACAGGAGTTTGAGATCTATAACGGTGACCATTAACCCTCATAATTAGACAGGAGTTTGGATCTATAACGGTGACCATTACCCCTACATGATTAGACAGGAGTTTGAGATCTATAACGGTGACCATTAACCCTACATGATTAGACAGGAGTTTGAGATCTATAACGGTGACCATTAACCCTACATGATTAGACAGGAGTTTGAGATCTATAACGGTGACCATTAACCCTACATGATTAGACAGGAGTTTGAGATCTATAACGGTGACCATTACCCTACATGTATAGACAGGATTTTGAGATCTATAACGTGTACCATTAACCCTACATGATTAGACAGAGTTTGAGATCTATAACGGTGACCATTAACCCTACATGATAGACGGAGTTTTGAGATCTAAACGGTGACCATTAACCCTACTGATTAACAGGGTTTGAATCTATAACAGTGACCATTAACCCTACATGATTAGACAGGAGTTTGAGATCTTTAACGGTGACCATTAACCCTACATTAGTAAACACTGAGAGAGCTCCGAGTGCCACCACTGTCCTAGACCCTAGACTTGTTGCATAAATAATTTCCCCTTCCTGTACCTACCCTGTGTCACCCCCACCCACCCTCTCCTTTTTTCATCCCCTTTTGGAGTTTTTAAAAAATCTGATACTTTATGGTTATTAATAAATAAACAGTTTGTGTTTGCAGTTCCCAAATGTCAGCGTACGAATTTCAGTATAAATATATAGTACACTTGTGAATATGAGTTCCATAACCATATAAAAGTATGAGGAATGGGTTTCCATGTAGTATGTTACATGAGACTTTGGTGTCCAGTTCATGCTAATACTGGTACCAGGAAGATAAGTTCCCATTTCTGTTACCTGTCCCCAAATAAGTTACACTGTTCATGTCTGCATCTTGGCTCCCATTATTTTAATCCCCTTTGATGTTGACACCACTTGCATTTCCTGATGACTGCAAGGTGCCAGAACTGCAGGTAACAATGAATCAGAAGAAAGGGGGGATTCTGGGCACCTGTAATGCCCATGCTCACCTGCTTTCTGCCAGTCCCTTTTACTGAAACTTCCAAACTAGTCAACTGTTACTATGAAAGGAAAAACAGAGCAGATACTGTACGTGGGCCTATTTACAGAGTCGCAAGTGCTCGGTTAGGCGCTACAATAGCAATGTTGTGGCTCTGGGTGGCATGTCCATCCCCAAAACTATCCTTTGCCATTGAGTAGAAAAAAACCCCAAGCCCTAAAACCACAGACCCAAGATCTGCACCTAACCTTATCCTTTGCATGATATCCTGGTTTCCATTCAGCACAGTGAAAGCTCAGTTTTGGCTCATACTCTCCCGAGGTTTGGCTCAGCTAAATTGACCCCCCCGTGTAGATGCACTAGTAACGGCCTAGATTTCGGGTCAAACTAGAACACCAGAAGAGCTGGGACTTTGCATGCAAATCTTGTTAATTATTTTGGATTAGGTGCTAATGCTGTTTTGCAGTGACTCTGTAAATCTATGAGGTGATGCCTTCGTACTCCTGTGCATGTGTGTTCTACTTACTTTTCAGGGTGCTGCCTCATTAAAAAGTTTTGATGGAAACTAGGAGTATAGCATGCAAATATTTCAATATATTCAGAGAGATTCACAGAGAGCCACTATTGCACACAGATCATCCTCTAATGAGATTTAGTGAATTTAAAGGGTATATCCACCCTTAATTTACATTTTTATTATATAATAGTGAATGTGCCCCCAGCCCCAACTGCTATAATAATTTTCTTAGAAAGTCCCCAGATAGTTACTTACCATACCTCGCTCCTTTGCTGCACTGAGAAGCCGGCAGCCGCGTCCATGTTTGGCTGCCTCGCAGCCAATCACAGACGCGTCTGCCGGTCCCGCTCCCTGCTTGCATTTCCGTGCAATATATGGACTCTGCTCTCCTCCTGGTGGCCACTTTTTTGGACTTTGGGGGGGGGGATTACTGGAGAACCACTTGGAGCTGCGATGTAAGGTAAGGATTTTATTGTACTACACATTGGGGCCAGTAGTGGGGGGATTATAGTTTTTGGGGTGGACATGCCCTTTAATAGTGATATCAAATTGTCTATTCCTGGCCTTAAAGGGGAAGTTCAGTGCAAATACATGTACTTTTAAGAAAAAAGAGCCTTATTTTTCCATCCTAATGACCTTAATCTACCAATTCAGTATTGTGTCTGTGTATAAAGAAATGCTTCCGAAATACTGACTTCCTGTTTGCAGGACCCCTAGTAGAGACCGTTATGGTCTTTCCCTTGACCCAGCGCCTGGGTTGATTCAGTTGCTCGTAGAATCTGAGCATGTTTGACCCATCCAACAGCCAATCAGTCAAAATTACTGTTAGGAACATTCCAAGGTAGGGTGCATTCTGGGAAGAACGACCGTTATAGAAACTGAAATATCAGCTCACTAATGTCAACAGCAAAGGGTACAAATTCAACTGATTTTTCAAAATGGAAGAGAATTTGTAGAATAACTAGGTATGCTTAATATAAACTAAGAATTTTTAAAATAATGAAATTTTCCACCGAACGTTCCTTTTAAAGCTATACAAAGCAATGCAATACCTGTTGTTACAGTGTGTCACTATTGTACAGGAAAATGAAGACATTTACTCAATTTTTGAATTGAGCAATTGCAAAAGTATAACAATTCTATTAGATCATAACGCAGGGATATCCTCTTACATCAATAATAGTCTGTGCTTTTGGGAAATGACATTTTAAAAAATTGTCCTGATAATCCAGCTTTTCTAATTAGCTCATACATAAAGCTTATATGCAGCTGTTTTTTTAACATTTATGCACATAGCCATACTCCTGACTTTGACAAATATTAAAGTGTTTAATTGAGGCTTTGGTTCTCATTTGTTTGGTTCTCATTTGTTTAGTAATCTGCTTGAGAATCTAAAACAACTTTTTGATACAACAAGGTTATCTAATCTGCAGAATTAAAAGGACAATTATACTTACCTCTTCCTCTCTTCTCATTCCATTCAAAGTAACCAAGGACCTAAACCCCTAGGTTTACAGTCAATGACAATTAGCTATTTCGGTCTCCTAAAATCCACCTTTCACCTTCTTCATCTGTACAAAACCCAGTTAAGGTCTTCATACTGGATGGGAACAGTATAGCTGGCAAAAAATAATGTACAATCCAACAAAATGTCATTTAAAGGGTAACTGTGACAGGAATAGCTTTTTTTGCAATTTACTTTCATTTTTTTTTACATAGTTTTGCAGATATTTACATTTTTATGTGTGATATGGTAGCAGCACCAGATCCCCTGCATTTCCTGCTCTGAAACCATATAACAGTCCCTGTGTCTCCTCCTCCTCATAGGCCCTTGTGGCCCCTCCCATTGCAGTCCCCTTGAAAAACTTCTGTGGCTCCTCCCAATCCTCCTTCAGTCACCGTAACTTGATCTCTTCCTGGTTTCTTCTGCTTTCTCCTGCTCTGAGCATGTGCCAACCGCAGATTAGAAGGAGGAACTAGTATTGTGTATTTAGTATTTTGTGTATTGTGTATTTAGAACTAGTATTGTGTATAATAGTATTTAATCAACAGACAGCGAGAACACATAGAAATGGCATTTCTATTAAATAAGAAGTGAGTAAACTCCTGTCCATTTAAAATGTTTATAATCTAAATGAAAAATGTCCTGAAATGTTTTTACTATTGAATTGTGTTACAAATCTGTAAAATATGAAAGCAACTTATTTAATAAAAGGTATCAGACATTGGATCCATCACCAAGGAACCCAGAAATATCTTCTTGTGGATCCATCCTATGAATTGGGGTAGGTATTCTCAATGGTAATTAAATTATAAAGTTTAATGTGTCCAAAAAAGACTGATAAACCGTAACTACTGTTTGCAGGCTCCATCCATGGATAAGGGAAATATCAAGTGGGAGATTTTGATGCAATGGTGATAAATCACGTTCATGTTCAGCCAGACCTGTTGCTCCACATGGTATATTATATAAACTTTAAATAAGCGGAACACTTTTTCCCACTGTGCGCTAGTGTTCTGTTTAATTTTATGCAACTTATTGAACTAATTGCTTTCATTTATTCATGGTTCATGGCAGGGTCTTTAAAGCAGCAACCTTATGGAGATATAGCCAATATGCAAGTAGAATTGTTAGTGCACTAGAATTCTGTTCTTTTTGGTCTCAAGTTGCACTTTAACATGGGTGTACAACAACCCTATTTTGTATGTATTGTGTCTTTCTTAAATCTACGCTAATCCCTGGTTCTTAGACGAAAAATTAATTAGCACAGGTTCTTAGTTATCGATCTATTTTCTAATGTATGTAAATGCAACTTACTAGAGAAGAATCTTACTTTGTATAGGTGTTCTCGGGAGAAAATCTTTCACATTAGGTTTAAAAAATGTGAGTTTAGTTCTCCTTTAATCATATCAACATGCACAATATACATGATAGACAGATTTTGTGTACATGCCTACTTGACTAAGATGAAGGACCACTTTGTGAAATATGAACAGGGTGATGCACTGAGAGACGCTATCGGCAACACGGTGCAAACAGCTGGCAATGTTATATGTCGATAGTGGATCTCGGTGCATCGTAATAGAATGGCACTTTTGGCATATAACATCACTTGCAGCGTTGCAATGAAGAAATTTAAGTCACGCTAACTGATATAACATTGGTTAGCATGACTTAAACTCCACAACAGAAGTGGTGTGCCTGGAAGTTGGCAATAACCTAGTTGTCATTAACACAATGTTCAGTTCAGATACAAACTGGAATATATTATTGCTCACTGGCTAGTTATTTAGTGCCTGGGAGACTTGCTTTTCAGTAAACTCACTTGCTAATCTGCTATATGAATCAATAATAAGCCGATATTACCTACTTACTATTTCTTTTATATAAACTATTTTTAGCCAGTAAGACTAAGAAACTATTTTTAGACAAGCCCTAAGGATTTCATTCCATTGTACGCCATGTCATTGTAAGAGTCATGTGCTACTTCTTATGTTTGTAGGGAGGGAACGCTTTGTCATACCGGACTGTATTATTGTTAGAGAAACATAAAGAAATCATTACACTACCCACATATAGTCTAGTAAAGGATGTGAGGATGGGCACTTGTGTTTGACATGCTGTGTGATAACGTGGAAAACTTGGAATTTACACAAAACACAATTGAATCATGTGATTGGGTAGGATTACCAACATTGCCAAACTTGTTTGAATATCAACATGTACAGCCTATGTACAGCCTCTCTATTTATAAAGACCAGTCCAGAATTAGAATGTTTCTGTTTCTTGATGATGACAATGTGTTGCAGTCACTTTCTTATGGTATGTGAATATTGCTTTTTGGGGAGCATTACATATTGCTATAAAGTTTGTATATAAGCAGATTGTCCTTAAACCTGCTGTTTGTGGATTTACCGTTGCTGACATATGTATCTTTGTGTAGAAATGACTTTCAGTTAGTTCAGTTTTGACTAGAAAGTAAACCATTAAACATTTCTTTCCCAAACTACCTAAGGGGGTAGTGACCATTTATTTGTCCTTTAGAACAAAACAAAGGCAACGTTTCGGGCTCACATCTAGCCCTTTCTCAAGCCTTTTAAGGGGGAAGCAACGTCATCATGTGAAGATACATAATAATACAGTACCTCCACCACGATCTTTACTCTAAGTGTTAGATTAGAAGTAGGTCAGTTTTGAATAGAAAGTTAAAGTAAACTAGTAAACATTTCTCTTCCAAACTACCAAAGGGAGCAACAACATCATCATGTGAACAATACATAATAAGGGTGCTAAAACATACTTACAGTACCTCCAACACTTGTTACATTACAAGCAGTTTGCTTAAACACACACTTTGGTGTGTGTTTAAGAGCGCAAATAAAATGGATTTATTTTCCACAATAAAATATAAATATTCTATATCTACATCTTAAATGATATTGCATCACTTGGGCCACATTAAATTTAAAAAAAAGTGCAAATCTGCCACCAATGCCATCTTGAACTATTGTTAACCCTGCACTATATCACTGTGTGCTCTGCAAGGGTTTCCGACATTAGCAACATTTTGTTTTGTATAATTATGTAAATATATATATATATTTTTTTTTTAATAAAAAATATTATTATCTGATGGTATGGAGTCCTAGTAATTGAATATATTAAGTTCTTATTGTTAAAAATGGTGATAATATTGCCCAAACCAATCAGATGTTAGCTTTCCAATGGTTGTGGCAAAATTAGCACCATTTTTACACTAAGAACTGTTATTGAAGTGAACTGTTGCAAGTTCTATTTAAAGGAGAACTGTGGTCTCCAAACAAGTTTAGTTTAAATGAAAGGCCAGTTTCCTACCTTTAAAACGAGCCATCAACCACCTCTCTACGTGCTCCAGCAAGCCCAAGATACACAAATGACCAGAAAGTTAATGGGTGGGAGGCTACATGTGACATTCCTGAGGCTCTCCTGCCAGTGCGAGCACAGCCTCAGACTCCCTCGGTGTGTGAGGAGACAGGAAGTCCCTCCTCCTCTCTGCTGTGTAAAGGACCTGCAGCTGCAGAAGGTAAGCAATCTAGAGCCCTTCTCTTTGACGTGTGAAAACGCCTTTTCAGGCAGAGTTCTCACTCTGAAAAGCCTGAAAAGGCTGTTTCCACAGAGTTTTTTTTTGGGGGGGGGGGTGTCAGAGTGGCCCCACGCACCTGTGAGGGGGGCTTAGGCCACCACGATGGGCAGGGCCACGGCACCCCACGAATGTGCGGGGCCACTGCCCCCACAATGGGTGGGGCCACATGGGGCGAAGGGAATGGGCCAAGGGGGCCTGCAACTGGAGGGACCATGATGCCATGAGTGGGAGGGACCAGGGGGCTGCAAAGGAGGAGCGAACATGGCAGATTGCTGACTATGGTTTCAGAGCAGGAAGTGCAGGGGACCTGGTGATTGCTGCCATATCCCACACATAAATGTAAATATGTTCAAAATAGGGGGCATATTTATAAAGGTTCGTTACTTTTCGCGGCCGTTTTCGCGGACATTAACGCATAAATCGCGTTTACCGCGATTTATAAAGGTCCGAAAAGGACACGAAAAGTTAACGAAGCGTTAACCTTTCGCGCCGATACTTACCTTTACCTACCCGCCCTTCTATTTATAAGCGGCGGTACTGGTTTCGCTCGGCTAGTATCGGCTGTTTTACTTCGCCACCGAAGGAGGCGAAGTCAGCCGATACTACCTCCCGCGGCGGGGATGGGCAGGCAAACCCGTCCAACACGCCCACCCCGCCCACCCGCCCCCCGCGGCGGCAGCGGCGACACCCGCCGCCGCCCCACTTCAGCAGCCCCTCCAACCCGTTCCCCGTTCGCGGCAATCTCGAACGGGAGGCTAGGAGGGGCTGCCGGGAAGGGGCCGCAGCAGGTGGTCGCGACCACCCCCCGCGCACCCCCTCCCCGCAACCCCTCCAAGCCCCCCGCCCGGCCGCTCCCGGGAGGGACGGGAGGGAGCCGCTGGGGGGGTGGAGCTCCCTCCACGGGGCCCTGAGAAGGGCCTTTTGGGGCTTAGGGGGTCCCGCAGCTCGAACCGGGACCCCCCCTCCCCGCCCCTTATAAGGGCCCTTGCGGCACTTACAAGTGCCCTTGCGGCTCTGACAAGCCTTTTGGGGCTTAAGGGGTCCCGCAGCTCGAACCGGACCCCCCTCCCCGGCCCTTATAAGGGCCCTTGCGGCACTGACAAGTGCCCTTGCGGCTCTTATAAGAGCCCTTTGGGGCTTAGGGTCCCGCAGCTCGAAACCGACCCCCTCCCGGCCCTTGTAAGGGCCCTTGCGGCACTACAAGTGCCTTGTGGCACTAATAAGTGCCTTTGGCGGGGGTCCCGCAGCTCAACCGGGACCCCCAGTGCGGCTCTTAAAAGAGCCCTTGGGACGTCTTCGGGCTGGCGACACCAACCCCACTCAGGTCGCCGATGCCAGGCAGACTCACTGCGGCCGACAGTGAGCCCGCTGGCACCGCCGCCTCAGCGGAGCCATGTTGCCAGCCGCTTCTTTCTCTTTCTTCTTCAGCCATCACTGCGATGGCATCTGAGTTCCTCGGCGGAAAGCTCCTCTTTATATAGGTTTGCAGAAATCCATAATCCATTTCTGATTGGTCAATTTTTAATACTTGCTTAACATTAACCAATCAGATTTTCAGACTTTCCAGAAATCTGATGGTTAATGTAAAGCAGTATAAAAATTGACCAATCAGAAACGGATTATGGATTTCTGCAAACCTATATAAAGAGAGCTTTCCGCCGCGGAACTCAGATGCCATCGCAGTAGATGGCTGAAGAAAGACGGCTGGCACATCGGCTCCGCTGAGGCCGGCGTGCCAGCAGCTCACTGGCGGCCGCATGAGTCTGCCTGGCATCGGCGACCTGAGTGGGGTTGGTGTCGCCAGCCCGAAGACGTCGCGTCGGATCAAGAGACGCCGCCTCGTTGAGGTCGCCGGCCGCCCGCCGGGGTACCCCTGCGGCCGCAGGGGTACCTCTCGGGGGTCCGGCCTCGGGGAGCTGGTGTCGCCGGACTGGAAGAAAGAAGACGTCCCCAAGGGCTCTTTTAAGAGCCGCACTGGGGGTCCCGGTTTCAGCTGCGGGACCCCCGCCAAAGGCACTTGTCAGTGCCGCAGGGCCCTTGTAAGGGCGGGGAGGGGGGTCCCGGTTCGAGCTGCGGGACCCCCTAAGCCCCAAAAGGCCCTTCTCAGGGCCCGCTGAGGGAGCCTCCACCCCCCCAGCGCTCCCTCCCGTCCCCTCCCCGGGAGCGGCCAGGGCGGGGGCTTGGAGGGGTTGCCGGGGAGGGGGTGCGCGGCGGGTGGTCGGACCACCTGCTGCGGCCCCTTCCCGGCAGCCCCTCCTACCTCCGTTCCAGATTGCCGCGAACGGGGAACGGTTGGGAGGGGCTGCTGGGAAGCGGCGCGGCGGGCGCCGCGCCGCCGCGCGGGGGGTGTGGGCGGGTGTAGGAGCGGCGTCGGGAAGGGATTTTAGTCCCTTCGCGGCGATACTATACAGTATGCCGCGAAGGGGCTTAAAATCCCGCAGCACATCGCAGCCCGCGTAGGTATCGCGGAAATACGCTCGCCATTATAAATACGGCGATAGCGCTATTTTCGCGGCCGCGATGTGCGGCGGTAATTTTTTGCGATATTATCGATTCTTTATAAATATGCCCCCTAAAGTCATTTTTGGACCACAGTTCCTCTTTAACGGACTTTTCCAGGTACTGGGTGACATTTACTGTTATTGTTTATCCAACACTCCCAAACTAAGCACAGCCACTAGTGTCTTCCTTGTACATATTTTTCAGATTTGGAAAAAATGGATCACATGGTAAATGTTAAATACCCCCAAACATAACCATGCATTATTACCTATATCTAATCTTATTGTATAGGTACTGAATATATCTTTAGAAATAAAATAATATAGATGTTGGATACCAGATACTCTTAGCAACAAGGAGAAATCCAACGTAAGGCAGGAGACTTTATATAATTAATATTGTCCCGATGGGGTTTTCTGCTTCTAGAAAAACTAATCTTTTCTTTTACTTTCACTAACAATGGGCTCTCTTCCAACTACCCAAGACTTCCAAAAGTGTTTCTACAATTATCGTGGCATCTGATTCCTAATGAATGAAAATGGGTGGGTTTAAAGGAATGTCATGTGTGTGTTTTCCCTCAGTTTTCTTTAAAAATGTGTGGTTGTTGAATCATATAATTAACTGGAATTCTAAACAGAAGCAGAAAACACCCTCTGTACAGGAACTGAATGTGGCAGGATGACAGAATCCATACTAAAAAGAGATAGGCTGACTACTATTTCAGTCAACTAGTTGCCCTTTAAGGAATTACCATATATTTGTCCTTTAATAAATAGATCAATAAATGGATTAGATAGATAGTTGCCCTTTAAGGAATTACCATATATTGTCCTTAAATAAATAGATTAATAAATAGATTAGATAGATATTGTCCTTTAAGGAATCACCATATATTTTTAATAAATATAATTTAATAATAGATGAATAAATAGATTATACACAACACTATAATTATATGTATAGATAAAACAGTATCTCACAAACGAGAGTACACCCCACACCATTTTGCAAATATTTATTATATAATATCATTAGACAATACTGAAGATATGGCACTTTGATACAAAGTAGTCAGTGTGCAGCTTGTGTGTAATTTGCTGTCCCCTTAAAATTAAAGGAGAACTGTGGTCCAAAATGACTTTAGGTGTAATTGAGTAAATGGAGAGGAATTGCTCCCCTGAAATTTTTGCAATTTATTTCCATTGTTTATTTTGCATAGTTTTGAAGATATTTACATATTTGTGTGTGATATGGCAGCAGCATCACCAGGTCCCCTGCACTTCTGCTCCCCTGCTCTGAAACTGTCAGTCAATCTGTCCTGTGTCTCCTGCGGCCCCTTCCCGGCAGCCCCTCCTAACCTCTCGTTCCGAGATTGCCGCGAACGGGGAACGGGTTGGGAGGGGCTGCTGGGAAGCGGCGGCGGCGGGTGGTCGCCGCTGCCGCCGCGGGGGGTGTGGGCGGGGTAGGAGCGGCGTCGGGAAGGGATTTTAAGTCCCTTCGCGGCGATACTATACAGTATCGCCGCGAAGGGGCTTAAAATTACCGCAGCACATCGCGGCCGCGATAGGTATCGCGGGAATAGCGCTCGCCATTATAAATACGGCGATAGCGCTATTTTCGCGGCCGCGATGTGCGGCGGTAATTTTTTTGCGATATTATCGATTCTTTATAAATATGCCCCCTAAAGTCATTTTTGGACCACAGTTCCTCTTTAACTGACTTTTCCAGGTACTGGGTGACATTTACTGTTATTGTTTATCCAACACTCCCAAACTAAGCACAGCCACTAGTGTCTTCCTTGTACATAGTTTCAGATTTGGAAAAATGGATCACATGTGAAATGTTAAATACCCCCAAACTATAACCATGCAATTATTACCTAATGCTAATCTTATTGTATAGGTACTGAATATATCTTTAGAAATAAAATAATATAGATGTTGGATACCAGATACTCTTAGCAACAAGGAGAAATCCAAACGTAAGGCAGGAGACTTTATATAATTAATATTGTCCCGATGGGGTTTTCTGCTTCTAGAAAACTAATCTTTTCTTTTACTTTCACTAACAATGGGCTCTCTTCCAACTACCCAAGACTTCCAAAATGTTTTCTACAATTATCGTGGCCATCTGATTCCTAATGAATGAAAATGGGTGGGTTTAAAGGATAATGTCATGTGTGTGTTTTCCCTCAGTTTTCTTTAAAAATGTGTGGTTGTTGAATCATATAAATTAACTGGAATTCTAAACAGAAGCAGAAAACACCCTCTGTGTACAGGAACTGAATGTGGCAGGATGACAGAATCCATACTAAAAAGAGATAGGCTGGACTACTATTTCAGTCAACTAGTTGCCCTTTAAGGAATTACCATATATTTGTCCTTTAATAAATAGATCAATAAATGGATTAGATAGATAGTTGCCCTTTAAGGAATTACCATATATTTGTCCTTAAATAAATAGATTAATAAATAGATTAGATAGATAGTTGTCCTTTAAGGAATCACCATATATTTTTAATAAATATAATTTAATAAATAGATGAATAAATAGATTATACACAACACATATAATTATATGTATAGATAAATACAGTATCTCACAAACGAGAGTACACCCCACACATTTTTGCAAATATTTTATTATATAATATCATTAGACAATACTGAAGATATGGCACTTTGATACAAAGTAGTCAGTGTGCAGCTTGTGTGTAAATTTGCTGTCCCCTTAAAATTAAAGGAGAACTGTGGTCCAAAAATGACTTTAGGTAAATTGAGGTAAATTGAGAGGAATTGCTCCCCTGAGAATTTTTGCAATTTATTTCCATTGTTTATTTTGCATAGTTTTGAAGATATTTACATATTTGTGTGTGATATGGCAGCAGCATCACCAGGTCCCCTGCACTTCCTGCTTCCTGCTCTGAAACTGTCAGTCAATCTGTCCTGTGTCCTCCTTCCTCCCCCTTGGCAGCCCCCTGTCCCCTCCCCCCACTCATGGACCCCATGGTCCCTCCAGTTGCAGGCCCCCCATGTCCCTTTATCTTACAGCCCCATGTGGCCCCGCCCACTTGCGAGTGCCATGGCCCCACCCACTAGTGGGTGACGTAACCCCGCCCACTCGCAGGTGCCATGGTCCCGTCCACCTGCAGGTGTCTAAGCCCCGCCCACTCGCAGGTGCCTGGGTTACTCAGAACCCCCCCCCTACAGAAAACTCTGTGGAAACAGCCTTTTCAGGCAGAGTGGTGAGAACTGAAAAGGCTGTTTTCACACAGTGAAATAGAAGGGCTGTAGATTCCCTTACCTTCTCTGTCAGGACTTCACACAGCAGAGAGGAGGAGGGACTTCCTGTCTCCCTCACACACTGAGGGAGTCTGAGGCTGTGTTTGCCGGCAGCACTGTGCAGGAGAAGCCTCAGGAATGACACAAGTCAGCCTCCCACCAATTAACTTTCTGGTCAGTCATTTCTGTATATCTTGGGCTGTGGAGCACGTAGAGGTGGAGAGGTGGTTGATGGCTCGTTTTAAAGGTAGGATACTGACCTTTCATTTAAACTTAACTTGTTTGGAGACCACAGTTCCCCTTTAACTAAACACAGAATTTAATTTTGTCTAAACCGCTAAATTGTGCTCAAAATGTAATTTTTTTTTTAGTGATAACGCTACCTTTAATGATCGTTATTGTAAATTAACGATAATGATTGTAAATCTACAATAACATGATCGTAGATTTTGATCCCTATAGAATACCATTGCTGTAGTTTACTACTGCATAGTATTCTACAACCAATTGTTTATTAATTAACGAACATTCAAGCATAAAGGTACGACCGCGGCCGTTCATTCATTACTTACATTACTAAATTGCGATACTGCATGTTTATAAATATGGCACGTAGAGACCTTGCTCTCCTCCACCTTCTGGTTTAGTTTGCTCCATTGATGCTCAGTGGGGTCTGGAGACATGCTTAGCCAGTCCAGGCATCTTTACCCTCAGTTTCTTTAACAAGGCGGTGGTCATCTTGGAGGTGTGTTTGGGGTCGTTATCATGTTGGAATACTGCCCTGCGCCCCAGTTTCCAAAGAAAGGGGATGATGCTCTGCTTCAGAATGACACACAACATCTCACCACCATAATATTAGAGATAGATATCCACAAGAGAACTCCTCTCTAACTCTCACACACTTGAGCCACCAAAATTCTAACCACGTTCTAGAAAGACACATTTATTGTATATATAACAGAATCTTGTTATACAGCATGTGTGCGAACTGTTGCTAACCCTAAAGTGCAAAAGAGAGGGGAAAAACAAAAAAACTTGTGGCCAAAAGACTATATAAGCAACTGAGTCTTGTTATCCTGCGGATGGAACTACATACCCACCACCCTGTTCAATCCATTGTTAGCCAATCCCTCCAGACCAGCGTCTAAAAGGTCAATCTTTAAATCCAAATATTCAAGCTGCCCCTTTCTCCACTCTTAAAAATCAAAAGCAATCGAGTGTCCCCAGTGCAATAAAATCCTATTTGGGCAGGTGGTGTTAGCCAACGTTGAACAGGTTAGGAGTACCTCACCACGATCTGCTTAGACTGACTTTCCGTCTATTCACCCCGCTCCAAATTGCTCCCTCCTTGTGGTCAGGCCAAAGCCAAGTATAGAGAGGTTTGGTGCTGGGTGAAGAAACAGGAAGGGCAGAAGTGAGTAGTCGGTCATAGCGGATCATTTTCCATATCTTCCAAATACACATGTATGAGCTTTTAGCTTGAGCATGTGCAGAGGGGACAGCAGGGGAAACTAAAGTCAATTATTGGTAGGTATGTCAGCAGTCACAGCCTTGATTGACTGCATGGGGGGTCAATTAAATATCTCATTACAAATTCATGTAATAAACTGGTAAAAATAGCAGTTAGGGTTGCAGATCACCAGATTTATTTTGTTTTAAGGGTGGACATTCCCTTTTCTATTAATTCTCTTTATCCTGCTAACTCTATAGCTGGTTCCCTTCTTTCCAATCTTGGTTAAGTAGAAACAAACTTACAAGGGCCCTTTGGGGCTTTAGGGGTCCCGCAGCTCGAACTGGGGTCCCCGTTGGCTCTTAAAAGACACCCAGCGATTTCGGACATTTTTGCCACCTTGAAGGTGGCGAATTGAAACGCCTGAGATTAATGACACAAATCAATTACCGCCGTTTTATAAATAGAAGCGATCGGTAACTGATGCAATGTTAACAAGACGTTAAGTTTTTGTGGCCGGGTTTCGCCCTTTTATAAATCTCGTTAATATCGATTTTGGCAAAAACGGCAGGAAACTCAGGCACGAAAAATTAACACCGTTTAAAAATACTGTATGCCCCTTAGTGAGATCAATCAGGCGATGGGGTGCTGTTTTTTGGCCATACACAAGCCCGATAAAAGTCTAATCCCATCACATTTAACAGGGTCCAGTGGCGTAACTACCGCCCCCGTCACCCCTGCGAGGGGGCCCGGTAGTAGGGCCCGCTACAAGCCCAAGATGCGCCCAAAATGCTTCCTGCGATCAGCCATTTTAATTAGAACCTGTAGTTCGTGTCTGGTCTTTTAAACAGCTGATCGCGCGTATGTTTCATTCATCCGCACGATCAGCTGTTTAAAACAGCTGATCACGGGAGGCATCTTGGAGGAAGGAAGGGGTCAGGGGCCCAGCCTCCATTCTCGCAGGGGGGCCCGGCCCTTGCATGCACGCCCCTGACAGGGTCATCCTTTAATCAGTACTGTGAGTACCCAGCTCTATTCTCCTGGTTTATACTTTATTTTGGAGATTTTAAATACTGAAAGTAAACTATTTATACTGCCGTATGTGTAAACCACAATATTTAACATGCACAACCCCACAAATTGCTCACTCACGGTCACCATATATGACCATGTGACCAACGAGGGATTCCTCTCAGGTCTCAAATATACTATGAGTAAAATGGGTGGAAATTACCCAAAACTTCTGCATTTCTAAACTCCCAATTGTAAAATAAAGTTACTAATGTAAAGAGCTGTTTTACAGGAAATGGTGTAACTGCTATCTATCTATCTAACTGCTATCTATCTATCTATCTATCTATCTATCTATCTATCTATCTATCTATCTATCTAACTGCTATCTATCTATCTACCTAACTGCTATCTATCTATCTAACTGCTATCAAATCTATCTAATCGGCTTGGCTCTGCACTGCAATGCTACATACCTGTCCCTGGATTCCCTCCGACAGCTCTCTCTCGCTCCGGCGCGCTCGTGACATCGGCGCGCCGGCATTGCGCATGACGTCATTGTGTGCCCCTTGCAAGTGCCCAAACTTCCGGATTTCCCGGCTGCGCGAAACCCTGGAACGTGCGCAGCCGGGAAATACGGAAGTTCGGGGCACTTAAGGGGCACAGGCGGCAAAAACATTCGGGCACTTTGCCAAACAATCCGGGGCACGTGCCCGAATGTTTTAACGTAGATGACGCCACTGGTGGTACTTTAAACATTCAATATTATGGTTATCAGTAATGAAAGAAAGCAGAAACCAGTCTAAAAACTTCCCTCAGACGTGACCTTCATTTAAATGTTATGGCTGTGGTTAAAATGATGAACAATGTCTAAGCCTTTTATTTGGAAAATGAAAGAACAACAAAGGATTCTGCTAGACATGACCTACCCAAATGTAACGTTCCATCTGCCACACCTGAAAGCATAGAAAGAATAACATAGAATATATATAGAGACGAGTCCTGCTTTCCAAATGATCCTGGTTTTCAGGTGGAATTTTCAGACAATCCGGCAGAAATTATCGAAGATTCGAAAAACGCAGAAAAAAAAGTCACAAATTAGGAATGAAAATTCGAAAATCATGCCAAAAGTTGAAAACCGCAGTCAAAAATCCAAAAAGTGTCACGCACGCACACACACACACACACAGTGGTGGGAGTGGACATGCCCTTGATAACACATAAACTGCTGATATAAATTAATACATACATTGTCTTTCTAAAGCTCCGTTTACATGTGTCATTGCAGTCCTAACCTGCAACACATGAGTGTCAGACAGATGGACTTTTCGGCTGACTATCGCTTGCAATTTTGTATGGAGCTTAAATGGTATCTTCACCCTTAAAACCCAAAACAGGTCACTTGTCTATTTCCTGTCCCTAACTCATATATTTAGTAGTAGTAGTAGTAATTGCCTTCTTTCTGGCAGAGTAAGCTGGCTTTTCCCTCCATGCATTCCATCGTTGAATGTTGTTTCCTTTGCTGCCTCCTCTACACATGCTTAAGATCATAAAAAGCTAATTGAACACAGGGAGGAGGCTGATACCTTTGCCAGAATATACGTATCATTATCATTTTTTGTTAAAAGAGGGACATTCCCTTTAAGAAATCCCTTTAGTAAATAAGGGGCATATTTATAAAGGTTGTTAACTTTTCGCGGCCGTTTTCGCGGCCATTAACGCATAAATCGCGTTTACCGCGATTTTAAAGGCCCGAAAACGGCCGCGAAAAGTTAACGAAGCGTTAACCTTTCGCGCCGATACTTACCCGTTACCGCCGCTTCTATTTATAAAGGTCGGTACTGGTTTCGCCGGTAGTATCGGCTGTTTTACTTCGCCACCTTGAAGGAGGCGAAGTCAGCCGATACAACCTCCCGCGGCGGGGATGGGCAGGCAACCCGCGGGGGTGGTCGCACCCGCCCCGGGAGACACGCCCCCCGCCCACACCCCCCGCGGCGGCAGCGGCGACCACCCGCCCGCCGCCGCACTTCCCAGCAGCCCCTCCAACCCGTTCCCCGTTCGCGGCAATCTCGGAACGGGAGGCTAGAAGGGGCGCCGGAAGGGGCCGCAGCGGTGGGTCGCGACCACCCGCCGCGCACCCCCTCCCCGGCAACCCCTCCAAGCCCCCCACCCGGCCGCTCCGGGGAGGGGACGGGAGGGAGCCGCTGGGGGGGTGGAGGCTCCCTCCAGCGGGGCCTGAGAAGGGCCTTTGGGGCTTAGGGGTCCCGCAGCTGAACCGGGACCCCCCTCCCGGCCCTTACAAGGGCCCTTGCGGCACTGACAAGTGCCTTTGGGGGGGTCCCGCAGCTGAAACGGGACCCCCATGCGGCTCTTAAAGAGCCCTTGGGCGACGTCTTCTTTCTTCCAGTCCGGCGACACCGCTCCGCCGAGCCGCCGACCCCCGAGAGGGTACCCCTGCGGCCGCCAGGGGTACCCCGGCGGGCGCCGGGACTCAACGAGGCCGATGTTGCCGGCCGTCTGATCCGACGAGACGTCTTCGGGCTGGCGACACCAACCCCCCACTCAGGTCGCCGATGCCAGGCAGACTCACTGCGGCCGCCAGTGAGCCCGCTGGCACCGCCGGCCTCAGCGGAGCCGATGTTGCCAGCCGCTTCTTTCTTCTTTCTTCAGCCATACTGCGATGGCATCTGAGTTCCGCGGCAGAAAGCTCTCTTTATATGGTTTGCAGAAATCCATAATCCGTTTCTGATTGGTCAATTTTTTAATACTGCTTTACATTAACCAATCAGATTTCTGAAGTTTCTGAAATCTGATTGGTTAATGTAAAGCAAGTATTAAAATTGACCAATCAGAAACGGATTATGGATTTCTGCAAACCTATATAAAGAGGAGCTTTCCGCCGCGGAACTCAGATGCCATCGCAGTAGATGGCTGAAGAAAGAAGAAAGAAGGGCTGGCAACATCGGCTCCGTGAGGCCGGGGTGCCAGCGGGCTCACTGGCGGCTGCAGTGAGTCTGCCTGGCATCGGCGACCTGGTGGGGTTGTGTCGCAGCCCGAAGACGTCGCGTCGGATCAAGACGCCGGCAACATCGGCCTCGTTGAGGTCGCCGGCGCCCGCCGGGGGTACCCCTGGCGGCGCAGGGGTACCTCTCGGGGGGGCGGCGGCCCGCGGAGCTGGTGTCGCCGGGACTGGAAGAAAGAAGACGTCGCCCAAGGGCTCTTTAAGAGCCGCACTGGGGGTCCCGGTTTCAGTCGCGGGACCCCCGCAAAGGCACTTGTCAGTGCCGCAGGGCCCTTGTAAGGGCCGGGGAGGGGGGTCCGGTTCGAGCTGCGGGACCCCTAAGCCAAAAGGCCTTCTCAGGGCCCCGCTGGAGGGAGCCTCCACCCCCCCAGCGGCTCCCTCCCGTCCCCTCCCCGGGAGCGGCCGGGGCGGGGGGCTTGGAGGGGTTGCGGGGAGGGGGTGCGCGGCGGGTGGTCGCGACCACTGCTGCGGCCCCTTCCCGGCAGCCCCTTCTAGCCTCCGTTCCGAGATTGCCGCGAACGGGGAAGGGTTGGGAGGGGCTGTGGGAAGTGGCGGCGGGCGGCGGGTGGTGCCGCTGCCGCCCGCGGTGGGTGTGGTGGGCGGGGTAGGAGCAGCGTCGGGAAGGGATTTTAAGTCCCTTCGCGGCGATACTATACAGTATCGCCGCGAAGGGGCTTAAAATTACCGCAGCACACGCGGCCGCGATAGGTATCGCGGGAATAGCGCTCGCCGTTATAAATACGGCGATAGCGCTATTTTCGCGGCCGCGATGTGCGGCGGTAATTTTTTGCGCTAACATCGTTCCTTTATAAATATGCCCCTAAGGATTTGCCAGTGAAGTCAATAAATTCTTTACTTGCTTTTCCCACTTCTTCCCTCTGCCAGTGCACTAGGCATGCTTAGCTTAGTGTGTTTTTATGCAGGGAATGTGTGAGGAGCTGCCCAATTAGCTACTATTAGGAAACATATAAAAGTAAAACCCCTTTCATAGAGATCGTGTCACCAACTAGGCAGAAATTAAAACACTTACCTGCAAGTTAATGTAAAACTGAACCATCTTTACTCAAAAAGTTAATATCCCTGGCACCCCCTGATATGGGTTCCACTGCCTCACCCCAAAAAGTCTTTAACTGTAAAATTTAAAATTATTCCTCCATCAAGAGTAAGTAAAAAGGGCAACGTTTCAGGTCCACACTCAGCCCTTTGTCAAGCCTAAATTCAAGTGACCACATTGAAACATATGCTCTTTTGTGTTCACTTGAATTTAGGCTTGACAAAGGGCTGAGTGTGGACCTGAAACGTTGCCTTTTTACCTACTCTTGATGGAGCAATAAATTCACATTGTTTGCACTGAACCAACATCTGGACCCCCCCTAATTCCAGCATTTTTTGGAGTAATTAGGATAAAAAGCCTCACTTGTTTCTTGGCTGGACATACCCTTTAATGCTATATTTTTGGCAATGTTAACAATGGGTTTTGCCTTGGGGAATATTAATGCTTTTTTTCTGAATACAGTAGAAAATAAGAAAGGGAAAGTATCGCTCCTTTATAAAGATGACCTGTAAGTACTGTATAAGGTAATGAAAGGAATAACACATTTTATAAACAGTCCAAACACATATACCGGAATTCACCGCCAACCGCAGCTAGTTTCAAGGGTTTAAATTCACGATAACCAATTCACAATTAACCCCTATGTTACAGCGGCTGTGCGAATATTGCAAGAGACATTCGCAGCCACTGCAGTCTATTTTCCAGAGGCTGCGTGGCTCTGCTATTGTAAGTATATAACGCCAGTCACATACCGGTACGTTAAATATTTATGGGGGGTCAAATTCACCAAGAGCTGATCAGCTTCTGGTAAATCTCGTACGGGAAAGGCTGTCCTTTCCAGTACAGTTCTTTCTTTTACATTGATTAGCGCGGCTTGTCTCCTGTCTTTTTTACTAATTATAAATTTATTCCAAAAGGAGTCCTATTTTAGTTAAGTGACCCATTAAGTCATATCATATCTGGAAACATCTGACTCTATGGTCATCTCTAAAACATTATTTGGTCTACCATTAGTTCATACAAATATTTGGTTAATTTACAAATTCTGCTGAAAGTATTGCAATAATAAAATAGTGCTGGTGTGAATCATCTGGATAATTGGATTTTTTATTGTGGGAATTTTCCAGGAAACGTGCACTGGTCGGTGTAGACTTTATGGAGGGCATCTATACCGAAAAATAGGTTATTTTAAATTGACCATAACATCCTTTTTTTGTTGTTCTGCCCCCTATTTCTTTAGATATCTAATCTAAAACTTCTTATATTTTAGCTGTCAATCAAGTTTCTTGCTCTCAAAAACTCTTCTGTGAGTAGTTTTACTGTAGCTGGAATGGTGACAGAGTTTTGACAGTTGGAATGCTGTGTGCAGGCTTGACAGTTGGTTTGTGGGGAAAAAGTCAGGTCGGATGGAAGTGGGAGTGGTTAAAAAAAGAGTGGTTAAAAAAAACTGCTCCTAAACAAAATGTGTGCTAGATTGAAGGCATGCAGCAACACACGCAAATCAGAGTAAGTGCTACTTACATGTATTCAATTATAGATTAAGATCAGGCAAAGTCATTTTTTCAGTATAGTGTCCCTTTAAAGCTCACAAATTAAATATGCTATTAAATGTGCTAGTATACGTTGGTTGTTATTTGCAAATGGCTACCTGCCAAAATAGAATAAGAAATACCTAAGGCCATATTTATAAAGAAGTGCTATGTTTTCCATATTGTATTGGCAAACTATACAATTTTTAAAAAGACAAATTTTTAGTTACCATAAATTTGCTGTATCAAAATTCAGCATTAAAATCACTAAAAATCTAACGTTGAAAAATCATGCCCTATAAGTTCGGATAGTTCAAAATCCGGAATAGTTAGAATAGTTTGAACTGTTAAATTTCGGATTAAACCCTGGTTCGTGTTCGAGTCGATCTCTAAGCCGACCCCATCTTCAAGTCCCCTTCTCTCTGCAGATTTCAAGAGGAAAGAAATGCAGCTCTTCTGATCAAATTTCCAATCGTTGCACTCAGAAGAACATCTGCCGTGTATGGATAGCTTAACATACAAGAGAACATTTTCACCAATAGTGTAACTGAGTGTAAACATGTAAACACATATTTTCACCTTTTCTCCAAATACATGAAAATTATTCTACAAAACACTGTTTTTTTAATTATAGGGAACGCACCACCTTTAAAGGGTATCTTCACTCTAAAAAATCACATTTTCAAAAATTGTACCTTTAGATACAGCAAAATCCCACTGTTTTAAATCTGAGCTGTAGATTCTGAGAAATCATCATTTAAAATCACGGCATTTACAGGGAAAGACCTGTCACTCCAGAAGCAGAAATTATAATGTGTTTCCTATCTCTGATCTCTTACTAGGATCTTTGGCTGCCTGCCAGAACACTTTCTGCAACAATTAAGAGAATGAGCAGAGAAAAGAAGGCGGGGGAGGGGGGGGAGATGTGTAAGCAGAGCAGTGTCCATGGTGAGGCTGTGCAGAACTTATAAGTGTCGCAGACACTACAAGAAGGCAATGAGTAAGGGAGGGTGGGGGCAATTAGGAGCACTCACTAAACATTAATAATTTAATGACAAAGTAAGCACAAATAAATATGTGAGGACCACCATTTTACTTCTCTCAAATTGTAGTTTCAGATAATGTAAAGTTGTTTGAGTGAGTTTAGTGACCCTTTAAAGGGCATGTCCACCCTAAAAATCATATTTTAATATATGATAGATACCCCCTGCCCAACCCAAACTGCCATGTTATTTCGTCAAAAAAATTAATAGAACAGACGCGGCTGACGTCAGTGGAGGGTGCTGCGGTAACAAAATAACTCGTCGTTTAAGCTACGTGGAAGTACAAGAAAGGATGGATCCACTTGGTGAGGGGGGGTTGAATATCTCTACTCACGAATTGCTGACATCGCAAGACCACCAGCAAAAAAATGCTAAATTGTAAGTCAACATTTTGGAGATACAACGGCCCTTCAAGAATCTGATTGTCTGTTCCCCAGATGATTTACCAGGTCCCAGAGCCATTTACAGTAAGTTACTGTATCATTTTTACAAAATTGTTGAAAATTCCTTGAAAATTCGAAGTTTCAAAATTTTCTCAATTTTTTTAAAATTTTTGAACGTGGCTCAAAAATAGAACATGGAAGCTCATAAAATAGTGCGATCGTGAGGAAAGTTATTTTATTTAAAGTTCTGGATATATGTACGTGTTCCCCAGACCATTTCCCAGGTCCCAGAGCCATGCACGGTAAGTTACCATTGCTATTTTACCTTATATTTAGGCGGATCTGTGCAGATTGTTTTCTCCCATTACAAAATTCTCCAGCACTCAACTATACATATAAGCATAAATTAATTAGATATCACGATCAAACATATATGCAAGCAACGAAGGGTAATCACCTGCACTAAAGTTAAAATGGATACATTTAGTTACATAGTTTGTACAAACTTGCATCAGCTGATGCGCCACTTCAAGGCAGTACAATCCCTGGGGGAACAAGACCATACCTGCTTCTCTCTTTATTTAGTATGACCTATACCAGGGAATCATGGGAGCTTACAGAGCTTCGAAACCTTCTTTTTATCTGGACTGCCTTAAAGGGGCGGGGGAATAAATTTACTCAGGGAGCAAAGCATATAATAGAGCTTAGCCGTATTGCCCTTTATTATATACAAATACAAGGATATGGAGCTCAAACCTTTATTCTAAATTACTTTCAGGTGCGGTGCAAAGGAGGACCGGCAATTTATACATTACACAAAAATCTCCAGCACTCAACTACACATATAAGCATAAATTAATTAGATATCACCCATTGACTTTAAAAGGCTTGCCTGCGGATTTTAGAATTTTTTTAATTTTTTCCGAAAGTTTGGGAATGCGCAGGCGGAATGGGTTTTAATCAGTCCACGACAGAAATCAGTTTTAGGGCAAAATTGTTATAACTTCAGCACACAGAGAAAAACGTTTCTTTCCAAGAATCCAGCCTCTTTGGAATAAGCAAGTCATGGTCCAAAAAATACGTGGTCAAGTTATTAACTATTAACTCCATTATTCTAGGTAGGTCCCTCAATGGTATGGCTTAGCAATGCAGCGGTAACCTTTCACATACTGTCTGGACAGCTGAACAGTTTCCATAACACACTAACCAAGAATTCTACTAATTTACCACAATTTTTACCTGGCATTCTAGTTATTACTTCTATTTATTAGGTTCCTTCAGAATTAATTTTGAAACGGCTAACAATGTCTCCATGCTTTCTATAGTTCCCTCTGTGTATTCATACTTGGTGTTTCTCAGGTGGCTTCAAATATGGAAACATAGAAAATAGAAATAGTTGTCGAAGAATGAAAAACTATTAGCACTTGGCTATTGGAAAGAGAGTAACTACACTAAGGTAGCCACCCTACCAGCTGTTAATGCCTGCACTATTGGCACTTCACTTACAGCTAGGGACGCTCAGGGAATTTATGAAATGCAACAATAAGGTCAGATAATAGAAATGTGTCTTCATTTCTATAGCTACAGTAATTATCTAATATTACCAACATTTAACAATAATTCACTATTATAATGAAACCAAAAATTAGGGGAGGTTCTCACACTGACACAGCATTTTATTGTGAGATCTTCCTACTAACTAAAAAAAATCCCTTGACTTCCCTTTTACTAGCAAAATGGTAAATACTGAGAAAGTGACTCAGCATGCGGCAGAAATGAAACATGAATCATAGTCGAATTGAATTATGTTTCATTGAATATACTATTAAATACTGTATAATACGTTTAACTTCTCCTTTAAATCTAAACCTAAGTCAAACAATAGAAACACAGGGGAAATTTCAGAAATGTGAATGGAATATCTTGTTTAATAAATTCTAAAATTATATTTCTGAAAGGGCGAACTATTTAAAACCAACAACATTTTAACCATGCCCCACTTTAAAGGATACTCGAGTATACCGTCATAATATTTTACTTGCTCCTTGACTTGCTATATTAATAATGCTTTCCTTTAAATTATAAGGGCATTAAAAATCATGTTAAAGGGTATATCCACCCCCCTATACAAAAATGTAATATGTGTTTGGAAATGGGCACAAACTTTGAAGTTTATATATCTGAAAGCTGTCCCCAAATGTACTCACCAGCCTTCCTTCCCTCGCTGCCTTCTGCTAGTGTTCTGTGCACAGAAGCAAGCAGAAGGGGCTTGACCAGCATCCACTCCTGTGATTGGTTAAGACATTGCGCCTTAGCCAATTACAGGAGCAAATGCTGTCATGCACCTTCTGCTTGTCTTCTGCTTATGGAAAACACATGACAGGGAGAATGCAGGGCGGTGAGTACAGGGACAGGGAACGAAGGCTGGTGAGTACAGCTTTCAGATATATAAACCTCATGAGGTTTGTGCCCATTTCCTGACACATATTCAATTTTTGTTTGTGAGGTCGACATACCCTTTACATGACTATATAACAGCATTAGGCATAGGTATGTATATATAATTTCAAAATGTAAACAATTTTCAATCCTTTGTTTCAGGTACAAACCTCACAGTAGTAAAAACTATATAGCCATATAAATACATGTTTATTTCTGTTCTTGTATACATAACTAGTTTATATAAATGGTTAGCACTGTGGACAGCAGCTATAAAATATGCTTTGCTTTTGTTCTACAGTATGTGGCCTTTATCATGTGACCAAGGGTGTATCTCTAATGAGGCAAGGTGAAGCACAAGCAGTTTTTTCTTATTCCCAAAGAAGATTGAATATTGAATATTGAATGGTATTATAACATCCCTGTATTAAAGGGTATCTCCACTATTAAAAGTCACCTGGGTTGTAAGCATAGATATGTGTAAGGTGGAAATGTACCTGCAGTATCCTGTGTCTTTGAGCAGTAGTTTAGAAGAAATCCAATGAGTTTCTCCCTGAATGCTGTGGATGGTGCAGGTCCGCCCACTTTCAGTGACAGCCTGCTTGGGAAAAGTCCGATGCACGTTTTCCCTTAGTGCACGCGTGCGCATGCACACACACACACACACACACACACTGGGTTTACTGATTAATGGAGGAATAATCACATGACCATCACAGCAGATTGCTGAGTTCACTAAATAATGGAGGAGTAATCAGGTACTACCTTTTTCTGTATCCCAATACACCCTCTCAAATCTGCTTGTGTTTCTCTCCCACCCCATCCCATACCAGATTGCCTCATATTCCCAGCATCCCCTATGAAATTAATCTTAGATCACTTTTTCAACCACCCCTCTCAGAGTTAGACACAAAAAAAATCTTTATTAAAAACAACGCAAGTTCCCCCGGCCTTTGTTTCAGTAGTGTGGAAAGAGGGTTTTAACTTTTCCTCCCCTGTCTCTCTCTGCATGATCAGCTGTAAAAATGAACTTAGAGAGTCAGGGAGGAAAGGAATTTTTTACTGTAGCCAAGTGGATGTGTCTGCTACCATGATGATGCACATTGAGTGACAGTACCCCCAGCACAGGGGAAGACACACACCCAGGAGCTAGCACAACTTTCCCATGCTGCTGCAAGCAAACAAAGGGGAATTCTGAATAAAAGGTATGAGGGTTGAGGGATGGTGTACTTTAAAATAAACCAAAAAAAAATGCTTTTCCTCAGTGGAGATACCCTTTAAACTGATGCATGCAGTAAAATGCATATAGTGTAATAAATATTTATATATAAAGCCGTACAACCACGTCAAGGTAACCTCAGCCTGGAAGGTCCTAACTTTTAACCTTTTTACTTTCCTTTTTCCTTTTTCATACTTTAGCATCTTCCTACTAAATACAGTACATTCAATAGCAGTGTGTGATCACTCCAGTGCTACTGATCTGGTAAATCATATATACAAACATAGAAAAGATCATCAATGCACATTCCTGGGCCCCATAAAATATCATATTATCTGCACACTGGCATACATTATAAACAAAGGGGTTTTAGTATACATTACTGTGATTACATGAATGGAAATATTATGTCCAACCGGATATCCTAACTGCACAGCTATTGAATGGGCTGTCGTGCAACACCTATGAGGTGGTGCTCCTTAGTGTATATAATACCTTACCTACCAATACAAATAAGAGACCCAAGTTCCCCAAAGTCACCTATATCAGGGCACAGGCACTTTTACAGCTACGTGAAAATGTATTTATTCATATACCATACACAATACACCTACACATAAATATACTCATATACCATTATAATCCGATACACTGTACGGGGCGTCCCCCGAGCCAACATTAAAAATATAATAACATGGAATCTCCTTCCCACCCTCCCAAAACAGTGTAGTGTGGAGTACCAGAGTCTCAACATATAGTCCTAAACCGCCCGCGCGTAGACAATTATGAGTGTTGTTTATCTCACAAACCTATATACCCTCAAAGTAGGGTATATACCTAATAACCCTAACAGTGAGACATCCTGGCCGAACCCCTGTGGCGGATAGGCTGTGTGGCCGGGTGAAGATCGAGAAACACACAGTGGGGGGCGTGACGATACATCAGTGAAGGAGAGGAGTGAGCAGAGGAGCCTTCAGCCACGTGGTAATCCAGTCCCGTTCCACACAGCCGTAAACCCGGGGGTTTGTGAGTATAACACACACTCATAATTGTCTACAGCGCGGGGGGTTTAGGACTATATGTTCGAGACTCTGGTACTCCACACCTACACTGTTTTGGGAGGGTCGGGAGGAGATCCATGTTATTATATTTTTAATGTTGGTTTCAGGGGCGCCCGTACAGTGTATCGGATTTTATAATGGTATATTGAGTAATTTATGTGTATTGTGTATGGTATATGAATAAATAAATTTTTCACGTAGCTGTTTAACAGTGCCTGTGCCCTGATATAGTGTACTTTGGGGAACTTGGGTCCTCTTATTTGTATTTGATTACATGAATGAAAGCCTTACAAACATGGGTTAGCAAACTTTTGTATTTCTCCTTGCTCTGACATAGCATCTTCTCACCTCTAGATAAAATCATATCATACCTCCCTCCCCTGCCATGGGCTTTTTATAAAAGGGAAGAAGCCGTCCTCCAATAAGGCCTTGTAGGGGGTGCTACTACCACATGGAAGCTTGACACACTTCCTAATAAATACACAAAAGAAGCATATCGTGCCACTTCATAGGCTGAATTACAATTAAATTTTGCAGAAGTTCTACAGATCTGGTCAATCATATACAAACAAAAAAATAATCAATGCACATTTCTGGGCCCCATATAATATAATATAATCTACATTATAAACAAGGGGGTTTTAGTTACATTACAGTGATCACTTAATGTTAAGCCTTCCAACCACGTCAATGTAACCCCAGTCTGAAAGGTCCTAACTTTAACCTTTACCTTAATGACTTTTGCTTTTTTTAGTATTTCTCAAACATTTGCATTGCTCAGACTTGTGAATGGATTAGTATAGCAGACTTTCACTTCCCTTCCACACCCTGGCTTTTATAGTGAGGGAAGGGGCCATCCATCCAATTCTATATTTTAAAGGCACAAGAACTTCAATTAAAGGACTGGGTTGGGGTAGCTACTACCACATAAAAGACTGACCATCTCACCTAATGAATACTTAATAATAGAAATTCTGTGGAAGTGCAACTGATCCATTCAATAGAACAAACAAGACAGAGATGATCAATGCACATTACGGGCCCCATATTCACAATATCTATGCTAGTGCAAACAGTAAAAAAACAACACATTTTTTTACTGTTTGCACTAGCATAGATATTATGATGTATGGGGCCCAGATGTGCATTGATCATCTCTTGTCTTGTTGTTCTAATGTTTTGGTCAGATCAGTAGCACTTCCACTACATGTTATAAAGTAATTTTGCCACAGGAGTGCTCCACAGTCCCCTTTTTGTGTATATATTGTAGCAGAGTTTCTCTGCAGAAGATTGACCAAGCTTTCCATGTGGTAGTAGCACCCCCAACCATGCCTTTAATTGGAGGTCTTATGCCTTAATAATAAGCATTGGATGAGAGGCCTCTTCCCTCCTTGTTAAAAGCCAGTAGGTGATAGCCTGTAATACTAATCCAATGCAACGTCAGGGAGACAACCTTCCCAAAAAATGCAACCAAGCAGGGAGTGTCAGCCCAGATAAATGACCCAAGGTAAATTGTTAGGACCTTCCAACTGGGGTTACCTTGACGTGGTTGGAAGGCTTTTCACTTTTTGCATAAAATTGTAACTAAAACCCCCATGTTTTTACTGTTTGCACTAGCAAGATATTATGATATATGGGGCCCAGGAATGTGCATTGATCATCTCTTTTCTTGTTTGTTCTAATATTTTGGTCAGATCAGTAGCACTTCACTATTTGTTATAAAGTCATTTTGCCACAGGAGTGCTCCCACAGTCCCCCTTTTGTGTACTGATCCATTCAATAACTCATAAACCAAGAAAAGATAATCAACACACACATTCTAGGCCCTCTATAATATTATACCCACACCTTGCATACATTATAAACAAGAAGGACATTGATTAGCACTTTCACATACTTAATTGTAATTTAATTAAATGATTGTGTGTGTGTATGTGTGTGAATGAACAGACGAGACATCTAAACATCCAAAACTTTGGTGTGATTACCCTTTGCCTTCTGAATAGCATTAATTTGTCTAGGAACACTGTTTAAACTCTTTAAGTCCGTAACACGTTTAAGCTTGGTAACACACATTAATGATAAAGCCTGATACCGTCAGAACCGACAGTATAGCAGCTTTTTTGGCAGTTCGTGTAGCATCTTGCCCGAACGAGTGCGTGGCCACCGAATATCCCCATTAGCCTTGCGGACGTTCAGTGAATACTAAAATTTTCCCTTGACCACAATATCTCCTTATATATGGGGAGTTGGCCTCGGTCGTGGGAAACACACAGTTCCAGTGTTCTCCCTATGCTGCGTATGGGAAAACGCTTGGCTGTGTGTTCCCTGATCTTTGAAAAATGACAGACAGGATCTTGCAGATCTGTCTGTCATCTTTCAAAAATCTTTACTGTGTGTACCCAGATTTACTGATGTTGAGATCAGGGCTTTATGCTAACCATACCATCTACCATACCAACAAAACTACCAAGAGTCCTTTTTCTTTAATAAACGGAAGACAGTTCTTAATAGTGCAAAATAAATTTAGGCCATTCAAATGCTTTCCTTATGGTATTGCATAATGGATGTATTCCTCAGCATTGAGGATTCCACTAATTCGACAAAATCCCCAACTTGATTTGGCAAAATGCAGTCCAGAACCTCCATCTTGTTTCACTGTCCTTTAAACATTTATTATTGTACCTTGTATCCAGGGTGTCTCTAGGGTTTTTGTCACCTGGCAAAACAAAGTGGGTGTGGCTTGTATGTGAGCGTGGCTTTTTGGGTGGGGGCGCGCTAGCCATTTTGTCATTTAAACTTGGCACCATTATTTGTACAGTTTCTTTAATAGACATTTATTCACACCATAATTCCTGAAGGATAAAGAATTTTGACCAAAAGAACCTGCCACCAGGTCAAGGTCTACTCTTTAAAGGGCAAGTCCAGCCCTAAAATGAAAACTTACATACAGGTAAATCACCCCCCAAAACCCTAAACGGTAATAGTTTGAAATGTGAAATATAAAGTCTAACCTGAAACCCTGCACAATGTCCAGTTTCCCCCTGTTTCTGCTTCCTGGTTCTTCCAGTTAGCAACTGTCAGTTAAGGATTTGACAGTTGACATCCACCAATGACTGAATGTTAATCCCCTAGCTGCCTCTTCTGAGCATGCCCAGGCTCAGTACCTGCTCAGTACAGGTTTCTAAATTGCTCAGTTTCCATAGGCATCCAGAAGCATAGCAGCATACAGTAATGAATTCATGGACAAACTATGATATATCAACATATTTTAAAGAGGCCATTCTTTCTAAAAGATGTTCTTATGAGGGTGGTTGTCCTTTAAAAAGGGCCATAACTTACCTAACTAGTCTAACTAGCCTATCCTAACAAACTATCTAAAGTTAACCAAACTGTATAAAATGCCTTTTAACAATATCTAACACATTTAGTAAAGAAAATTGAAAAAATAACATCTGCAGCAAAGTATATGTTTGGTTGAGCAATCTACCATTCATCAGTGAGAACAGACAATAAAGGCCCCATACAGTGAGGACAGACAGTAAAGGTCCCATACAGTGAGAACAGACAGTAAAGATCCCATACAGTATGAACAAACAGTAAAGGTCACATACAGTGGAGAACAAACACAAAATCCCATAGAGTGAGAACAGACAGTAAAGGTCCCATACAGTAAGAACAGACTGTAAGGTCCCATTCAGTGAGAACAGACATAAAGATCCCATACAGTATGAACAAAACAGTAAAGTCACATACAGTGAGAACAAACAACAAAAATGCCCATAGAGTGAGAACAGACAGTAAAGGTCCCATACAGTGAAAACAGACAGTAAGGTCCCATACAGTTAAGAACAGACTGTAAAGGTCCCATACAGTGAGACAGACGTAAAGGTCACATACAGTGAGAGCAGACGGAAAGGTCCCATAGTGTAGAACAGCCAGTAAAGGTCCCATACAGAGATAACAGACATTCATGGCACACGATACTGGTAAAATCATTGGCACAAACTCTGATAAACTGTTGGCCACCAGATACTGGTAAAATCAATGGTACAACCTCTGATAAACTGTTGGCACACAGATACTGGTAAAATCAATAGTACAAACTCTGATAAACTGTTGGCACACAGATACTGGTAAAATCATTGGCAAAAACTCTGATAAAGTGTTGGCACACAGATACTGGTAAAATCATTTGTAAAACTCTGATAAAGTATTGGCACACAGATACTGGTAAAATCTTTGGCACTAACTCTGATAATAGATTGGCACACAGATACTGGTATATCCTTGGCACAAACTCTGATAAAGTGTTGGCACACAGATACTGGTAAAATCATTGGCACAAATTCTGAAAAGTATTGGCACACAGATACTGGTAAAATCATTTGCACAAACTCTGATAATGTTTGGCACACAGATACTGGTAAAATCATTGGCACAAACAGTTTGTGCCAATGATTTTACCAGTATCTGTGTGACAACCCTTTATCAGAGTTTGTGAAAAACAATGTGATGATGTCACGTGACCTACTTCTGCATATGGGCAATACGCATGGCGCTTCCTCCCTCTTCATTAGGGCGCGGCTGCACTGGTCAGCTTAAAAATAATTTTCTTCCCCCCCACAGTTTGCCACTTCCCTGGGCACAGAGAAGGTGACGCTCTGCGACATGTTCTCGTGTCGCCTCATTAGCGAGACGGCCCTGCTTGTATCACTTTCCTTCAGCAAACAACTAGAGATATTCAAATACTTTTTAGTTTATAAAATTAAGTAGTATCACAGCATGGCCAAACCAATTACCTTCTATGAATATTACTAGATCTTGGGGCATTAGTGGATGTGATTTATTTGGATTTTGCAAAAGCCTTTGACACGGTACCTCATAGAAGGTTAACTAGAGATTCGATAAGATTTCTTAATCTGGATTGATGACTGGTCAGAGGAAAGATTACAAAGAATTGTTATTAAGGGAACAATTTCTGTGTTGTTAGTGGTGTTCCTCAGGGGTCTGTCCTGGGTCTAGTAATCTTTAACCTATTTACAAATTACCATATGTTGGCATTACAAGTACAATCTCTGTGTTTGCTTATGATATTAAATGTTGCAGGATTATAGACTCGTCCAAGTTCTCCACCTTACAATCCTATTTAAAAGGGCATGTCCACCCCTTTCCCAAGCTTTTGGATATGTAGGTCCCCTCCCCAGCCCCACACCATATTAGTATGTCAAGAAACTCCCCCGATCCTTACTTACCTTCCCTCTTTCCCTCCGCCGCACTGCCACCACCTTCTGCTTGCATGGAACTGCCGGACCGCGCCGCGTCTGTGATTGGCTGAGAGGCAGCCAATCACAGATGCGGCTGCTGGCAGTTCAGAACGCCAGGGAGAGAGAGGTTAGTAAAGATCGGGGGAGTTTCTTGACATAATAATATGGCGTTGGGGCTGGGGGAGAGACCTACAGTACCCCAAAGGGAATTACACTAGGGGGAGGGAGACCAAAACGGGTGGGAGAGGGAGGGAGGGGGTACCCGCCCCCCCCTCCCTCTCCCCCCCACCCGTTTTGGTCTCCCCCCCCCTAGTGTAATTCCCCTTTGGGGTACTGTAGGTCTCCTTCCCCCGCCCCAAACGCCATATTTATGTCAAGAAACTCCCCCGATCTTTACTAACCTTCCCTCAAGTCGAACTTTGGTGGTTTCGGTCCTTAACCTAGGTATTATGAGGGAAGAAGGGAGGTTTTAGGGGGTTACGTAAAGTACTGTTGTTGTTTAATGTCAATGTCAGCAGCCCCACAATCGCATACTAAAGTTATGGTAACCCTTTGTAATGGGAAATTAGTCATAGTGGATCTTGGGAAATGCAGCTGTGTGAGTTATAGAATTGGATGATAGTACAAATCAAGTAGATTCAAATATGCAAATGTAGGATGCTATATAGAAAGGGATTTTTCTTATAGGTAACAAACGGTGGTAAAATAAGGTAAAATAAAAGCATTACTTTAAAAAAAAAATCACCATCTCATCCATCACAATCTCTAACTACGCAGTCTGTGAGAAGTTACTTTGCTGAAAAAACCTTCATGCTTCCAATAGTTTCAGTGACATCTTCTTCCCCTCCCTGTACCCAATGTTTGTGCGTACTCACTGAAGACATAAATATGGGAAAGTCCCCACGAGATAACTGATTGGTGATGTCACTACTTCCTGCCCCCAGACTTCTGCATCATTTACAAACTGAAAAAAGCCAGTAAAATTTCGCTTCTTCTTACATAAATGATATAGGTAATGAATGGCAAATACAAATTTAGCAGACTTAAAACCAGATATTAAAACGATTGACAGTTGAGGAGGTATGACTATCATGAGTTTACCTGTTCCCATTGTATAAAGCCGGCAACAAAAAATGAATTATCTAGCACAGATCATTTATATTTATAGCACAGCATCAGGGTCTGTCACTGGAAAGTAGTTTAAGAGAAGGAGAAAATAGAAGCTAAGAACAGACTGATTCACTGAAAGTGTAGATGGACTATTGAAATGATCCACTCAATAGACCTTTTGATAGGCATACATGTCCCTATTTATAAAGAGATCTATAGTATTAATATAGTATCTATGACTCAAAGTTACTAAATAAAGCCTTGTAACAAAATCTTCTATATATGGTGACAATTAATTAAATAAAAAGAAAAGCAAGCTCTCAAAACAAAGAGGACCTGGATGAACATAGAAGTGCAAAAAAATGCCAAGAAAAAGAGTTATTTTTAACTCCATTCAACCAACCCACTAGGTGATATACTATACATGCCACTGAAAACCAGTATTATGGAACAAACAATATCCACTGAACTGTCTGGATTAAATTGTTCTGAGATGTTATTACTGACACAATTCTTTATTGGAGAACAATTCAACGCTAAAGGTGGCCAAACTCACCGAAATCCTTCCGCTTTCAGATAGCCATTTTTTGGAAAAATTTCAACTGAAGTCAATGGGAGTTTTAAAAATTGGAAAATTTTTGCATAAAATTAAAGTATATAGCAATGGTAACTTACTGTAAATGGCTCAGGGACCTGGGAAATTGTCTAGAGAACACTATAATAGCCAAAATCTTTATAAAACATTGTCTAGTACCAGAAACTGGCATTCCACCTAGTATTTTCGAGATTTGAGCATTTTTGAAAATTGTCGATTTGAAATTTCTAACTTTTAAGAAATTTCTAATTTTTAGATTTTAAAATTCGAAATTCTTGAACATTTGATAATTACCGAAACAGTTCCACATAAGTCAGAAATTCGCAAAGTCCGACGGATCCATGAAAATCGTTTCAGAACTGGGTTTGTGTCCATCTCTATTCAGCAACAAGGTTTTCCGTCTTAAACGTCCCAAAATGTATTATTTTAAGTCAACTTACCATATTATTTTGTTAAAATGTAACATTAATAAGCATTCTTTTAATCTAATTGAAATTTTAGGTATTTGTTGTCAAATGTAAATTGATGGAGTGACCTTTAACAAGTCATTTACAAATCACGCAGCTAATATACTCCTACCCTATGGTTTAATCCCAAGTGCAGAGCTTTAAATGATTACACACATGGTTGTGTGACCTTTCCTATTCTGCATATTTACCATTCCTCTTCCTATGCACAGGTTCCATTACATACAAGGATCTCTTTTTTCAGACACCTTAATTCTTATACAAACATTATACTTTGGAAACTAAAACACAATGCAATGGTCTAAAAATATACTTATCGAATATATTTTGTATAAAATATTCTAGAGTATGACTTGCAGATCTAAAGGCTCAAAAAGACTCAAAGACGTGAGTCAGAATGTACCATTTATAGTGAGGTTTACTTAAGACAGTTGTTGCCAGTGTGCATAGTGCATATGATGTAATTGATGGAACTGTTTGAGTTTGTAGACATTTTGAACTACAGCACAGGCCTGGACTTAATCACTCAGTATGACAGTGAGGGTACATAGCGGTCCACTAGAGATTCACATTACTATAGGTATTTAATGGGAGAGCTGCAACTATTAGATGTTTACATCTTCTCTCTGTCCATTTATAACCGGTAGTAAAGAAAACCATGTCCTGTATTTGATTGTGCTCCACCCATTGTTCTTAAAGGAAGAACTAAACTTAAAAAGTTTTATTTCAATGTGAAAACATTTTTTTTACCCAGAACATCTATACATTGTAAGATACTTCTCTAGTATGTTGCATTTGCATACATGTAAAAACAAAATTTCTGTTACTAAGTAGGCTTCCATGTTGTTGCCAGTACAACTCACAGCCCATGTAGTCTTCAAAAGACCCTTGTGAGCATGTGCACTTATTGGCCATGCACCCTGACCCCACTGTCCACTATCTCTATCACACCAATATGGAAGTCCCTGATAAGATTTTGAAAGCTGATCTGTGGTCTTCACCCTGGGTACTTATCGATAGGTTTTTTTTGGGGGTATATTGTGTCCAGGTAAAAGGTATAATATGGTTTATTGTATTTTCTTCAAATCTATAAGACATAACTAACATATGGTTAACTGGTTATACATTTAAACTTAACAACTGTCCATATCACACCATTAATCAGTAATAATAAAATAATTTTTCCAGTCATTTTTTCATTTAACTGATATTCTGCAGTATATTTTGTTCACATATTCTGGTTAATGACAAGGGGTATATTATTAAATCTTTACTGACAATGTAAAATACAATGGCATCAATATTTTACTTATCATCCTTATTTTGTACAGCAAATCATAAATTATACCCATATTGTGGCAGTATATAGCTACTGCCTATATCTCTTGTTTATTTTTTTTGAATCCTGGATTCTACAATGGCATTTGAGAGTGTACTTAAACGTACGGGATTGGTCATAACCGATACCAATGGTTAAGAATACACTCAGTTGGTCTACATAACTGCTATAATTACCAGTTTAACTGTAGCCATTTTTTAAAGGCTGCACAGGGCTAATGAGACTTGTAGCATTATAAACTTCAAAGTTACTAGACGGGCAATTTCAGAAGATAAAGCTTCTCAACAACTACTGCTTTTTTGTTTAACTCATCTTTTATGATATTGTGGTAACAAATAATATTTTGATACAGAATGGATAAAAGCATAGAGTCTGGCTGAGTCTTTAAATCCATAAAGAATTTATCTTTTTAGATCCCAGGGGAGGGACAAGGGATATAATTACTTAGTAGTGAAAGAGAGGATGGGATACTTAGGATAGGGAACGAACATATACCAAAGGTATTTATTTATGTATAGATCATTTATAAGGCTCCATGAAGAATACACATTAAAATCATTTCAAAGTCGATAGTTCAGCTCATTGATAAGAAATAGTATACACTGTACTACAGCAAAGGGTGAGGGGGATCACATAAACCAGTGCAAAGTGTATCTGTTGTATTCAATTAGATTATTATTAGACTGAACTTGAAGTTTAGTTCTTGAAGACGTTTCGCTAGTCATGTACCGGCTTTCTCAATTCAGATGACTTGTAAAATAATCTTTGGCAATTATGTACCCTGGAAAATCCCAATTAGCATATCACAGCCAGTGTTAGGGGGGGGTTTGGATAGTGCGGCTAAGAGTTTATAGGGCGCCCAGAGTAAGGTGTCAAAACAGCATTGTATCATGGCAGACAGTTGGTGTCGAACCCCCCCCCACCTCTTTTAGGCTTGGTTTCTTTTATTTCACATAAATGCTCCTTAACAACCCTCTCGTGAACCAGTCCCGTTCCTTTGCCAATATTTAACATACACCTTCAAAGTATGTCCTTTATCCTTAAGATGCAGGTACACCGGCTGAGTCCTGACCCGAGGAATTGGCTCTTCTGTGCTGGCGCATACGTTGATGCAGTGCTGTTTGGTCTCCCCCACAACATCAGAGCATTCTTCACTGCACTGCACTGCGTATATGATGTCGCTTTTCTTTTGTTTCGGTATTGGGTCTTTTGGATGTACCAATTGCTGCCTCATGTTTGTTTGTTGTTTAACAGCCAGGGATACGGTGTTTTTTTTTAAATTCTTCTTCATTTCTCGGAGACCCCTGCTACATATGGGATGACCATGTTCTTTCTCCTGTCTTGCTTGTCTCCTAAAAAGAGAAAAAAGCAGACAAGAGAAAGAACATGGTCATCCCATATGTAGCGGGGGTCTCCGAGAAATTAAGAGGTGTTAAGGAGGCCATTTATGTGAAAATAAAGAAACCAAGCCTAAATAGAGGTGGGGGGGTTCGACACAACTGTCTGCCATGTACAATGCTGTTTTGACACCTTACTCTGGGCATTCCTATAACACCTCTTAGCCACTATCCAATCACGCCCTTACACCTGGCTTGAATATCTGCTAATTGGGATTTTCCAGGGTACAATTGCCAAAGATTCTTGTACAAGTCATTCTGAATTGAGAAAGCCAGTCGGATGACTAGCGAAACGTCTTCAAGAACTAAACTTCAAGTCCAGTTGATCTAATTGAATACAACAGATATACCATGACCTGGATGAATAAACCTTCACACATGCAAAGTGTGTTATATAACTGAGGATCTAGGAACATGTAACCAATATGACTTTCCGATAAGACACAATTGAATTCAGCCTCCAAACCACCTGGACCAATTTTTTTGGAATTTAACGGAGCACCTTCTGCTCACATATACGGTCCTTAAGTAGGAAAGGTCCTTTTCTAAAAGGCCCTTCCACTATCTCAGCTGCCATCCATTTTAACACTGTGGTCTTTCATGCGTAAAATAATGATTCTCTTAAGAAAGCCAAAACAGCTGCATATTAGTGTAATATAAAAGACTTTCACAGAGATTCAATAAAAGTTCTTATCGTTTAAAATGGTGCTAATTTTGCCCCAACCAATCAGAACTTATTTAACATTTAAAAGCTAACATCTGATTGGTTGGGGCAAAATTAGCACCATTTTAAACGATAAGAACTTTTATTGAATAACCCTGTTTGTGTGTGTGGTACATTCTAGTGGTTCACAAGTTTTTCCTTTTCATTTATGGTATTTAGATTTAATCTCCAAATGAATTTGTGAATTGCTTACAGAAAAGGTAGAGAATGATTCTAGGAAGACGGAGGAACAGCTGCTCAGAACCTTTCTAATTTTATTCTTTCATTTGATTTCATCTTGTTGATAGAAAACCAGATGCCAAGTAATGAGGATTGTGGGTAAGGGTCTGACCATTTTCAGCATGTTTGATTATCCAACACAATCTGATTATCCATGATATCACTATCATACATTTATTTGTGTGTATGACCACCCGACCATAATTCCTACATCTAAATGTAGGGTTAAAAGGAACCCTAGCAATACATTCTACCAACTGTGCATAAAAAATAAATTTCCCCGTGTACCTGATTCCATATGTACCTGGGCTTTTTATTTATTCCTCGTTAAGCCATCTGGTCTACAGTCCACTGGCTAAAACTGGCCAAACACTGTTTATACATTATAGCAGATTCAATGTTTGAACCAATGAACCCAGAAATAGCTTTAATGTCTAAAGACTCAGTTGAACTTACCTGCAATGTTCAGTGATTTCATTGGCTGGATAACACTTTAATGATCAATGCTACTCGCAGTAAAATTAATTGTATCGCCCAGGCAGTTGTCTTGACCGTCATGGGAACATCGGAAGGTAAATGCTAGTGTAGGAACACTTAACATTGTCTCTCCCTTCTTAACCCTTTCTGTGCCAGCAGAAATTCCCACTTTTATCAATTTCTGTATCAAGAGATTTTTCATGATTTTACACTTATTTGGTTTAAATTTTTTGGTTTAACTGGATTTTTGGTGAAAATGTGAAAAAATAAATAAATAAGTAATATATCTCATCACCAGTGCACTCTGCTAAGACATATTGCGATTTGGCTAAAGATCGAGCAAAGCGTCTGGGGCAGGTGGCACCACTACTGGCCCCACTGTTTTGTGTTCAAAAATCCTTACCTTACATCTCTGCTCGAAATGGTTCTCCTGCAGTGTCTGTGCGAAGTTAGAAAAACTGAAGAGTAGTAGGTGTCTGTGAGTCATCCGGTCCCTGTTTCCAGTCCCTCTCTGTCCTCTGAGAGGTTTCTGGCACACGCAGGGGGGCCTCCCTCCCTCTGGATACCTTCTTGCTCTTTCACCCCCTACTATCAAAAGATTGTTTCTGTAGTGTAGGGTACCCTAGCCACCCCCAACTGCTATGTTAGTTAAAAAAGCTGCTGAAATATACTTACATCACTTTCTTCCCCTGGCGTTCTGCAATGCCAGCAGCCATGTCTTCCCCTCAGCCAATCACAGATGCAGCTGCCAGTCTGCCCCCCTGCTTGCAGTTCTGGCAAGCAGAGGGCTGAGATCAGAGTGCTGGGGAAATGAAGGCATGTAAGTAGCTTTCTGCAGCATTTTTAACTAAACTAACATAGTGGTTGGGGTGGACTAGGGTGCCCTACACTACAGCAAAAAACTCAAGGTTGCTGCTACAAACAGCCTGCTAAACCCAATAGGTTAGGACCAGTTAAATAAAGCAACCCTTGTGCTAGGCTTAAAATAACCTGGCCAACTTTATTGAACTAATTGCTTTATTTTACCCGGGTTTAGCAGGCTTTTGTAGTAGCACCTTATGGAGGTAGCCAATATGCAATTAGAATATTTGTGCACTAGAATTCTGTATTTTTGTATGTATTATATTTTGGTCTTTAGTTGCACTTTAATATGGATGTACCCAGCCAATTTTTTATCCTACATGTCCTGAATCTCTTCCATTTTTTAAACTAAACGCCCCTCAAACTCTGAAGTACCCCACACATATTATATATTTTGTACCTTCCCTGACGGCTGCAATTCGAAGAGAGACAAGGGACCAGCAGAACTCAAGTAAAATTCCAGCACCAGGGAGAAAGGTAAGTATTGCAAAATTGGGGTTTGCGGGGGTGATTAGTGTGGCATTAAAAGGGTGAAAACGCAGATAAAAATACAAGTAAATTCAACATGGCAATATTACGCTACTTTATTATACGACTTAGTACTTTATATTTTATGACTTAGTAAGTGAAAACTTTGTCAAGAGATACACAATGCATGTTTTAACTGGATTCATCATTCTATGAAACCTTAGATGGTAAACTTTCAAGTAAGCTTGCTATCCAAACAAGAAACACATACAATGGACAAAAGACTTACTTGACATACAATGAAAATATTGAAATCCTTTCAAGTAACACGCTAATTCAAAGTGGAAATTCTGTTGAACATTCTCTTCTTATTCAATTTCTAAGTGAAGAGGATGCCATAGCAACCTAGGGTCCCATCTTCTTTAATAGTAGAATAAAACAATATACAGAGGTGTAACTACAAGAGAGCAGTCCCAACTCGTACTCTTCCTTACACAGATCTAGCTCCCCTGATGCAACTGCTGTAGATAAAGCAGGGAGGGGGGCATTATAGGTTTTACTGTGGGGCCCATTGAGTTCTACTTATGCCTCTGAAAATGTGACAAAAATAAAATATAAATTAGCACTGAGCGTCCATACCCACAGCCTCTGGGCCTCTGGCAAATTAATGAACTGAATTAATGTCGCAAACAGCACTGACATAGCAAGAGCCTAAGTTACTGATTCCGAGATCCTGCTAACTGCAAATTTACCACCTGCACTTTAAAGGGACTGTCCACCCCTCTTTTGAAAAGTAATATGTGGTAGAGAAGCCCCAAAAGCTAGACATCGTTAATTCTCAACCTTTAATTCGGCTCCCACGCTGAGATATTATACTTACATCCTCCTCGCTCCACCAGCCGCTTCGGGTTCTTCTCCCAGTCTCCACTGTGGCTGCTCTGTTCTTTTTTCTGTTCCGCCCAGCAGCCGCAGGAGACTGGTCCGGGAATGGCAGTCAGTGATTGGCCGTGACGTCACAGTCAGGCCGACACTGACTGCCTTACCCGGAAGTGCTGAGCCGCAGCAGTGGAGCGAGGGGAGGATGTAAGTATAATATCTCTGTGTGGGAGCCGAATTAAAGGTTGAGAATTAACGATGTCTAGCTTTTGGGGGCTTCTCTACCACATATTCATTTTTCAAAAGAGGGGTGGACAGTCCCTTTAATACATATATTCAGGCCTATTTAATAAAAGTTTTTATCGTTAAAAATGTTGCAATTTTGCACCAACCTATCAGATGTTATTTACCATTTGAAAATAACATCTGATTGGTTGGGTCAAAATTAGAACCATTTTAACGATAAGAACTTTATTACATAGGCCTGTTAGTGTCTGTGTCCTTTATTCAGGCAGCAATGCACTACTCGTAAAACTCGTCACATGTCATAGATACAGGGGAGAGATAAAAAAGCAACATCCTTTTATGCTGTGCATACATATGTCACTTTCCGGCTTTATTAACAGATGGGCAATAGTTTTATTTATTGTACACTAGTACCCAATTTATTACAACATAGAAAAGATAATCATGTATCTAGCCCATACAATATCATATTATCTGCACACTGGCATACTTTATAAACAAAGGGGTTTTAGTATACATTACTGTGATCACATAAATGAAAAGCCTTCCAACCATGTCAGGTAACCCCATCTGGAAGGTCCTAACTTCTAACCTTTTAAATTTCTTTTACTTCATTACCATTGCAAACTTTTGCATTTCTCATAGTTGTGCACTGGATCCCTACAACAGGCTTTCTCACTTCCCCCAGCACTTTGGCTTTTAAAATGAGGGAAGAGCGCCATCCGTGCTTTATATTAAAGGCATAGGACCTCCCATAAAAGGTTGTGCTTCCACAATCCTTGTATTGTACCCAATTTATTACCACTTCTGCCCCTGGCATTGCTTGTTTCTGCTCCAAGTCTGACATGGAAGTGTGGTTAGACCAAGTTAAAAAAAAAGACCTTTTGCTTATTTGTATGATGCAGTATGATGAGTATGGTGGGTGCGCTCAAAAAGGATATCAGTGTGCCATATACAATCTCACCTATCTATGAATACATTACAAACAAACAAAGGATTTTTAGTAACACAATCAGAAGAATGAAAAGACTTTAAACTGCACCAAGGTAACTTTTGCATTAGATTAGTGTAGCAGGCAAGAGATTTAGTTATGTGAATGTCTGAGAAATGTAAAAGTCCAGTTAGAAATAATTCACCTAAGAAAAAGCAATTAAGGTAAAAGTAAGGGCCTAACTGGCATCTTGGTGGTGGCTGGAAGGATTCCCATTTTTATGATCATATAATGTCCTAAAACCCCTTTGTTTATAATTGATTGGCCATTGCACTGATACGGGGAGATTCAATAAAAGTCTTATCGGTAAAAAATTGTACTAATTTGCCCTCATCAGATATTATTTTATTTGAAAGCAAACATCTGATTGGTTGGGGCAAAATTAGCACCATTTTTAACAATAAGAACTTTTATTGAATAACCCTGAAAGTAATGATATTGTATGGGGCATCGGAATGTCCTGAAAATTGCTTCCATGACCCTTATATGTATGGAGGAATTTTAAATAAAGTTAGGTACTTGCATCATTACCTGTACTGTATGTAGTGGAAGTAATATTGACTACAGTAATTTCATTTTGTTCTCCTTTAACACAGGATGAAACAGATGGGATTTTAGCCATTATTCCGATGAATGGTTCCTCTACACACCAACATCATTGCCTTACATACAAATCTAATCTCTCCACCAAACTAAACTACGCACCTCTCTTTATCCAGCTAGACAGCTTGCAACAGTATTCACAGTATTCACCTTATCAGTATCCTTTATTTGCTCTTCCTAGTGCTCGTTCACATTAGAATTCGTGAGACACGACATGTGTTTTGTCAGTTTCTGTCCCATTTTTTGCATACATTTGTGTCTATTTTTTTACAATCGCGTTTTCATAGCGTTATATAGAAAACACATGCAAAAATGGACAGGAATGCTGTATGGCCATGTGTTTTTAAAATGCATGGCCAGAATGCAAACGGACACATTCGAACGCAATATTGGGTTGATTATTGAATTCTAGTGTCCTTGCATTTTTAAAAACAGACTCAAGGTACCGGTATGCAATTCAATGTGAATTTTTTTGATGTTGTTTATCTTAGTTGGTCACACACTGACTTATTTCTAACTTTTTAACACACAAGAATTTTGGTTTTCATTCATTCATTTTGCAGTTTATTTGTATGAAAGGCGCCAATCACAGCCGAGGCTGCCGGCAATAGAGAACTCCGCAGGAGCTAAGGCCTGTAAGTAGAGTTCTGATTCTTTTTTTTGCAATCTAACATAGAGGTTGGGGTGGGCAGGGGTGGCCTACATTATATAAAAAAAACTTTTTATGCTAGGTGAAGGTAAAGCCATGAGGTATCAGGAGGGGAGGGGGGCTACCCTCGCATCCACTGTCCTCTCGAGGAAGTAAAGAAGAGGCAGAAACCTTTCCCATGGAAGACACCTCCCACTCTTCAGTTTCCTGGACTTTGAACAGTCACTGCAGAGAACCAAAGGAGCAAGAGGTTAAGGTAAGTTCACAGTGGTACCAGAAATGGGGTTAAATTTAGTTGGGGGTGGCACTTCTCTCTAATGACACAGAATTTTGGTTTTTCATTGTTTTAGGACGTGTCAGATTTATTTGTACTTTATGTAATTGTAATTTGTTTGTCAAAAAAATACAAAGCGTAAATTTTTATCTAGGTATTTGATGGCTGTAAGCTTATATTTATATTGATTGGCTGTTCTCTTTTGTATAAAATACAGAAGTAATGGCCAAACACATTGGAAATCTTTTTAATTGAGAGAAAAAGAAAGATAAAACATGTTCTGCTATTCTTTTAATGACATATAAAGTTGCAGTGAGCTATGCATAGAATGCACAGCACAATGGATACAAAGCAGGAGATTTTTAGGCAAGGCTTTCAAGAAATGAACAGATTTGCAAGCAGTAGAGACAACCCATTTGTATGGTATAAAACTAGTCATAGCTGTAGAAGGTATATGAATTGAGACATCTATAGTGATGAGGTAGTAATTACTTTATTAAGATTAAAACGGCAAAATGCTGTTGAAAAAGGCAAATGGTCTTTAGCTACTAATCAAAAGGAAGAATAAAAGCTTTCCTTAACCAACATGAACAAATAGACTAAGTGCATAGCATAAAATATATTCTTCCGATAAAACAAGCTGATGTAGAATATAAGGTCATTGCTTTAACTAATGCTTGACAGGTTGTCTCAAATTAAACTCATGATCGTTTATTTGGTTAATTTATACTCGTAAGTTGAAAGAAAATGTAAAATGTCTGATTGGCAAATATCTGATAGCCCACACTGCTGTGATTTCTCACATCCCTACGTTGAGCTTGCAATCCATTAGCGTGTGCATTAGCACATGCATGTCAATGTGGGTAGCCATATTGCATACGCTTCAATCTATTTTTGGAGCACATGCATCACCATAACGGAATGTTTGTACGTATAGGAAGATAACACGTGTGAATCATGAGACTTTCATATCGTTGCCGTTTGGCAAGTGTGGTCACCTTAGACTGGATCGAATGTCTAAACCAATAATATTTGGACTTGTGCTTATTCAACTTAAAAAGAAACTCCTGAGGCTCCATTAAAAGCGGCTAAGCTTAGTTGGAGATGGTTCTAAATACTGCTGGTGGGTTCCTGGCTGGGGGTGATGGCTCGTGGTTACCAAATACCACAAACCCTAAAAAATCACCATCAGTTCAGCCATAAATCCTTACCTTACATCCCTCTCCAAATGGCTGCCTGCTATGCCCCTCCAAAACTGTCCACCAGGAGCCTGCAGAGTCCATATAGACTCTGCCCTGTCTTTCCTCCAGGAGAATTTTGTCAAGCGCACTAAAGCCCCTCCCCCCTCCCCTCCCACCGTTTTGGCTCTCCTCTCCCCCTATCTTAAACCCCTTTGATGATTAGGTCTCCTCCCCCAGCCCCAACCGCTAAATTATTTTTTACAGAACTCCCTGGCTGCCTCTCACAATTATGGAAGTGACTGCAGGTCCAGACGCCTGCTTGCAGTTTCATGCAAGCAGGGCCAGGACAGTAGGCCGAAGAAAGAGGGAAGTAAGTATGATCGGGGGAGTTTCTGTAAAAAATAATATAGCGGTTGGGGCGGGGGAGGGAGACCTACACTTATTAAAAGTTTTAAAAAGGGGTGGACATGCCTTTAAAAGATGGATTTCAATAGCATTTACTGTACTTTGCACATGGCTTAAACGCTATTATCAATTTACTGCTGTTGACAAATTAATTTAAATGCCCCCCATCCCCATTGCCTCTCTGTGAAGCACAGAGATCATTTTGAACATTTAACTGTAAATTGTATCATATTTCATTGACGTAATTTGCAGGAACCAATCAGATGATACCTTTTTACTGGTCTACAGTTAAGCTAGGAACACACGTACAGATCCAGTGAAAGTGACAGAAAGGATCTGCAGATCCTGTCTGCCATCTTTCAAAGATCTGCATACACACAGTCCCGAGCGTTCACCCTATGCACATCATAGGAGGAATGCTCGGGACTGCTGATATAGTGTACTTTGGGGAACTTGGGTCCTCTTATTTGTATTTGATTACATGAATGGAAAGCCTTACAAACATGGGTTAGCAAACTTTTGTATTTCTCCAACTTGTGCACTTGAATATAGCAGTCTTTCTCACCTCATAAGAAATAAAATACATAAATACATACCTCCCTCCCCCCTGCCCATTGGCTTTTTATAGTAAGGGAAGAAGCCGTCCATCCAATAAAGGGCCTTGTAGGGGGTGCTACTACCACATGGAAGCTTGACCACACTTCCTAATAAATACACACAAAAGAAGCAGTATCGTGCCACTTCATAGGCTGAATTACAATTAAATTTTGCAGAAGTTCTACAGATCTGGTCAATCATATACAAACAAAAAAATAATCAATGCACATTTCTGGGCCCCATATAATATAATATAATCTACATTATAAACAAGGGGGTTTTAGTATACATTACAGTGATCACATTAATGTTAAGCCTTCCAACCACGTCAATGTAACCCCAGTCTGAAAGGTCCTAACTTTTAACCTTTACCTTAATGACTTTTGCTTTTTTTAGTATTTCTCAAACATTTGCATTGCTCAGACTTGTGCAATGGATTAGTATAGCAGACTTTCACTTCCCTTCCACACCCTGGCTTTTTATAGTGAGGGAAGGGGCCATCCATCCAATTCTATATTTTAAAGGCACAAGAACTTCAATTAAAGGACTGGGTTGGGGTAGCTAATACCACATAAAAGACTGACCTATCTACCTAATGAATACTTAATAATAGAAATTCTGTGGAAGTGCAACTGATCCATTCAATAGAACAAACAAGACAAGAGATGATCAATGCACATTACTGGGCCCCATATATCACAATATCTATGCTAGTGCAAACAGTAAAAAAACAACAACATGTTTTTACTGTTTGCACTAGCATAGATATTATGATGTATGGGGCCCAGGAATGTGCATTGATCATCTCTTGTCTTGTTTGTTCTAATGTTTTGGTCAGATCAGTAGCACTTCCACTACATGTTATAAAGTAATTTTGCCACAGGAGTGCTCCCACAGTCCCCCTTTTGTGTATATATTGTAGCAGAGTTTCTCTGCAGGAAGATTGACCAAGCTTCCATGTGGTAGTAGCACCCCCAACACATGCCTTTAATTGGAGGTCTTATGCCTTGAATAATAAGCATTGGATGAGAGGCCTCTTCCCTCCTTGTTAAAAACCAGTAGGTGATAGCCTGTAATACTAATCCAATGCAACGTCAGGGAGACAACCTTCCCAAGAAAATGCAACCAAGCAGGGAGTGTCAGCCCAGATAAATGACCCAAGGTAAATTGTTAGGACCTTCCATACTGGGGTTACCTTGACGTGGTTGGAAGGCTTTTCACTTTTATGCATAAAATTGTAACTAAAAACCCCCATGTTTTTACTGTTTGCACTAGCATAGATATTATGATATATGGGGCCCAGGAATGTGCATTGATCATCTCTTTTCTTGTTTGTTCTAATATTTTGGTCAGATCAGTAGCACTTACACTATTTGTTATAAAGTCATTTTGCCACAGGAGTGCTCCCACAGTCCCCCTTTTGTGTACTGATCCATTCAATAACTCATACAACCAAAGAAAAGATAATCAACACACATTCCTAGGCCCTCTATAATATTATACCACACACTTGCATACATTATAAACAAGAAGGACATTGATTAGCACTTTCACATAACTTAATTGTAATTTAAATTAAATGATTGTGTGTGTGTATGTGTGTGAATGAACAGACGAGACATCTAAACATCCAAAACAGCATTTGGTGTGATTACCCTTTGCCTTCTGAATAGCATTAATTTGTCTAGGAACACTGTTTAACTCTTTAAGTACCGTAACACGTTTAAGCTTGGTACACACATTAATGATAAAGCCTGATACCGTCAGAACCGACAGTATAGCAGCTTTTTTGGCAGTTCGTGTAGCATCTTGCCCGAACGAGTGCGTGGCCACCGAATATCCCCATTAGCCTTGCGGACGTTCAGTGAATATCTAAAATTTCCCTTGACCACAATAATCTCCTTATATATAGGGGAGTTGGCCTCGGTCGTGGGAAACACACAGTTCCGAGTGTTCTCCCTATGCTGCGTATAGGGAAAACGCTTGGGACTGTGTGTTCCCTGATCTTTGAAAAATGACAGACAGGATCTTGCAGATCTTGTCTGTCATCTTTCAAAAATCTTTACTGTGTGTACCCAGATTTACTGATGTTGAGATCAGGGCTTTATGCTAACCATACCATCTACCATACCAACAAAAACTACCAAGAGTCCTTGTTCTTTAATAAACTGAAGACAGTTCTTAATAGTGCAAAATAAATTTAGGCCATTCAAATGCTTTCCTTATGGTATTGCATGATGGATGTATTCCTCAGCATTGAGGATTCCACTAATTCTGACAAAATCCCCAACTTGATTTGCAGAAATGCAGTCCAGAACCTCCATCTTGTTTCACTGTTGCCTTTAGACATTTATTATTGTACCTTGTATCCAGGGGTGTCTCTAGGGTTTTTGTCACCTGGCAAAACAAAGTGGGTGTGGCTTGTATGTGAGCGTGGCTTTTTGGGTGGGGGCGCGGCTAGCCATTTTGTCATTTTAAACTTGGCACCATTTATTTGTACAGTTTCTTTAAATAGACATTTATTCACACCATAATTCCTGAAGGATAAAGAATTTTGACCAAAAGAACCTGCCACCAGGTCAAGGTCTACTCTTTAAAGGGCAAGTCCAGTCCTAAAATGAAAACTTACATACAGGTAAATCACCCCCCAAAACCCTAAACGGTAATAGTTTGAAATGTGAAATATATAAGTCTAACCTGAAACCCTGCACAATGTCCAGTTTCCCCTGTTTCTGCTTCCTGGTTCTTCCAGTTAGCAACTGTCAGTTAAGGATTTGACAGTTGACATCACAGCCAATGACTGAATGTTAATCCCCTAGCTGCCTCTTCTGAGCATGCCCAGGCTCAGTACCTGCTCAGTACAGGTTTCTAAATTGCTCAGTTTCCATGAGGCATCCAGAAGCATAGCAGGCATACAGTAATGAATTCATAGGACAAACTATGATATATCAACATATTTTAAAGAGGCCATTCTTTCTAAAAGATGTTCTTATGAGGGTGGAGTTGTCCTTTAAAAAGGGCCATAACTTACCTAACTAGTCTAACATAGCCTATCCTAACAAACTATCTAAAGTTAACCAAACTGTATGAAATGCCTTTTAACAATATCTAACACATTTAGTAAAGAAAATGTGAAAAAATAACATCTGCAGCAAAGTATATGTTTGGTTGAGCAATCTACCATTCATACAGTGAGAACAGACAATAAAGGACCCATACAGTGAGGACAGACAGTAAAGGTCCCATACAGTGAGAACAGACAGTAAAGATCCCATACAGTATGAACAAACAGTAAAGGTCACATACAGTGAGAACAAACAACAAAAATGCCCATAGAGTGAGAACAGACAGTAAAGGTCCCATACAGTAAGAACAGACTGTAAAGGTCCCATTCAGTGAGAACAGACAGTAAAGATCCCATACAGTATGAACAAACAGTAAAGGTCACATACAGTGAGAACAAACAACAAAAATGCCCATAGAGTGAGAACAGACAGTAAAGGTCCCATACAGTGAAAACAGACAGTAAAGGTCCCATACAGTAAGAACAGACTGTAAAGGTCCCATACAGTGAGAACAGACAGTAAAGGTCACATACAGTGAGAGCAGACAGGAAAGGTCCCATAGTGTGAGAACAGACAGTAAAGGTCCCATACAGAGATAACAGAAACTGTTGGCACACAGATACTGGTAAAATCAATAGTACAAACTCTGATAAACTGTTGGCACACAGATACTGGTAAAATCATTGGCAAAAACTCTGATAAAGTGTTGGCACACAGATACTGGTAAAATCATTTGTAAAAACTCTGATAAAGTATTGGCACACAGATACTGGTAAAATCATTGGCACTAACTCTGATAAAGAATTGGCACACAGATACTGGTATATCCTTGGCACAAACTCTGATAAAGTGTTGGCACACAGATACTGGTAAAATCATTGGCACAAATTCTGAAAAAGTATTGGCACACAGATACTGGTAAAATCATTTGCACAAACTCTGATAAAATGTTGGCACACAGATACTGGTAAAATCATTGGCACAAACAGTTTGTGCCAATGATTTTACCAGTATCTGTGTGACAACCCTTTATCAGAGTTTGTGAAAAACAATGTGATGATGTCACGTGACCTACTTCTGCATATGGGCAATACGCATGGCGCTTCCTCCCTCTTCATTCGGCGCGGCTGCACTGGTCAGCTTAAAAAATAATTTTCTTCCCCCCCACAAGTTTTGCCACTTCCCTGGGGCACAGAGAAGGTGACGCTCTGCGACATGTTCTCGTGTCGCCTCATTAGCGAGACGGCCCTGCTTGTATCACTTTCCTTCAGCAAACAACTAGAGATATTCAAATACGTTTTAGTTTATAAAATTATAAGTAGGTCACAGCATGGCCAAACCAATTACCTTCTATGAATATTACCTAGATCTTGGGGCATTAGTGGATGTGATTTATTTGGATTTTGCAAAAGCCTTTGACACGGTACCTCATAGAAGGTTAACTAGAGATTCGATAAGATGTTCTTAATCTTGGATTGATGACTGGTCAGAGGAAAGATTACAAAGAATTGTTATTAAGGGAACAATTTCTGTGTTGTTAGTGGTGTTCCTCAGGGGTCTGTCCTGGGTCTAGTAATCTTTAACCTATTTACAAATTACCTAGTGTTGGGCATTACAAGTACAATCTCTGTGTTTGCTTATGATATTAAATGTTGCAGGATTATAGACTCAGTCCAAGATGTCTCCACCTTACAATCCTATTTAAAAGGGCATGTCCACCCCTTTCCCCAGCTTTTAGGATATTGTAGGTCTCCCTCCCCAGCCCCAAACACCATATTAGTATGTCAAGAAACTCCCCCGATCCTTACTTACCTTCCCTCTTTCCTCCGCCGCACTGCGCACCCTTCTGCTTGCATGGAACTGCCGGACCGGCCGCCGCGTCTGTGATTGGCTGAGAGGCAGCCAATCACAGATGCGGCTGCTGGCAGTTCAGAACGCCAGAGGAGAGAGGGAAGGTTAGTAAAGATCGGGGGAGTTTCTTGACATAATAATATGGCGTTTGGGGCTGGGGGAAGGAGACCTACAGTACCCCAAAGGGGAATTACACTAGGGGGTGGGAGAACCAAAACGGTGGAGAGGAGGGAGGGGGTACCCGCCCCCCTCCCTCCCTCTCCCACCCGTTTTGGTCTCCCTCCCCCTAGTGTAATTCCCCTTTGGGGTACTGTAGGTCTCCTTCCCCCGCCCCAAACGCCATATTATTATGTCAAGAAACTCCCCCGATCTTTACTAACCTTCCCTCAAGTCGAACTTTGGTGGTTGTCGGTCCTTAACCTAGGTATTATGAGGGAAGAAGGGAGGTTTTAGGGGGTTACGTAAGAGTACTGTTGTTGTTTAATGTCAATGTCAGCAGCCCCAACAATCGCATACTAAAGTTATGGTAACCCTTTGTAAATGGGAAATTAGTCATAGTGGATCTTGGGAAATGCAGCTGTGTGAGTTATAGAATTGGATGATAGTACAAATCAAGTAGATCTCAAATATGCAAATGTAGGATGCTATATAGAAAGGGATTTTTCTTATAGGTAAACAAACGGTGGTAAAATAAGGTAAAATAAAAGCATTACTTTAAAAAAAAATCACCATCTCATCCATCACATCTCTAACTGCAGTCTGTGAGAAGTTACTTTGCTGAAAAAACACTTCATGCTTCCAATAGTTTCAGTGACATCTTCTTCCCCTCCCTGTACCCAATGTTTGTGCGTACTCACTGAAGACATAAATATGGGAAAGTCCCCACTGAGATAACTGATTGGTGATGTCACTACTTCCTGCCCCCAGACTTCTGCATCATTTACAAACTGAAAAAAGCCAGTAAAATTTCTGCTTCTACATAAAGATGATATAGGTAATGAATGGCAAATACAAATTTAGCAGACTTAAAAACAGATATTAAAACGATTGACAGTTGAGGAGGTATGACTATCATGAGATTTACCTGTTCCCATGTATAAAGCCGGCAACAAAAAATGAATTATCTAGCACAGATCATTTATATTTATAGCACAGCATCAGGGTCTGTCACTGGAAAGTAGATTTAAGAGAAGGAGAAAATAGAAGCTAAAGAACAGGACTGATTCACTGAAAGTGTAGATGGACTATTGAAAATGATCCACTCAATAGACCTTTTGATAGGCATACATGTCCCTATTTATAAAGAGATCTATATTTATATAGTATCTATGACTCAAAGTTACTAAATAAAGCCTTGTAACAAAATCTTCTATATAATGGTGACAATTAATTAAATAAAAAAGAAAAGCAAGCTCTCAAAACAAAGAGGACCTGGATGGAACATAGAAGTGCAAAAAAAATGCCAAGAAACAAAGAGTTATTTTTAACTCCATTCAACCAACCCACTAGGTGATATACTATACATGCCACTGAAAACCAGTATTATGGAACAAACAATATCCACTGAACTGTCTGGATTAAATTGTTGCTGAGATGTTATTACTGACACAATTCTTTATTGGAGAACAATTCAACGCTAAAGGTGGCCAAACTCACCGAAATCCTTCCGCTTTCAGATAGCCATTTTTTGGAAAAATTTCAACTGAAGTCAATGGGAGTTTTAAAAATTGGAAAATTTTGCATAAAATTAAAGTATAAATAGCAATGGTAACTTACTGTAAATGGCTCAGGGACCTGGGAAATTGTCTAGAGAACACATATCAATAGCCAAAATCTTTATAAAACATTGTCTAGTACCAGAAACTGGCATTCCACCTAGTATTTTCGAGATTTGTAGCATTTTTGAAAATTGTCGATTTGAAAATTCTAACTTTTAAGAAATTTCTAAATTTTTAGATTTTAAAATTCGAAAATTCTTGAACATTTGATAATTACCGAAAACAGTTCCACAATAAGTCAGAAATTCGCAAAGTCCGACGGATCCATGAAATATGTTTCAGAACTGGGTTTGTGTCCATCTCTATTCAGCAACAAGGTTTTCCGTCTTAAACGTCCCAAAATGTATTATTTTAAGTCAACTTACCATATTATTTGTTAAAAAATGTAACATTAATAAGCAATTCTTTTAATCTAATTGAAAATTTTAGGTATTTGTTGTCAAATGTAAATTGATGGAGTGACCTTTAACAAGTCATTTACAAATCACAGCTAATATACTCCTACCCTATGGTTTAATCCCAAAGTGCAGAGCTTTATAATGATTACACACATGGTATGTGTGACCTTTCCTATTCTGCATATTTACCATTCCTCTTCCTATGCACATGTTCCATTACATACAAGGAATCTCTTTTTTCAGACACCTTAATTCTTATACAAACATTATACTTTGGAAACTAAAACACAATGCAATGGTCTAAAAATATACTTATCGAATATATTTTGTATAAAATATTCTAGAGTATGACTTGCAGATCTAAAGGCTCAAAAAGACTCAAAAGACGTGAGTCAGAATGTACCAAGTTATAGTGAGGGTTTACTTAAGACAGTTGTTGCCAGTGTGCATAGTGCATATGATGTAATATGATGGGAACTGTTTGAGTTTTGTAGACATTTTGAACTACAGCACAGGGCCTGGACTTAATCACTCAGTATGACAGTGAGGGTACATAGCGGTCCACTAGAGATTCACATTACTATAGGTAGTTAATGGGAGAGCTGCAAACTATTAGATGTTTACATCTTTCTCCTGTCCATTTATTAACCGGTAGTAAAGAAAACCATGTCCTGTATTTGATTGTGCTCCACCCATTGTTTCTTAAAGGAGAACTAAACTTAAAAAGTTTTATTTCTAATGTGAAAACATTTTTTTACCCAGAACATCTATACATTGTAAGATACTTCTCTAGTATGTTGCATTTGCATACATGTAAAAACAAAATTCTGTTACTAAGTAGGCTTCCATGTTGTTGCCAGTACAACTCACAGCCCATGTAGTCTTCAAAGAACCTTGTGAGCATGTGCACTTATTGGCCATGCACCCTGACCCCACTGTCCACTATCTCTATGCACACCAATATGGAAGTCCCTGATAAGATTTTGAAAGCTGATCTAGTAGGTCTTCACCCTGGGTACTTTATCGATAGGGTTTTTTTTGGGGGTATAATTGTGTCCAGGTTAAAGGTATAATATGGTTATATTGTATTTTCTTCAAATCTATAAGACATAAACTAACATATGGTTAACTGGTTATACATTTAAAACTTAACAACTGTCCATATCACACCATTAATCAGTAATAATAAAAATAATTTTTCCAGTCATTTTTTCATTTAACTGATATTCTGCAGTATATATTTGTTCACATATTTCTGGTTAATGACAAGGGGTATATTTATTAAATCCTTTACTGACAATGTAAAATACAATGGCATCAATATTTTACTTATCATCCTTATTTTGTACAGCAATCATAAATTATACCCATATTGTGCAGTATATAGCTACTGCGCTATATCTCTTGATTTATTTTTTTGAATCCTGGATTCTTACAATGGCATTTGAGAGTGTACTTAAACGTACGGGATTGGTCATAACCTATACCACATGGTTAAGAAATACACTCAGTGGTCTACATAACTGCTATAATTACCAGTTTAACTGTAGCCATTTTTTAAAGGCTTGCACAGGGCTAATGAGACTTGTAGCATTATCTAAACTTCAAAGTTACTGAGCGGGCAATTTCAGAAGATAAAAGCTTCTCAACAACTACTGCTTTTTTGTTTAACTCATCTTTTATGATATTGTGGTACAAATAAATAATTTGATACAGAATGGATAAAAGCATAGAGTCTGCTGAGTCTTTAATCCATAAAGAATTTTATCTTTTTAGATCCCAGGGGAGGGACAAGGGATATAATTACTTAGGTAGTGAAAGAGAGGATGGGATACTATAGGATAGGGAAGAACATATACCAAAGGTATGTATTTATGTATAGATCATTTATAAGGCTCCATGAAGAAAATAACACATTGAATAATCATTTCAAAGTCGATAGTTACAGCTCATTGATAAGAAATTAGTATACACTGTACTACAGCAAAGGGTGAGGGGGATCACATAAACCAGTGCAAAGTGTATCTGTTGTATTCAATTAGATTATTATTAGACTGAACTTGAAGTTTAGTTCTTGAAGACGTTTCGCTAGTCATGTGACCGGCTTTCTCAATTCAGAATGACTTGTAAAATAATCTTTGGCAATTATGTACCCTGGAAAATCCCAATTAGCATATCACAGCCAAGTGTTAGGGGGGGGTTTGGATAGTGGCTAAGAGGTGTTATAGGGACGCCCAGAGTAAGGTGTCAAAACAGCATTGTACATGGCAGACAGTTGGTGTCGAACCCCCCCCACCTCTATTTAGGCTTGGTTTCTTTATTTTCACATAAATGGCCTCCTTAACACCTCTCTTGAACCAGTCCCGTTCCTTTGCCAATATGTTAACATTACAATCTTCAAAGGTATGTCCTTTATCCTTAAGATGCAGGTACACGGCTGAGTCCTGACCCGAGGAATTGGCTCTTCTGTGCTGGGCCATACGTTGATGCAGTAGCTGTTTGGTCTCCCCCACATACAAATCAGAGCATTCTTCACTGCACTGCACTGCACATCCTACCTATCTGGTAACCAGCACAGTATATGGTATCTATATATGATAAATCTACCCTTACATCCTACCTATCTGGTAACCAGCACAGTATTTGATTTTTTATTTGCACTGCATACGTCTCACTCCTGCACTTATACTCATTCCTTTGTATCTGTGTGTTACCCACCTTTAGATTGTAAACTCTATGGGTAAGGGACCTCCTTACCTCTTGTGGCAAAGCTCTAGCACTTTGTTTTGTTACTGTGCAGCACTGCGCCCCCAAGTGGAGCTTTATAAACTATACATACATACAATATTAATAATAATCTGTTTTATTGCTTCTTTAAAGATGCAGTTTATGGCTTTGGATTCCAGAACAAAAATATCAAATTCCTCTGAATTGCTTTAGCCAACTAAAAAAGCCCCATAAAGATCAATACTGTATGAGACCTTCCTATAGCCTGTTATATGTGTAGGTTCCCTGCTTATTCAGTGGAGTGAACAGTAAGTCAGGTTGATCAGAGCTCTGTATATTGTTTAATATCTTATAGGGGTCCTGGTGATGCTAAAAAAACTAATGCTAAATCTTCTTCTAATAAAATCTACAGTCATATATAAAGTTCAGGGTAATATTAAAGGGCATACCCACCCTTAAAAAAATGGCCACTTGTCATTTATTTTCCCCTAGCTAAAACTGCCTTATTACATGGATTTCTACCCAGATATGTAATGATAAGTATTTACCACATTCTCTTCCTTTATGGCAGAGGCTGTCGCTTTCTCATTGAGATTTTAGGAACTTGTAGGTAACAAGGGAATGAGCAGTCTGGGCTAGGCCACACTGCTGCGATTTTTCTGCGTTTGCGTTTTTTTCACATCATTGAAAACGTGGCAATGCACCGAAAACGCCCGTTTTCGGGTGCGTTGCCATTTGCGTTCCGCATTTTTAATCGCATTCGCTTTCCTATACCTAATGAAGAAACCGCATGCGCAAACGCAACAAAATCGCATGCAATTCCATGTGCGATTGCGTTTGCGCTGCAGTGTGGCCGTGCCCTACGACATTGGTCAGCAGTCACTGCCTTGATTAATTGCATGGAGGAAGAAGCTGGCTTCCTCTTCTAGAATGGAGCCTTAAATATCTGGTCAGTAATACAACTAATAATGTGCTTAATATATTGGTTGGAACTGGGGACAGGTAACTGACAAATGACCGAATACCAACCACAAGGCAGCACTTATATGGAATGTTCTGTGCTATGGCTGGTTATAAAATAATATTTTCTCTTGGCAGGGTCACCTTTTACCTTGAGCACCCCCAGTGCGCCAGGGCCACTAGTATTCACTGCTCTGACCCCCGATTCCTTGCAGTTAAGTTGGGTGAGACCCAGGAAACCCAACGGCACAATCCTAGGGTACATGGTAACCTGCGAAATGTTGCATGGAGGGGGTAAGTGTGATACAGCATTGGTAATCTACAGCGCGTGCAATCTGTCTGTTATTCATATACCACTTTGTCTGGCAGGGGGCATTTCCCAGATCTGCCCGCTGCTTCGCCAGTGTTGGTGAGGCTTAAGTGAATCAAGTGGGGCCAGGGGCAAGACTTGTAGAGTTTAGAATGTCAATCAAACACCAATATTAACTATAAACACATAGATATGTTCTTTAGGCTCATGACCGATCTGTATTATCTGTGTTTCAGGGGAACCACGAAATATCTATGTGGAAGGTGATAACCCAGAAACCACATTGACTGTTCCATTCCTAAGTGAAAATTTACCCTATAAGTTTAAAGTACAGGCAAAAACCACACAGGGATTTGGTCCAGAGAGAGAGGGGATCATTACAATTGAATCTCAGGATGGAGGTAAGAACAAGACGTGTACATTCTTACATGTTCTACAAAGGAGGCGCTTGATATAAACGTTATTGATAAGGAAAAGCTTGTTTTCTAGAAATCACGTCACTTTCCGTCCATCATCGGTCGACTTGCTTTACGGCAGATTCCAGTTACCTGTAAATAAACCTCAGAGCGGTTTTCTTTATAGTGCTAGAAACGGTGCCTGTACATTGCTTGTCCAGTGGAAGCCAACACTCTGTCTATATATATAATGGTGCCTTGTCTCTAATCCAATCAAATTCACTTTCCTTTACAGGAAGTAACTCTGTTCAGGTTCTCCATCTCTCTCCTCTTACTTCTTTCTGTATTTCCTGTAGGGAACTTTTCTCAGTTTGGTACCCAGCAGATCACCAGGAGGGAGGTGTACAACCTCCCAGAATATACACAGAGCAGCATCACGCACTCGACCTTGCCTGAACCTTTCTTTACAGGTAAGAGCCCAGGTACAAATATCATGTACATATACCATGGCAGGCAGGTGGCAATGATAATGGGGATATTGGAGGGTCTGTGGAAGGTCAGAACAGCCTTATTCCCCCTGTAAGTGTATTAATTTGAGTAATTCCATTGAGGCATGAGAGGAAATCCTGAAAGGTGCAGTTCTGCTCTGTGTTATGACATTTATCCCTTTTACTTTCCACAGATGGAATGACTGTCACTACCCGGCGTATTGATGGATCTGAAACACTCACACAACAGGTCACCAAAGAGTTTGTCACACGGACAATGGTGTCTGGTGGTTCTGTCAGTAGGCAAGTGGACCGCCAGTTCTATGAGGCATGAAAGGGGAATGACCCTGGACATTGGACAATCTTACATCTGTATTCCAAAGCCCCTTTGACTCTTACTACTGCAGGAGCTGGTACTGTGCTTCCATACCTGTGTCTGGGATATCTGCTTATCTTCAATACAGGGGACGGGCCTTAAAATCTCTTTAAACCAGAGATGTCTGACCTGCAACCTTCCATATTGTTGGGGGGGTTTGCTTGTTTTCTTTTTTTAACTACAGCTCCCAGAATCCTCATGCCTCCTAGAGGGAGGCCCTAGAATTACAGCTTCTATCATCCTTCCCTAGCAAACCCTGGAGAATGATGGGAGTTCTATTACAAATAGATAACCTACTGTAGCTGTAATAACAGCATTGCATCCAAATGTTTTTTTTTTGCCTCCCTAATTACCAAGGTAATATTTTTTAGGGAAGGTAGACAGCACATTCTTTATGCTTTATGCCAAATCATATTTAAAACTACTACTTTTTGTACTGCTATTGTATATAATAACTTACCATTTTGTATACTAGAGTTTGGTGAAATGGGAAAATAAAATGTGTTTTAAAGGAAAGTGCATATTCAAAACACAAACCTATCAGTCTCTTAAATGTATCTCCGGTACAGTGCTTTGGTTGTCTGCAATTTCATTTCACCGGCTGCCATCTTTGTCTATTCAATTTAGATGCTATTTCAAGGTTTTGCCACTAGATGGAACACTTGCTCCATCAAACAGATTTACCTAAAAAAAAGTTGCTTTTGTGCCTGATTTATGTTCACCCACCTGAATGAAGTTCACCAGGGAGAGGAAGTATAGAGAACCAAAGCTCTGTACAGTGGCAAGTTTGGCTTTGTTAGTTTATGGAGGGGGATTTTTTGGTCAGAAGAAGAGGGGACCATATTCTAATTAGGATAGATTTAACCATATACAGTATATACTGCTGTGGTGTAAAATGTGTCCCAGAATTGGGCTGCCATCATTTTATAACTTCAGTGCTGGCAGTGACAAATTTAAAACAAGGTATGCTCTGCGCTTCCATTATAATACACTAAAGTGAGCAGCAATTCCTTCCATTGCCTTAATCCAGATGTGCTTATGGTCGTGAGAAGTCTGACTATCTATAACCTACCCCAAATTCCAAATTCCACATCTGTTGTTCAGTCCTATTAAATCAATGCACAAACCAGTCCTGGGAAATGAACATTACCCACAATCTTCTTGACTGAAGGTGGCCATATACCTTGCCTATATATGACAAATTCCATCAAATCCAACAGGGTTGGCCTAATATTGGCAAGGTTTATGGGCTGAAAATGTCCATCCTTGATGCTGACAAACTATGGTCATTTGTGGTAGAGTAGGCCCGCTGACATTGAAATACATGCCATAGGATTAAAGTGTAAATAGAAAATAAATTACAAACTGCAAATAGATTTCTACAATGTGCTAAAAGCTTATTTTATGTATTATATTTCTGGCTTCGGTTATCTAAAAAGAGCTATAAAGACAGTTCACTGTATATCAGGGGAAGATGGCCGTTTGTACTAGGGGCCATTATTCTGTACCTTAACACACCAATTCAAACTTGGCCCCTCCTAACACAAGGCTCATGTACAGTAGATTCTGAAACCAGATACTTTCTGTAATTACTAGATATCTACATATTTTTGTTTCTTTAAGATAATAAAGTAACTTACTTACATCCCATTCAGAGACCGAAATAAAGAACTGTACACGGATGAAATACAGGGTTTATTTGTACATTTCCAATGGTTGGGGAGATTGCGTTCCATCTTCTCATTGAACTGTGATCACTCCAGCGCCAGCAGAAGCTTTAGTGAGGTAGAATGTAGGGGATCCCCTGTATCTCGACTGCAAATGGATAAAATTACTACAATGCTAAGCAAGGGACAGAGACATAAATCCCCTTATTCAGATATGTATATCTATGTATTGGGCACTTTCTGTTTTGTTCATAGAATGTAACCCGGGAAAAGAAAAACTGGTTTAACCATTTTCATGTTAACGTAATAAAGTGCATTTTGTTATAACTGTCCCGGATCTTTGTTTTCTATTATCTTCTCTGGTTAATGTAATATGACATTTAACATATTGCAAAAGAAAACAGTCGATTATTTATAAAAGAAGAGATATTGTAAAATAACATTATCACTCCTTTATCAAACGATGCCCTGAAGAGCTTACAATCTGAGTGGGGGGGGACAACATACAGATACAAGTGGGGGATGGGCACAAACTGTTTGAGATGACTAACAATCATTTGTTGTGCTGATGCTCAGAAAGGTAGGATAACAGTCTAGATTTGAAAGTATTAATGGACGTCACCAGGCGAAGCGTGAGAGGGAGATAGTTCCAAAGGTAGGGAGCAGCAAGAGAGAATGGTTTAAGCGGGAGGCAGCAGTGTTAGTTGGGGGTCTGTGTATAAAAGGTGCTGAACACTAGGGAAGCCTGGCAGAAGCAGTTTTCTTTGTGTTGCTGCTCTTCATAGAAATCATAACGGGAGGTAAGAAGTACCAATCCTACCTCCCTGTCCAAGGTAATTTAAACCAATTTTTAAAAAACTTTATACGCACTTTATACTTTATTTTCCTTTTAATAAATCTCACTCAAAGATTACAGTAATAGACTTCTATTATAATAAACAACCCATGGGTATGGCACGTATTGGAACAAACAACCAGCTGTCAAAGTGAAAACTAATTTTTAAAAAAATGCTACTAATGAGGAAGATAAGGCAGCAATCCAGCACACTGGTATTAACCTTGGTATCTATCTGCTGTTTCCGAATTGAGCATCCATTAACGCCCTTTCTCCCCCAGTAGCTTGCACATGTACAATCCAGCCGTTCCTACTTCCAGCCCAATGCCGGAGGAGGGGGTGGCACTTACATATGGAGATGTGTGATGTAATCTCTGCATCTCCTTAGGGAAACCATACTCTGTCGGGATGACGGAAATGATAAAAAAATGTTTTTACCTGAATGTGTTGCTTGGCCCTCTCAGCTGCAGAAGTCTCCAGCAAAGTCACGGTGCAACCACCAAAGCCTCCACCTGTCATCCGGCTTCCATAAACACCAGGAACTTCTATCGCTATTGCCACCAACTCATCAAGCTCTGGGCAACTGACTTCATAATCATCCCTAGTGTAAGATAAACGGTGATTAAAAGGCATGTCCATCCCTCAAATAAAATTTGTACTTTAGCACACACCCCCCTTAATAATTTCAACCCTTTTACCTTTAGCCCAAGGTTACTACTCCACAAGATATACAAGCTTGCACATGCAAGAGGTAGCTCAGGGAACCGCAGTCATTAGATGGAATCTCCATGACAGACTGTTGGACCCAGAATGCCAAGGTCGCAGGAATAGGAGCAGCAACATTGGATAAGTGGTTAAGTGATTGGAAATTATTGCTGTTTGGGGGATCTGCTTAAGTACAAATTGAGTTGACACATTAACTATGAATTAACAAGTAAAACCCAGCAGCCACACGGGGTAATATCAGGCAACTTAATGTACCTCAGAGAGTTGTGACTCTTCACCATTAGTCTCCCAAACTCTTTATAATCTCCCCTCTGCAAGGCCTCAGCTGCATATGTTGTTCTTGCAATTTCTGTAATCACATGACGAGCCCGTTTATAACAGGTGTCTGAAAGTCTCTCCTTCATGGCTGCAAGACAAGGAACAATCAGGACACAAGAATTGGATGCAGGAACATAAAAGACAGTATAGTCTGTGGGAGAACAATAATGGAACTCTGGCTCCCTCTTCTGGCCAAAATAAAATAGAGACAATTTATATTAAAGTGTGACTTTATATGCATCTCTGTTGCACTGGTGAGTGGTTCTTCTATTAAATGTTACTGTTTTACTACACTGCACCCTCCTAATGTAAAAATGTAAATGAGCCTGAATGGATTCTATCCTAACTGGCATTTCCTGATTTAGTCAGCCCGACTTCGTGAGTAAAAACGGGTTTTCCAACTAATGAGTCATGCTCACAGAGGTGTCATGGGCAGGTTGTTCAGTAGTAGTTCAGTAGTAGTATTCACACATGGTCAATTAGATTTAAGATTTCATTCTCTTTTTTTGTAATGGTTCATTACCTTCCAGGTCTTCAAAGCTCACATCTCTCAGAGTATCTTTCCCAAGAACCTTTGCTGCTTCCTCACACTGTCTTCTGCGCTCAGGGTACTCACTACCAGTCAGCTCATGACACACGTTGGAGTTGGTGATGAGAATGGCCATTCCTGGGTCTGCCAGTGGGAGAGGGGTGACTTCCAGAGACCTTGGGTTTAAAACATATCAACCATCACAGGGAGAAAACATGTTAGTGCCACATTGTATTGTGGATAAAATAAGGCCTAGAAGAGGCAAAGGCTGCAGTGTATTAAAGATAACGATTGAAAAGGCAGGACTAGAAGTAAGATATGAAAAGCTGACATTCACTGCTCCAGTATATGATTGGTTTGATGTGGAATCAAAGTAAATATTGGTTCTTCACCCTGGAACACTAAGGATCAACTGAGGTTTTCAAACTAAGTTTGGGTTAAACAAAGACTCAGGCACTGGCCACACTGTCACCGAAGGGTTTTACTTGTGATCCAGGGTTCATTTTAATAGAAGGGCTTTCACTTAACCCAAACTTCTTCAGAGACCACAGTTGCCTTTTAATATGTGATCACCGTAAAAAACATAACTGATCACAAAATGACTGGCCCAGGCAGTTGTCCGAACAGCAAACAAATTTTCATTGATGGTGATAAAATGCTGAAGTGAAGAGTCAAACTATTAAAGGACAACAGAACAGAACAAAGAGTTGATTTATGAAGGTGGAAATAAACAGCGAGACTGAATATCACCCCCAGTGACACACTGACCTGCAATCAATGAGCAGAGCGTGACCTTCCCTTCCCATCACAGAGATGAACTGGTCCATGATCCCGCAGGGAACCCCAGCAAACGTGTGTTCAGATTTCTGGCATGTAAGCGCCTTCTGCACAGCGTCACCATCATCTGAGGGCCCGGCATGGACACAGACTCAGGGTTTAGGATGCTTTATTTACACTTATTATTACCGTTCAACTCTAATTTAATTTTACAAAGGAGCGTTAGACGTAACGTCACACCTTGTCCAATAACAGGCTAGTCGCTTTGAGGTAATAACGCCATCTCTTCTCACTTTAATCTGAATGCACCTCTGTCCACCTAAACATAATCTGCTTCTACATTTTATCAATCAGAATTCCAGCAGCAAGAAGAGAGAGTGGAACACTGAGTTTAACACAAAACATGTTATTGGGGCTGATAAAAGGTGCAAAAGTTCGTTCATGCAATTAATTTGCAGCAACCAATAAGATGTTAGCTTTTTCCTGAATTACTTCAGTTAGATAACATCTGATTGGTTGCTGCACATTAAAAGGTTCATACACACGTGTGATCGGATGTGTACAAACGTCCGTTTTGGACGATATCGGAAGAAATGGCCGTTTGGTCAGGGGGATCTCCAAACGAGCTGCCGTGTGTACGAACCTTAGTTATACAGGTAAACATTTGCTCCTTTTATTACATCAGCCCCATTACAGGAAGGGGAGAGTTACAACTATCACAAAAGTGCCCATCTGAAGGAGAAGTTTTGTGAAATGATTTTAATATTACATTTAAATTAATTATTTGTATGACACATACCTCTGTAAACGTCTTCATTTAAAAAAAAAAAAAAAAAAAAAAAAATGATTATATATATGTAGTAAGCTGTCTTTTTAAATCCTGAGACTGACCTCCTTTTTCCCAGAATGCTCATTTCCTATTAGGAGTGTTCCTAATATTATTTTTTGCAACTTTGACTGTTGCACGATTTAAACATTGCTCACATTACTATTGAGCCATGAATTACCCAGTGGGTCAAGTCATGGACAAGATCATAAGGCACACTATACAGTGTCCTGCAAACAGGAAGTCATTTTACTGATCTGGCATTCAGACCTACAACTAATGCATTTCCTTAGGATGAGAGCCTATTCATTGATCCAGCAATATTGCGTTCTAAATCAACAGGTCATTAAAATACCAGCATATTTCTAACCTACTGTACTGACACAAGACGCACATCATACTCAAGAATAAATAGAATTGGCTTCAAAGATGGAAAAAACTCTTATTAGATGGCCAATGCCTAATCATTTGACTCACCAACTAAAAGACGTGTGTAAGAGCTTACTGGATTGTTAGGACTGTTTGGATCTATCGTATTTCTTAGTATATATTTACATTGCAAAGAGAATGGGGCCTTCTAAGGACCTTCTCATAGGGTGTGTGTTGGATGATCCACACTTACCAGCACACAGCTGTTGTAGGAAGGTGTATGTAGCAACTTCCAAGGACGCAGAGCTAGACAGGCCCCCGCCCAACGGTACACTGGAGGCAATTACAGCATTGAATCCTGGGACAGGACCAGCTAGAAGGTTAAAACAAAGATATGAACAGAGACTTTCCCGCTGTATAAGTAGTATTTTCCGAATTCAGGTTTTCAGCTCTCCACTTACCACGATACAGCTGTATCACTCCTTTCACGTAGTTCGCCCATTTCGGAACACCTGGAACCAGAGGCTTCTCTTCCCTTGGAGCTTTAAATTCTACTGTGTGTGGTTCATCTGCTCCATGTGCTGTGGTAATGATGAGTATCTTGTCATCATCTCTCCGACTGCCAACTATGACAGTGGTCAGAGGCAGGGCCTGCATATGATGTCATAGCGTCTATCAGTGCAACATCGGACCTTAAAACAGGAATGTCAAACAACCAATAGAGAAACAAAAAATGGGAATCCCAGGCTTAATGTACCATTATACCTGCAGAGGGACATTATACCCTACAAGCTATTAAGAGTTCTACAAGTAAAACTGAACCAGGGCCACATCTAACATTAGGCAGAGTGAGACACTTGTCTCAGGTGGCACCCCTGCACTGAACAAGAAAGGCGACAGAATGCAGCAGTGGAATTTTTTTTTTTTTTTTATCTTGACCAATTAATATACTCTAGTAATGGATATTATCAGGGTTATTCAATAAAAGTTCTTATTGTTTAAAATGGTGCTAATTTTGCCCCAACCAATCAGATGTTAGCTTTCAAATGTTAAATAAGATCTGATTGGTTGGGGCAAAATTAGCACCATTTTAAACAATAAGAACTTTTATTGAATAACCCTGTATGTTTTTAAAATCCTTTTATATGGTTAGGTTAGTTTGTGAGGCTACGTTAGACTAGTTAGGGCCCTGAAAGAGTCTACCTTAATGTGGTGGCTGGCTTACAAATCTTTTGGCCAAAATCGTATATGGTAGAGGCAACACAAGCTGTTTGAGAAAGGGGTGTAATATCTGTTTCTCATAATTTACATTTTTGCTAATTGACTGTCTGAGGAACTGTTAAATACTTATGTGATAGGAAGTTCAAAATCGTAAAACTTTAGCCACGGCCACTTTAACGTGGCAGCGGCGTGCAAAAGGGCAACAAAAACCCTAGAAACGCCCCTGAACCGAACTACAGCTTGAGAGAAACTGTGTGTTCTTGGTAGTTAAGTTTGACAACAACTGAAATGTTTGTTTTTTTATATTATGTCAGTTAACACAAATTGCATTATCCCTATCCTGCAATTCTATGTTTACATTTGCTGTGTATATTACATATTCTAATATAAAACATAATACTTACAACCACACATAGGAGCATTACAGCAACAACATTAACAAAGAACATGATTATCATTATTAAAAATATTATCAATATTAAAGATTTATTGTACAGAAGCAAAACAAATCCCTTTCTAATGCTCAGTAAGGCTGAGGCCACACTGTACTGACGTGCGCTCGCGATCAATCAGTGATTCGCAATCAAAGTGCATACGATTACGCACAAAAAAAGCAGAATGCATGTGCTGCAATTTACGAATCGCTCCCTAGTGAACTAGTGTGGCCACATCAACTGGGCCACACTAGTGTGCGCTTTTAAAAGCACAATCGGATTGCACTAAAAAGCACTTCAGTGTGGTCTAGCCCTTAGATTCAACCATAGAAAGTAACCATCCAATGAGCTACTCCCTTTGCTAATGGTGGTGGGAATTTAGAGTAAAATAGAAACTGCAACTCCCAGCATGCATTCTGGAACCAAATCATGCTGGGAGTTGTAGATTCCAAAACATCTGGAGGGCCAAGGTCCAACATCAACCAAGGTACAGATGTAACACCCTCCAATAGTCACCATTATAAGGGTACAGTATTGAGAAATGCATTGCACAGGGCTGTGCTGAGATCAGGTTCACTTCATTACCCTCCCCTGCAGCTCTGCACCATGTAGATGTAGTTACTAAGTGAAAATATAAAAGGGTTAAGTATAGTCAGATGTGTCTAGTAGGGTTCCACCAGGAGATCTTTGTCTGTCCCTGATTGGAGGACTCTGTTAGATCACTGTATATCCCAAATGAGGTAACCCCAGGTCACTGTAGTCACGTGATTGCCCCTCCTCTCACCATTGGCAGCACAAACCCCCCATTGTAATCCGTGTGTTCCCCGATCAGGTTCACTCTCCCGGGGGCGAACACGCTAATCTGCGGCCTGCTCCCTCCGAACCTTTCTCCAAACTCCTTCCGGGCTCTTTCCAGCGTCTCTGAGACACCGACCATTGCAGGTCCGCGGGGTCACTTCCTGGTATGACCGGCCCCGCCCACAGCCAACGTCACCAGGGCAGTCCGATTACTGTGTACAGTACCAGTCATTACATGATGTACATCCCGTCACTTCCATTCACAGGCACCTACTTGCCTTCACATGTCATTGGGGATTCACATGATTCTGGTTATTCCCGTGGTGCTGAATATTATCTCCCCCCTCCACCTAAATCGCAATGGACCGGTCCGCTAGTCTCGGCTGTGAGTTCGCATTCCAATAGTCAGAGCTGAGCGGGTTAGCCCACGTGGGATTAGGGAAGGGGGCGGCTCCTCTCATAGGATCCTGACAACAAGGTGCAGTCCCGGTCAGGTGGTTTCCTTGTCAGGTTTTACATCCCCTCCGTAGGTAGTACATCCCGGGCTGTTTGAACAGAATGTCAGGGAAGGAGCCTCTGCTGGGGACCCTGAAAGGTGAGAAACGGGGGGTGGAAAGAAGACTGATGGGGCTGTTATCTCTAAAATCAGCAGCTTTATGGAGAAATCATCTGATCTTATGCAGGTTCCAGGAGCCTTCCTAGTGAGCAACAATTGGGTTTCTCACTGCAGAGATTTAAAAAGGGGTCAGATATATTTTAGCTTTAGTTCTCCATTAAAGGGGTTTCTATTGATTTCTATGATACTGGCTACCTAAAAATCTAGTTTGGCAGACTGGCATCAGTTTAAAAAATAATAATGTGTAATGGGACATACAACTAAAGGTCTGTCTGGCATGCAGCGGACAGATATGGCTATAGATCAGGGGTGTCAAACTTGCGGCCCGACAGATGTTTTGAAAACTACAACACACAGCATTCCCTAACTGCAGTATGCTACCAGTGAATGCTGGGAGTTGTAGTTTTCAAAACATCTAAAGGGTTACATGTTTTACACCCCCACTATAGATACTCTCTGACTGGCAGCATTGTTGATTATTTGCCATGCCCTCGTACCAGGGCAAACCAAACACTGGAATTATGACTCCAGGATACCTTGTAAAATGTAGGTCTGATAGGCAGCCTGAACAGGGTTTGCAGGTAACCAGCATAACCTGTATGGTGAATACTGGGGGGGAGAAAAGATCTAGTTAATGAGTAAATAACAAACTGGAGTGTTTGAGTAGAATGTGTCATTTGCTCTGTAGTTGTATGGCATGACATCCATTTGCATAAGTACAAATACAGTTTTGGGCAGAGTTAGGACTAGCCCACACTCGTGCAATTCTCATCCTATTGCAGTCACGTTTTGCATGAGAATTGCTTGCCAGTGTATTTCTGATTATTGCCGAAAACGCAAGGCAATGCTCGTGAAACGTGCTGCATTACAATCACACGCATGTTACGGTTACTACTCAAGGAAATTACAAAAATTAAATAAAAGGTGCAAACATTTGCCCATGCTGTTTGCAGCAACCAATCAGATGATACCTTTTTACCGGTCTACAGCTGGATAACATTTGATAACATCCAATTGGTTGCTGCAGATTAACAGTACAGGCAAAATTGTACGAAGCTGATCTTGGTTTCTTAATCTGAAATTAATAAGAAACTAGATAAACCACTTTGGGCAACTGAAATTACACCTCAGGAAGAAAGTACATACCCCTGGCATATAATTCAGATAAATTAGCCTTGCCCTAAGTAATTTAGCTGTTGGTGCCAACTTTATACTGGAAAAATCACTTATTTATTTCCGAATAAGAAGCCAAATTCAGCTTCGTCATAAGCTCCCTATTATTTAAGATTTTTATTTAATAATGAATATTCTTTAAATGAGAGTCGGAGTAGAATTTAAAGGGCATGTCCACCCTTAAAACAAAAAAACTGGTGACTTGTCAGTTATCTGCCTGCAACCCCAACTGCTTTTTATACCAGTTTATTACATGTATTTGTAACCAGATATTTAGTGGTAAGTTGTATTTCTTTTTGGCAAAAGTATATTCGCCAGAAAGGAATAGCGTGCGCCAGCTGTGCAGGTGTATTTTGCGATATATGAAGGCGTTAAAGTTGTGCTAACCGATATTGAATCTGCCTCCCAGTAAATTAGCACCCCTGTCTTCTGTTTATACACAGCAGTGAGCAGCTAATAACCCTATAGTTTAATCTGTAAATCTATGTACACACCATGCAATAATTCGGCCTGACCAACCAACACTTCATTGTTTCGGTCGGTCGGCCCGAATTATTGGATGTGTTTTGCAGCCGGATGCAACCGATGTCCGACCGTTTGTCTGAATTGGTTGAACAGATGATCGGACGCGTCGGAAGATCACAAACGATCATGTGGTCCTCTATGCACCACACGATCGGTCACGGCAAACTGTCAGATGCAGCTACTTTTGCCGCCACTGACAGGCCTTCCCTCATGGCCGACTGGTTGGAAGTGCCGAACGGACGGTCAGGAGGAAGGATTGTATGGTGTGTACCCACCATAAGCCAACCCTTCTCTGTGACCCTGAGAATGGACATGGTGGGACCCAGTGGTCACAGTGACAATCTAGATATGTGTTGCAAAATATTAGATGTATTTTCTATTTTTTTAAAGGAAAACAAAATCTTAAGAAAAAAGTGTCTTATTTGGACTGTATAACTCAGTGTATTTAGTTCAGGCCTTGCTGTAATATTATTACCTTCTGTTTCAGTGTGTGTTCTGAATCTGCATGCTGCCGGCCCAGAGCCAATCACAGATGACTGTCCCCATGTAATCTGTCTATGTGAGACCTTGGAGATGATACTTCGCAAAGGACTGAAGAGTATGTGGCCGCAACATCCAAATCCTTTACCCATAACAAGGCAGTTTTTTTTTATGTTTAATACATTAAATAGCTCAAACCTATTTAATGTATTAAACATAAAAAAATACTGCCCAGGCAAGTTGAGAGTATGTTTTAAGGTTATACACCTTTCCTTCTAAATGGAGTTTGCCCCCTCCAGTATTTTGGCCAGTATTGTCCTACTATTGCTTGTAGCTAGCTAGGAATGTATATCTTTATATGCCAGCTTATTGTCCCCAATACAACAAATTATACAATTCTAGCAATCTTCTTAAGTGACACAGGATATTAAATGGCACAACAATCTGAATGTGTACTGACCTGACTTTTCAGGTGGAGTCTTGGGGTTGAAGAGAAGAGATTACTGGCACTGGATAGAGGAGCTTCCACAGCAGGACACATGTGGCAGGTGAGCAGTTGTGATTTCTCAAGGGAATGGCAGAAAACATTAAATCTGCTTTAGGAATAGCATTGCTGGGAAACCTTTTGCTTGGTATACACGGTACAGTTTTCTGCCAATCAGGGCCGGCCTTAGGATAAGTAGCACCCTGTGCAAGATTTGTTACCGGCGCCTAGCACCCCTTCCAACCCCCCCCCTGGCCACACACAATAGGCTGCTGAATGCTGCTTGCCTTGGCCAGCTTCAATTCAATCCTCCAACTGGGCTTACCGTCTTTCGGTATCTGCAGTGCGTGCTTGTATATATCATGTGTACATCATAATGTAACACAGAGTGCACTAAATGCACAGACAGAACAGCATGCAGACATCTTAATTGAGTCTTACGTGTGTTGGGGCTTTGTTTGTAGGGTGGTGCTGATACATATATTTGATCTGCAGGACTGTAACTGGGGGGCTATGGCACTGATACACAACTTTGACCTACCTGTGCGGTCGTTCAGGTCGCCCATATCAAAGGCCGGCCCTGCTGCCAATCATTTGGTTCTTGTGACTCATTGAAGGCCGCATAGTCCAAAATTTACGGAAATGTCGAATTGAACTTTTGTTTGGTTTGGATGAAAGTAAAACTGAGATCTGTCATCTCAGCAAAAGTTAACAGCGATAGTTCAAACTGATTGACCGGAATATTTGCACAAGCGAAAAGTGGACATTATACTCTAAAGTGGTAAACAATCAGAATTTTTCTTTTATTAGTGGTTAACTGGCCAGAGCTATTTTCTGATTGGTCACTATACATTATTACTGTGAAGTAAAATTACACAAAGATTCCATTTCCTTCGCTAGTCAAGTGTTTTCCCTGTTATGTTCCATCACTCGTACAGGGAGATTCAATAAAAGTTCTTATCATTTAAAATGGTGCTAATTTTGCCCCAACCAATCAGATCTTATTTAACATTTAAAAGCTAACATCTGATTGGTTGGGGCAAAATTAGCACCATTTTAAACGATAAGAACTTTTATTGAATAACCCTGTTTGTGTATAATACTATCAAGGAGATGTAATAAAAGTTCTTATCGTTAAAAATGGTGCTATTTTGCTCCAACTAATCAGATCTTAGCTTTCAAATGGTACATCTGATTGGTTTGGGGCAAAATTAGCACCATTTTTAACGATAAGATATTATTACTTCTCCCTAAATATATATAATTCGATGGGACACACTGGATTAAGAATTGCAAAGTTTTTCTCATGTTCAAATACATTATCTATTATAATTCACCCCCTCATTTAAGTACATTCCTGGCCTAAGGGATACCCCAATTGCCACATTTTTCAGTTTTGTGCAACCTTTTGTTCATACATAGACCGTCGCCCATAGACAATGGTCCCCCCCAAAGGCCAAACAAACAAATTAGAAATTATCTTTGTTCTATCAATGTTCTATCTGATTTAGTGAAAGTTCAAAATAAATATAGCCACTTTCCTTAAAATTCTGTTCCAAATGTATTTTTAAAAACACTGCCAAAATTTAAACGTGATCCTCTGCCAGCAGACCCTGGATTCTGACCTAACTAATGTCATAAGGCTGCAATTGAGCATGTTTTTATGTCTAATTGTCTTACAACGTGATATATTGTGTTTTCCCTCAACCTGACAGGCTCTCTCATCTGTCTGTCATGATAGAGAAGACAGGGGCCTGTCCTAAAATGCTAACAGCACAAGGCCGAGGTCGGTACTTTCTGCGTTTGTCTCTCAACAGAAAATATTTGGCGGCCACAGTCCAGCACTTATTACACACCCAAAAACTGCTGGAGGTAAGTTGGGTCATTTCCTGGTGGTAGGATCAAGAATCTAAGCTCTGTGGCTAACTAGTGGCTACTAGTTACCTGTGGATCTCCAGGTTTTCCTCCCATCCAGGTGGTGGATCCACAGTTGTCTTTAGTTACTAACCTGACATTTCACATTTATATAAGATATAGGATTAGGCTTATGTAGAACTACAACATTAACTCCCCTCTTGTTCTACAGTGGTACGATCCGCTGCTTTCTGTCATGGGAAACGAGGAATATTTAGGTATGGAATTTGTAAACTCCTCACATTCTAAACTTTTCAGTTGCATTCCCAGACTGTGAACTCCTGTTCCTATCAACAAGTCCCTTCGTCTTACTTTTACCTGTGGCATATTCCTTTTTGATCATTCTGTCCACTGGACTGTTGTTTTATTCACCACAGAGCCCTTCCTGTCCCTGCTGCTAGTGACATCAGAGAGAAAATTTGCATTGGATCTGCAGGTAGCGTCTGTTGTAAAATCTGATTTCGTTCTACATGTGACTTTGATTTATTTACAAAGAACTAGAATGCATTGAAAGGTGGAGAACATTGGAGAACGTAGCTTGTTTTTGGGTAAGAGCTGCCAAAGTGCTATCAGCATGCAAATCCAAATACATTCAGGGAGATTCAATAAAAGTTCTTATTGTTAAAAATGGTGCTAATTTTGCCCCAACCAATCAGATCTTATTTAACATTTGAAAGCTAACATCTGATTGGGGCAAAATTACCACCATTTTTAACAATAAGAACTTTTATTGAATAACCCTGACTGTCTCCTCTTGTATTATTAATGTTGGTGCTGTGCTCTCCAGGCTGCTAACCACAAATAGCCATATACCATAATTTGCAGATAATGAGTGCTGCACTCACAATTTCCTTAAGTTAATTTTATTGTGACCAGATACATGCACAATGTTTTGGGGTAATTCCCATTCGTCAGGTGCATAAAACAACACATCAATGACTGGTGTAAATACTTATACTTCCCAGGATAGGGAGGGGCTTAGCGCATCCAATTAATTTTAACATAGTTTAAAAAAGTGCTCTAGTGCTAAAGTGCTTTTTCATATAAAGTGCTTTTGTGATTTAGATGCTGTAATTAGTTAATTAAAAAGTGCTTTTTGAAAAGTGCTTAGTGCTATAATTTAAACATCACTTACACTTTATATAGATACATTATATTATAAATTACATTGTGCTATTAAGTTTTTAAAACCAATTATGTGCTATACATTTTAAAACTCCCATTGAATCTAAATTGTATATCTGTACACAATAAAGTGTTTTTTTTCTATTAAATGCTTTCTTACAACGTGTTATGTTAGCTACTTTTTTACTGCAATTATTTGCACTTACAGTATATTACACTTATTGGCAAAGGTCTCACACATTGTTTCCTGCATTGTCTTCAGTGATGGTTACTTTATGTTGCATTAGTCTGGTTCCTTTTTATATTGTTGGCTTTTGTTTTTATTCCTCTGTGGACAAGGAATACAGACATCTCTAAGTTCCATGTTAATTTACAGGAAACATCTAAAATTAAAGGAGAACTAAACCCAATTTTTATACTCCAAAATCTGAAAACAACCCCCCTAAAACGCCAATAAGCTATAAAATACCATTTCAGTAAATAGTATTAAAGTAAATGTAAGCCTGCCTGTTAAGAACTGGATGAAGTATCTGTGTGTATGTGCAGTGTCAGGCCACACCTCCTGACCTCAGTCACATGCTTCCTTGCTTTATCTGTCCTGTAAAAGGATTGGCTACAGATTACTAATGGGTGTGACCAACTGTAACAAGTTTCTGCCATAGCTAAGGACTGAGCATGTGCAGAACATAATGGTCGTTGACCAAACTGTCTGATAATGCTGAGAAGTAAAGCACAAACCATATGTTATTTAGGTAAATTTCCCAGCGCCCGTATCAAAATGAGGTAAGACACAGATTACTGGCTTTATATCAAGGTGTTCTGCCTTCTGGTTCAGTGTTGTTCTGTGGCTTTAGTTGTCCTTTAATTTCTTAATTTGATCCCATTGGTTGAATGGTATTGAGGTATTGAGGCAGTGTATCCAATAAACTTCTCTTTGGATCAGCTGTCTTTTGTAATTTCCCCTTCTGGGAGCAATCCTTACTACCTCAATTGGTTGTTATTTTTAAAATGTTTAGACACTGGCGTGATATTTTCATTTTTGTCTAGATTACATTTCGTGATATCGCGTTTGTGCTCCGATGCGGAGACACTCTTACCAGTCTTTTCGTCACGTAATGGAATTTATATAACTTTAGTGGGATGTGAGAAAGTTTCAAATGAAAGAAAATAGAGGGTCGCACTCCAAAAATAATTGTCCAAATTTATTGGTGACCACACATCAAAAAACACACGTTTCGGGGGGAGAACGTGCCCCCTTCCTCAGGTATTGGAAAGAGTGCATAGGACTTTGTTGTTTTATGTGAGAAAGTGTCCCCTTTAATGATACCTGTACATACTTGACAATTTAAACAGGGAAATGTACCTTTCTTTTTCACTCCCAGGTATCCTTGTGTATCTATTGTAGACATGATAGCTGAGTGTACTATTTTGTCTCCAATGTTTTGGCTTCTCTTGTATGAAAACAGTGGTAAGGGTTTGAAGAGGTGTCCATATTGTTCATCCTTGTTTAGGATGTTCCAATATTTCTGTATAATCCTTTTGATTTGATATGACTTAGCACTATATGTTGAGACAAACAGTAAGTTTTTAATATCTTTTGTCTTAGATTTCTTCTTTCTGCTGCTTCTTTAACCAGTTTTGTCTGACACCCTCTTTGTGTAAATTTTTTTGACATTTCTGTCATCCTTGATTTACAATTTGCTTCCTCGGACACATCCCTTCTTACTTTCTAAAACTGCCCGTATAGTATGCCTTTAATTGCGTTTGCTGGGTGAAACTAGATGCTAAATTCTACTTACAGCCCTTCACTCCTGGTGAATGGTGATTGCTGAGCATTGCATAAGCTATAAAGCCATCGGAAAGTCACACTAACCTGTTTGTGGCAGTTTATTGAGGGTTAGTGGGACTTGAAAATGCATTTTGCAATTTCCAAAAAGTTACACAGCTGATGCAGCCAATTTACCAATGTGTTTGGGACCCATTGAGTGACTATAATTTAAATGCTGGTTAATAGTTTAGATGGAATTGCAATTAAATGAGATCCACAATCCCACTGGTACATCTGAATTGTGTCCAAAGTACAGTGTGATAGCAACTAAACTCCCCCCATCGTATGTCACTACTTAGGGAACCAATATGGCATCTCCTGCCCATAGTAAGGATGTACTACCCATTGTTATGCAGTACAAAAGAGAAGGCTAGTAACTTTAGTCCTGTGTTAAGAATAAGCATTTTCATAAATAACTTTTATTTGTTTGGGATTTCAGAACTCAAGTTTCCTCGATGAGAGTTGGGTGTTGCCGGTAACTCATTTTTTTTAAAATGTATTAATAAATATGTGGACAGTAACGTAATGTTCTGTGAATGGAGAATGCAAAGTTTTATATTTTTGTGTCTTATTAGGTATGTGGCGTTTATCAGACTGTACCGTGCAGAGAGCTTGGAATGGTACTCAGGTGAGGTGACCCCCCCCCCCAAAGTCAACTTTGTCAATGTGTTTTAACCTCCATAAAAATCTGTTCTTATAAAATGATTGTTAGCCAACTACTGGTAATGTCATGTCACCATTTCTTATTAAACCCAACTATCAGTGTACTGTAATCACTAGTTTGTCTGGACAATGTGAACATTAGTGAACATCCCTGTATGATGTCATCTTTAATGACAATCTGACGTTTCTACGTTTGATGCCATAACAATCATGTTGCTTGTAATGGTGAGAATACATTGGTGTTTATAGGATTTTCCTCTTTATAAGAAAACACCCAAGTCCTGTTTGTTTTTAAGGGTGCTTACCTGTCGCTTTTGACAAAGGGTTCTGCAAAGTATTCTGTTCCCTGCTGTGGGTAACAACACCTGATTTGTAACAGCCAGAGGCTGCACATTCAGTTTTCCTGTACCAGGTGAACAGGTGTGGCACCTTTAAAAACTGGTTCTCCCAGGCCAACATATTTCTCAGCTACCTTGTGGTTTGGTTAGTGTTTACCCAAGCTGTGGGCGTCAGTCTATCTTAACAAGGTAAAAAAATAATAAAAACACCTTCCATAGGAATCGTTGCTGAAGTTAAACACTTGTAAATTAGTAAGGCCTATGCTAGTATTTATGACTACTACCTCAAATTATCAGACCGCACATAGCAATTACTAATGTAAAGGACCTAGTTGTTTTTTATTGCTGCACGTGATGTCATTTTTCCAAAGTGTCCCTGTGCTGCATATGGCGGCCCATCTAGGTAAGTCTTCGGAATATAGCAATAATCATGTAAAGCAGGAAAAGGAATGTTCTGATATTGGGTAATAATAGCAGAGCAATATCTAGTATAGGGTCTGATCTGTAATAAAATGGCGTAGGCTGGTGTCCTATTAATTGGCTTTGGATGTATTTCCTTAGGTATCTAGAAGGAAGAGTGTTTGTGGTGGAGGTGCTGCCAGGGAGTCAAGCAGAAGTGGATGAAGTAGTGTTGAGTGGTGACATCATAGATGAAATTAATGGAGTGTCCCTGCGCTATGCATACAATGGGCAGGTAAATTGACCTTTACATTAGAGTGCTGTTAACGCTGCTTAAAGGGTATATCTACCCTCCAAACAAACTTTTGTATGTAGAGTAATTGCCTCCGGGGGGCAGAGCTTGAACCTCATGGAGTAGGTTGTGTCTCTGAGCTGCTCCCGCACCATTGCAGAACTTGAGGCTAATACTCATCTCTAAAACGGGACAATTTCACAAAATCCATACAGGATTACCTAAGGGACCAAAATCGACCGGTGCCAGCAAAAAATTAGAACTATTCACGTGGCAAAGTTCTCCCACGCAACAAGCCACAAAAATGACCTCCCCCCACCTGACTCAACAAGCCCAGGCCCTACCGGACAGCCAACAAACTCTGCGCCTGAATCCACACATGCAGAACCCACACTACAAGAGGTACGGACGCAACTCCTGAGTGTAATACAGGAGAGTACCTGGTCAAATCCATGATGGAAGAAGTCAAAGTGGATATATCGCTTCTCCGGAACGACCTGCATAAAACCAACCACAGAGTGGGGGATACAGGAGTGCAAATCTATGAAATGGAGGACACTGTCAGGCCTATGTCAGTATCGGTGTCACAACTGCAACAGGAACTGCAAATAACCAAAAATAAGTTAGACGACCTCGAAAATAGGTCTCGACAGCAAAATCTGCGCTTCATCGGATTGGAGGAGAGGTCTGAAGGCCTACACCCAGTCAGATTTCTAGAGGAATGGATTACTACGCACTTTGGATCAGACGGCCTTATACCACAGTATAATAGAAAGAGCCCATTGCATCCCAGGTAGAGCTCCAATCCCAGAAGGCCAACCGAGACCTCTAATCGCCCGCTTTTTAAATGCACAAGGCTGGGACAGGATAATCCGCAAGGCCCGTACAACGGACAGATTGGCACACAACAACAACAAGATACGAATATTAATATCTAACTTTCTTACATATTAAAAAGCGCCTAGCCACTGCAGGATTCACGTACTCGATGGCATACCCAGCACGATTGCGAATTGTACAAGACGGGAAAACTCACTTGTTAGATACACCTGCCGAGGCCTGCACATGGCTAGATGCACACTAAATTTAAAAAGGTTTTCACCCCCTTTGGCTTAATCTTTTCCCCTCCCCAGATCCTATTTTAATCCAGATCAAAATATATTTCTCCTTGGACCATGCCCCAGTATCTCCCCTAATCCAGTGGGATGCATTTAAAGCCTATCTTAGAGGCCACCTCAATAGTTCCATTAAATATATTAAATATAGAAAAAGATTTCTCTGCTAGATTAATAGAAGCTGAGAATAGATATACTGCAAACCCGACGGAGGCGACCAGGGCAGACTGGAATGCAACACAAACATTATACAATACAGCAATCACCGAAAAAATACACAGAAAAATGTTCTTTAAAGGGTAAGTTCAGTGCAAATACATTTACTCTAAGAAAAAAGAGCAGTATTTTTTCATCCCAATGACCTTAATCTGCCCATTCAGCATTGTGTCTATATATAAATAAATGCAACCGAAATACTGACTTCCTGTTTGCAGGACCCTACTGGAGACCGTTATGGTCTTACCCTTGACCCAGTGCCTGGGTTGATTCAGTTGCTCAGTAGAGATCTGAGCATGTTTGACCCATCCAACAGCCAATCAGTAGAAATTACTGTTAGGAACATTCCAAGGAAGTGGTGCATCCTGGGAAGGGGAAGGACCGTTAGAACCTAAAATGTCAGCTCACTAATGTCAACAGCAGGAACAGCAAAGGGCATGAAATCAACTGATTTTTCAAAATGGGAGAGAATATGTAGAATAACTAAGAAGTCATTACACAAATTAACAATTTAACAAATATTGATAATTTCCACTGAACTGTCCCTTTAACAAACAAAAATACTCATCGTGGGAACCAATCAGCCAAATTACTGGCACAGCTGGCACATGGTCTAAAAGATATTAATAGTATACTAGAAATAAGAGAAGCTGGTGGACAAACAGTCACCAATACCCCCGAAATATTAGACACATTCACACTATACTACTAAAACTGTCACAGCTAGAGATAACCCAGACACAACTTGATGACCACCTGACTAATATAACCTTCCCCACACTTACCACATCCCAGAGAGCTCAACTAGAAGCCGATATAAATATAACAGAAATTATGGAAGCCATGGGAGACCTACCTAACAACAAGTCCCCGGGACCAGACAGCCTACCGGCCGAAATATATAAAAGACTAGCAAAATACCCGCTCTTCGCAGCAGAGATGTATTCAAATAACCTTTTTAGTAAGAAAGCAATAATGTATCAAGATTGCTGTAATCACTCGGCACTTGATATATTAAAGAAAGACAATTCAATAAGCTTTACGATAATGCAACACTCATTAACTTTAATATTATATTTTTTATTCAACTACGAAATTTTGGTGAAAATAACCCCCACCACCCCTCCCCGTCCGCCTCCAATACCCCCCACTATTCCTCTCTGTCCACCCTCCAAACCCTTCCCCTTACACCTCAGCCAGTCCCCGCACACACCCTGAAATGTTGGTAAAAATCGGTCCAGCCGTTAGTGTGCAGGAGTTCAATTCTATCCCCCCCCCCATTCACCCCCACCCTAAAAAAAATATTTTGTTAACCTTTTACTGGTAAAGGAGTATATGCATACAAAATTTGGTTGAAATCGGACCAACCATATAGATTTGTATAGCTTGTAAGCTAGGTAACCATAAATCTGTGCAATGTCAGATACTCACCGTTACAGGTGGAATTTCGAAACGAAACCTGCTTAACTTTTGTAAGTAGGTGCAATGAATGAGCCTGCCAAATTTAAGCCGTCTGCCTCCACGGCAAGTTGGAGAATTAGTGATGAGTGAGTGAGTGAGTGAGGGCTTTGCCTTTTATTAGTATATTTATTACCTCCCCGTCCGCCCCCAATACCCCCCACTATTCCTCTCTGTCCACCCTCCAAACCCTTCCCCTTACACCTTAGCCAGTCCCCGCACACACCCTGAAATTTTGGTAAAAATCGGTCCAGCCGTTAGTGTGCAGGAGTTCAAAATTCTATTCACCCCCACCCTAAAAAAAAATATTTAGTTAACCTTTTACTGGTAAAGGAGTATATGCATACAAAATTTGGTTAAAATCGGACCAACCAGTCTGTGCAATGTCAGATACTCACTGTTACAGGTGGAATTTCGAAACGAAACCTGCTTAACTTTTGTAAGTAAGGTGCAATGAATGAGCCTGCCAAATTTAAGCCGTCTGCCTCCACGGCAAGTTGGAGAATTAGTGATGAGTGAGTGAGTGAGTGAGGGCTTTGCCTTTTATTAGTATAGATATAGCGAACTGCTTATGCCGCAACTATTATATCTTATACAAAGTATATCAGAACACCAATCCCTTACCCCCTCCATATACAAAGCACACATTACACTACTGTCCAAACGTGGAAAAGATTTACTGGATTGTGGCTCATACAGGCCCATATCCCTACTCAATACGGATTACAAAATCATCACCAAAATTTTAGCAAACAGACTTAAAAAAATAATTTTAACAATCATACACCCAGACCAGACCAGCTACATGCCTGGCAAGTCCGTATCCATTAATATCAGAAAAACGCTAATTCACTGCCAAGTGGACCATGATAATGCTGGCAACCGGTTAATGTTATCTTTAGATACCCAAAAGGCATTCAATTCAGTAGAATGCCCCTACCTATGGCAGTGCATGGCGAAATTCGGCTTTGGACCTAAATACATAGGATGGATTACATTTTTATACGCCCACCCTATAGCTGCAATCATGATTCATGTAACATGCTCCAAACCCTTTAGCCTCTTCACAGGAACTAGACAAGGATGCCCGCTCTCCCCATATCTGTTTGCCCTAGCTATGGAACCTTTAGCAATACAATTAAGGTCTAGTCCCAATATGAACGGCCTTACACTTGGAAGCAGGGATTCTTGAGCATTTATGCAGATGATTTACTTCTTTATCTAGCAGACTCACAACAATCCCTTATATCATCACACAACATACAAGGTTATTCAATAAAAGTTCTTATTGTTTAAAATGGTGCTAATTTTGTCCCAACCAATCAGATGTTGGCTTTCAAATGTTAAATAAGATCTGATTGGTTGGGGCAAAATTAGCACCATTTTAAACGATAAAAACTTTTATTGAATAACCCTGATTATATCTAAATTTGGCACTATGTCTGGCTTATATATTAATTGGAACAACTCATCCCTTATCCCCTTGGACCCTCTGACTAATCCACCCCCAAGAGTGAGAGACTTAGTCCCCATTGTAGAAGAATTTAAATACCTTGGCATAATCATTACCAAAACACCAGAAGAATTTCTTAATTGTAATATATATCCACTTCTAGACTGGGTGCAAGTTAAAATATCGAAACATTTTCATATTAATTTAATTGGACGTATAAATTTAATCAAAATAAACTACCTAAGCTCCTATATGCCTTTCAGCGATCTGCCATTAGCATTCCCAAAAATTTTTTTGCATCAATACAAAGCGCACTTTGTATATACTTTTCCTTTGTTGTGGGGTTCAGGCCGAGCGAGAACAAAGATTAAAACCCTGCAAATGCTCAAACAGTCGTCTGGCCTGGCACTCCCGGATTTTTATTTATACTACCTGTCAGGCCAACTCAAATACTTTATTGATTGGATAGTCCCCTCTGCCCCAGACCCACAAGACACCCCACCCCCATCAAACTATGATATGGAATCTATGTTCCAAGCCTACCTACCAACATTACCCATTGTGTTCCTGAGAAGCCTCCAGGAACACAATACCCGGTGGGGGAAACTGCCCTCCACAAACAAATGAGAAACATTTGGCAGGAAACCTCTAAACACTTCTGGGGTATATTGGGAGAAACTCCACTATGGCACAACAGCACTTAGCACTTCAAACGTATGGCAGGACAAAGGCATACTATATTTTTATCAGATAATACATAACAACACGCTAAGATCCTTTCCTGATCTACAACAACAATTCTTACTACCAAGCACATTCCTATTCAGATACCTCCAGTTTCAGACCCTCAATATTCAACTTACCTCACACCCCGTACTGGAAATTCTAAAAGGTAGAATTGAGAGACATGTAATCTCTTGGATATACACCTGCCTATTAGACAAAAACAATACTGACCACCAAGCTGCGCTTTTACAAAAATGGACAAGATATATACCTACATTATCTGAATCTGATTGGATGGAAACTGCTGAATCACATACTCAAGTACCCCCATGAGTATGTGATTCAGAGTATGCAGATACTATATACTACACCAAGTATATCTTTCCCCACGTAGATTTTCACACATGTCCCCAACTAACACCTCGGAGTGCCCAAAATGTTATGAATTGTCAGCTGACTACTGGCACTTAATTTGGACTTGCCCGAAAGTCTCAACCTTTTTGGAATAAAGTTGTATAGGTTCTATCACAAATCCTTCAAGTGCCAGTACCATTGGAACCTGAACTATGAGTATTAGGAGTGGATGGGACGGGGGACATGGAGACAACACGCCACACCCTCTTTTATGCCAGACGCAACATTATACTCTCCTGGATGTCCCAACGAGCACCCAAATGTAGAACATGGGAAGCTATGATCAAAGCAGATCTCCCACTTATTAGACTCATATACCTAGACAGAGGCACACTGAGCAGATTCATTAAGATATGGACCCCATGGTATGAGTATGTGGGCGTAGATATAACAAGCTTGCAACTGCAGGCAAATAGAGAACTTACGGTTTAAGTACCGTAAGACCCTAATAAATTGTATTTAGAGTGATACTGACATGATAATATTAACACTATAGACTAACTCATGGACGTGAACCCACCTACCCCTTCCCATCCCTCCTTCCCAATAGAAGTATTCTTTACTTTCAATGTTTTCTTTTAGGTTTGTTTAATTGTTTTAATGCTAATTAAAATAAACTATACAGGTGAACTGCTATATTGTAAAATATTGTACTCTGAAAGTTATAATGTATATGCAGCCTGTACTAATAAATAAAATGTGTTTAAAAAAAAAAAAAAAAAAAAGAGTAATTGCCTCCCAAAACCCGGACTTCGCAATGTTTAAAGTTACCAAAAGTTATTCTAAATGTATTTACCGGCCCTCGTTCCTTAGGCTGCCTTCTGCTTAGCTTTGATGTTTTTCCACGCACAGAAGCTGTTATTAAATAAACATGAATGTGCTTTACACACTATACTGCAGTAAATGACAGTTACTCATGCAATAACTGACCGCTCTCTGGCTCTTCCATTTAAAGGGTATGTCCACACCCTAAACAAACTTTTCAATCTAGCCTAATGGCCCCCCAAAACCTCAACCTCACGAGATTCTTACTGCTCAAATGTGTTCCTAAATCTACTTACCAGTAGTAAGAAAAGAGACCGGATCCTGCACATCTAAATAAAGTCAATATAGGTATGTATATGCTGGATGTTGCCAGCACTTGCCAGCAGTGAAAGATCCAAAGAGTTCAAAAGTGCTGGGCACACCAGACTTGAAAAAACAATATTGTACCGGAACATCACAATAAACAATATTGTTTTTTCAAGTCTGGTGTGCCCAGCTCTTTTGAACTCTTTAAATCTACTTACCAGCCCTCGTTCCCTTGGCTGTCTTCTGCTTGGCTTCCATGCCTTTTCTGTGCACAGAAGCTGCAAAAGAGGCCAGACCGGCATTGGTGTCGAGATGTCGAATGATTGGCTGAGACGAGATGTTATTAAATAAACATGAATGTGCTTTACATACTATATTGCAGTAAATGTCAGTTACTCATGCAAAAACTGACTCTTCCATCGTGTCGCAGTCAATCACAGGCGCCGCTGCCAGTCCAGCAGCTTCCGTGCTTGGAAAAGGCGCGGAAGCTGAGCAGAAGACAGCCGATGGAATGAGGGCTGGTAGTAGATTAAGGAGCACCTTTGAGCAGTTGTCACGATATTGAGGTTTGGGAGGCAATTAGGGATAGGCCCCACTGTCGCATTTTTCTTTGCGCATGCGATTGCGCTTGGGTTTTTTCATATCATTGAAAACGCAGCTTGCGTTTCGCATTTTTAATCGCAATCGCATGCGTTTTCCTATACCCAACGGAAAAAACACGTGCAAATGCAACGAAATCGCATGCCATTCTGTCTGCGTCGCAGTGTGGCCGTGCCCTCAGTCTAGATTTTTAAGAATGGGAGTCTCGGCGACTGATTACGAAGGAGCAAGAGAGCAGTCAGTTACTGCATGAGTGTAGTGTCCCTTTACATCTGGTGACTAACCACCCCCTGCTATATATTTTTGTGTGCCCGTGGTTTAAAGTTATGTTTTCTTTTTGTTAATCTATGAAACCAAAACTGATCTTCTTTCTTCAGGCTGGAACAATTCTAAGCAGATTGAAGGGAGAACCGCTCATTTTTGGGTTGATCCGTTGGCGCTGGAAAGATGGCAAGATCTTCCATCCGCTGATCCCTTATGTAAAGTGTGTCCAAGAAAAGGTGCCAACATTCCAGCTTCAGGAGCACCCCAAAAACCAAGAGAGCAACGAGGAAAGGCTCCAACAAGATGGCAGGTGGGATGTATTCTGGGATGATTGTCTTGTTTCTTTGATGAATACCCAAAGTGACTTTTTTATTTATTCCCTAGGCTTATGTATGATCTTCAGTACTTGGGAATGGCCGACGTTGGGACGGTAAATACACCAAGAAAAATTAGAGTGTTTTATTTTCCTTAAAGGACATGTCTACCCATAAGGCTACGTTCATATTGGGCATTTCTTTAATGCAGTGGAACATCGTGTTTGTGATTTAGTGTGATGTTCCACTGTGTTAATGCACAGTGGTGGCCATTATTTTGTTTTTAACAAAGCACTATATTGCCGCATTGCAATGTGAACGGTGCAGTTCAATTCTATTGCACGTGTTTTGGTGCAATTTCCCCACATGAAATCGCACCAAAATTCAGCATAGTATGATGAAAGCCTAAAACAAAAAAATGGTTACTTTTCAGTTACCTGCCCCCAATTCCACACATTTAAGGATAATTTATTGCCTTCATTCTGGCAGAGGAAGCAAGCTCCTCCCGTCCATGCCATCAATCATGAGTACAGGGGCAATACTGTAACTATCCGGGGAGAAATGCGTGTAATAAAAGTGCTAAAAATAGCAGTTGTGGTAAGAGGCAAATAAATGACAAGTGACTAGATTTTGTTTTAAGGGTGGACTTTAATGTCTTACCATAATGCAAACCTGTAGCCTTTCCTTACAGTTCGGGGGTAAGGAGGTCCTTGACATAGGAATCACAAAGGTGCAACAGTTAAATTGCCCCCCAAAGGTGAGTCTAATAACCATTTGGAATTATTTTTTCTTTTTCATTGAGAACTAATTTTGTAAGAATGTCCCTAGATCTCATTGATGTAATGGGTAGTACTGGGGCTGTACCAAACTCTCAGGGATAGAGGGAAAAGAGGGGGTGGACAAATTAGTGGGTGTTCTGATTCTGATTCAACTAAATTACCATTGGTTAAACCATTTTAAGAAGAAATTGCTAGTCAGAGTGGGCATTTGTTAGGGAGGTGCCCACTAAAGCGTCAATAAATCCAACAACAAGGGTGGAAGTGGAAATCAAATGGTTAACACTCAATTAAGTATGGTATCTGATTATTCTTTATTTAATAGGAAAACTAGGATCAGACTTATTTCACATGTGTGATACAGATACAGGTGTATCCCTGGTTAAGAAAAGTATACATTTTTTATTCAGATCAGCAATTTTTGAGCTGTCAGCTTGTACTTCTCCTTAAAGTATGTTTTTCCCAGGAAGTGCTGTTTGATGTAAAAGAGACTGAAGTTCGAATTCAGGACAAGGCATCACAAGAGGTAAATAAAAAAAAAAATATATATATATAGCATAGCCCTAAAGCATTATATTTTATGTAGGCATAGTTAACAGAAATACTTTGCTCCCATAGGTGATATTTTGTTATCTGTATCCAGATATATCCAGTGTAGGACGTAGACTGGATAACAAAAAAATATTTGCTCTGTGTACTACGTAAGTATGAGAACAATCAAGTTGATTTGGATTGAAAGAGTCAATTACAGTTTTTTCTTTTCTTATTCTTCCCTTTAATTCTTGTTTTTTGGACTGCATCTCCTCCCATAGTTTTTGAGCTAGAGACACTAACAGGGTTATGTATCAACATATACTAAGTATGACTTTTCTCTTGGAAGCTTCAGAAATTGATTTGCGACAATGTATTAATGGTTAGTTTTGCATAAAGTTTCGATGGTAGTTGCAGCAGTTTGCCAAGTTTTCCCTTTTTGTGCCGCAAGCAATGAATTAAAAGTTTAAGAAAATATTTACAGTTTTTTTTATAATTGTCTTCAGCCTACATATGGATGGGCTTGTCCTAGTGCAGTTAAAGGAAATCTCTGGCTAAAACATTTTCCTGAATTGAACTAGGTTCACACATTAGATAAATTTTTTGCCATGATTGTTACACAGTTGCTTTGAAATAGATTTATCAACCGATGTTCCCAAAATCACCATGCCTACTGATTTTGCTACCAACATTACTGTTGCAATGTCGACCCTACACTACAGCAAAAAACTCAAGGTTGCTGCTACAAACAGCCTGCTAAACCCAATAGGTTAGGACCCAGTTAAATAAAGCAACCCTGTGGTGACTGGGCTTAAAATAACCTGGCCAACTTATTGAACTAATTGCTTTATTTATCCAGGGTTTAGCAGGCTGTTTGTAGTAGCAACCTTATGGAGGTAGCCAATATGCAATTAGAATATTTGTGCACTAGAATTCTGTTTTTTGTATGTATTATATTTTTGGTCTTTAGTTGCACTTTAATATGGATGTACCAGCCCAATTTTTTATCCTACATGTCCTGAATCAGCTTCCATTTTTTAAACTAAACGCCCCTCAAACTCTGAAGTACCCCACACATATTATATATTTTTAGTACCTTCCCTGACGGCTGCAATTCGGAAGAGAGACAAAGGACCAGCAGAAGTCAAGTTAAATTCCAGCACCAGGGAGAAAGGTAAGTATTGCAAAATTGGGGTTTGCGGGGGTGATTAGTGTGGCATTAAAAGGGTGAAAACGCAGATAAAAATACAAGTAAATTCAACATGGCAATATTACGCTACTTTATTATACGACTTAGTACTTTATATTTTATGACTTAGTAAGTGAAAACTTTGTCAAGAGATACACAATGCATGTTTTACTGGATTCATCATTCTATGAAACCTTAGATGGGTAAACTTTCAAGTAAGCTTGCTATCTCAAACAAGAAAACATACAATGGACAAAAGACTTACTTGACATAACTGAAAATATTGAAATCCTTTCAGAGTAACAAGGCTAATTCAAAGTGGAAATTCTGTTGAACATTCTCTTCTTATTCAATTTCTAAAGTGAAGAGGATGCCATAGCAACCTAGGGTTCCATCTTCTTTAATCAGTAGAATAAAACAATATACAGAGGTGTAACTACAAGAGAGCAGTCCCAACTTCGTACTCTTCCTTACACAGATCTAGCTCCCCTGATGCAACTGCTGTAGATAAAGCAGGGAGGGGGGCATTATAGTTTTACTGTGGGGCCCATTGAGTTCTACTTATGCCTCTGAAAATGTGACAAAAATAAAATATAAAATTAGCACTGAGCAGTCCATACCCACAGCCTCTGGGCCTCTGGCAAATTAATGAACTGAATTAATGTGCAGAAACTAGCACTGACATAGCAAGAGCCATAAGTTACTGAATTCCGAGATCCCTGCTAACTGCAAATTTACCACCTGCACTTTAAAGGGACTGTCCACCCCTCTTTTGAAAAAGTAATATGTGGTAGAGAAGCCCCCAAAAGCTAAATCGTTTAATTCTCAACCTTAATTCGGCTCCCATGCTGAGTATTATACTTACATCCTCCTCGCTCCACCCCCGCTCTCGGGTTCTTCTCCCAGTCTCCACTGTGGCTGCTCTGTTTTCTTTTTCTGTTCCCGGCGACCGCAGTGGAGACTGGTCCGGGAATGGCAGTCAGTGATTGGCCGTGACGTCACAGTCACGGCCGACACTGACTGCCTTACCCGGAGTGCTGAGCCGCAGCGGTGGAGCGAGGAGGAGGATGTAAGTATAATATCTCTGTGTGGGAGCCGAATTAAAGGTTGAGAAGTACACGATGTCTAGCTTTTGGGGGCTTCTCTACCACATATTCATTTTTCAAAAGAGGGGTGGACAGTCCCTTTAATACATATATTCAGGCCTATTTAATAAAAGTTTTTATCGTTAAAAATGGTGCTAATTTTGCACCAACCTATCAGATGTTATTTACCATTTGAAAGATAACATCTGATTGGTTGGGTCAAAATTAGAACCATTTTTAACGATAAGAACTTTTATTACATAGGCCTGTTAGTGTCTGTGTCCTTTATTCAGGCAGCAATGCACTACTCGTAAAACTCGTCACATGTCATAGAGACAGGGGGAGAGATAAAAAAGCAACATGCCTTTTAATGCTGTGCATACATATGTCACTTTACCGGCTTTATTACAGATGGGCAATAGTTTTATTTATTGTACACTAGTACCCAATTTATTACAAACATAGAAAAGATAATCAATGCATATTCCTAGGCCCCATACAATATCATATTATCTGCACACTGGCATACTTTATAAACAAAGGGGTTTTAGTATACATTACTGTGATCACATAAATGAAAAGCCTTCCAACCATGTCAAGGTAACCCCAGTCTGGAAGGTCCTAACTTCTAACCTTTTTAAATTTCTTTTACTTCAATTACCATTAGCAAACTTTTGCATTTCTCATAGTTGTGCACTGGATCCCTACAACAGGCTTTCTCACTTCCCCCCAGCACTTTGGCTTTTTAAAATGAGGGAAGAGGCCATCCAGTGCTTTATATTAAAGGCATAGGACCTCCCATAAAAGGTGTGTGCTTCCACAATCCTTGTATTGTACCCAATTTATTACCACTTCTGCCCCTGGCATTGCTTGTTTCTGCTCCAAGTCTGACATGGAAAGTGTGGTTAGACCAAGTTAAAAAAAAAGACCTTTTGCTTATTTGTATGATGCAGTAATGATGAGTATGGTGGGTGCGCTCAAAAAAGGATAATCAGTGTGCCATACAATCTCACCCTATCTATGAATACATTACAAACAAAACAAAGGAGTTTTAGTAACACAATCAGAAGAATGAAAAGACTTTAAACTGCACCAAGGTAACTTTTGCATTAGATTAGTGTAGCAGGCAAGAGATTTAGTTATGTGAATGTCTGAGAAATGTAAAAGTCACAGTTAAGAAATAATTCACCTAAGAAAAAGCAATTAAGGTAAAAGTAAGGGCCTAACTGGCACTTGGTGTGGCTGGAAGGATTCCCATTTTTATGATCATAATAATGTAACTAAAACCCCTTTGTTTATAATTGATGCCATTGCACTGATACGGGAAGATTCAATAAAAGTTCTTATCGGTAAAAATTGTACTAATTTTGCCCCGATCAATCAGATATTATTTTATTTGAAAGCAAACATCTGATTGGTTGGGGCAAAATTAGCACCATTTTTAACAATAAGAACTTTTATTGAATAACCCTGAAAGTATGATATTGTATGGGGCATAGGAATGTCCATGAAAATTGCTTCCATGACCCTTCTATTGTATGGAAGGAATTTTAAATAAAGTTAGGTACTTGGCATCTTACCTGTACTGTATGTAGTGGAAGTAATATTGACCTACAGAATTTCATTTTGTTCTCCTTTAACACAGGATGAAACAGATGGGATTTAGCCATTATCCGATGAATGGTTCCTCTACACACCAACATCTATTGCCTTACATACAAATCTAATCTCTCCACCATAAGACTACGCACCTCTCTTTATCCAAGCTAGACAGCTTGCAACAGTATTCACAGTATTCACCTTATCAGATCCATTTATTTGCTTCTTCCTTAGTGCTCGTTCACATTAGAATTCTGTGAGACACGACATGTGTTTGTCAGTTTCTGTCCATTTTTTGCATACATTTGTGTCTATTTTTTTACAATGCGTTTTCCATAGCGTTATATAGAAAACACATGCAAAAATGGACAGGAATGCTGTATGCCATGTGTTTTTAAAATGCAATGGACCAGAATGCAAACGGACACATTCGGAACGCAATTGGGTTGGATTATTGAATTCTATGTGTCCTTGCATTTTTAAAAACAGACATCAGGTACCGGTATGCAATTCAATGTGAATTTATTTTGATGTATGTTTATCTTTAGTTTGTCACACAATGACTTATTTCTGAACTTTTTAACAACACAAGAATTTGGTTTTCATTTCATTTCATTTTGCAGATTTATTTGTATGAAAGGCAGCCAATCACAGCCGAGGCTGCCGGCAATAGAGAACTCCGCAGGAGCTAAGGGCTGTAAGTAGAGTTCTGATTCTTTTTTTTTGCAATCTAACATAGAGGTTGGGGGTGGGCAGGGGATGGCCTACATTATATAAAAAAAACTTTTTATGCTAGGTGAAGGTAAGCCATGGAGGTATCAGGAGGGAGGGGGGCTACCCTGCGCATGCCACTGTCCTCTCAGAGGAAAAGGAAGAGGCAGAAACCTTTCCCATAGGAAGACACCTCCCACTCTTCAGTTTCCTGGACTTTGAACAGTCACTGCAGAAGAACCATAAGGAGCAGAGATGTAAGGTAAGTTCACAGTGGTCCCAGAAATGGGTTAAATTTTAGTTTGGGGGTGGACATTCTCTCTAATGACACAAGAATTTGGTTTTCATTGTTTTAGGACGTGCAGATTTATTTGTACTTTATGTAATTGTAATTTATGTTGTCAAAAAAAATACAAAGCGTAAATTTTTATCTAGGTATTTGAGGCTGTTAAGCATTATATTTATATTGATTGGCTGTTCTCTTTTGTATAAATACAGAAGTAATGGCCAAACACATTGTGGAAATCTTTTTAATTGAGAGAAAAAAGAAAGATAAAACATGTTCTGCTATTCTTTTAATGACATAATAAAGTGCAGTGAGTCTATGCATAGAATGCACAGCACAATGGATACAAAAGCAGGAGATTTTTAGGCAAGGCTTTCAAGAAAATGAACCCAGATTTGCAAGCAGTAGAGACAACAGCCATTTGTAGGTTATTAAAACTAGTCAATAGCTGTAAGAAGGTAATGAATTGAGAGCATCTATAGTGAATGAGTAGATAATTACTTGTATTAAGAATTAAGAACTGCAAAATGCTGTTGAAAAAGGCAAAGTGTCCTTTAGCTACATAATCAAAAGGAAAATGATAAAAGCTTTCCTTAACCAACATGAAACAAATAGACTAAGTGCATAGCATAAAATATTCTTCCGAATAAGAACAAGCTGAATGTATGAATATAAGGTCATTGGCTTTAACTAATGCTGAACAGGTTTGTCTCAAATTTAAACTCATGATCGTTTATTTGGTTAAATTTATACTTACTGTAGAGTTGAAAGAAAATGTAAAATGTCTGATTGGCAAATATCTGATAGCCCACACTGCTGTGATTTCTCACTCCCTAACGATCGAGCTTGCAATCCATTAGCGTGTGCATTAGCACAGTGCATGTCAATGTGGGTAGCCATATTGCATACGCTTCAATCTATTTTTGGAGCACATGCAATCACCATAACGGAATGTTGTACGTATAGGAAGATAACACGTGTGAATCATGAGACTTTCATATGCGTTGCCGTTTGGCAAAGTGTGGTGTCAGCCTTAGACTGGATCTAAATGCTAAACCAATAATATTTAGGACTTGTGCTTATTCAACTTAAAAAGAAACTCCTGAGGCTCCATTAAAAGCTGCTAAGCTTAGTTGGAGATGTTGCTAAATACTGCTGTGGGTTCCTGGCTGGGGGTGATGGCTCTGGGTTACCAAATACCACAAACCCTAAAAAATCACCATCAGTTCAGCCATAAAATCCTTACCTTACATCCCATCTCCAAATGGCTGCCCTGCTATGCCCCTCCAAAAACTGTCCACCAGGAGCCTGGCAGAGTCCATATAGGACTCTGCCTCCTGTCTCTCCTCCAGGAGAATTTTGTCAAGCGCACTAAAGCCCTCCCCCCCTCCCTCTCCCAACCGTTTTGCTCTCCCTCCCCCTATCTTTAAACCCCTTTGATGTAGTGTAGGTCTCCTTCCCCCAGCCCCAACCGCTAAATTATTTTTTACAGAAACTCCCTGGCTGCCTCTCAGCCAATTATGGAAGTGACTGCAGGTCCAGACGCCTGCTTGCAGTTTCATGCAAGCAGAGGGCCAGGACAGTAGGCCAGAAGAAAGAGGGAAGGTAAGTAATGATCGGGGGAGTTTCTGTAAAAAATAATATAGCGGTTGGGGCTGGGGGAGGGAGACCTACAGCTTATTAAAAGTTTTAAAAAGGGGTGGACATGCCCTTTAAAAGATGGATTTCAATAGCATTTACTGTACTTTGCACATGGCTTAAACGCTTATTATCAATTTACTGCTGTTGACAAATTAATTTAAAATGCCCCCATTGCCTCTCTGTGAAGCCAAGAGATCATTTTGAACATTTACTGTAAATTGTATCATATTTCATTGACGTTAATTTGCAGGAACCAATCAGATGATACCTTTTTACTGGTCTACAGTTAAGCTAGGAACACACAGTACAGATCAGTGAAAGATGACAGAAAGGATCTGCAAGATCCTGTCTGCCATCTTTCAAAGATCTGCATACACACAGTCCCGAGCGTTCACCCTATGCACATCATAGGGAGAATGCTCGGGACTGTGTGTTTCCATCGCCTGCACTAGACTCCTCTATAGCAGTGGAGTAACTAGGAATCACTGGGCCCCCCAGAAAAACAATGATGGGGCCCCTATTCATGCTTCATCCACAGGGGTTGAAGCATAGCTTTCATAATAAAAATAAGATGGGGCCCCTTTGGCTCCTGGGCCCCCCTGCAGTTGCTCCCCCTGCTCCTCTCTAGTTACGTCCCTGCTCTATAGAGAGTCTGATCTATAGGGAGGCTGATGGAAATTTTCGGTCTTTCCCGAACGAGCATTCTGACGACCTGATCATTAGGCGGCCGCACGCTCGTTCGAGAAATGAAGGTACACACTGTAACGATAAAGCCCCGATACCATCACATCCAACGGTATCGGGGCTTTATCGCTACTGCGTGTACCCAGCTTTACAAAACATTTGATCACATCTGATTAGTTGGATTAACACCTCTTACCAAATAATCCCCCAGAGCATGTTTATTTCACAAGCATATTACTCAGCACTTTACAATATACCTATAGCAATATATTACATCCTACTCAACAGCCAGTTGTCATTCAATCATAGCCTTGTGGAAGCTGTTAAACAAAATACAACTTAAAAATAGAAACTATCCTTTAATTAAAAAGCAAGTCATTGGTATGTGCAAGAATATTTACCTTTGTACAATAAAAGATAAAGTATGTGTGACACAGTTTCTATAAATATACTTTCCCACAGTTTGCTTTAAACTAACAGTGTCTTACAATCAAATCTCAGCTGTGCTTTCTAAGCAGTTGTGATCCCTCCCTCGCGTGATTATATTCATTGTTATAAGTAAGTGTGCTCAGAACAATTTTTTCAGTTACAAGCGAACATGGGAAATATCTCAGCGGTCACACTGAGCGGTATAACTCACCTTAAAGAAACAAACATGGCATGCCCACACAAGCGCCGACTCAATAATCAAGGGAAAGGGTTATCTATTGACACTGAGGTCAGCAGTTGTTAAAAACCTGATCAGTTCAAAGAAAAGCAGAAAATACCAGATCAAGGTGTAGTAAAGGAGTAAAAAAATATCAGAGTTTAGTATTGTAGTTAAGGAACTGACATGACATTTTTTTCCTGTTATTGGCCCATAACCAAAATGGCCATTAAAGATGTGTCTAGACATCTCAGCTAATCACACTGCAATTAGTCAGAAATCAAAAACAATGTAGAAGGTATTATGGTGCTTGGCGATATTTTCCATGGTTTAGGGTCAGTTTTTGCTAATCTCTGTTTTTATACAGTATTGGTCTAGGGATGTCATAATAAAATAGAACTGCTATAGAAAATTCACACTAGATGTTTTTCTGTGTGTTGGTATGCAGCTTTAGGAACGCAGGCGCAGTTATTTTCCCATTTTAAAGTTTACGCTAACGTGTTCCAATCCGTTACTTCTCGCTCTGTAGTGTGAATGTAGCTTTCACCTGTTTGTTCAATGTTTAACAGCATCGAAAAAACTATTTGTTTTAATATAATAACCCACAGAAGTTTCAACTGTCAAATCCATAACTAACAGTTACTAACTGGAAGAACCAGGAAGCAGAAACAGGGGAAACAGGACATTGTGCAGGATTTCAGGTTAGTCTTATATATTTCACATTTCAAACTATTACCGTTTAGGATTTTGGGGGGTGATTTACCTGTATGTAAATTTTCATTTTGGGGCTGGACTTGCCCTTTAAGCATGCTCAGGCTCAGTACAGGTCACTAAATTGCTCAGTTTCCATGAGGCATCTAGAAGCATAGCAAGCATACAGTAATAGATTCAGAGGACAAAGTATGATATATCAACATATAAGAAGACATTTTTTCTGAAAGATGTTACTATGAGGGTAGAGTTGTCCTTTAAATAAAGAAGGTCAATATATGATTTCTATGCTTACTAGCTTTCCCACCCTCTGATCTTGTGTTCAGTCCACAGACCTAGTAGTTTACTAGAAGCTATGCTGTCTTTGTTTTAAATTTGTTGCAGTGTTTGAAACAGACTTGAAACAAGTGACCTGTTTCACCACAATAAAACCACTCTATAAATTGAGAAGACATGATGCAAGCATTCCTTCATTAACGTTGCTGACCATTTTGTACTTCGTTAAAGGGAAGCTTTTGTGAACGTTGGATGTAATACTGTGCACTGGTCCTTATGCTATGTAGTAAGCTAAATAAGGTTGGCAATCTAAGAGTAACATACTATTAACCAAGTTGTTTAGAATATTCTGTTTCTTCTTCTTTTGTTGGACTTATTCCTAAAACAAGAAGCAATTTTTCTACAGTTTTATAGGGAAAAATACCTTTTATTTTACTGCTCCATTCAGAGCACCTTTCCCCCATGTAGTTTCAGGAAGTGACATGTAATTCTACTACTGATTAAAGGATAAGTATGCTGTAAAACAAAGTTAAGTTTAATTGGAAGCAGCAGCTTTAAATAACTTTTGCCCTTTTTTTCCTTGACATCTTGTATCTGTATTGTTGTATGTTTAGCTCTGCCCCTCCGAGATTTCCTGGATCTCCTTCATTTCACATTTCAAACTATTACCGTTTAGGATTTTGGGGGGTGATTTACCTGTATGTAAATTTTCATTTTGGGGCTGGACTTGCCCTTTAAGCATGCTCAGGCTCAGTACAGGTCACTAAATTGCTCAGTTTCCATGAGGCATCTAGAAGCATAGCAAGCATACAGTAATAGATTCAGAGGACAAAGTATGATATATCAACATATAAGAAGACATTTTTTCTGAAAGATGTTACTATGAGGGTAGAGTTGTCCTTTAAATAAAGAAGGTCAATATATGATTTCTATGCTTACTAGCTTTCCCACCCTCTGATCTTGTGTTCAGTCCACAGACCTAGTAGTTTACTAGAAGCTATGCTGTCTTTGTTTTAAATTTGTTGCAGTGTTTGAAACAGACTTGAAACAAGTGACCCGTTTCACCACAATAAAACCACTCTATAAATTGAGAAGACATGATGCAAGCATTCCTTCATTAACGTTGCTGACCATTTTGTACTTCGTTAAAGGGAAGCTTTTGTGAACGTTGGATGTAATACTGTGCACTGGTCCTTATGCTATGTAGTAAGCTAAATAAGGTTGGCAATCTAAGAGTAACATACTATTAACCAAGTTGTTTAGAATATTCTGTTTCTTCTTCTTTTGTTGGACTTATTCCTTAAACAAGAAGCAATTTTTCTACAGTTTTATAGGGAAAAATACCTTTTATTTTACTGCTCCATTCAGAGCACCTTTCCCCCATGTAGTTTCAGGAAGTGACATGTAATTCTACTACTGATTAAAGGATAAGTATGCTGTAAAACAAAGTTAAGTTTAATTGGAAGCAGCAGCTTTAAATAACTTTTGCCCTTTTTTTCCTTGACATCTTGTATCTGTATTGTTGTATGTTTAGCTCTGCCCCTCCGAGATTTCCTGGATCTCCTTCCTTATTAGTCGCTGTGAGACGATGTCACACGTGCACAGGTCCGTGCATGCTCCGATGCCGTGTGCACGGTGACCTCATGCACTCGATGCAAGGGTTTGCGGGCACAGAACCAACATTTTTCGACTACTGAAGAAGGAGATCCAGGAAATCTCGGAGGGGCAGAGCTAAACATACAACAATATAGATACAAGATGTCAGCAACTTTACAGCAGGAAAGGTAGGCTAAGGAGGGGCATAGAGGGGGGGGGAAAAAAGGCCAAAATTTTTTCTAAAGCTGTTTCCAACTAAACTTAACTTTATTTTACAGCATACTTATCCTTTAATCAAATGGTAACTAAGAAAATGAGAATAACATAGGCCAATTATTTCCTTTAGCTTTCATGAGAGTATTGTTTTATGTCTATTAGGTATTATTGTGAAAAGGCTTTTATGAATATAAACTCTTTTTACTGTTGGCTTTGTCACAAGGGAACCGTCCACTTTGTTTAAATGATATGTATTTAGTCAAACAGACATGCGGCACTTAATACAAATGATTTATTGAATATTCATCAAGTATCCTGTATGACATCAGCAAACATGGAACCTTTGTCACACTGGTACAGTTACACTATGTATACATACCTTTCCAAAACAAAGTAGAAAAATGTCAAATAAGAGTTGCCCTAAAATAAATATTTCTCAAATATTTCAAAACACTTGACTATTTAGTGTGTGAGGTTTCATGTTGGGAGAAATAAATATTTGTGCTTCAAGTACATTTTTGTTGATCACATAAAAGCATTTAAAGGGTATGTCCAGCAAAAAAGTAGGTATGTTTCTAAATGATTTACTGAAGAACAGGAGGTAAATGCACTCTCTCTTACCTCCCGTTCTTCAGTAAATCTTACAGGAGAGGAGACACTTACCCGCAGACCCGCGCATGCGCAAAGAGTGCGAAGGAGTGAGGACGCGTCGGGGATTTTGGCGCTGGAGCGGGTCCGCGGTTAAGTTTCTCCTCCTCTCCTAGAAGATTTACTGAAGAACGGGCGGTAAGAGATAGTGCATTTACCTTCTGTTCTTCAGTAAATCATTTAGAAACCTACTTTTTTGCTGGACATACCCTTTTTAACAAGGCCCACTGTTTATCTGGAACTGTATTTCTCTTTTTTGCTAAAGATAAATAAGTTTATAATTGGTCCCAAATGTTTCCAGGTATTAGTTAACAATATCACGCATTAGCAATTGCGCACAAGGTAACTTTCTAGAGCTTTGCTCCTGGCTCCTATAAAATTAATTGAAAAATGGGAGGTAAGGTATAGCTTTTTCAGTGAACTATTCCTTTAAAGGTAATTCCCATGATCCACATTTCTGTTCAAGTATTCTTTCTTAATTGAAACCTGTCTATGTGCAGTAATAGTATGACTCCTGGAAAAAAGAAGCAAAGAGTGATCTCATAGGATGCTATTTCGGTTACCACAAAAAACCTGTTTGTGGAAAATAAATATGTACAAACACAATACATAAAATGCTGCATATGCTTTCCATTGATGCACCAGCCTTTTAGCTTTAAAGCAAACTCAAAGAAAGTACGAAGATTGTTCCATTAGGTCTTTAAAACATTCAACGTGACTGTAATCTGGTTGGGTTAGTTTGTCACTGATTCATAGTCATAGTCCCTTGATAATTCTCAGGTATTGTTTTGCTATATTAACTTTTCCAATGACTGATCCCAAGTCTTGAACCCACTGTATTAATAAGGTCTAGTCAGCATCATCTACAGACATTGGAAATTACATATCACATGTTCATACTCACACTTTCCTATGCTTGTAACTTAATTCTGCCCTATTATGCTGCTGCTATTGTTCTCTAAACAGAGTTTCATTTTGACCTACATTTCAAGGGGGACATTTTCATACTTACTTTCTAGGCAATTAACCTTGGATCTCAACCTAACCTCTATCTATTATGTATTTCTAACATGCACATTCACTGTGAGAGCTTCCTTCTTACTACTTCCCAGCAGGAACCCTTCAGGACCGTAGCAGAATGGAGATGTTTATTTTGTGTACATGAACAAGTGTAAGTGACAACACATGCACTGTCGCCTTAATCTTATAATTAGTTACCCGGGTCATATGGAGTAAAATATAAGACAAATAATTTCATAGTTCCAAAAAAAAAAATGAACTTGGTTCCATGTTGTTAATGCAGCAGTATCTCCACTGTTATTTCCTCCAGACTTCATCACAATATTTTCTTTTAATACATTTATTTATGAAGAAGCAATTAAAACTAGATTTCAATTTTCCAAACAGGTCACATCCTACAGCTCCGTTATGTAAAATAGCCAACACTCCCTGGAATTTATGCATATATATATTTTAAATAGTGTAAAACACACGATGGATAATTTTTAGCAAAGCCAATTTTCAGCATAGTTATAATTATAACACCATGGCGATTAGTCAGCAATAGTTCCATGTAAAATTATATTACCATGTCAAAAAAGTCCCTAACACACATCCATCTTGGACATGACAAAAATTATTTTCATAATTGTCCCCTTTATTGCTGACATTTCCACCTTACTGACCTTTTGCCAAGTATTTACGACAAGGTGCTGAGAAAATTATTTTGCCAAAGCGCAGTTGTAATTTTTGCACTTTTTATAATAAGCATAAACCAAAAATCTGCTCTTGAAACAACTTCACCCCTTTATAAATATTACCCCATTGTGTTGACATAAATTGATATACTGCTTTGCAAGTAAAGAAAATGAGTAACATCCAACAAATAACTGAATATCTAAATCGTTTACAGGAACATAGGTGGCTGATAAATTGGGACAAGTTAATTCTTCATCCACAAAAGAGGATTCTGTTTCTGGGTTCAATCTTGGACTCCAAGAAATTCCAAATATCTCTACCTCAGGAAAGAATTCATGATTTATTGAAAGAGGTAAAGAATCTAGTGAATCATCCAATTTCTACAGTATGGATGTGCCAACATGTGCTAGGGTAACTAGCAGCAGCATCAGGCTTAGTGAAATGGGCCATGTGCCATGTGAGAGATCTACAACTGACATTTTTGAAACAATTCAGATTTTGGAAGAGTCCAAACCAACTGATAGTTCATCCTCCCCCAGTGAGAGTAGAATTAACCTGGTGGTTGGATCCTCAGAATCTCAAACCATATTTTAACAACAGATGCCAGCCCCAGTGGTTGGGGAGCTGTTTATGGGAAGCTTTCAGCCAAGGCATGTGGTCCAGGAAATTGTCATCCCTGTTTCAGAAAGGGAAATGGGGGCAGTCCTGAAAGCTCTTTCAGAAGGAGAAAGTGGGTGCGGCAGTCCTAGTCCGCTCAGACAATTTAACAGTTGTATCCTAAATTCGCAAGAAAGGGGGCACAAGGAGTTTTCGTTTTTGGAGGATAGCCAAACTCGTCTTCAATTGGGCAGAGAATCATCTGTTGGACTTATCACCAGCTCATGTCCTAGGTCGAACAAACACAAAAGTGGATTTTCTCAGCAGAGTCCAGCTGCATCGCTTAAAGCTTAAATCTGTTTTCTTGGTGGCAATCACATCTGCTAGGAGAGTAGCAGAAATCAATACCTTAAGAGCATCTGAGCCATTCCAAATATTTTTCCCAGATAAAGTTGTGTTAAGGCCAGATCCTGCTTTTCTTCCTAAAGTCGTATCGAAGTTCCACCTTAATCAGGACATAGTGCGCCCTACTTTCCAAGATCCAGAAAAAGAGGAGTCTCAGCTTCTGTATGTAGGAAGATGCCTAAGTATGTTTCTCTAGAAAACAACTCCGAAAAAGTTCCGAAAATTGGACTCATTATTCATCCTCTTTTCTGGAAATAGAAGAGGTCTAAAACCATCCAAGATGACCATTTCTGCTTGGATCAAAGCATATTTCAGGCAAGCTTATACCTATATGGCAGCTGAACAACCTTATAAGGTAACAGCTCATTCCACCAGAGCAGTAGCAGCGTCATGGGACTTCTCTGATCAGGCTCCTCCAGATGAAATCTGCAAGGCACATGGTCAACTTTGACCACATTTATGAAGCACTATTAATTGGATGTAGTATCTTCTAAACATTCTGAATTTGGCAGGAGTGTCCTCTCAGCAGGGACCCATAAATAAATAAATTTAACTATTTTGCATCGTATTCCCCACCAGTCTGTTTATTGCTACTTAAAGGGTATGTCCAGCAAAAATCTAAGTTTGTTTCTAACTGATTTACTGAAGAACAGGAGGTAAATGCACTCTCTCTTACCTCCCGTTCTTCAGTAAATCTTCTAGGAGAGGAGAGGACACTTACCCACCGACCCGCTCCAGCGCCGACTTCACTGACAGGCGTCGGGGATTTCGGTGCTGGAGCGGGTCGGCGGGAAAGTGTCTCCTCCTATCCTGTAAGATTTACTAAAGAACGGGAGGTAAGAGATAGTGCATTTAACTCCTGTTCTTCAGTAAATCAGTTAGAAACAAACTTACATTTTTGCTGGACATACCCTTTAAGTCCCAATCAGGTTCCACAGCTATGTAGGACCAGGGAAAAGTGAAAATTACATGATTTCTTACCGTAATTTTAATTTCCTGGTCCATGGCACAGCTGTGGAAGACTATCCACGCTTAACTTGGGATCCTTGTTCAGACAGTATTCAAAGACTGAGGGAGTAGGTGTGTATTAACCTTTTATAAGCTTTGAGAGGCCTTTCATTTAGATGGAAGCGGGGATTAACCCATCAGGTTCCACTGCTGTGCTATAGACCAGGAAAACAAAATTACAGTAAGAAATTATATAATTTTCACTTTTTAAACTACAAGTAAATGCTTTGAAGTGCTTTACAGTGCGAGTTGCCAATGTTCATAAAAAACAGTGCACTTGACTTTATATTCCATCCCATCCCATCGAAAGCCTGTCCAAAAAAAAAGAATGTATATCAGCAATTCCTTCTGAGGGCTAGGCCACACTAGCGCATTTTTGCACAAGTTTTCGCTCGCGATTGCGCCCGCGATTTTCAGTAACATGGAAATCGCGTGAACGTGAACATTCCTGAGATTTCCTATGCGTGTGCGATTGCGCGTCCCTTCACGTTTTGCGTTCAAGCATTTTTTCACGCAATTGCATGCGGTTGCGCATGGGTTTTTGCTATTTTTAAAGAGTAAACGCAAAAAACAATGCACGTGAAAAGAGAAATTGCGCAATGAATCATGCGCGATTTGGTGCATTGTAGTGTGTCCTCAGCCTCAGTCCATTACATCCAATTGGTTCATGTATACATCCAGCATTTTATCTCCCAGTTTCAGTTTAATCCTTTCTGCTCAAAAAAAAAAGTTAGGGCATGGCCACACTGTGATACAAAGGCAATCGCACATGGAATCGTATGTGACTTCGTGTGCAATTTCGTTGCGTTTGCGATAAAAAATGCGGAACCCAAATTGCAATCGCAATGATCTGAGAAAAAACGCAAGCGCAATCGCAAGAAAAACACGACAGTGTGGCCTAGCCCTTAGCTAGGAAGTCTACTGGGGTCGTTTGATAGGTCAACACACAGGTGATTAATTACTATAGAGCCATGAGATTCAGTTTACCTATGCTTACCTTTATTTTTATGTGAATATAAAAAGTACCCCAAAACTACCCCCAAAAAAGTACCATTATAACAAATAGTAGATCAAATAAATTATTATACAATACTGTACTATACATTGCTGAACACGTTTCACCACAACGGCTTTCTCAGCAGCGCTGCCGAGAAAGCCATCGTTGCTAAATGCGTTCAGCGTCCTCAACTGCGATCTTCTGATGTGATTCCATTTGGAAACTGGTCCTCCTCTCTTGATCCTCTGATTCCCCATGGTGACTGGTGACAGTGATAGCTGACTGACAGATGAGTGCATGGGGCTTGGGACTTTACCAGTAGGTTTAAGATTATTTACCAACCCATTGTTTTGGGCTCACTTTACCAACTGGAACACGTGTTATTTATGTTTTAAGTGTTTTTAATATCTCACATTTGCACTTTGTTTTTCCCAGTGTCGCACAATAAAGGGATTGCTTTTATGTCTCATACTGTGGTTGAGTGCCTGGTTCTTTATCTCATAGTGTGTTTATACATTTATTCAGATATCCAAGAGCACCTCCAGTCTATTTAGACATGTATTACTCTGTGCATTGCATTCTTCTTTTGGTTTTGAGAAGATAAAGGCTTAACTGACTTTTTTATTTCTCATGTTTAGCAAAATCAAATGGTGTTTTGCATTTGGTTCCCAAGATATAGCTCACCAGAAGAATGAATGCATAAGTTAGCCCTCTGGGTATGGAATTAATAAGGATCTGCAGTATTGTCAAGTGCTCCGTCTCCTAGAAGATTTTTTTGAATTTGTCAAGGCTTTATCTCAGGAACATGATGAAAAATATAGGCAAGTGTTGTATTAAGCAAAACATGGGTAATACATACAGAAAATGGTTTTTTTTTGCCTTTACTTTTCCTTTGAAATCAATATATCTATTGATAGAAAATTTGGAAACCATTCAAGTGCTGGGGACAAGCACAGAAATGTGGCCACACAGAAATTCACATGAGCTTGGGAAGAAAAGGAGGAACATCAGCCACAACTGCAAAAATGTGTTGATAGTGACAATTAGACTTGTGCAGCAACAGACTGTTTTTAAGCTCCACCCACTCCATTAAAATATGTTCTCCAATGTAAGAGAGGAGAATTGTTAGTGACAATGACCGTGGGAGGTGCAAGAAAATAGTCAGTTACTGCATGAGTATAATTATCCTTCAACCAGGCAGTTTAACCAGGCGTTGGTGAAATGTACTAACATGCACTATTGCTAAAAACCCAAGCAAACACCATGTATTAAGCACCAGTTTATGTTTAAGATTTACTGTACAGAAGTATCAGGTAACTTGAATTCATATTCAATGTGAATGCACAAATTGAGGGTGAATATTTTCAAGGGTATGTTCATTTCATTATAGTGCTAAGTTTGTGTGTTTAAGACCTGGTGCTTTTGTGAGAGTTTAAGGGGTTATCTCCACTCAAAAAACAAACATACCGTATATACTCGAGTATAAGCCAAGGTTTTTAGGTTTTAAAATAAACCTAAAAACCTTACCTCGGCTTATACTCGAGTCAAGGTCCTTCCTTACCCCGATCGATGGTTGCTCAACTCCAAATCCGGCTGCCGCACGCTGGGTAAGTCCTGTGGGTTTGCCGGCTGACTTCACTACTCGGCAAACCCTGTGTGAATAAACACGAGTTTTTCACAGCACAGTCTGTGCCCTAGTTTGGTTTCTCCATACCCTTTATGTTTGGACTAGAGCTGTGAAGTACCTTTTGTTGTATGAAGGCTCTATTTCATTGTATGCTCTGTGGAGGGCTTTTTCCATCTTTAAGCCCACCTCGCCTTAACCTATAAAGCTCATCCATATCCTCTGCTCCCAAGCCCTACCCTATAAAAGCCATGAACCTGTGTCCTGCACTGATGGAATCTAATAAGACTGAAATATGGCAGGATAGTCTGGGTTCTTTATAGAAACTCAGGTTCTCCAATAATGATCCCTTTCTAACAGACTCCCTGGTAACAGCTGTGAGACAATGGGGAGGGTAAGCTTTGAAAGGCAGATTGATAACTGTAATTATAGAGAGATCCAATGGATCTCCAGTTGGTTTAATATTCATTTAAAGTTTGAGAGGGGAGATAGTTTCAAGCTTTGCACAGCAGTTGTAATTAATGCTATATAAAGAAAATGGATAAAGAAAGCAGAAAAATGTAAGTGTTATGCAACAAATATAAGATAGATAATAGCTGCCATCTCTAAATGTTAGCTTGCACTAAATGTATGTTCAACATATATTTCTAAAGCACTGACACTTCCAGTACAACCCAAAAGGTGGGGCTGTTGTCTCTCTATATATATATCCCTTCCCTCCTATTCTATAAAAAATTGCATTGAGTTTTAGGACCTACCAATCAAGTGGGGTATATAACAGTATTAAATATAGGAATGTTGTGTATGCAAGTGTACTTTTTCACTATTTCATTTAAAGGGCATGTCCCCCCCAAAAATTTCACCCTATATGATACTAGCGTTATCGTGAGCGTGCCTTCAAGCATTATAGGCATTTCACACCTGCCCACTATATAGTGTGATGATTATAGTTGTTGTGGAGACTGTGTTCCTTAACTGCTGATTCCTAAACTATAGATTTTTAATCTGCGTGCTGTACTTTGAGATATGTTTTTTAACCTTTCCAGCTAAGCTAATAGGCTCTCCAGTTCTAGCAGCCCTAATAGGTGTTTCCCCTCTGTCAGGCCTACCTTGTCCCACACTTTTACACTTTTTATATTTGGTATATTAAATTTGCACAGTTCTTTTAAATAAAGCTGAAATGGATCATATAGTAAAAGCAACGATTATACAGGCATTCAGGGAGATTCAATAAAAAATGGTGTTAATTTTGCCCCATCCAATCAGATATTATTTAACATTTGAAAGCTAACATCTGATTGGTTGGGGCAAAATTAGCACAATTTTTAAGAATAAGAGCCTTTATTGAATAACCCTGATAGTATTTAACTATTTTACTGTAAAGCAAATGGGAGAATTAAACACATTTTGCTTTATAAAAGCACCATGTTTATTAGAAAAACCTTCGCAGTTCACTTTATTGTCTTGTTCAGAATTTGATCAGCTCTGTGAATTTTGTATGTGAAGTTCAGTAACAGAAATACCACTTACTCTCCCACCCACTAGATATGCTGGTAGCTAGCTGACTGAGTGAGACATAACCAACACAGGAAACATTCTATATCGTAATACACTGCGTCTTCAGTTCACACGGTTGTGTTTTCCCGGAATTTTTTTTTTACGTTGAATAATATTTATTAGCAAATGAAAAAAAAAATATTAATTTTGGTCTATCATTAGTAACTCAATCCTTGTTGCAAACTACAGCTCACACCTTAAAGCTTGCATGTCCTGTATAATGATGTGACTGATTAATAGACTGTGTAATACATCCAGTATTACTATCAGTGCATTAATATTCTGATTAGCAGTGATCTTCATACACGACTGAAAACAAACTTCTCTGAAGTCCAAACAAAAAAAAAAAAATGTCAAATGATTTAAACCTTCAAATGTCAGTCTCTCTCAATAAAGGTTGTGTTTTCTACACGATAAAATATTGCCAAATAATTTTGGCCTTTGTTGCGCTGGACTTTCTTTCCTTCTTCTGTGGAGGTCCCCAACTTGTCCACAATAAGGTCATCTGCCTGCAGACATAGAATAGACTGGTGACAAAGAGAAAGGAAATTCACCTGCATATCATCCTGGGGATTTTTAAAGCAATATTCTTCTTACCAGATTTTTCTCTAAGGCACGCTCGAAAAGGGGATGCTCAGTGAAATGCTTCACCATCCACTTGTGAACTTCTTCCACATCTGTTATTGTGTACACCATGCCCTGAAAATCACATAGGTTTAAAACCTCCTCATACTATCTTTTACATGTTCCAATAAATCATCAAAAGAAGGGTTTTACAAACAGCGTAATGGAATACACTAGCATGCTAGCAAGGGCAAACGTCTTACTCTAAAATTGATATTTGAAAAGAATTTAAATAGAATTAATCAGGGGTTCTTTAATACATCAGCTACGTTAAAATTCTATGGGGCTGAAGCAATAAAAGGTTCAAAAGTTTGCCCATGCTATTAATTTGCAGCAACCAACCAAATTATTACCTATTTGCAGTGATCAAGAACAAAGCTAGCATCTGATTGGTGGTTACAGATGAATCGCATTGGCAAAATGTTTAATCTCTTATTGCCTCAGCCACCACAACTATCAACTATAATGTGTATGAAGTAATCTGGCTATACACTAGGCAGACATTTGATAGATTAGAGATTTGTCTATAGACAAACATCTAATGTTTAAAGGATAAGTAAACTGTAAAAAACAACTTTAGTTTAGTAGAAAGCTGTCTCTTAAAAGTAATGTTGGCTAATTTGAATAACAGCTGCGACCAGGAAGAAGCGCCGGCAGAGCGTCAAGGGACTGGGTAAGGTAAATCCCTTCAGAGGCGTCTTTATCAATTCTATATAATGCAAAATGGGGTATGGGGGGGCTCTACCTGACTGTAAAGTTTTTTTATGCTGGACACGCCCTTTAATTAATCATAGATTATTTGTAAAATAAAGTGTTTAGATTGTCAATTCTGATGTGAACGGATTAAACAACTAAAGCACAACAGAACATGTACTGCTATACAAGCAATAAAATCCATCAATTAAGAATACAGGTTTCTCGCAACAGAAAATTGCATTCCTAAGTTTTCCACAGACAGAAAAAGGGCATGTTCCCCCCCAAACTAAAATTTGCCCCACTGTGTATAACAACCTTATGGTTGTTCTGCAGGGCCTGATAAAAGTTTTTAAAAAATTAAAGAATAGGAACCTCTGTGTGTGTAATCCAGAATCCTAGTTCTTATAGCAGGGACTGTAATAATATGAAGGGTATAATTGAGGAGTATTCGCTCTGGCTGACAGAGGATATGGTACGGAAACAATTAGGCAAATTAAATATCAATAAAGCCCCAGGACTGGATGGAATACATCCTCGGATTTTAAAGGGCATGTCCACCCGTTTTTACACCTTTTTCTGTAGTGTAGGGCTCCCACCCTACAAGTAAGTAATGATCGGAGGAGTTTTGCTTCAAATTACTATAGCGGTTTGGAGCCCTACACTACAGAAAAAGGGATTTACACTAGGGGGATGGAAAGAGGAACAGGAGGGCGAGGGAGGGCTGCAGTGCGCATGTCATTTTTCTCCCGGAGGAGAGACAGGAGGCAGAGTCCTATATGGACTTGGCCAGGCTCCTGGTGGACAGTTTTTTGGACTTTGGAGGGACATTACAGGAGAACCATTTGGAGCTGGGATGTAAGGTAAGTATTTTTCTACACTACACAGTGGGGCCAGTAGTGGATTAAATTCTAGTTTTGGGGGTGGACCTGCTCTTTAAGAGAGCTTAGTCCAGTTTTATTTAGAGCACTGTTTCTTATTTTTTCAGAATCACTTTTGTCTGGTGATGTACCCTGGACTGGAAAAAAAGCCAATGTAATACCAATATTCAAAAATGGTAGTCATTCCCTACCTGGTAACTATAGACAGGATCATATCCTTGACTTTGTCTCCAGAACTGAACTTATTAGTAGTAGTCAGCGTGGATTTATGAGAAATAGATTGTGCCAGACATATTTACTTGTTTTATTTATAAAGAAGTGAGTAAGGATTTAGATTCTGCCATAGCAGTAGATGAAGTATACTTGGATTTTGCTAAAGCTTTTGATACTGTGCCATATAGGGGACTAATGTATAAACTGAGGACTGTTGGCCTAGAAAAAAACATTTGTATATGGATAGAGAATTGGTTATTGGATCGCAAGAGAGAGTGATGGTCAATGGAGCTACATCTATGAGGGCTAAAGTTCTAAGTAGAGTGCCTCAGGGTTCCGTACCAGGGCAGGTAAATCAAAAATTGGTATACAGGTGCTTCCAGACTGAAAAAGACTCCAATGGATATCTTTGATGCTTTTATTAACACAAAAATCAATAAAATGTGTCAATAAAAGCATCAAAGATTGGAGTCTTTTTCAGTCTGGAAGCACCTGTATACCAATTTTTGATTTACCTAGTTTAAGTGCTTGGGACAGTGCACAGCAGGATCCAGCAGCCTAGAGAGGTGCAGGACACTACCCATTTGTTATTCCGTACCAGGGCCACTTGTTGGCAGGGGAAAAATCAGTCAATCATTGGCTGTGTTGTTAGTTGTAAGACTTGATTGACTGCATGGAGGGAGGAGCTAGCTTACTCTGCCAGAAGGTGGACAATAATTATATTTAAATATCTGATTAGTAATGCAGGTAATAAAGCGCAAAATATATCAGTTGGGGTTGGTGGCAGGTAACGGACAATGAAACAGTTTGTTTTAAGGGTGGACATGCCCTTTAATATCATTATTTTACCTTATTAAAAAAAATTTAAAATGACACCTAAAAAGTTCTATAATTACAAGCTTTGGAGATACAGTAGCCTCTTTCTCATCCAACAAGAACAAATAAGAAAGGTTCTCTGTTTTAATACATTATTTACCAGTTTGGAACAGCAAAGGACAAGCAGTAAAGGAGCAGGAAAAAAAAACCTTTAGCATTATGAAGATTTGTGCACTCACCCCAACACGAAGTACATAGGCATATTCTGCCAGCAGTGTGGAACTGATGATTCTCCACTTGTGCTTTGTCTTCTTAAAATGGGGGTCAGGAAAGAGAAAGAACATCTTGCTCAACTAAAAAAAAAAAAAAACACAATTTTTTACCTATATATAATTTTTCATTAGAGAGGTGAACATTTAAACCCTCCCAAACTCTAATTAGTAGTGCCAAAAGTAGCAACCTAGACAGCATTATACACTGGGGTACCAGCCTAACTCCAAAAAAACCCTCAGATGTACAGTGCTTATTTGAAATGTAACTAAATGCATTTATTTAAAATGAACTCAATAGGACACCATGGTTCCCATTGAAATGACAACTGTCTTGTTATTCCAAACAAGCCTGCTGTCATTTAAAGGAAAACTGGTGATTGCCTTTCTTTAGAATATTTTTTACTAATATTACACTAATGGCTTTTAATTAACTATGTATTATGGCAAATAATAAGGGTAATTCACAGTACTTGACAACAGTTAAACATGAACATAAAAAATATCTATAGTCAAAAAGTACCTGTCCTTTCTTAAAGAAGTTGGGAAGGTATTTCATGGCATTACTACGTATGCAGGCAATGTTCTGATACTGGCCTGGATGGGAAGCTCTTAATGACTTGATCCTGTCCTGCACATAATCAGATACCTTCACTCGGATCTCCAGTCCCAGCATTAGGGTATTTGGGAACAAAGGAGATAATGCAACTGCAAAGGAGAGAGACACAGAGGACATAATATTAAGATCTGTAAACTGTTATTAACAAGGATAAATAAAGCCTTAATTAAATGGTAAATTAAGGGTATCTCCACCCAAAATTCTTAAATTTTCCTTTGTTTATGGGACCCCCTCAAACCCTAAATGCTAGGGTTTAAAGTCTTAAAAGTACTCAGAAATAGACTGGGAACGGAGTAGCAATAGGAGCCGCAGCTGTGATTGGCTGAGAGTCAACCAATCCCAGATACGGCTGCCAGTTAGAGAGAGAGAGAGAGAGAGAGAGTTGAGGGAACAAGGCCCAGTAAGTCTATTTCTGGGTACTTTTTAAACTTAAAACCCTAGCTTTTAGGGTTGGGGGTTACCCTAGACTACAGCAAAAAATGAAAAGCAGCACTGATGGTTCTGGAGGGAGGGAGGGGGTAGAGAGCTCCACAGCGTATGCCAGAGTCCTCCAGGCACACAGGAAAGCTCTTACTCTTCACTTTTCTGGACTTTCAGCAGGCACTGTAGGACAACCGTAAGGAGCAGAGGAGTATGGTAAGGATTTTTAACACTACACAGTGGGGACAGCAGTGGGAAAATTTTAGTTTGGGGGGTGGATATGTCCTTTTAAGGTAACATTGTAATCCACATTGCACTGGGAATAACCCGAACCCGATTTAAAATGACTAAAGTCTAATAATAAATAATCTTATTGAATAAGCAAACATCTAAACAGTAAGGCACCGTAGCTTATTTATAATGTGACAGTGCTAGAAACACACACATATATCACAGAAATATTATAAAAAGAAAAGGAACCCAGTGCCCCTAATTGACCAGTAAGGTGTAAAATATGTATTTTCTATGAAGGTCCACTAGTTTTTAGCTTTGCCACTTTGCATTTCTTTATCCACTTTTTGCATAAACTCATTCTAGATGTATGTGTAATGGAAACCTGCTCCAGACATGCTGATGTTTAATGTGTGATAACCTATTGTGTATATCTAAAACACTTCTTATCCTATATAACAGCTAAGGGCTGGTCACACTAGCACACACAGCATGTGTTTGTCAGTTTGTATCCATGCAGGGCATTTTTTAAACAGACTGGAATAAAACGGATTATAACGCAGCAGGTGTGAACGATATTATGAAATCCTATGGGGTTTTACAATATGTCCATTTTTTTAAACGCACCTGCGTTTGAAAAACGGATACAAACTGATGTAGTGTGAACTGTTTCCCATTTACACATACTGTAAGTAGGATAAGTCTTATAAAGGGTCAACGAGGACACATACTTTAGCCCACACATGCATGCTTTATCATAACACTTCACACCAAATATGCAGCATCATTTCTCAAACAATACTGGTTAAAAAGAGGCAGGTGATATGAAAGTCTTTCAAAAGCTCAATTTGGTAAGGGACTCTGATTTGCTGGCAAGTAATGATAAGGTTACGCAGGACTAACTGGCCAGATCACTTCATTTGATGTTTTACTATATCTGCAATAAATTAGTTTAAAATAAACATACCGTAATTTAATAAAACTATACATTTACTTAGTCAAAGAAATTGATCAAGCACACTACAGGTCCCTATATATAAAAGTGCCATATAGGATATAATTTCTATTTAACAGCAAGGTTCAGTAAATACAATCAAAAAAGTATTTCTAAAGCTGCAAATAAATAATTTACTACTTTTGAAAATTAGAGCAATTGAAAAAAATTGCATTTGCTCAAAAATATTACAAATATTTAATGTAAACAACCTAAACACAACCCCCCAAAATTCATGATCTTATGGAAGGTTAAAGCAACTATTCCATAACCTTTAATGTTTCCTCTCCATTGGCACAATTTAAATATATACCTATGCATTGACAAGGAAGAGAGAAAAACCTTTCATGTTCCTATTTATCTTTTTATTTTTGAATAATACTTTATCTTAAACAGTTTGTTACTATCTTCCACCTACCATATGTACATGAACCTACCATATGTGTATGTAGGGTTTGAGGGGTGGGCTATAACTGCTTCTGCAGTGGAGGGGTGGGGTGACGTGACTGAGTTGGTAAATGCATTTTATTAGGTTGTGTACTGGTAACTGTATTGCCTATTTTATTATGGGGGGCAAATTACTAATTGTACTGTAGGGAACTGTACTGTAGCAACCAAAGCATGCTGCCCTCTGTTTATACTCCAGTCAATCACTTTTATTTGTTTAGGCAAAAATAGGTACCTCGGTTTATACTTGGGTCTGTTTATACTCGAGTATATAGGGTATTTAAAAAAAAAAATAGAGATAATGTATTTTCATGTTTATTCTTACTGATACCTCAATAAATATCTACAATAAAAAAAAAAACATTCCTACTTCCCATTTTGCTTTCGATTACATTTTTTTTTTTTTTTTTTACAAAGTCTGAAGTCATGCAAGGAAATGGCTTATCTGCCTTGTAACAATATATTTCATTGAGCTCAGCTAGGAAGAAAGATATACCACAGTGAGAAATCTTCTAAAACACATTACTTATTAATTAAAGCAGAGAGAGGTAGGAATACTTTCTCTTTCCACCCATAAATGTATATATTATGGGGGGAAACATGGGTGTAGTTGCCCATTAAAGTGAATCTCGTTATTTTTTAATTTAATACATTCATGAAAAGTTGTCAATTAACCTATGGAATTTTGTATATTATTATATTCACTTTGTATATTATTTCCCAGTGGCAAAAATTCTAGATTTCGAAATAAATTTTGGGAAAACTGGAATTCAGTTTTTCATTATGGCTAAAACCAGGTAAAAAAAATACAATTAATAGTTAACATGTGTCTACCCACTATTTTGTTAAAAATATCAAATGCATATCGCACTTTTATAGACAGGCCAATAAATGTGCAAAGTTTACATTGTCCCTTCAATACCTGAAACATAAATATGTGAAGCCTGTACCTAGCAGACCCCCATATCCGCATCCAATGTCTGCAAACTCAACTTGATGTTCTTTCTTTACTTCAAAATCCTTTTCATTATTGGAGAAACAGTTATGGTCCAAAGGTTTGAAAAATTCTGGGTAGTATTCAGACCAATCCATTACTTCAGGTTTCACTGGGCTGGTAAAAATTGAAAACAGCAATTACTTAAAAACAAATATTTTAATACTTCAGATATTGTATATCGCCATACTGTAATTAAACCCCAATACAGATATTAATAAGAAACCAGTTTTATTCATAAAATATTAGAAATGGGGATTCACCCCTTAAAGTAACACTAAACTGGTATTTTTAACTACATTCCATAGGTTTCTATTATTCACAGGGAGGTGAGAATGCTTATTCCCACCTCCCTGTAAATAATAGAAAGCCCAGGGGACACAGCCGAACTTACCTTACTGCAGCTCCACTCACAGTTCCTTCTGCACTGACAGTCGGGCTGCCCGATCGCGCGCCTATCTTGTATTAGCGCGCATGCGCCAAAGATAGGCGCTTGGTCGGGCAGCGCGGCTGTCAGTGCAGAAGGAACTGCGAGTGGAGCGGCGGTAAGGTAAGTTCCAGTGTCCCCCGGGCATTCTATTATTCACAGGGAGGTGGGAATAAGCGTTCATATTTTGCCATGTGCACTGCAGCCCCCTCTCCCTAGTGTAAATCCCTTTTGGGGTATAGTAGGTCTCCCTCCACCAGCCCCAACCGCTATAATAGTTTTTACAGATACTGCCCAGATCTAACCTCTCATCCTATCTCTCAGAGCACAGCACAGGACTGTTGACTGCACCAGTTATTACTTTAGCACTTCTACCCTCTCTCATGTATCTGTATGTTACCCACCTAATTAGATTGTTAGCACTACGGGGCAGGGACCTCTTTCCTCATGTTAAAGATTTCAAGCTCTTGTATTGTTCATAATGCTCATACTTATTTACATATTTATGAATTTATTTGATACATTGTACAGCTTTTTGTATTCTAATATTGTACAGCACTGCATACCCAAGCAGCGCTATATAAATAAACATATACCTACATTTGATTTGACAAAATAAACCTTGAATTAAAACTTGTAAAGGTCAGCACCAAGTGCTATAATAGGGGTGAGGTAGGCAGATAGATATTCTAACCTGATCCACACAAACTAAATAATTTACTGTCGGATTGTGTTTGATTATATAGTGGATAATGCACCCCCAACTGTAATAGGGATATTAGAGGTCACCAAGAAGTTCCGCGACCATATAAAAACACGAGGTCACAGGCCGAGAACTCCAAGGTGACTTCTAATATCCCTTTTATAGTTCGGGGTGCATTATTTATTAGAATCTACCCCTTTGTGGCTTCTAGTTTCCTTCTCCTCCTGGAACTGTAAGATTATAAGGCTATAATCTTACAGTTCCTCCTATAGAAATCCACTACAGGGGTAGGTTATAATTATATACACTCTTCCTGTCTCCAGCATTGTGATCAATCCAACAATAATGCTGAACCCCCCCAAATAAACAAACAATCAATCCTTCTATAACATTTGGCAAGTGACTATAACTGGAGGTAATACAGGAGTAGCTGAGCCTGAGGTCATTGACTGTATAGCTGTCCCATAGAGTGCCACATGAATCACACTCACTACTGGAAAGTATGATCGGCCATAGGATTAGAGTGCGCTCTTTGCCTGTAGTAACGCTTCTTGGGATGGGCCACAGCCATATCCGTATCGGCTACCAGAGCAGATGGAGGTTCTTGCGCGTCAGCCATGTTATTCCTCCCGAACACTCATCAATCCACAGCAACCGAACAACCTGCAAGCCGCGTGCAGTAACTTTGTCGCACATAATTGACGTCACGCGGGATTTTCATATCCCGCGATAACCGTGTATTGTGACCTGTACCGCTGTGTTTCAACATTTGATACAAGCTGGCGTCAATATGAAAGTATAGCGGGTCATGTCATAAACTGTAATTAGTCTCGTTACTAGTCTCTTGTATTTGTAATGAGATGAGGAGCTTTAGGGCCTTTTTAATTAAATATTATTTTACTTCCACCCTAAAGCTGCACAAATATCAACCAACTGGGATTAGTAGAATTTTCTGTATGGACAAAGGCTTTTATGAATATAAACTCTTTTTACTGTTGGCTTTGTCACATGGGAACCGTCCACTTTGTTTAAATGATATGTATTTAGTCAAACAGACATGCGGCACTTAATACAAATGATTTATTGAATATTCATCAAGTATCCTGTATGACATCAGCAAACATGGAACCTTTGTCACACTGGTACAGTTACACTATGTATACATACCTTTCCAAAACAAAGTAGAAAAATGTCAAATAAGAGTTGCCCTAAAATAAATATTTCTCAAATATTTCAAAACACTTGACTATTTAGTGTGTGAGGTTTCATGTTGGGAGAAATAAATATTTGTGCTTCAAGTACATTTTTGTTGATCACATAAAAGCATTTAAAGGGTATGTCCAGCAAAAAAGTAGGTATGTTTCTAAATGATTTACTGAAGAACAGGAGGTAAATGCACTCTCTCTTACCTCCCGTTCTTCAGTAAATCTTACAGGAGAGGAGACACTTACCCGCAGACCCGCGCATGCACAAAGAGTGCGAAGGAGTGAGGACGCGTCGGGGATTTTGGCGCTGGAGCGGGTCCGCGGTTAAGTTTCTCCTCCTCTCCTAGAAGATTTACTGAAGAACGGGCGGTAAGAGATAGTGCATTTACCTTCTGTTCTTCAGTAAATCATTTAGAAACCTACTTTTTTGCTGGACATACCCTTTTTAACAAGGCCCACTGTTTATCTGGAACTGTATTTCTCTTTTTTGCTAAAGATAAATAAGTTTATAATTGGTCCCAAATGTTTCCAGGCATTAGTTAACAATATCACGCATTAGCAATTGCGCACAAGGTAACTTTCTAGAGCTTTGCTCCTGGCTCCTATAAAATTAATTGAAAAATGGGAGGTAAGGTATAGCTTTTTCAGTGAACTATTCCTTTAAAGGTAATTCCCATGATCCACATTTCTGTTCAAGTATTCTTTCTTAATTGAAACCTGTCTATGTGCAGTAATAGTATGACTCCTGGAAAAAAGAAGCAAAGAGTGATCTCATAGGATGCTATTTCGGTTACCACAAAAAACCTGTTTGTGGAAAATAAATATGTACAAACACAATACATAAAATGCTGCATATGCTTTCCATTGATGCACCAGCCTTTTAGCTTTAAAGCAAACTCAAAGAAAGTACGAAGATTGTTCCATTAGGTCTTTAAAACATTCAACGTGACTGTAATCTGGTTGGGTTAGTTTGTCACTGATTCATAGTCATAGTCCCTTGATAATTCTCAGGTATTGTTTTGCTATATTAACTTTTCCAATGACTGATCCCAAGTCTTGAACCCACTGTATTAATAAGGTCTAGTCAGCATCATCTACAGACATTGGAAATTACATATCACATGTTCATACTCACACTTTCCTATGCTTGTAACTTAATTCTGCCCTATTATGCTGCTGCTATTGTTCTCTAAACAGAGTTTCATTTTGACCTACATTTCAAGGGGGACATTTTCATACTTACTTTCTAGGCAATTAACCTTGGATCTCAACCTAACCTCTATCTATTATCTATTTCTAACATGCACATTCACTGTGAGAGCTTCCTTCTTACTACTTCCCAGCAGGAACCCTTCAGGACCGTAGCAGAATGGAGATGTTTATTTTGTGTACATGAACAAGTGTAAGTGACAACACATGCACTGTCGCCTTAATCTTATAATTAGTTACCCGGGTCATATGGAGTAAAATATAAGACAAATAATTTCATAGTTCCAAAAAAAAAAATGAACTTGGTTCCATGTTGTTAATGCAGCAGTATCTCCACTGTTATTTCCTCCAGACTTCATCACAATATTTTCTTTTAATACATTTATTTATGAAGAAGCAATTAAAACTAGATTTCAATTTTCCAAACAGGTCACATCCTACAGCTCCGTTATGTAAAATAGCCAACACTCCCTGGAATTTATGCATATATATATTTTAAATAGTGTAAAACACACGATGGATAATTTTTAGCAAAGCCAATTTTCAGCATAGTTATAATTATAACACCATGGCGATTAGTCAGCAATAGTTCCATGTAAAATTATATTACCATGTCAAAAAAGTCCCTAACACACATCCATCTTGGACATGACAAAAATTATTTTCATAATTGTCCCCTTTATTGCTGACATTTCCACCTTACTGACCTTTTGCCAAGTATTTACGACAAGGTGCTGAGAAAATTATTTTGCCAAAGCGCAGTTGTAATTTTTGCACTTTTTATAATAAGCATAAACCAAAAATCTGCTCTTGAAACAGCTTCACCCCTTTATAAATATTACCCCATTGTGTTGACATAAATTGATATACTGCTTTGCAAGTAAAGAAAATGAGTAACATCCAACAAATATCTGAATATCTAAATCGTTTACAGGAACATAGGTGGCTGATAAATTGGGACAAGTTAATTCTTCATCCACAAAAGAGGATTCTGTTTCTGGGTTCAATCTTGGACTCCAAGAAATTCCAAATATCTCTACCTCAGGAAAGAATTCATGATTTATTGAAAGAGGTAAAGAATCTAGTGAATCATCCAATTTCTACAGTATGGATGTGCCAACATGTGCTAGGGTAACTAGCAGCAGCATCAGGCTTAGTGAAATGGGCCATGTGCCATGTGAGAGATCTACAACTGACATTTTTGAAACAATTCAGATTTTGGAAGAGTCCAAACCAACTGATAGTTCATCCTCCCCCAGTGAGAGTAGAATTAACCTGGTGGTTGGATCCTCAGAATCTCAAACCATATTTTAACAACAGATGCCAGCCCCAGTGGTTGGGGAGCTGTTTATGGGAAGCTTTCAGCCAAGGCATGTGGTCCAGGAAATTGTCATCCCTGTTTCAGAAAGGGAAATGGGGGCAGTCCTGAAAGCTCTTTCAGAAGGAGAAAGTGGGTGCGGCAGTCCTAGTCCGCTCAGACAATTTAACAGTTGTATCCTAAATTCGCAAGAAAGGGGGCACAAGGAGTTTTCGTTTTTGGAGGATAGCCAAACTCGTCTTCAATTGGGCAGAGAATCATCTGTTGGACTTATCACCAGCTCATGTCCTAGGTCGAACAAACACAAAAGTGGATTTTCTCAGCAGAGTCCAGCTGCATCGCTTAAAGCTTAAATCTGTTTTCTTGGTGGCAATCACATCTGCTAGGAGAGTAGCAGAAATCAATACCTTAAGAGCATCTGAGCCATTCCAAATATTTTTCCCAGATAAAGTTGTGTTAAGGCCAGATCCTGCTTTTCTTCCTAAAGTCGTATCGAAGTTCCACCTTAATCAGGACATAGTGCGCCCTACTTTCCAAGATCCAGAAAAAGAGGAGTCTCAGCTTCTGTATGTAGGAAGATGCCTAAGTATGTTTCTCTAGAAAACAACTCCGAAAAAGTTCCGAAAATTGGACTCATTATTCATCCTCTTTTCTGGAAATAGAAGAGGTCTAAAACCATCCAAGATGACCATTTCTGCTTGGATCAAAGCATATTTCAGGCAAGCTTATACCTATATGGCAGCTGAACAACCTTATAAGGTAACAGCTCATTCCACCAGAGCAGTAGCAGCGTCATGGGACTTCTCTGATCAGGCTCCTCCAGATGAAATCTGCAAGGCACATGGTCAACTTTGACCACATTTATGAAGCACTATTAATTGGATGTAGTATCTTCTAAACATTCTGAATTTGGCAGGAGTGTCCTCTCAGCAGGGACCCATAAATAAATAAATTTAACTATTTTGCATCGTATTCCCCACCAGTCTGTTTATTGCTACTTAAAGGGTATGTCCAGCAAAAATCTAAGTTTGTTTCTAACTGATTTACTGAAGAACAGGAGGTAAATGCACTCTCTCTTACCTCCCGTTCTTCAGTAAATCTTCTAGGAGAGGAGAGGACACTTACCCACCGACCCGCTCCAGCGCCGACTTCACTGACAGGCGTCGGGGATTTCGGTGCTGGAGCGGGTCGGCGGGAAAGTGTCTCCTCCTATCCTGTAAGATTTACTAAAGAACGGGAGGTAAGAGATAGTGCATTTAACTCCTGTTCTTCAGTAAATCAGTTAGAAACAAACTTACATTTTTGCTGGACATACCCTTTAAGTCCCAATCAGGTTCCACAGCTATGTAGGACCAGGGAAAAGTGAAAATTACATGATTTCTTACCGTAATTTTAATTTCCTGGTCCATGGCACAGCTGTGGAAGACTATCCACGCTTAACTTGGGATCCTTGTTCAGACAGTATTCAAAGACTGAGGGAGTAGGTGTGTATTAACCTTTTATAAGCTTTGAGAGGCCTTTCATTTAGATGGAAGCGGGGATTAACCCATCAGGTTCCACTGCTGTGCTATAGACCAGGAAAACAAAATTACAGTAAGAAATTATATAATTTTCACTTTTTAAACTACAAGTAAATGCTTTGAAGTGCTTTACAGTGCGAGTTGCCAATGTTCATAAAAAACAGTGCACTTGACTTTATATTCCATCCCATCCCATCGAAAGCCTGTCCAAAAAAAAAGAATGTATATCAGCAATTCCTTCTGAGGGCTAGGCCACACTAGCGCATTTTTGCACAAGTTTTCGCTCGCGATTGCGCCCGCGATTTTCAGTAACATGGAAATCGCGTGAACGTGAACATTCCTGAGATTTCCTATGCGTGTGCGATTGCGCGTCCCTTCACGTTTTGCGTTCAAGCATTTTTTCACGCAATCGCATGCGGTTGCGCATGGGTTTTTGCTATTTTTAAAGAGTAAACGCAAAAAACAATGCACGTGAAAAGAGAAATCGCGCAATGAATCATGCGCGATTTGGTGCATTGTAGTGTGTCCTCAGCCTCAGTCCATTACATCCAATTGGTTCATGTATACATCCAGCATTTTATCTCCCAGTTTCAGTTTAATCCTTTCTGCTCAAAAACAAAAGTTAGGGCATGGCCACACTGTGATACAAAGGTAATCGCACATGGAATCGTATGTGACTTCGTGTGCAATTTCGTTGCGTTTGCGATAAAAAATGCGGAACCCAAATTGCAATCGCAATGATCTGAGAAAAAACGCAAGCGCAATTGCAAGAAAAACACGACAGTGTGGCCTAGCCCTTAGCTAGGAAGTCTACTGGGGTCGTTTGATAGGTCAACACACAGGTGATTAATTACTATAGAGCCATGAGATTCAGTTTACCTATGCTTACCTTTATTTTTATGTGAATATAAAAAGTACCCCAAAACTACCCCCAAAAAAGTACCATTATAACAAATAGTAGATCAAATAAATTATTATACAATACTGTACTATACATTGCTGAACACGTTTCACCACAACGGCTTTCTCAGCAGCGCTGCCGAGAAAGCCATCGTTGCTAAATGCGTTCAGCGTCCTCAACTGCGATCTTCTGATGTGATTCCATTTGGAAACTGGTCCTCCTCTCTTGATCCTCTGATTCCCCATGGTGACTGGTGACAGTGATAGCTGACTGACAGATGAGTGCATGGGGCTTGGGACTTTACCAGTAGGTTTAAGATTATTTACCAACCCATTGTTTTGGGCTCACTTTACCAACTGGAACACGTGTTATTTATGTTTTAAGTGTTTTTAATATCTCACATTTGCACTTTGTTTTTCCCAGTGTCGCACAATAAAGGGATTGCTTTTATGTCTCATACTGTGGTTGAGTGCCTGGTTCTTTATCTCATAGTGTGTTTATACATTTATTCAGATATCCAAGAGCACCTCCAGTCTATTTAGACATGTATTACTCTGTGCATTGCATTCTTCTTTTGGTTTTGAGAAGATAAAGGCTTAACTGACTTTTTTATTTCTCGTGTTTAGCAAAATCAAATGGTGTTTTGCATTTGGTTCCCAAGATATAGCTCACCAGAAGAATGAATGCATAAGTTAGCCCTCTGGGTATGGAATTAATAAGGATCTGCAGTATTGTCAAGTGCTCCGTCTCCTAGAAGATTTTTTTGAATTTGTCAAGGCTTTATCTCAGGAACATGATGAAAAATATAGGCAAGTGTTGTATTAAGCAAAACATGGGTAATACATACAGAAAATGGTTTTTTTTTGCCTTTACTTTTCCTTTGAAATCAATATATCTATTGATAGAAAATTTGGAAACCATTCAAGTGCTGGGGACAAGCACAGAAATGTGGCCACACAGAAATTCACATGAGCTTGGGAAGAAAAGGAGGAACATCAGCCACAACTGCATAAATGTGTTGATAGTGACAATTAGACTTGTGCAGCAACAGACTGTTTTTAAGCTCCACCCACTCCATTAAAATATGTTCTCCAATGTAAGAGAGGAGAATTGTTAGTGACAATGACCGTGGGAGGTGCAAGAAAATAGTCAGTTACTGCATGAGTATAATTATCCTTCAACCAGGCAGTTTAACCAGGCGTTGGTGAAATGTACTAACATGCACTATTGCTAAAAACCCAAGCAAACACCATGTATTAAGCACCAGTTTATGTTTAAGATTTACTGTACAGAAGTATCAGGTAACTTGAATTCATATTCAATGTGAATGCACAAATTGAGGGTGAATATTTTCAAGGGTATGTTCATTTCATTATAGTGCTAAGTTTGTGTGTTTAAGACCTGGTGCTTTTGTGAGAGTTTAAGGGGTTATCTCCACTCAAAAAACAAACATACCGTATATACTCGAGTATAAGCCAAGGTTTTTAGGTTTTAAAATAAACCTAAAAACCTTACCTCGGCTTATACTCGAGTCAAGGTCCTTCCTTACCCCGATCGATGGTTGCTCAACTCCAAATCCGGCTGCCGCACGCTGGGTAAGTCCTGTGGGTTTGCCGGCTGACTTCACTACTCGGCAAACCCTGTGTGAATAAACACGAGTTTTTCACAGCACAGTCTGTGCCCTAGTTTGGTTTCTCCATACCCTTTATGTTTGGACTAGAGCTGTGAAGTACCTTTTGTTGTATGAAGGCTCTATTTCATTGTATGCTCTGTGGAGGGCTTTTTCCATCTTTAAGCCCACCTCGCCTTAACCTATAAAGCTCATCCATATCCTCTGCTCCCAAGCCCTACCCTATAAAAGCCATGAACCTGTGTCCTGCACTGATGGAATCTAAGACTGAAATATGGCAGGATAGTCTGGGTTCTTTATAGAAACTCAGGTTCTCCAATAATGATCCCTTTCTAACAGACTCCCTGGTAACAGCTGTGAGACAATGGGGAGGGTAAGCTTTGAAAGGCAGATTGATAACTGTAATTATAGAGAGATCCAATGGATCTCCAGTTGGTTTAATATTCATTTAAAGTTTGAGAGGGGAGATAGTTTCAAGCTTTGCACAGCAGTTGTAATTAATGCTATATAAAGAAAATGGATAAAGAAAGCAGAAAAATGTAAGTGTTATGCAACAAATATAAGATAGATAATAGCTGCCATCTCTAAATGTTAGCTTGCACTAAATGTATGTTCAACATATATTTCTAAAGCACTGACACTTCCAGTACAACCCAAAAGGTGGGGCTGTTGTCTCTCTCTCTCTATATATATATCCCTTCCCTCCTATTCTATAAAAAATTGCATTGAGTGTTAGGACCTACCAATCAAGTGGGGTATATAACAGTATTAAATATAGGAATGTTGTGTATGTAAGTGTACTTTTTCACTATTTCATTTAAAGGGCATGTCCCCCCAAAAAATTTCACCCTATATGATACTAGCGTTATCGTGAGCGTGCCTTCAAGCATTATAGGCATTTCACACCTGCCCACTATATAGTGTGATGATTATAGTTGTTGTGGAGACTGTGTTCCTTAACTGCTGATTCCTAAACTAGATTTTTAATCTGCGTGCTGTACTTTGAGGTATGTTTTTTAACCTTTCCAGCTAAGCTAATAGGCTCTCCAGTTCTAGCAGCCCTAATTGGTGTTTCCCCTCTGTCAGGCCTACCTTGTCCCACACTTTTACACTTTTTATATTTGGTATATTAAATTTGCACAGTTTTTTTAAATAAAGCTGAAATGGATCATATAGTAAAAGCAACGATTATACAGGCATTCAGGGAGATTCAATAAAAAATGGTGTTAATTTTGCCCCATCCAATCAGATATTATTTAACATTTGAAAGCTAACATCTGATTGGTTGGGGAAAAATTAGCACAATTTTTAACAATAAGAGCCTTTATTGATAGTATTTAACTATTTTACTGTAAAGCAAATGGGAGAATTAAACACATTTTGCTTTATAAAAGCACCATGTTTATTAGAAAAACCTTCGCAGTTCACTTTATTGTCTTGTTCAGAATTTGATCAGCTCTGTGAATTTTGTATGTGAAGTTCAGTAACAGAAATACCACTTACTCTCCCACCCACTAGATATGCTGGTAGCTAGCTGACTGAGTGAGACATAACCAACACAGGAAACATTCTATATCGTAATACACTGCGTCTTCAGTTCACACGGTTGTGTTTTCCCGGAATTTTTTTTTTTACGTTGAATAATATTTATTAGCAAATGAAAAAAAAAATATTAATTTTGGTCTATCATTAGTAACTCAATCCTTGTTGCAAACTACAGCTCACACCTTAAAGCTTGCATGTCCTGTATAATGATGTGACTGATTAATAGACTGTGTAATACATCCAGTATTACTATCAGTGCATTAATATTCTGATTAGCAGTGATCTTCATACACGACTGAAAACAAACTTCTCTGAAGTCCAAACAAAAAAAAAAAAATGTCAAATGATTTAAACCTTCAAATGTCAGTCTCTCTCAATAAAGGTTGTGTTTTCTACACGATAAAATATTGCCAAATAATTTTGGCCTTTGTTGCGCTGGACTTTCTTTCCTTCTTCTGTGGAGGTCCCCAACTTGTCCACAATAAGGTCATCTGCCTGCAGACATAGAATAGACTGGTGACAAAGAGAAAGGAAATTCACCTGCATATCATCCTGGGGATTTTTAAAGCAATATTCTTCTTACCAGATTTTTCTCTAAGGCACGCTCGAAAAGGGGATGCTCAGTGAAATGCTTCACCATCCACTTGTGAACTTCTTCCACATCTGTTATTGTGTACACCATGCCCTGAAAATCACATAGGTTTAAAACCTCCTCATACTATCTTTTACATGTTCCAATAAATCATCAAAAGAAGGGTTTTACACACAGCGTAATGGAATACACTAGCATGCTAGCAAGGGAAAACTTCTTACTCTAAAATTGATATTTGAAAAGAATTTAAATAGAATTAATCAGGGGTTCTTTAATACATCAGCTATGTTAAAATTCTATGGGCTGAAGCAATAAAAGGTTCAAAAGTTTGCCCATGCTATTAATTTGCAGCAACCAACCAAATTATTACCTATTTGCAGTGATCAAGAACAAAGCTAGCATGATTGGTGGTTACAGATGAATCGCATTGGCAAAATGTTTAATCTCTTATTGCCTCAGCCAAATGTGTATGAAGTAATCTGGCTATACACTAGGCAGACATTTGATAGATTAGAGATTTGTCTATAGACAAACATCTAATGTTTAAAGGATAAGTAAACTGTAAAAAACAACTTTAGTTTAGTAGAAAGCTGTCTCTTAAAAGTAATGTTGGCTAATTTGAATAACAGCTGCGACCAGGAAGAAGCGCCGGCAGAGCAGTACAGAGCGTCAAGGGACTGGGTAAGGTAAATCCCTTCAGAGGCGTCTTTATCAATTCTATATAATGCAAAATGGGGTATGGGGGGGCTCTACCTGACTGTAAAGTTTTTTTATGCTGGACACGCCCTTTAATTAATCATAGATTATTTGTAAAATAAAGTGTTTAGATTGTCAATTCTGATGTGAACGGATTAAACAACTAAAGCACAACAGAACATGTACTGCTATACAAGCAATAAAATCCATCAATTAAGAATACAGGTTTCTCGCAACAGAAAATTGCATTCCTAAGTTTTCCACAGACAGAAAAAGGGCATGTTCCCCCCCAAACTAAAATTTGCCCCACTGTGTATAACAACCTTATGGTTGTTCTGCAGGGCCTGATAAAAGTTTAAAAAAATTAAAGAATAGGAACCTCTGTGTGTGTAATCCAGAATCCTAGTTCTTATAGCAGGGACTGTAATAATATGAAGGGTATAATTGAGGAGTATTCGCTCTGGCTGACAGAGGATATGGTACGGAAACAATTAGGCAAATTAAATATCAATAAAGCCCCAGGACTGGATGGAATACATCCTCGGATTTTAAAGGGCATGTCCACCCGTTTTTACACCTTTTTCTGTAGTGTAGGGCTCCCACCCTACAAGTAAGTAATGATCGGAGGAGTTTTGCTTCAAAGTACTATAGCGGTTTGGAGCCCTACACTACAGAAAAAGGGATTTACACTAGGGGGATGGAAAGAGGAACAGGAGGGCGAGGGAGGGCTGCAGTGCGCATGTCATTTTTCTCCCGGAGGAGAGACAGGAGGCAGAGTCCTATATGGACTTGGCCAGGCTCCTGGTGGACAGTTTTTTGGACTTTGGAGGGACATTACAGGAGAACCATTTGGAGCTGGGATGTAAGGTAAGTATTTTTCTACACTACACAGTGGGGCCAGTAGTGGATTAAATTCTAGTTTTGGGGGTGGACCTGCTCTTTAAGAGAGCTTAGTCCAGTTTTATTTAGAGCACTGTTTCTTATTTTTTCAGAATCACTTTTGTCTGGTGATGTACCCTGGACTGGAAAAAAAGCCAATGTAATACCAATATTCAAAAATGGTAGTCATTCCCTACCTGGTAACTATAGACAGGATCATATCCTTGACTTTGTCTCCAGAACTGAACTTATTAGTAGTAGTCAGCGTGGATTTATGAGAAATAGATTGTGCCAGACATATTTACTTGTTTTATTTATAAAGAAGTGAGTAAGGATTTAGATTCTGCCATAGCAGTAGATGAAGTATACTTGGATTTTGCTAAAGCTTTTGATACTGTGCCATATAGGGGACTAATGTATAAACTGAGGACTGTTGGCCTAGAAAAAAACATTTGTATATGGATAGAGAATTGGTTATTGGATCGCAAGAGAGAGTGATGGTCAATGGAGCTACATCTATGAGGGCTAAAGTTCTAAGTAGAGTGCCTCAGGGTTCCGTACCAGGGCAGGTAAATCAAAAATTGGTATACAGGTGCTTCCAGACTGAAAAAGACTCCAATGGATATCTTTGATGCTTTTATTAACACAAAAATCAATAAAATGTGTCAATAAAAGCATCAAAGATTGGAGTCTTTTTCAGTCTGGAAGCACCTGTATACCAATTTTTGATTTACCTAGTTTAAGTGCTTGGGACAGTGCACAGCAGGATCCAGCAGCCTAGAGAGGTGCAGGACACTACCCATTTGTTATTCCGTACCAGGGCCACTTGTTGGCAGGGGAAAAATCAGTCAATCATTGGCTGTGTTGTTAGTTGTAAGACTTGATTGACTGCATGGAGGGAGGAGCTAGCTTACTCTGCCAGAAGGTGGACAATAATTATATTTAAATATCTGATTAGTAATGCAGGTAATAAAGCGCAAAATATATCAGTTGGGGTTGGTGGCAGGTAACGGACAATGAAACAGTTTGTTTTAAGGGTGGACATGCCCTTTAATATCATTATTTTACCTTATTAAAAAAAACGTAAAATGACACCTAAAAAGTTCTATAATTACAAGCTTTGGAGATACAGTAGCCTCTTTCTCATCCAACAAGAACAAATAAGAAAGGTTCTCTGTTTTAATACATTATTTACCAGTTTGGAACAGCAAAGGACAAGCAGTAAAGGAGCAGGAAAAAAAAACCTTTAGCATTATGAAGATTTGTGCACTCACCCCAACACGAAGTACATAGGCATATTCTGCCAGCAGTGTGGAACTGATGATTCTCCACTTGTGCTTTGTCTTCTTAAAATGGGGGTCAGGAAAGAGAAAGAACATCTTGCTCAACTAAAAAAAAAAAAACACAATTTTTTACCTATATATAATTTTTCATTAGAGAGGTGAACATTTAAACCCTCCCAAACTCTAATTAGCAGTGCCAAAAGTAGCAACCTAGACAGCATTATACACTGGGGTACCAGCCTAACTCCAAAAAAAACCTCAGATGTACAGTGCTTATTTGAAATGTATCTAAATGCATTTATTTAAAATGAACTCAATAGGACACCATGGTTCCCATTGAAATGACAACTGTCTTGTTATTCCAAACAAGCCTGCTGTCATTTAAAGGAAAACTGGTGATTGCCTTTCTTTAGAATATTTTTTTACTAATATTACACTAATGGCTTTTAATTTACTATGTATTATGGCAAATAATAAGGGTAATTCACAGTACTTGACAACAGTTAAACATGAACATAAAAAATATCTATAGTCAAAAAGTACCTGTCCTTTCTTAAAGAAGTTGGGAAGGTATTTCATGGCATTACTACGTATGCAGGCAATGTTCTGATACTGGCCTGGATGGGAAGCTCTTAATGACTTGATCCTGTCCTGCACATAATCAGATACCTTCACTCGGATCTCCAGTCCCAGCATTAGGGTATTTGGGAACAAAGGAGATAATGCAACTGCAAAGGAGAGAGACACAGAGGACATAATATTAAGATCTGTAAACTGTTATTAACAAGGATAAATAAAGCCTTAATTAAATGGTAAATTAAAGGGTATCTCCACCCAAAATTCTTAAATTTTCCTTTGTTTATGGGACCCCCTCAAACCCTAAATGCTAGGGTTTAAAGTCTTAAAAGTACTCAGAAATAGACTGCGAACGGAGTAGCAATAGGAGCCGCAGCTGTGATTGGCTGAGAGTCAACCAATCCCAGATACGGCTGCCAGTTAGAGAGAGAGAGTTGAGGGAACAAGGCCCAGTAAGTCTATTTCTGGGTACTTTTTAAACTTAAAACCCTAGCTTTTAGGGTTGGGGGTTACCCTAGACTACAGCAAAAAATGAAAAGCAGCACTGATGGTTCTGGAGGGAGGGAGGGGGTAGAGAGCTCCACAGCGTATGCCAGAGTCCTCCAGGCACACAGGAAAGCTCTTACTCTTCACTTTTCTGGACTTTCAGCAGGCACTGTAGGACAACCGTAAGGAGCAGAGGAGTATGGTAAGGATTTTTAACACTACACAGTGGGGACAGCAGTGGGAAAATTTTAGTTTGGGGGGTGGATATGTCCTTTTAAGGTAACATTGTAATCCACATTGCACTGGGAATAACCCGAACCCGATTTAAAATGACTAAAGTCTAATAATAAATAATCTTATTGAATAAGCAAACATCTAAACAGTAAGGCACCGTAGCATATTTATAATGTGACAGTGCTAGAAACACACACATATATCACAGAAATATTATAAAAAGAAAAGGAACCCAGTGCCCCTAATTGACCAGTAAGGTGTAAAATATGTATTTTCTATGAAGGTCCACTAGTTTTTAGCTTTGCCACTTTGCATTTCTTTATCCACTTTTTGCATAAACTCATTCTAGATGTATGTGTAATGGAAACTTGCTCCAGACATGCTGATGTTTAATGTGTGATAACCTATTGTGTATATCTAAAACACTTCTTATCCTATATAACAGCTAAGGGCTGGTCACACTAGCACACACAGCATGTGTTTGTCAGTTTGTATCCATGCAGGGCATTTTTTAAACAGACTGGAATAAAACGGATTATAACGCAGCAGGTGTGAACGATATTATGAAATCCTATGGGGTTTTACGATATGTCCATTTTTTTAAACGCACCTGCGTTTGAAAAACGGATACAAACTGATGTAGTGTGAACTGTTTCCCATTTACACATACTGTAAGTAGGATAAGTCTTATAAAGGGTCAACGAGGACACATACTTTAGCCCACACATGCATGCTTTATCATAACACTTCACACCAAATATGCAGCATCTTTTCTCAAACAATACTGGTTAAAAAGAGGCAGGTGATATGAAAGTCTTTCAAAAGCTCAATTTGGTAAGGGACTCTGATTTGCTGGCAAGTAATGATAAGGTTACGCAGGACTAACTGGCCAGATCACTTCATTTGATGTTTTACTATATCTGCAATAAATTAGTTTAAAATAAACATACCGTAATTTAATAAAACTATACATTTACTTAGTCAAAGAAATTGATCAAGCACACTACAGGTCCCTATATATAAAAGTGCCATATAGGATATAATTTCTATTTAACAGCAAGGTTCAGTAAATACAATCAAAAAAGTATTTCTAAAGCTGCAAATAAATAATTTACTACTTTTGAAAATTAGAGCAATTGAAAAAAATTGCATTTGCTCAAAAATATTACAAATATTTAATGTAAACAACCTAAACACAACCCCCCAAAATTCATGATCTTATGGAAGGTTAAAGCAACTATTCCATAACCTTTAATGTTTCCTCTCCATTGGCACAATTTAAATATATACCTATGCATTGACAAGGAAGAGAGAAAAACCTTTCATGTTCCTATTTATCTTTTTATTTTTGAATAATACTTTATCTTAAACAGTTTGTTACTATCTTCCACCTACCATATGTACATGAACCTACCATATGTGTATATAGGGTTTGAGGGGTGGGCTATAACTGCTTCTGCAGTGGAGGGGTGGGGTGACGTGACTGAGTTGGTAAATGCATTTTATTAGGTTGTGTACTGGTAACTGTATTGCCTATTTTATTATGGGGGGCAAATTACTAATTGTACTGTAGGGAACTGTACTGTAGCAACCAAAGCATGCTGCCCTCTGTTTATACTCCAGTCAATCACTTATATTTGTTTAGGCAAAAATAGGTACCTCGGTTTATACTTGGGTCTGTTTATACTCGAGTATATAGGGTATTTTTTTAAAAAAATAGAGATAATGTATTTTCATGTTTATTCTTACTGATACGTCAATAAATATCTACAATAAAAAAAAAAACATTCCTACTTCCCATTTTGCTTTCGATTACATTTTTTTTTTTTTTTTTTACAAAGTCTGAAGTCATGCAAGGAAATGGCTTATCTGCCTTGTAACAATATATTTCATTGAGCTCAGCTAGGAAGAAAGATATACCACAGTGAGAAATCTTCTAAAACACATTACTTATTAATTAAAGCAGAGAGAGGTAGGAATACTTTCTCTTTCCACCCATAAATGTATATATTATGGGGGGAAACATGGGTGTAGTTGCCCATTAAAGTGAATCTCGTTATTTTTTAATTTAATACATTCATGAAAAGTTGTCAATTAACCTATGGAATTTTGTATATTATATTCACTTTGTATATTATTTCCCAGTGGCAAAAATTCTAGATTTCGAAATAAATTTTGGGAAAACTGGAATTCAGTTTTTCATTATGGCTAAAACCAGGTAAAAAAAATACAATTAATAGTTAACATGTGTCTACCCACTATTTTGTTAAAAATATCAAATGCATATCGCACTTTTATAGACAGGCCAATAAATGTGCAAAGTTTACATTGTCCCTTCAATACCTGAAACATAAATATGTGAAGCCTGTACCTAGCAGACCCCCATATCCGCATCCAATGTCTGCAAACTCAACTTGATGTTCTTTCTTTACTTCAAAATCCTTTTCATTATTGGAGAAACAGTTATGGTCCAAAGGTTTGAAAAATTCTGGGTAGTATTCAGACCAATCCATTACTTCAGGTTTCACTGGGCTGGTAAAAATTGAAAACAGCAATTACTTAAAAACAAATATTTTAATACTTCAGATATTGTATATCGCTTGAAATTAGCCATACTGTAATTAAACCCCAATACAGATATTAATAAGAAACCAGTTTTATTCATAAAATATTAGAAATGGGGATTCACCCCTTAAAGTAACACTAAACTGGTATTTTTAACTACATTCCATAGGTTTCTATTATTCACAGGGAGGTGAGAATGCTTATTCCCACCTCCCTGTAAATAATAGAAAGCCCAGGGGACACAGCCGAACTTACCTTACTGCAGCTCCACTCACAGTTCCTTCTGCACTGACAGTCGGGCTGCCCGATCGCGCGCCTATCTTGTATTAGCGCGCATGCGCCAAAGATAGGCGCTTGGTCGGGCAGCGCGGCTGTCAGTGCAGAAGGAACTGCGAGTGGAGCGGCGGTAAGGTAAGTTCCAGTGTCCCCCGGGCATTCTATTATTCACAGGGAGGTGGGAATAAGCGTTCATATTTTGCCATGTGCACTGCAGCCCCCTCTCCCTAGTGTAAATCCCTTTTGGGGTATAGTAGGTCTCCCTCCACCAGCCCCAACCGCTATAATAGTTTTTACAGATACTGCCCAGATCTAACCTCTCATCCTATCTCTCAGAGCACAGCACAGGACTGTTGACTGCACCAGTTATTACTTTAGCACTTCTACCCTCTCTCATGTATCTGTATGTTACCCACCTAATTAGATTGTTAGCTCTACGGGGCAGGGACCTCTTTCCTCATGTTAAAGATTTCAAGCTCTTGTATTGTTCATAATGCTCATACTTATTTACATATTTATGAATTTATTTGATACTTTGTACAGCTTTTTGTATTCTAATATAGTACAGCACTGCATACCCAAGCAGCGCTATATAAATAAACATATACCAACATTTGATTTGACAAAATAAACCTTGAATTAAAACTTGTAAAGGTCAGCACCAAGTGCTATAATAGGGGTGAGGTAGGCAGATAGATATTCTAACCTGATCCACACAAACTAAATAATTTACTGTCGGATTGTGTTTGATTATATAGTGGATAATGCACCCCCAACTGTAATAGGGATATTAGAGGTCACCAAGAAGTTCCGCGACCATAAAAAAACACGAGGTCACAGGCCGAGAACTCCAAGGTGACTTCTAATATCCCTTTTATAGTGTGCATTATTTATTAGAATCTACCCCTTTGTGGCTTCTAGTTTCCTTCTCCTGGAACTGTAAGATTATAAGGCTATAATCTTACAGTTCCTCCTATAGAAATCCACTACAGGGGTAGGTTATAATTATATACACTCTTCCTGTCTCCAGCATTGTGATCAATCCAACAATAATGCTGAACCCCCCCAAATAAACAATAAACAAACAATCAATCCTTCTATAACATTTGGCAAGTGACTATAACTGGAGGTAATACAGGAGTAGCTGAGCCTGAGGTCATTGACTGTATAGCTGTCCCATAGAGTGCCACATGAATCACACTCACTACTGGAAAGTATGATCGGCCATAGGATTAGAGTGCGCTCTTTGCCTGTAGTAACGCTTCTTGGGATGGGCCACAGCCATATCCGTATCGGCTACCAGAGCAGATGGAGGTTCTTGCGCGTCAGCCATGTTATTCCTCCCGAACACTCATCAATCCACAGCAACCGAACAACCTGCAAGCCGCGTGCAGTAACTTTGTCGCACATAATTGACGTCACGCGGGATTTTCATATCCCGCGATAACCGTGTATTGTGACCTGTACCGCTGTGTTTCAACATTTGATACAAGCTGGCGTCAATATGAAAGTATAGCGGGTCATGTCATAAACTGTAATTAGTCTCGTTACTAGTCTCGTATTTGTAATGAGATGAGGAGCTTTAGGGCCTTTTTAATTAAATATTATTTTACTTCCACCCTAAAGCTGCACAAATATCAACCAACTGGGATTAGTAGAATTTTCTGTATGGACATCATCAAGCCAAGGGGATCGGGATCGAACTGAGGCCAAGGGGATCGGGATTGTACTGAGACCAAGGGGATCAGGATCGTACTGAGGCCAAGGGGATCGGGATTGTACTGGGACCAAGGGGATCGGATCGTACTGAGGCCAAGGGGATCGGGGTCGTACAGAGACCAAGATGTTTGGGATCGTACCGAGACCCGGGGCTCTGGGGCTTCATAATTATGGACTAAAGTGCTAAGTGGGGTGCCACAGGGTTCTGTGTTGGGGCCGCTTCCATTTAATCTATTTATTAATGATTTGGAAGTGGGTATTGTCAGCAAGTATATCTGTTGTATTCAATTAGATCAACTGGACTTGAAATGTAGTTCTTGAAGACGTTTCGCTAGTCATCCGACTGGCTTTCTCAATTCAGAATGACTGTACAAGAATCTGTGGCAATTATGTACCCTGGAAAATCCCAATTAGCATATCTACGCCAGGTGTTAAGGGTGTGATTAGATAGTGGCTAAGAGGTGTTATAGGAACGCCCAGAGTAAGGTGTTAAAACAGCATTGTACTGGCAGACAGTTGTGTACAATCTGTTTTAACACCTTACTCTGGGCGTTCCTAAACACTCTTAGCCACTATCTAATCCACCCTAACCTGGCGTAGATATGCTAATTGGGATTTTCCAGGGTACATAATGTGCCACAGATTCTTGTACAGTCATTCTGAATTGAGAAAGCCAGTCGGATGACTAGCGAACGTCTTCAAGAACTACATTTCAAGTCCGTTGATCTAATTGAAGCAACAGATATACCATGACCTGGATGAATGAGAACCGTCCCAAGCATATTGTCAGCAAGGTTTCTGTGTTTGATGACTACACAAAACTTTGTCGACCATTAAAAACTTAAGAGCTAGATAGATTGTCTCATTGGGCTGCTAAGTGGCAGATGAGATTTAATGTTGAGAAATGTAAGGTGATGCATTTTGGACTTAAAATCCTTGTGCTGCTTATACTATAAATGGCTATGTGTTAAGTGAATCCCTGTTGGAAAGGGATCTTGGAGTTTTGGTGGATAAAAACTTAAGGTAGCAAGCAGTGCCAGGTGGCAACAGCCAGAGCCAGCATGGTATTGTCTTGTATAAAGAGAGGTAGTGGATTCAAGGGAGGAAAATGTAATTCTCCCTCTTTACTAAGCATTGGTAAGGCCTCATTTGGAATAGCCAGAAATGCAATTTTGGAATCCTGTGTACAAAAAGAACTTCCTTGAAATGGAAAGGGTTCAGAGAAGGGCAACCAAATTAATAGGGGTGTTGGGGGAGCTTGAATATGAAGAGAGGCTGGAAAAGTTACAATTATGTACGCTGGAGAAAAGGCGCTTGCGTGGGGATATGATAACTGTGTATAAATACATTAGCGGGCCATACAATAAACTATCCGGGGTATTGTTTACCAATAGAACATGTTAGAGGACATCCCTTAAGACTTGAAGAAAAAAGTTTTAGGCTTCAAGTTCGGAAAGGGTTTTTCACTGTGAGAACAGTAAAGCTATGGAACTGTTTTCCAGTGTACATTGTTATGGCAGGTTCATTGGTCAGTTTAAAAAAAAACTGGATGAGTTTCTGCAAACAAGGAATGTTGCAAGTTACTGGTATTGATTCATAAAGTAGAGTTGATCCAGGGAAATTTCCGATTGCCACTTGGAGTCAAGAAGTAATTTTTTTCCCCTTCATAAATTTGGTGGGGGCTTTTTTTGCCATCCTCTGGATCAACAGTTAGGCAGGAAATGAGGATATTGCTAGATGGATTGGACTGGATGGACATATGTCTTTATTCAGTCTCAAATACTATACTATATAAAGGGGATCGGGATCGTACTGAGTCCAAGGGGATCGGGATCGTACTGAGTCCAAGGGGATCGGGATCATAATGAGACCAAGAGGATAGGGATCGTATTGAGACCAAGGGGATCAGGATCATACTGAGACCAAGGGGATCGGGATCATAATGAGACCAAGAGGATAGGGATCGTATTGAGACCAAGGGGATCGGGATCGTACTGAGACCAAGGGGATCGGGATCGTACTGAGACCAAGGGAATCGGTATCGTACTGAGACCAATGGGATCGGGATCGTACTGTGACCAAGGGGATCAGGATCGTACTGAGACCAAGGGGATCGGGATCGCATTGAGACTAAGGCGGATCGTACTGAGGCCATCGGGATCGTATTTAGGTCAAGGGGATTGGGATCGTATAGAGGTCAAGGGGATCGGGATCGTATTGAGACCAAGGGAATCGGGATTGTATTGAGACCAAGGGGATCGGGATCATATTGAGGCCAAGGGGATCGGGATCGTACTGAGACCAAGGGGATCGGGATCGTACTGAGACCAAGGGGATCGGGATCGTACTGAGACCAAGGGGATCAGGATCGTACTGAGACCAAGGGGATCGGGATCGTACTGAGACCAAGGGGATCGGGATCGTACTGAGACCAATGGGATCGGGATCGTACTGTGACCAAGGGGATCGGGATCGTACTGAGACCAAGGGGATCGGGATCGCATTGAGACCAAGGTGGATCGTACTGAGGCCATCGGGATCGTATAGAGGTCAAGGGGACCGGGATCGTATTGAGACCAAGGGAATCGGGATTGTATTGAGACCAAGGGGATCGGGATCATATTGAGGTCAAGGGATCAGGATTGCATGGACAAGGATCGGATTGCATTGAATCAAGGGATCGGATTGTATTGAGATCAAGGGGATCGGATTGTATTAGATCAAGGGGATCGGGATGTATGGAGATCAAGGGGATCGAGATTGTATTGAGTAGCAAGGGGATCGGATCGGATTGAGACCAAGGGGATTGGAAACCTATTGAAATCAAGGGAGGGGAATCGAGATCGACTTGAGACCAAGGGGATCGGGATCGGATTAAGACCAAGGTGATTGTATTGATGACAAGGTATTTGGGATTGTATTGAGATCAAGGTGATCGGATCGTATTGAGACCAAGAGGGGATTGGAATCCGTATTGAACCCAAAGAATCAGCTTGAGATCAATGATGGGATCGTATTGAGACAAGGGGATCGGATCTTATTGAGACCAAGGGGATTGTTATTGAGACCAAAGGTATTGGGATTGTATTGAGACCAAAGATATTGAGATTGTTTTGAGATTGAGGGGATTGGGGTGGCATTGAGACCAAGGGATCGGGGTGGCATTGAAACCAAGGAATCGGGATGTATTGAGATCAAGGGGAACGGGATCGTATTGAGATCAAGGGGATCAGGAACGCATTGGGACCCTTGGTGGATAGGATCGCATTGTGATCAAGGGGCCGGGAACCTATTGAGATCAAGGGATCAGGATTGTATGTTAATCAAGGGGGTCTGATTGTATTGAGATCAGGGTCAGGACCGCATTGAACCAAGGGGATCAGGATCGCATTGTGATCAAGGGGACCTGATCCTATGAGATCATGGAGATCGGGATTGTATTGACCAAGTGGATCAGGATTGTATTAAAACCAATGGATCAGGATTGTAATTAGACAAAGGGATTGGGATTGTATTGAGATCAAGACAATCAGGAGTTGTATCGAGATACAGGGTTTCGGGATCATATTGAGCCAAGGGGATCGTGGGTGGCATTCAGACCAAGGGATCAGGATTTCATTTAAACCAAAAAAGATTGGGATCGCATTGGACCAAGGGGAGCGATCGTATTGAGACCAAGGGGAACGGGATCGTATTGAGACCAAGGGAACGGATTTGTATTAGACCAAGGGAACGGGATTGTATTGAGACCAAGGGGAACGGGATTGTATTGAGACCAAGGAACGGCATTGTATTGAGACCAAGGGGAACGGGATTGTATTGAGACCAATGGGAACGGATTGTATTGAGACCAAGGGAAGGGATTGTAATTGAGACCAAGGGGAACTGGGATTGTATTGAGCCAAGGGGAACAGGATTGTATTGAGACCAAGAGAACGGGATTGTATTGAGACCAAAGGGATTGGGATTCTATTGAGATCATGGAATTGGGATTCTATTTAGATCCAGGGGTTCAGGATCATATTGAGGCCAAGGGGATTGGGATGGCATTGAGACCAAGGGGACAGAATTGCATTGAGATCAGGGGATTGGATTGTATTGCGATCAAGGGATTGAGATTTGCATTGAGATCAAGGGATCTGGATCGTATTTAGACCAGGGGATTGGGGTAGCATTGAGACCAAGGGGATGGGGTGGCATTGAGACCAAGGGGATGGGGTGGCATTGAGACCAAAGGATCGATTGAGACCAAGGGGATTGGGATCCATTGAGATCAAGGGGATCGGGATCGTATTTAAGACCCAGGGGATCAGGGTGTGTATTGAGACCAGGGGATTGGGGTGGCAGATTGAACCAAGGGATCGGGGCCGGATTGAGACCAAGGGGATTGGGGTTGGTATTGAGACCAAGGGGATTGGGGCCGGATTGAGGCCAGGGGATTGGGATCCTCTTGAGATCAAGGGGATCGGGATAGTATTTAGACCAGGGATCGGTGTGCATTGAGACCAAGGGTGGATTGGGTGGATTGAGACCAAGGGATTGGGATCCTATTGAGACCAAGGGATCGGGTGTTGCATTGAGGCCAAGGGGATTGGGGTGGCATTGAGACCAAGGAGATTGGGGCCGGATTGAGACCAAGGGGATTAGGATCCTATTGAGATCAAGGGATCGAGATTGTATTGAGACCAAGGGATCGGGATTTTATTGAACCAAGGGTTTGGGATTGTATTGAGACAAGCGGAATCGGGATTCTATTGAGACCAAGGGAATCGGGATTGGATTGAGACCAAGGGGAAAGGGATTGTATTGAGACCAGGGAACGGGATTGTATTGAACCAGGGGAACGGGATTGTTTGAGACCAAGGGAATTGGGATTCTATTGAGATCATGGAATGGGATTGTATTGAGGTCCAGGGTTTCAGGATCATATGAGACCAAGGGGATTGTGGGTGGTCATTGAACCAAGGGATCGGGATTGCATTGTGATCAAGGGATTGAGATTGCATTGAGATCAAGGGGATCGGGATCGTATTGAGACCAAGGGATTTGGGTGGCATTGAACCAAGGGGATTGGTGGCATTGAGACCAGAGGGTATGGGGTGGGATTGAGACCAAGGGATTGGGATCCTATTGAGACCAAGGGGATCGGTGGCATTGAGACCAAGGGGATTGGGGTGGCATTGAGCCAAGGAGATTGGTGGCGGATTGAGACTCAAGGGGATAGGATCCTATTGAGATCAAGGGGTCGAGATTGTATTGAGACCAAGGGGATCGGGATTTTATTGAGACCAAGGGATTGGATTGGTATTGAGAGCAAGGGAATCGGGATTCTATTGAGACCAAGGGAATCGGATTGTATTGAGACCAAGGGGAACGGGATTGTATTGAGACCAAGGGGAACGGATTGTATTGAGACCAAGGGATCGGGATTTTATTGAGACCAAGGGGATTGGGATTGTATTGAGAGCAAGGAATCGGGATTCTATTGAGACCAAGGGAATCGGGATTGTATTGAGACCAAAGGGGAACGGGATTGGTATTGAGACCAAGGGGAACGGGATTGTATTGAGACCAAGGGAATTGGATGTCTATTAGACCAAAGGGATTGGTTCTATTGAGATCATGGAATTGGGATTGTATTGAGATCCAGGGTTCAGGATCATATTGAGACCAAAGCGGATTGGGTGGCATGAGACCAAGGGGATCGGGATTGCATTGCGATCCAGGGATTGAGATTTGCATTGAGATCAAGAGATCAAGAGGATCGGGATCTATTGAGACCAGGGGATGGGGTAGCATTGAGACCAAGGGGATGGGGTATGCATTGAGACCAAGGGGATCGGGGTGGCATTGAACCAAGGGGATTGGGATTGTTTGAGAACCAAGGGATCCGGATTGTTATTGAGACCAGGGGATCGGATTGTATGAGACCCAGGGATCGGGTGGCATTGAGACCAAGGGGATTGGGATCGTATTGAGACCCAGGGGATCGGGTGGCATTGAGACCAGGGGGATTGGGATTGTATTGAGACCAAGGGGATAGGGATCGATTGAACCAAGGGGATTTGGATCCCATTGAGATCAGGGGATCGGGATCATATTTAGACCAAGGAATCAGGGTGTTATTGAGACCAAGGGGATTGGGGTGTCATTGAGACCAAGGGACGGTGGTGGCAGAGACCAAGGGATCGGGGCCCAGTATGAGACCAAGGGGATCGGGGTGGCATTGAGACCAAGGGGATCGGGGGCCGTATGAGACCAGGGGATTGGGATCCTATTGAGACCAAGGGGATCGGGTGGCATTGAGGCCAGGGATTGGGGTACATTGTGACCAAGGGATCGGAGTGCATTGAGACCAAGGAGATCGGATTGTATTGAGACCAAGGGGGATCGATTGTTTGAGACCCATGGGATGGGGGTGGCATTGAGACCAAAGGGATCGGATTGAGACCAAGGGGATGGGATCCCATTGAGATCAAGGGGATCGGTGATCGTATTAGACCAAGGGATCAGGGTGTATTGAGACCAATGGATTGGGTGGCATTGAGACCAAGGGGATCGGGCCAGGTTGAGACCAAGGGATTGGGGGTATTGAGACCAGGGGATCGGGCCGATTGGGACCAAGGGGATCGGGTGGCATTGAGGACCAAGGGGATTGGGGTGGATTGAGACCATGGATTGGGACCTATTGAAACCAGGGGAGTCGGGGCCATTGAGACCAAGGGGATTGGGGGCATTGAGACCAAGGAGATTGGCCGGATTGAGACCAAGGGATTAGGATCCTATTGATATCAAGGGATCGAGATTGTATTGAGACCAAGGGGATCGGGATTGTATTGAGACCAAGGGATTGGGATTGTATTGAGTATCAAGGGAATCGGGATTCTTGAGACCAAGGGGATCGGAATTGCTTGAGACAAGGGGATCGGGATGTGCATTGAGACCAGGGGATCGGGATTGCTTGAGACCCCCAAATGTACTGCACATTCTGAAAACTGCCTGGCCTCTTATCTGAATGGGAGACGGCAGGTAAACCGACATGCCAGTCATGTTATGATCGATCCAACCTAATGTCAGATTGGAATCAATGTTAGGGTTAATCAGTGTTAGCCAGCATTAGGCCTTGACCCATATTTGTTATGTGTTCCACAATGAATTTTGGAATCTTTGTATCTGATTATGCATGTTATGATATAGTACATTTTCCACATGCTGATTTATCATTTTCCTTCTTCACATTGGCCAGTTTACAGATCTATATATTGAATAGTTTGTCTCTCCATCTAATGAAATTGACACCAGTGATAATTGGCTCATCCAGTTGTTTTGGCCCTTTTAAAAGACTGAAAATCAGCTGTGATTTACCGGTATTGATACAGCCTTGACATTACTTAAAGGGCATCTACCTGTATACTGGCAAATTAAAATAATGTAAAAATGTTTGCAATCATAGATATATTGAAACATAAATGTTTTCCCCTTACTCTGCGCCTGCTATAGATGACTTTAATACATTCTTATAGCCCTTCATAATATGACAACAGCTGTTCTCCTACTTCATGTTTCATTGACTACCCACCCACTCTTCCTGTTATCCTTTGAAAGGCAATCAATAGAGAATAGGGAAAATGTTGGAGATGGATCCTCTGAACAAAACACTGAGGGTCCGCACTCCAAAATAATATTCAGTTTATTGTGAACCACACATCACATATAACATAACGTTTTGGGGGTTATGTGCACATAAACCCCTGAAACTTTGTATTATGTGTGATTTGTGGTTTCACATAAACTGAATATTATTTTGGAGTGGACCCTCAGTTGTTTTTGTTCATTGGACTTGCTGGTTCCTGAGGGAGGACTACCCGTGTTTGTCTGCACCCCCTGTTGGGATAGAGTGCACCTCCATCTTTTGTTCCTGTTGAGATGGATCCTCCCCCAAACACTGACTGTCAGAGTTCCAGCTCAGGGTAAATAAGTAGAAAGCGATCTGGAGAAAGACAAGCATCAGTCGGGAGCTGCAGACATATTATGAAGGGCTGTAAGAAAAATTAAAGGCACTAGAAGCAGACCAGTAAAGGGGAGACCTTTATATTATAATATACTTTAAGGCAAAACTGTTATGAATTCTAATACAGTCAAACCAATGTTACCAAGGTAGGAGGCAACACTGCAGATTAATCTGGAGGATCCACAGTCCTAATGTAATTTAGATGATTTGGGATTTCCAGACTTTTGTGAAACCAAAAAGGTGATTATCATCAGAAAAAAACAATCAAAAGCAAGAATTTTCATTGTCTTAATGTGCCGACAAGGCACACTGTGTGGGTGCGTGGTTTATTGTTTTAAAAATCTTGTTCTTTCATATTTAAACTAGGGTCCACTTGGCATAGATCTCTTCATGTATGGTCCTGTATGGTACAGTGTTATATTTAATTAATAAAATCCTTTTGAATAGTTGTTTTTTGATACATTGACACTTTAAAAATGATTCATCCTTATTAATGGTCTGTGGTAACTTGAATAATATTCTTTATTTAGTGTATAGGTTTATAAGGTTATTTTTCTACTGTAGTTCCTTTGATTTATTTATTGCTTATTTTAAATTTGTTAGAAGTTCACAAACAAGTTGCATGATTTAGTACTAGACTCATAAGTAACAACGATATCCTATGATTGACATCCTTCTACACATTTTGTTACCCATCGCAGAGGCTGTTGTGAATGGTGATAAACCGGCTGTTCCAAGACACACTACCTTGCCAGCAGACAACTCATTTAAGCAGGGGGTTTCCTACTAGACATATGCCTGATACCACCTATTTCAAGTATAAGGATAAGATAAAGAAGCAAAAACATGGATGTGCTATGAGATGTCACCCCCTTGGTGCAAATCTTTACATGGGGAAGTAGAAACAAACAGGGTGATCCACCAACATGCACACTGCTCCTGTTTCTTGAGTTATATCGGTTAGCTAGACTTAAACGCCTTCATTGCAGCAGCTGCATGGCTAACGCGGAAGTTAACCGTGCAGTGATGTGATTTGCCGAAAGCGGAGTTCTATTGCGACATTTAAAGCACCAGCATTAAAAGTGCCAAAATAGAAAAACCGCAGTTAGTTATGCACCGAGAGCTGCTATCGCATATAGTACATCCCAGCTGTTTGTACGCTGTGGCCAATCACGGCTCTTGGTGCATCGAGCTGAAAGTATCTTTAATACATTCAGGACATTGCACTAATTCAGATAGATGGATGACAATGATGTGGACAAAAAATCAGATTTACACAAGAAGATGTACAAACACCCACTCCTGCATTTTTTGGACTGCTTGGTAGAAGTCAGGTAAAAAGGCTGGAATTAGAGGTTTACAGAAAACTAACTCACCCAACCATACAGTACTTGATGTTTGACTTAACCTCCCTTTGATCATAAGCTGGAGGTCATCAGAACCCTACAACACCGACAGAGAATACCCCCTAAGGCTACGAAATAAACATCTCATAGGAGGCCGTTAAAGGGCATGTCCAGCCAAAACATAGTCCCGACTTTCGGTTGAAATGCCGTTTAAAACTTTTTTTTTTCTGGACTGTGCCTTTGTGAAAGGTAGCAATTCCCTACAGCATATTAAAATTTAGTCCGGGGTAGACATACCCTTTTTGGATCAACAGCGAGCCTACATGCCTTGACTAATTTCTAGTGTATAAAATCAGTATAAAATATAGGTAAATACCCCACAGAACCCCATATCCACATATAACATTATTTTAACCATCTATATAAAACATTACTATACTCACTCGGATTCTTTTTGTTCTCTCAATTCGCCTGTCCTTTGCTCGGTCGTGGGAAACTGTTTAGCCGCTGCTCCTTTTGCCCTGAGCGCATGGTGCTGTTTTGTGCCAACCGATAGTAAAAGGTCGGTAGGAAAGAATAAATTCCATTGTGTGTACGCAGAATTATCACTCTAATTCTGTGGCCTTCAGGGCCCATCTATGTACAAGAAATAAGATCGGAATAGGAGATAATGGGTTTATCATCTTTAGGGCTAGGCCACACTAGCACGTTTTCCCCGCGTTTCCGCGTGCGTTTTGTGCTTGCGATTGCGCCCTCGATTTATGCTAAAATTAAAATCGCGGGAACGCTAAAATTCCCATGATTTCCAATGCGCATTCGATTGTGCGTCCGTTTCGCCTTTTGGTAACGCATGCATTCACCATTTTTGGTGCGTTAACGCATGCATTTCCATAATGGAAAATGGCAAAATCGCATGCGCAAAATGCACAAGAATCACCGCACACAATCGTGTGTGATAACGCTCGTGATGTGCGTTGTAGTTGTGGCCTCAGCCTAAATAGTATTATCCTCTTTAAAGTTCATGACCACCCCCAAACTAACATTTCCCCCACTACTGACCCCAGTGTCAGCCAGATAAATGCCCAAGGTAAATTGTTAGGACCTTCCATACTGGGGTTACCTTGACGTGGTTGGAAGGCTTTTCAGGGCCCAGGAATGTGCATTGATCATCTCTTTTCCTTGTTTGTTCTATGTTTTGGTCAGATCATAGCACTTCCACTATATGTTATAAAGTAATTTTGCCACAGGAGTGCTCCCACAGCCCCTTTTTGTGTATATTTGTAGCAGAGCTTCTCTGCAGGAAGACTGACCAAGCTTCCATGTGGTAGTATCACCCCCCCAACACGTCCCTTTAATTGGAGGTCTTATACCTTGAATACTAAGCATTGGGTGAGAGGCCTCTACTTGTTAAAAGCCAGTAGGCGGGGGACGTGATAGCCTTTAATACTAATCCATGCAAGGTCAGGGAGACAACCTTCCCAAGAAAATGCAACCAAGCAGGGAGTGTCGCCCAGATAAATGACCCAAGGTAAATTGTTAGGACCTTCCATACTGGGGTTACCCTTGACGTGTTGAAGGCTTTTTCACTTTTATGCATAAAATTGTAACTAAACTAAACCCCCCCCATGTTTTTACTGTTTGCACTAGATATTATGATATATGGGGGCCAGGAATTTGCATTGATCATCTCTTTTCTTGTTTGTTTCTACTACAGTAATTCAGACCTGCACTGCACAAGGTATGTGGATTTAAATAAGGTGATTGGCCCAGCAGGAATATCTTGGTGGGGATCAGGGGAGAGCGAGAATTCCAACAGAAATGGGTGATGTTAATACCTCCCATCTAGGTTATTCAATTTTTTTTTTCAAAACATAAACTTTAGAAAGTATAAATCAGCATCGCGGCAGCCATTGGGAACAAGGCATAAAGCAGAGTCTGATCGTGAAAGAAAACCATAGTTGCTGTAGTGTTAAGATTGTTGTGTTAAAAATTCTAAAAACCAATTGCTTTTATTTATCCATAGAGAAGAACAGGCTTCAATGTAATCATACACAACAGGAACACAATGTTATGAATATAAATATATCACACCATGTGGAGTAAATAACGAAGACTAGGTCAGATCTAGGTATAATCTCAGTATGTGTTTGCTTTATAGTAGGGGATCAGAGGAAGGTTCTTTGTGGTTTCACTGAGGGAATTGGAGAAACATAGTTAATGGTTTCATTCCTTTTTGAACTTTAAGATGTGTCTTGAGCAAGTCTACAGGACAAGATAACTTATTAACACAGACTTGCAGTTTTATGAAAGCAAATAGTACCTAAGCAGTATCTTATCTGTACATTATTCATTAAATAACTATGGGAACTTTACAATCTTCACTCTCACAATTTACAGTTTAATTACACAGATTAAACCGTTTAATGAAAATATTACTTGTCTATGGAATCAGAGCCAGAAGTGTGACTTTTCCATGTGATTGTTATTGTTTACTGTATGGATTTTTATCAGTATGGCTGTGTCTGATCAGGTTGTATAGTATTATACATGGGCCAATGTAATTCCATGTATTTACTATGGCCTGATGATGAGCACAGGTCTCTCAGGTTTCCTCCTATGCTGTGTGCTGTGCATATGGAGATTGGTTGTGCAGCCTGTGATACAATTTTTGAGGCTTTCACAGATACAACATGGATTAAGAAAATAATATTGCTGTATTGTGCTAAGCCAAGTAGATTTTTTAATTGCAGACAAGGTAGAAGATAGAATGGTAGAACAGTGAGATACACATAGCGCTGCATGTAATCAACCAAATCTGTCAGTCATTGATAGTAGCCTATATGTGAGGTACTGGCTGTCATTGGTGGATAATGTGCATATCTCACCTAGATTTCTGTGGTGTGCCGGGTATAACACTGGAGGAAAGACAATCAGGAGATGTACTATTGGGGGCTTAACTCACCCTGTTTGGTACTAACCGCTATAGGCTCACAGTGTAAATGGAAAATGTTTTGTTTCTGCTCTACTTAAGCCTAGAAAAGTAAGAGTAGGAGCCACTCTGTTGTGTAATCCAGTGCCTGCTACTTCCTGCTCCTCTAAGGGGACTCTGGCATGCACAGTAGAGCTCCCCCCTCCCTCCCTCCCTCCTTCACTCGGAGGGGGAGGGGGGACCCCCCCCTACTCAAACTCTATCTTAAAAACTTAATCAGCACCGAAATGTACATACCTGACCTATTCCCTCGGCTCTCTCTGCTGACCAGCAGTCCGCATCATGTCAGACAATGACAGGCGCGGCTTCCTGCCCGGCCCCTTCTTTTCTTCTTTTCTTTCCTGGAAGTATCAGAAGAGCCCGTGCTGAGGGAACAAAGGGGGTAAGCACATTTCGGACAGATTTAAACATTTTGTAGCTGGCATTTAGGGTTGGAAGGGGTGTCCAATCCACAGCATTGTCTCAAGCTGGCCTTTAGCCTGGTGTGGAATGTGGTCTTTTGGAGAATTTGGTCAAACTGATGATGTGAAATATAGAATCTATGTAGAGATCATTGTTCATTTATTTATAGGCTGTAAGAACATATTTTAATCCCAACTGGAGTGTGTGGGCCCTGTTTTTTGGTTATGAGAAGAGAGCTCTTTCTGTCATAACGCTTTTTGGCTAATGTGACAAGAGGTGCAAATGTTCATGTACTATTATCTACGCAACCAATCAATGCTATCTAACTGCAGTCACCCAGTTAGAAGCTAATATCGATTAGTTGCTGCAGAATAATAGTTCAGGCAAGCTGTTTTGCAACCAATAAATACATAAACCCCTTTCTGTTAAATCAACGACAATGTCATGCTGTTAATAAAGAGTACAGGATATCCTGCTTGGGGCTATGACTGGTTCTCCCTGTTTCTTCCTACCTCTGTAAATGTCAATTGAGTAAATCCTACACTATAAAATTGAATAATTTACTATTCTGTGCAATGTTAAAGGGTATCTCCACTGGTAAAAATGTTCGCCATTTTATGTTTTATTGAATAGGGAGGTAAAAGAGCTGTGTCTTACCTCCTGTTCTCATAAACCTGCAGGTGATAGAGGTAAGGTGCGTTACCTGAGTGCTCGCTGCTTCCACCGCATAGTCTGACAGGTCCCAACAGACTTACAGGGTTATTCAATAAAAGTTCTTATTGTTTAAAATGGTGCTAATTTTGCCCCAACCAATCAGATGTTTTAACATTTGAAAGCTAAAATCTGATTGGTTGGGGCAAAATTAGCACCATTTTAAATGATAAAAACTTTTATTGAATAACCCTGCTTGTATGCTATGTACATAGAATACAGAGTCTGTGGGGACCTTGTCAACTATGAGGCGAGGGACCACGATCGATAAGTACCTTACCTTCGTTCCCGACTCCTGCAGTTTTTATATAAGAATAGGAGGTAAGACACAGCTCCTTACCTCCCATTCTTCAATGAAACTGAATTGGATTTTTTTTTTACCATGTGAGATACCCTTTAAGAGAAGAAATGTATCTGCTGGGGGTTAGCTGGATTTATAAATTGTTATGTGTGGTAACATTTTACTCATAGTATGTTTAAGTTAGTTTCCAAAATTGAATTACTTCCAGTTTGTTTCAGTACAGGGCACTCCATCTCATACAGAACCTTCTAAATAGAACCCAATAAAAATACGTTCTTGGAATGCAGTATTATCATATTATTGTAGTATCTATTGAAAGTATGTATTGCTAGAAATAAAGACTTTTTAGAGAAACAGAATGGTCTACAACCATTTGTATTAACATGTATCTATATAACTGCTCCTTACAACTATACATCCTTAACCAACAATATTCCCCAGTTCTCACCCTCTCTCAGTGGGACAGCCATGCTCAGTGGCTTCATCCAGGGGGAGTGTTCAATTAACTACATGTATTTCCCTCTGCTAAGGTTAAGGTGAAAATTAATGTAACTGCAGATCTGCTATAGAGAAGTTTTTACTTTGCTCTCCCAGGTATATTTTCATGTTATAAATCCTGGGAAAGACAAGGGATTTATCATTTTAATAATCTGCAGTTTCTGAGCTGTGTTAGTCAGGAAAAATACATTTTAGAGCACAGTCCTTCTTTAAAAGGTTTGGTGAATGTCCTTTCCCTTAGGAATGGAGCCAAATGAGATTAAACATAATAAATCAGGTAACTGTTTCTTAACATCAGATTCCCTGGGTGATTCAGCATAACAAGTGCAGTGGCATTGCAGGCCCTGGAAAGACATTTTTTCATTCTTACCTCCACTGAGTAAATTCTAACATGTTCAGAGAATACTGAGGAAGACTCACATTACTTCAAATGAAAAATGTCCCAGAAAATGAATTGCCTTTGTCTCCATTATTGTGTACATTGCTGTTCAGTCTGTTCAGATTCTAGATTCTTCCTATGTGTGGGTCCTCTCTTTAACATGATCCATTATGTCACATTGTATGTATAATACTATCAATGAAAGGTACACCCAACCGACATTGAATCAAAATAAGATAAGGTTTATTCAATCCATTCCTCTCTCAGGGTTGTCATCAGCAGTGAATAATATCAAACCGTGCACCTTCGATCACGTGTGTACTGTGACCATAACAGTATCACATATATATATATACATATTGGACTGATACACGCATAACATGTGTATTGGTTATGGGAGTGCAGTATGTATAATATTATATACCGTGTATATCGGATGATGGGACATGATGGGTAACCAATGGGACTTGTCCTTGCATTTCATGGGCAGACTCCTGTAGTATTAAGAGTGCTCAGGATTAAATGGTTTGTTAGTTGTTGGACAGTAAGGGCATGGCCACACTGCAATGCAAACCAATCGCACACAGATCCCATGCGATTTTGTTGCGTTTGTGCATTAGTTTTTTTCATTAGTATTGAAACCGCATGCGATTGCGATTTAAAATGCTGAACGCAATTCGCAATCGCATCACACCTGAAAAACGCATGTTTTTGTGTGTGCGTTGACGCGATTCCAGTGATTTGAAAAAAAATGTTTGTTTTCTGTCAGACATTTTATTAATATTTGGGCTTTTTTTACCTTTACACTGGAATGTAGAGATTTTGGCATGGACTATTTATGGAGCCCTTTTGGTAAGTGGCATTGCCATCAAAAACAGTTGTGGGATTTTAATGAACCAATTTTGCTGGTGTTAAAATGTACATGCAACTGTTGCAATTGCAATATTAAATTTCATGCATGGCTACAAGCATTACTTTTCCACTACATGCAGGGCCGTCTCTCTAATAGAGGCACCTGAAGAAAATCTCAGGGCGCAGCTCTGCGGTACCCAGAGAAGCGGCATTTAAATGAGGCAGTTAAAAAAAATTTACTTACAGACAACGGGTTGGTTGGAGGGAGCGTCTGCGTCCCACGTACATAGAGGTAATGGGCAAGAGGTGCGACCACAGTAATCCGCCAAGGCATTGGATTTTTAAATAAGTATTCCACTGCCTTGGACGCTCTCTCTCAGCAACTGCCGCTGATTGGTCCCACTTTTGCAGCCTGTTTGCCTGCCTTACATGCGTTACGCACGTAAGGCGTCAAACACACAGCTGTAGGAAAGGGAACCAATCAGCGACAGTCTGCAGAGGGAGTGGGGGTCAGGTCCCAAATTAAGGAGCACATGTTCAGGTGATGTCTGGTGGGCAGGGCATATGAAATGCCACTGAAAATTCAGAGAGAAGAGGGAGCAGGCGCAAAAGTAGCAGTCTTCATAAAATCGCAAGCTCAATTTAAAAGGCTGATGATTATTTTTGAATATGTAAACTATAGTGTGTTTGTGGCTGGGGGGGAGTCTTCTAACTTTCCATGGGTGGGGGCAGCAATAGAAAACACAGAATGTTTTGGCTCAGGTGCAAAAACCCTAGAGACACCCCTGAATACATGCAGCCACTGCAAATCCTGCCATAAACACATGCTATGGCCTTTTTACTGCAAAATGTTCAGTGTGTGATTTAGCCTAGTGACTCAGCTGTCACATTGTAGGAAAAACCCTGGAAGTTCAAGGGCACAAACGGCTGTTTCTGTACATACATATTAGGAATGTTGTATGGTGTAGATCTTATTAGGAATGTGTATGGGTTCATCTTATTAGGAATGTGTATGGGGTAGATCTTATTAGAATGTGATGTATGGGGTATCTAAATTAGGAATGTGTATGGGGTAGATCTTATAGGAATGTGTATGGGGTAGGTTCTTATTAGGAATGTGTATGGGGTAGATCTTATTAGGAATGTGTATGGGGTAGATCTTATTAGGAATTGTATGGGGTAGATCTTATTAGGAAATATGTGGTTAAGATCTTATTAGGAATGTGTATGGGGTAGATCTTATTAGGAATGTGTATGGGTTAGATCTTATTAGGAATGTGTATGGGGTAGATCTTATTAGGAATGTGTATGGGGTAGATCTTATAGGATGTGTATGGGGTAGATCTTATTAGGAATGTGTATGGGGTAGATCTTATTAGAATGTGTATGGGTAGATCTTATTAGGAATGTGTATGGGGTAGATCTTATTAGGAATGTGTATGGGTAGATCTATTAGGAATGTGTATGGGGTAGATCTTATTAGGAATGTGTATGGGGTAGATCTTATTAGGAATGTGTATGGGGTAGATCTTATTAGGAATGAGTATGGGGTAGATCTTATTAGAAATGTGTATGGGTTAGATCTTATTAGGAATGAGTATGGGTTAGATCTTATTAGGAATGTGTATGGGGTAGATCTTATTAGGAATGTGTATGGGGTATGATCTTATTAGGAATGTGTATGGGTAGATCTTATTAGGAATGTGTATGGGGTTACTTATTAGGGCTTGTGAATGGTGGTAGATCTTATTAGGAATTGTATGGGGTGATCTTATTAGGATGTGTATGGGGTAGATCTATTAGGAATGTGGTAAGGGGGTAGATCATTAGGAATGTGTATGGGTTAGATCTTATTAGGAATTGTTGGGTTAATCTATTAGGAATGTGGTAGTCTTATAGAATGTGTATGGTAGATCCTTATTAGGAATGTGTATGGGGTAGATCTATTAGGAATGTGTATGGGGTAGATCTATTAGGAATGTGTATGGGTTAGATCTCTTAGGAATGTGTATGGTAATCTTATTAGGAATGTCTATGGGTAGATCTTATTAGAATGTGTATGGGTAGATCTTTATTAGGAATGTGTATGGGTAGATCTATTAGAATGTGTATGGGTAATCTTATTAGGAATGTTATGGGGTAGATCTTATTAGGATGTTGTATGGGGTAGATCTTATTAGAATGTCTATGGGGTAGATCTTATTAGGAATGTTATAGGGGTAGATCATATTAGGAATGTGTATGGGTTAGATCTTATAGGAATGTGTAGGGGGTAGATCTTATTAGGAATGTCTATGGGGTAAGATCTTATTAGGAATGTGTATGGGGTAGATCTTATTAGGAATGTGTAGGGTGGTTATCTAATTATGAATGTGTATGGGGTAGATCTTATTAGGAAAAGGTGTATGGGGTAGATCTTATTAGGAATGTGTTATGGGTTAGATCTTATTAGGAATGAGTATGGGGTAGATCTTATTAGGAATGTGTATGGGTAGATCTTATTAGGATGTGTATGGGGTGATCTTTTAGGAATGTTGTATGGGGTGATCTTTAGGAATGTTATAATATGTGGTAGATCTTATTAGGAATGTGTATGGGGTAGATCTTATTAGGAATGTGTATGGGGTAGATCTATTGGATGTGATGGGTAGATCTTATTAGGAATGTGTATGGGGTATATCTTATTAGGAATGTCTATGGGTTAGATCTTATTAGGAATGTGTATGGGGTAGATCTTATTAGTAATTTGTAATGGGGTAGATCATATTAGGAATGTGTATGGGGTAGATCTAATTAGGAATGTGTATGGGTTAGATCTTATTAGGAATGTCTATGGGGTAGATCTTATTAGGAATGTGTATGGGGTAGATCTAATTAGGAATGTGTATGGGGTGATCTTATTATTGATTTGTATGGGTAATCTTATTAGGAATGTGTATGGGTAGATCTTATTAGGATGATGTATGGGGTAGAAAAAGTATTAGGTATGTGTTGGGTAGATCTTATTAGGAATGTGTATGGGGTAGATCCTTATTAGGAATGTGTATGGGTAAGAATCTTATTGGAATGTGTATGGGGTAGATCTTATTAGGAATGTGTATGGGGTAGATCTTTTAGGAAGTGTAATGGGGTAGATCTTATTAGGAATGTGTATGGGTAGATCTTATTAGGAATGTGTATGGGGTAGATCTTATTAGGAATGTGTATGGGGTAGATCTATTAGGAATGTGTATGGGGTAGATCTATTAGGAATGTGTATGGGGTAGATCTTATTAGGAATGTGTATGGGGTAGATCTTATTAGGAATGTGTATGGGGTAGATCTATTAGGAATGTGTATGGGTAGATCTTATTAGGAATGTGTCCATGGGTAGATCTAATTATGAATTGTATGGGGTAGATCTTATTAAGGAATGAATGGGTTAGATCTTATTAGGAATGTGTATGGGTAGATCTTATTAGGAATTGTAATGGGTTAGATCTCATTAGGAATGTGTTGGGGTATATCTGTTAGGAATGTAAATGGGTTAGATCTTATTAGGAATGTGTATGGGTTAGATCTTATTAGGAATTGTATGGGGTAGATCTATTAGAATGTGTTTGGTTGATCTATTAGGAATGTTATGGGTAGTCTTATAGGAATGTTATGGGTATATCTTATTAGGAATGTCTATGGGGTAGATTCTTATTAGGAATGTGTATGGGGTAGATCTTATTAGGAATGTGTATGGGGTAGATCTTATTAGGAATGTGTATGGGGTAGATCTTTTAGGAATGTGTATGGGGTAGATCTTATTAGGAATGTGTATGGGGTAGATCTTATTGGAATGTGTATGGGTAGATCTTTTAGGAATGTGTATGGGGTAGATCTTATTAGGAATGTGTATGGGTGATCTTATTAGGAATGTGTATGGGGTAGATCTTATTAGGAATGTGTATGGGGTAGATCATCTTATTAGGATGTGTTAGGGTAGATCTTAATTAGGAATGTGTTGGGGTAGATCTTATTAGGAATGTGTATGGGGTTAGATCTTATTAGGAAGTGTATGGTGGATTTATTAGGAATGTGTATGGGGTAATCTTATTAGGAATGTGTATGGGGTAGATCTTATTAGGAATGTGTATGGGGTAGATCTTATTAGGAATGTCTATGGGGTAGATCTTATTAGGAATGTGTATGGGGTAGATCATATTAGGAATGTATGGGGTAGATCTAATTAGGAATGTGTATGGGGTAAGTTCTTATTAGGATGTTGTATGGTTTAGATCTTATTTAGGAATGTGTATGGGTTAGATCTTTTATGAATGTGTTGGGGTAGATCTATTAGGAATGTTATAGGGTAATATCTTATTAGGAATGTGTATGGTGGTAGATCTTATTAGGAATGTGTATGGGTAGATACTTATTAGGAATGTGTATGGGGTAGATCTTATTAGAATGTGTATGGGGTAGATCTTTAGGATGTGTATGGGTTAGATCTAATAGGATGTGTATGGGGTAGATCTATTAGGAATGTGTATGGGGTAGATCTTTAGGAATGTGTATGTTGATCTATATAGGAATGTGTATGGGGTAGATCTTATTAGGAATGTGTATGGGGTAGATCTTTAGGAATGTGTATGGGGTAGATCTTATTAGAATGTGTACTGGGGTAGATCTTATAGAATGTGTTGGGGTAGTCTATTAGGAATTATGGGGTAGATCTATTAGGAATGTGTATGGGGTAGATCTATTAGAATGTGTATGGGGTAGATCTTATTAGGAATGTGTATGGGGTAGATCTTATTAGGAATGTGTATGGGTAGATCTTTAGGAATGTGTATGGGGTAGATCTTATTAGGAATGTGGTATGGGGTAGTATCTTATTAGGAATGAGTAATGTTAGATCTTATTAGAATGTGTATGGGTAGATCTTATTAGGAAGTGTATGGTAGATCTTATTAGGAATGTGTATGGGTTAGATCTTATTAGGAATGTGTATGGTGTATATCTTATTAGAATGTGTATTGGGTAGATCTTATTAGGAATGTGTATGGGTAGATCATATTAGGAATGTTGTATGGGTTGATCTATTGGAATGTGGTATGGTAGATCTCATTAGGAATGTGTATGGGGTAGATCTATTAGGAATGTGTTGGGGTAGATCTTATTAGGATGTGTATGGGGTAGATCTTATTAGGAATGTGTATGGGGTAATCTTATTAGGAATGTCTATGGGTAGATCTTATTAGGAATGTGTATGGGTGTAGATTCATATTAGAATGTGATGGGGTGATCTATTTAGGAATTGTGTATGGGGTAGATCTTATTAGGAATGTGTATGGGTAGATCTTATTAGGAATGTTATGGGGTAGATCTTATTAGGAATGATATGGGTTAGATCTTATTAGGAATGAGTATGGGGTAGATCTTATTAGGAATGTAATGGGTAGATCATCATATTAGGAATGTGTATGGGGTAGATCTAATTAGGAATGTGTATGGGAGTATGATCTTATAAGGAATGTGTATGGGTTAGATCTTATTAGGAATGTGTTGATGGGTTTAGATCTTATTAGAATGTGTATGGGGTAGATCTTATTAGGAAATGTTATGGGGTAATCTTATTAGGATGTGTATGGGGTAGATCTTTATTAGGAATGTGTATGGGTTAGATCTTATTAGGATGTCTATGGGTAGATCTTATTAGAATGTGTATGGGTAGTTCATATTAGGAAGGTATGGGGTAATCTAATTAGGAATGGTGTAAATTGTGGGTAGATCTTATTAGGAATGTGTATGGGGTAGATCTATTAGGAATGTTGTTATGGTTAGATCCTATTAGAATGTGTATGGGTTAGATCTTATTAGGAATGTGTATGGGGTAATCTTATTAGGAATGTGTATGGGGTTCTTATTAGGATGTGTATGGGGTAGATCATATTAGGAATGTGTATGGGGTAGATCTAATTAGGAATGTGTATGGGGTTAGATCTTATTAGGAATGTGTATGTGGTTAGATCTTTAGGAATGTGTATGGGTATCTTATTAGGAATGTGGTATGGGGTAGATCTTTTATTAGGAATGTGTATGGGGTAGATCTTATTAGGAATGTGTATGGGTTAGATCTTTTAGGAATGTGTATGGGGTAGTCTAATTAGGAATGTTAGGTCTTATTAGGAATGTGTATGGGTTAGATCTTATTAGGAATGTGTTATGGGTAGATCTTATTAGGAATGTGTATGGGTAGATCTTATTAGGAATGTGTATGGGGTTGATCATCATTAGGAATGTTAGGGTTATAGATCTTATTAGGAATGTGTATGTGGTAATCTATTAGAATGTGTATGGGTAGATCTTATTAGATGTGTATGGGGTATTTATTAGATTTTATGTGGTAGATCTTATTAGGATGTGTATTGGGTAGATCTTATTAGGAATGTTATGGGGTAATCTTATTAGGAATGTGTATGGGGTAGATCATTATTATGGAATGGGGTGATGGGGTAGATCTAATTAGGAATGTGTATGGGTAGATCTTATTAGGAATGTGTATGGCTAGATCTTATTAGGAATGTCTATGGGTTAGATCTTATAGGAATGAGTATGGGTTTAATCTTATTGGATTGATATGGGGTAGGTTCTTATTTAGTAATGTGTATGGGGTGATCTTATTAGAATGTGTATGGGTAGATCTTATTAGGAATGTGTATGGGGTAGATCTTATTAGGAATGTGTAATGGGTTAGATCTTTTAGGAATGTGTATGGTTAGATCTTATTAGGAAGTGTTAGGGGTAGATCTTATTAGGAATGTTCTGGGTATATCTTTTAGGACTGTGTATGGGTTAGATCTATTAGGACTTGTATGGGGTAGCTCCTATTATGAATGTGTTTGGGGTAATCTTATTAGGAATGTGTATGGGGTAATCTTATTAGGAATGTGTATGGGGTAAATCTTATTAGAATGTGTATGGGGTTAGATCTTATTAGGAATGTGTATGGGAGATCTTATTAGGAATGTGTAGGGGTAGATCTTATTAGAATGTGTATGGGGTAGATCTTATTAGGAATATGTATGGGGTTCTCATATTAGGAAATGTGTATGGTTAGCATCTTAGGATGTAGTAATGTGTTGGGTTAGATCTTATTAGGAATGTGTTGGGGTAGATTTATTAGTAATGTGTATGGGGTAGATGAAGTTCCTAATTCTTAATTATGGAACGCGTTTTCTATATCTTGCTATTAACAACTAAAAATACACTTACACATGGTGCTTAAAAATGTTTCTGAATCTTTTCAGATTTTTTTCCCTACATCCATGCATCCCAGGATGATTTTCAATATGTTTCTGAAACACATAACTAAAACCAAGTAAAGCAATGAACAAGATAATAATGTTCATCTTCCATTATTGAGGAAATAACATACCAATGTTCGCTTTTTTGTGTGACAAAATCAATGTAAACTTTTAGGATTTTTATTCGGAATTAGGTGGTTTCCACTAATGGATGGAGTAAGTGAGAAGGGGCTATATTATTTAATAATTGTGATTTTAATTTTCCCCCCAACAGTCTTTGTGGAAATGTTTCAAAGCTTAAACAGAGCTCCCCCTCTACATCTGGATCTGTTCCTGAACTGACCAATGAAAAATGCACTTCTTGCAGAGGTGGAAGAAATGTACCAATAGTAACAAGTCATACTCAATGAATTGTTTTGGGAACTAAAAAACCCAGGGGTGAAGTACTATAAATGGAGAGAATATACAATGATCAGTGTCCGCGACACAGCAGGAAAGCAGGTGTTACAGTTTTACTTCATGCCTCTGTCCAACAAAGCACAAAACAATACAAAAAATGGTGAGACTGGAACAAAGAAACTGGTCTAAAAGTGGTGTTTGATTGAGACTCGGGTAACACAACGATTTTCGGGTACCAGAGACCCATTTTCAAGTGAAAAAGCACGTCCTAGTGTTTCCAGTCCTCATCATTTTTTAGTTATAATGGAAGAGTTTGCTCGGGGATTTATCTTACAACAAATCAGTGTTAGTTATATAAAAATTATTGCCAAAAGGAAATTATTTGACACATGGTTACTAAATCTACTATTTAAAATGTAGGGGCCCAGGGGCTGATTTCCCAGACTTTGCTGGGCAAATATATAAGGGAGTAATATATAAAGTGATATAAAAGTAATATATTGAAAGTCCACGCTACCTTGGGTCGCGTCTGGTTAGCAACGACTTTGACTTCAATTTAGCGTGGATGCGCAGGTTGGTAAAAATCACCCACAGCATCCTTCGGCATCCAACATGTTGCAACTAATTTTAAGCACTGGATTTTAACCGCAATAATAGTTTCGTTTAAAACGGTCTGCTAGTGAGTTAAAATCCCGGGATTTACCCCATTCCCAAGGGAGTTTGATGGGTGTTAGTGTGGCACTGGAAATGGAAATGGTAGTTTGGGGCTCATGAGTTTAAGGATTTGTCTGGGAGAGTCTGTCATGCTCAACTGAACAAGTTTTACAACGAATAAAGTTAGTCCCACTGTGGAGCTTTAAAATAGAAACGAGGGTTCGCCAGCGCCATTAGGCTTAGATGTACAGAACTGCAATAACTATTACAGCTACCTGCGTGCTACCGTAGTGTAACATTTGGAAACAACAGAAGATATTTACAGAAGAACCCGAGGAAAAAAAATTACCTAATTCATCAGAAGACTTCTATTTTTAATGGGGATTGTTTTTTGATATTAATGCAGAAATTTTGGGCTTTTTTTAAGTGTACAACACATCAAAATTCATTGAATATTACAAGGCATTGCAACTGTTTGTTATAGCATATACAGAGCCACCTAAAAAATGGGGTAAATATACATTTACAGTGTTTTATATTTTCTCCTTTTACTTGAAGTGGATGCTGGTAGTGCTGATGGTAATTTTACTCACCATGAATGATACAGGGCTGACAGCAATGGTAGGTAGTGTTTTTAATACACTATAACACACGGGTTTAAATATGGCAATAAAAGTTCTTATCGTTAAAAATTAATGATCATTTTGCCCTGACCAAATCAAATGTTGCTTTCAAATATTTAATAATATCTGATTGGGTTGGGCAAACTAGCAACCATTTAATGTAAGAACTTTTTGGAATCTCCCTGAAAACCTGGATTGGATCCTGTGGGGAATCTGTTGATTACATATCATTTTGTGTACCCATCTGAAAAGTCTTTAATAAACAACATTTGTCTCTATTTGTTATTCAGTGTGGGCAGATTACCTATCTTTGTCATCCCCCCCCCCCCCATATTTTTAGGGTGTGTTAATTTTTAACAACTGGATGCACCACTGCACCAGCTGTGGAATGAGAATCAGCAGTCCAAAACTATTACACGCGCTGTTTCATTCATCTTTACCACTCACAGTAACTACAGCGTGGAATGTATTTTGGTAATGACTACAACTTCCAACATCCCCTGACAGCAGAACCATCTGTTAGTCAAACACTGTTACATTGTAAACATCATATCTTACCTGGCATGGAAATAACTTCCCAATTAGGGCTTAGTCCACACTGCTAACAGAGTCAATCTGTTTATTTGGTCTGCAAGAACAACTTATAATTAATAGAGCCGCAAATTTACTGGCAATGCGAAAGGTCTATTTAACCAAGATGTTCACCATGTTTTTTTGCGGATTTCATGTGTCTACATATAAGTGATGGGGAGGAAAAAACAGATCTTAAGCTGCAAATATTTCCCACAACTGCTGCTCCCTATACAGAAAGTATTTAATTTGCTTTAGCACATATACGTAACTACCAGGGCCCATCCCCCCCATGCAAATTATTTTACTAGGCCCCCCAATCCTATTATACCTCAAACTACAATTTCCGTAATTCTTTACAAAAGGCATTTTGAATGGTTAAAATTTTTAAACTATGGAAATTTTGTGTTATATTTGTGTACTTGCGATGGTAGAAGATTTTGCTAATCCGTTAATTATTTGTAACTGTATATCTATCCATAATACAATGTTCTTTCCCTTTTACCAAAGTGTTTACCTTTATTACCACAAAGCCCAAGCTGTTGGAATGAAGTCCCAAGGTATGGTCAATGTTTGTAAAACCCTAGTAGACATGATTGGGTCGTTGCTTGTGCAATTCCCCTGACCTGGAAACTCATTCCAGAGTCATTAGCCATCACAAGGCAAGTCCCAAGTCTACAGTGAGTCTGATGATTGATCTGTTAGGTCCGCATTGGTTTCAAATCGCAAGTTACAGCACAAACGCATTGAATGTCCTCATACTTGTTTGAATTCTTGGATGAACGTGTAACTGCAATGTTTGATATGTCTTTCACCTCACCAGTGGCCAAAAGGCATGCTTTTATTATTCAACACTTTAAACTGTAGGTCTGTATTAACTCTTGGCCTCTCTAGACCCATTACCGAGACACACTGATAAAACTCAACAAATCTAGAATACAAAATAGTGAAAATTCCAATAGATGAAACAACGATTAACCAACTTGATGACAAGATACTACATTTTGGCAAATGTTGGTTTTGGTGTATCAGTTTGGGTTTAATATAATGCCTTCGCCTTGCTCCTTTTTGAACCTGCTCGTCACCCATGATGTTCTTTCTATCCCACATCCGCAATGTGTAACACCAGCCCTGTACAAGTGTGGGGGGAAAATGAGTCCATCCAGACCTTCTTTCTTCACACCTGACACGCCCTGTGACATTGGTTCTGGCTATGGGGTTATTGAATTGTATTGTTAACTTAATAACTATGTTTTATGAATTTTCTTAGACACTGATGATTTATTTTCCAAACCTATGTCTCTCATATATAAAAGATTTTCTGAAATGTATGTTTTCATCCAGCTTAAACACTGTGATGACCTATTTGCTGGGCATAGTGCGTGTTTTTCGAGTAGTGCAACACCAATCAAATTATGACACAGGTAACATTCATTGTAAGACAATGATCAAGTTTATTTGATCATAAACATAAATATTCAAACACTGTTATATTAAGGTTTTCTTTCAATTTGCTGCTGCAGCTGTAGCTGATGGCACCATTGCAGAAGATGAGCCCAGTGGCCTGTTGTACAACCACACTAAAGGTTGTAATGTCTACAATCACTGCCCACTGTTTTATCTCATAATCCCCTCTAACATTTCAGCTATTGGGCTCCAGCATACCAAACCACAGAACACTATTCTTTGGCTTTTCATCTGGAACCTTCGACTTAGGTTCATAACTTTGTGGGCCACATAGGTGGTATGATATAACATATCTCGTTATTGTCTCTGTACCAGTTCACCATGGGTACAATCAGATCTGGTGGGATCCCAGTGAACTGTAGAAATAAGACAATTCTGATCTTGTTGGCACTGAGAGGCGTCATGTACTGTGGAAAAGAATTTTTACGCTGGATGGTCACTATCTAAAGTGCTATCTAGTGTGTCCAGAGATCAATACAGCCTCTGTTAGTACACAGTAACTGAAAGTGGTTACATACAATAAACAAAGTTTACAGGAGATTCAATAAAGTTCTTATTTGAAAATGGTGCTAATTTTGCCCTGACCAATCAGATGTTAGCGTTCAAATGTTTACATAAGATCGCTTGGTTGGGGGCAAAATTAGCAACCTTTTTAACGATAAGAACTTTTATTGAATTCCCTGTAACTTTGTTTTTTTTATAACAGAATGTAAACACTTTCAGTACTGTGGTACAACAAGGCTACTATCTGTTCTCTTACCCTAGAAAAAAAAAAAAAAAATTAGGCACTTTGGGCGATATGTACATCCTGAGAGGCTTTAATTGTTTTTTAATCTATATGTATCACATATTGTTTATGAAAGTAAAGTATCAAGAATTATATAGCTATTGGTTTTCCTTTTTAAAAATCCACCAAGTACCTTTCTGTGCAACCCAGCCATCTAAAGGTGGCCACACACGTAGTCATTTTTTAAATCGCACAAAATGATACGCTCACAATTTCCGCCATGGTCAAATTTAGCCGTTAGATACCACACACAAAGCGATTATTGCCACAAACCTTTATAGGCCATAATATTGCTGTGTAAAATTAAAACGAATAAACATACAAATCTAGAATGTAGTTTTAATAATACAGAGTTCCATAGTTGTCATTTTTGTTTGAAAAAAGGCCACCATAATTCCAGGAGGTACCTAGTTTTTAACGTTGCCATATTTACAAACTTGTGGGTTTTTGCAGTTATAATTCCTGGTTTGTAGCCCCTACAGATCCGAAATCACTTGAGTTTTGTTAAAACTAATCTAGCTCTGGGTCACTTCTGCTTGTGGCTCTCAGTGTCCCTTCTGCTTTTCCAGGTTGGTGTAGCAGGTCATGTGCTGCGTTGGATTCTGGGAAGGTTGAGTGTTCCAATGTGTGTGCAGTGGGCAGCTTAAATCAAATAATGGGGAATGAGCCTTAAGCAGTATGAAGAACTGCATCAACCTTATTGTGCAAAGTGGCTTCAGTGTGTTTCAGATGGGCCAATGATGACATTTAGGGCAATTACTTAACAATATGACGCAACCTGCTCTTTAATTTATCAGCAGAGGACCTTAAAAGCTTGGACCTCACCGCTGGGGTACTTACAGTCTTCTGTGAATACTACTTTAAGTTCAATGTTGTGTTGAGAAGTCCTGTCCCTTGCTCCCTCTGCAAAATAGGGTCTTCCCATTTGCTAAGTACTGAGTAAAAGCTGGGTAACCACAGTAACGATAAAGCCCCGACCGTCGGATCCGACGGTATCGGGGCTTTATCTGTTACGTGTGTAACGTTCATTTCCCCGAAAGAGCGCAGCGGCCCGCAAAACGATCTGTGTCGGCCAAGTACGCCTCGTTCGGGAAAGGCCGAAAAATTTCCATCGGCCGCGCTATACTCCTATAGGGAGTCTAGCGCGGCCGTTGGACACACAGTCCCGATCGTTCTCCCATAGGGAGACGCTCGGCGGTGTTTATGCAGATCTTTGAAAGATGCCAGACGGCCTCTTGCAGATCCTGTCTTTCATCTTTCAGAAATCTGTACTGTGTGTACCTAGCTAAAAAGGAAAAGTACTGGTATTAGGGCGACCATAACATTAGGTAAGCCTTTCCAGCAGATCTATGGTACCCCAACATAAGTACTTAAGGTCCATTACAAGGGTGGCAGTTTATTGTTCTAAAAATTATCATTGGCCTATTTATACTTATGAATGGATCCATTCGGTTCGTATAATATACACTGCGTTTGAAAGTGGGATTAATGGATGAGATGTGGTATCCCCCTAGAATATTCTATGTGTAAGGCCTGCCTAAAACTCCAGAAACAATTACAAACTGGAATGCGGGTAACTTTGGGATCGTGATTTAAATGACATAGGAAGCTTTATGTTACAGCAATGCAAAATGCTTAAACAAAAAACACATTTCTATACTCATTATCAAAAGATGTGCAATCAAAAACAGTAATAGGCTGTAATGTGACCATACATGGTTTTATGTCAAATCCGACATACAATCCGACATTTCCATTGATTGGCCAAATCATTACTTATTATGTGGACATTAGATCATCATTATCAATCTTAATTCCGACCGAGAAACGTCTTTTTTTTTAATTTTAATGGTTAAATGATGTTGTATTTTCGTAGTTATTATTGAAATGGAACATACTACTGAAATGAAATAAAAAAGCATGTAAGTCCTGCAATGACGCTACTAACTTATAGATTTAGACAATCTGATGCCTAACCACGAGATTTATTCACCTGTCCAACGTCACAGCACATCACCCACCCCGCCCCCCCTGTCCCAGCCCTTGTCCCTGATAACCAGGGGAATCTTTATAATAATCACAGTTTTTTTTGCAAGTGTTTTCGCCATGGCCATAAAGGCAGTAAAATATCCCTGAAAATCATTGTGGTTTAATTTTAATGCAGCACAATAGAGAAAACGTCACCATAAACTTCTCCTATAACCAGACCAGTGGTTGTAACTGATCATAGGTAAAATTACAGTGGGGATTTTTAAGGACGTTAATACCATAGGGGTTAACCAGTTTGGTAACATGTGGAACTAAATCCCCCAGACATTTAAATGAATGATTTTGGGGAAACCCATTACTTGGAATAGTAATGTGCTGGACACCTGCCAGAAGTTATAAAACTATTCGAAGCTACTGCTTATCGCCACCATTTTCTAAGCTTAACTTAAACGCCAAAAACACTTATCCGCCACTTTTTTTAAATACGAACTCTCATCCTGAGTCTGCAGAAATATTCAAATGGCGATAACCCTATAGAACAAAATTAGAAACAGTTTCACCACGAATTGTTTATTGCTGCTTTAATCAACTGTTTCCCAATTCTGGGCAAAACCTGTGTGATAACGCAGCAAATATTGATAAATATGGCCCCAGATGCCTCACACCAAGTTGGCTAGGGCTGGCTCGATTTCCAAACACACAGGATGCACAGATGAGGAATGATTCTCTTGTCAGATGCCTGGCAGGTGAGATTTAATGAGAACAAGGTGCTGGCTTTGGAAGCAGGTTTTAGATGGCAATGTCCCTTACGTAAGGAGACAACCTTTCTCCAGCAATATAGCAACATCTGATTGATGGGGGGGGGGGGCAAAAACGTGCACTTTCCATTGCCCAGCCCTCTTCTTTTTCACAGTTTTGGAATCTAACCTCAAAAGCTTGACTGTACATTATTTATGCCGTTATACAATTTTAGTTTGTGGTCACAATAAAAATTCTGCATACACAGTATAACCAATTACATACACATTGGAAATAATATGTGATAGTTGTGTGTGCTTTGTTCTGTATTGTATGGCCTAGAAGTAATCCCATCTGTTTGCGTTGATCATAGTGGAAATAATTATTTTAAACACTTCGTATCATAAAAGCACTTGCGTTTTTATATAAAGCTCAGTAGGATTTTCGCTATTAGAAACCAAGTATGGGCCCAGATGAATATTGCATCCTCGTAAATGTCTAATCAATTTTCGTTCTTTATGCTACATTACCTTACGCAAAAATGCAAACAACACCCACAAGTGATGTTTTACAAATGTTTAAATCTTACAAATTACAGCTCAGATAAAAGTATAATGGGAATCAGGTGTGGCTACACATTTCTAGAATATGAAGTAAACCCAACGTGATTTAATATTAAAATATTCTGCAGCCAGTACTAAAACAATACTTACCAGGACAAGGTTTGCAGCATAGAGTTTGTGTCAAAATCAATGAAAAACATTCATACACAACGCAAAATTGGATTAACAGAGAACTACAATTGCAGCACAAAATGCATGTTCACCCCCTAAATGAAATACTTCTACAGTGGGAGCACACCCACCCCAACCCCTGACACCATACTACCATCCACCACAATAATGACGTCCCAAGTGCTACAACCCCCCGTTCCCAAACGCCCCAACCACCTATCCGTTACGGAAAACCCACTCCAAGCAACCGACAGGGCGGACTGAACAGATCATACCCGGTGGGTTTTGGTGGAACAAACTATATTTACCCTTAATATTACTATACCATAGACTCCAACTGCCACCAAATCCCGATGTAAACAGCGGAATGACCTGTTACCTATATGGGGATATTCCGCATCCCTACTTCTACAACCTGTAAAGGAAAATGGTTTTTCACACCTAATTTCTATACACAGTTATACAGTATCTCTATCTACCATACACACATACTTCTCTCTAAGTAGCGTACTACTTAACAACCTGTAAGGAAATTGGGTTCTTCCACCCTAATATTCTATACCAGTTATACGTATTCTCTATATACCCTACACAATCCTTCTCTATAGTAGCGTACTTCGAAGACACAGGTTTGTTTGGGATATACTCAATAGGACAATTTAGCCCTATAAATGATTTTATATCATTTATTAAAATTTGACAAAACTATGCATAAACTATAAAGAAAACTAAAATAAATCATGACATAAGCGTAACACAGTGAGGGTAGAATTGGGTAAAAGAAGAAATACTTAGAGATAAATTGGCATCTTGAATAGTCCATGAGAAGAGTCCAGAACTGATATCCAATTTTAATGGTAATCATAGTCCAAATGATAATTCCCCTGCGTTAAAAAAAAAAGGCCAAACGGTCTGTCCAGTTTGGCTAGATGTTATTCATATGTTCTTGTAGATGTTATGACAGACTCCTTGGGATGGGACCCAGTTCCATTTTTAAATCCTTTCTTCATAAATGGTTGGTCTGGTTTTTTTTTCCCTATAGGGGTGGACTTGGTTCTGCCCAGAAGGTTGGTTCCAAGTTTTTTGAGGGATTTCAATACAACTCCCCCCCAGTCCATAATCCATGAACCACACATGTCCAACTTCACATAATATCATGATGGTTTATACTAATTTTCCCAACAAACAAGACCAAATACACATATCTGGGGCTATCCTAGACTAAGAAGGATAATATACCAAGTTTTGCTCGGGCTATGATATTGTGTTCCAGGTATCTTAAATGTCGAATAAATTACTGGATAAACTGGGGTTAATTTCTGAAACCTGAAATAATTCTAACGATCTGAATTATTAAAGGAATATGAATTGCCTTTGATCTGCCAGTTGTTTTTCTGTTCAATTCTCTACTAGGAGATTCCCTGCTAGTTCGGGTGTCTATTTGTCTGGGACTTTGTTTATATATTCACAACCTGGCACCTTTTAAGTCCAGACCCCCTGCTATGTCAGCTATTTAACACCAATGGCCCGGCTTTGGGGAAAACATGAAATTAACTCTGCGAGTACCAGAATACAGTGAAACAATGTGGAAGCTTACCATGCTGCTTGATCATAAGCCATTAGGTGAAATATTGAAAATTGGGGGTGCAAATTTCCAGCATATTGGTTTATGGCGTTTTACATTTAATATCCTGTTTCGTCACACCTCCCCTCATATCTGTCGTCTAGGGATTGGTTGCCCACCTAGACCCGTTTGCGACCAACTTCCCTTGGCGCCATGGTGGCTTTCTCCGTTTATGACATGTTACATCACATTGCTGGGAAACATATTTTCTTTGTTTTGTGGTTTTAACCTCCCTCCAGTCACAATCTATAGCACGAGCTGTGCTGGCGTTGGGATCCCATTTGCTACCCATGGCAACTGTCACAACTGTCTTAACATGGATACACTCCAACACAACCATCTTCCCTGAACATGCACAACCACAACTTCATTTATATTACCTGCTGGGATAAACCATGTCAGCACTGAGAGCCTTTTGTCATTAAACATCACCCCTGTGTGCTTGGTAAACAAATGGTTGGAAATAGTGGCTTGCTGAGCGTTTTCACTAGGCATCTGACTCTAATTTCCCCAGGAATGCCCTGTTGGCCAATCCAGGTTAACACTGTTTGTACCAACATTTTTACCATTTTTTTTACACTCTTCACCACCCTCCTTCACATCCTTTTCTGTTCCTCTTGAGACAGAGCCCAATCCGCCTCTTCCTACAGTAAGATCTCGTGTGTTACCTGGAAAACAATCCTGTTTCCCTACACAATCCTTTATAAGATTTCCAGGTTCTTTGGTTGTTGAGTTTCTAACCGGCCCAAAGCTGCCCTTGTCGCTTCAGTCCTGGACACATGTCCTCCCCTCTACAATCCTGACTTGGGCCTTAACTGGTTCTGGCACTGTCGGACTCGCTGCTCTGGTCTCTCCCGCCCTCCTCCCCGTTTACTCTGGTCCTCTAAGTCCACTAAGATTGACCCAGCAGAATCTCTGGGAAAAGCTATCCTCCTCTCCTCCCTCTCCTATTCATCATCACTCGGGCCTTACTGGTTCTGGCACTATCGTACTCCTACTCTGGTCCCCAGCCCTCCTTCCCATTCACTCTGCCCTATGTAACCTGACTGAAACAAGGGTGATATCCAGGGGAAACCTAACATTTCCTCTGCTCTCTCTGAGCCCGCAACTCATTCGTGTGCTGTCAGTCTGCAGTGTATCTAATCTGCATCCCAAGTTCCAGCCAACTTTCCCTGTGGGTAGTTGGCGAAGCTTGGCGGCGAGTTGAGTCACTGGATCAGAACTGAACACGAACTTGTAAATAACATCTCCCTGCTCTATTCCAAACCGTCCCCTACAGTCCTTTCCAACACTGTGAGTGACCGTTAACACAGGTAACACATTTTGACAGATTCTCCATTGTCATTGATACTTCACATTTTTAACAATGTAACTTCATATATTAGAGACTATTTATCACTTCCACCATAACATGTGGGAAAAAAAAAGGCTGCCCCCTCTGGGTAGTGACTCAGAAGCCTTCCTCCTGGGTGACTCAGACTGGGGTTACTGTGGTAAGTGCGTCAATCCAGGCGCCACTACCCGATTTCAGCCAGTTGCCCTGTGACACAGGGGGTCAACTGCTGACAATCTACATGTCTGAGGGCAGAGCTGAACTGGATATCTTGGACTTCCTCTTTCAACACTGAACCCCAGACCTTAGCAGTATTCACCAGTAACTGCTACTATATCCGTCCACATTATCCAAGTACATGATTGCATCCTTAACATTACTTATACATGCTTCCTATCCCAGATACAGGCTTAATGTTAGATACACCATAATTACCAAATTGCAACACTTTACCCCAGGTACCTGTGAACAGTCCTGTCAACAACCCTTCCCTGCTCCAAGCTGTTCTAACGCAGCGGTAGCACATACTTGTGTTAGTTGAACCTTTAGCTTCGGACTCTGGGATGCTTTCGTCGGTTTGAATTACTGGGCCACCTAATTTGCCTAAATCTGGGTCCCCAACAACACGGGGCAGGGATCTCATCCGCGATACCCCCTACTTTCTCATGCTTTCCAACCCCCCAGTCCGATTTTCATCACTCGGTGCCTGGGCAATGTTAGGAAGAGTGCCCCTATTCCCCGTGAGGGTCAGGTGCTTATCCGGGAGGAGTTCTCTTTGGTAACAAGGTTCTAGGAACCAAAGTGATGTCTGCTCCTGTATCCCTGAAGCCGGAAACATCTGGTCGTTCACTGTAACCCACTGGTGATTTGAGTGGCTGCGTATGGTCTCTTCCCGCTGGCAAAAACACGTAAGATGTTCTGGGGTGCAAGATTGTGGGTCCCCTGCCTGTGGGCTGGCTAGTTGCTGGTGGGCCTCTTTAGGCTGGACAGGAATAGTTGAAGTGTCCTGGCTGGTGACAATAGTGACACGTGCGATCCTCAGATGTATTGAGATCAAGGGGATCGGGATTGTATTGAGATCAAGGGGATCGAGATTGTATTGAGAGCAAGGGGATCGGGATCGGATTGAGACCAAGGGGATTGGAAACCTATTGAAATCAAGGGGATCGAGATCGTATTGAGACCAAGGGGATCGGGATCGGATTAAGACCAAGGGTATTGGGATCGTATTGAGATCAAGGTGATCGGGATCGTATTGAGACCAAGGGGATTGTATTGAGACCAAAGGTATTGGGATTGTATTGAGACCAAAGATATTGAGATTGTTTTGAGATTGGGGTGGCATTGAGACCAAGGGGATCGGGGTGGCATTGAAACCAAGGGAATCGGGATGGTATTGAGATCAAGGGAATCGGGATGGTATTGAGATCAAGGGGAACGGGATCGTATTGAGATCAAGGGGATCAGGAACGCATTGGGACCTTGGGGATAGGGATCGCATTGTGATCAAGGGGGCCGGGAACCTATTGAGATCAAGGGGATCAGGATTGTATTGAGATCAAGGGGGTCAGGATTGTATTGAGATCAAGGGGATCAGGAACGCATTGAGACCAAGGGGATCAGGATCGCATTGTGATCAAGGGGACCTGGATCCTATTGAGATCATGGAGATCGGGATTGTATTGACCAAGGGGATCAGGATTGTATTAAAACCAATGGGATCAGGATTGTAATAAGACAAAGGGGATCTGTATTGTATTGAGACCAAGGGGAGCGGGATCGTATTGAGACCAAGGGGAGCGGGATCGTATTGAGACCAAGGGGAACAGGATTGTATTGAGACCAAAGGGATTGGGATTGTATTGAGATCAAGGAAATCAGGATTGTATCGAGATACAGGGGTTCGGGATCATATTGAGACCAAGGGGATCGGGGTGGCATTCAGACCAAGGGGATCAGGATTTCATTTAAACCAAAAAAGATTGGGATTGCATTGAGACCAAGGGGAGCGGGATCGTATTGAGACCAAGGGGAACGGGATCGTATTGAGACCAAGGGGAACAGGATTGTATTGAGACCAAGGGGAACGGGATTGTATTGAGACCAAGGGAACGGGATTGGTATTGAACCAATGGAACGGATTGTATTGAGACCAAGGGGAACGGATTGTATTGAGACCAAGAAACTGGATTGTATTGAGACCAAGGGGATGGGAGTCTATTAGACCAACAGGGATTGGGATTCTATTGAGATCAATGGAAATTGGGGGATTCTATTGAGATCCAGGGTTTCAGGATCATATTGAGAGACCAAGGGATTGGGAGGGCATTGAACTCAAGGGGATCATAATGCATTGAGATCAAGGGATGGATTGTATTGCTATCAAGGGGTTGGAGATCAAGGGATCGTGATCGTATTTAGACCAAGGGGATTGGGTAGCATTGAGACCAAGGGGTGGGTAAGCCATTGAGACAAGGATCAGGGTGCATTGAGACCAAGGGATTGGTATTGTAGTGAGAACAAGGGATCATGATCGTATTTAGACCAGGGTATCGGGATCTTTTGAGACCCAGGGGATCGGGGTGGCTTGAGACCAAATGGATCGGATTGTAGACCAAGTTGATTGAGATCCATTGGATCAAGGGGACGGATCGATTTAGCCAAGGGGATCAGGGTGTATTGAGACCAGGTTATTGGGGGGCAATTGATAACCACAGGGGGATCGGGGCCGTATGAGACCAAGGGTATTGGGATCCTAATTGAACCAAGGGGATCGGGTCGCAATTGAGACAAGGGGATCGGGGTAGCATTGTGACAAGGGGATCGGGGTGGCATTGAGACCAAGGGGAACTAGATTGTATTGAGACAAGGGGATCTGGATTGTATTGAGACCAAGGGGATCGGGATCCGTATTGAACCCAGGGGTTGGGTGGCATGAGACAAGGGATCGGATTGAAGACCAAGGGGATTGGATCCCATTGAGAATCAAGGGGACGGGATCGTATTTAGACACATGGGATCCAGGTGGTATTTGAGACCAAGGGGATTGGGGTGGCAATTGAGACCAAGGGGAATCGGGACGATTTGAACGCAATGGGATTGGGTGGTATTGAATAACCAAGGGGATCGGGCCGGATTGAGACCAGGGATTGGGATCCTATTTGAGATCAAGGGGATCGGGATCGTATTAAGACCAAGGGGATCGGGTGGCATTGAGACCAAGGGGATTGGGGTGGATTGAGACCAAGGGGATTTGGATCCTATTGAGACCAAGGGATCGGGGTCATTGAACCAATGGGATTGGGGTTGCATTGAGACTCAAGGAGATTGGGGGGGCCGGAATTGAGACCAAGGGGTTAGATCCTATTGAATCAGGGGATCGAGATTGTATTGAGACCAAGGGGATCGGGATTTTTATTGAGACAAGGGATGGGATTGGGATTGTATTGAGAGCAGGGAAATCGGGAACATTCTCAAAAATTGAGACACCAAGGAAAATCGGGATTGTATTTGAGACCAAGGGAACGATTGTCTTGAGACAAGGGAACGGGAATTGTATTGAGACCAAGGGAACGGGATTGTATTTAGACACAGGGAATGGGATTCTATTGAGATCATGTAAATTGGGATTGTATTGAGATCCAGTGGGTTCGGCTCATATTGAGACAAGGGGATTGGGGTGGCAGTGAGACAGGGATCAGGATTGCATTGTGATCAAGGGGATGAGATTGCATTAATCAATGGATCGGATCGTATGGAGCCAAGGGGATTGGGTGCATTGATACCCAAGGGATGGGGTGGATTGGAGCCGAAGGGGATTGAATCCTATTGAGACCAAGGGGATCGGGTGTCATTGAGACAAGGGGATTTGGGGTGGCACTGATACCAAGGAGATTGGGGGCCGGATTGAGACCAAGGGGATTATATCCTATTGAGATCAAGGGGATCGAGATTGTATTGAACCAATGGATCGTGATTTTATTGAGACCAAGGGGATTGGATGTAATTGAGAGCAAGGAATCGGGATCTATTGAAGAACAAGGGAATTGGGATTGTATTGAGACGCAGTGAACGGTTGTATTGAGACCAATGGGAAGGGATTGTATTTAGACCAAGGGCTTGGGATTTCTAATGAGATCATGGAATTGGGATTGTTTGAGATCCGGGGTTTCATGATCATATTGAGCCAAGGGGATTGGGTGGCATTGGAGACCAAGGTATCGGGATTTGCATGGCGATCAAAGGGGATTGAGATTGCATTGAGATCAAGGGGATCGGGATAATATTGAGACCAAGGTTATTGGGGTAGCATGAGACCAAGGGGTGGTCGCATTAAACCAAGGGGATCGGGGTGGCATTGACACCAAGGAATTGGGATGGTATTGAGACCAAGGGGATCAGGATTGTATTGAGACCAAGGGGACGGGATCGTATTGAGAGCCTCCCCCGGGATCCGGGTGGCATTGAGACCAAGGGATTGGGGGGGCATTGAGACTCAAGGGAATCGGGCCGTATAACACGGTGATTGGGATCCCTATTGAGACCAAGGGATCGGGTCGCTTGAACCAAGGGATCGGGGATCTTGTGACCACCGGGATCGGGGTGGCATTGAGACCTAGGGGATCGGGATTTTAATTGAAGACCAAGGGGATAGGATTGTAATTGAACCAAGGGGATCGGGATCATATTGAGACCCAGGGGTTTTGGGGTGGCATTGAACCAAAGGGATCGATTGAGACCATGGGATTGGATCCCATTGAGATCCAGGCATCGGGATCGTATTTAAGACCCAGGGTGTCAAGGGTGGTATTGAGACCAAGGGGATTGGGGTGGCATTGGAGACAGCAGGATCGGGCCGGATTGAGACAAGGGGATTGGGGTGGTATTGATGACCTAAGGGGATTGGGGCCCGGATTGAGCCAAGGGGTTGGGCGTCCTATTGAGATAGGTCGGATCAGTATTTAGACAAGGGGATTCGTGTGGCCATTGAGACCAAAGGGGAATGTGGGGTGGATGAGACCAAGGGGATTGGGGAATCCTATTGAGACCAAGGGGATCGGGTTGTCATGAGACGGGGATGGGTGGCATGAGCCGATGGTGTGGCGAGACCAGGAGTTGAGAGACCAATGGTATTAGGATCCTATGGATCAAGGGGATGATGATTGTATTGAGACCAAGGTGGATCAGGATTTTATTGAACAAGGGATTGGGATTCGTATTGAGACAAGTCAATGGAGCGACTATACGTCAGGGATCATCGTTATTAAATTGAATCGGATGTATGACCAGGGAAAGGGATTGTATTCAGCAGACCAATGACCGGACGGATTGTAATTGAAGAACCAAGGGCGGGGAATTGGATCTATGGAAGACCAAGGATTTGGATTCTATTGAGATCATGAATGGATTGTATTGAGGTCCGGGTTCAGATCATATTGAGACCGAAGGGGATTGGGGTGGCTTTGAGACTAAGTGGATCGGTGATTGCATTGGATCAAGGGATTGAGATTGCAAATTGAATCAAATCAAGGGGATGGGATCGTATTGAGACCAAGGGATTGGGTGTCCATTGAGACCAAAGGGTGGCATGGCAGTGTGGGTATGAACCAAGTTTGACATGAGACCAAGGGATCGGGTGGCATTGAAGACCAAGGGGATTTGGGTTGCTATGAGACCAGAGGGCAGATTGTGAGACTGGGATAGATCCATAGGGATCAAGGGATCGAGTGATTTGAGACCCAGGGGATCGGGGCAACAATATGAGACCAAGGGAATGGGATTGTCATTAGAACAAGGGGAATGGATCGATTGAGACCAAGGGGGATTGGATCCTTATTGAGTCCAAGGGGAACGGGACGTATTGAGACCCAGGGGATACGGGAGTGCTATTAGACCAGGGTTCGTGGATTTGTAGACCACGGGGATTGGGATCCTATTGAGAGAAGGGGACGGGATTCATATTGAGACCAAGGGATCGGGATGTGTATTGAGACCAAGGGGATCGGGAATTGTGATTGAGACCAAGGTGGACGGGGCTTGTATTGAGACAAGGGAATTGGTGGTCTAATTGAGACCAAGGGAGGGGCATTGGACGGGGATGTCTTTTTTTGAGACCAGGGATTGGGGTGGATTGTAGACCAGGGGATTGGTCAGATCAATTGAGAACCAAGGGATCTGGGGTGGCATTGAGACCAAGGGGATGCGGTTGATTGCTACAAGGGATAGAGATTCTATTGATCGGATCGGGAAGGTATTGACTCAGGGATCGGATTGCTATTGAGACCAGGGGATTGGGTGTCATTGAGACGTAAGGGAATCGGGGTAGCCATTGAGACCAAGGGATCGGTGGGCCTGAGATCAGGGATCAGGGATGTGATTTGGACTCAATGGATTTAGATGTGATTAGTTGTATAACCAACGGGACAGGATTTTAATTGAGACAAGGGGATTGGGATTGGTATTGAGAGCAAGGATCGGGTTCTATTGAGACCAAGGTAATCGGGATTGTATTGAGACCAGGGAACGGGATTGTATTGAGACCAAGGGGAACGGGATTGTATTGAGACAAGGGAATTGGGATTCTATTGAGACCAAAGATGGGATTCGATTGGGATCTGAATTGGGATTGTATTGGATCCAGGGGTTCAGGATCAATTGAGACCAAGCGGATTGGGGTGGCATTGAAGACCAAGGGATCGGGATGCATTGCGATCAAGGGGATTGATTTGCATTGAGATCAAGAGATCAAGAGGATCGGGATCGGTATTGAAGACCAAGGGGATTGGGTAGCAATTGAGACCAAAGGGGATGGGGTAGCGATTGAGACCAAGGGATCTGGGTGGCATTGAGACCAAGGGGATGGGTGGCATTGGACCAAGGGTATCAGGATTGTATTGAGACCACGAGGATCGGGATCTGTATTGAGACCCAGGTGTATCGGGGTGGCATTGATACTCAAGGGGATTGGGCATCGTATTGAGACCCAGGGGATCGGGGTGGCATTGAAGACCCAGGGGGATGGGATTGTATTGATACCAAGGGGATAGGGGATCGGTTGAGACCAAGGGCGTTTGGACTCCCATTGATATCAAGGGATCGGGATCCATATTCTATTGAACCAAGGGAATCAGGGTGGTATTGAGACCAAGGGGATATTGGGGTGTCATTGAGACCAAAGGTATCGGGGTGGCATTGAAACAGGTGATTGGGAGTGGTCTTGATCGGACCAAAGGGATCGGGGTGCCATTGAGACCAAGGGGATCGGGGGGCCGTAATGAGACCAAGGGGATTGGAATCCTATTGAGACCAAGGGATCGGGTGCTGAGGCCAAGGGGTTGGGTACATTGTGACCCAGGGATCGAGGGCATTGAGACCAAGGGGAATTGGTCGTATTGGAACCCGGGGATCGGGGTGGCATTGAGACCAAAGGGGATTGGGATTGTCTTGAGACCAGGGGATGATCGATTGAGACCAAGGGGATTTGGATCCCATTGAGATCAAGGGGATCGGGATCATATTTAGACCAAGGAATCAGGGTGGTATGAGACAAGGGGATTGGGGTTCATTGAGACCAAGGGATCGGGGTGGCATAGGGAGACCAAGGGATTGGGGTGTCCATATGAGACCAAGGGATCGGGTGGCATTGAGACCAAGGGATTTAGGGTGCCGTATGAGACCAAGGGGATTGGATCCTATTGAGACCAAGGGGATTCGGGTGGCATTGAGGCCAAGGGATTGGTAGGCATTGTGACCAAGGTAGATCGAGGGCATTGAGACAAGGGGATCGGGATTGTATTGAGACCAATGGGATCGGGATTGTATTGACCCAGGGATGGGGTGGCCTTGAGACCAAAGGGATCGATTGAGACAAGGGGATTGGGATCCCATTGTAGATCAAGGGATCGGGATCGTATTAGACCAGGGGATCAGGGTGTATTGAGACAAGGGATTGGGTTGCATTGAGACCAAGGGGATCGGGCCGGATTGAACAAGGGGATCGGGCGGTTGGACCAAGGGATCGGTGGCATTGAGACCAAGGGGAATTGGGGTGGATTGAGACCGAATGGGATTGGGACCTATTGAAACCAGGGGACTGGTGGCCATTGAACCATGGGATTGGGGGCATGAGACCAAGGAGATTGGGGCCGGATTGAGACCAAGGGGATTAGGATCCTATTGAATCAAGGTGTCGAGATTGTATTGAGACCAATGGGATCGGGATTGTATTGAGACCAAGGATGGATTGTATTGAGTCAAGGTATCGGGATTCTATGATACCAGATCGGGATTCTTGGACCAAGGGAATCTATTCTATTGGCCAGTCGATCTATTGAGACAAGGGGATTGGATTGCAATTGAGAGCAGCGGGATCGGGATTGCTGAGACTCTCATTGCTTGGCGCCAAATGTACTGCAACACTTGGTGAAAACTGCCTGGCCTTGACTAATCTAAGGGGATACGCAGGTAAAACCGACATGCCAATCAATGTTTTATATGATCGATCCAACGCTAATGTCGATTGTAATCATGTTAGGGTTAATCAGTATAACGCCAGCTTAGGCCTTGACCCTATTTGTTATGTGTTCCACAATGAAGTTTTAAATCTTGTGACTGATTATGCATGTTATGATATAGTACATTTTCCCCATGCATGAGTTTAATCATTTTCTGCGTCCACATAACATGGCCAGTTTACGATCTTATAGAATGTTGTCTCTCCATCTAATGAAATTGACACCCAGTGTTTTGGCTCTCCGTTGTTTTGCCTTTTAAAGACTAAAATCAGCTGGGATTACCGTATTGAACAGCCTGACATTCTTAAAGGGCATCTACCTGTATACTGGCAAAATTAAATAATTAAAATGTTTGCATAGGTATATGAAACATAAATGTTTCCCCTCTCTGCCTGCTATAGATGACTTTAATACATTCTTATAGGCCTCTTCATAATATGACAACAGCTTTTCTCCTACTTCATGTTTCATTGACTACCCACCCGCCTGCTGTTATCCTTTGAAAGGCAATCATATGATAGGGAAAATGTTGGATGGCATCCTCTGAACAAAAACTGAGGTCGCACTCCAAAATAATATTCAGTTTTTGTGAACACACTCATATAACATAACGTTTTGGGGGTATTGCCATAAACCCCTAAACTTTGTTATATGTGTGATGTTGTCACATAAACTGAATTTTTTGGAGTGCGACCCTCAGTTGTTTTGTTCATGGACTTGCTGTCCTGAGGGAGACTACCCGTGTTTCTGCACCCACCTGTTGGGATAGAGTGCACCTCCATCTTTTGTTCCTGTTGAGATGGATCCTCCCCCAAACACTGCCTGTCAGAGTTCCAGCTCAGGGTAAATTAGTAGAGCGATCTGGAGAAAGACAAGCATCAGTCGGGAGCTGCAGACATATTATGAAGGGCTGTAAGAAAATATTAAAGGCACTAGAAGCAGACACAGTAAAGGGAGACCTTTTATTATAATATACTTTAAGGCAAAACTGTTATGAATTCTAATACAGTCAAACCAATGTTACCAAGGTAGGAGGCAAACTGCAGATGTAATCTGGAAGGATCCACAGTCCTGAATGTAATTTAGATGATTTGGGATTTTCCAGACTTTTGTGAAACCAAAAAGGTGATTATCATCAGATAAAAACAATCAAAAGCAAGAATTTTCATTGTCTTAATGTGCCGAAAAGCACACTGTGTGGGTGCGTGGTTTATTGTTTTAAAATATGCTTTGTTCTTTCATATTTAAACTAGGAGTCACACTTGGCATAGATCTCTTCATGTATGGTCCTGTATGGTACAGTGTTATATTTAATTAATAAAATCCTTTTGAAATGAGTTGTTTTTGATACATTGACACTTTTAAAAATGATTCATCCTTATTAATGGTCTGTGGTAATTGAATAATATTTCTTTATTTAGTGTATAAGGTTTATAAGGTTATTTTTCTACTGTAGTTCCTTTGATTTATTTATTGCTTATTTTAAATTTGTTAGAAGTTCACAAACAAGTTGCATGATTTAGTACTAGACTCATAAGTAACAACGATATCCTATGATGTGACATCCTTCTACACATTTACCCATCGCAGAGGCTGTTGTAATGGTGATAAACCGGCTGTTCCAAGACAACTACCTTGCCAGCAGGACATCATTTAAGCAGGGGGTTTCCTACTAGACATATGCCTGAATACCACCTATTTCAAGTAAAGGGATAAGATAAAGAAGCAAAAACATGGATGTGCTATGAGATGTCACCCTTTGGTCAAATCTTTACATGGAGGAAGTAGAAACAAACAGGTGGATCCACCAACATGCACACTGCTCCTGTTTCTTGAGTTATATCGGTTGCTAGACTTAACGCCTTCATTGCAGCAGCTGCATGGCTAACGCGAAGTTAACCGTGCAGTGATGTGATTTGGCCGAAAGCGGAGTTCTATTGCGACATTTAAAGCACCAGCTATTAAAAGTGCCAAAATAGAAAAAGCAGTTAGTTATGCACCGAGAGCTGCTATCGGCATATAGATCTCCAGCTGTTTGTATCGTGGCCAATCACGGCTCTTGGTGCATCGAGCTGAAAGTATCTTAATACTTCAAGGACATTGCACTAATTCAGATAGATGGATGACAATGATGTGGACAAAAAATCAGATTACACAAGAAATGTACAAACAACCCACTGCATTTTTTTGGACTGCTTGGTAGAAGTCAGGTAAAAAGGCTGGAATTAGAGGTTTACAGAAACTACCTCACCCAACCAGTACAGTACTTGATGTTTGACTTAACCTCCCTTTGATCATAGCTGGAGTTCACAGAACCCTACACACCGAGCAGAGAATACCCCCCTAAGGCTACGGAAATTAAACATCTCATAGGGAGCCGTTAAAGGCAGTCCAGCCAAACATAGTCCCGACTTTCGGTTGAAATGCCGTTTAAAACTTTTTTTTTTCTGGACTGTGCCTTTGTGAAAGGTAGCAATTCCCTACAGCATATTAAAATTAGTCGGGGGTAGACATACCCTTTTTGGATCAACAGCGAGCCTACATGCCTTGACTAATTCTAGTGTATAGAAATCAGTAAAATATAGGTAATACCCCACAGAACACCCTATCCACATATAACATTATTTTAACCATCTATATAAAACATTACTATACTCCACTCGGATTCTTGTTCTCTCTCAATTCGCCTGTCTTTGCTCGGTCGTGGGAACTGTTAGCCGCTGCTCCTTTTTGCCCTGAGCGCAGGTGCTTTGTTTGGCCAACCGATGTAAAAGGTCGTAGGAAAGAATAAATTCCATTGTGTGTACGCAGATTATCACTCTGAATTCTGTGGCCTTCAGGGCCCATCTATGTACAGAAATAAGATCGGAATAGGATAACTGGGTTTATCATCTTTAAGGGCTAGGCCACACTAGCACGTTTTTCCCGCGTTTCCGCGTGCGTTTTGTGCTTGCGATTGCGCCCTCGATTTATGCTAAAATTAAAATCGCGGGAACGCTAAAATTCCCATGATTTCCAATGCGCATTCGATTGTGCGTCCGTTCGCCTTTTGGTACGCATGCATTCACCATTTTTGGTGCGTTAACGCATGCATTTCCATAATGGAAAATGGCAAAATCGCATGCGCAAAATGCACAAGAATCACGCACACACCGTGTGTGATAACGCTCGTGATTGTGTGCGTTGTAGTGTGGCCTCAGCCTAATAATTATCCTCTTTAAAGTTCATGACCACCCCCAAAACTAACATTTCCCTCACTACTGACCCCAGTGTCAGCCAGAATAAATGACCCAGGTAAATGTGTTAGGACCTTCCATACTGGGGTTACCTTGACGTGGTTGGAAGGCTTTTCAGGGCCCAGGAATGTGCATTGATCATCTCTTTTCTTTGTTTGTTCTAATGTTTTGGTCAGATCAGTAGCACTTCCACTATATGTTATAAAGTATTTTGGCCACAGGAGTGCTCCCACAGCCCCCCTTTTGTGTATATATTGTGCAGAGCTTCTCTGCAGGAAGACTGACCAAGCTTCCATGTGGTAGTATCAACCCCCCAACACGTCCCTTTAATTGGAGGTCTTATACCTTGAATACTAAGCATTGGGTGAGAGGCTCTACTTGTTAAAAGCCAGTAGCGGGGTGGACGTGATAGCCTTTAATACTAATCCATGCAAGGTCAGGGAGCAACCTTCCCAAGAAAATGCAACCAAGCAGGGAGTGTCAGCCCAGATAAATGACCCAAGGTAAATTGTTAGGACCTTCCATACTGGGGTTACCCTTGACGTGGTTGAAGGCTTTTTCACTTTTATGCATAAATTGTAACTAAATAAACCCCCCCCATGTTTTACTGTTTGGCACTAGATATTATGATATATGGGGGCCAGAATTTGCATTGATCATCTCTTTTCTTGTTTGTTCTACAGTAATTCAGACCTGCACTGCACAAGGTAGTGGATTTAAATAAGGTGATTGGCCCAGCAGGAATATCTGGTGGGGATCAGGGGAGAGCAGAATTCCAACAGAAATGGGTGATGTTAATAAACCCCATCTAGTTATTCATTTTTTTTTTCAAAACATAAACTTTAGAAAGTATAAATCAGCATCCGAGGCAGCCATTGGGAAACAAGGCATAAAGCAGAGTCTGATCGTGAAAGAAAACCATAGTTGCTGTAGTGTTAAGAATTGTTGTGTTAAAAATTCTAAAAAACCAATTGCTTTTATTTTATCCATAGAAGAAGAACAGGCTTCAATGTAATAATACACAACGAGAACACAGATGTTATTGACTATAAATAATATCAACCAATGTGGAGTAAATAACGAAGACTAGGTCAGATCTAGGTATAATCTCAGTATGTGTTTGCTTTATAGTAGGGGATCAGAGGAAGGTTCTTTGTGGTTTCACTGAGGGAATTGGAGAAACATAGTTAATGGTTTCATTCTTTTTGAACTTTAAGATGTGTCTTGAGCAAGTCTACAGGACAAATAACTTATTAACACAGACTTGCAGTTTTATGAAAGCAAATAGTACCTAAGCAGTATCTTATACTGTACATTATTCATTAAATAACTATGGGAACTTTACAATCTTCACTCTCACAATTTACAGTTTAATTACACAGAGGATTAAACCGTTTAATGAAAATATTACTTGTCTATGGAATCAGAGCCAGAGATGTGACTTATTCCATGTGATTGTTATTGTTTACTGTATGGATTTTTATCAGTATGGCTGTGTCTGATCAGGTTGTATAGTATTATACATGGGCCATATGTAGATTCCATGTATTTACTATGGCCTGATGATGAGCACAGGTCTCTAGGTTTCCCTATGCTGTGTGCTGGCATATGGAGATTGGTTGTGCAGCCTGTGATCAATGTTTGAGGGCTTTCACAGATACAACATGGATTAAGAAAATAATATTGCTGTATTGTGCTAAGCCAGTAGATTTTTTAATTGCAGACAAGGTAGAAGATAGAATGGAGAACAGTGAGATACACATAGCGCTGCATTAATCAACCAAATCTGTCAGTCATTGATAGTAGCCTATATGTGAGGTACTGGCTGTCATTGGTGGATAATGTGCATATCTCACCTAGATTTCTGGGGTGCCGGGTATAACACTGGAGGAAAGACAATCAGGAGATGTAACTATTGGGGGCTTAACTCACACTTGTTTTGTACTAACGCTATAGGCTCACAGTGTAAATGGAAAATTTTTGTTTCTGCTCACTTAAGCCTAGAAAAGTAAAGAGTAGGAGCCACTCTGTTGTAATCCAGTGCCTGCTACTTCCTGCTCCTCTAAGGGACTCTGGCATGCACAGTAGAGCTCCCCCTCCCTCCCTCCCTCCTTCACTTCGGAGGGGGAGGGGGGCCCCCCCCCTACTCTAATCTACTCTTAAAAACTTAATCAGCACCGAAATGTACATACCTGACCTCATTCCCTCGGCTCTCTCTGCTGACCAGCAGTCCGCATCATGTCAGACAATGACAGGCGCGGCTTCCTCCGTTCCGGCCCCTTCTGTTCTCTTTTTCTTGTTCCTGGAAGTATCAGAAGAGCCCGTGACTGAGGGAACAAAGGGGGTAAGCACATTTCGGACAGATTTAAACATTTTGTAGCTGGCATTTAGGGTTGGAAGGGGGTCCAATCCACAGCATTGTCTCAAGCTGGCCTTAGCCTGGTGTGGAATGTGGTCTTTTGGAGAATTTGGTCAAACTGATGATGTGAAATATAGAATCTATGTAGAGATCATTGTTCATTTATTTATAGGCTGTAAGAACATATTTTAATCCCAACTGGAGTGTGTGGGCCCCTGTTTTTGGTTATGAGAAAGAACTCTTTCTGTCATAACGCTTTTTGGCTAATGTGAAAGGTGCAAATGTTCATGTACTATTATCTACAGCAACCAATCAGTGCTATCTAACTGCAGTACAACCAGTTGAAGCTAATATCTGATTAGTTGCTGCAGAATAATAGTTCAGGCAAGCTGTTTGCAACCAAAAATACATAAACCCCTTTCTGTTTAAAGCAAGAAATGTCATGCTGTTAATAAAGAGTAAGGATAATCCTGCTTTGGGCTATGACTGGTCCCCTGTTTCTTCCTACCTCTGTAAATGTCAATTGAGTAAATCCTAAACTATAAAATTGAATAATTTACTATTCTGGTGCAAGTTTAAAGGGTATCTCCACTGGTAAAAATGTTGCCATTTAGTTTTATTGAATACATGGAGGTAAAAGAGCTGTGTCTTACCTCCTGTTCTCATAAAACCTGCAGGTGATAGAGGGTAAGGTGCTTACCTGATGCTCTGCTGCTCCACCGCATAGTCTGACAGGTCCCAACAGACTTACAGGGTTATTCAATTAAAGTTCTTATTGTTTAAAATGGTGCTAAATTTTGCCCCAACCAATCAATTTTGTTTTAACATTTGAAAGCTAAAACTGATTGGTTGGGGCAAAATTAGCACCATTTTAATAGAAGAACTTTTATTGAATAACCCTGCTTGTATGCTATGTACATAGAATACAGAGTCTGTGGGACCTGTCAACTATGAGGCGGAGGCCACGATCGATAAGTACCTTACCTTCGTTCCCGCTCCTGCAGGTTTTTATCAAGAATAGGAGAAGACACAGCTCCTTTACCTCCCTTCTTCATGAAACTGAATTGGATTTTTTTTGTTACCATGGAGATACCCTTTAAGAGAAGAAATGTATCTGGGGGTTAGCTGGATTTATAAATTGTTATGTGTGTAACATTTTACTCATAGTATTTTTTAGGTTAGTTTCCAAAATTGAATTACTTCCAGTTTGTTCAGTACAGGGCACTCCATCTCATACAGAACCTTCTAAATAGAACCCAATAAAAATACGTTCTTGGAATGCAGTATTATCAATATTATTGTAGTATCTATTGAAGTATGTATTGCTAAGAATAAAGACAATTTTAGAGAAAAAGAAATGGTCTACAACCATTTGTATTAACATGTATCTTATAACTGCTCTTACAACACTATACATCCTTAACCAACAATATTCCCCAGTTCTACCCTCTCTCAGTGGGACAGCCATGCTCAGTGTGCTTCATCCAGGGGAAGGTGTTCAATTAACTACATGTATTTCCCTCTGCTAAGGTTAAGTGAAATTAATGTAACTGCAGATCTGCTATAGAGAAGGATTTACTTTTGCTCTCCCAGGTATATTTTCATGTGTAAATCACGGGAAGACAAGGGATTTATCATTTTAATAATCTGCAGTTTCTGAGCTGTGTTTAGTCAGGAAAAATACATTTTAGAGCACAGTCCTTCTTTAAAAGGTTTGGTGAATGTCCTTTCCCTTAGGAATGGAGCCAAATGAGATTAAACATTAAAAATCAGGTAACTGTTTCTTAACATCAGGATTCCCTGGGTGATTCAGCATAACAAGTGCAGTGGCATTGCAGGCCCTGGAAAGACATTTTTCATTCTTACCTCACTGAGTAAATTCTAACATGTTCAGAGAATACTGAGGAAAGACTCACATTACTTCAAATGAAAAATGTCCCAGAAAATGAATTGCCCTTTGTCTCCATTATTGTGTACATTGCGTTCAGTCTGTTCAGATTCTAGATTCTTCCTATGTGTGGGTCCTCTCTTTAACATGATCCATTATGTCACATTGTATGTATAATACTTAAATGAAAGGTACACAACCAACAGACATTGAATCAAAATAAGATAAAGGTTTATTCAATCCATTTCCTCTCTCAGGGTTGTCATCAGGCAGTGATAAATATCAAACGCGTGCACCTTCATCACGGTGTACTGTGACATAAACAGTATCACATATATATATATACTATTGGGACTGATACAGCATAAACACATTGTATTGGTTATGGGAGATGCAGTATATGTATAATATTAAATATACCGTGTAATATCGGAGATGGACATGATGGGTAACCAATGGGACTTGTCCTTGCATTTCATGGGCAGACTCCTGTAGTATTAAGAGTGCTCAGGATTAAATGGTTTGTTAGTTGTTGGACAGTAAGGGCATGGCCACACTGCAATGCAAACCCAATCGCACACAGATCCCTGCGATTTTGTTGCGTTTGTTGCATTAGTTTTTTTCATTAGTATTGAAACCGCATGCGATTGCGATTAAAATGCTGAACGCAATTCGCAATCGCATCCACACCTGAAAAACGCATGTTTTTGTGTGCGTTGACGCGATTCCAGTGATTTGAAAAAAAATGTTTGTTTTCTGTCAGACATTTATATATTTGGGCTTTTTTTACCTTTACACTGGAATGTAGAGATTTTGGCATGGGCTATTTATGGAGCCCTTTTGGTAAGTGGCATTGCCATCAAACAGTTGTGGGATTTTAATGAAAGCAATTTTGCTGGTGTTAAAATGTACATGCAAAGCTGTTGCAATTGCAATATTAATTTCATGCATGGCTACAAGCATTACTTTTCACACTACATGCAGGGGCCGTCTCTCTAATGAGGCACCTGAAGAAAATCTCAGGGCGCAGCTCTGCGGGTACCCAGAGAAGCGGCATTTAAATGAGTGCAGTAAAAAAAATTTACTTTACAGACAACGGGTTGGTTGGAGGGAGCGTCTGCGTCCCACGTACATAGAGGTAATGGGCAAGAGGTGCGACCACAGTAATCCAGCCAAGGCATGGATTTTTAAATAAGTATCCACTGCCTTGGACGCTCTCTCTCAGCAGACTGCCGCTGATTGGTCCCACTTTTGCAGCCTGTTTGCCTGCCTTACATGCTTACGCACGTAAGGCGTACAACAACAGCTGTAGGAAAGGGAACCATCAGCGACAGTCTGCAGAGGGAGTGGGGGTCAGGTCCCAAATTAAGGAGCATCATGTTCAGGTGATGTCTGGTGGGCAGGGCATATGAAATCCACTGAAAATTCAGAAGAAAAGGGAGCAGGCGCAAAAGTAGCAGTCTTCATAAATCGCAAGCTCAATTTAAAAGGCTGATGATTATTTTTGAATATGTAAACTATAGTGTGTTTGTGGCTGGGGGGGAGTCATTCTAACTTTCCAGTGGGTGGGGGCAGCAATAGAAAACACAGAATGTTTTGGCTCAGTGCAAAACCCTAGAGACACCCCTGAATACATGCAGCCACTGCAAATCCTCCTGCCATAAACACATGCTATGGCCTTTTTACTGCAAAATGTTCATGTGTGATTTAGCCTAGTGACTCAGCTGTCACATTGTAAAAACCCTGGAAGTTCAAGGGCACAAACGGCTGTTTCTGTACATACATATTAGGAATGTGTAATGGGTAGATCTTATTAGGAATGTGTATGGGTTCGAATCTATTAGGAATGTGTATGGGGTAGATCTTATAGGATGTGTTATGGGGTAGATCTTATTAGAATGTTTATGGGTATCTTAGGAATGTGTATGGGGGTAAGTCTTATTAGGAATGTGTATGGGGTAGATCTTATTAGGATGTTATGGGTAGATCTTATTAGGAATGTGTATGGGGTAGATCTTATTAGGAATGTGTATGGGGTAGATCTTATTAGATGTATGGGTAGATCTTATTAGGAATGTTATGGGGTAGATCTTATTAGGAATGTGTATGGTAGATCTATATTAGGATATTGTATGGGGTAGATCTTATTAGGAATGTGTATGGGGTAGATCTTATTAGGAATTGTATGGGGTAGATCTTATTAGGAAGTGTATGGGGTAGATCTTATTAGGATGTGTATGGGGTAGATCTTATTAGGAATGTGTATGGGGTAGATCTTATTAGAATTGTATGGGAATCTATTAGTATGTGTATGGGTGTAGATCTTATTGGAATGTGGGGTGGATCTTATTAGAATATGTATGGGTTAGATCTTTTAGGAATGTAGTATGGGGTAGATCTTATAGGAATTGTATGGGTTAGAATCTTATAGGAATGTGTATGGGGGTAGATCTTATTAGGAATTGTATGGGGTAGATCTTATTAGGATGTGTATGGGGTAGATCTTATTAGAATGTGTATGGGTAGATCTATTAGGAATGTGTATGGGTTAGATCTTATTAGGAATGTGTATGGGTATATCTCATTAGGAATGTTATGGGTTAGATCTTATTAGGAATGTGTATGGGGTAGATCTTATTAGTAATGTGTATGGTGTTGATCTCATTAGGAATGTGTATGGGGTAGATCTTATTAGGAATGTGTATGGGGGAGTCTTCTTAGGAATTGTATGGGGTAAGTCTTATTAGGAATATGTGGGTTAGATCTTATTAGGAATGTGCTATGGGGTAGATGCTATTATGTAGAGGAATATGTATGGGTTAGATCTTATTAGGAATGTGTATGGGTCTCATATGTCTTATTAGGAATGTGTATGGGGTAGTCTTATAGGAATGTGTATGGGTTATATCTTATTAGGAATGTGTAGGGGTAGATCTTATTAGGAATGTTATGGGGTAGATCTTATTAGGAATGTTAGTATGGTGAGAGATCTTATTAGGAATGTGTATGGGTAGATCTTATTAGGAATTGTATGGGTTAGATCTTATTAGGAATGTGTATGGGGTAGATCTTAATTAGGAATGTGTATGGGGTAGATCTTATTAGGAATGTGTATGGGGTAATCTTATTAGGAATGTGTATGGGGTAGATCTATTAGGAATGTCTATGGGGTTAGATCTTATTAGGAATGTGTATGGGGTATATCTTATTAGGATTGTATGGGGTAGATCTTATTAGGAATTGTATGGGTAGATCTTATAGGAATTGTATGGGTATATCTTATTAGGAATGTCTATGGGGTAGATCTTATTAGGATGTGTATGGGGTAGATCTTATATGGAATGTGTATGGAATTTTATTAAGTGCTGGTTAGATCTTTTAGGAATGTGTATGGGTAGATCTATTAGGAATGTGTATGGGTAGATCTTATTTAGGAATGTGTATGGGGTAGATTTATTAGGAATGTTGGTTAGATCTTATTAGGATGTTATGGGTGTAGATCTTATTAGGAATGTGTATGGGTAGATCTTATTAGGAATGTTGTATGGGGTAGATCTTATTAGAATGTGTATGGGGTAATCTTATTAGGAATGTTTATGGGTAGATCTTATTAGGAATGTGTATGGGTAGATCTATTAGGAATGTTATGGGGTAGATCTTATTAGGAATGTGTATGGGGTAGATCTATTCTAGGATGTGTATGGGGTAGATCTTATTAGGAATGTGTATGGGGTAGATCTTATTAGGAAGGTGTATTGGGGTAGATCTTATAGGAATGTGTATGGGGGTAGATCTTATTAGGAATGTGTATGGTAGATCTAATTAGGAATGTATGTGGGTAGATCTTATTAGGATGTGTATGGGGTAGATCTTATTAGGAATGTGTATGGGTAGATCTTAATTAGATCTTGTTATGGGTAGATCTTATTGGAATGTTATGGGGTAGATCTTAATTAGGAATGTTTATGGGGTATATCTTATTAGGAATATGTAATGGTGTTATATCTTATTAAGGAATGTGTATGTTAGATCTTATTAGGAATGTGTATTGGGGTAGATCTTATTAGGAATGTATGGGTTAGATCTTTTAGAGAATGTGTATGGGGTAGATCTTTATTAGGAATTGTATGGGGTAGAATTTATTAGAGGTGTATGGTTAGATCTTATAGGAATGTGTATGGGGTAGATCTTATTAGGATGTGTATGGGGTAGATCTTATTAGGAATGTGTATGGGGTAGATCTTATTAGGAATGTGTATGGGTTAGATTCTTATTAGGAATGTGTATGGGGTAGATCTATTAGGATGTGTATGGGGTAGATCTTATTAGGAAGTGTATGGGGTAGATCTTATTAGGAATGTGTATGGGGTAGATCTATTAAGGAGTGTATGGGTTAGATCTTATTAGGAATGTGTATGGGGTAGTCTATTATAGGAATGTGTATGGGGTAGATCTTATTGGAATTGTATGGTTCGATCTTATTAGGAATGTGTATGGGGTAGATCTTATTAGTAATATGTTAAGGGTTAATCTGTATAGGATGTGTATGGGTTAGATCTTATTAGGAATGTGTATGGGGTGATCTTATTAGGAAGTGTATGGGTTAGATCTTATAGAATGTGTATGGGGTAGATCTTATTAGGAAATGTTGATGGGGTAGATTCTTATTCTTGGAATGTGTATGGGGTAGATCTTATTAGGAATGTGTATGGGGTAGATCTATTAGGAATGTGTATGGGTTAGATCTTTATTAGGAATGTGTATGGGGTAGATCTTATTAGGAATGTCTATTGGGTAGTTTGTTAGAAATTGTATGGGTTAGATCTTATTTAGGAATTGTATGGGGTAGATCTTATAGGAATGTGTATGGGGTAGATCTTATTAGGAATGTGTATGGGGTAGATCTTATTAGGAATGTGTATGGGTAATTCTTATTAGGAATATGTTATGGGTTAAGATCTATTGGAATGTGGTATGGGGTAGATTATTGGATGTTATGGGTAGATCTTATTAGGAATGTGTATGGGTAGATCTTATTAGGAATGTGTATGGGGTAGATCTTATTAGAATGTGTATGGGTAGATCTTTTAGGATGTGTATGGGTAGATCTTATTAGGATGTGTATGGGTAGATCTTTAGGAATGTGTATGGGGTAGATCTTATTAGGAATGTGTAATGGGTAGATCTTATTAGGAATGTGTAGGGGTTAGATCTTATTAGGAATGTGTATGGGGTAGATCTTATTAGGAATGTGTATGGGTTAGATCTTTAGGAATTGTTTGTATATCTTATTAGGAATGTGTATGGTTAGATCTTATTAGGAATGTGTATGGGGTAGATCTTATTAGGAATGTGTCTAGGGGTAGATCTTTAGGAATGTTTATGGGGTAATCTTATTAGGAAGGTGTATGGGTAGATCTTATTAGGAATGTGTATGGGTTAGATCTTATTAGAGATGTGTATGGGTGTAGATCTTATTAGGAATGTGTATTGGGGTAGATCTTATTAGGATTGTATGGGTTTGATCTTATTAGAATGTATGGGTTAGATCTTATTAGGAATGTGTATGGGGTAGATCTTTTAGGATTTATGGGGTAATCTTATTAGGACTGTGTAGGGTAGAATCTTATTAGAATGTGTATGGGGTAGATCTTATGATGTGTTGGAGATCTTTTATGGAATGTGTATGGGGTAGAATTCTTATTAGGATGTTTTGGGTTAGATCTTATTAGGAATGTGTATGGGGTAGATCTTATTAGGAATGTGTATTGGGTAGATCTATTAGGAATGTGTATGGGGTAGATCTTATTAGGAATGGTATGGGGTAGATCTTATTAGAATGTGTATGGGGTAGATCTTATTAGGAATTGTATGGGGTAGATCTTTATTAGGAATGTGTATGGGGTAGATCTTATTAGGAATGTGTATGGGGTAGTATCTTATTAGGAATGGTATGGTAGATCTTATTAGGAATTGTATGGGTAATCTTATTAGAGGAGTTATGGGGTAGATCTTATTAGAAGTGTATGGGTAGATCTTTTAGAATGTGTATGGGGTAGATCTTATTAGGAATGTGTTATGGGGTAGATCTATATTAGGAATGTGTATGGGGTAGAATCTTTTAGGAATGTGTATGGGTAGATCTTATTAGGAATGTGTATGGTTAGATCTATTAGAATGTTGTTGGGTAGATCTTATTTGGAATGTGGTATGGGTAGATATCTTATTAGGAATGTGTATGGGGTAGATCTTATTAGGAATGTGGTATGGGGTAGATCATATTAGGAATGTGTTGGGGTAGATCTTATTAGGAATGTGTATGGTTAGATCTATTAGGATGTGTATGGGATATGAATCTTATTAGGAATGTGTATGGGGTAATCTTATTAGGAATGTGTATGGGTTAGATTCTTATTAGGAATGTGTATTGTTAGACTTATTGAGGATGTGTATGGGGTAGATCTTATTAGGAATGTGTATGGGGTAGATCTATTAGGAATGTGTTATGGGTTAGATCTTATTAGGAATTGTATTGGTTAGATCTTATAGGAATGTGTATGGGTAATCTTTAGAATGTGTATGGGTAGATCTATTAGTAAATGTGTATGGGGTAGATCTATTAGGAATGTTATGGGTAGATCTTATTAGGAATGTGTATGGGGTAGATCTAATTAAGGAATGTTAGGGGGGTAGATCTTATTAGGAATGTGTATGGGGTAGATCTTATTAGAATGTGTATGGGTAGACTTATTAGGAATGGTAATGGGGTAATCTTATTAGGAATGTGTATGGGGTAGATCTTATTAGGAATGTGTATGGGGTAGATCTATATTAGGAGAATTTGTATGGGGTAAGTCTCTTAGGATGTGTATGGGTAGATCTTATTAGGAATGTGTATGGGGTGAGTCTTATTGGATTGTATGGGTAGATCTGAAGATGTGTAATGGGTAGATCTTATTAGGAATGTGCTATGGGTAGATCTTATTAGGATTGTATGGGTAATCTATTAGCATTTGTATGGGGTAATCTATTAGGAATGTGTATGGGGTAATCTTATTAGGATTGTATGTGGAGATCTATTAGGAAGTGTATGGGGTATCCTATTAGGAATGTGTATGTGGTAGATCTTATTAGTGAATGTTATGGGGGGTAAGATCTTATTAGGAATGTGTATGGGGTAATCTTATTAGGATTGTATGGGGTAGATCTTATTAGGAATGTGTATGGGTAGATCTTATTAGGAATGTGTATGGGTAGATCTTATTAGGAATTTATGGGGTAGATCTTATTAGGAAATGTTTGTGGTGATCTTATTAGAATGTGTATGGGTTAGATCTTATTAGGATGTTGTATGGGGTAGATCTTTATTAGAATGTGTATGGGTAAATCTTATAAATAGGAAAAAATGTTGTTATGGGTAGATCTTATTAGGAATGTGTAACGTGGGGTTAGATCTATTAGAATGTGAATGGGTTCGATCGTTACTTAGGAATGTGTATGGGATCGATCATATTAGGAATGTTATGGGGTAGATCCTTATTGAGGTTGTATATCTGGATGTGATGGGGTAGATCTTATTAGGAATTATTTGGGGTGATCGCTTATTAGGAATGTGTATGGTTGATCTATAGTAATCTGTCGTATCTACAGGAATGTGTCTGGGGTAGATCTTATTAGAATGTGGTATGGGGTAGATTTAATTATGACTGTGTATGGGTAAGATCCTATTAGGAATTGTGTATGGGGTAGTTCTTTTTAGGAATGTGTATGGGGTTAGATCTTATTAGGAAAGTGATGGGGTGATGATTTAGGAATGTGAGAATGGGGTAAAGATCTAATTAGGAATGTGTATGGGGTAGATCTTAATTAGGAATGTCTATGTGTAGATCTTATAGGAATGTTATGGGGTAGACTAATTAGGAATGTTGATGGGTAGATCTTATTAGTAATGTTATGGGGTAATCTTATTAGGAATGTGTATGGTTAGATCTTACTATTTAGGAATGAGTGGGGTAATCTTATTGGAATGTGGTAATGGGGTAGATTCTTAGTAGTAATGGTGTATGGGGTTAGATCTTATTAGAATGTTTATGGGTAGATCTTATTAGTAATGTGGTATGGGGTAGATCTTATTAGGAATGTGTAATGGGTAGATCTTATTAGGATGTGTTGGGGAGATCTTATTAGGATGTGTATGGGGTATATCTTATTGGAATTTCTATGGGTTAGATCTTATAAGACGGTGTATGGGTAGATCGTATAGGAATTGTATGGGGTAGATCCATATTATGAATGTGTATGGGGTAGATCTTATTAGGAATGTGTATGGGGTAGATCTTATTAGGAATTGATGGGGTAAGATCATTAGGAATGTTTATGGTTAGATCTTATTGGAATGTGCTATTGGGAGATCTTATTAGGAATGTGTATGGGGTAGATCTTATTAGAATGTGTATGGGGTAGATCTATTAGGAAATGTGATGGGTAAATCTTAATTAGGAATGTGTATGGGGTAGATCTCTAATTAGAATGTTATTGGGTAGATCTTATAGGAATAGTATGGGTAGATCTTCTTAGGAATGTTGGTTTTGGGTTAGATCTTATTATGGAATGTGTTGGGGTAGATTTATTAGTAATGTGTCATGGGGTAGATCATATTAGGAATCGTTTGTATGGGTTATCTAATATGATGCGTCTGGGTTAGATCTTATTAGGAATGTTATGGGGTAATCTTATTAGGATGTGTATGGGGTAGACTTATTGGAATGTGTATGGGGTAGATCTTATTAGAATGTGTATGGGGTAGATCTAATTAGGAATGTGTATTGGGGTTATCTTATTAGGAATGTAAATTTGTTAGTCTTATTAGGAAGTGTATGGGTTAATCTCATTAGGAATGTGTATGGGGTAGATCTTATTAAGGATGTAATGGGTTCGATTCTTATTAGGAATGTGTATGGGTTAGATCTCATTAGATGTGTAATGGGTAGATCTTATTAGGAAATGATAAAATGTTTACTCTTATTAAGGAATTTTATGGGTTAGATCATATTTAGGAATGTGTAATGTGTAGATCTAATTAGGAATGTGTAAGGGTTAGATCTTATTAGGAATTTGTAGGGGTAGATCTTATTAGGAATGGTGTATGGTGTAGATCCTTATTAGGAATGTGTATGGGGTAATCTTATTAGGAATGGTGTATGGGTTAGATCTTATTAGGAATGTCTATGGGGTAAGAAACTTATTAGGATGTGTATGGGTAGATCATATTAGGAATTTTATGGGGTAGAGCTACTTGGAATGTTTATTGGGTATATCTTATTAGGAATGTCCTATGTGTAGATTCTTATTAGGAATGTGTATGGGGTAGATCCTTAGTAGGATGTGTATGGGGTAGGATCTAATTTAGGAATGTGGTATGGGGTAGATCTTATTAGGAGGTGTAGGGGTAGATCTTATTAGGAATGTGTATGGTTAGATCTTATTAGGAATGAGTATGGGGGTATATCTTTATTAGGAATGTGTAATGGGGGGGAATCGCTCTTCTTCGGCCTGTGTCTGGGGTCGCTCTTCTTCGACCTCCAGGTGTCTGGGGTCGATCTCTAGGACTGTGGTATGGGGTAGCTCTGATTAGGATGTGTATGGGGTACGATCTTTTAGGAACGTGTAGGGGTAGATCTTATTAGGAATGTGTAATGGGGTAGATCTTATTAGGAATTGTATGTGTAGATCCTTATTCGCATGTTATGGTGTAGATCTTATTCCAGGAATGTGTATGGGGTTAAAAATATCTTATTAGGAAGTCTATGGGTAGATCTTATAGGAATGTGGTATGGGGTAGATCGTATTGGAATTTGTATGGGTAATCATATTAGGAATGGTGTATGGGTAGATCTAATTAGGAATGTGTATGGGTTTAGATTCTTATTAGGAAATGTCTATGGGGTAGATCTTATTAGGAATGTGTCAGGGGGGGGTAATCTTATTAGGAATGTTATGGGGTAGATCTATAGGAAATGTGTATGGGGTAGATGTATTAGGAATGTGTATGGGGTGATCCTTATTAGGAATGTGTATGGGGTAGATCTATTAGGAATGTGTAAAGGGTAATGCTTATTAGGAATGTGTAGGTTAGATCTTATTAGGAATGTGTATGGGTTAGATCTTATTAAGGAATGAGTATGGGGGTAGATCTTATTAGGAATGTGGTTTGGGGTAGATCTATTAGGAATGTGGTATGGGGTAGATCTATAGGAATGTGGTCTGGGTTAGATCTTATTAGGAAATGTGTAGGGGGTAGATCTAAATTAGGAATGTGTATGGGGTAGATCTTATTAGGAATGTCGATGTGTTAGATCTTATTAGGAATGTGTATGGGGTCGATTTATATTAGGAAATGTGTATGGGGTAGATCTAATTAGGGATGTGTAATGGGGTATATCTTATAGGAATGTGGATGGGGTAGATCTTATTAAGGAATGTGTATGGGGTAATCTTATTAGGAAATTGTGTATGGGGTAATCTTTTGGAATGTGTATGGGTTGATCTCATTAGGAATGTGTATGGGTAGATCTTATTAGGAATGTAAATGGGGTTAATCTTATTTTAGAATTTGTATGGGTTTAGATCTCATTTAGGAATGGTGTATGGGTAGATCTTATTAGGAATGTAAATGGGTTAGATCTTATTAGGATGTGTATGGGTTAGATCTCATTAGAATTGTGTAGGGGTAGATCTTATTAGGAATGTGTATGGGGTAGATCCAATTAGGAATGTGTATGGGGTAGGATCTTATTAGGAATGTAAATGGGTTAGATCTTATTAGGAATGTGTATGGGTAGATTCTCATTTGAATGTGTATGGGGTAGATCTTTATTTAGTAATGTGGATTGGGTGATCTTATTAGAATGTGTAATGGGTTTATCTCATTAGGATTTGTATGGGGTAGATCCTTATTAGGAATGTGTATGTGGGTAGATCTTATTAGGAAATGTGTTGGGGTTAGATCTATTAGGATGTGTAATGGGGTAGATCTTATTAAGGAATGTCTATGGTGTAATCTTATTAGGCATGTGTAATGGGAGATCTTATTGGATGTGTTGGGGTAAGATCTATTATAATGTTATGGGGTAGATCTTATTAGAATGTATGGGGTAATCTTTATTAGGAATGTGGATGGGGTAGATCTTATTAGGATGTCTATGGGGTAATCTTATTAGGGAATGTGTATGGGTAATCTTAGGAATGATGTATGGGGAGATCTTATTATAGGAATGTGTAGGGGTAGACTTAGTGGAATGTGTATTGGGTAGATCTTATTATGGAATGTTTATGGGGTAGATCTTATTAGGAATGTGTATGGGGTCATCTTATTAGGAATGTGTATGGGTAAGATCTTATTAAGTAAATGTCTCTTGGGAGATCTTATTTAGGAATGGGTATGGGGTAGATCTTATTAAGGAATGTGTCTGGTTTAGATCTTTTAGGAAATGTGGTATGGGTCGATCTTATTAGAATGTGGTATGGGGTTAGATCTTATTATGAATGGTGTAATGGGGTAGATCTATTAGGATTGTTATGGGGTAGATCTTTATAGGAATGTGTTGGGGTGATCTTAATTAGGGACTGTGTATTGGGTAGTGCTTATTAGGAATGTCTATGGGGTAGATCTATTAGGACTGTGTTGGGGTATATCATATTGGATGTGTATGGGGTAGATCTAATAGAATGTGTATGGGTAAATTAATTAGGAATGTTATGGGTTAGATCTTATTAAGGAATGTTTATGGGGTGATCTTATTAGGAATTTGTATGGGGTAGATCATCATTATGAATGTGTCTGGGGTAGATCTATTAGGAATGTGTTGGGGTCGATCTTTTATTAGGAATGTGTATGGTGTAGATCTTATTATGAATGTGTATGGGGTAGATCATATTAGTAATGGTGTATGGGGTAGATCTTAATTTTTAGGATGTGTATGGGGTAGATCTTATTAGGAATGTGTATGGGGTTAGATCTTATTATGAATGAGTATGGGGTAGTGTCTTATTAGGAATGTGTATATTTAGATCTTATTAGGAATGTGTATGGGTTAGATCTTATTAGGAATTTATGGGGTAGAATCTTATTGGAAATGTGTATGGGTAGATCTTATTAGAATGTGTATGGGGTAGATCCATATTAGGAATGTGTATGGGTTAGATCTCATTAAGTGAATTGTGTATGGGGTAGATCGTATTGTAATGTGTATGGGTAGATCTTATTAGGAATGTTGTATGGGGTAGATCTTTTAGGAAATGTGTATGGGGTAGAATCTTCTTAGAATGTCATGGGGTAGATCTTATTAGGAATGTCTGGGGTGATCTAATTAGGAATGTGTATGGGTAATCTTATTAGGAAGTGTATGGGTTAGATCTTATTAGGAATGTGATGGTTTAGATCTTATTGGAATGATATGGGTTAGTCTATTAGGAATGAGTATGGGGTATGTCTTATTAGGACTGTGTATGGGGTAGATCTTATTAGAATGTGTAGGGGTGATCTGATTAGGAATGTGTATGGGGTAATCTTATTAGGAATGTGTATGGGGTAGATCATATTAGGATGTGTATTGGGTAGTATCTTATTAGGAATGTGTTATGGGTTAGTATCTTATTAGTAATGAGTCTGGGGTAGGTCTTATTAGGAATTTGGTATTGGGTAGATCTTATATGACTGTGTATGGGGTAGATCTTTATTAGGAATGTGTAGGGGTAGACTTATTAGTCATTGATGGGGTAGATGAAGTCTATTCTTATTAGGAACCTTTCTATAAGATCTTGCTATTAAAATAAATACAACTACACAGTGGTGCTTAAATGTTCCTGAATCTTTTCAGATTTTTTTCCCTACAATCATGATCCAGGATGTATTTTCAAATATTTTCTGAAACCATAACTAAAACCCAAGTAAGCCAATGAGACAAGATAAATAATTGTTCATCATTTAGTTGAGGAAACTCATCCAATGTACTTTTTTGTGTGACAAATCATGTAAACTTTTAGGATTTTTTTATTGGAATTAGGTGTGTTCTCAATGAATGGAATGGCAGTAAAGTGCCAGTGTGAGAGGGGCTTATATTCTTTAATAACCAGAAAAGTGATTTTATTTTTCCCCCACGTCCTTGTGGAAAATGTTTCAAATCTTAAACAGAGCTCCCCCTCACAGTCTGGGAACTGTTCCTGAACTGACCAATTGGAATATGCACTTCGTGCAGAGGGTGTAGAGAAATGTACCAATAGCCAAGTCAATCTTCAAATGGAATTTTTTGGGGAAACTAAGAAAAACACCAGGGGTTAAGTACTATAAATGGAGAGACTCTACAAATGATCAGTGTCCGGACACAGCAGAAAAGCAGTTACAGTTTACTTCAGTGCCTCTGTCCAAAAGCACAAAACAATACAACAATGTGGAGGAACTGAACAATATAAATGTGCTAAAAGTGTGTTTTGATTGAGAAACCGTGTACACCCATATTTCGGGTACAGCACCCATTTCAAGTGAAAAGCACATTCTAGTGTTCCAGTCCTCATCATTTCTAGTATTATTGGAGAGAGTTTGCTCGAGATCTATCTTAAACAAAATCTGTTAGTTATAATGAAAATTAAATTGCCAAAAAGGAAATTATTTGACCTGGTTTACTAAATCTAAAAAATTTTTTCTAACTCAACTGTTTAAAATGTTAGGGGCCAAGTGCTGATTACACAGACTTTCTGGCAAATATATAAAAGTATAGGATAAAGTATTATAAAGTCACGCTAACCGGTTCGCTATGGTTAGCACTAACTTTGACTTCATATTAGCGTTGATGGGCGCGGTTAGGTAAAAAAATCACCCACCATCCGTCGCATTTCCACATTGCCAATTTTAAGCACTGGATTTAACGCCAAAATAGTGTCGTTAAAACCTCTGCGTGAGTAAATCCCGGGATTTACCCACATTCCGGCAAAGGGAGTTGGATGGGTGTTTTATGTGGCACTGGAAATGGAAATGGTAGTTTGGGCTCTGAGTTTAGGATTTGTGCTGGGGAGAAGTCTGTCATGCTCAACTGAAAAGTTTGACACCATAAAGTTAGTCCCCCACTGTGGAGCTTTAATATCGCGGTTCGCCAGCGCTCAGTGCTTATAGTACAAACTGCAGAACATCTGTCAGCTACTAACTGCGTCACCTATTGTAACATTTTGGTAATACAACAGAAGGATATTTACCGAAGAAACCGAGCAAAATTATAATTCACCTCAGAAGACTTCTATTTTTTAAGAGGATTGTTTGAATATTATGCAGAATGTTGGGCTTTTTTTATTTTTTTAAGCTGTACCCCACCCTGCAAATTCTTGAATATTTCAAGGCAGATTGCATCTGTTTGTTATATGCATTACAGACACAGCCACCTAAACAATGGGTAAATATACTTACGTGGTTGAATATTTTCTCCTTTGTTACTTAAGTTATGCCTGGGAGTGCCTGATGGTATTTTACTCACCATGAATGATACAGGTGCTGACATCAATGGTAGGTTTTAGTTGTTTTTTTACACGATACACCAAACGGGGTTTATGCAATAAAGTGCTTATCGTTAAAATTATGATCATTTTTCCCTGGCCCTGACCAATCAGATGTTAGCTGTCAAATATTTAATAATATCTGATTGGTTGGAGCAAATTAGCACCATTATTAATGGTAAGAACTTTTATTGATCCTCCCTGAAACCTTGATTGGATCCTGTGGAATCTTTGATTCAATTCATTTGTGTACCCAGATCTGAAAAGTCTTTAATAACATTTTTCTAATTTTTTATTCAGGTTGGCAATTACCTATCTTTGTATCCCCCCCGATTTTTTAGAGGTGTGTTTTAAATTTTAACCATGGACTTCACCACTGCACAGCTGTGATGAGAATCAGCAGTCACATATTAATCACGCGGCTGTTCAATCATATTTACACTCACAGTAACTACAGAGCGTGGATGTATTTGGAATGAACTACAACTTCCAAACATCCCCTGACAAGCAAGAGACCAATCGGTTATCAAACACTGTTCAGTGTAAACATCATATCCTTACCTGCAGTTGAATAACCTCCCATTAGGGCTAGGCCACACTGCTACAAGAGTCCAATATCTGTTTATTGGTCTGCAAGAACAACTTAATGGCCGCAAATTACCTGCAATGCGAAGGTTATTTCAACCAGATTTTCAGCCATTTTTTTGCGGATTGCATTGTCTACATTATACTTATGTGGAAGGAAAAAACAGGATCTATAAAGCTGCAAATATTTCCACAACTGCTCCCTATACAGAAAAGTATTTAATTTGCTTAGCACAAGTAACCGTACTACAGGGCCTCAGATCCCCCCCATGCAAAATATTTAACTAGGCCCCCCAATCCATTTATTATTACCTCAAACTACTAAATTCCGTAATTCTTTACAAAAAGTCAATTTTGAATGGTTTGAAATTTTTTAACTATGGATTTGTTGTTATATTTGTGTACTTGCGAATGGTTATAAGATTTTGCTATCCGTTAATTTCTTTGGTAACTGTTAAATTCATCAATAAATACAATTTCTCCTTTTACTTACCGTGTTCCTTTATTACCACAAAGCCCAAGCTGTTGGAATGAAAGTCCAAGGTATGTCAATGTTTACCTTATGACCATGATTGGGTCGTTTGCTTGTGCATTCACTGACCTGGAAATCATTCCAGAGTCATTAGCCCATCACAAGGTCAAAGTCCCAAGTCCTTACAGTGACTGATTAGTATCTTTATGGGTCGCATTGTTTCAAATCGCAATTACAGCCAAGCTTGATGTCCTCAACTTTGTTTGATTGCTTGGATACCTTTTAAACTGCAGTTTGATATGGTGCTTTCATTCACCTCACATTTCCAAAAGGCACTTTTATTTACACACTTTAACTGTAGGTCTGTATTAACTCTTGGCTCTCTAGACTCATTAACCGAGACCCACTGATAAAACAACTCAACAAACTAGATACAAATAGTGAAAATTCCCAGACGTGAACACTATTAACCACCTTTGATACAATATACTACCTTTCGGAAATGTTGGTTTTGGTGTTCAGTTTTGGGTTTTATAATACTGCTTACGCCTTGCTCCTTTTGAACCATACGGTAAAGCTCCATGATGTTTCTTATCTATCCCACACGCAAATGTGTAACAACCAGCTGATACAAGGTGGGGAAAATGGAGTCCAGCATACCTTCTTCTACACCTAGACTAGCCCCGTGACAATTTTTCTGGAGCTATTGGGGATATATTGATTGTATTGTACTTTAACCTAATGTTTATGATTTGCTTAGACCTGAAGGAATTTTTTCCAAACCTAGTCCTCATATATAAGAATTTCTGGAAATGTAATTTTTCATCCAGCTTAACAATGTGATACCCTATTTGGTGGCATAGTGCCGGGATCGTATTGAGACCAAGGGAATCGGGATTGTATTGAGACCAAGGGGATCGGGATCATATTGAGGTCAAGGGGATCAGGATTGCATTGAGATCAAGGGGATCGGGATTGCATTGAGATCAAGGGGATCGGGATTGTATTGAGATCAAGGGGATGAGGATCGGATTGAGACCCCAAGGGGATGGAAACCTATTGAAATCAAGGGAGATCGAGATCGTATGAGTCCAAGGGGATCGGGATCGGATTAAGACCAAGGTGATTGTATTGATGACAAGTATTTGGATTGTATTGAGATCAAGGTGATCGGGATCGTATTGGACCAAGAGGGGATTGGAATCCGTATTGATCCCAAAGATCAGCTTGAGATCAGGATGTATGGGATCGTATTGAGATCAAGGGGATCGGATCTTATTGAGACCAAGGGGATTGTATTGAGACCAAAGGTATTGGGATTGTATTGAGACCAAAGATATTGAGATTGTTTTGAGATTGAGGGGATTGGGTGGCATTGAGACCAAGGGATCGGGGTGGCATTGAAACCAAGGAATCGGGATGGTATTGAGATCAAGGGAACGGGATCGTATTGAGATCAAGGGGATCAGGACGCATTGGGACCCTTGGGGATAGGATCGCATTGTGATCAAGGGGCCGGGAACCTATTGAGATCAAGGGGATCAGGATTGTATGTTAATCAAGGGGGTCTGGATTGTATTGAAGATCAAGGGTCAGGAACCGATTGAACCAAGGGGATCAGGATCGCATGTGATCAAGGGGACCTGATCCTATTGAGATCATGGAGATCGGATTGTATTGACCAAGTGGATCAGGATTGTATTAAAACCAATGTGATCAGGTTGTAATTAGACAAAGGGATTGGGATTGTATTGAGATCAGACAATCAGGAGTTGTATCAGATACAGGGTTTCGGGATCATATTGAGCCAAGGGGATCGGGGTGGCATTCAGACCAAGGGGATCAGGATTTCATTTAAACCAAAAAAGATTGGGATCGCATTGGACCAAGGGGAGCGGATCGTATTGAGACCAAGGGGAACGGGATCGTATTGAGACCAAGGGAACGGATTTGTATTAGACCAGGGAACGGGATTGTATTGAACCAAGGGGAACGGGATGTATTGAGACCAAGGAACGGCATTGGTATTGAGACCAAGGGGAACGGGATTGTATTGAGACCAAGGGGAACGGATGTATTTGAGACCAAGGGGAAGGGATTGTAATTGAGACCAAGGGGAACGGGATTGTATTGAGACCAAGGGGAACAGGATTGTATTGAGACCAAGAGAACGGGATTGTATTGGACCAAAGGGATTGGGATTCTATTGAGATCATGGAATTGGGATTCTATTTAGATCCAGGGGTTCAGGATCATATTGAGGCCAAGGGGATTGGGATGGCATTGAGACCAGGGGATCAGAATTGCATTGAGATCAGGGGTTGGATTGTATTGCGATCAAGGGGATTGAGATTTGCATTGAGATCAAGGGATCTGGATCGTATTTAGACCAAGGGGATTGGGGTAGCATTGAGACCAAGGGGATGGGGTGGCATTGAGACCAAGGGGATGGGGTGGCATTGAGACCAAAGGGATCGATTGAGACCAAGGGGATTGGGATCCCATTGAGATCAAGGGGATCGGGATCGTATTTAAGACCCAGGGGATCAGGGTGTTATTGAGACCAGGGGATTGGGGTGGCAGATTGAAGCCAGGGAATCGGGGCCGGATTGAGACCAAGGGGTTGGGGTTGGTATTGAGACCAGGGGATTGGGGCCGGATTGAGGCCAGGGGATTGGGATCCTTTGAGATCAAGGGGATCGGGATAGTATTTAGACCAAGGGATCGGTGTGCATTGAGACCAAGGGTGATTGGGTGGATTGAGAACCAAGGGATTGGGATCCTATTGAGACCAAGGGATCGGGTGTTGTGCATTGGGCCAAGGGGATTGGGGTGGCATTGAGACCAAGGAAGATTGGGGGCCGGATTGAGACCAGGGGATTAGGATCCGTATTGAGATCAGGGATCGAGATTGTATTGAGACCAAGGGATCGGGATTTTATTGAACCAAGGTTTGGGATTGTATTGAGAGCAAGCGGAATCGGGATTCTATTGAGACCAAGGAATCGGGATTGGTTGAGACCAAGGGGAAAGGGATTGTATTGAGACCAAGGGAACGGGATTGTATTGAACCAGGGGAACGGGATTGTATTGAGACCAAGGGAATTGGGATTCTATTGAGATCATGGAATGGGATTGTATTGAGGTCCAGGGGTTCAGGATCATATGAGACCAAGGGGATTGGGGTGCATTGAACCAAGGGATCGGGATTGCATTGTGATCAAGGGGATTGGATTGCATTGAGATCAAGGGGATCGGGATCGTATTGAGACCAAGGGATTTGGGTGGCATTGAACCAAGGGGATTGGGTGGCATTGAGACCACGGGGTATTGGGGTGGATTGAGACCAAGGGATTTGGGATCCTATTGAGACCAAGGGGATCGGGTGGCATTGAGACCAGGGGATTGGGTGGCATTGAGCCAAGGAGATTGGGGCGGATTGAGACCAAGGGGTATAGGATCCTATTGAGATCAAGGGGATCGAGTATTGTATTGAGACCAAGGGGATCGGGATTTTATTGAGACCAAGGGATTGGGATTGTATTGAGAGCAAGGGAATCGGGATTCTATTGAGACCAAGGAATCGGATTGTATTGAGACCAAGGGGAACGGGATTGTATTGAGACCAAGGGGAACGGGATTTGTATTGAGACCAAGGGGATCGGGATTTTATTGAGACCAGGGGATTGGGATTGTATTGAGAGCAAGGAATCGGGATTCTATTGAGACCAAGGGAATCGGGATTGTATTGAGACCAAAGGGAACGGGATGTATTGAGACCAAGGGGAACGGGATTGTATTGAGACCAAGGGAATTTGGATTCTATTAGACCAAAGGGATTGGTTCTATTGAGATCATGGAATTGGGATTGTATTGAGAGTCCAGGGTTCAGGATCATATTGAGACCAAAGCGGATTGGGTGGCATGAGACCAAGGGGATCGGGATTGCATTGCGATCAGGGATTGAGATTGCATTGAATCAAGAGATCAAGAGGATCGGGATCTATTGAGACCAGGGGATGGGGTAGCATTGAGACCAAGGGTGATGGGGTAGCATTGAGACCAAGGGATCGGGGTGGCATTGAACCAAGGGGATTGGGATTGTATTGAGACCAAGGGATCCGGATTGTATTGAGACCAGGGATCGGATTGTATGAGACCCAGGGATTGGGGTGGCATTGAGACCAAGGGGATTGGGATCGTATTGAGACCCAGGGGATCGGGGTGGCATTGAGACCAAGGGGATTGGGATTGTATTGAGACCAAGGGGATAGGGATCGGATTGAGACCAAGGGGATTTGGATCCCATTGAGATCAGGGGATCGGGATCATATTTAGACCAAGGAATCAGGGTGTTATTGAGACCAAGGGGATTGGGGTGTCATTGAGACCAAGGGATCGGTGGTGGCAGAGACCAAGGGATCGGGGCCCAGTATGAGACCAAGGGGATCGGGGTGGCATTGAGACCAAGGGGATCGGGGGCCGTATGAGACCAGGGGATTGGGATCCTATTGAGACCAAGGGGATCGGGTGGCATTGAGGCCAGGGATTGGGGTACCATTGTGACCAAGGGATCGGAGTGCATTGAGACCAAGGAGATCGGATTGTATTGAGACCAAGGGGGATCGGATTGTATTGAGACCCATGGGATGGGGGGTGGCATTGAGACCAAAGGGATCGGATTGAGACCAAGGGGATGGGATCCCATTGAGATCAAGGGGATCGGTGATCGTATTTAGACCAAGGGATCAGGGTGTATTGAGACCAATGTATTGGGGGCATTGAGACCAAGGGGATCGGGCCAGGATTGAGACCAAGGGATTGGGTGGTATTGACCAAGGGGATCGGGCCGTTGGACCAAGGGGATCGGGTGGCATTGAGGACCAAGGGGATTGGGGTGGATTGACCATGGATTGGACCTAATTGAAACCAGGGGATCGGGGCCATTGAGACCAAGGGGATTGGGTGGCATTGAGACCAGGAGATTGGCCGGATTGAGACCAAGGGGATTAGGATCCTATTGATGATCAAGGGATCGAGATTGTATTGAGACCAAGGGATCGGGATTGTATTGAGACCAAGGATTGGGATTGTATTGGATCAAGGGAATCGGGATTCTTGAACCAAGGGGATCGATTGCTTGAGAGCAAGGGGATCGGGATTGCATTGAGACCAGGGGATCGGGATTGCTTGAGACCCCCAAATGTACTGCAACATTCTGAAAACTGCCTGGCCTTATCTGAATGGGAGACGGCAGGTAAACCGACATGCCAGTCATGTTATGATCGATCCAACGCTAATGTCAGATTGGAATCAATGTTAGGGTTAATCAGTGTTAGCCAGCATTAGGCCTTGACCCATATTTGTTTATGTGTTCCACAATGAATTTTGGAATCTTTGTATCTGATTATGCATGTTATGATATAGTACATTTTCCACATGCTGATTATCATTTTCTCTTCACATTGGCCAGTTTACAGATCTATATATTGAATAGTTTGTCTCTCCATCTAATGAAATTGACACCAGTGATAATTGGGCTCATCCAGTTGTTTTGGCCCTTTTAAAAGACTGAAAAATCAGCTGTGATTTACCGGTATTGATACAGCCTTGACATTAACTTAAAGGGCATCTACCTGTATACTGGGCAAATTAAAATAATGTAAAATGTTTGCAATCATAGTATATTGAAACATAAATGTTTTCCCCTTACTCTGCGCCTGCTATAGATGACTTTAATACATTCTTATAGCCCTTCATAATATGACAACAGCTGTTCTCCTACTTCATGTTTCATTGACTACCCACCCAGCCCGTCTTGCCTGTTATCCTTTGAAAGGCAATCAATAGAGAATAGGGAAAATGTTGGAGATGGATCCTCTGAACAAAACACTGAGGGTCCGCACTCCAAAATAATATTCAGTTTATTGTGAACCACACATCAACATATAACATAACGTTTTGGGGGTTTATGTGCACATAAACCCCTGAAACTTTGTATTATGTGTGATTTGTGGTTTCACATAAACTGAATATTATTTTGGAGTGCGACCCTCAGTTGTTTTTGTTCATTGGACTTGCTGGTTCCTGAGGGAGGACTACCCGTGTTTGTCTGCACCCCCTGTTGGGATAGAGTGCACCTCCATCTTTTGTTACCTGTTGAGATGGATCCTCCCCCAAACACTGACGTCAGAGTTCCAGCTCAGGGTAAATTATAGAAAGCGATCTGGAGAAAGACAAGCATCAGTCGGGAGCTGCAGACATATTATGAAGGGCTGTTAAGAAAAATTAAAGGCACTAGAAGCAGACACAGTAAAGGGAGCCTTTATATTATAATATATTTAAGGCAAAACTGTTATGAATTCTAATACAGTCAAACCATGTTACCAAGGTAGGAGGCAACACTGCAGATGTAATCTGGAAGGAATCCACAGTCCTGAATGTATTTAGATGATTTGGGATTTCCAGACTTTTGTGAAACCAAAAAGGTGATTATCATCAGAAAAAAACAATCAAAAGCAAGAATTTTCATTGTCTTAATGTGCCGAAAGAGCACACTGTGTGGGTGCGTGGTTTATTGTTTTAAATAATCTTGTTCTTCATATTTAAACTAGGGGTCCACTTGGCATAGATCTCTTCATGTATGGTCCTGTATGGTACAGTGTTATATTTAATTAATAAAATCCTTTTGAATAGTTGTTTTTTGATACATTGACACTTTAAAAATGATTCATCCTTATTAATGGTCTGTGGTAACTTGAATAATATTTCTTTATTTAGTGTATAGGTTTATAAGGTTATTTTTCTACTGTAGTTCCTTTGATTTATTTATTGCTTATTTTAAATTTGTTAGAAGTTCACAAACAAGTTGCATGATTTAGTACTAGACTCATAAGTAACAACGATATCCTATGATTGACATCCTTCTACACATTTTGTTACCCATCGCAGAGGCTGTTGTGAATGGTGATAAACCGGCTGTTCCAAGACACACTACCTTGCCAGCAGACAACTCATTTAAGCAGGGGGTTTCCTACTAGACATATGCCTGATACCACCTATTTCAAGTATAAGGATAAGATAAAGAAGCAAAAACATGGATGTGCTATGAGATGTCACCCCCTTGGTGCAAATCTTTACATGGGGAAGTAGAAACAAACAGGGTGATCCACCAACATGCACACTGCTCCTGTTTCTTGAGTTATATCGGTTAGCTAGACTTAAACGCCTTCATTGCAGCAGCTGCATGGCTAACGCGGAAGTTAACCGTGCAGTGATGTGATTTGCCGAAAGCGGAGTTCTATTGCGACATTTAAAGCACCAGCATTAAAAGTGCCAAAATAGAAAAACCGCAGTTAGTTATGCACCGAGAGCTGCTATCGCATATAGTACATCCCAGCTGTTTGTACGCTTGGCCAATCACGGCTCTTGGTGCATCGAGCTGAAAGTATCTTTAATACATTCAGGACATTGCACTAATTCAGATAGATGGATGACAATGATGTGGACAAAAAATCAGATTTACACAAGAAGATGTACAAACACCCACTCCTGCATTTTTTGGACTGCTTGGTAGAAGTCAGGTAAAAAGGCTGGAATTAGAGGTTTACAGAAAACTAACTCACCCAACCATACAGTACTTGATGTTTGACTTAACCTCCCTTTGATCATAAGCTGGAGGTCATCAGAACCCTACAACACCGACAGAGAATACCCCCTAAGGCTACGAAATAAACATCTCATAGGAGGCCGTTAAAGGGCATGTCCAGCCAAAACATAGTCCCGACTTTCGGTTGGAAATGCCGTTTAAAACTTTTTTTTTTCTGGACTGTGCCTTTGTGAAAGGTAGCAATTCCCTACAGCATATTAAAATTTAGTCCGGGGTAGACATACCCTTTTTGGATCAACAGCGAGCCTACATGCCTTGACTAATTTCTAGTGTATAAAATCAGTATAAAATATAGGTAAATACCCCACAGAACCCCATATCCACATATAACATTATTTTAACCATCTATATAAAACATTACTATACTCACTCGGATTCTTTTTGTTCTCTCAATTCGCCTGTCTTTGCTCGGTCGTGGGAAACTGTTTAGCCGCTGCTCCTTTTGCCCTGAGCGCATGGTGCTGTTTTGTGCCAACCGATAGTAAAAGGTCGGTAGGAAAGAATAAATTCCATTGTGTGTACGCAGAATTATCACTCTAATTCTGTGGCCTTCAGGGCCCATCTATGTACAAGAAATAAGATCGGAATAGGAGATAATGGGTTTATCATCTTTAAGGGCTAGGCCACACTAGCACGTTTTCTCCCGCGTTTCCGCGTGCGTTTTGTGCTTGCGATTGCGCCCTCGATTTATGCTAAAATTAAAATCGCGGGAACGCTAAAATTCCCATGATTTCCAATGCGCATTCGATTGTGCGTCCGTTCGCCTTTTGGTAACGCATGCATTCACCATTTTTGGTGCGTTAACGCATGCATTTCCATAATGGAAAATGGCAAAATCGCATGCGCAAAATGCACAAGAATCACCCACACAATCGTGTGTGATAACGCTCGTGAGTGTGCGTTGTAGTTGTGGCCTCAGCCTAATAGTATTATCCTCTTTAAAGTTCATGACCACCCCCAAACTAACATTTCCCCCACTACTGACCCCAGTGTCAGCCAGATAAATGCCCAGGTAAATTGTTAGGACCTTCCATACTGGGGTTACCTTGACGTGGTTGGAAGGCTTTTCAGGGCCCAGGAATGTGCATTGATCATCTCTTTTCTTGTTTGTTCTAATGTTTTGGTCAGATCAGTAGCACTTCCACTATATGTTATAAAGTAATTTTGCCCACAGGAGTGCTCCCACAGCCCCCTTTTGGTGTATATTTGTACGCAGAGCTTCTCTGCAGGAAGACTGACCAAGCTTCCATGTGGTAGTATCACCCCCCCAACACGTCCCTTTAAATTGGAGGTCTTATACCTTGAATACTAAGCATTGGGTGAGAGGCCTCTACTTGTTAAAAGCCAGTAGGCGGGGGACGTGATAGCCTTTAATACTAATCCATGCAAGGTCAGGGAGACAACCTTCCCAAGAAAATGCAACCAAGCAGGGAGTGTCGCCCAGATAAATGACCCAAGGTAAATTGTTAGGACCTTCCATACTGGGGTTACCCTTGACGTGTTTGAAGGCTTTTCACTTTTATGCATAAAATTGTAACTAACTAAACCCCCCCCATGTTTTTACTGTTTGCACTAGATATTATGATATATGGGGGCCAGGAATTTGCATTGATCATCTCTTTTCTTGTTTGTTCTACTACAGTAATTCTCACCTGCACTGCACAAGGTATGTGGATTTAAATAAGGTGATTGGCCCAGCAGGAATATCTGGTGGGGATCAGGGGAGAGCGAGAATTCCAACAGAAATGGGTGATGTTAATACCTCCCATCTAGGTTATTCAATTTTTTTTTTCAAAACATAAACTTTAGAAAGTATAAATCAGCATCGCGGCAGCCATTGGGAACAAGGCATAAAGCAGAGTCTGATCGTGAAAGAAAACCATAGTTGCTGTAGTGTTAAGATTGTTGTGTTAAAAATTCTAAAAAACCAATTGCTTTTATTTTATCCATAGAGAAGAACAGGCTTCAATGTAATATACACAACAGGAACACAATGTTATGAATATAAATATATCACACCATGTGGAGTAAATAACGAAGACTAGGTCAGATCTAGGTATAATCTCAGTATGTGTTTGCTTTATAGTAGGGGATCAGAGGAAGGTTCTTTGTGGTTTCACTGAGGGAATTGGAGAAACATAGTTAATGGTTTCATTCCTTTTTGAACTTTAAGATGTGTCTTGAGCAAGTCTACAGGACAAGATAACTTATTAACACAGACTTGCAGTTTTATGAAAGCAAATAGTACCTAAGCAGTATCTTATCTGTACATTATTCATTAAATAACTATGGGAACTTTTACAATCTTCACTCTCACAATTTACAGTTTAATTACACAGAGTTAAACCGTTTAATGAAAATATTACTTGTCTATGGAATCAGAGCCAGAATGTGACTTTTCCATGTGATTGTTATTGTTTACTGTATGGATTTTTATCAGTATGGCTGTGTCTGATCAGGTTGTATAGTATTATACATGGGCCAATGTAATTCCATGTATTTACTATGGCCTGATGATGAGCACAGGTCTCTCAGGTTTCCTCCTATGCTGTGTGCTGTGCATATGGAGATTGGTTGTGCAGCCTGTGATACAATTTTTGAGGCTTTCACAGATACAACATGGATTAAGAAAATAATATTGCTGTATTGTGCTAAGCCAAGTAGATTTTTTAATTGCAGACAAGGTAGAAGATAGAATGGAGAACAGTGAGATACACATAGCGCTGCATGTAATCAACCAAATCTGTCAGTCAATTGATAGTAGCCTATATGTGAGGTACTGGCTGTCATTGGTGGATAATGTGCATATCTCACCTAGATTTCTGTGGTGTGCCGGGTATAACACTGGAGGAAAGACAATCAGGAGATGTACTATTGGGGGCTTAACTCACCACTGTTTGGTACTAACCGCTATAGGCTCACAGTGTAAATGGAAAATGTTTTGTTTCTGCTCTACTTAAGCCTAGAAAAGTAAGAGTAGGAGCCACTCTGTTGTGTAATCCAGTGCCTGCTACTTCCTGCTCCTCTAAGGGGACTCTGGCATGCACAGTAGAGCTCCCCCCTCCCTCCCTCCCTCCTTCACTCGGAGGGGGAGGGGGGACCCCCCCCTACTCAAACTCTATCTTAAAAACTTAATCAGCACCGAAATGTACATACCTGACCTATTCCCTCGGCTCTCTCTGCTGACCAGCAGTCCGCATCATGTCAGACAATGACAGGCGCGGCTTCCTGCCCGGCCCCTTCTTTTCTTCTTTTCTTTCCTGGAAGTATCAGAAGAGCCCGTGCTGAGGGAACAAAGGGGGTAAGCACATTTCGGACAGATTTAAACATTTTGTAGCTGGCATTTAGGGTTGGAAGGGGTGTCCAATCCACAGCATTGTCTCAAGCTGGCCTTTAGCCTGGTGTGGAATGTGGTCTTTTGGAGAATTTGGTCAAACTGATGATGTGAAATATAGAATCTATGTAGAGATCATTGTTCATTTATTTATAGGCTGTAAGAACATATTTTAATCCCAACTGGAGTGTGTGGGCCCTGTTTTTGGTTATGAGAAGAGAGCTCTTTCTGTCATAACGCTTTTTGGCTAATGTGACAAGAGGTGCAAATGTTCATGTACTATTATCTACAGCAACCAATCAATGCTATCTAACTGCAGTCACCCAGTTAGAAGCTAATATCGATTAGTTGCTGCAGAATAATAGTTCAGGCAAGCTGTTTTGCAACCATAAATACATAAACCCCTTTCTGTTAAATCAACGACAATGTCATGCTGTTATAAAGAGTACAGGATATCCTGCTTGGGGCTATGACTGGTTCTCCCTGTTCTTCCTACCTCTGTAAATGTCAATTGATAAATCCTACACTATAAAATTGAATAATTTACTATTCTGTGCAATGTTAAAGGGTATCTCCACTGGTAAAAATGTTGCCATTTTATGTTTTATTGAATAGGGAGGTAAAAGAGCTGTGTCTTACCTCCTGTTCTCATAAACCTGCAGGTGATAGAGGTAAGGTGCGTTACCTGAGTGCTCGCTGCTTCCACCGCATAGTCTGACAGGTCCCAACAGACTTACAGGGTTATTCAATAAAAGTTCTTATTGTTTAAAATGGTGCTAATTTTGCCCCAACCAATCAGATGTTTTAACATTTGAAAGCTAAAATCTGATTGGTTGGGGCAAAATTAGCACCATTTTAAATGATAAAAACTTTTATTGAATAACCCTGCTTGTATGCTATGTACATAGAATACAGAGTCTGTGGGGACCTTGTCAACTATGAGGCGAGGGACCACGATCGATAAGTACCTTACCTTCGTTCCCGACTCCTGCAGTTTTTATATAAGAATAGGAGGTAAGACACAGCTCCTTTACCTCCCATTCTTCAATGAAACTGAATTGGATTTTTTTTTTACCATGTGAGATACCCTTTAAGAGAAGAAATGTATCTGCTGGGGGTTAGCTGGATTTATAAATTGTTATGTGTGGTAACATTTTACTCATAGTATGTTTAAGTTAGTTTCCAAAATTGAATTACTTCCAGTTTGTTTCAGTACAGGGCACTCCATCTCATACAGAACCTTCTAAATAGAACCCAATAAAAATACGTTCTTGGAATGCAGTATTATCATATTATTGTAGTATCTATTGAAAGTATGTATTGCTAGAAATAAAGACTTTTTAGAGAAACAGAATGGTCTACAACCATTTGTATTAACATGTATCTATATAACTGCTCCTTACAACTATACATCCTTAACCAACAATATTCCCCAGTTCTCACCCTCTCTCAGTGGGACAGCCATGCTCAGTGGCTTCATCCAGGGGGAGTGTTCAATTAACTACATGTATTTCCCTCTGCTAAGGTTAAGGTGAAAATTAATGTAACTGCAGATCTGCTATAGAGAAGGTTTTTACTTTGCTCTCCCAGGTATATTTTCATGTTATAAATCCTGGGAAAGACAAGGGATTTATCATTTTAATAATCTGCAGTTTCTGAGCTGTGTTAGTCAGGAAAAATACATTTTAGAGCACAGTCCTTCTTTAAAAGGTTTGGTGAATGTCCTTTCCCTTAGGAATGGAGCCAAATGAGATTAAACATAATAAATCAGGTAACTGTTTCTTAACATCAGATTCCCTGGGTGATTCAGCATAACAAGTGCAGTGGCATTGCAGGCCCTGGAAAGACATTTTTTCATTCTTACCTCCACTGAGTAAATTCTAACATGTTCAGAGAATACTGAGGAAGACTCACATTACTTCAAATGAAAAATGTCCCAGAAAATGAATTGCCTTTGTCTCCATTATTGTGTACATTGCTGTTCAGTCTGTTTCAGATTCTAGATTCTTCCTATGTGTGGGTCCTCTCTTTAACATGATCCATTATGTCACATTGTATGTATAATACTATCAATGAAAGGTACACCCAACCGACATTGAATCAAAATAAGATAAGGTTTATTCAATCCATTTCCTCTCTCAGGGTTGTCATCAGCAGTGAATAATATCAAACCGTGCACCTTCGATCACGTGTGTACTGTGACCATAACAGTATCACATATATATATATACATATTGGACTGATACAGCATAACATGTGTATTGGTTATGGGAGTGCAGTATGTATAATATTATATACCGTGTATATCGGATGATGGGACATGATGGGTAACCAATGGGACTTGTCCTTGCATTTCATGGGCAGACTCCTGTAGTATTAAGAGTGCTCAGGATTAAATGGTTTGTTAGTTGTTGGACAGTAAGGGCATGGCCACACTGCAATGCAAACCAATCGCACACAGAATCCCCTGCGATTTTGTTGCGTTTGTGCATTAGTTTTTTTCATTAGTATTGAAACCGCATGCGATTGCGATTAAAATGCTGAACGCAATTCGCAATCGCATCACACCTGAAAAACGCATGTTTTTGTGTGTGCGTTGACGCGATTCCAGTGATTTGAAAAAAAATGTTTGTTTTCTGTCAGACATTTTATTAATATTTGGGCTTTTTTTACCTTTACACTGGAATGTAGAGATTTTGGCATGGACTATTTATGGAGCCCTTTTGGTAAGTGGCATTGCCATCAAAAACAGTTGTGGGATTTTAATGAACCAATTTTGCTGGTGTTAAAATGTACATGCAAACTGTTGCAATTGCAATATTAAATTTCATGCATGGCTACAAGCATTACTTTTCCACTACATGCAGGGCCGTCTCTCTAATAGAGGCACCTGAAGAAAATCTCAGGGCGCAGCTCTGCGGTACCCAGAGAAGCGGCATTTAAATGAGGCAGTTAAAAAAAATTTACTTACAGACAACGGGTTGGTTGGAGGGAGCGTCTGCGTCCCACGTACATAGAGGTAATGGGCAAGAGGTGCGACCACAGTAATCCGCCAAGGCATTGGATTTTTAAATAAGTATTCCACTGCCTTGGACGCTCTCTCTCAGCAACTGCCGCTGATTGGTCCCACTTTTGCAGCCTGTTTGCCTGCCTTACATGCGTTACGCACGTAAGGCGTCAAACACACAGCTGTAGGAAAGGGAACCAATCAGCGACAGTCTGCAGAGGGAGTGGGGGTCAGGTCCCAAATTAAGGAGCACATGTTCAGGTGATGTCTGGTGGGCAGGGCATATGAAATGCCACTGAAAATTCAGAGAGAAGAGGGAGCAGGCGCAAAAGTAGCAGTCTTCATAAAATCGCAAGCTCAATTTAAAAGGCTGATGATTATTTTTGAATATGTAAACTATAGTGTGTTTGTGGCTGGGGGGGAGTCTTCTAACTTTCCATGGGTGGGGGCAGCAATAGAAAACACAGAATGTTTTGGCTCAGGTGCAAAAACCCTAGAGACACCCCTGAATACATGCAGCCACTGCAAATCCTGCCATAAACACATGCTATGGCCTTTTTACTGCAAAATGTTCAGTGTGTGATTTAGCCTAGTGACTCAGCTGTCACATTGTAGGAAAAACCCTGGAAGTTCAAGGGCACAAACGGCTGTTTCTGTACATACATATTAGGAATGTTGTATGGTGTAGATCTTATTAGGAATGTGTATGGGTTCATCTTATTAGGAATGTGTATGGGGTAGATCTTATTAGAATTGATGTATGGGGTATCTAAATTAGGAATGTGTATGGGGTAGATCTTATAGAATGTGTATGGGGTAGGTTCTTATTAGGAATGTGTATGGGGTAGATCTTATTAGGAATGTGTATGGGGTAGATCTTATTAGGAATTGTATGGGGTAGATCTTATTAGGAAATATGTAGGTTAAGATCTTATTAGGAATGTGTATGGGTAGATCTTATTAGGAATGTGTATGGGTTAGATCTTATTAGGAATGTGTATGGGGTAGATCTTATTAGGAAATGTGTATGGGTGTAGATCTTATAGGATGTGTATGGGGTAGATCTTATTAGGAATGTGTATGGGGTAGATCTTATTAGAATGTGTATGGGTAGATCTTATTAGGAATGATGTATGGGGTAAGATCTTATTAGGAATGTGTATGGGTAGATCTTTTAGGAATGTGTATGGGGTAGATCTTATTAGGTAATGTGTATGGGGTAGATCTTATTAGGAATGTGTATGGGGTAGATCTTATTAGGAATGTGTATGGGGTAGATCTTATTAGGAATGTGTATGGGTTAGATCTTATTAGGAATGTGTATGGGGTAGATCTTATTAGGAATGTGTATGGGGTAGATCTTATTAGGAATGTGTATGGGGTATGATCTTATTGGAATGTGTATGGGTAGATCTTATTAGGAATGTGTATGGGGTTACTTATTAGGGCTTGTGAATGGTGGTAGATCTTATTAGGAATTGTATGGGGTGATCTTATTAGGATGTGTATGGGGTAGATCTATTAGGAATGTGGTAAGGGGGTAGATCATTAGGAATGTGTATGGGTTAGATCTTATTAGGAATTGTTGGGTTAATCTATTAGGAATGTGGTAGTCTTATAGAATGTGTATGGTAGATCCTTATTAGGAATGTGTATGGGGTAGATCTATTAGGAATGTGTATGGGGTAGATCTATTAGGAATGTGTATGGGTTAGATCTCTTAGGAATGTGTATGGTAATCTTATTAGGAATGTCTATGGGTAGATCTTATTAGAATGTGTATGGGTAGATCTTTATTAGGAATGTGTATGGGTAGATCTATTAGAATGTGTATGGGTAATCTTATTAGGAATGTTATGGGGTAGATCTTATTAGGATGTTGTATGGGGTAGATCTTATTAGAATGTCTATGGGGTAGATCTTATTAGGAATGTTATAGGGTAGATCATATTAGGAATGTGTATGGGTTAGATCTTATAGGAATTGTAGGGGGTAGATCTTATTAGGAATGTCTATGGGGTAAGATCTTATTAGGAATGTGTATGGGGTAGATCTTATTAGGAATGTGTAGGGGGTTAGTCTAATTATGAATGTGTATGGGGTAGATCTTATGAGGAAAAGGTGTATGGGGTAGATCTTATTAGGAATGTGTTATGGGTTAGATCTTATTAGGAATGAGTATGGGGTAGATCTTATTAGGAATGTGTATGGGTAGATCTTATTAGGATGTGTATGGGGTGATCTTTTAGGAATGTTGTATGGGGTGATCTTTAGGAATGTTATAATATGTGGTAGATCTTATTAGGAATGTGTATGGGGTAGATCTTATTAGGAATGTGTATGGGGTAGATCTATTGGATGTGATGGGTAGATCTTATTAGGAAGTGTATTGGGTATATCTTATTAGGAATGTCTATGGGTTAGATCTTATTAGGAATGTGTATGGGGTAGATCTTATTAGTAATATTGTAATGGGGTAGATCATATTAGGAATGTGTATGGGGTAGATCTAATTAGGAATGTTTATGGGTAGATCTTATTAGGAATGTCTATGGGTAGATCTTATTAGGAATGTGTATGGGGTAGATCTAATTAGGAATGTGTATGGGGTGATCTTATTATTGATTTGTATGGGTAATCTTATTAGGAATGTGTATGGGTAGATCTTATTAGGATGATTATGGGGTAGAAAAAGTATTAGGTATGTGTTGGGTAGATCTTATTAGGAATGTGTATGGGGTAGATCCTTATTAGGAATGTGTATGGGTAAGAATCTTATTGGAATGTGTATGGGGTAGATCTTATTAGGAATGTGTATGGGGTAGATCTTTTAGGAAGTGTAATGGGGTAGATCTTATTAGGAATGTGTATGGGTAGATCTTATTAGGAGTGTATGGGGTAGATCTTATTAGGAATGTGTATGGGGTAGATCTATTAGGAATGTGTAGGGGTAGATCTATTAGGAATGTGTATGGGGTAAGATCTTATTAGGAATGTGTATGGGGTAGATCTTATTAGGAATGTGTATGGGGTAGATCTATTAGGAATGTGTATGGGTAGATCTTATTAGGAATGTGTCCATGGGTAGATCTAATTATGAATTGTATGGGGTAGATCTTATTAAGGAATGAATGGTTAGATCTTATTAGGAATGTGTATGGGTAGATCTTATTAGGAATGTGTAATGGGTTAGATCTCATTAGGAATGTGTTGGGGTATATCTGTTAGGAATGTAAATGGGTTAGATCTTATTAGGAATGTGTATGGGTTAGATCTTATTAGGAATTGTATGGGGTAGATCTATTAGAATGTGTTTGGTTGATCTATTAGGAATGTTATGGGTAGTCTTATAGGAATGTTATGGGTATATCTTATTAGGAATGTCTATGGGGTAGATTCTTATTAGGAATGTGTATGGGGTAGATCTTATTAGGAATGTGTATGGGGTGATCTTATTAGGAATGTGTATGGGGTAGATCTTTTAGGAATGTGTATGGGGTAGATCTTATTAGGAATGTGTATGGGGTAGATCTTATTGGAATGTGTATGGGTAGATCTTTTAGGAATGTGTATGGGGTAGATCTTATTAGGAATGTGTATGGGTGATCTTATTAGGAATGTGTATGGGGTAGATCTTATTAGGATGTGTATGGGGTAGATCATCTTATTAGGATGTGTTAGGGTAGATCTTAATTAGGAATGTGTTGGGGTAGATCTTATTAGGAATGTGTATGGGGTTAGATCTTATTAGGAAGTGTATGGTGGATTTATTAGGATGTGTATGGGGTAATCTTATTAGGAATGTGTATGGGGTAGATCTTATTAGGAATGTGTATGGGGTAGATTCTTATTAGGAATGTCAAGTGGGGGTAGATCTTATTAGGAATGTGTATGGGGTAGATCATATTAGGATGTGTATGGGGTAGATCTAATTAGGAATGTGTATGGGGTAAGTATCTTATTAGGATGTTGTATGGTTTAGATCTTATTTAGGAATGTGTATGGGTTAGATCTTTTATGAATGTGTTGGGGTAGATCTATTAGGAATGTTATAGGGTAATATCTTATTAGGAATGTGTATGGTGGTAGATCTTATTAGGAATGTGTATGGGTTAGATACTTATTAGGAATGTGTATGGGGTAGATCTTATTAGAATGTGTATGGGGTAGATCTTTAGGATGTGTATGGGTTAGATCTAATAGGATGTGTATGGGGTAGATCTATTAGGAATGTGTATGGGGTAGATCTTTAGGAATGTGTATGTTGATCTATATAGGAATGTGTATGGGGTAGATCTTATTAGGAATGTGTATGGGGTAGATCTTTAGGAATGTGTATGGGGTAGATCTTATTAGAATGTGTACTGGGGTAGATCTTATAGAATGTGTTGGGGTAGTCTATTAGGAATTATGGGGTAGATCTATTAGGAATGTGTATGGGGTAGATCTATTAGAATGTGTATGGGGTAGATCTTATTAGGAATGTGTATGGGGTAGATCTTATTAGGAATGTGTATGGGTAGATCTTTAGGAATGTGTATGGGGTAGATCTTATTAGGAATGTGGTATGGGGTAGTATCTTATTAGGAATGAGTAATGGTTAGATCTTATTAGAATGTGTATGGGTAGATCTTATTAGGAAGTGTATGGTAGATCTTATTAGGAATGTGTATGGGTTAGATCTTATTAGGAATGTGTATGGTGATATATCTTATTAGAATGTGTATTGGGGTAGATCTTATTGGAATGTGTATGGGTAGATCATATTAGGAATGTTGTATGGGTTGATCTATTGGAATGTGGTATGGTAGATCTCATTAGGAATGTGTATGGGGTAGATCTATTAGGAATGTGTTGGGGTAGATCTTATTAGGATGTGTATGGGGTAGATCTTATTAGGAATGTGTATGGGGTAATCTTATTAGGAATGTCTATGGGTAGATCTTATTAGGAATGTGTATGGGTGTAGATTCATATTAGAATGTGATGGGGTGATCTATTTAGGAATTGTGTATGGGGTAGATCTTATTAGGAATGTGTATGGGTAGATCTTATTAGGAATGTTATGGGGTAGATCTTATTAGGAATGATATGGGTTAGATCTTATTAGGAATGAGTATGGGGTAGATCTTATTAGGAATGTAATGGGTAGATCATCATATTAGGAATGTGTATGGGGTAGATCTAATTAGGAATGTGTATGGGGTATAGTCTTATAAGGAATGTGTATGGGTTAGATCTTATTAGGAATGTGTTATGGGTTTAGATCTTATTAGAATGTGTATGGGGTAGATCTTATTAGGAAATGTTATGGGGTATCTTATTAGGATGTGTATGGGGTAGATCTTTATTAGGAATGTGTATGGGTTAGATCTTATTAGGATGTCTATGGGTAGATCTTATTAGAATGTGTATGGGTAGTTCATATTAGGAAGGTATGGGGTAATCTAATTAGGAATGGTGTAAATTGTGGTAGATCTTATTAGGAATGTGTATGGGGTAGATCTATTAGGAATGTTGTTATGGTTAGATCCTATTAGAATGTGTATGGGTTAGATCTTATTAGGAATGTGTATGGGGTAATCTTATTAGGAATGTGTATGGGGTTCTTATTAGGATGTGTATGGGGTAGATCATATTAGGAATGTGTATGGGGTAGATCTAATTAGGAATGTGTATGGGGTTAGATCTTATTAGGAATGTGTATGTGGTTAGATCTTTAGGAATGTGTATGGGTATCTTATTAGGAATGTGGTATGGGGTAGATCTTTTATTAGGAATGTGTATGGGGTAGATCTTATTAGGAATGTGTATGGGTTAGATCTTTTAGGAATGTGTATGGGGTAGTCTAATTAGGAATGTTAGGTCTTATTAGGAATGTGTATGGGTTAGATCTTATTAGGAATGTGTTATGGGATAGATCTTATTAGGAATGTGTATGGGTAGATCTTATTAGGAATGTGTATGGGGTTGATCATATTAGGAATGTTAGGGTTTAGATCTTATTAGGAATGTGTATGTGGTAATCTATTAGATGTGTATGGGTAGATCTTATTAGATGTGTATGGGGTATTTATTAGATATTTATGTGGTAGATCTTATTAGGATGTGTATTGGGTAGATCTTATTAGGAATGTTATGGGGTAATCTTATTAGGAATGTGTATGGGGTAGATCATTATGATGATATGGAATGATGGGGTAGATCTAATTAGGAATGTGTATGGGTAGATCTTATGAGGAATGTGTATGGCTAGATCTTATTAGGAATGTCTATGGGTTAGATCTTATAGGAATGAGTATGGGTTTAATCTTATTGGATTGATATGGGGTAGGTTCTTATTTAGTAATGTGTATGGGGTGATCTTATTAGAATGTGTATGGGTAGATCTTATTAGGAATGTGTATGGGGTAGATCTTATTAGGAATGTGTAATGGGTTAGATCTTTTAGGAATGTGTATGGTTAGATCTTATTAGGAAGTGTGTAGGGGTAGATCTTATTAGGAATGTTCTGGGTATATCTTTTAGGACTGTGTATGGGTTAGATCTATTAGGACTTGTATGGGGTAGCTCCTATTATGAATGTGTTTGGGGTAATCTTATTAGGAATGTGTATGGGGTATATCTTATTAGGAATGTGTATGGGGTAAATCTTATTAGTAATGTGTATGGGGTTAGATCTTATTAGGAATGTGTATGGGAGATCTTATTAGGAATGTGTAGGGGTAGATCTTATTAGAATGTGTATGGGGTAGATCTTATTAGGAATATGTATGGGGTTCTCATATTAGGAAATGTGTATGGTTAGGTATCTTGATGTAAGTAGATGTGTTGGGTTAGATCTTATTAGGAATGTGTTGGGGTAGATTTATTAGTAATGTGTATGGGGTAGATGAAGTTCCTAATTCTTTTAGGAACCGTTTCTATATCTTGCTATTAACAACTAAATACAACTTACACATGGTAGCTTAAATGTTTCTGAATCTTTTCAGATTTTTCCCTACATCCATGATCCAGATGATTTTCAATATTTCTGAAACGAACATAACCTAAAACCAAGTAAAGCAAATGAGACAGATAATACATTGGTTTCATTTCTTATTGAGGAAATAACATCCAATGTTCTCTTTTTTGTGTGACAAAATCAATGTATAACTTTTTAGGTTTTTTTATTAGGAATTAGGTGGTTTCCAATAAGGATGGCAGTAAGTGAGAAGGGGGCTATACTTATTTAATAATTTGTGATTTTAATTTTCCCCCCAACAGTCTTTGTGGAAATGTTTCAAAGCTTAAACAGAGCTCCCCCTCACATCTGGTCTGTTCCTGAACTGACCAATGAGTAAGAATGCACTTCTTGCAGAGGTGGAGAGAAATGTCACCAATGTACAAGTCATACTCAATGGAAATGTTTGGGGACAACTAAAGAAAACCCAGGGGTGACTAGTACTATAAATGGAGAGAATATACAATGATCAGTGTCCCCTGACACAGCAGAAAGCAGGTGTACAGTTTTACTTTCAGTGCCTCTGTCCAACAAGCACAAAACAATACAAAAAATGGGTGAGGACTGGAACAAAGAAACTGTGGTCTAAAAGGTGTTTGATTGAGACCAAGGGTACACAACGTATTTTCGGGTACCAACACCCATTTTCAAGTGAAAAAGCACTGTCCTAGTGTTTCCAGCCTCATCATTTTTTAGTATGTATGGAGAGAGTTTATGCTCGGGGATTTACTTAAAACAAATCGTGGTTAGTTAAATAAAATTATTGCCAAAGGAAATTATTTGACCATGGTTACTAAATCTACGTATTTAAAATGTAGGGGCCCAGGGGCTGATATCCAGACTTTGCTGGGCACAATATATAAAGTATATATAAAGTATATAAAAGTATATATTAAAGAATCCACGCTCGTTGTCGCTCTGGTTAGCAACGACTTTGACTTCAATATTAGCGTGGATGCGCAGGTTTGGTAAAAATCACCTCACAGCATCCTTCGCATCCAACATGTTGCACTAAAATTTTAAGTCACTGGATTTTAACGCCAACATATAGTTGTCGTTAAAACGGGGTCTGCGAGTGGAGTTAAAATCCCGGGATTTACCCACATTCCGCAAGGGAGGTTTTGATGGGTGGTTAGGTGGCACTGGAAATTGGATGGTAGTTTGGGGCTCCTGAGTTTATGGAATTTGTCTGGGGAGAGTCTTGTCATGCTCAACTGAAAGTTTGTACAACGAATGAAAGTTAGTCCCACTGTGGAGCTTTAAATAAGAATCGAGGGTTCGCCAGCGCCATGGCTTAAACGTAACAGAACTGCAAAACCTATGTTACAGCTTACACTGCGTGCTACCGTATGTAACATTTGTGAAACAACAGAAGATATTTACAGAAGAACCCGAGGAAAAAAAATTCACTAATTCATCAGAAGACTTCTATTTTTAATGAGGATTGTTTTTAGGATATAATGCAGAATTTTGGGCTTTTTTATAAGTCGTACAACCATCAAAATTCATTGAATATTACAAGGCAATTGCAATCTGTTTGTTATAGCATATACAGACCACCTAAAAAATGGGGTAAATTTACATTACAAGTGTTTTGATATTTTCTCCTTTTACTTGAAGTGAGATGCTGGTAGTGCTGATTGTAATTTTACTCACCATGAATGATACAGGGCTGACAGCAATGTAGTAGTGTTTTTACACGATACACACAACCGGGTTTTAAATATGCAATAAAAGTTCTTATCGTAAAAATTATGATCATTTTGCCCTGACCAATCAAATGTCGCTTTCAAATATTTAATAATATCTGATTGGTTGTGGAAGCAAATAGCACCATTTTAATGTAAGAACTTTGATCTGGATCTCCCTGAAAACCTTGGATTGGAATCCTGGGGAATCTGTTGATTACAATCATTTTGTGTACCCATCTGAAAAGTCCTTTAATAAACAAATTTTCTCTAATTTGTTATCAGTGTGGCAGATACCTATCTTTGTCATCCCCCCCCCCCATATTTTTAGAGTGTGTGTTAATTTTAACACCTGGATGCACCCGCACCAGCTGTGGAATGAGAATCAGCAGTCCAACTATTACACGCGCTGTTTCATTCATCTTTACCCTCACATAACTACGAGAGTGGCAATGTATTTGGTAATGACTACAACTTCCAACAATCCCCTCGACAAAGCAAGAACACTCATCTGTTACAAACACTGTTACATTGTAAAAACATCATATCTTACCTGCATGGAAATAACTTTCCCAATTAGGGCTAGTCCACCTGCTACAGAGTCATATCTGTTTATTGGTCCTGCAAGAACACTTAAATTAATAATGATGCCGCAAAATTTACTGGCAATGCGAAAGGTCTATTTCAACCAAGATGTTCACCATGTTTTTTTCGGATTTCATTTGTCTACATGTAATAAGATGGGAGGAAAAAACAGATCTATAAACGCTGCAAAATATTCCACAACTGTTGCTCCCTATCCAGCAAAGTATTTAATTTGCTTTAGCAAGCTAATACGTAACTACAGGGCCCAATCCCCCCCATGCAAACTTATTTTACTAGGCCCCCCAATCCATTATACCTCAAACTACAATTTCCGTAAGTTCTTTACAAAAGGCATTTTGAATGGTTGAAATATTTTTAAACTATGGAATTTTTGTTGTTATATTTGTGTACTTGCGATGGTTAGAAGATTTGCTAATCCGTTAATTATTTGTAACATGTATATCATCCATAATACAATTTCTTCTCTTTTACCACCGTGTTTCCTTTATTCCACAAAAGCCCAAGCTTTGGAATGAAGTCCCAGGGTATGTCAATGTTTGTAAAACCTTATGACATGATTTGGGTCGGTTGCTGTGCAATTCCCCTGACCTGGAACTCATTCCAGAGTCATTAGCCATCACAAGGCAAAGTCCCAAGTCTACAGTGAGCTGATGTTATCTGTAGGTCCGCATGGTTTCAATCGCAAGTTACAGCACAACAGCCAGCTTGATGTCCTCATACTTTGTTTGAATTGCTTGGATGAACGTGTAAACCGCAATTTGATATGGTCTTTCACCTTCACAACATGCCAGCCAAAAGGTCTCTTTTATTTACACACTTTAAACTGTGGTCTTGTATTAACTCTTGGCCTCTCTAGACCTTACCGAGACACACTGATAAAACTCAACAAATCTAGAATACAAAATGTGAAATTCCAAACGTGAAACAACGATTACCAACTTTGAGATCAAGATACTACATTTAGAAATGTTGGTTTTGGTGTCTCAGTTTGGGTTTAATATAATGCTTACGCCTTGCTCCTTTTTGAACCTGCTGTAACCCATGATGTTCTTACTATCCCACATACCGAATGTGTAACACCAGCTGTACAAGTTGGGGGGAAATGGAGTCCATCGCAGACCTTCTTCTACAACCTCGACACCCCTGTGACATTGTTCTGGCTATGGGGTATAATTGATTGTAATTGTTACTTAATAAACTATGTTTTATGAATTTCTTAGACACTGATGATTTTTTTCCAAACCTATGTCTTCTCATATATAAAAAATTTTCTGGAAATGTATGTTTTCATCCAGCTTAAACATGTTGATGACCTATTTGCTGGCATAGTGCGTGTTTTTCGAGTAGTGCAACACCAATCAAATTAGACACAGGTAAACATTCATTGTAAGACATGATCAAGTTTATTTGATCATAAAGCAAAATTCAAACACTGTTAGTTATTAATGTTTCTTTCATATTTGCTGCTGCAGCTGTTAGCTGATGGTCACCATTGCAGAAGATGAGCCCAGGTGGCTTGTTTGTACATCACACACTAAAGTTGTAATGTCTACAATCACTGCCCACGTTTTATCTCATAATCCCCTCTACATTTGTCAGCTATTGGGCTCCAAGCATACCAAACCAGGAACACTATCTTTGGCCTTTCACACTGGAACCGCTTGCGACTTAGGTTCAGTAACTTTGTGGGCCACATACGGTGAAGATATGATATAAATATCTCTGTATTGTCTCTGTACCAAGTCACCAGGGGTACAATCAGATCTGGGGGATCCCAGTGAACTGTGAAATAAGACAATTCTGATCTATAGTTGGCACTGAGAGGCGACAGTACTGTGGAAAAGAATTTTTACGCTGGATGGTCACTATCTAAAGTGCTATCTAGTGTGTCCAGAGATCAATACAGCCTCTGTTAGTACACAGTAACTGAAAGTGGTTACATACAATAAACAAAGTTTACAGGAGATTCAATAAAGTTCTTATTTGAAAATGGTGCTAATTTTGCCCTGACCAATCAGATGTTAGCGTTCAAATGTTTACATAAGATCGCTTGGTTGGGGGCAAAATTAGCAACCTTTTTAACGATAAGAACTTTTATTGAATTCCCTGTAACTTTGTTTTTTTTATAACAGAATGTAAACACTTTCAGTACTGTGGTACAACAAGGCTACTATCTGTTCTCTTACCCTAGAAAAAAAAAAAAAAAATTAGGCACTTTGGGCGATATGTACATCCTGAGAGGCTTTAATTGTTTTTTAATCTATATGTATCACATATTGTTTATGAAAGTAAAGTATCAAGAATTATATAGCTATTGGTTTTCCTTTTTAAAAATCCACCAAGTACCTTTCTGTGCAACCCAGCCATCTAAAGGTGGCCACACACGTAGTCATTTTTTAAATCGCACAAAATGATACGCTCACAATTTCCGCCATGGTCAAATTTAGCCGTTAGATACCACACACAAAGCGATTATTGCCACAAACCTTTATAGGCCATAATATTGCTGTGTAAAATTAAAACGAATAAACATACAAATCTAGAATGTAGTTTTAATAATACAGAGTTCCATAGTTGTCATTTTTGTTTGAAAAAAGGCCACCATAATTCCAGGAGGTACCTAGTTTTTAACGTTGCCATATTTACAAACTTGTGGGTTTTTGCAGTTATAATTCCTGGTTTGTAGCCCCTACAGATCCGAAATCACTTGAGTTTTGTTAAAACTAATCTAGCTCTGGGTCACTTCTGCTTGTGGCTCTCAGTGTCCCTTCTGCTTTTCCAGGTTGGTGTAGCAGGTCATGTGCTGCGTTGGATTCTGGGAAGGTTGAGTGTTCCAATGTGTGTGCAGTGGGCAGCTTAAATCAAATAATGGGGAATGAGCCTTAAGCAGTATGAAGAACTGCATCAACCTTATTGTGCAAAGTGGCTTCAGTGTGTTTCAGATGGGCCAATGATGACATTTAGGGCAATTACTTAACAATATGACGCAACCTGCTCTTTAATTTATCAGCAGAGGACCTTAAAAGCTTGGACCTCACCGCTGGGGTACTTACAGTCTTCTGTGAATACTACTTTAAGTTCAATGTTGTGTTGAGAAGTCCTGTCCCTTGCTCCCTCTGCAAAATAGGGTCTTCCCATTTGCTAAGTACTGAGTAAAAGCTGGGTAACCACAGTAACGATAAAGCCCCGACCGTCGGATCCGACGGTATCGGGGCTTTATCTGTTACGTGTGTAACGTTCATTTCCCCGAAAGAGCGCAGCGGCCCGCAAAACGATCTGTGTCGGCCAAGTACGCCTCGTTCGGGAAAGGCCGAAAAATTTCCATCGGCCGCGCTATACTCCTATAGGGAGTCTAGCGCGGCCGTTGGACACACAGTCCCGATCGTTCTCCCATAGGGAGACGCTCGGCGGTGTTTATGCAGATCTTTGAAAGATGCCAGACGGCCTCTTGCAGATCCTGTCTTTCATCTTTCAGAAATCTGTACTGTGTGTACCTAGCTAAAAAGGAAAAGTACTGGTATTAGGGCGACCATAACATTAGGTAAGCCTTTCCAGCAGATCTATGGTACCCCAACATAAGTACTTAAGGTCCATTACAAGGGTGGCAGTTTATTGTTCTAAAAATTATCATTGGCCTATTTATACTTATGAATGGATCCATTCGGTTCGTATAATATACACTGCGTTTGAAAGTGGGATTAATGGATGAGATGTGGTATCCCCCTAGAATATTCTATGTGTAAGGCCTGCCTAAAACTCCAGAAACAATTACAAACTGGAATGCGGGTAACTTTGGGATCGTGATTTAAATGACATAGGAAGCTTTATGTTACAGCAATGCAAAATGCTTAAACAAAAAACACATTTCTATACTCATTATCAAAAGATGTGCAATCAAAAACAGTAATAGGCTGTAATGTGACCATACATGGTTTTATGTCAAATCCGACATACAATCCGACATTTCCATTGATTGGCCAAATCATTACTTATTATGTGGACATTAGATCATCATTATCAATCTTAATTCCGACCGAGAAACGTCTTTTTTTTTAATTTTAATGGTTAAATGATGTTGTATTTTCGTAGTTATTATTGAAATGGAACATACTACTGAAATGAAATAAAAAAGCATGTAAGTCCTGCAATGACGCTACTAACTTATAGATTTAGACAATCTGATGCCTAACCACGAGATTTATTCACCTGTCCAACGTCACAGCACATCACCCACCCCGCCCCCCCTGTCCCAGCCCTTGTCCCTGATAACCAGGGGAATCTTTATAATAATCACAGTTTTTTTTGCAAGTGTTTTCGCCATGGCCATAAAGGCAGTAAAATATCCCTGAAAATCATTGTGGTTTAATTTTAATGCAGCACAATAGAGAAAACGTCACCATAAACTTCTCCTATAACCAGACCAGTGGTTGTAACTGATCATAGGTAAAATTACAGTGGGGATTTTTAAGGACGTTAATACCATAGGGGTTAACCAGTTTGGTAACATGTGGAACTAAATCCCCCAGACATTTAAATGAATGATTTTGGGGAAACCCATTACTTGGAATAGTAATGTGCTGGACACCTGCCAGAAGTTATAAAACTATTCGAAGCTACTGCTTATCGCCACCATTTTCTAAGCTTAACTTAAACGCCAAAAACACTTATCCGCCACTTTTTTTAAATACGAACTCTCATCCTGAGTCTGCAGAAATATTCAAATGGCGATAACCCTATAGAACAAAATTAGAAACAGTTTCACCACGAATTGTTTATTGCTGCTTTAATCAACTGTTTCCCAATTCTGGGCAAAACCTGTGTGATAACGCAGCAAATATTGATAAATATGGCCCCAGATGCCTCACACCAAGTTGGCTAGGGCTGGCTCGATTTCCAAACACACAGGATGCACAGATGAGGAATGATTCTCTTGTCAGATGCCTGGCAGGTGAGATTTAATGAGAACAAGGTGCTGGCTTTGGAAGCAGGTTTTAGATGGCAATGTCCCTTACGTAAGGAGACAACCTTTCTCCAGCAATATAGCAACATCTGATTGATGGGGGGGGGGGGCAAAAACGTGCACTTTCCATTGCCCAGCCCTCTTCTTTTTCACAGTTTTGGAATCTAACCTCAAAAGCTTGACTGTACATTATTTATGCCGTTATACAATTTTAGTTTGTGGTCACAATAAAAATTCTGCATACACAGTATAACCAATTACATACACATTGGAAATAATATGTGATAGTTGTGTGTGCTTTGTTCTGTATTGTATGGCCTAGAAGTAATCCCATCTGTTTGCGTTGATCATAGTGGAAATAATTATTTTAAACACTTCGTATCATAAAAGCACTTGCGTTTTTATATAAAGCTCAGTAGGATTTTCGCTATTAGAAACCAAGTATGGGCCCAGATGAATATTGCATCCTCGTAAATGTCTAATCAATTTTCGTTCTTTATGCTACATTACCTTACGCAAAAATGCAAACAACACCCACAAGTGATGTTTTACAAATGTTTAAATCTTACAAATTACAGCTCAGATAAAAGTATAATGGGAATCAGGTGTGGCTACACATTTCTAGAATATGAAGTAAACCCAACGTGATTTAATATTAAAATATTCTGCAGCCAGTACTAAAACAATACTTACCAGGACAAGGTTTGCAGCATAGAGTTTGTGTCAAAATCAATGAAAAACATTCATACACAACGCAAAATTGGATTAACAGAGAACTACAATTGCAGCACAAAATGCATGTTCACCCCCTAAATGAAATACTTCTACAGTGGGAGCACACCCACCCCAACCCCTGACACCATACTACCATCCACCACAATAATGACGTCCCAAGTGCTACAACCCCCCGTTCCCAAACGCCCCAACCACCTATCCGTTACGGAAAACCCACTCCAAGCAACCGACAGGGCGGACTGAACAGATCATACCCGGTGGGTTTTGGTGGAACAAACTATATTTACCCTTAATATTACTATACCATAGACTCCAACTGCCACCAAATCCCGATGTAAACAGCGGAATGACCTGTTACCTATATGGGGATATTCCGCATCCCTACTTCTACAACCTGTAAAGGAAAATGGTTTTTCACACCTAATTTCTATACACAGTTATACAGTATCTCTATCTACCATACACACATACTTCTCTCTAAGTAGCGTACTACTTAACAACCTGTAAGGAAATTGGGTTCTTCCACCCTAATATTCTATACCAGTTATACGTATTCTCTATATACCCTACACAATCCTTCTCTATAGTAGCGTACTTCGAAGACACAGGTTTGTTTGGGATATACTCAATAGGACAATTTAGCCCTATAAATGATTTTATATCATTTATTAAAATTTGACAAAACTATGCATAAACTATAAAGAAAACTAAAATAAATCATGACATAAGCGTAACACAGTGAGGGTAGAATTGGGTAAAAGAAGAAATACTTAGAGATAAATTGGCATCTTGAATAGTCCATGAGAAGAGTCCAGAACTGATATCCAATTTTAATGGTAATCATAGTCCAAATGATAATTCCCCTGCGTTAAAAAAAAAAGGCCAAACGGTCTGTCCAGTTTGGCTAGATGTTATTCATATGTTCTTGTAGATGTTATGACAGACTCCTTGGGATGGGACCCAGTTCCATTTTTAAATCCTTTCTTCATAAATGGTTGGTCTGGTTTTTTTTTCCCTATAGGGGTGGACTTGGTTCTGCCCAGAAGGTTGGTTCCAAGTTTTTTGAGGGATTTCAATACAACTCCCCCCCAGTCCATAATCCATGAACCACACATGTCCAACTTCACATAATATCATGATGGTTTATACTAATTTTCCCAACAAACAAGACCAAATACACATATCTGGGGCTATCCTAGACTAAGAAGGATAATATACCAAGTTTTGCTCGGGCTATGATATTGTGTTCCAGGTATCTTAAATGTCGAATAAATTACTGGATAAACTGGGGTTAATTTCTGAAACCTGAAATAATTCTAACGATCTGAATTATTAAAGGAATATGAATTGCCTTTGATCTGCCAGTTGTTTTTCTGTTCAATTCTCTACTAGGAGATTCCCTGCTAGTTCGGGTGTCTATTTGTCTGGGACTTTGTTTATATATTCACAACCTGGCACCTTTTAAGTCCAGACCCCCTGCTATGTCAGCTATTTAACACCAATGGCCCGGCTTTGGGGAAAACATGAAATTAACTCTGCGAGTACCAGAATACAGTGAAACAATGTGGAAGCTTACCATGCTGCTTGATCATAAGCCATTAGGTGAAATATTGAAAATTGGGGGTGCAAATTTCCAGCATATTGGTTTATGGCGTTTTACATTTAATATCCTGTTTCGTCACACCTCCCCTCATATCTGTCGTCTAGGGATTGGTTGCCCACCTAGACCCGTTTGCGACCAACTTCCCTTGGCGCCATGGTGGCTTTCTCCGTTTATGACATGTTACATCACATTGCTGGGAAACATATTTTCTTTGTTTTGTGGTTTTAACCTCCCTCCAGTCACAATCTATAGCACGAGCTGTGCTGGCGTTGGGATCCCATTTGCTACCCATGGCAACTGTCACAACTGTCTTAACATGGATACACTCCAACACAACCATCTTCCCTGAACATGCACAACCACAACTTCATTTATATTACCTGCTGGGATAAACCATGTCAGCACTGAGAGCCTTTTGTCATTAAACATCACCCCTGTGTGCTTGGTAAACAAATGGTTGGAAATAGTGGCTTGCTGAGCGTTTTCACTAGGCATCTGACTCTAATTTCCCCAGGAATGCCCTGTTGGCCAATCCAGGTTAACACTGTTTGTACCAACATTTTTACCATTTTTTTTACACTCTTCACCACCCTCCTTCACATCCTTTTCTGTTCCTCTTGAGACAGAGCCCAATCCGCCTCTTCCTACAGTAAGATCTCGTGTGTTACCTGGAAAACAATCCTGTTTCCCTACACAATCCTTTATAAGATTTCCAGGTTCTTTGGTTGTTGAGTTTCTAACCGGCCCAAAGCTGCCCTTGTCGCTTCAGTCCTGGACACATGTCCTCCCCTCTACAATCCTGACTTGGGCCTTAACTGGTTCTGGCACTGTCGGACTCGCTGCTCTGGTCTCTCCCGCCCTCCTCCCCGTTTACTCTGGTCCTCTAAGTCCACTAAGATTGACCCAGCAGAATCTCTGGGAAAAGCTATCCTCCTCTCCTCCCTCTCCTATTCATCATCACTCGGGCCTTACTGGTTCTGGCACTATCGTACTCCTACTCTGGTCCCCAGCCCTCCTTCCCATTCACTCTGCCCTATGTAACCTGACTGAAACAAGGGTGATATCCAGGGGAAACCTAACATTTCCTCTGCTCTCTCTGAGCCCGCAACTCATTCGTGTGCTGTCAGTCTGCAGTGTATCTAATCTGCATCCCAAGTTCCAGCCAACTTTCCCTGTGGGTAGTTGGCGAAGCTTGGCGGCGAGTTGAGTCACTGGATCAGAACTGAACACGAACTTGTAAATAACATCTCCCTGCTCTATTCCAAACCGTCCCCTACAGTCCTTTCCAACACTGTGAGTGACCGTTAACACAGGTAACACATTTTGACAGATTCTCCATTGTCATTGATACTTCACATTTTTAACAATGTAACTTCATATATTAGAGACTATTTATCACTTCCACCATAACATGTGGGAAAAAAAAAGGCTGCCCCCTCTGGGTAGTGACTCAGAAGCCTTCCTCCTGGGTGACTCAGACTGGGGTTACTGTGGTAAGTGCGTCAATCCAGGCGCCACTACCCGATTTCAGCCAGTTGCCCTGTGACACAGGGGGTCAACTGCTGACAATCTACATGTCTGAGGGCAGAGCTGAACTGGATATCTTGGACTTCCTCTTTCAACACTGAACCCCAGACCTTAGCAGTATTCACCAGTAACTGCTACTATATCCGTCCACATTATCCAAGTACATGATTGCATCCTTAACATTACTTATACATGCTTCCTATCCCAGATACAGGCTTAATGTTAGATACACCATAATTACCAAATTGCAACACTTTACCCCAGGTACCTGTGAACAGTCCTGTCAACAACCCTTCCCTGCTCCAAGCTGTTCTAACGCAGCGGTAGCACATACTTGTGTTAGTTGAACCTTTAGCTTCGGACTCTGGGATGCTTTCGTCGGTTTGAATTACTGGGCCACCTAATTTGCCTAAATCTGGGTCCCCAACAACACGGGGCAGGGATCTCATCCGCGATACCCCCTACTTTCTCATGCTTTCCAACCCCCCAGTCCGATTTTCATCACTCGGTGCCTGGGCAATGTTAGGAAGAGTGCCCCTATTCCCCGTGAGGGTCAGGTGCTTATCCGGGAGGAGTTCTCTTTGGTAACAAGGTTCTAGGAACCAAAGTGATGTCTGCTCCTGTATCCCTGAAGCCGGAAACATCTGGTCGTTCACTGTAACCCACTGGTGATTTGAGTGGCTGCGTATGGTCTCTTCCCGCTGGCAAAAACACGTAAGATGTTCTGGGGTGCAAGATTGTGGGTCCCCTGCCTGTGGGCTGGCTAGTTGCTGGTGGGCCTCTTTAGGCTGGACAGGAATAGTTGAAGTGTCCTGGCTGGTGACAATAGTGACACGTGCGATCCTCAGATGTATTGAGACCCAGGGGATTGGGGTGGCATTGAGACCAAAGGGATCGGATTGAGACCAAGGGGATTGGGATCCCATTGAGATCAAGGGGATCGGGATCGTATTTAGACCAAGGGGATCAGGGTGGTATTGAGACCAAGGGGATTGGGGTGGCATTGAGACCAAGGGGATCGGGGCCGGATTGAGACCAAGGGGATCGGGGCCGGATTGGGACCAAGGGGATCAGGTGGCATTGAGACCAAGGGGATTGGGGTGGATTGAGACCAATGGGATTGGGATCCTATTGAAACCAAGGGGATCGGGTGGCATTGAGACCAAGGGGATTGGGGTGGCATTGAGACCAAGGAGATTGGGGCCGGATTGAGACCAAGGGGATTAGGATCCTATTGAGATCAAGGGGATCGAGATTGTATTGAGACCAAGGGGATCGGGATTGTATTGAGACCAAGGGGATTGGGATTGTATTGAGATCAAGGGAATCGGGATTCTATTGAGACCAAGGGGATCGGAATTGCATTGAGAGCAAGGGGATCGGGATTGCATTGAGACCAAGGGGATCGGGATTGCATTGAGACCCCCAAATGTACTGCAACATTGTGAAAACTGCCTGGCCTTATCTGAATGGGAGACGGCAGGTAAAACCGACATGCCAGTCAATGTTATGATCGATCCAACGCTAATGTCAGATTGAATCAATGTTAGGTTAATCCAGTGTATAGCCAGCATTAGGCCTTGACCCATATTTGTTATGTGTTCCACAATGAAGTTTGAATCTTTGTATCTGATTATGCATGTTATGATATAGTACATTTTCCACATGCATGAGTTTATCATTTTCTGCTTCACATCGGCCAGTTTACAGATCTATATATTGAATAGTTGTCTCTCCATCTAAATGAAATTGACACCAGTGATAATTTGGCTCATCCAGTTGTTTTGCCTTTTAAAGACTGAAAAATCAGCTGTGATTTACCGGTATTGATACAGCCTTGACATTAACTTAAAGGGCATCTACCTGTATACTGGCAAAATTAAAATAATGTAAAAATGTTTGCAATAGAGTATATTGAAACATAAATGTTTTCCCCTTACTCTGCCTGCTATAGATGACTTTAATACATTCTTATAGCCCTTCATAATATGACAACAGCTGTTCTCCTACTTCATGTTTCATTGCCTACCCACCCAGTCTGCCTGTTATCCTTTGAAAGGCAATCAATAGGAGATAGGGAAAATGTTGAGATGGATCCTCTGAACAAAACAACTGAGGGTCGCACTCCAAAATAATATTCAGTTTATTGTGAACCACACATCACATATAACATAACGTTTTGGGGGGGTTATGTGCACATAAACCCCCTGAAACTTTGTATTATGTGTGATGTGTGGTTCACAATAAACTGAATATTATTTTGGAGTGCGACCCTCAGTTGTTTTGTTCATTGGACTTGCTGGTTCCTGAGGGAGGACTACCCGTGTTGTCTGCACCCACCTGTTGGGATAGAGTGCACCTCCATCTTTTGTTACCTGTTGAGATGGATCCTCCCCCAAACACTGACTGTCAGAGTTCCAGCTCAGGGTAAATTAGTAGAGCGATCTGGAGAAAGAAAAGCATCAGTTGGGAGCTGCAGACATATTATGAAGGGCTGTAAGAAAATATTAAAGGCACTAGAAGCAGACACAGTAAAGGGAGACCTTTATATTATAATATACTTTAAGGCAAAACTGTTAATGAATTCTAATACAGTCAAACCATGTTACCAAGGTAGGAGGCAAACTGCAGATGTAATCTGGAAGGAATCCACAGTCCTGAATGTAATTTAGATGATTTGGGATTTCCAGACTTTTGTGAAACCAAAAAGGTGATGATCATCAGATAAAAAACAATCAAAAGCAAGAATTTTCATTGTCTTAATGTGCCGAAAAGCACACTGTGTGGGTGCGTGGTTTATTGTTTTAAAAATATGCTTTGTTCTTTCATATTTAAACTAGGAGTCACACTTGGCATAGATCTCTTCATGTATGGTCCTGTATGGTACAGTGTTATATTTAATTAATAAAATCCTTTTGAAATGAGTTGTTTTTGATACATTGACACTTTTAAAAATGATTCATCCTTATTAATGGTCTGTGGTAACTTGAATAATATTTCTTTATTTAGTGTATAAGGTTTATAAGGTTATTTTTCTACTGTAGTTCCTTTGATTTATTTATTGCTTATTTTTAAATTTTGTTAGAAGTTCACAAACAAGTTGCATGATTTAGTACTAGACTCATAAGTAACAACGATATCCTATGATGTGACATCCTTCTACACATGTTTACCCATCGCAGAGGCTGTTGTAATGGTGATAAACCGGCTGTTCCAAGACAACTACCTTGCCAGCAGGACATCATTTAAGCAGGGGGTTTCCTACTAGACATATGCCTGAATACCACCTATTTCAAGTATAAGGATAAGATAAAGAAGCAAAAACATGGATGTGCTATGAGATGTCACCCATTGTGTCAAATCTTTACATGGAGGAAGTAGAAACAAACAGGGTGATCCACCAACATGCACACTGCTCCTGTTCTGGAGTTATATCGGTTAGCTAGACTTAAACGCCTTCATTGCAGCAGCTGCATGGCTAATGCGGAAGTTAACCGTGCAGTGATGTGATTTGCCGAAAGCGGAGTTCTATTGCGACATTTAAAGCACCAGCTATTAAAAGTGCCAAAATAGAAAAACAGCAGTTAGTTATGCACCGAGAGCTGCTATCGGCATATAGTATCTCCAGCTGTTTGTACGCGTGGCCAATCACGGCTCTTGGTGCATCGAGCTGAAAGTATCTTAATACATTCAAGGACATTGCACTAATTCAGATAGATGGATGACAATGATGTGGACAAAAAATCAGATTTACACAAGAAGATGTACAAAACAACCCACTGCATTTTTTGGACTGCTTGGTAGAAGTCAGGTAAAAAGGCTGGAATTAGAGGTTTACAGAAAACTAACTCACCCAGACCAGTACAGTACTTGATGTTTGACTTAACCTCCCTTTGATCATAAGCTGGAGGTCATCAGAACCCTACAACACCGAGCAGAGAATACCCCCACTAAGGCTACGGAAATTAAACATCTCAGAGGAGCCCTTAAAGGGCATGTCCAGCCAAAACATGAGTCCCGACTTTCGGTTGGAAATGCCGTTTAAACTTTTTTTTTTCTGGACTGTGCCTTTGTGAAAGGTAGCAATTCCCTACAGCATATTAAAATTTAGTCCGGGGGTAGACATACCCTTTTTGGATCAACAGCGAGCCTACATGCCTTGACTAATTTCTAGTGTATAGAAATCAGTATAAAATATAGGTAAATACCCCACAGAACACCCATATCCACATATAAACATTATTTTAACCATCTATATAAAACATTACTATACTCACTCGGATTCTTTTTGTTCTCTCAATTCGCCTGTCTTTGCTCGGTCGTGGGAACTGTTAGCCACTGCTCCTTTTGCCCTGAGCGACGGTGCTTTGTTTTGGCCGACCGTTAGTAAAAGGTCGGTAGGAAAGAATAAATTCCATTGTGTGTACGCAGATTATCACTCTGAATTCTGTGGCCTTCAGGGCCCAATCTATGTACAGAGAAATAAGATCGGAATAGGAGATAACTGGGTTTATCATCTTTAAGGGCTAGGCCACACTAGCACGTTTTCCCGCGTTTCCGCGTGCGTTTTGTGCTTGCGATTGCGCCCTCGATTTTTGCTAAAATTAAAATCGCGGGAACGCTAAAATTCCCATGATTTCCAATGCGCATTCGATTGTGCGTCCGTTCGCCTTTTGGTAACGCATGCATTCACCATTTTTGGTGCGTTAACGCATGCATTTCCATAATGGAAAATGGCAAAATCGCATGCGCAAAATGCACAAGAATCACGCACACAATCGTGTGTGATAACGCTCGTGATTGTGTGCGTTGTAGTGTGGCCTCAGCCTAATAGTAATTATCCTCTTTAAAGTTCATGACCACCCCCAAAACTAACATTTCCCCCACTACTGACCCCAGTGTCAGCCCAGATAAATGACCCAAGGTAAATTGTTAGGACCTTCCATACTGGGGTTACCTTGACGTGGTTGGAAGGCTTTTCAGGGCCCAGGAATGTGCATTGATCATCTCTTTTCTTGTTTGTTCTAATGTTTTGGTCAGATCAGTAGCACTTCCACTATATGTTATAAAGTAATTTTGCCACAGGAGTGCTCCCACAGCCCCCTTTTGTGTATATATTGTAGCAGAGCTTCTCTGCAGGAAGACTGACCAAGCTTCCATGTGGTAGTATCACCCCCAACACGTCCCTTTAATTGGAGGTCTTATACCTTGAATACTAAGCATTGGGTGAGAGGCCTCTACTTGTTAAAAGCCAGTAGGCGGGGGGACGTGATAGCCTTTAATACTAATCCATGCAAGGTCAGGGAGACAACCTTCCCAAGAAAATGCAACCAAGCAGGGAGTGTCAGCCCAGATAAATGACCCAAGGTAAATTGTTAGGACCTTCCATACTGGGGTTACCTTGACGTGGTTGGAAGGCTTTTCACTTTTATGCATAAAATTGTAACTAAACCCCCCCCATGTTTTTACTGTTTGCACTAGATATTATGATATATGGGGGCCAGGAATGTGCATTGATCATCTCTTTTCTTGTTTGTTCTACAGTAATTCAGACCTGCACTGCACAAGGTATGTGGATTTAAATAAAGGTGATTGGCCCAGCAGGAATATCTGGTGGGGATCAGGGGAGAGCAGGAATTCCAACAGAAATGGGTGACGTTAATACCCCATCTAGGTTATTCAATTTTTTTTTTCAAAACATAAACTTTAGAAAGTATAAATCAGCAGTCCAGGGCAGCCATTGGGAAACAAGGCATAAAGCAGAGTCTGATCGTGAAAGAAAACCATAGTTGCTGTAGTGTTAAGATTGTTGTGTTAAAAATTCTAAAACCAATTGCTTTTATTTATCCATAGAGAAGAACAGGCTTCAATGTAATAATACACAACAGGAACACAGATGTTATGAATATAAATATATCAAACCAATGTGGAGTAAATAACGAAGACTAGGTCAGATCTAGGTATAATCTCAGTATGTGTTTGCTTTATAGTAGGGGATCAGAGGAAGGTTCTTTGTGGTTTCACTGAGGGAATTGGAGAAACATAGTTAATGGTTTCATTCCTTTTTGAACTTTAAGATGTGTCTTTGAGCAAGTCTACAGGACAAAGATAACTTATTAACACAGACTTGCAGTTTTATGAAAGCAAATAGTACCTAAGCAGTATCTTATACTGTACATTATTCATTAAATAACTATGGGAACTTTACATCTTCACTCTCACAATTTACAGTTTAATTACACAGAGGATTAAACCGTTGTAATGAAAATATTACTTGTCTATGGAATCAGAGCCAGGAGATGTGACTTATTCCATGTGATTGTTATTGTTTACTGTATGGATTTTTATCAGTATTGGCTGTGTCTGATCAGGTTGTATAGTATTATACATGGGCCATATGTAGATTCCATGTATTTACTATGGCCTGATGATGAGCACAGGTCTCTAGGTTTCCCTATGCTGTGTGCTGTGCATATGGAGATTGGTTGTGCAGCCTGTGATACAATGTTTGAGGCTTTCACAGATAACAACATGGGATTAAGAAAATAATATTGCTGTATTGTGCTAAGCCAAGTAGATTTTTTAATTGCAGACAAGGTAGAAGATAGAATGGAGAACAGTGAGATACACATAGCGCTGCATGTAATCAACCAAATCTGTCAGTCAATTGATAGTAGCCTATATTGTGAGGTACTGGCTGTCATTGGTGGATAATGTGCATATCTCACCTAGATTTCTGGGGTGCCGGGTATAACACTGGAGGAAAGACAATCAGGGAGATGTAATATTGGGGGCTTAACTCACACTTGTTTTGTACTAACGCTATAGGCTCACAGTGTAAAATGGAAAATGTTTGTTTCTGCTCTACTTAAGCCTAGAAAAGTAAAGAGTAGGAGCCACTCTGTGTGTAATCCAGTGCCTGCTACTTCCTGCTCCTCTAAGGGGACTCTGGCATGCACAGTAGAGCTCCCCCTCCCTCCCTCCCTCCTTCACTTCGGAGGGGGGAGGGGGGACCCCCCCCTACTCTAAACTCTAGCTTAAAAACTTAATCAGCACCGAAATGTACATACCTGACCTCATTCCCTCGGCTCTCTCTGCTGACCAGCAGTCGCATCAGTGTCAGACAATGACAGGCGCGGCTTCCGTTCCGGCCCCTTCTGTTCTTCTTTTCTGTTCCTGGAAGTATCAGAAGAGCCCGTGACTGAGGGAACAAAGGGGGTAAGCACATTTCGGGACAGATTTAAACATTTTGTAGCTGGCATTTAGGGTTGGAAGGGGGTCCAATCCACAGCATTGTCTCAAGCTGCCTTTAGCCTGGTGTGGAATGTGTCTTTTGGGAGAATTTGGTCAAACTGATGATGTGAAATATAGAATCTATGTAGAGATCATTGTTCATTTATTTATAGGCTGTAAGAACATATTTATAATCCCAACTGGAGTGTGTGGGCCCTGTTTTTGGTTATGAGAAGAGAAGCTCTTTCTGTCATAACGCTTTTTGGCTAATGTGACAAGAGGTGCAAAATGTTCATGTACTATTAATCTACAGCAACCAATCAGATGCTATCTAACTGCAGTACACCAGTTAGAAGCTAATATCTGATTAGTTGCTGCAGAATAATAGTTCAGGCAAGCTGTTTGCAACCAATAAATACATAAACCCCTTTCTGTTTAAAGCAAGAAATGTCATGCTGTATAATAAAGAGTAAGGATAATCCTGCTTTGGGCTATTGACTGGTCTCCCTGTTTCTGTCCTACCTCTGTAAATGTCAATTGAGTAAATCCTAACACTATAAAATTGAATAATTTACTATTCTGTGCAATGTTAAAGGGTATCTCCACTGGTAAAAATGTTGCCATTTAGTTTTATTGAATAATGGGAGGTAAAAGAGCTGTGTCTTACCTCCTGTTCTTCAATAAAACCTGCAGGTGATAGAGGGTAAGGTGCTTACCTGATTGCTCGCTGCTCCACCGCATAGTCTGACAGGTCCCAACAGACTTACAGGGTTATTCAATAAAAGTTCTTATTGTTTAAAATGGTGCTAATTTTGCCCCAACCAATCAGATGTTGTTTAACATTTGAAAGCTAAAATCTGATTGGTTGGGGCAAAATTAGCACCATTTTAAATGATAAGAACTTTTATTGAATAACCCTGCTTGTATGCTATGTACATAGAATACAGAGTCTGTGGGGACCTGTCAGACTATGAGGCGGAGGAGCCAGCGATCGGATAAGTACCTTACCTTCGTTCCCAGCTCCTGCAGGTTTTATATAAGAATAGGAGGTAAGACACAGCTCCTTTACCTCCCATTCTTCAATGAAACTGAATTGGATTTTTTTTTTACCAGTGGAGATACCCTTTAAGAGAAGAAATGTATCTGGGGGTTAGCTGGATTTATAAATTGTTATGTGTGTAACATTTTACTCATAGTATGTTTAGTTAGTTTCCAAAATTGAATTACTTCCAGTTTGTTCAGTACAGGGCACTCCATCTCATACAGAACCTTCTAAATAGAACCCAATAAAAATACGTTCTTGGAATGCAGTATTATCAATATTATTGTAGTATCTATTGAAAGTATGTATTGCTAAGAAATAAAAGACAATTTTAGAGAAAAAGAGAATGGTCTACAACCATTTGTATTAACATGTATCTTATAAACTGCTCATTACAACTATACATCCTTAACCAACAATATTCCCCAGTTCTACCCTCTCTCAGTGGGACAGCCATGCTCAGTGTGCTTCATCCAGGGGGAAGGTGTTCAATTAACTACATTGTATTTCCCTCTGCTAAGGTTAAAGTGAAAATTAATGTAACTGCAGATCTGCTATAGAGAAGGATTTTACTTTGCTCTCCCAGGTATATTTTCATGTGATAAATCACTGGGAAAGACAAGGGATTTATCATTTTAATAATCTGCAGTTTCTGAGCTGTGTTAGTCAGGAAAAATACATTTTAGAGCACAGTCCTTCTTTAAAAGGTTTGGTGAATGTCCTTTCCCTTAGGAATGGAGCCAAATGAGATTAAACAGTAATAAATCAGGTAACTGTTTCTTAACATCAGGATTCCCTGGGTGATTCAGCATGAACAAGTGCAGTGGCATTGCAGGCCTGGAAAGACATTTTTCATTCTTACCTCACTGAGTAAATTCTAACATGTTCAGAGAAATACTGAGGAAAGACTCACATTACTTCAAATGAAAAATGTCCCAGAAAATGAATTGCCTTTGTCTCCATTATTGTGTACATTGCGTTTCAGTCTGTTCAGATTCTAGATTCTTCCTATGTGTGGGTCCTCTCTTTAACATGATCCATTATGTCACATTGTATGTATAATACTATCAAATGAAAGGTACACACCAACAGACATTGAATCAAAATAAGATAAAGGTTTATTCAATCCATTTCCTCTCTCAGGGTTGTCATCAGGCAGTGAATAAATATCAAACGCGTGCACCTTCGATCACGTGTGTACTGTGACATAAACAGTATCACATATATATATATACATATTGGACTGATACAGCATAACACATGTGTATTGGTTATGGGAGTGCAGTTATGTATAATATTAAATATACCGTGTATATCGGATGATGGGACATGATGGGTAACCAATGGGACTTGTCCTTGCATTTCATGGGCAGACTCCTGTAGTATTAAGAGTGCTCAGGGATTAAATGGTTTGTTAGTTGTTGGACAGTAAGGGCATGGCCACACTGCAATGCAAACGCAATCGCACACAGAATCCCATGCGATTTTGTTGCGTTTGTGCATTAGTTTTTTTCATTAAGTATTGGAAACCGCATGCGATTGCGATTTAAAATGCTGAACGCAATTCGCAATCGCATCACACCTGAAAACGCATGTTTTTGGTGCGTTGCCGCGATTCCAGTGATTTGAAAAAAAATGTTTGTTTTCTGTCAGACATTTTATTAATATTTGGGCTTTTTTTACCTTTACACTGGAATGTAGAGATTTTGGCATGGGACTATTTATGGAGCCCTTTTGGTAAGTGGCATTGCCATCAGAACAGTTGTGGGATTTTAATGAAAGCAATTTTGCTGGTGTTAAAATGTACATGCAAAGCTGTTGCAATTGCAATATTAAATTTCATGCATGGCTACAAGCATTACTTTTCACAATACATGCAGGGCCGTCTCTCTAATGAGGCAACCTGAAGAAAAATCTCAGGGCGCAGCTCTGCGGGTACCCAGAGAAGCGGCATTTAAATGAGGCAGTTAAAAAAAATTTACTTTACCGACAACGGGTTGGTTGGAGGGAGCGTCTGCGTCCCACGTACATAGAGGTAATGGGCAAGAGGTGCGACCACAGTATCCAGCCAAGGCAGTGGATTTTAATAAGTATCCACTGCCTTGGACGCTCTCTCTCAGCAGACTGCCGCTGATTGGTCCCACTTTTGCAGCCTGTTTGCCTGCCTTACATGCATTACGCACGTAAGGCGTACAAACAGACAGGCTGTAGGAAAGGGAACCAATCAGCGACAGTCTGCAGAGGGAGTGGGGGTCAGGTCCCAAATTAAGGAGCATCATGTTCAGGTGATGTCTGGTGGGCAGGGCATATGAAATGCCACTGAAAATTCAGAGAGAAGAGGGAGCAGGCGCAAAAGTAGCAGTCTTCAATAAATCGCAAGCTCTAATTTAAAAGGCTGATGATTATTTTTGAAATATGTAAAACTATAGTGTGTTTGTGGCTGGGGGGGAGTCATTCTAACTTTCCAGTGGGTGGGGGGCAGCAATAGAAAACACCAGAATGTTTGGCTCAGGTGGCAAAAACCCTAGAGACACCCCTGAATACATGCAGCCACTGCAAATCCTGCCATAAACACATGCTATGGCCTTTTACTGCAAAATGTTCAGTGTGTGATTTAGCCTAGTGACTCAGCTGTCACATTGTAGGAATAACCCTGGAAGTTCAAGGGCACAAACGGCTGTTCTGTACATACATATTAGGAATGTGTATGGGGTAGATCTTATTAGGAATGTGTATGGGTTAGATCTTATTAGGAATGTGTATGGGTTAGATCTTATTAGGAATGAGTATGGGTTAGATCTTATTAGGAATGAGTATGGGGTAGGTCTTATTAGGAATGTGTATGGGGTAGATCTTATTAGGAATGTGTATGGGGTAGATCTTATTAGGAATGTGTATGGGGTAGATCTTATTAGGAATGTGTATGGGGTAGATGAAGTCTAATTCTTATTAGGAACCGTTTCTATATCTTGCTATTAAAACTAAATACAACTACACAGTGGTGCTTAAATGTTTCTGAATCTTTTCAGATTTTTTCCCTACAATCATGATCCAGGATGTATTTTCAAATATGTTCTGAAACACGATAACTAAAACCCAAGTAAGCAAATGAGACAAGATAAATAATTGTTCATTCATTTATTGAGGAAAATCATCCAATGTTACTTTTTTTGTGTGACAAAATCATGTAAACTTTTAGGATTTTTTTATTGGAATTAGGTGGTTTCCAATGAATGGAATGGCAGTAAAGTGCCAGTGTGAGAGGGGCTATATTATTTAATAAACAGAAAATGTGATTTTAATTTTCCCCCAACAGTCTTGTGGAAATGTTTCAAAGCTTAAACAGAGCTCCCCCTCACAGTCTGGGACTGTTCCTGAACTGACCAATGAGAAGATGCACTTCTTGCAGAGGTGGAGAGAAATGTACCAATAGTACAAGTCATACTTCAATGGAATTGTTTGGGGAAACTAAGAAAAACCCAGGGGTGAAGTACTATAAATGGAGAGAATATACAATGATCAGTGTCCGGACACAGCAGGAAAGCAGGTTACAGTTTACTTCAGTGCCTCTGTCCAAAAGCACAAAAACAATACAAAAAATGGTGAGGACTGGAACAATAGAAATGTGCTAAAAGTGTGTTTGATTGAGACCGGGTACACAACATATTTCGGGTACAAGCACCCATTTTCAAGTGAAAAAGCACATTCCTAGTGTTCCAGTCCTCATCATTTTTAGTATTATTGGAGAGAGTTTGCTCGGGGATTTATCTTAAAACAAATCTGTTAGTTATAATGAAAAATTATTGCCAAAAAGGAAATTATTTGACCATGGTTACTAAATCTACGTTTAAAATGTTAGGGGCCAAGGGGCTGATTTACACAGACTTGCTGGGCAAATATATAAAAGTATATATAAAGTATATATTAAAGTCACGCTAACCGGTTCGCTACTGGTTAGCACGACTTTGACTTCATATTAGCGTTGGATGCGCAGGTTAGGTAAAAATCACCCACGCATCCGTCGCATCCACATTTGCACTAATTTTAGCACTGGATTTTAACGCCAAATAATAGTTGTCGTTAAAACTCTGCAGTGAGTAAATCCCGGGATTTACCCACATTCGCAAAGGGAGGTTGGATGGGTGGTTATGTGGCACTGGAAATGGAAATGGTAGTTTGGCTCTGAGTTTAGGATTTGTGCTGGGGAGAAGTCTGTCATGCTCAGACTGAAAAGTTTGACAACCATAAAGTTAGTCCCACTGTGGAGCTTTAATCGAGGGTTCGCCAGCGCTCAGTGCTTAATAGTACAAACTGCAAGAACATATGTACAGCTACTGCGTCTACCTATTGTAACATTTGGTAAGACAAACAGAATGATATTTACAGAAGAAACCGAGAAAAATTATAATTCATCAGAAGACTTCTATTTTATGAGGATTGTTTGAATATTAATGCAGAAATGTTGGGCTTTTTTTAAAGCTGTACACACATGCAAAATTCATTGAATATTACAAGGCAATTGCAATCTGTTTGTTATATGCATATACAGCCACCTAAAAAAATGGGTAAATATACATTACAGTGGTTGATATTTTCTCCTTTTACTTGAAGTGATGCCTGGTAGTGCCTGATGGTAATTTTACTCACCATGAATGATACAGGGGCTGACAGCAATGGTAGGTTGAGTTGTTTTTACACGATACACAAACGGGTTTATGCAATAAAAGTTCTTATCGTTAAAAATTATGATCATTTTGCCCTGACCAATCAGATGTTAGCTTTCAAATATTTAATAATATCTGATTGGTTGGAGCAAAATTAGCACCATTATTAATGGTAAGAACTTTTATTGAATCTCCCTGAAAACCTTGGATTGGATCCTGTGGAATCTGTTGATTACAATTCATTTGTGTACCCAGATCTGAAAAGTCTTTAATAACATTTTCTCTAATTTTTTATCAGTGTGGGCAGATTACCTATCTTTGTATCCCCCCCCCCATATTTTTAGGTGTGTTTAATTTTAACCTGGATGCACCACTGCACAGCTGTGAATGAGAATCAGCAGTCAACATATTACAGCGGCTGTTCATATCATATTTACACTCACAGTAACTACAGAGCGTGGAATGTATTTGGAATGAACTACAACTTCCAACATCCCCTGACAAGCAAGAGACCAATCTGTTATCAAACACTGTTACAGTGTAAACATCATATCTTACCTGCAGTGGAAATAACTCCCAATTAGGGCTAGGCCACACTGCTACAGAGTCATATCTGTTTATTGGTCTGCAAGAACAACTTAATGCCGCAAATTTACTGCAATGCGAAAGGTTATTTCAACCAAGATGTTCACCATGTTTTTTGCGGATTGCATGTGTCTACATTATAATGATGGGGAGGAAAAAACAGATCTATAAAGCTGCAAAATATTTCCACAACTGCTCCCTATACAGAAAAGTATTTAATTTGCTTTAGCAACAGTAACGTAACTACAGGGCCCAGATCCCCCCCATGCAAATTATTTTAACTAGGCCCCCCAATCCATTTATACCTCAAAACTACGAAATTCCGTAATTCTTTACAAAAAGGCATTTTGAATGGTTGAAATTTTTAAAACTATGGAATTTTGTTGTTATATTTGTGTACTTGCGATGGTTAGAAGATTTTGCTATCCGTTAATTATTTGTAACTGTATATCATCAATAAATACAATTTCTCCTTTTACCGTGTTTCCTTTATTACCACAAAAGCCCAAGCTGTTGGAATGAAGTCCCAAGGTATGTCAATGTTTAACACTTATGAACATGATTTGGGTCGTTTGCTTGTGCAATTCCCTGACCTGGAATCATTCCAGAGTCATTAGCCATCACAAGGCAAAGTCCCAAGTCTTACAGTGAGCTGATTATTATCTGTTAGGTCGCATTGTTCAATCGCAAGTTACAGCCAAGCTTGATGTCCTCATACTTTGTTTGAATTGCTTGGATGAACGTGTAACTGCAGTTTGATATGGTGCTTTCACCTCACATGTGCCAAAAGGCAGCTTTTATTTACACACTTTAAACTGTAGGTCTGTATTAACTCTTGGCTCTCTAGACCATTACCGAGACACACTGATAAAACTCAACAAATCTAGAATACAAAATAGTGAAAATTCCAAGACGTGAAACACGATTAACCAACTTTGATACAAGATACTACATGTTAGGAAATGTTGGTTTTGGTGTATCAGTTTGGGTTTATATATGCTTACGCCTTGCTCCTTTTGACCATACTGTAAAGCTCCATGATGTTCTTATCTATCCCACACGCAGAATGTGTAACACCAGCTGATACAAGGTGGGGGAAATGGAGTCCAGCAGACCTTCTTCTACACCTAGACTAGCCCCTGTGACATTTGTCTGGAGCTATTGGGGATATATTGATTGTATTGTTACTTAATAACTAATGTTTATGAATTTTCTTAGACACTGAATGAATTTTTTCCAAACCTATGTCTCTCATATATAAGAATTTCTGGAAATGTATGTTTTCATCCAGCTTAACAATGTGATACCTATTTGCTGGCATAGTGCGTGTTTCGAGAGTTCAACAACAATCAAATTAGAGCACAGGTAACATTCATTGTAAGACATGATCAGTTTATTTGATCATAAGCATAAATATTAAACACTTGTTAGTATTAATGTTCTTTCATTTGCTGCTGCCAGCAGTGAGCTGATGGTCAACCATTGCAGAAGATGAGCCCAGGTGGCTTGTTACACACACACTAAAGGTTGTAATGTCTACAGCACTGCCCACTGTTTATCTCATAATCCCCTCTAAACAGTTTTCAAGCTATTGGGCTCCAGCACCAACCAGGAACATATCTTGGCTTTCACTGGAACAGCCTTCTGACTTGGTTCAGTAACTGTGGGGCCACATAGTGTATGAATATAAATATATCTGTATTGTCTCTGTACAAGTCACCAGGGGTACAATCAGATCTGGTGGATTCCCAGTGAACTGTAGAAATGAAGAAAATTCTGATCTATTTGGCACTGTGAGGTCAGCATTACTGTGGAAAAGGAATTTGTAGCGCTGGATGTCACTATCTAAAGTGCTATCTAGTGGTCAGAGATCAGATTACAGCCTCTGTTAGTACACAGTACTGAAAGTGTTTACATACAATAAACAAAGTTACAGGGAGATTCAATAAAAGTTCTTATTGTGAAAAATGGTGCTAATTTTGCCCTGACCAATCAGATGTTAGCTTTCAAATGTTACATAAGATCTGATTGGTTGGGGCAAAATTAGCAACATTTTTAACGATAAGAACTTTTATTGAATCTCCCTGTAACTTTGTTTTTTTATATAAAGATGTAAACACTTTCAGTACTGTGTACTAACAGAGGCTACTATCTGATCTCTTACCACTAGATAGCACTTTATGGTCTATATGTAATCCTTAGAGGCTTTATTGTTTTTAATCTATATGTATCACATATTGTTTATGAAAGAAAGTATCAAAGAAGTTATATAGCTATTTGTTTCCTTTTTAAAAAATCCACCAAGTACCTTTCTGTGCAAACCCAGCCATCTAAAGGTGGCCACACACGTAGTCATTTTATCGCTACAAATGATATCGCTACAATTTCCGCCATGTCAAATTTAGCCGTTAGATACCACACACAAAGCGATTATTGCCCCAAACCATTTATAGGCCAATAATATTGCTGTGTAAAATTAAAACAGAAATAAATTACAAATCTAGATGTATTTTTAATAAATACATAGTTCCATAGTTCATTTTTGTTGAAAAAAAGGCCACCAGGTAATTCCAGGAGGTACCTGTTTTTAAGTTGGCCATAATTTACAAACTTGTGGGTTGCAGTTATAATGCTGGTTGTAGCCCTACAGATCCGAAATCACTTGCAGTTTGTTAAAACTATCTAGCTCTGGGTCACTTCTGCTTGTGGCTCTCAGTGTCACTTCTGCTTTTCCAGGTTGGGTAGCAGGTCAGGGGCCTTGCGGTTGGATTCTGGGGAAGGTTGAGTGTTCCAATGATGTGTGTTCAGTGGGCAAGCTTAAATCAAAATAATGGTAGATGAGCCTTAAGCAGTATTAATGAACTGCATCAACCTTATTGTGCAAAGTGGCTTCAGTGTGTTCAGTGGGCCAATTGATGACATTTAGGGCAATTATACTTAACAATATGACCCCCTGCTATTTAATTTACTCAGGAAGAGGACCTTAAAAGCTTGGACCTCACCGCTGGGGGTACTTAAAGTCTTCTGGAATACTTAACTTAAGTTACAATTGTTGTTGAGTCCTGTCCTCTTTCTCACTCTGCAAAAAGAGGGTCTTCCCATTGGCTAAGTACTGGAGTAAAGCTGGGTACACACAGTAACGAAAGCCCCGATACCGTCGGATCCGACGGTATCGGGGCTTTATCGTTACTGTGTGTCGTTCATTTCCCGAACGAGCGCGCGGCCGCAACGATCGGGTCGGCCGTACGCTCGTTCGGGAAAGGCCGAAAATTTCCATCGGCCGCGCTAGACTCCTATAGGGAGTCTAGCGCGGCCGATGAAACACACAGTCCCGACGTTCTCCCTATAGGGAGAACGCTCGGGACTGTGTGTATGCAGATCTTTGAAAGATGGCAGACAGGTACTTGCAGATCCTGTCTGTCATCTTTCAGAAATCTGTACTGTGTGTACCTAGCTTAAAAAGGAAAAGTTACTGGTATTGCGACCATAACATTAGGTAACATTCCAGCAGATCTATTGTACCCCAAACACTAAGTACTTTAGGTCCATGAAATTGGTGGCAGTTGTATTGTTCTAAAAAGTATAATTGGCCTATTTATACTTATGATGGATCCATTCGGGTCTCTAATATACACTGCCTTGGAAAGTGATTAATGGATGATAATGTGGTATCACCCTAGAATATTATTACTATGTGTAAGGCCTGCCTAAAAATCCAGAAACAATACAAACTGGATGCTGGTAAAATATTGGGATACGTGATTTAATGACAGTAGGAGAGCTTTAGGCTTACAATGCAAATGCAAAATGCTTAAACAAAAAACACATTTCTATACCTCATTATCAGAAAGGATGTGCAATAAAAACATTAATGGAGTGTAAATGTGACCATACAATAGGTTTTATGTCAAATCCGACATACAATCCGACATTTCCATTGATTGGCCAAATCATTACTTATTATGTGACATTAGATCGTAATTTCAATCTTAATTCCGACCGAGAAAGTCTTTTTTTTAAGTTAATTGGTTAAATGATTGTTGTATTTTCGTAGTTATTATTGAATGGAAATACTACTGAAATGAAATAAAAAAGCAATGTAAAGTCCTGCAATGACGCTACTAAACTTAGATTTAGACAATCTGATGCCTAACAACAAGAGATTTATTCACCTGTCCAAACGTCACAGCAACATCACCACCCCGCCCCCCTGTCAACCCTGGTCCCTGATAACCAGGGGGAATCTTTATAATATCACAGTTTTTGCAAAGATTTTCGCCATGGCAATAAATGGCAGTAAAATATCCCTGAAAATCATTGTGTTAAGTTTAATGCAGCAAAATAGAGAAACGTCACCATAACTTCTCCTAATACCAGACCAGGGTTGTAACTGATAATAAGGTAAAATTACAGTGGGGTTTTTAGGAGTTAATACAATAGGGGTTTAACAGTTTGGTACATGTGGAAATAAGACCCCCAGACGATTTTAAATGAATGAAATTTTTGGGGGAAACCCATTACTTGGAATAGTAATGTGCTGACACCTGCCAGTAAGTTATAAAACATATTTCGAAGCTAATGCATTATCGCCACCATTTTCTAAAGCTTAACTTAACGCCAAAAAACACTTATCGCCACTTTTTTAAATACGAACTCTCATCCTGATCTGCAGAAATATTCAAAATGGCGATAACCATTAGAAACAAATTAGAAACAGTTTTCACCAACGATTGTTATTGCTGCTTTATAAACTGTGTCCAATTCTGGCAAAAACTGTGGTGATAATCGCAGCAAATATTTATAAATATGGCCCCAGATGCCTCATCACCAAGTGCTAGGGCTGTCTGCAGATTCCAAACACACAGGATGCACAGATAGGAATTATTCCTTGTCAGATGCCTGGCAGGTGAGATTTAATGAGAACAAGGGGGCTGGCTTGGGAAAGCAGGTTTTAGATGGCAATGTCATTAAGTAGGAAGACAACCTTCTCAAGCATATAGCTAACATCTGATTGATGGGGGGGGGGGCAAAAACGTTCCACCTTCCTTGCCCCAGGCCTCTTCTTTTTCACAGTTTTGGAATCTAACATCAAAGCTTGACTGTACATTATGATGCTTTATACAAATTTTAGTTTGTGGTCCACAATAAAAAATTCTGCATACACAGTAATAAACAAATTACATAAATTGGAATATTGTGATATTGTGTGTGGCTTTGTTCTGTATTGTATGGCACTAGAAGTATCCCATCTGTTTTATTTGATCATAAGTGGAAATAATTATTTTAAACACTTCGTATCATAAAAGCACTTGCGTTTATAATAAAGCTACAGTAGGATTTTCGCTATTAGAAACCAAGATGTGGCCAGATGGCATATTGCATACTCGTAAATGTTCTAATCAATTTTACGTTCATTTATGCTACATTACCTTACCAAAATGCAAAACAACACCCACAAGTGATGTTTACAAATGTTTAATCTTACAAATTACAGCTTCAGATATAAAGTATAATGGGAATCAGGTGTGGCTACACATTTCTAGAAGATGAAAGTAAACAAACGTGATTTAATATTAAAATATTCTGCAGCCAGTAATAAAACAAAGAATTACCAGGACCAAGGTTGCAGCATAGAGTTGGTGTCAAAATCATGAAAAACATTACACCAAAATTGGATTAACAGAGAACTACAATTGCAGCACAAAAGGGCATGTTCACCCCCTAAATGAAATTACTTCTACAAGTAGAGCACACACACCCCAACCCTGAAACCATAATACTACAAGCAGTTATATGGACCAGTTAGTCATGGCTTTGATGGAAGACATCACAGACAATGACTAGAGGGTCTACCTGGGTATTCCTCCTCTGAGTATGCGTGGAAACTGAATCACTCATTTGTGGAAATGCTTGAGAGGAGTATTAACGCTTCAGGGTTTTGGAGGAAGCTCTACTTGTTGAAGACATGTAATTTGAGGGATGGATATTCTCATTAAAGTACTGTTTAGGTTCCCAGTAGGTAAAGCTGGGAACTGCTTCTCTTATTAAAGCTCCCAGTTTATGCGCAATAATGCAGGGGCAAGCGCACAATTTGAAAGGGTTATGGAAAGTGGTGAGCTCTACATATCACCAACATTTTAGTCACACCCCCTTTTAAAAGCGATTTCCATGTAAAAGTATAACTTTTAACTTTAAATATAACTATATTTTTCTTGCCCCTAGATTTCTTGCTGCATAAATAAATAATAATGCTAAATATAAGGAGTTAGTGTGTGTAAAATCATTGGTTAGAACAATAAGCATTAAGGTGACAAGTTCCTCTGTTACTGCCAATGAGATCAGTTTCTCTGATCCCCATACAACTAGAACTGGTCCTACACTACAAATGTATCTTCCAATGTTTGAGCAATGTTCACAATCACAATCTCAGATGAAATAATATATATATATATACACATGAGAATGTCACATAATACAGTATCTCTATATACCTACACAATACTTCTCTATAGTAGCGTACTTCGAAGACACAGGTTTGTTTTGGGATATACTCAGAATAGGACAATAGCCTATAAATGATTTTATATCATTTATTAAAAGTTGTTAAAAATAGCGCATAAAAATATAAAGAAAAATAAAATAAATCACTGAACATAAAGCGGTAACACAAGTGAGGGTAGAATTGGGTAAAAGAAGAAATACTTAGAGATAATTGGCATCTGAATAGTCCATGAGAAGAGTCCAGAACTTGATAATCCAATTTATGGGAAAATAATAGTCCAAATGATAAGTCCTGCTGTAAGCCAATATGGTCTGTCCAGTTGGCTAGATGGTATTGAAGATGTTCTTGTAGATGTTATGACAGACTCTTTGGGATGAGACCCAGTTCCATTTTTATCCTTTCTTCAGAAAATGGAAGTGGTCTGGTCCCTAGAGGGGTGGACTTGGTTCTGCCCCAGAAGGTTGGTTCCAAGTTTTGGAGGGAATTTCAAATATCGAATTCCAACCCCCGGCCATAATCCGTGAACCACACATGTCACATTCAAAATAATATCATGATGGTTTATAACTAATTTTTCCCAACAGAACAAGACCAAATACGACATATCTGGGGTATCCTAGACCTAAGAAGGATAATATCCCAAGTTTGGCTCGGGCTATGATATTGTGTCAGATATCTATAAATGTAGAATTAATTACTGGATAAACTGGGGTTATTTATGAAAACCTGAAATAATTCTACATCCGGAATTATTAAGGAATATGAATGACCTTTGATCTGCCAGTTGGTTTCTGTTCAATTCTCTACTAGGAGATTCCCTGCTAGTTCTGGTGTCTATTTGTCTGGGACTTTGTTTATATATTCACACCTTGCACCTTTTAAGTCAGACCCCCTGCTATGTCAGCTAATTTAACACCAAATGGCCCTGGCTTTGGGGAAAACATGAATTAACTCTGCGAGTACCAGAACAGTGAAACAATGTGGAAGCTACCATGCTGCTTGATCATGCCATTAGGGTGAAATAATTGAAAATTGGGGGTGCAATTTCAGATATTGTTTATGGCGTTTTACATTGAATATCTGTTCGTCACACCAAGGAGCAGTCAATCCAAAGTTTTTCCCAAAAATATATATAATCACATCCAAGCCAAGACTGGATAAAAATCCAGTCTTGTCTTGGATAGGATTATACACATTCCCATGTGTATATATAGTATATATATATTCTTTCATCTGAGATTGTGATTTGATGTTAGCAATGTGCTCTTTATATAAGTGGGATTATACACCACTGGCTTTGACCACATACACTTACCCGGAGTGTAAGATGTGCACATCTGTATATTTGTACATAGCATTTTGTTTATGATACTTTATTATTATGATTTTGTGGAGCATTGCCTGTTATTGGATGGTCAAAGTTGTTTTGAATGTTAGTATGCATTAGGGCATAGACAGCCGATCGGTTTCACTTCCGGTATTTTTTTGTTGTCCTATAACATGTACAGCATCGTCTGAGGTCGGAGCTGAAATGACATCATGATGCACTAAGCTATTGAGCGTAAGTTGCGCTATAACGACTAATGATGTCACTAGTGCCACGAATCGCGACCCATAGGAGGACACTGATATATAAGGAGGGTTACCGGCTGGGAAAGGTAGCAGCTGAGGAAGCTCCGAAGACTCGTTGGCATGGAGTGAAACGCGTCCTGTGCCCAGTTCTATGTGCTCTTTTAATTCTGCCTCATCCTTACCACACTGGTAACTCCCGGTAGCAGCACCAGTAGGGTTGTATACTCATGTACAATGTTATGACATGCCTAGAGATACTGATTTTTTTCTATCACTCTACGTCTTGAGGCTTGTTTTTAGATGTTTTTAATTTATGTCTTGTCCATAATGTGATTTAAAATAAAGGACCTTTTTCCTTCTTTGTATTTTGGATATTCTATTGTTTCTGTCTTTGCACCCACCCACTTCAGGGGTTACATTTAAGTCAGTGCCCTTAGCTTCAATATATGTAAGTATTGATAGGGAAATTAAAGTAGAGCCACATCAGTCTTGAAGTCGATAGTAGAGATTTATTCTCATATGCATATAAACACATGTGCTGTTCACTCAACTGGATGTGAGTGACAAAGAAAGCTTATACGGACCCTTTTCTTATACGCAATCTTGACCATACGTCACAAGCCCATCCTATAGGAAAAGACTTGGCAGTCCCTTTTTACTTTAGACATGTAACCTTATATGGCCATTTGTTACCTTACACAACTTTAACAAGAAACATATGTTATCCCTTTGTGACTAGAGATCCCAGAGTTCCAAGCTTGTACATATACATTCCATATTCGTGCCACGTCTACACAGTCATTGCCTAATGCATGTAGCCAATATAGTTTCTATACAATGATAACATTGATAAATTAATAATCTTTAACATTTCCCCTCTTTAGTTACTAAGTAACTATAAATACTATACCATGAATCTATGTGATGGTACACAAAATACAACAAAATTACATTTTACATTTTAATACTCTACTCAGACATTAGAATCATACTAACTTTTTTCAGTTAAAACTACCCTGTCAATCATACTACGCCTTTAATCTAATTGGAATTAAAAAATAATTCCTTCTTAACAAATGTCAGCTTTTACTTTAGAAACAATAATAGGGAAAATTTACTTTGGGTACAATGTAAAAGAAATTACTTATATTGGTGTCAATCGGATCTACTACATACATATAGAATTACTCTCATTAACATCATATAAACTAAGGTATGAATAAATTGGATATTAATTTACACTTTACATGTATATTTAAAAATTCTCTGGTATTCAACATTTTCCTATGTTTTACATTACATGCTACAAGTAACTATAATTTTTCACTTTCTTGTAGATTTTTCATTATAACTAATTATAACCCAATTAAAACCATCTATCAAACATAATGGACTCATCATCAAATTCTCCCTAAATAATCAAATTGACCCATGCCATGGTTAGATGCATGTAAAGATACTCAGCAATCAGTCCAATTTATAGTCTTTGCCGTTGTTGAATGCCATTGCAATAAGATGTTATCTGTCCATAGAGCGACAGCTTAATACTCCTCTTCACCCGATGGAAACCCTGATGAGGAACCCCAAGCCTTAGCACTGGATCCTAGGGGGTTAATAGGGTAGCTGGGCTATTTTCTTTGAAACCCGAAGGAAACCTCTCTCCTTAATATGGCAGTTTGGGGTAGCTGGGTAAGATGGTGCAAATTAAGGTAAAGCATTATTATGGCTTCCCTATATGCACTTGCAGCAATAATACAATGCAAAGATCCAATTTGGACATCCTTCCACTTTCACAGCTGTTGCAGAATTTGAAAATATCTTAAAAATACACTTGTTACTTGAGCTGTAGATTTCAGGTTAGTAGGTCATAGAACATGATTTTTGCTCAGACATATGGCATCTGATACAGAATAACCTTGGCAATGGGAATGATATCAGGATCTTATGCAATAGCTTTAAGATAATGAGGAAAATATAGTCCCATCTTTGGTAGTTCTCCAATATAATTGGTGCTTTTCTGATAGACATTGCTATTGGAGACCAGGCTTTCTGTAATTTGAGTCCATTTTATACACAATTTTGTATATCCCCAAATTTTATATTATCATTAACATTACTTGTACCCTAATAACCATAAAATCATATACTAATACAATCCTACATAGATATTCTTTAAATCCATATGTAACCTCTAAAAAGGTAGCAATGCCTTAGGTATTTTTACTATGGTATTGTACCCTCACCATTATTTAAGACATATTAGAACCTTCTTATTAAGCATTAAACCATTTAACCATTTTAGACATATTTAACAATTAAAATGTACAATCCGAGTGAAACTTTCTTCCATTTTATATCTAGGACACATAATGTACCATAGTAACATAATTGTGTATTTTAATTTTATCATTAAATAAGAACTTAAATTTACGGATAATATTGTCCCAATAGATAGAGCATATTAACAAACTCTGTTGCCCCTACTAATTTATTTGTATACAAATCAAATGTAGTTCTTGCAGCAGTTTCCTATTACATTTTTTTGAAGGAAAAACATCACATCCATATTGCCACATTTAGAAACATCTTTTTTCTAGATACAAAATGTAACAAGGAGAGACAAGGGGTGTAGCCAATATAGGTGCCCATGCTCACAAGGCTCCTTGGAAATTACATAGGCTGTGAAGTTATACTGCCATCAACATGGATTCCCTCGCAGCCCCAGAATATATTACTTGCATATACTAAATCCAACTCACTAGAGAAGAATCCTACAGTACATAGGCATATCGAATGATAACAATGCAATACGATCATATCTTAAAGGACAATTAAAGCTACAGCACAACACAGAACCAGAAGGCAGAACACCTTTATATAAAAACCAGTAGTCTGTGTCTTACCTCTCATTTTGATATGGGTGCTGGGAAATTTACCTAAATAACATATGGTTTTGCTTAAGTTCACAGCATTCTATTATCACACAGTTTGGTCAATGACCATTATGTTCTGCACATGCTCAGTCCTTCATCCAACTGGATACTTCATCCAGTTCTTAACAGGCCTACATTTAATTAAATACAATTAAATGAAGTGGTATTTTATAGCTTATTGATGTTTTTAGGGGTCTGTTTTCATATTCTATAGTATAAAAATTGGGTTTAGTTCTCCTTTAATAGATCCTATGTTTCTCTACTCAAACAGTCTTGATACTAAAAAAGTGAACAATTACCCAATTATCCTTCTCCAACATAATAACTGTATACCACAAATGATTTACATTCAAGTAAAATTGATCTTGTTAGGTTCTTATGAACTTTTAACACACTTCTATTTTAAGGTCATTATGAAAAATTAAAATATATGGAAATATTTTTTTTTTCTATAGACCCAGGAAATTTTCCAATAAGTACTAATCTTTTCTCATTTGTCAAAAGAAAAGAGACTATGTGCTTGTCCCCCTTAATTTACAGATCCACAACCCATATTTTTCTTATATTTTTATGTGATGTATATTCAATTTCAGATGAAAGAACTATCATTTTATACCAAGAACTAAACACTGTAACTTCTGAGTTACTCAGGAATTCAGGTACAGTATTCCTCTACTACACAAATTCCTTAGCTACAGTATAGCTGTGACATCCACTTCTTTATTGACTATTTATCTATTTTCCAAATAGGTGTGACCCATAACATAAATTACCCTGACCCTTTAAAACTAAAGTAGACCACCCTACTTTGTCATTTCAAATAACCCCTGCAATAGCTAAACCTTCCTTGGATGAACATTCCTAGGAAAGTACTATCACAATGAATTTACATTCTTTTTATCTGATAGCAAAGAAAACAATTGGTTTTCCAAAAGAAGTACATTATCATATTTTGTTGACTTAATAGCAAATATGCAACATTCATTCTACTTAGTGCCTTGTTGGCAGTTTTATTTTCAACCTACCGGTTTCTAAAACTTCCCAAATTAAAATGCTATGTTTACCTTTAAAACAAAATATTACACATTTCCAATTCATCTATTTCTACTATGAGTCAGACTCTAAAGGTAACCTTATTTGACACATATTTGATCCCAGAGTTCCAAGCTTGTACATATACATTCCATATTCGTGCCACGTCTACACAGTCATTGCCTAATGCATGTAGCCAATATAGTTTCTATACAATGATAACATTGATAAATTAATAATCTTTAACAGTATAAAATAAACATGTACTATCGAATAAACTTATAAACTTGGCTGAGAGGCAGCCAATTACGGACGTGTCTTCCGGCAGTACAGAACGCCAGGGGAAAGAGGCAGTGTATAAGTTCGGCTTACATTTTTGACAAACTAATACAGCAGTTGGGGTGGGAGAGGGAGCCCTACACTACAGAAATCGGATTTGGAGATAGGGGGAGGGAAAGAAAAACAGGAGAGAGAGGGAGGGGGGAAGGGTTTCTCTGCGCATGTCATTTTTCTCCCGGAGGAGAGACAGGTGGCAGAGACCATTTTGGACACAGGCAGGCTCCTGCTCTTCGGTTTTTTATTTATGGCAGTATGCACTGTAACAGATATAAACTGGACATATTACATTGAATGTACATTCAGATGAATTCATTTTGTATGGAGGGGCAACATTATCAATAACCATATTAAAAGCCGTGTTCTATCTAGAAAAATGAATTATAAAATATCAGTTTCTGATAAAATATTTTTGTGGCCCCAATAAGATGTGGCCTAAAACATTTTTTTCTAATCTATAGGAAGATAAAGCTGATTCAAATTATGTATTGCCCATTTTATGTAATTCTTAACTGATGATACACCAGCGGATAAACAATTTAACCCCTCTCTGGGCACTTATTCATTTTCTCCACCAGAAATTGTATGTGTACATGCAAAAATATATAAATACACCGCGTTAAATGACAAGGTAATAATAACTAACATTGTTCAGGGTCTCTACAAAAAGAATTCACACATTCTTTCTGGAAAAAAGTGTGTCCCAAGGGGCTGAATGGTGGGCACCATTGAAATTTATGTTTTGTAATATGGTTTCTGGCTATGAGGTACTTGGGACCATCAGAAAAGATTCAGGGATCGCCAACCTGTGGGCATCCAGCATTCCCTGATTTCTGCTGTTGTAGAATGCTAGTAGGGGAATGCTGGGAGTTGTAGTTTTCAAGCAACTGCAGTATGGAGAACCCTGGGTTATATTTGGGATTTTTGGAATTACATTTCTCTGTGTCCAAATAGACAAAACCATATAAACAAGAAAATAAAAAAGCAGACGATTGTAAAAAAAAAATCTTTGTTAGCCAATACAGGAGAGAATATTCACACACACTGGACTAGTGTTTCAATGAAAGGTAGAAACGTTTGCCCTTTCTATAAATCAGTCAAACCAATCAGATCTAACTGCTGTAACCAAGTAAATAGCTTACATCTGATTGGCTGCTGCAAATTAAAAAAAAAAGTTCTGGCCATCTTGGATCATGTCTTCAGTCAGGTAAGCTCCGCCCCCTGAGACTTGCTGGACCTCGTTGCTTTCTGTGTCTAAAAATCCAGGGGCAGTTTTCTCCGTGCGTGCACGAAGCGACGTCAGCACATGCACGGAGTTGTGCTCATGTGACGTCATCACGCCGGGCGTGCTTGTAACAGTGCAGAGCAGCGTGCACACGAAGCAAACTGCCCCTGGATTTTTATACACAGTCAGCAACGAGGTCCAGCAACGAGGTCCAGCAAGTCTCGGGGGGCAGAGCTTACCTGACTGAAGACATGATCCAAGATGGCCAGAACTTTACTGGGGCACAGGTAGGCTCTGAAGGGACCTAAAAAAAAGGGGGTGGAAGGTTAAAGATACAGCTTCCATTTAAACTTATTTTGTTTTTTGAGTGTACTTATCCTTTAATTTGGTTATAGGAGAACTAAACTCTCCAGACATTACCCAATAGACAGAGCACATTCACAAATATACAATAAGCTGTATCTCCTCTCCTTTTGCTGTGACTGCTGGATGGTTTATAAAATGAACCTGTGGGTAATAGGCGTCCGCACCCAGCTAAGTGTACACAGTAGAATTCACATTAAGCTGTAGCCTTGCTTCCTAGAAGCTGACAGCCAATCACGTTAAATCTCGGAGATCAACCGTCCCTCCGACACAAAATTTCAGTGCAGTATTTGTGTAAATGGTCCTTAACAATGATAAATTCCTTTGCTTTTCATACAAAAATGAAAAGTAGTCTTTGCAGTGTATTTCTTGCATGTAAGAAACAAAAACATTTCAGTTAAAAATAAAAGTAAGTCTAGGGAATTAAATTAAAGTAAGTCTTGGGAATTGAACCTTCTGCCTCATGTATTCTGTCTTGCTAAAAGCAGAACTTTTACCCCTAACTCATTATATGTGGAATATTTATCTTTTACTAGTAACATAATGGAAACAAAAAATAAAAGTCTTGGGATTTTAACTTGTGACTTTGTGGGCTGTCTAATTCTAAAACAACGGGGATATTCAATTTCGGAAAGTCGCGTAATTTACCTTAGCCAGATCCGGCGATACAATACCTGACGTAAACGAGATTAGCCTCCCACACAGTACCGTTATGTTTTGTGCTACCAAGTAGAAATGGCGCTGTGCTCTAAAATCCATCTAAAACCCATGTTAACCCGAAATTTCTTCGGGTTAACGTGGGTTTAAAAAGATTTGGGCAATATTGAATCTCCCCCCAAGTGTTTTAGCAGGTGAGCGACCTCAGTTCATGCTGGCTAGTAAATAAACTGCAGATTTCAAATCAGGGACTTCCATATTGGTGTGAAGACATCTGTATAAAGACAGTGGATACTGGGGTCAGGGATTGTGGCTTTTTGGTGACTACATGGGCTGTTGGCTGTACAGGCAACAACATGGAAGCCTTCTTACAATGAATAGGTGTTCTGGGAAGAAATTATTTCATATTAGGATTTTTTTAATGTTTGTATGTCTATAATACCAGTGATTGCAAGCAGTGCTTTATACTTTGTTCCCAGCATGTAAAGGCCTGTACACACATTATATACTGTAGTTGCAGACCAAAACCCGGCCATGACAATTTTGCCCAATGTAATCATTGTTATGTGATCCGTCATGCCAGAGGAACAATCGCATTCTCCCCTGTCCATAGTGAAGTACGTAGGGCACACACAGCCTGTCTGTGTGGGGGTCAGGACCAAATGAAATTTATCTCACGTGTGAACATAGCTTAGACAAGTGGATAATCACTAGATTCCAGTGGTGCCATTACCCATTAGTCCCAGTGATGTCATCAGCTTGAAAGTCTAAGGCCTGAAGAGCATGGACTGATTGTGGCCCAATCTTGACTCCAGTACATTTACTGGATTTATTTTTTTTTTCTTTGTTGAACCTTGCCACTGCAGATGTTTAGAAACTACAAATCACAGCAGCCACAGTGTGCTGGGAGTTGAAGTTTCCAAAACATCTAGAGTGTCGAGGAATTGGCGGTTGCCAGTACTGGATTTCGCTATTATTATATGGGACTACTGTATGGTATTGCGATATGGTATTATAGTACACAATATTATAGTATGTGCTATTATATAGCATGCAAGACAATGCGCACAGTCCGGAATTTTTAAAGAGCTGGTGGTAGATTGTATGCAAGGTAAATATACTCACCTCTGTTACTGGCTCCTGGTTGATTGATTGAAAAATGGAAGGTGATGCATAGCTCCTTTACCTCCCGGTCTTTAATCACTTTTCCAGTGAACTATTCCTTTAATCCTTTTTGAGCTTTTGAACAAGTTCTGTAAATCTAACCAATCCCCTATAAATACCACCCAGATATTTCATCTAATTTCTTATTTAAAACAGAAAAATAAATAGAATTAATGTTAATGAAGCTACCCTAATCTGTTATGCCCCAAACAGATTAGGTGTAACGACATTTACTGATTATTTACTTACCTTACGAACATTACAGAAATCAAAGACCAAAAACTTTACATTTTAGTCTTGCAAAAATCCTTGTTAAAACAGCCGGATAATCTAATACTCAGATAAAGTGTGAAATCATAGCCTAATGCTACTAAGCCAATATCATCAAAGCAACAGTTTCATTTTATTCATTATTCATTAAAAATGAATACAAAACATTAATTTAAAACAATAATTAAAGTACAATTAAAGCCACCTCACACACACACACCTTCCCAACCCCCCCATACACACACACTATGTTTCCTTCGTTGCTCTGGTCCTTACCAGCTATCCTTGTCCATTGGAGTTGAGGGCTCTGCGATGGCCGTCTAGTTAGGCTGGAAAGCAAGCTGGTTGAATGGCTAGAAATCTGTCTCCTGCAGGGAGATCCACCCAGAGCCGCAAATGCTCTGGGCAAATCTCACAAACAGGATTTACCAGTGGCTGCGTGGCTCTGGGTGAATCTCACCCACACATCTATAGCTGGCATTAAATACTTACGCGGTGAGACCCGCGCAGCCACTGGTAAATTGATTTGCGTTTGTTATACTTACCTTTCCATGTTACCTTTTCCCGTTTTTCCCTACCAATGTTGGTTTCCATCTGGTTGTAGCCATCAGTCTAGGTCATGGCAAGTAGCAGGATTTGTAGTCACCATAACAGGTTCTAGGTGGGCACCTGGGGTTTGTAGTCCATAAGCAGGCAAGATGTTGGGGCAGGTAGTGATTATTCAGGAACAAAGTACACAGATATCACCTAGGAAGCTGATCTAATGAGACAGCTACCAATGGATATGGTAGACGGTTTACACTGCACACACTGGCAGACAGACGTGTCTTTTCGAGGAATGTGACACTTGGCCTATGTAATTTCAAATGCTGCCAAACACATTTTTAACACTGAATATATACTTTAGAAAAAGTGAACAGATGTTAAACCATAACAATTGGCTGATAAACTGACAAGCAAAGCAGCTGCTAAAATGGCTTGCAGCCTTGCTATTGGACTGGATGAGAAGCAGGTTGCTGGACTGGCTGGAAAGCTGACTGCCGGATGGCCTGGAAAGCTGTCTGCTGGAGTTGCATCGCTTGCACTGCACTAAGTAATAAAGATTTTATGACGTGCAAAACCCTCCATAATCCGTAAGTTTACTGGTTAGTGTGACTGTTGCTCTTATTTTCCTGTTATTGTGGATATTGCATCTCTCTGTTGGTGTTTATTATCTGCTGGATTGGCTAGATACTATACTGAGGAAGGGGGCAGGGCCAGACCAGATAAGCGAGCATAAATTTTGGTAAGTATTCCAGTGGGTCGGATTTACACCTTGTGTGAGAACATGGCATTTTTAGCTCTCCCTCTGGGAACAATAGAGGAAAAGGTTGTGCAAAGTTAAGCTGTTAATTTTGTTTGCCACCCTAATGTATGCTACAGCAAGGCAGGGCCTTTCGTGTATCCATTTTAATGTTGTGTCGATCAGTGGCTGTGGCTACTATGTGATTTTACTGATGTTTTTCAATAAAGTGTTTTGATACCTTTTTATATTGAAGTCCGGTTGCCTGCCTTCGGAACCCATTCGGGATTACTAGTGGGGAAACATAGATATCCTACAGCAAGACCTTATCTGCAAGGGTCCACCAAGTCTCATCAGTTACCTGGTAATGCATCAGTCCTAGGACAGGCCAGTTGGCCCTATACATACCCACAGAGATTAGTCTGACTGAACATTTATCTAAATCTAGATGGTTGTATTCAACATTGTCCAAGTAGAAGACGTTCTGCTACTGATGGATGAGATCCTGATTCATTTATGATCTTCTAAAAATAAGTCCGACGTATAATCAAAGTCTTCAAAAAGTTTCTGTTCTTCTTGCGATAAGGGATTTCCATAAGCAGGTGGTAGTGTGGGATCTTCATCTTGTTTAGTACATGGAGGGGGCAGATAGGGAGCTGCTAATCTTCGATTTAGAAGGTCTTCCCAGTTAAGTTCCTGTAAAACAAGATATTTAAAGTCACTGTGCTAGCCTGTTGTGTTCCTCAAACTACATAGACACATTTACTGTTTTTATGTAAAATACAATACTTACAGGCCTATGTATTAAACATTTTAATTACATTTTAACCATAATTACTTATACGGTATAAATGGTGCTAGTTTTGCCCCAACCAATCTGATGTTATGTAACATTTAATAGCTAAACTCTAAATGGTTGGAGCAAAATTACCACCATTTGTAACGATAAAAACTTGATACACAGGCCTGTTTGTAGACAAAAAATAAGGCAATAGACAAATCACTGGAAATTCTCATGAAATGGCACCTGCAGAATCAGAAGTCTTAAACACTGGTGAATAAATGTAGGGGGATCGGTATAGTAGATATTTGTAAATATTACATGGGGACATTAATTTGTTATGGAGAAAGAGGAAATTGACCGGACATAAGGAACTCCAAGTGCAGTAAATTATAAAAGACCTTGACTACAACTTACTTTGTTTGGAGTTACCAAAGTCGGTAATTTTCAGGTATCCCGAGCTGTCCAGAAGGATGTTATCAGGCTTAAGGTCACTGCAATAAAATAAAATGTAAACAGTCTTCTACATAACTTATTTTCTGTTGATAATATATCAAATTAAATTTCCCAGGATCCCCCATACAGAACAGCATTTGAATTAATGGGAAATTTTGGAGTAGGGTATTGTCATTATAACCCATATAACTGTAGCGAGGTAATAATGCATTAGTACTTACCGGTGAATAATTTTATTGTTGTGCAAATGCTGTAATCCAAGTACAATGCATGCAGAGTAAAACCTGAAAGTAGAACAGCACCGGTTATTACATACGTTGGCAGTCTAAATATTTACCGAATCATAACATGCGATCATGGTTTTTGCTAAAGTGGAAATTTACTAATTATCAATAGCAATATAAATGGTTAACTGGATATTATTCTTTTCAGAATTTATTATGTTTCTTTTTCTGTTATTATTTGATTTTTTTTAATCACTTGACATAATAAGTCATGTGACTGCTTTCTTGCCAAGTTGACGTTATTGGAGCAATTCTACAAATATTATTACTGAACATATTTAGTCCAGTAATTCACTATTAACCCATGGGTATAGTAACAAATAGTCTAATATTACTTACAAAGCCACGGGTTCCTTAACTCTTCCAGCCTTTTTAAGCAAACAGTGTAGATCTCCCCCAGAGATGTACTCCATTGCAAAGCATAGGTGGTCTTTGTTCTGGAATGTGGCATATAGACTGGCGATGAATGGGTGTCTGGCAATCTTTTGCATAATGTTCTTTTCCATGTTAACCCTAGAAATTAATAAAATCCAAGAAAAAGAAAATTACTATTTTCTACTACTAATTTGAATGAAGCACTGAGATGTAAGACACAAACCAACAGAGCTGCAGAACCAAACAGTAAAGAAAAAAGGTTAAAGATTGAAACACTAGAAGGATTCTAGCATATGTCCATTAAAGAAAGGGTAAACAGTATGTTATTTAGCTGTGGATATGGCCTTGAATACAAATAAATTACTAATAAAATCACAATCATTCCATATTTTCTTACATTTCAAAGTGACCAACGTCGATAATAAATTCCTTTAACGCGTTTTTTAATGCAAATTTATAGAGAGTTTATTTGTGTTCCGCCAGTAAAATCTGCAATGAGAGAATATGGTTAGTTTGCCTGAATGTTCTATAAATGTCCTTAGCAGAACAACGTGTTACTTACTTTACCAAATGTGCCTCTGCCTAGAAATGAGAGAAGGTTCAATAGTGAACTTGGACTGAAAGAAAGAAAAATGAAATTTAGTTCAACTGACATATAAGAAATGAAGGAATTTGGGACCAACGCATTTTACATTGTGTCTTACACTTGGTTCTCCATCAACTTCAAACATTTCCATCACTATTATATGCTTCTGCTGGTGCTGAATAAAACAGTTCTCCAGGACTGTGACATAAAGATGATTTTGCCGATGCCCAAAGTTCTCCGGAGCTGTGATATGATAAAGATGAGTGCACTGATAGCACTATAGCATTGGTTTCATCTTCTTGGTCATTCTCTACTGTTTCTGGTACATTGTTGGGCTCTGGAACTGCTTCTTGCGCTCTAAAAATAAATAATGAAGCGAGAAACTCCTCATTATTAGGTTCAATGTCTTTTTTTAGTTTTTAAACTTGTAATCCCTGAAGCACACTTTTTTGTTACACATAATTTAAAGGACAACTACAGTGTTGTTTTACCACCCCATTTTTGGCCTGGGGCCTAACCAATGGAAATACGTTAGAAAGATCTTAGAGAGAGGTGGTTGGATATTATAGTTGTCCTTTAAGACAATATTCTATTTCTGTAAAGCATAATATTATAAGAGAGGTGGTACTGTACCTGAATTAGTCCTGGATAGATAAAATTGATAGCTGGGCACACCAGCATAACATCTTAGGTGAAAACAATTCAGTTTATTTGTGACTTGTCTGAGGAAGGGATCGCATATGATCCCGAAACGTCACAAATAAACTTTGTTTTCACCTAAGACTGGTGTGTCCAGCTATCAATTTTATCTATTTATGGATTGTTGGCTACAGCGACTGGAGCACCCAGCACTTTATCGGATTTTTCAGTTTACACTGGTTTAGGTGTGCAGGGTCCTAACTTTCTATATTGAATTAGTCCAGGTGCGCTCCAGTGCAATATCAATATCTTCCAGGATCTCGTAGAGGTCCCTAAGCCTTTGTTCTGAAGCCTTAATCAGTTTGGCCAGGCGCTTGCGAGTGTTTTTGTGCGTTGTAACACTGCGCATCTTCATGGCATCATGTCTAATCCAGTCTTCCTTTTGGATTTGTCTCATTACATAGTCACTTACTGGCTTTAGGTACCATGCTGACTGTAAATCTGAAAAGGCTTTTATCGGATATACGTGGCTTAGTTGATTTATGATGGCGACCCTGGAGTTCTACAGAAAGATAAAATTAAAGGGATTATAGGAATTTCCTTTTTGGATAATAACATCCCAGACCTAAAAGAACCAAATATATCACTTCCATTTGCTTGATTGGAACATGTGTGTAGGTGTCATTTAGAGATCAGGCTGAATAATTGGAATCATGTGCAGTTCTGGGCAATGTTAATATAATGGTTTTAAGGTGGCCATAAACGGCACAATGCAGTTGGAATGGTAATCAATTTTTTTTTTAACTGGGCGATGGAAAAAATGATTGTACAATCATTGGCCGTACGATATTGGGAATATCCCGATATTGTTTAACTGGGGTCTATGGCCAATATTAGGGTTTGGGGGTTTTCTCTATCAGGATATAAAATACCATTTTGCAGGTTGGCATGCCCTTTAAATTGTTTCCCGTAGTCTTACCCTAAAGGATGAAACAGACAATAACATATTAAAGTAGAAGAATATGCAAACAGGACCAACATTTTTTATTAAATCTTTTTACCTTTTAAATGTTTAACTGCAAAATTTTCGCCTAAAAGGAATTAGCATGAGCAAAAATAAATGTATTATACATTGTTTATTTTTTGTTTATATAGTGGATAATAAACCCCCTACTGTCAATTGTAAGGATATTAGAAGTTAGCGAGGGGTTCTGTGATCATATAAAACTATAAAGGAACTTCCCCCCTCATTTGAAAGTACCAGTACGTATTATGACATCACAGCTTAAAGGGTTTGTATACTGAAAAAATGACTTTGCATACAGGGCACTAACCTGGCAGATGAAAACTGTACTTGCTGTAGCTCCTCAATGAAACAATATTGGGAGGTAGGAATAATCAATCCTACCTGCCAAAGGTACTTTCCATTTTTAAAAAGTATATTTTTACAGTTTAGTTATCCTTTAATCTATAAATAATTATGTGTAAGTAGCACTCACTCTGAGGTGCATGCCTTCAATACAGTACTTGTTTTGCTGAGGCTCTGACTACTGACCTGACTATTTTCCCACATACCAACTGTCAAAACTGCACAAATCACACCAAATGTCATATCATTCCAGCTACAGCAAAACTGCTTACAGAAGAAAAATTTATGAGAGTATACATACATAGTATATAGCAATTGATGTAATATCCTACCCTGTATATGCCTGACCTGAGCAGATGTATTGTGATGTACTTGCTTGTATGCTTTTTTAAAATGCAAAGTTTCAAAGATATCAGATTGTTTAAACACAAGAAAATGTGGTGTACCATGTTAGCCAGTCAAAATGTTTACAGGGTAACCCTTTTGAAATAAAAAATAACAAAAGTGGTATAAAGGTGATACCTTTATTGGCTAACTAAGATAATCAAAGAAAGCTTTCAGAACATTCTAGTTCCCTTTTCAAGCTGAACTAGAATGTTCTGAAAGCTTGCTATGATTATCTTAGTTAGCCAATAATCAGTGCCGGATTTAGGCTTCAGGAGCCTGTAGGCACAGATCGTTTGCCACCTTAAGCCCCACCCAGTATTAGCCACACCCACTGCTAGCCACACCCATTACCACACCCTCTGCAGAAAAAATACTTCCATTTTCTTAAAAACATGTATTTGTGCTGAATTTCCCCCTTTAACTATTCATTAAACATATTAATATATTAATGTCCACAGTGACTGGTATAATACAGTTTGCCCACTGAGTCACTGGTATAATACAGTTTGCCAATAGTGACTGGTATAATACAGTTTTCCCACAGTCGTACATACCTTAAGTCCATGTGAACCAATAAGTTATGATGTGCACAGATTCTCCTGAATGTGCAGGGGAGGGAGTATTGGGTGGAAATAGAGGAGCGAGTGACTCTGGGAGTTGCAGCACTTTTTCACTCTAAGCCCCATATTTCCGATAAGCAAAAACCACCACAATTATCAAGTCCGGACCGCTTCTCCTGTATTTGCATACAGCAGCATGTTCACTGTCCCTCTCGCATATGAAACGTACGTGTACTCGAGAGGGACAGTGAACATGCTGCTGAATGTAAATACAGGAGAAGCGGTCCGGACTTGATAATTGTGGTTGTTTTTGCTTATCGGAAAAGGGGGGCTTAGAGGGAAAAATAGCTGCAACTCACCAAGTCACTCGCGCCTCTATTTTCCCCCGCCTGTAGGCACGGGCCTTGCGTGCCTAGTTAGAAATCCGGCCCTGCCAATAATGGTATCACTGTTATACCACTTTTGTTATTTTTTTATTTCAAAAGTGTTACCCTGTAAACAGATTGTTTAAATAAATGGTTTTTTATTTAAGATAGTTTGTGTTGAATGTATTAGGTTCTTTTTTACTTTTTTTTCTGTGAAAGTACAGTACATTCTGCTGAACTCTGGTGTGCTTTTCATTTTTTTTTTATCAATTTACATCAAGCTAAAATCTACTTCTAAAATCTACTTCCTATGCACACTTCTAGCGCCTTCTAGTGGAAGGCGCTTTTTTTGGACTGTAACTCCACCCACAGTTTTCAAGCTAGAGACAAAAATATATTCGAGGTTTAAAGGTCATGTGATCAAAACAGATTAATGGTCATAAATACAATCATACCCCCAACCCCCCACACAGACATAGGTACACCCACCTACTGACCTACCCTTCCATTCCCATGGCAGCCATAGTTAAATGGTAACTATAGTCATCAAAATGCAAAACCATACACCCTATCACAACACGGACACAGGTACACAGACTTCTGTATAACCCTCACAACTTAGCTCTGTAAAGGCAAAAAAAAAATTATAAAAGGGAAAAATTCCTTCCTTACTCCATTTGCCCATTGGAAATATCCAGGTAAATATCAACTCCAACTTTATGTATCAAAATACAACATTCTTAATTTTAGGAAACTCATCCAGCTTTTATTTTAAGCTTTCCAATAAAACTGCCAGCACCATGTCCAATGGAAGACCGTTCAATAGTTTTACCGTTCTCACAGTGAAACGCCCCTTCCAAACTTGAAGACTACATTTTTTTTCTTCCAGCCCTAAGGGATCAGTACAGTACTTATTCACAACAATTAGTCCTGATCCACATCCTCTTACATGTTCTATTGGTGATCATAAAAGACAGGTACTGATATAAAGACAAAGTTTGAGAATTACGTCTCCTAAGAAGGTAAAAAGTTACTAATATAAAAAAGGTTAAAAGTTAGGACCCAGCAGAATAGAGCAAACTGTGAAGTGGTTGCTGGGCTTAAAATAATTTGGCTAATTGCTTTAATTTATCCAGAGAGAAGGGCAGGCTTTTTAAGTCGCAATACAATGGTAAAGTAAAATACAAGCAAATTAATTGGATGTGCACTAAGCTTCTAATTTTTGTATGTATTGAATAAATTTGGTCTCTAGTAGCACTCTGCGTGGATGTATACTATCCCATTTATATACAGTTTATATTGCTATTTGAAGACTACATGGGCTGTGATTTGTACTGGTAACAATTTTGAAGCCTTCTTAGTTACAGAATCTATTTCTCACATGTACTTAATGCGACATAATAAAGAGGAATGTTACAATAAATAGGTGTTTTGAGGAGAAAAACTTAAACACATTAGGATTTTAAAAAATTAAGTTTAGTTCTCTAAATATGCAGATCATATTTATACTGTCAAAAGGAAACATGGGAGTGGGCTTTAAGCAATCATGTCTGTTCTTACTAACCCAAGTGAATATATAGGTAATAGTATATATATATATATATATATATATATACTATATATATAAATAATATATGTACTATTTTACTAAAGTGATATTTTACAATCCATGAATTTAATTTCATTTAAATCTGTGTTTAGTTCTTAAATACAACAAGGAAATGTGGGGTTATAATATGAGTTGCAGTGACCGGATGGATTAATAGTATATACTTGAGTATAAGTCGAATTTTTCAGGCTTTAAAGTTAGCCTGAAAACCTAACCTCGACTTATACTCGGGTCAAGTCCTAATTTAGATCCAAATTCTGCAATTGCGGATAGTAACTAGTAGGTGGCGCTGTGTTAACCTGCATAGAAAGTTACAGGAGCTGTTCTGCCTTTACAATCCTTCCTGCTTCCTGTAGTTTGGCTTCTGGACTCACTCAGCACTGTCACTGCTCATCTGAATGCTGTAAATCGGATGGGTCTTCTCAGTTTGGGGCAAAAAACTGTTGCTAGTACAGTGCAAATGACAGCTTGAAACTACAACTCTTAGGTGACATTTTTACTTTACTATATGGGGGTCAGAGGGCACTTTACTATATGGGGGTCAGAGGGCATTTTACTATATGGGGGCCTGAGGGCCCTTTACTATATGGGGGTCAGAGGGCCCTTTACAATATGGGCATCAGTAGAATTGTAAATGATGGTAAGTTTAATTAAAAGTTTACTGAACCTTGCCACTCCACATGTTTAGAAACTGAAACTCCCAGCAACAAAGCATGCTGGGAGTTGTAGTTTCCAAACATCTGGAGTGCGAAGGAATTGGGGGTTACTGGTACTGGATTTGGCTATTACTGTATGGGATTCATGTATGGGAATTCTGCTGTCCATTTAAAGGACAACTAATTTCTAACCTCGACTTATACTCGAGTCAATCAGTTTTTACAAATTTTTCAGGTAAAAATAGGTACCTCGACTTATACTCGGATCGACTTATACTCAAGTATATACGGGTAACATGTATTAGGTTAAATAAAGACATTTGTCCATCTAGTCCAGGGTTGTCAGATAATCTTCCCACACCAGCAGAAGGGGGTGGTGGAGTGAGCAGGGAGGCAGAGATTTGGTGGAGTAGAAGATGGGATGTGGGTACAGTGGTTACGGGTTTAGAAAAGGGGGAAAAGATGGGGAAAAAAACTTCCTGACTCCAAATGGTAATCAGAAAGGATTCCTGGATCAACAAGAACAAAATGAATTAATAAAAGTCATTTTTAATTCTTTAAAACCTATGCAGCCTACTCTTGCCAAACTTAAAGGATGTCCATGAGTCCTCTGAAATGACCTATTGGTGAATAATACATCAGGGAGCTTATAGTACTTCATATTAATATGTTTGTATTAAGTGGTATCACGGCGCAATCACCGCTTCCCCAGTGTAAACAGCCTTAGGTTGTCTAGCCTGTCTGCATAGTCAAACTCCTCCAGTCCCCTTATTAATTTAGTTTCCCTTCTCTAAACTCAATTTTAACTTCAATTTCCAAGATGCAGGGGTGTAAATACCAGGGGAGCAGAGGGGGTGTCACAACCTTCCTGTAAGAAAAACAGTATCCACACCTATTACTCTATACACAGGCCTATATATATCTAAACAGTACTTCCTATTTAGTAGCATAATTATGAAAAAAAAGGTTCATTTTGGGATATACTCAGATTAGGACAATTAGCCTTTAAATAATTTTATATAATTTATTAAAAGCACAAATGAGTGCATAAAAAGTTAAAGAAAAATTATGTAGTAAACAATTGAACATTAAAGATAGCACACAGTTAAGAATAAATGGAATAAATGAAAAAATACTTAGAGTAAATGTCATCTGAATAGTTCACGAGCAAAGTTCAGGACCTTGGTAATCCAATATGGGAAAAAACAACAAAGTCCAATATGATACTCCATATGGACTACTCCAATATGAAGCCAATATACTGTCCGTCCAAATTGTTTAGTGATGTTCATTGGTTTGATGTTAAAAAATGATGAACTGCTTGGGCTGAGGCTATTGCCTTATTTTATGCTTTCTCCTGAAAGGGTAAGTGTCTTGGTCCTTATTGTGTGGTTTGAGAGGTGTATCCTGTTTTTTGGAGGGAAAATTTTAATCTCTATTTTCCCTCTAGTCTATACTGCAAGTACCATACAACTCACATTAAAAATATTAAAGGGCATCTATAGCCCTATATTTGTGTCCTATAATTCTTCCCAAACCCCAGAGAACCTTTACTTTCATCTGTTTCCTCCTCTGACCCAAGTTATTTAAGTTCTAAAAATCTGTGATCACAAACTCTGTTCCTGCTTGTGCTGTCAATAATTGAAAATTAATTAACATAATTGCGCTCCTCTCTGTGACCTCTGGCAAAATCTTGTCATGAATCACAACAAGTATACATTCACCAGGAAGGCTACTGATCATCCGGAACGTTTCGTGGCATGCACGCCACCTCCTAGGGGGCTTCTAGCATAGCATTAGCTGATGTTATTTGGGGAAATATTACATAATTCCATTCCCTGAATTATAATGAAATATTAACCGATTTTGAAATAGCATCTGTTCCTTTAGCTTTGTTTTAGAGCTGGGCCTACTGCTGTTATCATGCCCCAAAAGTCTGTAGAGGTCTGTGCATTTAACAGGGACTTCACACCTTGCAGGGGGGGGGATATTGTTTTTTCCTTTGACAGATACAGCCTCCTACTAAAAAAACACTGTAGATGAAGCAGCGGGGGGGGGGTCCCATCATAGTTTTGCTGGGGGCCCAGTAATTCCTAGTAACACCACTGCCAAGATGTCCCTTCTATGTGTAATTATTCCAAATACCAGTGCTTTGTAAATAGGGATAATAATATTTTCTCTCTTGAATCTATTCCCCTCTTTATACAAGACAAGACAATATTTTGCTAGCTCTAGCCATTGCTTTCTGGCATTGCTTGCAACAGCTAAGTTTGTTTATATACCAGAACCACCAAATATTTTTCCAACAGAGATTCATTGAGAACAGAGTTATTTATGGTGTAGGTGGTAAAAGGAGGATTGTTAAAGGGCATGTCCACCCCCAAAACTATAATCCCCCCCACTACTGGCCACACCATGTAGTGTAGTAAAATCCTTACCTCACATCCCAGCTCCATAAGGTTCTCCTGGAGGATAGCAGAGGCCATATAGGACTCTGCCTCCTACCTGGCCTCCGGGAGCAGTTTGGCATGCGTACTGCAGCTCTTCTCCCCCTCCCTCTCCCTCCTGTATTGCTATCCCTCCCCCTACCATAAAACCCCTTGCCCATGTAATAGAATATGTTCCCCCAGCCCCAACCGCAAAAAAATTATTTTAAAAAAGTGACCAGAACTGTACTTACCTTCCCTCTCTCCACTGGCATTTTGAGAAGCCGGCAGCTGCGTCCGTGAGTCCCGCCCCCTGCTTGCAATGTCTTGCAAGCAGAAGGCCGGCGTCGGAGGAGAGAGGGAAGGTAAGTAAAGATCTGGTCACTTTCTTAAACTATTTTTCTAGCGGTTGGGGCTGGGGGAGGGTATTCTATTAATGGACCAAAGTTGTTAATAAGGGTGGACATGCCCCTTAAACCTTAAATGCATCACCATACATTTATTAACATTGACTCTCATCTGCCATTCTGCTGCCCCTTTTGGTCTAGGTCAGCTTGCAGCAATCGCAAATTTTTCAAAGCTTTGCATAGTTTAGTGTCATCAGCAAAGACAGAGATCTTGCTCTCAATGCCCTAAGGGCTCATTTACACTAGCAGTGCCATTGAAATCAATAGACAATGCCATGCAATAACGCTGGGGAACATCACACAAAAATCTACAAACTCCCTGACTTCCTGAAATCATCTATCGCCCTGAAATGCACAATGGTGTCACAGTTTTTAGAGGTTAACAAGTGACAGAAACCCTTATTGGTGACATGACTTGTTGAATGCATGTGTATGAATGTTTTCATGAGTGTGTCTGTTGAGATGAATGTGTTGTGTGTATGCGTGAATTATGCGCTAATATTGGGGTGGGCCCTGAGATGAGTTTTGGCAGGGTGGGATGTCTGCTTGGGGTATTTAGGTTAATATACATTCCAATGACCAATCTTACAGTTCAGGTTTATTTTTCCCTTTAATCTGTAGTTTCTAGTGGCCCAACAAGTGATGTCAAACCTTGGCACACCCACTGTTTTGGAAACTACAACTCCCAGAATGCATGCTGGGAGAGTTGCGTTTTCCAAAACATCTGGAGCGTTGACCATTGAGCAGCCTATCAGCACATTGATTGGTGCCTCACAGTTGTCTGGGGTAATATAGAGTTGGTTCCCCAATAAGATCGAACAGCTGACCCCTGGTGGCGGAACCAAGTACTGTGGCCAAGCTCGCGCTTTGCTGTGGTTGGTCAGTACAAGCGGTTGGAACCATGATACACCTCGAGGAGGATGAAATAAACCGCGGCCTGTGCGAAGTGCTGCCCTGCGAGCTGGGCTCCCTGTTTTCGGACACATATACCGAAGAGAGTCGGTACGAGTTTTGCGGCCGAGAGCTGTGCATCACCCAGCATTACGGCGCTAATCTCGGAGTAGCTGCCCCGGTATGGGACGCGGTAAGTAAGGCATGTCAGTACTGAAGATCGAGTTCTAGGTGTACAAAGTGGGACATAAGGTACTCTAATGCTCCTTCTGTGGGAATTCTGGGAGTTGTAGTTCTAGGGGGTAGAATTTGGTGACGTGGCAGAAGCCGGTTGGTCCGTGATGGTGTGCTACCTGGACTTTGGAATGCTGGGTGTTTAAACACTTGTCTTAACTGGCTGTGTGCAATAGCGCGGGGCTCTGAATAATGAGTCAAACTTCCATATACCCGACAGTTCAATCACATGTTCACATGTATTTACCATGACATGTATCATGTCAAACCCTGACACTCCAGTTGTGGAAAGTACAAGGCCTGACATCCCCATTGGTTTCACATCTTTCCCTTACACCCATGATACCCCCAAAATAAATCTATGCATGTCCACCCAGATTTAATGTTTATTAACACTCCCCCCAACACTAGACTTTTATATGAATACTAGACAAGTCTTATATTAATATGTTCTATGCAGACACACATCCATCCATCTACAGTTTCTGACAAGTCTTGTTGCCTGTGTATTTTGCAGTAACTCCTGCTATTAACCTGATTTTTAATTGATCAATTGGTGTTAGAAATAGCTCATATGAAAAGCTAAAGCCCTCCCAAATAATATTAAATGTACTGGTAAAAAACTACCCACAATGCCATCCTGTATAACATTCTAACTACATTACCCAGTGATCTCTGTAATACCTACCCGGGCACTACAAGAGTTAAAGGTGAACATAGCTGTCTGTATTACTATTATATATTATATATTATTATAGGTCCCACCATGTGTGTTGCGTTTTGTTGTCCTTTTTGAGTGCGTTTAGGACAATGCATTTGTCCGTGTTCCTGTCCATTTGCAGGTTAACAGACATGCGTTTTTCTATGCACTTGTCCACATGTGTCCGCATTTCCAGTCCATTTGCATGCATGTGCAGTTTTTGGAAAATCAAGAGGAAACACTGGATAAAATGCAAAAAACCCACAAAAAACAAGTCTGCATTTTTTTTGCATTCCCATAGATTATTATTACAATTGCGATTCTGACACATGGAGCAAAAGTCAAGCACGCATACAGAGAAAAAAACACAATCGGAACGCAAATTATTCAGTGGGAACTGATTCTCGCCATTTCTACTATATTTTAAATTACATTGCAATTCGCAAAACGCACGCAAAACGGAATGCAACACGCATAGTGTGGCCTAGCCCTAAGAGACTGGCAGCTTTTGCATCTAGATATATTTGCCCTTTATCCGCCATAGTGCGATTTAGTGTAAAGTGCTATACCCAGTGCAGGACTCTACTTCTGAAGACCAATGTCTTGGTTCACCTACAAACCAATGGAGCAATCCATGGGTTACTGTTCAATAAAGGAGAAGTGTGAAGGGATATAGCTAAAGGAGGAGTTGAGTCTACATTCTTCCTGTAAACCCCTTGCACCATGATTGTCCTTTAAAGGACATGAACATTTTATGCTGACCATTCAGTTTGACTGTGTTAATATCTATATATTGCATTGACATTACGCTATATGATTTGTACACAGTTCCATTCATTATTCAGTCAGCCTTAGGTAACCTTACACACAGTAAGACTTGGATGTCCCTGGTGGATCTGAACATTGACTAGAAGCCCTAATGATCTCACTCTCTCTGGCCAATTCCCACACACAGTAGAGTTGTTAGTTTAGAACCTCTAGAGGTCTGTGCAATGATGTGCGGAGATCTCATCACAATACCAGCAGGACTAATTAATGAAATTAATAACAACATTATTTCCAATGGTAAAACTAAATAATATTCTATAGACACATTCACAGCCAATACAGTAAAGTGAATAGGAGAAAGTTTATAGTCCAGTTATTGACAGAATCCCTGGTAACGATCCAGGAAGGACCATCAGCCAATGACATATTGAGCTTTACTGGTCACTTTACATTAATGTATTTATATTGTGTAACACATACACAGTGTCACCCTACAGAAAGGGACAAAGAGGAACCCAACATAGTAATAAAAATAGCACAGATACAGATACCAGGGGAAACCTCTGTTTTTACAGACATGACCATTGGCCAAACACATCAGGCTTTGTTTGACTGATGGTTTGCAGAACCGTTTCAATAAAGAATTTTGCAGTTTCTATTAAAATGTTGATGGTAGTTTCAGTGGAAGAATTTTTTTTACAAAACAGATACAATAGTTTCAACTAGAAACCGGTTTCAGGATGAAGTCACATTCAGGAGCTGGGAACGAAGGTAAGGAACTTGCCTGATTTCTCGCTCCCCCGCCATGTCTTCTGATAGGTCCAGACGGACCCTGTATTCTATGCCCATGCGGTGGAGGAGCGACAGATTGGGTAAGTTCCTTACCTCTGTTCCCGGCTCCTGAACATTTAATTGAGGAACGGGAGGTAAGGCACTGCTCCTTTAACTATTTTCCCAGTGAAGATACCCTTTAAAATGAAAAACCCTTTTGCAACCCCCTTCTCAATGAAAGTACAAAGGATGAGGACCTAGAACTAAGCCCTCACCCCTGAGTTTACCTTGTATCTCCCGAACCAGTGGATTGAAGTTAAAGGGCATGTCCATTGAAAAAAACTTTTTTCTAAATTGAATACTATTCCTCCCAAACCCCACTCTCACATTATTCCCAGCTTCCAAAAATGCTCCTGAACTTTCTACCTTGACCCGGTCCCTCGCTGTTCCTACACTGCCTCTGCTGCTGACAGCCACTCCACTTCCTGGTTGCGGCTGTCAGTTAAGGTGCGCCGTTATGTCATGCCCAATCGCCTGACAGCCACGACCAGGAAGGAGGGCCGCGGCTGTCAAGTCCCCTGCTTCTGTTTTTGGGCGCCCCTATCAGTTTGCTTTATGATAGGGGCGCCCCTGATCTAATAGATCAGTTTTTCATATACATGAGGCCTTTTTTATTATCGTAAATTTTACTGTGTGCAGTTTAGCTGTAATTGGAATGGTATCAGTTGGTATACTCTATGTGAACTGTATGGCAGGAAATTCCCTCTCCCGGTGCTGGCTATTGATTACTGAGCATGCTTGTCTTAAAGGACATCTATACCGAAAAATAGCTTTTTTTAATTTGACCATAACTGGAAACTATAATTCTTCCCGACCACCACTATCATTTTTTTGTTGATCTGCCCCCTATTTCTTTAGATATCCAATCAAAAACTTCTTATATTTCAGCTGTCAATCAAGTTCCTTGCTCTCAAAACTATTCTTCTGTGATTAGTTTTACTGTAGCTGGAATGGTGACAGAGATTTGACAGTTGGAATGCTGTATGCTGTGTGCAGGCTTGACAGTTGGTTTCTGGGAAAAAAGTCCGGTCAGATGGAAGTGGGAGTGGTTAAAAGAGGGACAGGGGATAGTGCTCCTACACAAAATGTGTGCTGGATTAAAGGCAAGCAGCAACACACGCAAATCAGAGTAAATGCTACTTACATGTATTCAATTATAGATTAAAGGGGAACTGTGGTCTCCAAATAAGTTAAGTTTAAATGAAAGACCAGTTTCCTACCTTTAAAACGAGCCATCAACCACCTCTCTACGTGCTCCACAGCCCAAGATATAAAGAAATTACTGACCAGAAAGTTAATGGGTGGGAGGCTGACATGTGACATTCCTAAGGCTGCTCTTCCACCTCGCCACCGGCAAGCACAGCCTCAGACTCCCTCAGTGTGTGAGGGAGACAGGGAGTCCCTTCCCCTCCCTGTTGTTTGAAGGACCAGCAGCTGCAGAGAAGGTAAGGGAATATACAGCCCTTCTCCCTCACTATGTGAAAACAGCCTTTTCAGGCAGAGTTCTTACTGTTTTCACAGTTTTCTGTAGAGGGGGGTCTGAGTGGCCCATGAGTGGGCGGGCCACGGCACCTGCGAGTGGGCAGAGCTAAGACAACCACGAGTGGCTGGGGCTAAATCACCCACGAGTGGGCGGGGCCACATGGGGCTGCAAATGGAGGGTCCATGAGTGGGAGGGGCTGGGGGGTCTTGCAAGAGGAGGGGGGCTGCAAGGGGAGGAGGAGACACAGGGCAGATTGACTGTCATCCACTGACATGTTTTCAGAGCAGGAAGCAGGAAGTGCAGGGGACCTGGTGATGCTGCTGCCATATCACACACAAAAATGGAAATATCTTCAAAACGATGCAAAATAAACAATGACAATACATTGCAAAAATTCTCAGGAGAGCAATTCCTATCAATTTACCTTAAATCATTTTTGGACCACAGTTCCCCTTTAAGATGAGGCAAAGTAATTTTTTCAGTATAGTCTCCCTTTAAAATATGCTGCAACACACCCAACTTGGTGCAAGTGCTGCTTATATGTATTTGTTTATAGATGAGGCAATGTTATACTTTAATGATTTTTTTAAACTTTTCTTTCCTTTTAACAATCAGATTTTTCTTGTCTGATTGTTGGTTTTTTTTTTTTTGGTACCTTATACTTAATTAAGGCTACATTTCTTAAAGTATTAACATCTTAAATTCTTTAGAACTGTTAAAAATGATTTAAGGCTTGTAATGTATCTTATGGTAATTAGGAATAATAATGAAATCATTCTTTAGGATGGTTTGAATCTCCTTAAGGCTGCGTGAAATTCTTTGTTCTTCAAAGTGTAAATAATAGGATTTAGCACAGGAATTAACACAATGTATAAAAGAGCAAAAAATTTGTCCTGCTTAGGAGAATACGTGGATGTTGGTCTCATATACAAGGAGATAATTGTTAAATAAAAAATAACAACACACGTCAGATGGGAAGCACAGGTAGAAAAGGCTTTGCTGTGTTGCAAACAGCATCAATTGTCTCAATTATGTATCTTTGTCCAAGCTGGTGGATCCGTACACTGTCCCGGGTTAGTATTTTATCGAGACCAAACACTGTTAACCAAAATCATTTCACCAACACAGTTCCTTCGTAAATCCACACTTTGTAAATATAGAGGTAAGTGCAACTACTGACCTGCAGAACCTTCGGCAGTGTGAACACACCACTCTTCACTATAGATGGTGGGAATTATCCGGACCGATGTTTGCTGTCTCCCCGTTGTTTACTGGGTGGGCCGTTCAGACACTTCTTCCAACTAACCGACTACTTCCAATACTCCCGTACTGTTCGGACGTGGTTGATGTTCCGAGTGTCGCCGAGCCTCTAAGACGATGCCATGTCCACTTCACCCACCTATAAGTACAGCGTAGTGGTCTCTTACTTCCGTGTCTTCTGCAGGGGTTTGTCATACATACCCTAAAATTGTAATCCACATGTTGCCTGTAATGCTATCCAACGTGCGTTTCACCCCAAAGGTATAGGCGGGGCTTCTTCAGGGATACAAAATTACCTAATTTCCTATGGATCTCCTTCCTTTAAACTCCACCATGATGCTGCATTTATTAACCCCTTGCCATTATACAAAGATGGCCACTGGGGTATCTCTCTGTCCAAATCCACTGAGATACAACAGCTCCCAATGTATTGCATCTATCTGCTTTAGGCAATAACAAGGATTTCCTTCTATAATTAAAATTTGGTTATAAATAACTTTTTATCCACCTATAAAATCCTTCAACATATGTTTGTTCCACCAGAGAAGCTATATATATATATATAAGAATACCCAGTATTATATTCACTAATATTACCCATCTTTTTTCACCTTCGAGTCCCTTTACAAATTAATTTAGCCAACACTCTACATTCTCAATATTCACAAATAGCAATTAAAGGAGAAATCTTCGTTTAGACCTCTTGGGCTTCTTGATCCCAGGCATACTATCCAATACATTTCCCGTTGTAACAAAGTTTTTATCAGATCACCACCTCTCAACCCTAATTTTATTCTTTCAACTCCAAAGAAACGTAAGTCTCCCTTTTCACCTCCATGTTTTTCCCAAATATGTTTTGCTACGTTGTTGCGAAAATCTTTATCTATAGCTCGAAGGTGTTCTTGAAATCTTATTGCCAACTTCCTCTTGGTTTGGCCCACATACAATTTCTGACAATTACATCTTATACAATATACCACCTGATTGGTCTGACAATTAATGTGACTTCTTAAATATGATTTAACTTTATTTTCTTCAAATTTACTAATTACAATGTCCATATTTTTTCATACCCATGACCATTTTTTTTCCCAACCACGTTTGTATTTCTTTATTTTGTGGTGTGTAATGGCTTTTAACCAAAATATCTTTTAGATTGGTGGCCCACTGGCCCTCCTTCCCACCGTGCTCACTTTCTCATCTAGGACTTTATCCAGGATGGGATTGTTTTTTAACAGGAACCACCATTTGTTTAATACCTCTGGTTCCCTCCCATTCTTGATTGAATGTTGAAATAAATCTAACCACCTCTCATTATTTTCGTTATTCCTGTTAGCATGTATGAGCTCCTGGCGGGGAGTATTCTTAGCCCTTTTCCATGCCCTCTGTATATCTTTTCTGGCATATCCCCTATTTTTAAAGCATATTCCCAGCTCGCTAGCTTCTGATAGAAAATCATATTTAGAACAATTTCTACGCAATCGTAAAAATTGCCCTGTAGGAATCCCTTTTTTTAGGGGTTCCGGATGATGGCCGTCTGCCTTCAACAATGAATTTACTGCCGTTTTCTTACGAAACGTACAGGTTTGTAACAGTCCCTGGTTGATGAAGATAGATAGGTCTAAAGATAGCCCCAATGGGACAACTTTAAAACCATCAGGGTTATTCAATAAAAGTTCTTGTCATTTAAAATGGTGCTAATTTTGCTCCAACCAACCAGATGTAAGCTTACAAATGTTAAATAAGATTGATTGGTTGGGGCAAAATTAGCACCATTCTAAACGATAAGAACTTTTATTGAATCTCCCTGCATGTGTCTTATCTGTCATTGGTCTGATATCACTCTGAGTAGGTGTATTATGTACAATGCACTGTATACTTTCTGTCTAGTCCAAGTTGGTGTTTTACTTTAGTTTCCCTTTAATTACTACGTGTATGTGACTGCAGAGCCTCTGGTGACCATTTTTTATTTATATGAATACGAAATATTCACCTGTATTTATATAAACTGTAACATTGATTAAATGTTGATCTTTCAGACATTTTCTTCTTGCTTTTATTCCAGGCATTGTTTCTATGTGGCTATATTGAAGAAAAAAAATTGGACTTTGAAGGGAAGAAGGTCATTGAGCTGGGAGCAGGAACGGGCGTTGTGGGGATTCTAGTGTCCTTGATAGGTGAGATAATGGCTATAATAATTGATCTGATGGGTTATATTGATCTGTCTTGAGAAAGGGTTCTTGCAGGATCCAAAACGTCAACCTAATAAAGATTGTTAAACGTCAAATCTGGTGATTTAATTGCTCTGTCAGCGGCAATTACCACTAAGCACCCAGTGTATACATAGATTAAGGTGTGCAGGATCCAGCCTACTTGTATTATAAATGGCTGTAATAACTCAGGCCTAATTTAAACATGGGATTGTGTATTAAACAATTCACCAAGCATTATAGTTTACTGTAAACTGGGTTTTTCTGTGACCATTTTAACAAGCCATTCTCCTTCATCTCTGCTGGCAGGTTAAAAGTACATTTCCATCACAAGTTTCTGCCCTACTTCCATCATGCACATGCAGTCATCAGTTACAAACCACAGTGTATGGTGATAGATTGGGGGAATTCCAAAAATATAATGCTGTGATCCGTTAATAAACATCTACACCCCTTCTGGAGAAAAATCAGGCTATCACTTGCTGGAAATATACGTCTCCTAGGACCTAGATGAGATTGCCATGTTGAAATGTCCACTGCTACTAATTGTTTTTCACTAGTCTAAAGCTCCATGCGCATGCTCAGTTTTGCCACATGACAATGGATCTAACTATAATTGGTGTACGGCCGAGCAGCTACACACGTACAATTATTGGTCCAAAACAGCCATTCATCGCACTCTTTTGTGTTGCAAATCGAGCATTTTAGGAGCTGTAGAACTGTCCAAATAAAAGCTTGTTTCAGGTTATTTATTGTAATCTTGAAAATATTTAATAGCAAGCAAAACCCCAAAATATTTAAAAAAGAAAATGGTCAGAAAAGGCTTGCAAGGCTTGTAACTATAGCTGTTGAAACAGTTGCAACCTTTGTGCTCTGGTTGTCCTTATATAGAGTTTTTTCTTTTTAAAATGCTGTACGATTATGTTTCCAGAAGACCATTAGATTGTTTTGTTTGTACAGGGCAAATAATGTGGCCAAACTTAGAACTTATTAATTAATAACAATTTCAGTATCTGTTCTTTAGAGATTTATTTAAATGCTTGATATTTGCATTGTATGTTTTTTAATAGTTTAAGAAATCATCCTTTTATATGTTTCTTTTAAATATTTACGGTAACACCCGAGAGCTGCTTTCCAGCTTTTTATGAAGATAACAGCGAGCAAAGCAAAATAATCTGTCCTTTTTACTGGCGGCATTTCTCTTTGTATGAGGCCAGTAGGTAGATACAGACTGTAAGTGGCATTTAAGGAAGGGTACAGCTACACTTGGCTGAGTACACACTACGTATTATACTCCCATAGGGAACCGCACTATCAATCGGAGTTTACAGACATGTCCGATCCGGACGAACGAATGATCAAGGTCGGTCGCGTGTGTACCCAGCCTTAAAAAGCTGAAGTTGGATGAAAGACTCCTTAAAATTAGCCATTTAGTGCAGATAGTAAAGTTAAAATTGTCAGCATTCAGCAGTAGGAAAGTTACAAAAAGGAGATGATATATTAGTTATTATACACCCACACACTTTCTTATATTAACTAGTGTTCCTTCTGCATGAGCCTTCTATGGATTTAACCCAGTAAATTCTGGATTTTTTTTAATGGTATTTTTTTTGCAAATGAAATGCAATAAAATACCAGGTTATATTTATTTAGAAAAAAAGGGGAAAGTGATGGGGAAGACCCCAACCACCAGAAACCCACTAAACTCAGCAGACTACATACAGAGGCACTCATATGGCATACTACTAGGATATAAATATCCCCACAACTCCTGAGGATCTGGAAATGAATACATAAGTGCTAATGAAGTCACCCAATCAATTAATATAATGATAAAAACTAAACCTTTATTATAGATATTAAAACTAAGACACTTCCCAAATATCACAATGTACCATAAAATACAGTATACATTATAACTGCCCGCATCCTAGGCGTCCCTAGGTGCTGGAAATATATTAAACTGGTGTCCAGGTCAGTGGCGGCGGATAAGCGGTAATTGGTTAGTAGCGATAGATAAATATAAATAAGCGATTGACCAGTAGCAAGTGAGGTAGGTATTAGCAGACAAAAAGCACAAAGATGAATAAATGCATAAGTAAATGGGCCTTCCGCGCAACCTCCATTCATCCACGGGGGTCGGGGTAACCCTGCCTGAAAAGCAAGAAAGCTATGCTGGGATATAAATTGACAAAGTTAATCACAAAGATAAAGTGAATAAGTATAGAAGCGGTCAGCTGCCTAAGCAGCGTATACTTAAGTGTCTGCCGTACTGCACTCCCGACAGATCTCCACAGTCCTAGATGTCTCCTCCAGTTTCCAACGCTACATCTGACTTTTCCACTAACAGGTGGAATACCCGCTCCTGAATCGCTGACACTGATAAACCAGTGCCTCCATACCACGCCGCTCACCTCGCTAGCACCGACGCGCGTTTCGAGATGCAATTACTCTCTTCTTCCGGGTCCATATATTTATTTAGACTTGTTGCATTTTACTGCACTAGTGGTTAAATATCAATCTCTTTTAAAGGATATGTCCAACTGCCCACCACAATCTTGACTTTGGGAGATTTAAAGTTATCAAATGTAATTCTAATTCTAACCAGCCCTCGGCTGCCTTCTGGCTAGCTTCTGTTCTTTTTCCAGTACAAATATATAACAAAGGTCCATATGCAAAATATCCCCAGGTGGGTGCAAAGAGTCCAATACCCCTACTTCAGAGGGAACAGAGTATTCAAAAGATACAAGGTAGACTGCACTCCAAAGTGTGAGCCAAACATCAACATAGAATACGACGTTTCGAGGGTAACACCCCCTTCATCAGGTGATGTGAATAACACAGTGTGGGCTTAAATAGCCTAGTGCCAATCCAAAGGAACACCCCCTTGAGGGTGTGTCCTAAAACCCTGCCATAAAGACAATGGTATAGTGAAATGAAACCAAAAAATGAAAAAGGGTATCTATATATAAAATACAATAATAGATGGGCTGGATAAAAGCCCCAAATGTATGGTAAAATATAAAGTGCATTATGTAATAAATAGCTAAAAGTAACTAAGTTATGGCAAAAAGATCCAAATGCCCCATATAACAATGGAGGTGGGGATACCTGTGTGTAGATGAAAAAAATCCAAGTGTATAAAAGTTATAAAGTGCCCAGTAGTGCAAAGAGTAAAATATTAAATATACATATTAATAACAAGGGACATAAAATAAATCTTATCTGGTAACATTGTTTCGAGTATAAGGAAGTCCAATGAGCGAATGAGTCTGCAGGAAATTCTTAAAGTCCATGTTCATATTTCAATGAGTCCTCTAGATGGCGTGGGAAAGCAGACAAAAACGAAACAATGAAGAGACACTGTGTTGCAAGACCACAGTATAATGTAACATTTACAAGAGAACATTTGTAAAAATAATGTAAGCAGATGACCAGATAATAACAAAGCAAAGCATATCAAAAAGGTGATTACAAAAAAGCAGACCAATTAATTTCTTCGTTAAGACCATGGGGAGACAATGTTTGTAGTTTTAGTCCAAAAACATTCCCTTTGTAGTAATTTTATATCATGGTCCCCACCCCTAAGTTCTTTGTTAACTTCCTCCAGTATGAGCCATCTGAGTTGTGAGGCTCTATGTCTGTGGGTATGGAAATGTTTGCTTACCGATGTCTCATATCTCTTTATTTCTTCTGTGCCATCATAGTTAGTGATGTCACGTTTATGTTCCCCAATTCTAAGCTATGCCTCTCTTTTGGTTTTCCCTATGCTTTACCGCATGGACATTTTAAGAGGGCATGGACATTTTAAGAGGTAGATGACATTGCTAGATCTACATGTAGCGTAGTCCCTCAGTTTAATTTCATTCCCCTTTAAGGGATGTAAAATGCTTTTGCCTGCTATGATAACGTTGCAGGCATGGCAATTGCGGCAGGGATACGTTCCTATTTGGGGACTGCCTATAAATGATTGGGTACTCGTTTTGGGGAGTATCAGGTCAGTACGTGTGAGCACATTTCCAATGGTTTTAGCTCTCTTATAGGGGGGGATTTTTAAATAAGGCACCATATTCCGGATCAGATTGCATGATCCGCCAATTGTCCCTGACGATTTTCTGAATACTGTCAGATAAGGTGTGATAGGTAGATACAAATGGAACCCTATCCGTGTCAGACATGGCTAATTGCCATCTAACTGGTAGGCTTGCCTCTGCGGTGCTTGTTTTCTAAAGCCTCGCCGTCTCTGATCTCCATTGGATCAATCTCCATCTAAGATCTTGTCAGTCTGAGTCAGTGCACTGTCCTGTCCTCATTTCTGTAAGTAGTACTTACTATTACAACTTACTAGCTGTAATAATTGTAGGATACTTACAGAGATAGGATGGATAGATAGACAGACAGATAGATCAGACAAACAGAAATATTAGATAGACATACATACAGATAGATAGACAGACAGATGGATGGACGGACGGATGGACAGACAGAATAGATAGTTACAAGGATAGATAAAAAAATAGGATACAATCTCTATTACTTATTTGTCTATCACTGTATCTCTATATATAGGGAGCCAGTAACTGGTATCATTAACCCTTCTTTAAATATCTGCCAACAATTCTGCAACAACTTTTAACCATTTGTTTACTTTTAGAAACAATTGGCGATAATATCAAGATTTGGGGTGGAGTTATTTATAATTTGGGGGTGGTGCTGTGGGAGTAGTTTGGGTGGTGTAAGGGGCATGCCCAAGTGTACCTTTTTAGTCTTTGAAATGTTGGAGGGTATGGTGTTTGCAGCAAAAAACAATACACCCTCTATTCACTGAAATATCTTTATTGAAGTAAATAACGTATCCACTAGTTATTGAAATATATTGAAAGTTACCTTGAGCAGCATAAAAGTGGCATAAAATTAATTGGAGCTTTTTAATATTGTACAATAGGTGATGTATTCTCTATATGTTTCTATACAATCCAAGGAGGCAACTCGGCATGTTTGACATCATAAACACCGATTTTTGAAGCACATAGATGCTAAACTACAAAGACATTGCTAGTCATGAAGTATAGTTCTTATTGGTATTGGTAGCACATATAATTGTGCTAGTGATTTTACATTTATGTTGTTATTCCGTGTTTCAGCCACTATGAACACACACACCAATTTTGTAAAACAAACTAAACCACTTTAATGTCTTTCTTGATTTTAAAAAAAGTCACTGGAGCAACATGAAGAGAAATGCTCCGATAACCAGTCCCCCAGACCAGGGCCCTGTTCATAGATGTTAGGGTAAATTATTTCTACTGTACAGGTTTGATTTGTAAAAAAAAAAAAAAAAAAAAACCTGACTGAACAGGTGCAAAACTGTTCTAATTTTCTGCAACCAGATATTTTTTAATTGGTTACTGCAATTAGATAACACCTTATTGGTTACTGCAGAATAATAGGCAAATGTTTGCACCTTTTATAGCATCAACTCTTTAGAATGCAGATTTTTATTTTTTATGCCTATTTAAATCCCCCTCCACACATTTCTAGTACCCCTGGGTTGTCCTACGGCCTAACAAATAGGTAGATAAATCTGCAAAAAGTGTGTTGTCATATTGGCCATTTCCAGCACTGAGCTGGGGGCAGATAAAAGCATACTGGCATGCACAACTTTCTAGGTGTTGGTTCTCTGGTTTGCAGCTAAACCCAGGGATGAGTACCTAGCGGTTTAGATTTTCATCCTAGGTAATTTACATTGGTCAAAAAAAGGAACAAGGTTTAGGAGAGAATAATTGTCCTTTTATATGGTCTGTAAAAGCATGCATATGCGTACAAACACACAATACAAATATTAGTGCTGTAAGCTACAATGGCTTATAGCCATACCTGAAGCTGCCTCCCCTGCTGCTATGCAGCATGTAAATTACATGTGAAGCTGCAGAGAAGGCTTCTACCAGACAAAAGGAATCCAGTTGTATAAGTAAGGTTGGAAGCATTTTTTAAAAATCTTAAGCAGTGTGTGAAATTTAAAAAAAAATAATGTATAAATGCAAGTGATTTTTCCAGTTTAGACAGGGTAATACACCAATAATATATTGTAAAAATTTAGAAGTATTCAAATAATGTACACATGTTGAATATAAAAAATGATTAATGTTTTTAATTTTCTTGGCAGGTGGACAAGTGACTTTGACAGATCTTCCACATGCACTGCCACAGATCCAGAAGAATGTGTCTGCCAATATTTCTTCCAGCCACCTTCCTGATGTCTGTGCACTATCTTGGGGCTTTGACCAAGAAAGATTTCCACAGAACTATGACTTTATCATTGGTGCTGACATTGTTTATCTAAAGGAGACCTACCCTCTCCTTATACAGACTCTGCAACATCTATGTGGATCTCACACTGTCATTCTTCTTTCCTCCAAGATGCGTCAGGAGCATGGGACAGTAGACTTTTTTGAAGATATTCTACCCCAATATTTTACTGCAGAGCTGGTTAAGAGGAATGAAGACGAGGACATAAATATCTACAAAGTGACCTGTTTCCAAAACTAGATAAAAAATTCTAACATTCCTTTGTTTAATACCAAATTTGCAAGGATGTAGGGTTGATGTGCCTAAATATGACTTTAATATACATTCCTAGCATTGTTGGGAACCAAAAATAAATTTATTTTTAGAATGCCAATTATGAATTAACTAGACAGTTAAATAATGGGCACTAGATCCTATATCTTATGTTCATGTGCATTGTATCATCCTGATGACAACCTCTGGAAGGAGTGCATCTATCTTCAATTATAGGTATTCTCTTATTTCTCAATATATTTTCGATGCCCCCATGGTTGGATTCTTCTTAGCAGGAGTGCGTTTTAAAAATCAAGGGTAGGGGTCCAAAGGTGTTATAAGGCACAGTTCCACGTGGTGGTGTTTGTTCTGAGGACAGCTCGTGTATGAGCTGAAACGCGTCAACAATACAAGTTCACTGAATAAATATTTTTGATGATGAAGACCCGTGAGTCCATTCATTGGTGGGACTTACAACCACGTCAAGGCTTTTCATTCATGTGATCACAGTAATGTATACTAAAACCCCTTTGTTTATAAAGTATGCCAGTGTGCAGATAATATGATATTGTATGGGGCCTAGCATATATATATACACATACATATATATATATATATATATATATATATACACACATACATATATATATACACATACACACACAATACAAGAATTGTGGAAGCACTCCAATTAGGCTAATTTACAACTACATTTAGTGGAAGTGCTACTGATCTGGTCAAACATTTATACAAACATAGAAAAGATAATCAATGCACATTCCTCGGCCCCATATATCATATTATCTGCACGTCTCCACGTCAAGGTAACCCCAGTCTGGAAGGTCCTAACTTCTAGCCTTTTTTTTTTTTTACTTCATTTACAATTAGCAAACTTTTGCATTTCTCATAGTTGTGCACTGGATCAGTATAGCAGGCTCTCACTTCCCCCCAGCCCTTTGGCTTTTTAAAATGAGGGGAGAGGCCGTTCATCCAGTGCTTTTTTTGGACAACCTCTTCCCTCATTTTAAAAATCGGACATAACGCACGTGATGGCGTGGGTGTTTCCAGTGCATTGCAGTGTGGCCGTGCCCTAAGTAAGCGTACTGTAACCACATAAATAAGCAAAGCAATAACCTCTATTGTTATGAAATATCATATATAGGATAATAAACTAATGAGATATAAAGATATATTCTTAAACATTGCTGAACATTTTAGTAAATATTATTTGGCAGTATGCACTGTAACAGATATAAACTGGACATATTACATTGAATGTACATTCAGATGAATTCATTTTGTATGGAGGGGCAACATTATCAATAACCAAAGTAAAAGCCGTGTTCTATCTAGAAAAACTAATAAAACATAAGTTTCTGATAAAATCTTGTTGTGGCCCCAATAAGATGTTGCCAAATGCTGTAATATTGCATTAAACATTAATAGAAGGATTATCCTACAGCTTAGTTTCTCTTTTTCTTCGGGGGGAATAACCATGCCAAATTACACATTAATGTTAAAGCTACATGACTAATGATCTAAATCTCTGTGACATCAAATTTACTTGCTATGGGCATAATTATAAATTCAAGGGGAAGTTCAGCCTAAAACATTTTTTTCTAATCTATAGGAAGATAAAGCTGATTCAAATTATGTATTACCCATTTTATGTAATTCTTAACTGATGATACACCAGTGGATAAACAATTCAAGCCTCTTCCCTCATTTTTAAAAAGCCAAAGTGCTGAGGGGGAAGGCAGAGAGCCTGTTATATGGATCCAGTGTGTAAGAATGAGAATTGCAAAAGTTTGCTAATCGTAATTGAAGTAAAAGAAATTGAAAAGGTTAGAAGTTAGGACCTTCCAGACTGGGGTTACCTTGACGTGGTTGGAAGTGCTTTTCTTCATGTGCACAGTAATGTATACTAAAACCCCTTTGTTTATAAGTATGCCAGTGTGCAGATAATATGATATTGTATGGGGCCTAGGAATGTGCATTGATTATCTTTTCTATGCTTGTATATATGTTTGACCAGATCAGTAGCACTTCCGCTAAATGTAGTTGTAAATTAGCCTAATTGGAGTGCTTCCACAATTCTTGTATTGTATGTATTTATTGGGAGGCTTGGTCAAGCCTCCGTGTGGTAATAGCACCCCCAACACGCCCCCTTAATGGGAGGTCCTCTGCCTTTAATAAAAGCACTGGATGGCCTCTTCCCTCATTTTAAAAAGCCAAGGCTGAGGGGGAGGGAGAGAGCCTGTTATATGGATCCAGTGTGTATAATGAGAAATGCAAAATTTTGCTAATCGTAATTGAAGTAAAGAAATTGAAAAGGTTAGAGTTAGGACCTTCCAGACTGGGTTACCTTGACGTGGTTGGAAGGCTTTTCATTCATGTGATCACAGTAATGTATACTAAAACCCCTTTGTTTATAAAGTATGCCAGTGTGCAGATAATAGATATTGTATGGGGCCTAGGAATGTGCATTGATTATCTTTTCTATGTTTGTATAATTTTGTTTACCACCCCTAATGTATCCTACAGCAAGGCAGGGCCTTTCGTGTATCCATTTTAATGTTGTGTCGATCAGTGGCTGTGGCTACTATGTGATTTTACTGATGTTTTTCAATAAAGTGTTTCGATACCTTTTTATATTGAAGTCCGGTTGCCTGCCTTTGGAACCCATTCGGGATTACTAGTGAGGAAACATAGACCTTATCTGCAAGGGTCCACCAAGTCTCATTAGTTACCTGGTAATGTAACAGTCCTAGGACAGGCCCTATACATACCCACAGAGATTAGTCTGACTGAGCATTTATCTAAATCTAGATGGTTGTATTCAACATTGTCCAAGCAGAAGACATTCTGCTACTGATGGATGAGATCCTTATTCATTTATGAGCTTCTAAAAATAAGTCTGACGTATAATCAAAGTCTTCAAAAAGTTTCTGTTCCTCTTGCGATAAGGGATTTCCATAAGCAGGTGGTAGTGTGGGATCTTCATCTTGTTTAGTACATAGAGGGGGAAGATAGGGAGCTGCTAATCTTCGATTTAGAAGGTCTTCCCAGTTAAGTTCCTGTAAAACAAGATATTTAAAGTCACTGTGCTAGCCTGTTGTGTTCCTCAAACTACATAGACACATTTACTGTTTTATGTAAAATACAATACTTACAGGCCTATGTATTAAACGTTTTAATTACGTTTTAACCATAATTACTTATATGGTATAAATTGTGCTAGTTTTGCCCCAACCAATCTGATGTTATGTAACTTTAATAGCTAAAATCTAAATGGTTGGAGCAAAATTAGCACCATTTTTAACGATAAAAACGTTTGATACATATGTCTGTACGCAAAAAATAATGCAATAGACAAATCACTGGAAATTCTCATGTTAAAGGACATGTCCACCCCCATCTTTGAAACCTTCTTTACCAACCAAACCCTGTTTTTTATACTTACTTAACTTTCCATGGTACCTACTTTTCCCCTACCATTGTAAAGTCTGCACAATTTTCTGATGCTGACTTTCTGGTTGCAGCCATCAGTCTAGGGCCTAGGCTGTGACAGTGATGTCACTGCCAATAACTTACAGTTTGAGTGAGGTCTCTAAGAATTCATAGAGCTTACAGGTGAGGCGAGGACCAGAAGGATCAAAGGAGGCTTCATCGGGGAACATAGACGTGACTTGTGGAGTTGGATGTGGTGGGCTGTCTAACACTGGCTGGTGGACTGGAGGGCTGGCTTAACACTGATTGGTGGACTGGAGGGCTGATTATAAACTGGTGGATTTTTTTTCTGCCAACTTTTAAGTGTTCTGCAGGGGAGTGCCCTGAGCAAATGTTTCAGTTTTCTTCATGGTAGGGGCACCCCTGCGCAGAAGTCAATTTCTCTGTTGTACCCAGTAGCTTGTATATCTTCTGGTGCTCGGTATAGGGACGTTGTGCAATTGCTTTAGGTGCTTTCGCCGTAGCCAATATCTAAACACAGGCACAATGTTAACCATATGAAAAATAAGCACTGAATGGATATATTATGTGTGTAACTAAGTGTTAAACACTGGTGAATAAATGTAGGGGGATCGGTATAGTAGATATTTGTAAATATTACATGGGGACATTAATTTGTTATGGAGAAAGAGGAAATTGACCGGACATAAGGAACTGCAGTAAATTATAAAAGACCTTGACTACAACTTACTTTGTTTGGAGTTACCAAAGTCGGTAATTTTCATGTATCCCGAGCTGTCCAGAAGGATGTTATCAGGCTTAAGGTCACTGCAATAAAATGTAAACAGTTCAAGTCTTCTACATAACTTATTTTCTGTTGTTAATATATCAACATTATCAGGGAAAGAACTTTAATTTACTAAAATCTGTTCCCTCCTAAAAAAAATATAACCCTGTTGGTTTCTTATAGCAGGTGTCTAGTAACATGGAAGTGGGCCTTAATGCCAAATCAAATTAAATTTCCCAGGATCCCACATACAGAACAGCATATGAATTAATGGGAAATTTTGGAGTAGGGTATTGTCATTATAACCCATATAACTGTAGCGAGGTAATAATGCATTAGTACTTACCGGTGAATAATTTTATTGTTGTGCAAATGCTGTAATCCAAGTACAATGCATGCAGAGTAAAACAGCACCGGTTATTACATACGTTGGCAGTCTAAAATTTACCGAATCATAACATGCGATCACGGTTTTTGCTAAAGGGAAAATTTACTAATTATCAATAGCAATATAAATGGTTAACTGGATATTATTCTTTTCAGAATTTATTATGTTTCTTTTTCTATTATTATTTGATTTTTTTAATCACTTGACATAATAAGACATGTTAACCCTAGAAATTAATAGAATCCAAGAAAAAGAAAATTACTATTTGAATGAAGCACTGAGAGGTAAGACACAAACCAACAGAGCTGTTTAATAGTAAAGAAAAAAGGTTAAAGATTGAAACACTAAAAGGATTCTAGCATATGTCCCTTAAATAAAGGGTAAACAGTATATTATTTGGGGGTGGATATGGCCTTGAATACAAATAAATTACTAATAAAATCACAATCATTCCATGATTGACCAACGTCGATAATTCCTTTAACGCGGTTTTTAATGCAAATTTATAGAGTTGATTTGTGTTCCGCCAGTAAAATCTGCAATGAGAGAATATGGTTAGTTTGCCTGAATGTTCTATGAATGTCCTTAGCAGAACGTGTTACTTACTTTACCAAATGTGCCTCTGCCTAGAAATGAGAGAAGGTTAAACTCTTCCATTGATAGTGAACGTGGACTGAAAGAAAGAAAAATGAAATTTAGCTCAACTGACATACCGTATATACTCGAGTATAAACCGAGTTTTTCAGGCTGTAAAATCAGCCTGAAAACTCGGACTCGGTTTATACTCGAGTCACTCACCATTGAAGATCAGCATCCTCTCCATTCCGGCAGCCGCACGATCATTCCATGTACTGGCGCGCCGGCCGACGTCACTGCCCGGTGCCAAGCCCAAGCCCGGGGGAGCGAGCGAGCAGGTAAGTTTCTTACCTTCTCTCCTGGCTCCTGTTTGTTCTATTGAAGAATGGGAGGTAAAGGAGCTGTGCCTTACCTTCCGTTCTTCAATAGAACAAACAGGAGCCAGGAGAGAAGGTAAGAAACTTAAATGTTCTATTTGCAGACCACATCCATCCTCTAACATTTCTGACAATTTGCTGCCTGTGTATTTTGCAGTAATCCTATTACCCTGATTTTTAATTGATCAATTGTGTGTTAGAAATAGCTCATATGAAAAGCTAAAGCCCTCCCAAATAATATTAAATGTACTGGTAAAAAATAGTTTTCACTGAAAAAGATTTATCATTTAATCAAGACAGAAAGGTCAAAATGTTGCAAGACAAAAGTGTAGTCGCCTATACAGAAAATGATTTACTTTATAGACAATCCAAAAATATGCCAGCAAATTAAAGGGGAACTGTGGCCTCCAAACAAGTTTAAATGAAAGGCCAGTTTCCTACCTTTAAAAAAACGAGCCCATCAACCACCCTCTCTTATGCTCCACAGCCAGATATAAAGAATTACTGACCAACAGAAGTTTAATGGGTGGGAGGCTGACATGTGACATTCCTAAGGCTTCTCCTGCACAGTGCCGCGGCGCGAGCACAGCCTCAGACTCCCTCAGTGTGTGAAGGAGACAGGAAGTCCCTCCTCCTCCCGCTGTTTGGAAGGACCTGCAGAGAAGGTAAGGGAATCTCCAGCCCCGTGAGTGGGCGGGACCACGGCACCCGTGGGTGGGGCCACAGCACCTTGAGTGGGCGGGGCCACATGGGGCTATAAGGGAGTGGGCCAAGGGGGGCCTGCAACTGGAGGGACCATGGGGTCCATGAGTGGGAGGGACCAGGGGGGGCTGCAAAGGGGAGGAGACACAGGGCAGATTGACTGACAGGTTTCAGAGCAGGAAGTGCTGGGGACCAGGTAATGCTGCTGCCATATCACCCAAAAATGTAATATATCAAAATAACAATGAAAATAATTGCAAAAAATTCTCAGAGAGCAATTCCTATCAATTTACCTCAAGTCATTTTTGGACCATGTTCCCCTTTAAGTAGTGGTGCTGTGAGATCCAAATTGAATATCTGTTGTATGACTTCCATGAGCTTGAAGGACAGCATCCATGCGGTTTGGCAGATTCTACAATTTATTGATGAAATCATCAGGATAAGCCAAGAAACAGTCTTGCATGCCTTCCGGAGTTCATCAATATTCTTTGGTTTCGTCTTACATGCTTCCTCTTTCATCCTACCCCCCATACCTCAATGATATTCATGTCAGGTGACTGGGCTGGTCAATCCTGGAGCATCTTGATCTTCTTCCGCTTAAGGAACTTGATGTGAAATGGAAGTATGAGATGGAGCACCATCCTGCTGCAGAATTTGAAGCATATGAGGTATCTAGATTTCTTGGTATTTTACACTATTGATGTTGCCTTCACCCTGCAGATCCCTCCACACCCCATATCTGGATGTAACCCCAGCCATGATTTTGCCTCCACCAAACTTCACTGTCTTCTGGGTATCTCGGCTCCATGTGGGTTTCCAGTAGGTCTCCTGCATATTTGTGGCGACTGTGGTGTAATTCAACAAAGATTCATATGAAAAATCCACCTTTTTCCCTTTTCCAGCGTCCATTCTTTTAGCAGTCTGTGGGACTTGGCAAATGCTACCGGTTTTCTCTCAGTTGTCTTATGTTTAGTGCTGGCTTATGGGCACTGATTCGACCATGGAGGCCATTTCGAGACAAAATCCGACAAACTGTTCTGGTTGACACAGGGATTTCAGGTGACCAGGTCTCCTGAGACTTTGCTGCAGTTGAAAATGGGCTTGCCTTGGATTTTGGAGCCAACAAACTGTCATCTTGAGCAGTATTCTTGCAGGGTCTGCCTGACCTGGGCTTGTCAAAAACTTCTCCAGTCTCTTCAGATCTTATCTTTATCCTCTGAACTTGACGCTGAGAGACATTGAAGGTGTGCGCCACATCAGCATGGATTTGGTCTTCAGCCTCTTGATAATCAAACTTTAGTCTCAGGGTGAATCTTAGGCATGTTTGTAGAGGTCTATTTGCAGTTGATGTGAAGATCTAGTGTACTGGGGTTCTTTTTATAACACCCCTGACACCTAAATCAATCGATTATTAGTCACAGGTGAAGCCCATATGACAAGGCGACAACACTTATGTCCTTTGCAAAAATTGACTCAATGGGCTTTACCAAGCTGTGAATATTAGAATACTTATTGTTAGTTTCGTTTTGCATTGAAACATTATTACAAAAGCTTATAAAACGGTAACAGGTTAAAGACCAAACCAGTGTCCCTTATAAGCACTCGTGGAATAATACACACATATATAAAATATTACTCAAATAGTAATTAACCAAGAATAAATGTCTTTTTAAAACACGTGTATCTTTTTATGCACCTCATATTACTCTTAAATATGTGAATAAATCTACTGAGCCAGCCCACCATACAGACGTTGCTGTCTGTGTATCTACTCCACATCAATTGCAACAAGTTGATTAAAAGAAAATACAAAATGGCACATGTAAAATGGATACTATATCATTGTGGGAATTGCATATTATGTCTCTGTTGTTGCAAACAGCATCAATTGTCTCAATTATGTATCTTTGTCCAAGCTGGTGGATCCGTACACTGTCCCGGGTTAGTATTTTATCGAGACCAAACACTGTTACCAAAATCATTTCACCAACACAGTTCCTTCGTAATCCACACTTTGTAAATATAGAGGTAAGTGCAACTACTGACCTGCAGAACCTTCGGCAGTGTGAACCACACCACTCTTCACTATAGATGGTGGGAATTATCCGGACCGATGTTTGCTGTCTCCCCGTTGTTTACTGGGTGGGCCGTTCAGACCTCTTTCCAACTAACCACTACTTCCAATACTCCCGTACTGTTCGGACGTGGTTGATGTTCCGAGTGTCGCCGAGCCTCTAAGACATGCCATGTCCACTTCACCCCACCTATAAGTACAGCGTAGTGGTCTCTTACTTCCGTGTCTTCTGCAGGGTTTGTCATACATACCCTAAAATTGTAATCCACATGTTGCCTGTAATGCTATCCAACGCGTTTCACCCCAAAGGTATAGGCGGGGCTTCTTCAGGGATACAAAATTACCTAATTTCCTATGATCTCCTTCCTTAAACTCCACCATGATGCGGCATTTATTAACCCCTTGCCATTATACAAGATGGCCACTGGGGTATCTCTCTGTCCAAATCCACTGAGATACAACACGCTCCCAATGTATTGCATCTTCTGCTTTAGGCAATAACAAGGATTTCCTTCTATAATTAAAATTTGGTTATAAATAACTTTTTATCCACCTATAAATCCTTCAACATATGTTTGTTCCACAGAGAGATATTATATTATATAAAGAATACCCAGTATTATATTCACTAATATTACCCATCTTTTTTCACCTTCGAGTCCCTTTACAAATTAATTTAGCCAACACTCTCTACATTCTCAATATTCACAAATAGCAATTAAAGGAGAAATCTTCGTTTAGACCTCTTGGGCTTCTTGATCCCAGGCATACTATCCAATACATTTCCCGTTGTAAACAAAGTTTTTATCAGATCACCACCTCTCAACCCTAATTTTATTCTTTCAACTCCAAAGAAACGTAAGTCTCCCTTTTCACCTCCATGTTTTTCCCAAATATGTTTTGCTACGTTGTTGCGAAAATCTTTATCTAATAGCTCGAAGGTGTTCTTGAAATCTTATTGCCAACTTCCTCTTGGTTTGGCCCACATACTTTCTGACAATTACATCTTATACAATATACCACCTGATTGGTCTGACAATTAATGTGACTTCTTAAATATGTTTAACTTTATTTTCTTCAAATTTACTAATTACAATGTCCATATTTTTTCATACCCATGACCATTTTTTTTCCCACCACGTTGTATTTCTATTTTGTGGTGTGTAATGGCTTTTAAACCAAATTCTTTTAGATGGTGGCCACTGGCCCTCCTTCCCACCGTGCTCACTTCCTCATCTAGAGCTTTATCCAGGATGGGATTGTTTTTTAACAGGACCACCATTTGTTTAATACCTCTGGTTCCCTCCCATTCTTGATTGAATGTTGAAATAATCTAACCACCTCTCATTATTTTCGTTATTCCTGTTAGCATGTATGAGCTCCTGGCGGGGTATTCTTCTTAGCCCTTTTCCATGCCCTCTGTATATCTTTTCTGGCATATCCCCTATTTTTAAAGCATATTCCCAGCTCGCTAGCTTCTGATAGAAAATCATATTTAGAACAATTTCTACGCAATCGTAAAAATTGCCCTGTAGGAATCCCTTTTTTTAGGGGTTCCGGATGAGGCCGTCTGCCTTCAACAATGAATTTACTGCCGTTTTCTTACGAAACGTACAGGTTTGTAACAGTCCCTGGTTGATGAAGATAGATGGTCTAAAGATAGCCCCAATGGGACAACTTTAAAACCATCAGGGTTATTCAATAAAAGTTCTTGTCATTTAAAATGGTGCTAATTTTGCTCCAACCAACCAGATGTAAGCTTACAATGTTAAATAAGATTGATTGGTTGGGGCAAAATTAGCACCATTCTAAACGATAAGAACTTTTATTGAATCTCTCCCTGCATGTGTCTTATCTGTCATTGGTCTGATATCACTCTGAGTAGGTGTTATGTACATGCCCTGTATACTTTCTGTCTAGTCCAAGTTGGTGTTTTACTTTAGTTTCCCTTTAATTACTACTACGTGTATGTGACTCAGAGCCTCTGTGACCATTTTTTATTTATTGAATACGAAATATTCACCTGTATTTATATAAACTGTAACATTGATTAAATGTTGATCTTTCAGACATTTTCTTCTTGCTTTTATTCCAGGCATTGTTTCTATGTGGCTATATGAAGAAAAAAAATTGGACTTTGAAGGGAAGAAGGTCATTGAGCTGGGAGCAGGAACGGGCGTTGTGGGGATTCTAGTGTCCTTGATAGGTGAGATAATGGCTATAATAATTGATCTGATGGGTTATATTGATCTGTCTTGAAAAGGGTTCTTGCAGGATCCAAACGTCAACCTAATAAGATTGTTAAACGTCAATCTGGTGATTTAATTGCTCTGTCAGCGGCATTACCACTACGCACCCAGTGTATAACTAGATTAAGGTGTGCGATCCAGCCTACTTGTATTATAAATGGCTGTATAATACTCAGGCCTAATTTAAACATGGGATTGTGTATTAACAATTCACCCAAGCATTATAGTTTACTGTAACTGGATTTTCTGTGACCATTTTAACAAGCCATTCTCCTTCATCTCTGCTGGCAGTTAAAAGTACATTTCCATCACAAGTTTTCTGCCCTACTTCCATCATGCACATGCATCATCAGTTACAAACCCAGTGTATGGTGATAGATTGGGGGAATTCCAAAAATATAATGCTGTGATCCGTTAATAAACATCTACACCCCTTCTGGAGAAAATCAGCTATCACTTGCTGGAAATATAGTCTCCTAGACCTAGATGAGATTGCCATGTTGAATGTCCACTGCTACTAATTGTTTTTCACTAGTCTAAAGCTCCATGCGCATCGCTCAGTTTTGCCACATGACAATGGATCTAACTATAATTGGTGTACGGCCGAGCAGCTACACACGTACAATTATTGGTCCAAAACAGCCATTCATCGCACTCTTTTGTGTTGCAAATCGAGCATTTTAGGGCTGTAGAACTGTCCAAATAAAAGCTTGTTTCAGGTTATTTATTGTAATCTTGAAAATATTAATAGCAAGCAAAACCCCCAAAATATTTAAAAAGAAAATGGTCAGAAAAGGCTTGCAAGGCTTGTAACTATAGCTGTTGAAACAGTTGCAACCTTGTGCTCTGGTTGTCCTTATATAGAGTTTTTTCTTTTTAAAATGCTGTACGATTTGTTTCCAGAAGACCATTAGATTGTTTTGTTTGTACAGGGCAAATAATGTGGCCAACTTAGAACTTATTAATTAATAAACAATTTCAGTATCTGTTCTTTAGAGATTTATTTAAATGCTTGATATTTGCATTGTATGTTTTTTAATAGTTTAAGAAATCATCCTTTTATTGTTTCTTTTAAATATTTACGGTAACACCCGAGAGCTGCTTTCCAGCTTTTTATGAAGATAACAGCGAGCAAAGCAAAATAATCTGTCCTTTTTACTGGCGGCATTTCTCTTTGTATGAGGCCAGTAGTAGATACAGACTGTAAGTGGCATTTAAGGAAGGGTACAGCTACACTTGGCTGAGTACACACTACGTATTATACTCCCATAGGGAACCGCACTATCATCGGAGTTTAAGACATGTCCGATCCGGACGAACGAATGATCAAGGTCGGTCGCGTGTGTACCCAGCCTTAAAAAGCTGAAGTTGGATGAAAGACTCCTAAAATTAGCCATTTAGTGCAGATAGTAAAGTTAAAATTGTCAGCATTCAGCAGTAGGAAAGTTACAAAAAGGAGATGATATATTAGTTATTATACACCCACACACTTTCTTATATTAACTAGTGTTCCTTCTGCATGAGCCTTCTATGGATTTAACCCAGTAAATTCTGGATTTTTTTTATGGTATTTTTTTTGCAAATGAAATGCATAAAATACCAGGTTATATTTATTTAGAAAAAAAGGGGAAAGTGATGGGAAGACCCCAACCACCAAAACCCACTAAACTCAGCGACTACATACAGAGGCACTCATATGGCATTACTAGGATATAATATCCCCACAACTCCTGAGGATCTGGAAATGAATACATAAGTGCTAATGAAGTCACCCAATCAATTAATATATGATAAAACTAAACCTTTATTATAGATTTAAAACTAAGACACTTCCAAATATCACAATGTACTAAAATCAGTATACAGTATACATTATAACTGCCCGCCCGCATCCTAGGCGTCCCTAGGTGCTGGAAATATATTAAACTGGTGTCCAGGTCAGTGGCGGCGGATAGCGGTAATTGGTTAGTAGCGATAGATAATATAAATAAGCGATTGACCAGTAGCAAGTGAGGTAGGTATTAGCAGACAAAAAGCACAAAGATGAATAATGCATAAGTAAATGGGCCTTCCGCGCAACCTCCATTCATCCACGGGGGTCGGGTAACCCTGCCTGAAAGCAAGAAAGCTATGTGGGATATAATTGACAAAGTTAATCCAAAGATAAGTGAATAAGTATAGAAGCGGTCAGCTGCCTAAGCAGCGTATACTTAAGTGTCTGCCGTACGGCACTCCCGACAGATCTCCACAGTCCTAGATGTCTCCTCCAGTTTCCAACGCTACATCTGACTTTTCCACTAACAGGTGGAATACCCGCTCCTGAATCGCTGACACTGATAAACCAGTGCCTCCATACCACGCCGCTCACCTCGCTAGCACCGACGCGCGTTTCGAGATGCAATTACTCTCTTCTTCCGGGTCCATATATTTATTTAGACTGTTGCATTTTACTGCACTAGTGGTTAATATCAATCTCTTTTAAAGGATATGTCCAACTGCCCACCACAATCTTGACTTTGGGAGATTTAAAGTTATCAAATGTAATTCTAATTCTAACCAGCCCTCGGCTGCCTTCTGGCTAGCTTCTGTTCTTTTTCCAGTACATATATAACAAGGTCCATATGCAAAATATCCCCAGGTGGGTGCAAGAGTCCAATACCCCTACTTCAGAGGGAACAGAGTATTCAAAAGATACAAGGTAGACTGCACTCCAAAGTGTGAGCCAAACATCAACATAGAATACGACGTTTCGAGGGTACACCCCCTTCATCAGGTGATGTGAATAACACAGTGTGGGCTTAAATAGCCTAGTGCCAATCCAAAGGAACACCCCCTGAGGGTGTGTCCTAAAACCCTGCCATAAAGACAATGGTATAGTGAAATGAAACCAAAAAATGAAAAGGTATCTAATATAAAATCACATAATAGATGGGCTGGATAAAAGCCCAAATGTATGGTAAAATATAAAGTGCATTATTAATAAATAGCTAAAAGTAACAATTTATGGCAAAAAGATCCAAATGCCCCATATAACAATGAGTGGGGATACCTGTGTGTAGATGAAAAAATCCAAGTGTATAAAGTTATAAAGTGCCCAGTATTGCAAAGAGTAAAATATTAAATATACATATTAAAACAAGGGACATAAAATAAATCTTATCTGGTAACATGTTTTCGAGTATAAGGAAGTCCATGAGCGAATGAGTCTGCGAAATTCTTAAGTCCATGTTCATATTTCAATGAGTCCTCTAGATGCGTGGGAAAGCAGACAAAAACGAAACAATGAAGAACCCTGTGTTGCAAGACCACAGTATAATGTAACATTTACAAGAGAACATTTGTAAAATAATGTAAGCAGATGACCAGATAATAACAAAGCAAAGCATATCAAAAAGGTGATTACAAAAAAGCAGACCATTAATTTCTTCGTTAAGACCAGGGGAGACAATGTTTGTAGTTTTAGTCCAAAAACATTCCCTTTGTAGTAATTTTATATCATGGTCCCCACCCCTAAGTTCTTTGTTAACTTCTCCGTATGAGCCATCTGAGTTGTGAGGCTCTATGTCTGTGGGTATGGAAATGTTTGCTTACCGATGTCTCATATCTCTTTATCTTCTGTGCCATCATAGTTAGTGATGTCACGTTTATGTTCCCAATTCTAAGCTTTGCCCTCTTTTGGTTTTCCCTATGCTTTACCGCATGGACATTTTAAGAGGGCATGGACATTTTAAGAGGTAGATGACATTGCTAGATCTACATGTAGCGTAGTCCCTCAGTTTAATTTCATTCCCCTTTAAGGGATGTAAAATGCTTTTGCCTGCTATGATAACGTTGCAGGCATGGCAATTGCGGCAGGGATACGTTCCTATTTGGGGACTGCCTATAAATGATTGGGTACTCGTTTTGGGGAGTATCGGTCAGTACGTGTGAGCACATTTCCAATGGTTTTAGCTCTCTTATAGGGGGGGATTTTTAAATAAGGCACCATATTCCGGATCAGATTGCATTGTCCGCCAATTGTCCCTGACGATTTCTGAATACTGTCAGATAAGGTGTGATAGGTAGATACAAATGGAACCCTATCTCGGTCAGACATGGCTAATTGCCATCTAACTGGTAGGCTTGCCTCTGCGGTGCTTGTTTTTCTAAGCCTCGCCGTCTCTCTCCTGATCATCCCATCTAAGATCTTGTCAGTCTGAGTCAGTGCACTGTCCTGTCCTCATTTCTGTAAGTAGTACTTACTATTACACTTACTAGCTGTAATTTGTAGGATACTTACAGAGATAGGAGGATAGATAGACAGACAGATAGATCAAAAACGAAATATTGAAACATACATACAGATAGATAGACAGACAGATGGATGGACGGACGGATGGACAGACAATAGATAGTTACAAGGATAGATAAAAAAATAGGATACAATCTCTATTACTTATTTGTCTATCACTGTATCTCTATTATAGGAGCCAGTAACTGGTATCATTAACCTCTTTATAGATAGACAGACAGATGATGGACGGACGGATGGACAGACGAATAGATATACAAGGATAGATAAAAAAATAGGATACAATCTCATTACTTATTTGTCTATCACTGTATCTCTATATATAGGGAGCAGTAACTGGTATCATTAACCCTTCTTAAATATCTGCCAACAATTCTGCAACAACTTTTAACCATTTGTTTACTTTTAGAACACATTGGCGATAATATCAAGATTTGGGGTGGAGTTATTTATAATTTGGGGGTGGTGCTGTGGGAGTAGTTTGGGTGGTGTAGGGGCATGCCCAAGTGTACCTTTTTAGTCTTTGAAATGTTGGAGGGTATGGTGTTTGCAGCAAAAACAATACACCCTCTATTCACTGAAATATCTTTATTGAAGTAAATAACGTATCCACTAGTTATTGAAATATATTGAAAGTTACCTTGAGCAGCATAAAAGTGGCATAAATTAATTGGAGCTTTTTAATATTGTACAATAGGTGATGTATTCTCTATATGTTTCTATACAATCCAAGGAGGCAACTCGGCATGTTTGACATCATAACACCGTTTTTTGAAGCACATAGATGCTAAACTACAAAGACATTGCTAGTCATGAAGTATAGTTCTTATTGGTATTGGTAGCACATATAATTGTGCTAGTGATTTTACATTTATGTTGTTATTCCTTGTTTCAGCCACTATGAACACACACACACCATTTTGTAAAACAAACTAAACCACTTTAATGTCTTTCTTGATTTTAAAAAAGTCACTGGAGCAACATGAGAAAAATGCTCCGATACACCAGTCCCCCAGACCAGGGCCCTGTTCATAGATGTTAGGGTAAATTATTTCTACTGTACTTTTGATTTGTAAAAAAAAACAAAAAAAAAACCTGACTGAACAGGTGCAAAACTGTTCTAATTTTCTGCAACCAGATATTTTTTAATTGGTTACTGCAATTAGATAACACCTTATTGGTTACTGCAGAATAATAGGCAAATGTTTGCACCTTTTATAGCATCAACTCTTTAGAATGCAGATTTTTATTTTTTATGCCTATTTAAATCCCCCTCCACACATTTCTAGTACCCCTGGGTTGTCCTACGGCCTAACAAATAGGTAGATAATCTGCAAAAAGTGTGTTGTCATATTGGCCATTTCCAGCACTGAGCTGGGGCAGATAAAAGCATACTGGCATGCACAACTTTCTAGTGTTGGTTCTCTGGTTTGCAGCTAAACCCAGGGATGAGTACCTAGCGGTTTAGATTTTCATCCTAGGTAATTTACATTGGTCAAAAAGAACAAGGTTTAGGAGAGAATAATTGTCCTTTTATATGGTCTGTAAAAGCATGCATATGCGTACAAACACACAATACAAATATTAGTGCTGTAAGCTACAATGGCTTATAGCCATCCCTGAAGCTGCCTCCCCTGCTGCTATGCAGCATGTAAATTACATGTGAAGCTGCAGAGAAGGCTTCTACCAGACAAAGGAATCCAGTTGTATAAGTAAGGTTGGAAGCATTTTTTAAAAATCTTAAGCAGTGTGTGAAATTTAAAAAAAATAATGTATAAATGCAAGTGATTTTTCCAGTTTAGACAGGGTAATACACAATATATATATTGTAAAAATTTAGAAGTATTCAAATAATGTACACATGTTGAATTAAAAAATGATTAATGTTTTTAATTTTCTTGGCAGGTGGACAAGTGACTTTGACAGATCTTCCACATGCACTGCCACAGATCCAGAAGAATGTGTCCTGCCAATATTTCTTCCAGCCACCTTCCTGATGTCTGTGCACTATCTTGGGGCTTTGACCAAGAAAGATTTCCACAGAACTATGACTTTATCATTGGTGCTGACATTGTTTATCTAAAGGAGACCTACCCTCTCCTTTATACAGACTCTGCAACATCTATGTGGATCTCACACTGTCATTCTTCTTTCCTCCAAGATGCGTCAGGAGCATGGGACAGTAGACTTTTTTGAAGATATTCTACCCCAAATTTTACTGCAGAGCTGGTTAAGGGGAATGAAGACGAGGACATAAATATCTACAAAGTGACCTGTTTCCAAAACTAGATAAAAAAATTCTAACATTCCTTTGTTAATACCAAATTTGCAAGGATGTAGGGTTGATGTGCCTAATATGACTTTAATATACATTCCTAGCATTGTTGGGAACCAAAAATAATTTATTTTTAGAATGCCAATTATGAATTAACTAGACAGTTAAATAATGGGCACTAGATCCTATATCTTATGTTCATGTGCATTGTATCATCCTGATGACAACCTCTGGAAGGAGTGCATCTATCTTCAATTATAGGTATTCTCTTATTTCTCAATATATTTTCGATGCCCCCATGGTTGGATTCTTCTTAGCAGGAGTGCGTTTTAAAAATCAGGGTAGGGGTCCAAAGGTGTTATAAGGCACAGTTCCACGTGGTGGTGTTTGTTCTGAGGACAGCTCGTGTATGAGCTGAAACGCGTCAACAATACAAGTTCACTGAATAAATATTTTTGATGATGAAGACCCGTGAGTCCATTCATTGGTGGGACTTACAACCACGTCAAGGCTTTTCATTCATGTGATCACAGTAATGTATACTAAAACCCCTTTGTTTATAAAGTATGCCAGTGTGCAGATAATATGATTGTATGGGGCCTAGCATATATATTACACATACATATATATATATATATATATATATATATACTCCATATATATATACACACACACACACAATACAAGAATTGTGGAAGCACTCCAATTAGGCTAATTTACAACTACATTATTGGAAGTGCTACTGATCTGGTCAAACATTTATACAACTAGAAAAAATAATCAATGCACATTCCTCGGCCCCATATATCATATTATCTGCACGTCTCCACGTCAAGGTACCCCAGTCTGGAAGGTCCTAACTTCTAGCCTTTTTTTTTTTATATTCATTTACAATTAGCAATTTTGCATTTCTCATAGTTGTGCACTGGATCATATAGCAGCTCTCACTTCCCCCCAGCCCTTTGCTTTTTAAAATGAGGGGAGAGGCCGTTCATCCAGTGCTTTTTTGGACAACCTCTTCCCTCATTTTAAAAATCGGACATAACGCACGTGATGGCGTGGGTGTTTCCAGTGCATTGCAGTGTGGCCGTGCCCTAAGTAAGCGTACTGTAACACTAATAAGCAAAGCAATAACCTCTATTGTTATGAATATCATATATAGGATAATAAACTAATGAGATATAAGATATATTCTTAAACATTGCTGACATTTTAGTAAATATTATTTGGCAGTATGCACTGTAACATATAACTGGACATATTACATTGAATGTACATTCAGATGAATTCATTTTGTATGGAGGGGCAACATTATCAATAACCAAAGTAAAAGCCGTGTTCTATCTAGAAAAACTATAAAACATAAGTTTCTGATAAAATCTTGTTGTGGCCCCAATAAGATGTTGCCAAATGCTGTAATATTGCATTAAACATTAATAGAAGGATTATCCTACAGCTTAGTTCTCTTTTTCTTCGGGGGAATAACCATGCCAGCCAATTACACATTAATGTTAAAGCTACATGACTAATGATCTAAATCTCTGTGACATCAAATTTACTTGCTAGGGCATAATTATAAATTCAAGGGGAAGTTCAGCCTAAAACATTTTTTTCTAATCTATAGGAAGATAAAGCTGATTCAAATTATTGTATTACCCATTTTATGTAATTCTTAACTGATGATACACCAGTGGATAAACAATTCAAGCCTCTTCCCTCATTTTTAAAAAGCCAAAGTGCTGAGGGGGAAGGCAGAGAGCCTGTTATATGGATCCAGTGTGTAAGAATGAGAATGTGCAAAAGTTTGCTAATCGTAATTGAAGTAAAAGAAATTGAAAAGGTTAGAAGTTAGGACCTTCCGACTGGGGTTACCTTGACGTGGTTGGAAGGCTTTTCATTCATGTGATCACAGTAATGTATACTAAAAACCCCTTTGTTTATAAAGTATGCCAGTGTGCAGATAATATGATATTGTATGGGGCCTAGGAATGTGCATTGATTATCTTTTCTATGCTTGTATATATGTTTGACCAGATCAGTAGCACTTCCGCTAAATGTAGTTGTAAATTAGCCTAATTGGAGTGCTTCCACAATTCTTGTATTGTATGTATTTATTGGGAGGCTTGGTCAAGCCTCCGTGTGGTAATAGCACCCCCAACACGCCCCCTTAATGGGAGGTCCTCTGCCTTTAATATAAAGCACTGGATGGCCTCTTCCCTCTATTTTAAAAAGCCAAAGGCTGAGGGGAAGGGAGAGCCTGTTATATGGATCCATTGTGTATGAATGAGAAATGCAAAAGTTTGCTAATCGTAATTGAAGTAAAAGAAATTGAAAAGGTTAGACGTTAGGACCTTCCAGACTGGGGTTACCTTGACGTGGTTGGAAGGCTTTTCATTCATGTGATCACAGTAATGTATACTAAAACCCCTTTGTTTATAAATTATGCCAGTGTGCAGATAATATGATATTGTATGGGGCCTAGGAATGTGCATTGATTATCTTTTCTATGTTTGTATAATTTTGTTTACCACCCCTAATGTATCCTACAGCAAGGCAGGGCCTTTCGTGTATCCATTTAAATGTTGTGTCGATCAGTGGCTGTGGCTACTATGTGATTTTACTGATGTTTTTCAATAAAGTGTTTCGATACTTTTTATATTGAAGTCCGGTTGCCTGCCTTTGGAACCCATTCGGGATTACTAGTGAGGAAACATAGACCTTATCTGCAATTCCACCAAGTCCCATTAGTTACCTGGTAATGTAACAGTCCTAGACAGGCCCTATACATACCCACAGAGATTAGTCTGACTGAGCATTTATCTAAATCTAGATGGTTGTATTCACATTGTCCAAGCAGAAGACTTCTGCTACTGATGGATAGATCCTTATTCATTTATGAGCTTCTAAAAATAAGTCTGACGTATAATCAAAGTCTTCAAAAAGTTTCTGTTCCTCTTGCGATAAGGGATTTCCATAAGCGGTGGTAGTGTGGGATCTTCATCTTGTTTAGTACATAGAGGGGGAAGATAGGAGCTGCTAATCTTCGATTTAGAAGGTCTTCCAGTTAAGTTCCTGTAAAACAAGATATTTAAAGTCACTGTGCTAGCCTGTTGTGTTCCTCAAACTACATAGACACATTTACTGTTATTGTAAAATACAATACTTACAGGCCTATATTAAACGTTTTAATTACGTTTTAACCATAATTACTTATATGGTATAAATTGTGCTAGTTTTGCCCCAACCAATCTGATGTTATGTAACTTTAATAGCTAAAATCTAATGGTTGGAGCAAAATTAGCACCATTTTTAACGATAAAAAGTTTGATACATATGTCTGTACGCAAAAAATAATGCATAGACAATCACTGAAATTCTCATGTTAAGACATGTCCCACCCCATCTTTGAAACCTTCTTTACCACCAAACCCTGTTTTTTATACTTACTTAACTTCCATGGTACCTACTTTTCCCCTACCATTGTAAAGTCTGCACAATTTTCTGATGCTGACTTTCTGGTTGCAGCCATCAGTCTAGGGCCTAGGCTGTGACAGTGATGTCACTGCCAATAACTTACAGTTTGAGTGAGGTCTCTAAGAATTCTAGAGCTTACAGGTGAGGCGAGGACCAGAAGGATCAAAGGAGGCTTCATCGGGGAACATAGACGTGACTTGTGGAGTTGGATGTGGTGGGCTGTCTAACACGGCTGGTGACTGGAGGGCTGGCTTAACACTGATTGGTGGACTGGAGGGCTGATTATAAACTGGTGGATTTTTTTTCTGCCAACTTTTAAGTGTTCTGCGGGGAGTGCCCTGAGCAAATGTTTCAGTTTTCTTCATGGTAGGGGCACCCCTGCGCAGAGTCAATTTCTCTGTTGTACCCAGTGCTTGTATATCTTCTGGTGCTCGGTATAGGGACTTTGTGCAATTGCTTTAGGTGCTTTCGCCGTAGCCATATCTAAACACAGGCACAATGTTAACCATATGAAAAATAAGCACTGAATGGATATATAATGTGTGTAACTAAGTGTTAAACACTGGTGAATAAATGTAGGGGATCGGTATAGTAGAATTTTGTAATATTACATGGGGACATTAATTTGTTATGGAGAAGAGGAAATTGACCGGACATAGGAACTGCAGTAAATTATAAAAGACCTTGACTACAACTTACTTTGTTTGGAGTTACCAAAGTCGGTAATTTTCATGTATCCCGAGCTGTCCAGAAGGATGTTATCAGGCTTAAGGTCACTGCAATAAAATGTAACAGTTCAAGTCTTCTACATAACTTATTTTCTGTTGTTAATATATCAACATTATCAGGAAAAACTTTAATTTACTAAAATCTGTTCCCTCCTAAAAAAAATATAACCCTGTTGGTTTCTTATAGCAGGTGTCTGTAACATGGAAGTGGGCCTTAATGCCAAATCAAATTAATTTCCCAGGATCCCACATACAGAACAGCATATGAATTAATGGAATTTTGGAGTAGGGTATTGTCATTATAACCCATATAACTGTAGCGAGGTAATAATGCATTAGTACTTACCGGTGAATAATTTTATTGTTGTGCAAATGCTGTATCCAAGTACAATGCATGCAGAGTAAAACAGCACCGGTTATTACATACGTTGGCAGTCTAAAATTTACCGAATCATAACATGCGATCACGTTTTTTGCTAAAGGGAAAATTTACTAATTATCAATAGCAATATAATGGTTAACTGGATATTATTCTTTTCAGAATTTATTATGTTTCTTTTCTATTTATTATTTGATTTTTTTAATCACTTGACTAATAAGACATGTTAACCCTAGAAATTAATAGACCAAAAAAAGAAAATTACTATTTGAATGAAGCACTGAGAGGTAAGACACAAACCAACAGAGCTGTTTAATAGTAAAGAAAAAAGGTTAAAGATTGAAACACTAAAAGGATTCTAGCATATGTCCTAAATAAAGGGTAACAGTATATTATTTGGGGTGGATATGGCCTTGAATACAAATAAATTACTAATAAAATCACAATCATTCCATGATTGACCAACGTCGATAATTCCTTTAACGCGGTTTTAATGCAAATTTATAGAGTTGATTTGTGTTCCGCCAGTAAAATCTGCAATGAGAGAATATGGTTAGTTTGGCCTGAATGTTCTATGAATGTCCTTAGCAGAACGTGTTACTTACTTTACCAAATGTGCCTCTGCCTAGAAATGAGAGAAGGTTAAACTCTTCCATTGATATTGAACGTGGACTGAAAGAAAGAAAATGAAATTTAGCTCAACTGACATACCGTTATATACGATATAAACCGAGTTTTTCAGGCTGTAAAATCAGCCTGAAATCGGCTGAAAAACTCGGTTTATACTCGAGTCACTCACCATTGAAGATCAGCATCCTCTCCATTCCGGCAGCCGCACGATCATTCCATGTACTGGCGCGCCGGCCGACGTCACTGCCCGGTGCCAAGCCCAAGCCCGGGGGAGCGAGTGAGCAGGTAAGTTTCTTACCTTCTCTCCTGGCTCCTGTTTGTTCTATTGAAGAACGGAAGGTAAGGCACAGCTCCTTTACCTCCCATTCTTCAATAGAACTGGATTACCAAATCTTCAAAATATGAGTGGAGATACCCTTTAATATAATGGTTTTAAGGTGGCCATAAACGGCACAATCCAATTGAAATGGCAGTCGAAATTTTTTTTTTAACTGGGCGATGGAAAAAATGATTGTACAATCATTGGCCGTACGATATTGGGAATATCCCAATATTGTTTACCTGGGGTCTATGGCCAATATTAGGGTTTGGGGGTCTTCTCTATCAGGATATAAAATACCATTTTGCAGGTTGGCATGCCCTTTAAATTGTTTTCCGTAGTCTTACCTCAATGCAACACTTTTGACTTTTCGAGTTTCCCATGGTGAAGACCCTAAAGGATGAAACAGACAATAACATATTAAAGTAGAAGAATATGCAAACAGGACCAACAATTTTTATTAAATCTTTTTACCTTTTAAATGTTTAACTGCAAAATGTTAGCCTAAAACAAATTAGCATGAGCAAAAATAAATGTACTCTGGGAACTGTCGTCCAAAAATGACTTTGGGTAAATTGAGGTAAATTGATAGGAATTGCTCCCCTGAGAATTTTTGCAATCTATTTCCATTGTTTATTTTTTTGCATAGTTTTGAAGATATTTACATTTTGTGTGTGATATGGCAGCAGCATCACCAGGTCCCCTGCACTTCCTGCTTCCTGCTCTGAAACAGTCAGTCAATCTGTCCTGTGTCTCCTCCTCCCCTTTGCAGCCCCCCTGGTCCCTCCCAATCATGGACCCCATGGTCCCTCCAGTTGCAGGCCCCCATGCCCCATTATCTTACAGCCCCATGTGGCCCCGCCCACTCGCGGGTGCCTAATCTCCGCCCACTCACAGGTGCAGTGGGTTACTCAGACCCCCCCCCTCTACCTTCTCTGTCAGGATTTCACACAGCAGAGGGGAGGAGGGACTTTCTGTCTCCCTCACACACTGAGGGAGTCTGAGGCTGTGCTCGCTGGTGGCACTGTGCAGGAATGTCACAAGTCAGCCTCCCACCCATTAACTTTCTGGTCAGTCATTTCTGTATATCTTGGGCTGTGGAGCACGTAGAGAGGTGGTTGATGGCTCGTTTTAAAGGTAGGAAACTGGCCTTTCATTTAAACTTAACTTGCTTGGAGACCACAGTTCCCCTTTAAAGAAAATAATCCGAATGACTACCGAAACTATCTTCGGATGTCAGAGGCTAGCTTTCAATATCTTCTCTCTATGGTGTCACCTATTATCCAGAAGCAGGTTTCCTTAATGAGGGCAAGTATATCAGCCGAGCAAAGATTAGTTGCAACGTTGGGCTTCTTGGCAACTGGCCGTTCATTAGAAGATTTAAAGTTTTCTACCGGAATATCAGCACAGGAGCTCGGAAGCATCATACCTGAGACATGTTGTGCAATTGTCGATGTACTAAAAGCTGAATACATGATGGTGACTTTACATGTTTATCTTTTTTATATGAAAATGTAATGTAACCATTTGTAATTAATACTGTAGTGGTTGACTATATATCCAAAAATGTTGTTATTGTCCTGTCAACATTTATTTAAATCAACCCCTAAACATCTTTATACAATACTGCATTATGAAAAAACTAATAATAAAAACATTATATTTCATTATCTTTAATTAAATACACTATGTGCCAATGCTAAGTACAGAGTGTGTTAATAAATTTGACTTTTTATATCTTGGGTATTAATATATAACCTACCCCTGTAGTGGATTTCTATGGAAGGAACTGTAAGATTATAGCCTGATAATCTTACAGTTCCAGGAGGAGAAGGAAACCAGAAGCCACAAAGGGGTAGGTTATAATTAATACTGCACCCCAACTGGAAATTAAAGGGATATTAGAAGTCACCTTGGAGTTCCATGCCCTGTAAAAAAGGTACTGGGTGTGCAGCCTCGTACTTTATATGGTCATGGAACTCCTCGGTGACTTCTACTATCTTTATAATGTACAGTTGGTGGTGCATTATCCACTATATAATCTTCCCCTGTAGTGGATTTCTATGGGAAGAACTGTAAGATTATAGGAGAAGGAAACCAGAAGCCACAAAAGGGTAGGTTCTAATAAATAATGCACCCCCAACTGTAAATTATTTGGATATTAGACTTCACCTTGGAGTTCCGTGCTCTCTATATAAGTTACTCGGCCTGCGGCCTAGTGCTTTTATATGGTCACGGAACTCCTCTGTGACTTCTAATATCCTTATAATTTACATTTGGTGGTGCTGCAGTCTTGCTCCCAAAACCATGATCTTCACCTACGGTATTCTTTTACTAAATCGACCCCCCACTCTATACCGATACCAACCCCCCCCCCTTTCATAGTAAAGATAATTACCCCACCAGGAAACACAATGCTATATATCCCCCTTGATCATAGAATTATGTTTATTAGATTATTGTGTGATATACTACTGGAATTTACCTAATTGTGGTGGTGCCATAGATGGCAAGCACGTTAGAATAAATCCACCTCCTAATTCCGGATCGTATTTTTTGAACTACAAAGGTTCTTTTAGTATTGTTTTGCTTGCAATAGTTAACGCAAAATATTAATTTATGATGATTGATGTTGGCAAGAACGGGTGCATCTAGGATGGTGGAGTGATAGAAGACACCATCTTCATGAAGTTGTTTCAGCTTACCCCCAATACTTTAACCAAAGACGCAAGATGAGTCATTGAAAACGCATTTGGCATTATGGCAAGCCGGTTTTGTATTTTCCACACGGCTATAAATTTGAGGCCTGACAAAATTGATATAGTCGTGGTTGCATGCTGCATACTCCATAATTTTTGCTTCGCAACAATCATACTGTGTATGTTCCGGCTTCCATGGTAGACCGGGAGGACATTCAAACCGGCAGCACAGTTCCTGGGGAATGGAGGAATGAACAGACACTGGATAATCTGCAAAGGGCTACACAGCATAACGCCACTAATGTTGCAAAAAGTAATAGAGACAAGTATGTGGATTACTTTAATGGAATTGGCCAAGTCGATTGGCAGGATCTTATGTTTTGATGAATATATGTTACATTTTGTGGATGTTTGTTTATTTGTTGTTAAATTTGATAATAAACTACAGTGCTTGATACAGTGGCAATTTATTTGAGCCCCCCAAAAAAGCAAATATTTATTAATATTAAAAAACCTTCAATATTTACATATCATTTAAACATATGAATCCTGGCTGTTTATTATCAACTCACACAAATTATGTTAAATTTCAACAAGGGTTTCAGGCAAACAAATGCATGTCAATATTCCCCAATTAAGTTTGTTAACATTTATAAATTTGTGTATTCTGGATGGTCGCCCATATTATTTCTCGGATACATGTAGTTAGTTGAAGGGTGGTGGACTGGAGGGTATGGAGCGGGAGTTATATTGGGTACATTTTAGATATGTGTGGAATCGCTTGACCACTGAGCTTGATACATATGATTTTCTATTTCATATACAATATGGGTGCTATTGCTTAATTTTTCCTGGAGTCCACAATTCAATAACTCCGTTAACAATGGCTCCCAATGAAACCGCTGAGTAGCGTTCACGCGACAGAGTTTATGAGCAACCACAGATGCTATGGTGTCGTATTCATCCTCCCCTCTCGTCAGAACTGTGGCAGCAAAGTCCATCACATTTTTCGAAAAACGCCCTGTAGCCTTCTCACAACGTCTAGATGCATGTGCATTAGATCGACTTGAGGATTGTTGCACAGGGCTGTGTCGTGCTTGTGAACTAGGGCCCTATTTATAAAAGATCGTTATCGGAAAATAACGACCGGTATTTTCCAATAACGATAATGATCTTTTATAAATAGGGCCCCTAGTGCTTCGTTCTGGTAGTTTGTGATGCAGACAATTGGGAATCCTCGTTATTAATTATTGAAACTGTCGGGCTGTCACATGTGAGCAGCCTTGCATTTTGCTCTTGTTCTACTGTGCCGCCTTGTTGGCTACTAACATATTATAATATTATAAAAGCATATATCTCAAATATATTCAATCTTCTTTAAGCAGCAGTAACAGGAAACTGTGACCTAAATATGTAGCAACCATTTTTTGTCCAATTTGATAACAAATTCATGATGTTGAAAGTGATTGGCAAATATAATGAATAAGGCACCCACAACTGTAAAATCTAAGGATCTTTGAAGTCAACGAGTTTCATGAATATATATAAAACCTTGAGGTCGCAGGATGATTACCTTTTATACAGGGCACAGACCTCCAAGCTGACTTCTAATTTCCCTATAATTTACATTTTTGGCTGCATTGTTTATTGTACCCTAGCACTTTGTGTCTTATGATTTTATTCTCCTCCTGGAAGGGCAAGGTTATAAGACTATAATGTTAGAGTTCCTGCCATAGAAATCCAATAGAAGGGTAGGTTATATAACAGAGAATGCACCCCAACTGTAAATTAGAAGGATATTAGAAGTCACCCCTTTGTGGCTTCTGGTTTCCATCTCCTCCTGGAATTGTAAGATTATAAGACTATAATATTACAGTTCCTCCCATAGAAATCCACTACAGGGGTAGGTTAGAAGGATATTAGAGCTGACCTTGGTGTTCACTTAACATATAAAAGTAATAGGCTGCAGATCTAGTACATTTTATCGATGGCACAGCCTTCGAAGATTACTTTTACTATCACTTTAGGATATTATTTAGTAGATGATACCTCTTTGTGCCCTCTAATTTATTTCTCCCTTTGGAGCTATAAGATTATAAGAGTATATTCATACAATTCATTTTTTCGAAATCCACAACATGTTTATCTTACAGAGGAATGGCAAAATTTGTAATTATTAGAGTTTATGTATACACAATTCCCTATGGAGATATTAGCACTGTCTTCTGTCCTTTTTATTTTGCTCTTTATAGGCAGTGAGATCCATGGATAAGCCATAATACCACACCCGTGGAACATACACTTCTTCAGTTGCAGCACCAGATTTCTTAGATTCCTGCACCTTCTTATATTCCTTCTTATATACAGTTCTTATATTAGCTATTTTGGTCTTAAAAAAACAACAGTAGCACCAGGATTGACTGTTTTACATAAATCAACAAGTTTTGCGTTTGCATCTGCTCGTATATGTCTATTGGAATATTCCTTGCTTTTTATTTTCCACAGGCATGGCAAGTCGCGATAAAGTTGAATGAAGAGTCGAAGAAAATCTGGACTAAAAACTTATCAGCCATTCTATGCAGGAGATATAAAGACCAAAAAATATATTTTTTATTACTACACCAATATTAGGTTATCGTCAAGGTATTCCAAACTCCCTGCCCATTGCACACCAATAACATATATTGGTGAAACAAAACAATGAGGATTGTGTTGTATTTGGAACTGCAATGTGAAGTATTTCTAGGTATTGTGCTGACACAGCAAAACACATTTCGGCACAGAGCCTTTGGGAAGCTTCACAAAGGCTCTGTGCAGAAATCTGATTTTGCTGTGTCAGCACAATAAATTAAAATACTCCACATTGCACTGTGAAAGACTGAATAAGCATAATTTTTTTTGGTCGTGGATAAAGAATTAATATTGATATGTTAGCAATATAATCCATAATATAATCCATAAAAAGACATAATATAGTTAACTATGATATAGTGGATAATTAGAAGAATATTCGCTTTCTTCCAGAATTTCAGATTTGCTTCTTGATTTAACCACTTACGGTAATAATTACATTTATGCCCTTGTACAAGGAAACATTAACTGCAGATGTATAGCTGTATGTGTTACTGAATGCCCCGAATATCTCCCCAGCATGCAATATATTGAAGCTATAGTAAATAATATGGCAAACAATTCATATCATGGATGTATAATTACATTACTAACATGTTTAACATTATTTATATTCTTGCAGGCATGAGCATGGATAAAGAAAAAAATACATTGAAGAAACAAGTGAAACAAAGGTAATGTAAGTGTTTACTTGATGTTAAGATCCTAAACGAAAACCTCTTTACATTGGAAAGTGAAATCAAACTCATTAAGAAATCACTGGAATAAGGAGTGGTTAGGAGTAGAGAACACTGACGTTCTTTGTTTAAATTTATATAGTCATGTTAATGTTTGAACAATGCAATCAAAGTTACATTTTTGGTCGGTATAGATTCTCTCTTTTAGCAGTAAGTACATACGGGGTTATTCAATAAACGTTCTTATCGTTTAAAATTGTGCTAATTCTGCCCCAACCAATCAGATGTTAGCTTTCAAATGTTAAATAATATCTGATTGGTTGGGGCAAAATTAGAACCATTTTAAATGATAAGAACTTTTATTGAATCTCCCTGATAATGTTATAACCAATTCTTAACCCTCATGTTACATATTTTACTTGACACAATTGCCAAGGAAGCAGACATAAGACATACATGTTATAGCATGTAATACATATTAATATTTCCATAATCATTATGTTTAAATTTAATGCTGTATGAAACTAAAAAAGGTTTGACAGTGCCAGTCACCCAAAGACAGTGGCTAACAACTATCATGTATGTATGTATCTAAATAGTCACGTTTTTGTTTTTACAAAAACATCTTTATCTTTTAAAGACAATATATATTCTAGTGTATACCGTCTAAAGATTTATCTGTGCTGATATTGCGTGCTGAAAATTGAATAAGGAACATAATACTTTTGTTAACTTGCATTAAAGTGCACACAAAAACAAATTTTATATGACTGTAATTTAGTAATTTTATAAACAAATGTATAGCAATCTTTTAGTATGAAGTATGAGAAATGTAGAACACTCACACATTTAGCACACAATTGGAAACTTAACTTTTGTTACATGGATATGACTTTTTACCAATATATACAAACCCCCTTCATTTGTATGTAGATGGGCAAAAATCTTCATAAAGTTGTAAGGTTGCTATTTGGTAATGCCAATTGTAAACACTAAACGGATAACATAGCAGTGTCATATGGCAAACATGTGGCCACAATTTTAGTATTGTACATTAGTGCTGTGTAAGCAATATATCATATCAATGTTGATTGCAAACAAAAAAGGAAATCTAGTTTAACATCTCATTGACTAAACTATATTATTTTGTGGGATGTATTATAAACCTACAGTAATAACTGTATTATGTACAAAACCACAGAATATCCAGAGGGAAGACATGGCATATATTCGTCAAGTACTGTTCACATGCACGCACAGTATAAAGGACTGGGGATGCATCAGAGGCTTTCAGGTGAGATGGAGCCTCTCTGCAGTGCTGGAACCATCTTGGTACGTTTCTCCTGTTCTCCTGCAAAATTTACTGAAGAATGGGAGGTAAGAGAGTGCATTTACCTCCTGTTCTTCACTAAAAAAAAATTTAAAAAATTGGGAAAACTATGGACATACCCTTTAAAACATTGGACTTTTTAACATGTACCAGGAACTCTACACAAATATATGGGTGTTCCAAAAAAAAGCATCCAGTGTTTTTAAACAAAATGGTACAAAAATAAATTCCACATATCTTGTCAGACATTGCATAAGCTAATGTTACATACAGTAACTTGACCATGTACATTTGTATTGCTACGTTTAGAATTTTGATACCTTTCTTTCATGTACTCACAGAAATGTATGCATATTGTGAATATCTTCAGACATGGATGACTTGTTAATATTGTGACTATACATACCTAACATGTATTAAAAAGTGACAGTTACTACTGTATATTTAAATATGTTGCCATGTTTTTATATATGTGTTATTTTTTGGACAAAGTTGGTACAAAAAAAAATAAAACGTGTTTGAATAAAGCGCTTAGTATGATTTGGACAAGATGGCCATTACATGTTTTCATTTATTTATTGTTCACATTAACAAACACAACATAAAATTAATTTGTTGGCCAAATGTGTAAATATCACCGGTCAAAACTTACATCTATCTTTTTGGTGTCATGCACTATTTTCAACGGTGTTCACATATTTGTTTTTAAACGATAAAAAAAGTAAAGTTAACAGATGTACATGCATTGTTTGTAGTACACATTATTATGACACGACTCATCTGAGAGGATGTTATTATAAGATTTATTTTGATTTATTAAAGCACAGAAATCCAGAGAAGGTAACTAAAAAACAAAATAGAATAGAGCTATAGTAAAAATTTAATTATGTAACATAACAAACATGATTCAGGTTATTATATTTGGTCAGGGCTGGACAAATCATTCAATTATTTAGGAGGCAGCAACTTTATAACACCCAATGTCCCATGAATTACATGTGACACGCCCCCTCCCAACCTAGCTCCTCCCAGTCACATGTAGCCCCACCTATTACACAAACACTACTAGCTTAAAACACTACTAACTTAAAGGAATTGCACATTAAATAAATAATTTTGCATCATTTTAAGCTATAAATGAAGAATGATTTTGGTCTCAAGCTCAGTCCCCCAACTAGTCTATCTGTGTGGCCAGCATGCTCAGTAATCCCTGTGAGGCGTCACTGATAGAATTTCAAACCATGCAGTTCAAGTACCAACTGTCCCCATTACAGCTACATGTAAACTATAATAACACATAAGTTTGATACCAAGGAACATGATTAATAACTTAACTATTTAAGATGTTTGGGGTAGATTGAGATCCATTTCCCATTACCTTTCCCATTACCAGCAACCAGCAGACCTACACATTACCAGTAACTTTACTAGTGCAATCCTAATAGTGTCAGGATAAGAATCTCCGAAATGCCCATCACAGAGGCTGCTTATTGTTAACACGGGTAGCATCTTCTATTGTTTTACCTGAGCTCCTATTCCCCCTCCCTTTCACTACGTTCTGCAGTAAAACTTTTGCAACATTGTTGCAGAGTAGGGAGTGAAGAACTCTGCTATGCCTATTCAGCAAACAATGTTGCAAACGTTTTACTGCAGAACATAGTGAAAGGGAGGGGGAAAACGAACAGGAGAGCACTAATATAGCACTGAGAAATTGTAAGCTGCTACCCGATTTTTAACTCCTGTTCGCCACTAAACAATTTTCAGTCGCCCTGGTGACCACAATTTCACCAGCCCTGTATTAGGTGAACAATATTGCATATTGAATAGATTCAAAATTATACTAATTATTGCCCTCAGTATCTGCTTTGTTAAAATCAATTCACTATATTTTGCAGTAGAAATATATTCTGGTTTGACATTTTAGCCATTGAATACATACATTTTAGTTACATGTTACCAATATTTACTACATTACCATCAACATTTTTTTCCCACAGCGTGACACGTCTGACCAAAAATACATGACAACTTCCGATAAAGACCGGTCATACAAGAAGTTGCTTTCGCTACAATCACATCGCAACATCCTCTCCATTCATTGTACAATCCTTCATACACATAAACGATTCAACTAAAATTTTTCATCCGGACCGATTTCGGTCAAATACGATCATATCTTGCAAATATGATTGCAGAAGATTAGATTGGCCACATTAATTAAACGAAGGCACTTAAGTGACAACTGAAATGTAAGATGTTTCGGTCTGCCCCCTATATCTAAAAAATAGGGGGCAGATCAACAAAAAAATGGTACAATGATAGTTGGAAATTATAATTTCCACAAATAGTTTCCACACAATAAGAAGTAGAAACCAGAATATTAATAGCATTTTTATAGCTATACTAACAGCGGATGTCATTTGCATAGGACAGTATTTATATTACTTCTAAAATGTAATACTTACTGAGAGAAAAAACACTTCTTTACTCTTGAAAGCCAACTCTTGAAATGAGAGTTGATGATGAGTCATCTCTTTTATAGCCGTGTCTTTATGACACCATTGTGACATCACAATGACACTGTGTTAATCACAGCTTGAACTGTGGTCCAAAAATGACATTAGGTAAATTGATAGGAATTGCTCTCCTAAGTATTTATGCAATGTATTTTCATTTTTGCATAGTTTTGAAGATATTTACATTTTTGTATGTGGTAAGCAGCATCACCAGATCCCCTGCATTTTCTGCTCTGAAACCATGTCAGTGGATGACAGTCAATCTGCCCTGTCTCTCCTCCTCTCCTTACTGCCACCCTCCTCTTGCAAGCCCCCCTGGCCCCTTCCACTCATGGACCCCATGGCCCCTCCATTTGCAGACCCCCTTTGGCCCCTTCCCTTACAGCCCCATGTGGCCCTGCCCACTTGTGAGTGCCTTAGCCCTGCCCACTCACGGGTGCCTTAGTCCTGTCCACTCGCGGGTGCCATGGCCCCTCCCAGTCGTGAGTGCTGTGGCCCCGCCCATTCGCAGGTGCCGTGGGACACTCAGACCCCCCCCTACATAAAACTGTGTGAAAACAGCCTTTTCAGGCAGAGTGAGAACACAGTAAGAACTGTAGATTCCCTTACAGTGTCAAGTGTCATTCGCTGGAAATGAACCAATTGGCATAACTGTTGCAAGTACCTTCCATCAGGATACAGAGCCCTGGCTGCAATATATACATTACTAGCAATAGCACAGAGCTGTACATGGAACAGAAAAAACTGAACTGGGCAGCAGCAGTGCTACCCAATCCCTGTTAAAATGATACTATTACTGCCCATTGATCTGTCTAGTGTGGAATGTGGAATGCACAATAGGGCACATTTTATACCCATGTGTACCTATGGTAAAAGTGTTATGGGTACAAAACAAATCAGCAGAATATTCTAACATTATTTATCCTGTGCAAAGTAAAGCTTTTGATTTAGCAAAGTTGTACAAAATAAACCAAACATATAGAGGAAAAGGGGAAACATGGCTACAGTATTAGAGAAAAGGGTATGACATAATACAGTTGTGTTCAAAATTATTCAACCACCAATGCTGTAAAGGGTTTTAGGGAAATTAGTGTACATTTGTAATTGTGTTCAGAATGAAATATTACAAGGATTACAAGAACCAAATGCAACTAAAATGACATTAATTGTTTTTGTAATACAGTATTAAATGTTTTTTTTTGTGATTTCTTCATTGACACAATTATTCAACCCCTTAAAGTCTATCACTCTTAAGAACAGAGGTTCATTCAAGTGTTTTCGATCAGGTATTGAAAACAATTGTGTATGTCATCGAGCAGCAATCAAGCATAATAAGCACCAATTAGGCGGATTTAAAATGACTGTGATACTTAGCTCCTTCTAGACATTTACTGGTGTGTTTACAAGCATGGTGAAGTCAAGAGAATGGTCCAGGAAGACAAGAGAAGTGGTGATTTCTCTTCACAGGGAGGGCAATGGCTATAAGAAGATTGCAAAGATGTTAAACATACCAAGAGATACCATAGGAAGCATCATTCGCAAATTCAAGGCAAAGGGCACTGTTGAAACGCTACCTGGTCGTGGCAGAAAGAAGATGCTGACTTCGGCTGCTGTGCGCTACCTGAAGCACAAAGTGGAGATGCGGGTACTGAAGTTTCAGCTCAGACAATAAGGCGCACACTGCGTAATGAAGGCTTCCATGCCAGAACTTCCAGGCGCACCCCCTTGCTGTCTCCAAAGAATAAGAAGAGTCGACTGCAGTATGCCAAAAGTCATGTGGAAAACCACAAAAGTGTTCTGTGGACTGATGAAACAAAATTAGAATGTTTGGGCCCATGGATCAACGCTATGTTTAGAGGAGGAAGAACAAGGCCTACTGTGAAGCATGGCGGGGGGTCAATCATGTTTTGGGGCTGTTTTGCTTCTGCAGGTACTGGGAAGCTTCAGCGTGTGCAAGGTACCATGAATTCTCTTCAGTACCAGGAGATATTGAAAAAAAATGTGATGCAGTCCGTCACAAACCTGAGGCTTGGGAGACGTTGGACCTTTCAACAGGACAGTGATCCCAAGCATACCTCCAAGTCCACTAGAGTATGGTTGCAGATTAAAGGCTGGAACATTTTGGAGTGGCCATCACAGTCACCAGACTTAAATCCAATTGAGAACCTCTGGTGGGACTTAAAGAAAGCAGTTGCAGCGCGCAAGCCTAAGAATGTGACTGAACTGGAGGCTTTTGCCCATGAAGAATGGGCTAAGATACCCGTAGATCCGCTGCAAGACACTTGTGTCAAGCTATGCTTCACGTTTAAAAGTTGTTCTAACTGGAAAAGGATGTTGTACTAAGTACTAAGAATGAATGTCACTTGGAGGTTGAATAAAACTGATAATGATGTGATGACAGAAAAGACATTTGTGGTTATTTCATTATAAAGGTTATGTTATATTTGTTTGACTTACAAGTGTCTCTGATTTAATTGTAAACAAGATGACTGAAAAGATTAAAATCAATGTCAAACTGGCCAAAACACTCAATTTTAGTGGGGATTGAATAATTTTGAACACAACTGTAAGTATAGCATTATCTGCAGTTATGAGGGTAACAAGAACAAAATACACTTTTTGGTGCAGTGTTGCTTACAGTCTGCTGGATTCCTGTAGATTCCCAGTGAATTGTACTCATATTTAGGGACAGGGAGATTTTAACTTACTTCTACTGGAAAGCAAGATGATTTCACTATAATTATATTGATTTCACTATAATTCTACTGATTTCACAAGTGAGAGCCAATCAATTAAGACCCCATTCAGTTTAATTTATACTATTTTTTTTTGTTCTGCTTAAAGGTAAACTAAAGAAAAAAAAACAACTTGCCTATATCCTTTTCTATATTTTTAGTGCTGCTAGAAATGTCATACCTTTATGCTCTTAGTGCTCCCTGTCACTAGATCCCTTTATGTCCTGTTCGGCTCACTCATAGTTTTTATGCATTACTCCTCTCTGTGCCCACCCCCTCCCAAATTCAGTAATAGTGTTGAGCATGTGCAGATGACCTGTGCCTCACTACAGCCAATAGCATCAAGGAAGATTTTCTCTTAGCTGTAGGAGTTTGAAAGTGTGTGTGTGTGGGGGGGGGGGGTTGGTGTCAACTGCAGGCACAGAAAGTGTAAAATATAATTCTTCTTTCTTATTGTTCTTAAAGGGGAACTGTGGTCTCCAAACAAGTTAAGTTTAAATGAAAGGCCAATTTCCTACCTTTAAAATGAGCCTCAACCACCTCTCTACGTGCTCCACAGCCCAACATATACAGAAATGATAGACCAGAAAGTTAATCGGTGGGAGGCTGACATGTGACATTCCTGAGGCTTCTCCTGCACAGTGCCGCCGGCGAGCACAGCCTCAGACTCCCTCAGTGTGTGAGGGAGACAGGAAGTCCCTCCTCCTCTCTGGTGTGTGAAGTCCTGACAGAGAAAGAAAGGGAATCTACAGCCCTTCTCTTTCAGTGTGTGAAAACAGTTCTCACTCTGCCTGAAAAGGCTGATTCCACAGAATTTTCTGTAGGGGGAGGTCTGAGTAACCCACTGCATCCTTGAGTGGGTGGGGCTTAGAGCCCCGGGTGGGTGGGGCTTAGGCACCCGCAAGTGGGTGGGGCTTAGCCCCCACGTGCGAGTGGGCGGGGCCACATGGGGCTGTAAGATAATGGGCCATGGGGGGCCTGCAGCTGGAGGGACCATGGGCTACATGAGTGGGAGTGACCAGGGGGCTGCAAACGGGAGGAGGAGACACAGGACAGATTGACTGACTGTTTCAGAGCAGGAAGCAGGAAGTGCAGGGGACATGGTGATGCTACTGCCATACCACACACAAAAATGTAAATATCTTCAAAACTATGCAAAATAAACAATGGGAATAAATTGCAAAAATTCTCAGGGGAGCAATTCTTATCGATTTACCTCACTTTACCTAAAATCATTTTTGGACCACAGTTCCCCTTTATTGCTGAATCATTTAGCCATGCAAAGACAGAGAAATAAGCTTCGGTTTTGTTTCTACATGTATTTGCCAGGGGGAGGGCCTAGGAGTGGGTGATTGACAGTGACTGTGCCTCGCCCCCTTGGAAAAATAAAACTCCCAGAGCTAAAAAAACAAACAAAAAAAAAACAAGGTATAGGAAGGTCAGAGAAGGAAAAAAAGGCAGATTTAAGATTAGTGGTAATTAATCTTAATAACTGTTTGATTAGTTGGAAAATGATTGGGCACAGTTTACATTTCTTTTAATTGACTTGGTAAAATAAAGATCTCCTATGTTGGTGACCAGTTTTTGTCCTCTCGCTGTACGTTTACTTTGTTCTATTGCAGAATATGGATATGGAACTGCCCCTTCTAATACTGTACAAGATAAGAACCAGCCGCTTATCACAAAATAAAGAACAGCAAAGGACTGGTAAGAAAGCAGCGAAAAAAAGGCGAGTATATTTATGAAACAAAAGGAAGTTTCCAAACTGGGTCAAGCTCCGGGATCTAAATGAAGACAAGATTAAAGCCAGATATCGATTATCCTCCGAAGCCATTCAGTCTCTTTTCGAGAAGGTGAAAGAAAACTTAAATCCTAAAACAGAGAGGAGCCACGCCATTCCGGGTATCGTCAAGTTACTCTGCGCCCTTCAATTTTTGCCAGCGGCTCGTTCCAAAACATCGTGTCCACGGCCGGGGGCATCACCCAGTCCAGTTCAGTTGATTTCTATTCCAAGTTATCCAGGTCATAGTGAACTTGTACAAAGATTACAGTTTTTTCCTAATGACGCCACTTCACTCGAAGCGGTCAAACGTTCCTTTATCTTGGCGTTATTCATTGTACCCATGTTGCCTTGTCACCGCCATTGGAAAATGAATACATTTATCGAAACGAAAAGCACTTCCATTCCCTAAACATGCAAGTTGTTTTACCCTACAACATGAAGATTATTGACGTTGTAGCCAAGTTCTCTGGTTCTACCAAAGACTTGAATATATTAAGTCAGTCTGGAGTTCATCAACGTTTTTAAAATGGATAGTTTGGATCAGGGTGGTTGTTAGTTAAATTCTATAGATATATTTGGGGGGGGGGGGGAAATTATTTTCAGGGAGGTTGGAGAGACATTTCCTACCTCCCATTTATATATTACAGACCATTTCAAAGATGGTTTGTTATTGGTGTGGCTGCCAGCTCTCTGCTCCTTCGTTCCCCTACACAATGACACACCTCCTATCTCTGACCAACAGCAGACATCTTTAAAACAGAATGTTAGGACTGTAAGGAAAAAGTAATTTATCTCCATGTAAATTAATCAGATTTTTTTTTTAAATTGTGCCCCTTTAAAGTGGAAAATTAAAAAAAACACACACACAATTAAATGGCATATCACTTCCAAACTTCCACCTAACACAAGGTAATAGAGAAGTTAATTTTGGGGGGAGTAGGAATGTGCATTGATTATCTTTACTATGTTCCTATATAACACACAAACACCTTGTCACAGACCATATATAATACACACACAGACCATATATAACACATGCTGTGTCACAGACCGTATATAACACAGTTTCACAGACCATATATAGCACACACACACAGTGTCACAGACCATATATAACACGCAGTGTCACAGACCATATATAACACACACACAGGGTTATTCAACGAACGAACGTCCGTTAATTAAGGAACGTTCAGTCATAAATGTAACTAACCCGCGGTATCACTAAAAAGCGATACCGCGGCTTTATAAATATGGCCCATGGATTCTACAAATTACATGGTTCATTAAAGACAGGAACCCACAAAAAGTTATATATGGTCTGTGGACACTGCGTGTTTATATATTGGTCTGTGACTGTGTGGTGTGGTTTATATGGTCTTTGACAAGTTGTGTATATTATATATGGTCTATGACACTGTCAGGGTTATTCAATAAAAGTTCTTATTGTTTAAAATGGTGCTAATTTTGTCTCAACCAATCAGATGTTAGCTTTCAAATGTTAAATAAGATCTGATTGGTTGGGGCTAAAATAGCACCATTTTAAACGATAAGAACTTTTATTGAATCTCCCTGACAGTGTCATAGACCATATATAATATACACAACTTGTCAAAGACCATATATAACACACACACAGTGTCACAGACCATATATAACACACACAGTGTCACAGACCATATATAACTTTTTGTGGGTTCCTGTCTTTAATGAGCCATGTAATTTGTAGAATCCATGGGCCATATTTATAAAGCCGCGGTATCGCTTTTTAGTGATACCACGGGTTAGTTACATTTATGACTGAACGTTCCTTAATTAACGGACGTTCGTTCGTAGAATACCGTGCTGTTTTAATCTAGCGCAATGGTATTCTATGGGGATCATAAATCTACGATTTCGTTATGGTAAACTTACAATCGGTATCGTAAATTTATGATTGTTAAACCAATCGTTAATCTCTGATCGTTTTAACAATCGTAAATTTACGACACCAATCTTTAAAGTCACGGTATCGATTTTTAGACATGGTATCGTTTTTTAGCTTTCACGCTCTACTGCCAATCTATTTACAGCCTACCGATTCCTGTCACCTTATGTCTCACCCATATCCTGTAGTCTGTAAGCTCTTTGGGCAGGGTCTTCTCTCCTATTGTATCACGGTATCGCTGTAAGAAACTCCTCACTCTGTTTACTTATATTATGTATTACCTGTGTATGTAATAAGTATGACTTAGTACAACATGTATTACCCTGTATCTAATGTATGACTATGTAATTGTAAAGCGCCACGGAAGAAGTTGGCGCTATATAAATCAATAATAATAATAATAATACTTATCCCTCCCTGGCTGTAGATATTTTTTCCCGCACTAATGTTCATTTCATCCATTGGTGTCCAGAGACACGTGCTCAGCTCAAGAAAGTGCACCTAATGCTATGACCTGTCCTGTCAATCCGGCTCGGAGTAAGCGAGAAACTACACAGTCTGGTACCAGTGTCTGTCCGGGGGTGTCACAGCCGGGATGGGGGAAATTAGTCTAATACAGTGGGACATCAACACCCTCCAACTACCGGTTTGGCCGGTATCATACCATTTTTTTTCAAAGTAATGTATCGATCAGATCACTCCACAGCCCTTGTTACCGAGCAGCAAGTCTCTCTCAGTCTGTGCTACGCGCTGGGTGAGGGGTGGAAGGGGGAGTATCAGTGAGCTGGGTTCCTTTCTGTGAGTCACAATCAGTACGGCCAACAGGGGTCGCTGTTAATTTTTTATTATTATCACTTTGCTTCTAAGTCGTGCTGTTAAAGAGCATGTCCACCGAATTTTTTTTTTATATATGTATCCCCTGGGCTCCCAGCCCCAACCGCATAATTTATTTTTTAAAAAGCCCCCCAAACTCTACTTACCTCCCCTCTTTCCTCCGCCGCGCTCCCGCCCTCTGCTTGCTAAAAATGCAAGCAAGGGGCGGGACCGGCAGCCGCGTCTGTGATTGGCTGAGCGCAGCCAATCACGGACGCGGCTGCCGGCAGCTCACTTCGCCGAGGAAAGAGGAGAGGTAAGTAAAGTTTGGGGAGCTTTCTAAAGTAAAAAATTGCGGTTGGGGCTGGGAGCCCTTGGGGAATATACTTATAAATCATTTTTGCTAGGGGGAGGGAATCGAGAGAGGGAGGGAGAGGGAGGGAGAGGGAGGGAGAGGAGGGGGGAGAAGAGCTGCAGTACGCATGGCAAAATCTACCTAGGCCAGGAAGCAGGCAGTGTCCTATATGGACCTGCTAGCCTCCTGGTGGGCAGTTTTTGGGACTTTGGGGGGCACACCGGAAACCCATGAGCTGGGATGTGAGGTAAGGATTAAACTACACTACATGGTGGGGCCAGTAGTTGGGGGGATTATAGTTGGGGGTGGACATGCCCTTTAAGTAGAAAGCAGGAGGGACTCTGTCATAGCTGCTTGTGTGTGAGGGAGGAGCAGAATGGATATTGTATTGAATGGTTAGGGTTGTTCCATGTAAACATCTGCATGGTACAAAAGCATTTATTAGCTGTGGTTTGCAGTCTGAGTGAATGTACTAACTTAGCACTGTTTCTGGTAGTGTGTGAGTAAGTAAATAAAATCACTTGGTTTATTTACTGCTTAGTACAGGAATAAGGTGGTGGGGATTGTTTAAGTTAACTTCAGGCGCAAGGTTTCACGGGACTGAAGTTGGTTTCTTATTCGGAAAATGAATAAGAAACTGGTGTTTTCAAAGGGTTAAATCGCTTTGTTTCAGTGAAACAACACTACACGCACACATACACATCCACAGACCCCTGGCATATAATGCATTTCAATCCAGCCTGAAAGAAACTGATTCTGGTTATGCATACGCTCATCAAAGTGTTATATGCCAGGGCTCTGTGTATGTGTACGTGTTGTTTAACTGAACAAAGCGATTTAACCCTTTGAAAACACCAGTTTCTTAATCATTTTCCGAATAAGAAACCAACTTCAGTCTCGTGTAAGCTTTCAGGACATTCTAGTTCCTTTTTCAAACTGATTACAATGAAGTTTATGTATTCAACATTCAGCTCATGGTTCAGTCTAAAGCAGGAAGTCCCCATCCCATGATTCACACTGCACACTTACAACGAATGAAATGCAGTTTCCCCGCCCAGTCATGTGGTTGCTCACATGTGTGGGAAGCTCCGCCCCCTTATAACTTGAAACCAGCATACACTGGAAGGAAGATGGCTGCATTGACAAGAAGTCTGTGTGTCAAGGTGAGAGATGGGGCTCTGTGGCGCTGACTGACGCTGGGGGCAAATTTTCTAAGGGGAACTGTATTCTGATTAATACTATTTATTTAAAAACTAAAATAGCATTTAATAATCCTGATAAACAGCGCAGGTCTAATTGTGAGTGACTGGCAGCAGCCACTATGGGAAGTATTAATGTATTTGTATCTGAATTGGTATTTCCCAGATTCAGTCATGGCAGCCGATTGGGTTATTCCACACAAGCCTCAGGATACAGGCAGCAGATAAGGAGCTTCTGGTGAAACTCAGGAGGAAGACTGGTTACTCCTTCATCAACTGCAAAAAGGCCCTGGAGAACTTCAACAATGATTTAAAGCAAGTAAGTGTTAAACTCGTACACATGTATGACAATGCGAACACGGCCCGATGGTTGAGCATCCGACAAATGCCAATTTGTACATGTGTGGCTGCTTGGTCAGGATTGTTTATAGATCCTACTGGCGGATCTACAAATGCACCAATTGGCCGAAGCTCGGTCATCATGTCTCATTCTCGCATTAGTATGTGTGAACAAGGCTTTACTTTTGTGAATGTAAGGGTCGGTACACACATCAGACATCCATGGTGGATTGATGAACAACACCCGTGCAAACACTGTTTGGCGAGCGTCGTGCCTTCCCATCAGATGTGTGTACAAGGTTTAAGATTATGGAAAATTATTTCAGGGAAACACTAAAACCTCTAAACTCTAAAATGTTATTCCTTGCTCGGGGGACTTATATGTTTACAGTGTTCTGTTAAGATTGTAGAATTCTCTTTTTTTAGTTAAAAAGGGTGGCCCTGTGTGACCCTAAGGCAAAATGTAATGCCATGGTAGGAAGTATACTGCATACTGTACAAAGTGAATGTTTTTATAAATATTTGTTATGGTTTCCCTGTAAACTACATATAGTAGCAGTTTTTCTGATTAGTAATATGAGCAGGAATGTCTAGATGGACACAGTGTTAAAGGGCATCTCTGGTCTCTGAACAAGGTTAGCTGGGTACACACATATACAAGAAAGGGCTGATACAACAGAATTTTCAGCTGCTTTTGTAGCTGATAGATCATGATAGAGAACAGAGAACATAGTTTTTGTTAAAAAAAATGGCCTGCAAAATGTCTGTCTGTCTGTCTCTCGCTTTCTGTTTCTCAACAGATGAACAGACAATAATGTGTTGCACATTGCTAAAAGACAGTGGGGAGAACACTGATAAAATGGAAAGTGCAGTAGAAAATAGCATTATTTTTTAAATTCTTAGTTTATATTATGCATACTTAGTTATTCTACATATTCATTTTGAAAAATCAGTTGAATTTATTCACCTTGCTGTTCCCTGCTGTTGACATTAGTGAGCTGACATTTCAGGTTCTGTAACGGTCCTTCTTCTTCCCAGAATGCACCACTTCCTTGGGATGTCCCTAACAGAAATTTCTACTGATTAGCTGTTGGATGGGTCAAAGATGCTCAGATCTCTACTGAACAACTGAATCAACCCAAGGGCCCAGTCTCTATTAGGGGTCATGAAAACAGGAAGTATTTATTTATACACAGACAAAATGCTGAACGGGCAGGTTAAGGTCATTATGATGGAATAATACTGCTTTTTTGTATATGTATTTGCACTGAACTTTAACTAATAAAAATAGTGCACATCTCATTTTCCCTACAATACATTTCCATGCCATTCGGCTAGGACAAAAACTCTGAGGAGAACACTGGGAATAGTAGTTTAGCTGCAAGAAGCGTTATTAGATTATTTTTTAGTATATAATTTTTGTAGTCACTGTGCATTGTTTATTTTATTTTGGTAGTAACCTGTATATTTTGAACTCAATCTGAAAGGCAGAGACATGGCTTCATGAACAGGCACAGAAGGAAGGATGGAGCAAAGCTTCCAAACTGCAAGGAAGGAAAACTGCAGAGGGACTTGTGGGTCTGCTACATGAAGGAAACTCTGCAGTGATGGTGGAAGTAAGTTATTTTTGTGTACCACTGAATGAGTGTACATAAAGTGTACATGTATGTATAATTTTATTTATAAAAGGCCACTTGGGTACGCAGCTCTGTACATTATAAAATACTGAGTATACAAACAAGGGGATAAGTGCAATTATGCAGATTAAAAATTAAATACAATTTCATACATCAGTTAAGAAAGCAAATGTATAAATTGATATACATTATCAATCACGCTTTCAACTAAAATCCCACTCTCGCCTACTGTCACTCTCCCTCCTCCTGCTTGCTGCTGGGGATATTTCCTTCTCCCACAATGTCTGTTTACGCTCAGCCCATCCCCACCTTATCTCCTAGCCCAAGTTACAGTTCCATATCCTCTAACACAGTAAACCCAGGTAAAATTATAAACATCCCACTTCCGCCCCCTTATCTGGGGCGCTCTAGAACGCACGGTCTGCCTGTAATAAACCGATACATGACCTTTTTATTTCTAACTCCTTTACCTTCCTAGGTCTCACTGAAACATGGCTGTCTCCCTCTGACACTGTCTCACCTGCTGCGCTCTCGTATGGAGGCCTACACTTCAGCCACACTCCACGGCCTGGAATCCAACATGGTGGTGAAGTCGGCAATCTTCTGTCTGAGCGCTGCAGTTTCAAACCCATTACTACTTTACTTGCCCTGTCCCAGCTTTTCCTTGAGTCTCACTCCGTCCGTATTTATTCTCCCACGCACTTGCAGTTTGCCGTTATATATCGGCCTTCTGGCCCAACCACAAATTTTTTCGACCATTTCTCTGCATGGTTATCCCACTTCCTTTCCACGGACATCCCCACTGTAATTTTCGGGGATTTCAACATCCCCATTGACATTAACAACTCTGCTACCTCCAAACTTCTCTCGTTTACCTTGTCTTTTAACCTCTCTCAGTGGTCGTCCACAGAGACTCACCATAATGGACACACACTTGACCTAGTCTTCTCTCGGCTATGTTCCTTCTCTAACTTTTCAAAGTCTCCCTTTCCACTATCCGACCACAACCTCCTCAAATTTAACCTTATATCATCCATCCCGGCCACTTCCACAACTCCTACATACACACATAGACGCGGAGACTTGCGCAACCTTGACCCCTCTTCGCTCTCCCTTCTTCTCACCAATATGGCCTCCTTCTCTGACCCCGAACTTGCTGTTTTCCACTACCACAACACTGTCTCCTCCGCCCTGGACGCTGTTGCCCCCTTAACAACCTCTCGCCTCAGTAGCATTAACCTGCAACCTTGGCTCACGGATTAGATTAAAAAGATGAAAAGGCAGTCACGTGTAGCTGAGCAACAATGGCGAAAAAGACCCACAACTTTCTTCATTTGAAAAATGCTCTTCATCAGATCAGAAACGCTTTGTCTTCAGCCAAACAAACCTATTTCTCTTCCCTTATTTCCAAACAATCCAACAATCCAAAACAGCTTTTCAATGTTTTCAACTCTCTGCTCTGTCCGCCACCTCCTCCTCCTATACCCTGTTTATCTGCTGATGAAATTGCCTCTTATTTCACAGACAAAATTGTTAATATAAGAAATGGTCTTTCTGCATGCTCTGGCTAATCTCCACAGCCTCCAGTCCTATCTACATTTCCACCCGGCTTCCCTTCTACCACCTCCATTTCAGTTCTAAACAACTTTCTTCCCCCATGGCTGTTCACATACATCAGTTTGTATCACTTTTTCAAACGAAGGTGCGTTTAAAAAAAAATGGACAGACCGTAAAACCCCATAGGATTTCATAATATCGTTCACACCTGCTGCGTTATAATACGTACGCCCTTATCTTTCGGCTGAACTTCTGTAACACCCTCCTGTGCGGTCTACCAAGCAACCGACTGGCACCCCTTCAATCAATCCTTAAAGGGAAACTGTGGTCCAAATATGACTTTAGGTAAATTGACAGGAATTGCTCTCCTAAGAATTTTTGCAATTTATTTTCATCTATTTTATTAAATGTAAAGATATTTACATTTTTGTGTGTGATATGGCAGTAGCATCACCAGGTCCCCTGCACTTCCTGCTCTGAAACCTGTCAGTCAATCTTCCCTGTGTTGTCTCCTCCCCTTTGCAGCCCCCCTGGTCCCTCCCACTCATGGACCCCATGGTCCCTCCAGCTGCAGGTCCCCTTGGCCCATTTGCTTACAGCCCCATGTGGCCCCGCCTGCCCACGGGTGCCTAAGCCCCACCCACGGGTGCCTGAGCCCCGCACACTCACGGGTACATAAGCTCCACACACTCACGGGTGCCGCCACTCAGACCCACAGAAAACTCTGTGGAAACAGCCTTTTCAGGCAGTGAGAACTCTGCCTGAAAAGGCTGTTTTCACATAGTGGGAGAGAAGGGCTGTAGATTCCCTTACGTACTCTGTCATGAGTTCACACAGCAGGGAGGGGGAGGGACTTCCTGTCTCCCTCACACACTGAGGGAGTCTGAGGCTGTGCTCGCCGGCGGCACTGTGCAGGAGAATTCTTAGGAATGTCACTTGTCAGCCTCCTACCCAGTAACTTTCTGGCCAGTCATTTCTTTATACCTTGGGCTGTGGAGCACGTAGAGAGGTGGTTGATGGCTCGTTTTAAAGGTAATAAACTGGTTTGGAGACCACAGTTCCGCTTTAACTCTGCTGCCAGGCTCATTCACCTCTCTCCCCGCTTCTCACAAGCTGCCCCTTTCTGTCAAACTCTCCACTGGCTTCCCATCACCCAAAGGATTCAATTTAAGCTGCTACCCTTATCCTACAAGGCTCTCTCTAATACAGCCCCCCCCCATACATCAAAACCAGCTGTGTCTCAGCGTTACTCACACCTTCAGCGTCCACTCGTACTGTGTGGCCGCATCCAACACCAGGAATCAATCCCAAAGGACAAGATGCACGAAGACACTCTGCAGCCGATATCAGCTTGCAAAATTGTTTATTAAATCCACAGCATACCACACGACATTTCGAATGCTATACGTTCTTTCTCAAGTGCCCCCCCATACATGTCTGATCTGATAAACAGATACTACCCAAGGCGTAACCTCCGCTCTGCTAATGATCTTCTCCTCTCATCCGCTCTAATTACCTCCTCCCACGCCCGTATAGAGGACTTTTCTTATGCTGCCCCTCTGCTCTAGAGCACTCTTCCTCGCTTTATACGTCACTCGCCATCACTTCATATCTTCAAACACAACCTCAAAACTCACCTCTGGAGGCAAGGTTACAATCTGGGCCTGGACAATTCTACCCCTCTTACTGACCTATCGCAGACCTGCTAGTTATACTCCACTGACAACTTAGTTACAGCTACTGATCTGCTTCACCTTATGTCTCATTCCCATCTCCTCTAGTCTGTAAGCTCTCAGACAGGGCCCTCCATCCTATTGTACCACAGTAATGCTGTAACTTACCACAGTGAATGCTGTTGGACCAGCACTTACATTTTTTGCACTTTGTATTACTTGCACTACACTCCTTGTAGTAACGTATTGTTTTCCTTATGTTTTTAATGCAACTGTAAAGCGCCACGGAAGATGTTGGCGCTATATAAAGCCACAATAATAATAATAATATAAGTGCAACAAGCCTTGAGGAATGAGATTCCTGCCCCGAGGAGCTTACAATATAAGTATGTGTGGTATGTTATTAAAAGTTGGTGAATATTCCATTAACTGTGGAAAAGCTACCAGGAGGTGGTGGTTTCTTATTAATTTTCTGGTAAATAGCAGAATGTTATGTTTTCCTTGTTTCTAGGGGGTGCTCCATCTTTTTCAAGATAAAACACGTGAACATTTTTCTCAGTAGATATATTTCTAATGGGGCTGTTGACATGAAATTTACACCAGATGTTGGTTATAACCCAAGTAATCTGCATATGCAAAGAAATAAAAACAAAAAGTCCATAAATGATATTTAGTATACACTATGTGGAAATACACAGGTAATTAGTATTGAATACACCAAAAAAAGGAGGTGCAAAAATGCATGGAATGCCAATTAACCAGCTTAAAGCAGAACTGTGGTCTCCATACTAGTGCCTATTTAAAGAAGAGCACACATCTACCTTTAAAATTAAGCCAGGAGTCATTCTAGCTGCAATCTATCCAAACTTACAGCAGTATAAATGGTGGTGTTTCCTGATAGTACTGTGAGCATTGACATCACTAGCTCTGCCCCCCAGTCTCAGGTTTAAGCATGCCCAATATATTTCTAATGATGGGACAGAGCATCAAATGCTGCATCATAAGCCCTGCCCCAAACTTCTCAATCATTTTTAACGTTCACCACAAGCCTAAAAATAATTTTTTTTTTCTCTCCTTAAGGTGTCCTTAGGTAAAGGAAAGGGCAGAGAATGGTTTTAGGTCTGTAACTGGGGCTTTTTAGCTCATAATGTGATTGTCACAGAATCAGGCTTAAAGGGCAGACTAGGAAGTGTAACTTTACAGGTCTAAGCCTACGATCCAGAGAAGCTAGAGATATCATCCTAGGCTTGTTTGGAAGGTATTTGTTAGCTTTTTCAATAGAGGACACTTGTATTTACCCCCAGTTGGAGTTAAAGGGACTTTCACTCCATCTTAGCAGGTTCCGCAAAAGACAACCGCGTGCCCAGCGCACACAATTCAATATCACGTTCGCGCTGCTTTTAGTGCTAGCAAATGGCTCATGTTAAAATCACATGTGCGTAAATCCCTTTTGGAATTTACCTACAGTCCAGTCGCAAACGTGATATTAAATCGCAGAGTGTAGATTAACCCGGAGCACTTATGGCCTATATAAAGGTTTCTCATTACCAAGGTGTAACAAAAGAATCATCTTGGGATGGGTAACAGCAAAGAGCTCTCTCAGAACTTATTGTTGCAAAGCATACTGGTGGCATTGGTTACAGATGTGCTTGTATGTATGTATGTATATGTTTATTTATTTAGCGCAACTTGGGGATGCAGCACTGTACAGTATTATAATACAAAAAGGCATCCAATGGGGACAAAAAATAAATTAATATTTTAATTTAAGTATGGGTATACAAGTGCTTGAACCGTATCGCATAAGGAAAGAGGTCCCAGCCCCGTAGAGCTTACAGTGTAATTAGGGGATAACCTACTCATACATATGTAAGGGTAGAAGTGCCAAAGTAAGGCTACGCTCACACTAGAAACTGACAGAAATATACAGCATGCGTTTCTGTCAGTTTGTATCCATTTTTTCCATACATTTGTATCCATTTTTTCACAATGTGTATTACATAGATTTCTATAGAAAATGCATGAAAAAAACGGACAGAAATGCTGCATGTAGTGCGTTTTTTAAACGGACTGGAACGGATTATAATGCAGCAGGTGTAAACGATATTATGAAATCCTAATCTGTCTGCCCATTTTTTTTAACGCACCTGCATTTGAAAAACGGATACAAACTGATGTAGTGTGAACAAGCCCTAAGAACTTGTGCAGTGTTGGTTTAACAGTCCTGTGCTGTGCTCTGAGAGGTAGGATGTGAGAATAGATTTGAATCTGTTTAAGTTTCTTGACAAGAGAGGGGAATACATTTCCAGAGGATGTATTTATAAGCTTCTGAATGTTCCAGTTATTTTGGTCACTACCATACTGTTTCCACCCAGGTTAAGTGAAATACTTTTGATGTCTGGTATAGAAAAAAGCATTATTGAAAAACCTATATACTTTTAGGTGAACTGTGAGACAGATTTTGTTGCCAGAAATTCCAAATTTCAACAGTTGGTCCAGCAGGTGGCAGTAATCACCCTGAGGCACTGTCAAAGTCAAAAAGAAAATCTGGATACTTACTTTAAGGTAAGTGTTAAAAACATGTGCCTCAACATATCTTGCCTGCCTTCTTACTTTACATTCAGTCAGATTTATGAAATAACCATTAAAGGGGAAGTTCAGTGCAAATACATATGCTTTTCAGAAAAAAGAGCAGTATTTTTTCATCCCAATGACCTTAATCTGACAATTCAACATTTTGTCTGTGTATAAATAACTGCAACCAAATACTGACTTCCTGTTTGCAGGACCCCTAGTTGAGACTGTTGTGGTTTTGCCCTTGACCCAGCGCCTGGGTTGATTCAGTTGCTCAGTAGAGATCTGAGCATCTTTGACCCATCCAACAGCCAATCAGTAGAAATTACTGTTAGGAACATTTCAAGGAAGTAATGCATCCTGGGAAGAAGGACCATTAGAACCAGAAATGTCAGCTCCACTAATGTCAACACCAGGGAACAGCAAAGGGTATGAAACCAACTGATTTTTCAAAATGGGAGAGAATATGTAGAATAACTAAGAAGGCATCACACAAACTAACAATTTAACAAATATTGATCATTTCCACTGAGCTGTCCCTTTAACATCCTTAAAATACCTTTTCACCCATTCATTTTACAGGGCATGGACTTTATTCTGAATGATGTTAAGCTAAGGCAGAGGAGCCACAGAAACATTTTTTATTTAACGCAATCCTTGTTTGTAATTGAGGTATTCCTTTTTAATGTAGGGTTTTCTGTCTGGTGAGGATCTCTTACAGATGAAGACTGAGAAGGCACTCTTGAAAGATCAATTGGCAATGGCAATAGGTACGTCTATGGTCAAGAAACAAATTAGGGTTTAAAGGAAACTAAAGTCACCAGGCAACATTGTCCCAATAGACGGAGCATATTTACATTGATACAACAAAATGACTCTCACCTAATCATTTGCTGTTGCTGTTGGTTGTTTTATTTAATTAACTTGTAGGTACTAGTGTCGGCTTACATAATTCATCTCTCTGGGTTTGCTGGGAGTGTGTATACTGTACACCTGGTTTTGCTGGGAGTATGTATACTGTACACCTCTGGACATGTTTTCTAGGGATATGTATGAACGTCTGTTTCGGCTGACGATTCTGCTATTTATGGACACGTTGGCTGTGCGGTTGGAGCTCTTTGATGATCTGCCGGGCAGATCTATCGACAAGGCCTGAATGCACGCCCATTTTGACTACCGTGATTGTAATCATTTGCAATCCTAAACCCTCCAACATTACCCATTTAATCAGTACACTTCTAGATAAATTGCAGTTTCACAGACAGCCTTCCTGCTTCATCAATAGAATGTGTATGCAATATTGCCCTTTAATAAATTACACTCATTAGAGATGCATTGCACAGAGCTGTGCTAAGTTCAGGTCCATTTGTCCCTCCACCCCCTGCAGTTCTGCCCCATGTTGTTTGTATGTGTGTGCCATATGTGTGTTGAGGGGGTATGGTTAGGTCATACCTTCCTGTTGAAATATTGCACGTAATTGTGCTTCCTTTCATTTTCTTCCACTTCCGACCATCCAACATCTTAAAATAGGTACAGTACTGAGAAATGCATTGCACAGAGTTGTGGTAAGATCAGGGTCAATATATTATCCTCCACCTGTTTCTCTGCACCATGTTGTTTGTATATCAAATAGAAATGGTAGCTGGGCACACCAGTCTTGAGTGATAAATTTTATTTGTGACGTTTCGGAACCCTGGTGTGGTTCCTTCCTCAGACAAAGTCTGAGGAATAAACATTTATATTTGTCTGAGGAAGGAACCACACCAGGGTTCCGAAACGTCACAAATAAAATTTATCACTCAAGACTGGTGTGCCCAGCTACCATTTCTATTTGATCTATGAACTGTTGGCTACAGCGACTGGAGCACTTTATTGGTTCTTTTTCTTATATGGGTTAAAGTGTGCAGGGTTCTAACCTTTCAACAAACTTTGGGCCCTATTTATAAAAGATTGTTATCGTAAAATACCAATCGTTATCGTAAAATAACGACCGTTATTTACCGATAACGACCGGTATTTAGCGATATTGTTAAATACCGGTCGTTATCGGTAAATACCGGTCGTTATCGGTAAATACCGGTCGTTATCGGTAAATAACGGTCGTTATTTTACGATACCGATCTTTTATAAATAGGACCCTTTATGTTGTTTGTATAAGTGCAGCTATTGTCCAAAACACCCGTTTGGATATCTGGGCTCTTGCTCACTATTGCACATGTGTATGAGGCTTTAGTTTCCAGCAGTGAAAGGGTAGAAACTGAGAAACTGATGATGTGCAGTCTGCCTTCAATCAAACCTGACATTCTTTTACGACAGGGTCCAAACAGAAAGCAGGAAACCTTTTGACGGCCTGTACCTGACTCTGGGACATAAACTGTTTCACTTGCTATGCCAAGTACTTCCTAAGATACTTATGCGTCAATTTTCTCCCCAGCATCTTCTAGCCGGTTTTAGCTCCCGGCTAATTCAACTGTCTGCTGGCTAGCAGAACAACTGCCTGTCACAATCTTATCCAGCTAGAAACTGCAGAAACAAAAGCAGCTGAAAGCACTCGCTGTCTTGCACTCCCTTCTCTCAGTTCTGACGGTAATTGTGCTAATCAGTAACTGGAGCAGAGGATACAATGTTGCAATTACCGTCAGAACTGGGAGCTTTTGTTGCTGTAGTTAGATAGATCATGATAGTGATTTTTTTTTTTTTTTTATGTTAACAAAAAAAAATCAGTTGATTTCATACCCTTTGCTGTTCCCTGCTGTTGACATTAGTGGGCTGACATTTCAGGTTCTAATGGTCCTTCTTCCTTGGAATGTTCCCAACAGTAATTTATATTGATTGGCTGTTGGATGGGTCAAACATGCTCAGATCTCTACTGAAAAACTGAACCCAGGGACTGGGTCAAGGGCAAGACCATAACTGTCTCTATTACGGGTCCTGTAAACAGGAAGCTAGGATGGAAAAATACTGCTCATTTTTTCTTAAAAGTATATGTATTTGCACTGAACTTCCCCTTTAACTAATAAAAATAGCGCACATCTCTTTTTCCCTATGATCAAATTTCTCTGTTCCGCTCCACCCCACACGGCTACCTTTCCATGCCATCCAACTGGAAAGCACTATGTACCTGTGTGGCATGATATAAAAAAAAAAAAAAAACATTCAAACTCCTTCACCCCAAATCTGCATGCATAATGTGTTTCACCTAGGAGCAAGAAAGGTGCTCTCCAGTGAGTTGCTTTGTATCTACCTGTGGTAAGGAGAGACTGGGAGTAAAAATAAAACAGTATTTTCTTTTTACATAGCTGTATCTTTGGTTAGTTAAGTGATATGTTATTTTAATTTGCAGTTTCTAGAAAAGAAGCCTGTAAAATTTTTTAGCAAATGTAAGAAATATGAGGTGAAAAGTAGTAAACAACTACTGCAGGGAACTGTGGGTTGTGTTTTATAAAATGATTTCTGACCTATGAACACTTTTTTTACAATTCCTCATTTCTTCTGTCTTGTTTTTCAAGGTAATATGGGCGAGAACATGTCTGTGAGAAGAGCTTCCTGGGTGCGGGCTCCATCTAATATCTTCATAGGTTCCTATATGCATGGCACTCTAACTGTAGACACGCCATCCTTAGCTAATATGTGTTTTGGAAAATATGGAGCTCTAGTTATATGCCAAGCTTCTGACAGTAAGAGCAACATCTCTGAACTTGGACGCAGACTGGGCCAACATGTTGTTGGAATGAACCCTGTGTCGGTTGGATCTCTTGAGGATGAATCTACTGGAGAGACAGAGACCAGAATGCTTGCTCAGTCCTTTTTACTGGAGCCCAGTTTGACTGTGGGACAGTATGTTCAACCTCGAGGAGTAGATGTGCTGGACTTTGTGCGCTTTGAGTGTGGAGAAGAAACCGTAAAAACAGAATCTAGTTAGTCTTAAAAATAATAAATCTTTAATTGGCCTTACAGCAATTGTATTATTTTCTCTCATATACATTAAATGTAAGGTTATGTGGCGTAAAGTGGATTAACTCAGGGAAATAAATATTAAACGTTGACATGTATACTGCATGGAATCGTGCATTGGTAACCCAATGCAGTTTTTACCAACCACACTAGTATTTCATAAAGCCACCAGATGGTCATTACCAATACCACAGATTTAGATCTGTCTAGTTATAACTATAACTTTGGTTCACACAGGAATTGCATTGCATCCAGGCCAAATTGCCAATATTTTGTTTTATTAAATGGCTTTGTTTTAAAGTACAGGGCAAGTTACACTTCAGTATATAATAAAACCATGATTATTTTTTAGTTTGAATGGAATCTACCATACTGTTTACTTAAGATTAAATTGTTTTTGTAAACACTTCTAAAGGGGAAAAAAAAAATGTAACAAATTATAAAGAGAATTTTCTCAGGGAAATCTGTTATTCTTTGTTGTGTAGCTTAACTAAATGAAAATCTCCGCACCACTTCTTAAAGGAGAGGAAAATTCAGCGGATTTTGAATGAAAAACCTTCTTTATTTCACTTGTAAACATCTGCAGTGACACGGAAATAAGCCCACAAACAATGGCTAGTGCATAGTCGACTATTCACTAGCCATTGTTTGTGGGCTTATTTCTGTGTCACTGCAGATGTTTATATGTGAAATAAAGAAGGTTTTTACAACATTCAAAGTCTGCTGAATTTTCCTATCCTTTAAGAAGTGGTGCGGAGATATTCTTTGTTGTGTAGCTTGATAACGGGGAGGAGGATGCTTTGACATTACCAGCAAACTTACATTGGAGAGATGCATCCACCTATGGGAAGGAGGCAAAACCGGAGCCGCGAAAAGTAAGCTTGTTTCATTCATTAATGTTACACTGCTTTAAATGATTCTTAAAATGCCAGAGTAAAGATGTAGTGGAAATAGAACAATGTCTATCAATTATAAAATACAATTTAAAGGGCATGTCCACCCCCCAAACTAAAAGAGGCGAAAGAACAAGTCCTGGTAACTATATTTAGGAGCTACAGAGACAATTTTTTGCCATTTAGTTTTATTTAAGAACAATTCAATAAAACAATCAGGAGCCAGGAGAGAAGGTAAGGAATGTACCCGCTTGCTCACTCCCCTAGCGCATAGTCTGACAGGTCCCGACAGACTGTTTTATGCGCAATCCATAGATGGCGCTATTTAAGCACCTTACCTATTTAGGTTAATTATCTAGCTAGTGACGGATCCTCACATTTTTTTCTACATGCTCCCATGACGCACACTGTAAGTGGTGTCTGTATTGTACACTGGAGCGAAGGGGTCCATAGGTTTTTCCACCCGGCCCACCACAAATGCAATTTTTATTCTGATTAAGAGCTAGGCCACACTAGCACATTTCTTATGGTTTTAGCATGCCAGGTTAATGCTATGTGGGTGGCCACACTATGCTGCACTGCGATCACATACACTCCGATAACGGAATGTTGGCAGAATCTCACAGCAAACGCATGGTAATGCGCAACATTTTGTTTGAGAATTTTTAGTGTGGCCTCCGTCTAAGAGAGTGAGTCGGAAAGTTTCATCCCTGTCCACCACGTCTATCCCCGTGAGTGCCAATATTTTGGCTATACAGCCCTTACTTTAATTTGGATAAATAATTATATTTATGTGCACCTCAACCTTTAGTGTGAGGTAATTGCCTGTGGAACTTTGTATATATAGATTTGCTGTATGCTGTGATGTTTTTGGCAACAAACAAGAGGAACTACTGGCTAGGAATCTGACCCACCACCCAAGCAGGAAAGGAGAGTTAGGGAGATCCTTATCCAGGTTAAATTTTTGGGAATTAGCTGTTAGGATCTCAAGTAAAAAGTTTAAACGTGATAATCCCCCCTTTTTAATAATGGTATGGGTAAAGTATAGCTGCCTTTACGGTTTATTCCCTGCATGACTACCCCCAAATCAAATTTCATATGTAGGCATCAAATTTTCATAATGTGGGAACCGTTATACTTGCACATCTCAGAACTGCTTCTACAAGGAGACATTCTGCCTGATTCCTATCCTCCCGAACTGCTGCAAAAGCTCAGAGCTTTTAGACAGGATAACTGAGTTTTCACAGCTTTCAGGAAAGAAAGTTTAAGAATACACTGCAGTTTCTGGTTGTGGTGTCACTGTCACAGCCATGACTGCAGCATATACCCGGAAGAGCCAGGAACCGGGGGTGGACATGCCCTTTAAAGGGCATGTCCACCCTTTTAAAAAAACTTTTGCCACCATGCAGGGGATAACCTCCCACCCACAACCGCTATATTCATAACTTTAAAGGTGCTTTCAATCGCTACTTACACCTCCTCGTTCCTGCACTGTTCTGGTCAGGCTCCACTACCCACTGGAACTGCAAGCAGGGGGCTGGACCGGCAGCCGCGGCTGTGATTGGCTGAGAGGCAGCTAATCACAGCCGCGGCTGCCTTCAATGTAGAACAGCACTGGAATGAGGAGGTGTAAGTACAGATTGAAAGCGCTTTTACAGTTATGAATAGAGCAGTTGGGGGTGAGGGTACCCTCTGCATGGTGGCAAAAGCTTTAAAGGGGAAGTTCAGTACAAATACATATGCTTTTCAGAAAAAAGAGCAGTATTTTTCATCCCAATGACCTTAATTTGCCAATTCAGCATTGTGTCTGTGTATAAATAAATGCAACCAAAATACTGACTTCCTGTTTGCAGGACCCCTAGTAGAGACCGTTATAGTTTAGCCCTTGATCCAGCGCCTGGGTTGATTTAGTTGCTCAGTAGAGATCTGAGCATCTTTGACCCATCCAACAGCCAATCAGTAGAAATAACTGTTAGGAACATTCCAAGGAAGTGTTGCATCCTGGGAAGAAGGTCCGTTAGAACCTGAAATGTCAGCTCACTAATGTCAACAGCATGGAACAACAAAGGGTATGAAATCAACTGATTTTTCAAAATGGGAGAGACTATGTACAATAACTAAGAAGGCATTACACAAACTAACAATTTAACAAATATAATTTACACTGAAGTGTCCCTTTAAGAGCTAGAAGACTGCCAGCCACGGAGGGAGAGGGAGGGAGGAAGGGGCTCTACTGAGCATGCCTGAGGCCTTGTTGAGGTTAGCCATGTTACAGACACCAGATGAGGCACTGACAGCTCCTACCCAGCAGTTTCTTGAACTTTGAAGACTGAAGAGGCACTACAGGAGAACCACAAGGAGCAGGGATGTAAGTTAAGGATTTACTTTTATTGTACAGTGGGGCCAGTAGTTTTTTTTTTAAATTTTAGTTTGGGGGGTGGACATGCCCTTTAAAATAAGATCTTTGAAATTAAAAGGCATGTCTGCCCGCCAAAAGAAAAATTTGCCCCACTGTGTAGTATTAAAAATCCTTACCTTACAACCCTGCTCCTTATGGTTCTCCTGTAGTGTCTGTCCAAAGTTCCAGAAAGTGAAGAGTAGGAGGTGTCCGAGTCCTACGGTCCCTTCTACTTCCTTAACCTCAGTAAGGACAGTGACGTGTGCAGGGGAGACCTCCACCCACAACCCTCCGGATCCATGCTGCCATTGCACCTAGCGTGAAACCCTTTGTGTATATTCTAGATAATAGCAGTACTCTAGTAAAGTGCTAGCACTAAGGGTTAATGGCAATACTCTGGGTCAGTGCTGGCACTGAAATTACTAGTAGGAAAGTGTTCTGGCATTGAAGAGATAAATGTAATACTCTGCTGGCACTGAAGGGTTAATAGCAATACTCTGGGGAAGTGCTGGCACTAAAAATGGTAATGCCAATACTCTTGGAGGGATAGGCCACATTACTGCACTTTTAAGTGCAACGGGATTGCGTTCTGATCACGCTAGGGCACCAAAATGGCTAGAAACGGCCCTGAGTTCCGGCAAGCAGAGAGCCGGTCGCCGGGAGAATGAAGGCATGTAAGTAGAGTTCTGGCGGTTGGGATAGGGTCCACTACAACATACAAAAATTTTATTTTAATGGGGGAGATAGCCTTTAACATATGTTTCAATTTTTATATATTTTAAAAAGCAGTAAAATCAGTCAAAGAAAGTACATTTGGGCTATTGGAAGGGTTTTATTAAGCATAGCAGCCATACAAAAATATCCTGTAGTACATTTCATAGGGAAGGTAAGAGTTTTTGGTAATATGTTATTATTGTTTATATTGCTCACATGACTAAAATAGAGCAGTTACTATGGCTTTTTCGCTGTCATTAACTTATAATATTGACAAAATTCAGTTTATTTTTACATGAATTGCTCTTCAAATATCCAGTGTCCACTTCAAACAGGAATTCCTCATTTTTTCCTGCCATAAGTTTGCCAAAGCCATAAGCATATTTGGTTTGAATAAATTCGACACAGGCAAGAAGCCCATGCATGATTCACATTACATACGTGATACTACGTATGTTAAGGCTATACAAGGTAGGGTCAGTTACATCCATGAAATGCTACCAATGCAGTCTTGCTTTTGTACTAGGTGTAAGAGCCCTGTGCATTGATATTGTGTTTGACTCTTAAATCTTAAAATTCTTTGCATTTGTCCATGAACTGTAATAACCAAGGCGGTGATGTGAAGTTAAGGTTAAAAGAAGCCAAGATCTTTTTTCATATTTAGTTGTTTCCAGGAAGGCAAAGCATAAAATTCTCCCCGAGTAATTCCAAAGGTTGCCACAAAATCCCGGTCTGTGAGGTAACTCTACAAAGCAAATCATTTTTCAGAAAATACTTGTCAGTGTTTCTACAATTTTATAAAATACAACTTGGGTTTTATATTTATTTGTAGGTTTTTGATTTGGCCAACCACGAGCTAGAGACTGTTGGTTTAGCGAATTAACTAATTACTTTTCCATGTAAAGAAAATAAATATGATGTTGCCCAACTTGGTTCAGACCATTAAAAGCAAAAACACACAAACTACATGCAATGGAAGAAAATCCAACCATGCAAGTCCTTCCACATGATGCAGGCACGTGTCGGGGGTGCACCTGAGGAAGGGGGAAACCCCGAAACGTTGTGCACGCATCATGTCACAATAAAGCACTATCATTAAAGTGTGTTTGTCTCTCCGCCATTGTATTGTATGCACTTGGAAGATACTGTTAAGTGGATAACAGTTTTGTGCAAGGAGAAAAATGTAACAAACTACAGTCCTTCCACATGTATAGCTGCTAGAATGGCTGGGGATATACTTATACACAGTCTCCCAATCTCCACACATGTATAGTCTGCCAGATGACAGGATCTTTCACAGATGTACGGTAATAAGATATTCTACTCTCATAACACAAGGCACATCATTCTTTTCACTTGAGGCTTTAGGCCCATACGCACAGCAAATTTTCCTTGGGGCGCAATGCACGAACAGCTACCGCTGATCGATTATTTTAGCAGAGGATCACCTGTGTATGGGTGTTCGGTCGGTGGTCATTGCCATGTCTACAGGCCTTAAGACTCCTTTAATCAATTATTATTTTGGACAAATCAAACTGAAGAATTAGAACCTTATGTTCTTGTCCATTAAAGTTCTGTCTGCTGATGCCCAAACTACTATTGCCAATGCCCAGAATATTCCACTCTCCTAATCCCTCCCACTCACCTCTTTTCTTGCAGGATCCACCCCCTCTGGCAGCTCATGTTTCTGCTTCCCTTTTAATGCCTCAAGGGGGTAAGTATTGCTTGGTTGTAGGTTGTTAGGCGACAGAGCAACTCCATTTACTTCCTAGAATGAAATGATTATGGTAAAGGACAAGAAGAAATCTTAAACATGATATAAAATAATAGCAAATAGAATTAAAGGATAAATATTGTGGGTATAAATTTAAAAAAAGAAAAAGTCAAAATGAAAAGTAGTTGTGACAGGGATACAGGACTGGTAATTCCTACCTCTCAATATTGTTTTTGTGAGGTGCACCAGCCCAAAGAAAAATGATTCTGCCAGTCTTCCTCCTGGCTTCAGCACTATCTTTAATACAGGAATAGACCAAGACTAACCTGGCACGTCTGGGAGAAATACTAGGAACTGTTGCCCAAATTTAGGGAAGGGATTTATGAAACGTTGATGCTGTAATAACAACGCCATTGCTATTTGACATATGTACTTAGGGATCCCAGTAGTCCTCTTTCTCCCTGATTCGTCCTCTTTTAGAGACATGATTCCAAAGTCCAGCAGGATTTTCTGATTTCATCCCTAATGTCCGGATTTTCTATAGAACAAAGTTTTGTTTTTGTTTTCTACGTTCCCCACGCTTGCTCTGTTGCATGCACACGTATCCATGAGAGGAAGGGGTGTGTAATTGCACATGTGCACCTGGTTCAAATAGGTAAGTGGAGGTACACTTTGCTTTATAGCTGCCTTTGCTGTAACCTCATATGTTCTGCCCCACAAAATTGATATAGTGCAAAGAAATAAAGTATTGTTTGAGGTACGCCAACAGGGCTTAAATGCAATTCACACGGGATATTGCTTTTAGTGATAATTTATTTTACACACAACATGTTTCGGACGGAGTCCTTTATCAAGTGTAACACAAACAAACACCAGGTGTACTTGTACTAGTCTGTTTGGGCTTGGCATTAGGGCATTATATATGTACCAGTCTGTGTGGGCTGGGAAGGAGGGCATCTTATATGTACCAGTCTGTGTGGGCTGAACAAGAGGGTATTTTATATTTACAAGTGTGGGCAGGGCATCTTTTAATTATAAATCTATGGGTAAAGTCAGCCCTCCAGCTCACCAGTCAGTGTTAAGGGAAGTCAGTCCTCCAGTTCATTAGCCAGTGTTATTCAGCCCCCCAGTTCATTAGCCAGTGTTCAATTATGTAAAATGGCAATAGTGGTCTTTAAAACGAGCATTTCCTTAAAGTGGGTGTTACCTCAAAAAGTGAGTGTGGTTTTAGAAAACACACGCTTGCACGCTTTCCATTTGTCCTCTATTTTGGATTTCAAAATCTGGGAACCCTATATGTACTTCTTGTTTGCCATTTATGGGGTTCTAAATGCCATATTTTAAAGAAACCAGCAGTGAAATAGTAAAGACACAAAGTACCGTACATTAATTATTGTAAAATAATGATCATCATGTAAAATTACAATTGCATTGTTATTGCGGCCATTTTACAATAAAAACATTTTATATATTTTTTATATATAGGTTTTAACGGTGTTCTGAAGATTTTAGAAATTTATAAAGAAGACAAATAAAATAATTAGTAGATTTTCATTCTGTTTGAAATAAAGTTGCAAAATACATTTCGAGACATGGTCATAAAATACCAACGTATTGTATTACCGACCTCAGTGCTAGGCATTCATAAAACCAAGCTTGATTTAATAGATGCTTCATTAAAGAAGCAATTTTAGAAATTACTATGTACTTTAAAGGGTATGTATACTGAAAACATGACTGACTCATATTGATTTATAATACAGTACATGTAAGCAGCATTTAAAGTGTGTTGCTGCATGCCTTCAATCCAGTACTTGTTTTGCTCAGGCTCAGTATCTGCCTCCCCCTCCTAAATGACAGCCCCCTTTATCAGACAAGACTGTGAGGGCAAGCATACTCAGTATTCACTATGAGGCACCAATGGGTAAGGAAATTTCCCACCATGCAATTCACACATACTAGCTGGCACCATTCCAGCTACAGAAAAACTGCATATAGCAGGAGTGTTTATGATAATAAGGCATTAGGATGACAGCTAAAATATAAGATGCTTCATATCGTATGTCTTAATAAATAGGGAAAAGATCAACAAAAAATGCTACAGTGATTGGGAAGAATAATAGTTTCCAGCAATGAGCAATTTAAAAAAAAAAAATAATAATTTCCCTTTAACAATTCCTTTGATAAACAATATATAAAAATCCCCGACTTATTACATTACTGACACTGTATTACAGGAAGGGGAACTGTCACCTTTTCATTAGTTGCAAATAATAAATATTTCGCTGAAAATAATAAATGGTTCAGCGTTTCTTCTTACCTTTGTAATTCTGCCAATGGCTGCAGCATCTCCTAATTCATTTTTCAGTTCTTCATAAGATTTTCCACCCTGCAGTCAAGAAAGGTTATTTTGTGTCATTCCTATCTGGAAAATTTTGTTGGGGCTACAAATTGCTGTGATAAGTTTTAGAATTTTGTCAATGTTTGGTTAATATATAGGAAGTGTTGACGGGATCTGGTTAATAGTTTACCTTTCAATAATTAGGGGAAAATGAAAAATGATTGCAAGAATATTGATAGACTTTGTCACCCCATACCACCTCAACTGAATTTTTCAATTTTAACTTTTTTGCATTTTTAAAGGGTATCTCCACCCCCAAACTGAAAACTTGCTGTAGTGTAGGGGACCCCACCCCAACCATAAACCACTAGGGTTTTCACTTAAAAAAAAAGTGTATGTACTGCCACTTCTGGAAAATAAGAGCAGCAGGGGTCGGACCGTAATCCGCATCTGTGATTGGTTGAGAGTCAGCCAATCACAGACAGGGATGCTGGTTAGTAGTAGAGTGTAGCTAAGTCTATTTCTGAGCTCATTTTAAAGTGGCCCTAGTATTTAGGGTTGGGGGGGCTACATTATAGGAAGGTGTATTTTGTGCATTAAGTTTAATGCAGTGCCTAGGGATCCGGAGGGAGGGGGCAGAGCTCCACTGCACACGGCAGAGTCTTTAAGGAGGACAAATAAGTAGCAGGCACCAGAGGATTACACACAGACAGCTCCTACTCTTTATTTTTATGGGTTTGGACAAGCACAGCAGGAGAACCATAAGGAGCTGAGAAGAAAGGTAAGGATTTTTTTAAATGACACAGTGTGGCCAGCAGTTGGGCAAATTATAGTTTTGGGGGTGGACATGCCCTTAAAATGTATTTATTTAAGTTTTTCAGGCATTGTTTAATCCAATGGAATTCACGTCATCGGTATACCAAACTGTAACTCACGCTCCATTTCTGTGGGTCCCATGCCAGGAACCAGCCTGTAAATATAGGTGGCTCAAATCCTTGTTTGATGATCAGTATTGGTGTCTCAGGGTCCCTCCCACTAGGATGTGTCTTCAGATAATCCTGAGCTACCAATGATGCCTCCTTTTTCTCAGTGTCATTGGCCTCTGATCCAATCCACAAGAATATCTTTGGGGGGAAAATAAATTATTTGATTGACTGAATGTATTTAAACCATCAAATGGCACATTTTAGGTATTAAACTTTACTATGTTATAGAATATCTTGAAAAACTAACAAATCTCCTGGACCTCATATAATAATTGTATTTCAGGCTTGTAATATAGTTTTATGGGTGAAAGATCTTGACAAATAAATGTACTTGTCAGAATTATAAGTGGTATGACAATAGATGCAGTACACCTACATCCTACAAAAGCTTGGCACTGAGTCATTTTTTTCCTAAACTAATATGGAATTGTCTATGTATAATAACACACTTGTGGGTTACAGGTTTAAGTGGTACTTATGCACAAAATGAACAGGTATGTGAATCACTGCTTAAGGACCTATTTAAAACTATCAGAGAGATTCAATAAAAGTTCTTATTGTTTAAAATGGTGCTAATTTTGCCCCAACCAATCAGATCTTATTTAACATTTGAAAGCTAACATCTGATTGGTTGGGGAAAAATTAGCACCATTTTAAACAATAAGTACTTTTATTGAATAACCCTGCATGTGCCTTAGCTAGAGATTCCAAGATCTTATTTTCTATTAAATGAGGGTTAGATTTAAGAGAAAACAGTATAATTATGTGTCTTTTCGAACCAATAATGTGGCCGTGGTCAATTCCTGTATATGTAAATGGTATAGTATATACCATACTTTATAGAAAAAGAGGGGGTTAAGTGAAAAGCAGATATTTTACTAAAGGAATTGAAGAGCTTATCTAGTAGTTAATGCTAAGTTGTATTTGTTGGCAGAATAAAAAAGGTTGGATATGATTTAATATTTTCTAACAAGTCTTCTTAGAGGATTCTATGTTATATTATAAGAATAGAAGAAAAGATGATTCATTGTCTAGTTTGCAAATGGTTTATAAGCATGAAATAAAAATAAACTGAATAAACTACATCTACCTGATCCCATGTGTCAAGGATCATAACATCAGTCTGTTCGAGGTCATCCTGGGTAAAACTGGTCACCTCCGTTACAATAAAGCGACCTGTCTTGTTCGAACATTCAAATAACCGTGGATGGAAATCTACTACCACCTGCTGAAGCCTACAAAAAAAGAATTCTTACATTTTATAAGCAAACTTTAAAGGAACACTAAACCCATAAAAACAACTATTTGCCATTCGTTTCTATTATTCACAGGGAGGTGAGAATGCTTATTCTTACCTTCCTGTGAATAATATTACGCTCGGAGGACCTGGAACTTACCTTACAGCCTGTCCACTCGCAGCCGATCCTTCACTGAACAGCTGTTCTCTCCCGATCGTGCGCCCTATCTTTTGTATTGGCGCGCATGTGCCTAAGATAGGGCACGCGGTCGGAACAGATCGGCTGTTCAGTGAAGGAGCAGCTTCCAGTGGAGCGGCGGTAAGGTAAGTGCCAGGTCCCCTGAGCGTCCTATTATTCACAGGGAGGTGAGAATAAGCGTTCTTACCTCCCTGTGAATAATAGAAACGAATGGCAACTAGTTATTTTTCGGGCTTTAGGGGAGTTTAGTGTCCCTTTAAATACCCTGAAGGTGGTGTTTATTGTTGTGTGACCTGTATTTCAGATAATATAATTAGTTATTACATGATAGCATAAAACATCCTTGTTACTCTCCTTATTTCAGCCCTATAGTTTAGTAATTCATGTAATTACTGTGCACTGCAATAAAAAATGTGGATAATTGGCAAATATAGTCTAGAAAACAAGTTTCTTGCCTGTAAACTATATTTAGCAGGAAGGTAAGACAGCACTGCCACCTCCTGTTCTGCTCTCAAAGCAGAGCGGTCAAAAAGCTGATCATTTTGTCCTTTAAAGGGCATGTCCACCCTTAAAACAAATGGTCAATTGTCAGTGACCTGCCTCAAACCCAACTGATATAATTTTCTTATTTACTGCATTACTAACCAGATATTTAAGGATAATGTTTGTGCCCATTATGGCAGAGTTAGCTGGCCCCTCCCTCCATGCAGTCAATCAAGGCTGTGACAACTGACATCACAGATAATTATTGACTGATGTTTCACCCACTGCCTCCTCTGCACATGCTCAAGCTTATAAATATATCATTGAGCAGAGGGAGGGAGGCAGATACCTTTGCCAGAAAGAAAGAGAATGTTTATCATTAAATATCTGGCTACAAATGCATATAATAAACAGGTAAAATAGCAGTTGGGGTTGCGAGCAGGCAACTGACAAGTCACAAATTGGACATGCCCTTTAAGGACAGGAGGTAGGGGTACCTATGTAATTGATTTTACCCCCCCAATAATGACTGAACACGTCTTTATGACTGAGGACAGGCGAGAGAGATGACTTATACTGCAGATTGAAACTACCACAACCCTTAAATCCTTTCAATACCATTTAACTTTTTGCATTTTTAAAGGGTATCTCCACCCACAACTTAAAAATCTGCTGTAGAATAGGGGATGTTATTTACCATTTGAAAGCTAACATCTGATTGGTTGGGGCAAAATTAGCACCATTTTAAACGATAAGAACTTTTATTAATTCTCCCTGTAAGTTTTTAACTTTAAAATTGGGCCAGAAATAGATGTTACTTTAACATACATTAAAATTATGGAAGGCATGTTATTAATAATTGCAATACCTTTTGTCATTTGCATATGGGACCTTTCCACCCAATTTTTGCCAGAACTGCATAGTCTCCTGTCCTTCTGCCAATGTCTCCTCACTTCCATTAGATAATATGGCTGCCAGCTGCTTTGCCATTTCACGTTCATCCCCGCTGGAACCCTGGGAAGCAGAGCAGAGTACAAATCTAAGAGATGACTAACTTGCAATGGGAAGTGGCAATACAATACTGACCTAGTGTTATTGTCTAATTTATATTATATTAGAAAGGCACAGAGATAACAAATGCACCATCTAAAGAAACAGAATGCAGAGAGTACTAGAGTCATAGCACATATTTTTACATTAAATACAATTGGCAAACTAAATATAGCAGAGGGAGGAGAGTTGTTGGTTAATGTGATATTTTTACATAACCATAAAGTACAGTATTTTACAGTAATCACAAATCTTCCGAGATACTAGGAACATGTGTAGAATCTGCATTTTACATCTGCTGAGTACCAATACCAAGGCATTTATGAAAAAATGGCTTTATGGAACCCCAAATTTGACCAATAAAACAGCGCTGTAAACATCATAGAACCTTATATTTAATTAATTAAACCACCATTGTATCTGCTGTAGGACAAATTGTCTGCACTGATAGACATACTGGATGAACAGTGCACATTTTTTGTGTCCCATTTCACCTGAAATCCTTCTCAGATTGTTGAAACTGGCTGAACTGGTCTAGTTGAATTGCAAATAATTTTGCACAACAAATTCACATCTAACTATTTCAAAACCAGCCATTGTTTTCAAGTTCTCCATAATTTATGCTCATGCACTTACACTAGGGGCAATCAACTACAACAGAGGTAGATCTATTAACTAGAGTATGAGGTAGATCTATTAACTAGAGTATGAGGTAGATCTATTAACTAGAGTATGAGGTAATTCTATTAACTAGAGTATGAGGTAGATCTATTAACTAGAGTATGAGGTAAATATATTAACTAGAGTATGAGGTAGATCTATTAACTAGAGTATGAGGTAGATCTATTAGCTAGAGTATGAGGTAGATCTATTAGCTAGAGTATGAGGTAATTCTATTAACTAGAGTATGAGGTAGATCTATTAGCTAGAGTATAAGGTAGATCTATTAACTAGAGTATGAGGTAGATCTATTAACTAGAGTATGAGGTAATTCCATTAACTAGAGTATGAGGTAGATCTATTAACTAGAGTATGAGGTAGATCTATTAACTAGAGTATGAGGTAATTCTATTAACTAGAGTATGAGGTAGATCTATTAACTAGAGTATGAGGTAGATCTATTAACTAGAGTATGAGGTAGATCTATTAACTAGAGTATGAGGTAGATCTATTAACTAGAGTATGAGGTAATTCTATTAACTAGAGTATGAGGTAGATCTATTAGCTAGAGTATGAGGTAATTCTATTAACTAGAGTGTGTAGTAGATCCAGGGCCGTTTTTAGGCATAGGCCACCTAGACAAAGAACTAGGGTGCCTAAGTTTAACCAGGGTGCCCAGTGTTCTCCCTACCATCTCCCTGCCAGCTTTTACTTTCCGTTTCAGAACTGTTCTCCTTGTCCAGCTGTAATTTGTAACATTGTAGTGAGTAGAGCAGTGTTTCTCAACCAGGGGTCCGGGGACCCCTAGGGGTCCCCGAGAGGTTGTATGGGGGTCCTCAAAACATTGACAGAAATTGTATAGATCCACAATTTTGATGAATGCAGATATATTTTTCTACATATTTATCAATGTTCTGTATAAAGTCTGTGTTTGATGTATTGATGTCCGAGAGATAAATGAAAATAAGTAATGTTTTAATGTAAGGGTTCCCACCCTGGTATGAATTAGAGTGCATTTTGTTCAATAGAGATGTATTTATAGATCTATCATTTATATTTGTATACATTAGGTTTTTTGAGGATTTGATGACTGACAAAGAAAAATAATGATACTGTATATAATCATAATTTTATGTAGAGGTCCCCGAGACATAAAAAATTGTTTCAAGGGGTCCCCACAGATAAAAAGGTTGAGAAACACTGGAGTAGAGAGTCTGACCTCCACACACTCTATTTAGCAACAAATGCTGAAAATGAATGTGGTGAAGGAAGGAGGGGGGAGGACGAGCTCAGCTAATAGTACTGAGGAGAACAGTTCTAAAATGCCAGGTATGAGCTGCTGCAGACTTTATAACAGTGACCCTGTGACTAGCAGCCATGAGCTCACTATCCCTGCCTCTATCTTCCTTCCACCCAACTCTCCAATTAGAACTTAGAGTAGATGAGGAGTGAACAATTCAGGAAACAGCTGAAAGAGTTAAAGATAATATAACTATGCAGGGAGGCACAGGCAAAGCATATCTTGCAAATAAAGGTGTTTATTGCTGCTTACAATAAAACTATACATTTGAACTTGCATGCGTTCTTTGCCTGTGCCTCTGAGCCCTGCATAGCTATTTTGTTCCTGTTGGGTGTTTTTGGCATGGTGCGGACATGCTGCAGGATTTGCACACCTGAATACTAAGGAGCTGTCCGGAGCATTTGTGTATAATTGGAGTTAAAGATAATACTTTGCTGGCACTGAAATTGATAATGGCAATACTCTGGGAAAATGCTGTCACTGAAAGTATTATTAGGAAAGTCTGTTAGCACTGAAGGGTTAATGGTAATACTATGTTGGCACTGAAAGGATTAATGGAAAAACCCTGGAAATTGCTGGCACTGAAAGAGTCAAATATCTCAGATCTCACCAAATTTCCCTGTTCTGCCCTACCCGGCTAACTTTCCATGCCGCCTGGCTGGAAACAATTTCTGGGGAGAACACTGGTGCCACATACCGCGCATCCACTGAAACCATTCCTGTCCTTCCAATCAGCATTTCATTAGTGGCCAGTGATGCTGCATATGCACAAATGTATGTATTCACGCACACTCACCTGGTACAGCATGCGCCTCTTACCAACTATTAAAGTGGTCCCCCCATAAAGTACACCAGCAGTTGACAGTGTCAGAAAGAAACGCAGCTGTAAATTGGCTGGCCAAGTTGTTTTATTTTTGGGAGAAACGGGCGCATGTAGGTGGGAGGGCATCTAGGGCACTAAAATGGCTAGACTAGGCCCTGAGTAGAGATGGACTAGAACCTGAATTCGAATCAAATTTAAATAGTTCGTACAAACCAGAACAAATTTTTTCCAATATTTCTAGAATCTGTCTTTGAATTAAAATAGCAATGGTAACTTAAGCTAGGTACACACCTAGCGATTTTTCCTCCTGACCGACCGTTCGATACTTTTGAACGGTCGGCCAGGAGGAAGGACTGTCGGTCGCGGCAAAAGCAGCCGCGTCCGATAGTTGTATGCTGTGATGTTTTTGGCAACAAACAAGAGGAACTACTGGCTATGAATCTGACCCACCACCCAAGCAGGAAAGGAGAGTTAGGGAGATCCTTATCCAGGTTAAATTTTTGGGAATTAGCTGTTAGGATCTCAAGTAAAAAGTTTAAACGTGATAATCCCCCCTTTTTAATAATGGTATGGGTAAAGTATAGCTGCCTTTACGGTTTATTCCCTGCATGACTACCCCCAAATCAAATTTCATATGTAGGCATCAAATTTTCATAATGTGGGAACCGTTATACTTGCACATCTCAGAACTGCTTCTACAAGGAGACATTCTGCCTGATTCCTATCCTCCCGAACTGCTGCAAAAGCTCAGAGCTTTTAGACAGGATAACTGAGTTTTCACAGCTTTCAGGAAAGAAAGTTTAAGAATACACTGCAGTTTCTGGTTGTGGTGTCACTGTCACAGCCATGACTGCAGCATATACCCGGAAGAGCCAGGAACCGGGGGTGGACATGCCCTTTAAAGGGCATGTCCACCCTTTTAAAAAAACTTTTGCCACCATGCAGGGGATAACCTCCCACCCACAACCGCTATATTCATAACTTTAAAGGTGCTTTCAATCGCTACTTACACCTCCTCGTTCCTGCACTGTTCTGGTCAGGCTCCACTACCCACTGGAACTGCAAGCAGGGGGCTGGACCGGCAGCCGCGGCTGTGATTGGCTGAGAGGCAGCTAATCACAGCCGCGGCTGCCTTCAATGTAGAACAGCACTGGAATGAGGAGGTGTAAGTACAGATTGAAAGCGCTTTTACAGTTATGAATAGAGCAGTTGGGGGTGAGGGTACCCTCTGCATGGTGGCAAAAGCTTTAAAGGGGAAGTTCAGTACAAATACATATGCTTTTCAGAAAAAAGAGCAGTATTTTTCATCCCAATGACCTTAATTTGCCAATTCAGCATTGTGTCTGTGTATAAATAAATGCAACCAAAATACTGACTTCCTGTTTGCAGGACCCCTAATAGAGACCGTTATAGTTTAGCCCTTGATCCAGCGCCTGGGTTGATTTAGTTGCTCAGTAGAGATCTGAGCATCTTTGACCCATCCAACAGCCAATCAGTAGAAATAACTGTTAGGAACATTCCAAGGAAGTGTTGCATCCTGGGAAGAAGGTCCGTTAGAACCTGAAATGTCAGCTCACTAATGTCAACAGCATGGAACAACAAAGGGTATGAAATCAACTGATTTTTCAAAATGGGAGAGACTATGTACAATAACTAAGAAGGCATTACACAAACTAACAATTTAACAAATATAATTTACACTGAAGTGTCCCTTTAAGAGCTAGAAGACTGCCAGCCACGGAGGGAGAGGGAGGGAGGAAGGGGCTCTACTGAGCATGCCTGAGGCCTTGTTGAGGTTAGCCATGTTACAGACACCAGATGAGGCACTGACAGCTCCTACCCAGCAGTTTCTTGAACTTTGAAGACTGAAGAGGCACTACAGGAGAACCACAAGGAGCAGGGATGTAAGTTAAGGATTTACTTTTATTGTACAGTGGGGCCAGTAGTTTTTTTTTTAAATTTTAGTTTGGGGGGTGGACATGCTCTTTAAAATAAGATCTTTGAAATTAAAAGGCATGTCTGCCCGCCAAAAGAAAAATTTGCCCCACTGTGTAGTATTAAAAATCCTTACCTTACAACCCTGCTCCTTATGGTTCTCCTGTAGTGTCTGTCCAAAGTTCCAGAAAGTGAAGAGTAGGAGGTGTCCGAGTCATACGGTCCCTTCTACTTCCTTAACCTCAGTAAGGACAGTGACGTGTGCAGGGGAGACCTCCACCCACAACCCTCCGGATCCATGCTGCCATTGCACCTAGCGTGAAACCCTTTGTGTATATTCTAGATAATAGCAGTACTCTAGTAAAGTGCTAGCACTAAGGGTTAATGGCAATACTCTGGGTCAGTGCTGGCACTGAAATTACTAGTAGGAAAGTGTTCTGGCATTGAAGAGATAAATGTAATACTCTGCTGGCACTGAAGGGTTAATAGCAATACTCTGGGGAAGTGCTGGCACTAAAAATGGTAATGCCAATACTCTTGGAGGGATAGGCCACATTACTGCACTTTTAAGTGCAACGGGATTGCGTTCTGATCACGCTAGGGCACCAAAATGGCTAGAAACGGCCCTGAGTTCCGGCAAGCAGAGAGCCGGTCGCCGGGAGAATGAAGGCATGTAAGTAGAGTTCTGGCGGTTGGGATAGGGTCCACTACAACATACAAAAATTTTATTTTAATGGGGGAGATAGCCTTTAACATATGTTTCAATTTTTATATATTTTAAAAAGCAGTAAAATCAGTCAAAGAAAGTACATTTGGGCTATTGGAAGGGTTTTATTAAGCATAGCAGCCATACAAAAATATCCTGTAGTACATTTCATAGGGAAGGTAAGAGTTTTTGGTAATATGTTATTATTGTTTATATTGCTCACATGACTAAAATAGAGCAGTTACTATGGCTTTTTCGCTGTCATTAACTTATAATATTGACAAAATTCAGTTTATTTTTACATGAATTGCTCTTCAAATATCCAGTGTCCACTTCAAACAGGAATTCCTCATTTTTTCCTGCCATAAGTTTGCCAAAGCCATAAGCATATTTGGTTTGAATAAATTCGACACAGGCAAGAAGCCCATGCATGATTCACATTACATACGTGATACTACGTATGTTAAGGCTATACAAGGTAGGGTCAGTTACATCCATGAAATGCTACCAATGCAGTCTTGCTTTTGTACTAGGTGTAAGAGCCCTGTGCATTGATATTGTGTTTGACTCTTAAATCTTAAAATTCTTTGCATTTGTCCATGAACTGTAATAACCAAGGCGGTGATGTGAAGTTAAGGTTAAAAGAAGCCAAGATCTTTTTTCATATTTAGTTGTTTCCAGGAAGGCAAAGCATAAAATTCTCCCCGAGTAATTCCAAAGGTTGCCACAAAATCCCGGTCTGTGAGGTAACTCTACAAAGCAAATCATTTTTCAGAAAATACTTGTCAGTGTTTCTACAATTTTATAAAATACAACTTGGGTTTTATATTTATTTGTAGGTTTTTGATTTGGCCAACCACGAGCTAGAGACTGTTGGTTTAGCGAATTAACTAATTACTTTTCCATGTAAAGAAAATAAATATGATGTTGCCCAACTTGGTTCAGACCATTAAAAGCAAAAACACACAAACTACATGCAATGGAAGAAAATCCAACCATGCAAGTCCTTCCACATGATGCAGGCACGTGTCGGGGGTGCACCTGAGGAAGGGGGAAACCCCGAAACGTTGTGCACGCATCATGTCACAATAAAGCACTATCATTAAAGTGTGTTTGTCTCTCCGCCATTGTATTGTATGCACTTGGAAGATACTGTTAAGTGGATAACAGTTTTGTGCAAGGAGAAAAATGTAACAAACTACAGTCCTTCCACATGTATAGCTGCTAGAATGGCTGGGGATATACTTATACACAGTCTCCCAATCTCCACACATGTATAGTCTGCCAGATGACAGGATCTTTCACAGATGTACGGTAATAAGATATTCTACTCTCATAACACAAGGCACATCATTCTTTTCACTTGAGGCTTTAGGCCCATACGCACAGCAAATTTTCCTTGGGGCGCAATGCACGAACAGCTACCGCTGATCGATTATTTTAGCAGAGGATCACCTGTGTATGGGTGTTCGGTCGGTGGTCATTGCCATGTCTACAGGCCTTAAGACTCCTTTAATCAATTATTATTTTGGACAAATCAAACTGAAGAATTAGAACCTTATGTTCTTGTCCATTAAAGTTCTGTCTGCTGATGCCCAAACTACTATTGCCAATGCCCAGAATATTCCACTCTCCTAATCCCTCCCACTCACCTCTTTTCTTGCAGGATCCACCCCCTCTGGCAGCTCATGTTTCTGCTTCCCTTTTAATGCCTCAAGGGGGTAAGTATTGCTTGGTTGTAGGTTGTTAGGCGACAGAGCAACTCCATTTACTTCCTAGAATGAAATGATTATGGTAAAGGACAAGAAGAAATCTTAAACATGATATAAAATAATAGCAAATAGAATTAAAGGATAAATATTGTGGGTATAAATTTAAAAAAAGAAAAAGTCAAAATGAAAAGTAGTTGTGACAGGGATACAGGACTGGTAATTCCTACCTCTCAATATTGTTTTTGTGAGGTGCACCAGCCCAAAGAAAAATGATTCTGCCAGTCTTCCTCCTGGCTTCAGCACTATCTTTAATACAGGAATAGACCAAGACTAACCTGGCACGTCTGGGAGAAATACTAGGAACTGTTGCCCAAATTTAGGGAAGGGATTTATGAAACGTTGATGCTGTAATAACAACGCCATTGCTATTTGACATATGTACTTAGGGATCCCAGTAGTCCTCTTTCTCCCTGATTCGTCCTCTTTTAGAGACATGATTCCAAAGTCCAGCAGGATTTTCTGATTTCATCCCTAATGTCCGGATTTTCTATAGAACAAAGTTTTGTTTTTGTTTTCTACGTTCCCCACGCTTGCTCTGTTGCATGCACACGTATCCATGAGAGGAAGGGGTGTGTAATTGCACATGTGCACCTGGTTCAAATAGGTAAGTGGAGGTACACTTTGCTTTATAGCTGCCTTTGCTGTAACCTCATATGTTCTGCCCCACAAAATTGATATAGTGCAAAGAAATAAAGTATTGTTTGAGGTACGCCAACAGGGCTTAAATGCAATTCACACGGGATATTGCTTTTAGTGATAATTTATTTTACACACAACATGTTTCGGACGGAGTCCTTTATCAAGTGTAACACAAACAAACACCAGGTGTACTTGTACTAGTCTGTTTGGGCTTGGCATTAGGGCATTATATATGTACCAGTCTGTGTGGGCTGGGAAGGAGGGCATCTTATATGTACCAGTCTGTGTGGGCTGAACAAGAGGGTATTTTATATTTACAAGTGTGGGCAGGGCATCTTTTAATTATAAATCTATGGGTAAAGTCAGCCCTCCAGCTCACCAGTCAGTGTTAAGGGAAGTCAGTCCTCCAGTTCATTAGCCAGTGTTATTCAGCCCCCCAGTTCATTAGCCAGTGTTCAATTATGTAAAATGGCAATAGTGGTCTTTAAAACGAGCATTTCCTTAAAGTGGGTGTTACCTCAAAAAGTGAGTGTGGTTTTAGAAAACACACGCTTGCACGCTTTCCATTTGTCCTCTATTTTGGATTTCAAAATCTGGGAACCCTATATGTACTTCTTGTTTGCCATTTATGGGGTTCTAAATGCCATATTTTAAAGAAACCAGCAGTGAAATAGTAAAGACACAAAGTACCGTACATTAATTATTGTAAAATAATGATCATCATGTAAAATTACAATTGCATTGTTATTGCGGCCATTTTACAATAAAAACATTTTATATATTTTTTATATATAGGTTTTAACGGTGTTCTGAAGATTTTAGAAATTTATAAAGAAGACAAATAAAATAATTAGTAGATTTTCATTCTGTTTGAAATAAAGTTGCAAAATACATTTCGAGACATGGTCATAAAATACCAACGTATTGTATTACCGACCTCAGTGCTAGGCATTCATAAAACCAAGCTTGATTTAATAGATGCTTCATTAAAGAAGCAATTTTAGAAATTACTATGTACTTTAAAGGGTATGTATACTGAAAACATGACTGACTCATATTGATTTATAATACAGTACATGTAAGCAGCATTTAAAGTGTGTTGCTGCATGCCTTCAATCCAGTACTTGTTTTGCTCAGGCTCAGTATCCGCCTCCCCCTCCTAAATGACAGCCCCCTTTATCAGACAAGACTGTGAGGGCAAGCATACTCAGTATTCACTATGAGGCACCAATGGGTAAGGAAATTTCCCACCATGCAATTCACACATACTAGCTGGCACCATTCCAGCTACAGAAAAACTGCATATAGCAGGAGTGTTTATGATAATAAGGCATTAGGATGACAGCTAAAATATAAGATGCTTCATATCGTATGTCTTAATAAATAGGGAAAAGATCAACAAAAAATGCTACAGTGATTGGGAAGAATAATAGTTTCCAGCAATGAGCAATTTAAAAAAAAAAAATAATAATTTCCCTTTAACAATTCCTTTGATAAACAATATATAAAAATCCCCGACTTATTACATTACTGACACTGTATTACAGGAAGGGGAACTGTCACCTTTTCATTAGTTGCAAATAATAAATATTTCGCTGAAAATAATAAATGGTTCAGCGTTTCTTCTTACCTTTGTAATTCTGCCAATGGCTGCAGCATCTCCTAATTCATTTTTCAGTTCTTCATAAGATTTTCCACCCTGCAGTCAAGAAAGGTTATTTTGTGTCATTCCTATCTGGAAAATTTTGTTGGGGCTACAAATTGCTGTGATAAGTTTTAGAATTTTGTCAATGTTTGGTTAATATATAGGAAGTGTTGACGGGATCTGGTTAATAGTTTACCTTTCAATAATTAGGGGAAAATGAAAAATGATTGCAAGAATATTGATAGACTTTGTCACCCCATACCACCTCAACTGAATTTTTCAATTTTAACTTTTTTGCATTTTTAAAGGGTATCTCCACCCCCAAACTGAAAACTTGCTGTAGTGTAGGGGACCCCACCCCAACCATAAACCACTAGGGTTTTCACTTAAAAAAAAAGTGTATGTACTGCCACTTCTGGAAAATAAGAGCAGCAGGGGTCGGACCGTAATCCGCATCTGTGATTGGTTGAGAGTCAGCCAATCACAGACAGGGATGCTGGTTAGTAGTAGAGTGTAGCTAAGTCTATTTCTGAGCTCATTTTAAAGTGGCCCTAGTATTTAGGGTTGGGGGGGCTACATTATAGGAAGGTGTATTTTGTGCATTAAGTTTAATGCAGTGCCTAGGGATCCGGAGGGAGGGGGCAGAGCTCCACTGCACACGGCAGAGTCTTTAAGGAGGACAAATAAGTAGCAGGCACCAGAGGATTACACACAGACAGCTCCTACTCTTTATTTTTATGGGTTTGGACAAGCACAGCAGGAGAACCATAAGGAGCTGAGAAGAAAGGTAAGGATTTTTTTAAATGACACAGTGTGGCCAGCAGTTGGGCAAATTATAGTTTTGGGGGTGGACATGCCCTTAAAATGTATTTATTTAAGTTTTTCAGGCATTGTTTAATCCAATGGAATTCACGTCATCGGTATACCAAACTGTAACTCACGCTCCATTTCTGTGGGTCCCATGCCAGGAACCAGCCTGTAAATATAGGTGGCTCAAATCCTTGTTTGATGATCAGTATTGGTGTCTCAGGGTCCCTCCCACTAGGATGTGTCTTCAGATAATCCTGAGCTACCAATGATGCCTCCTTTTTCTCAGTGTCATTGGCCTCTGATCCAATCCACAAGAATATCTTTGGGGGGAAAATAAATTATTTGATTGACTGAATGTATTTAAACCATCAAATGGCACATTTTAGGTATTAAACTTTACTATGTTATAGAATATCTTGAAAAACTAACAAATCTCCTGGACCTCATATAATAATTGTATTTCAGGCTTGTAATATAGTTTTATGGGTGAAAGATCTTGACAAATAAATGTACTTGTCAGAATTATAAGTGGTATGACAATAGATGCAGTACACCTACATCCTACAAAAGCTTGGCACTGAGTCATTTTTTTCCTAAACTAATATGGAATTGTCTATGTATAATAACACACTTGTGGGTTACAGGTTTAAGTGGTACTTATGCACAAAATGAACAGGTATGTGAATCACTGCTTAAGGACCTATTTAAAACTATCAGAGAGATTCAATAAAAGTTCTTATTGTTTAAAATGGTGCTAATTTTGCCCCAACCAATCAGATCTTATTTAACATTTGAAAGCTAACATCTGATTGGTTGGGGAAAAATTAGCACCATTTTAAACAATAAGTACTTTTATTGAATAACCCTGCATGTGCCTTAGCTAGAGATTCCAAGATCTTATTTTCTATTAAATGAGGGTTAGATTTAAGAGAAAACAGTATAATTATGTGTCTTTTCGAACCAATAATGTGGCCGTGGTCAATTCCTGTATATGTAAATGGTATAGTATATACCATACTTTATAGAAAAAGAGGGGGTTAAGTGAAAAGCAGATATTTTACTAAAGGAATTGAAGAGCTTATCTAGTAGTTAATGCTAAGTTGTATTTGTTGGCAGAATAAAAAAGGTTGGATATGATTTAATATTTTCTAACAAGTCTTCTTAGAGGATTCTATGTTATATTATAAGAATAGAAGAAAAGATGATTCATTGTCTAGTTTGCAAATGGTTTATAAGCATGAAATAAAAATAAACTGAATAAACTACATCTACCTGATCCCATGTGTCAAGGATCATAACATCAGTCTGTTCGAGGTCATCCTGGGTAAAACTGGTCACCTCCGTTACAATAAAGCGACCTGTCTTGTTCGAACATTCAAATAACCGTGGATGGAAATCTACTACCACCTGCTGAAGCCTACAAAAAAAGAATTCTTACATTTTATAAGCAAACTTTAAAGGAACACTAAACCCATAAAAACAACTATTTGCCATTCGTTTCTATTATTCACAGGGAGGTGAGAATGCTTATTCTTACCTTCCTGTGAATAATATTACGCTCGGAGGACCTGGAACTTACCTTACAGCCTGTCCACTCGCAGCCGATCCTTCACTGAACAGCTGTTCTCTCCCGATCGTGCGCCCTATCTTTTGTATTGGCGCGCATGTGCCTAAGATAGGGCACGCGGTCGGAACAGATCGGCTGTTCAGTGAAGGAGCAGCTTCCAGTGGAGCGGCGGTAAGGTAATTGCCAGGTCCCCTGAGCGTCCTATTATTCACAGGGAGGTGAGAATAAGCGTTCTTACCTCCCTGTGAATAATAGAAACGAATGGCAACTAGTTATTTTTCGGGCTTTAGGGGAGTTTAGTGTCCCTTTAAATACCCTGAAGGTGGTGTTTATTGTTGTGTGACCTGTATTTCAGATAATATAATTAGTTATTACATGATAGCATAAAACATCCTTGTTACTCTCCTTATTTCAGCCCTATAGTTTAGTAATTCATGTAATTACTGTGCACTGCAATAAAAAATGTGGATAATTGGCAAATATAGTCTAGAAAACAAGTTTCTTGCCTGTAAACTATATTTAGCAGGAAGGTAAGACAGCACTGCCACCTCCTGTTCTGCTCTCAAAGCAGAGCGGTCAAAAAGCTGATCATTTTGTCCTTTAAAGGGCATGTCCACCCTTAAAACAAATGGTCAATTGTCAGTGACCTGCCTCAAACCCAACTGATATAATTTTCTTATTTACTGCATTACTAACCAGATATTTAAGGATAATGTTTGTGCCCATTATGGCAGAGTTAGCTGGCCCCTCCCTCCATGCAGTCAATCAAGGCTGTGACAACTGACATCACAGATAATTATTGACTGATGTTTCACCCACTGCCTCCTCTGCACATGCTCAAGCTTATAAATATATCATTGAGCAGAGGGAGGGAGGCAGATACCTTTGCCAGAAAGAAAGAGAATGTTTATCATTAAATATCTGGCTACAAATGCATATAATAAACAGGTAAAATAGCAGTTGGGGTTGCGAGCAGGCAACTGACAAGTCACAAATTGGACATGCCCTTTAAGGACAGGAGGTAGGGGTACCTATGTAATTGATTTTACCCCCCCAATAATGACTGAACACGTCTTTATGACTGAGGACAGGCGAGAGAGATGACTTATACTGCAGATTGAAACTACCACAACCCTTAAATCCTTTCAATACCATTTAACTTTTTGCATTTTTAAAGGGTATCTCCACCCACAACTTAAAAATCTGCTGTAGAATAGGGGATGTTATTTACCATTTGAAAGCTAACATCTGATTGGTTGGGGCAAAATTAGCACCATTTTAAACGATAAGAACTTTTATTAATTCTCCCTGTAAGTTTTTAACTTTAAAATTGGGCCAGAAATAGATGTTACTTTAACATACATTAAAATTATGGAAGGCATGTTATTAATAATTGCAATACCTTTTGTCATTTGCATATGGGACCTTTCCACCCAATTTTTGCCAGAACTGCATAGTCTCCTGTCCTTCTGCCAATGTCTCCTCACTTCCATTAGATAATATGGCTGCCAGCTGCTTTGCCATTTCACGTTCATCCCCGCTGGAACCCTGGGAAGCAGAGCAGAGTACAAATCTAAGAGATGACTAACTTGCAATGGGAAGTGGCAATACAATACTGACCTAGTGTTATTGTCTAATTTATATTATATTAGAAAGGCACAGAGATAACAAATGCACCATCTAAAGAAACAGAATGCAGAGAGTACTAGAGTCATAGCACATATTTTTACATTAAATACAATTGGCAAACTAAATATAGCAGAGGGAGGAGAGTTGTTGGTTAATGTGATATTTTTACATAACCATAAAGTACAGTATTTTACAGTAATCACAAATCTTCCGAGATACTAGGAACATGTGTAGAATCTGCATTTTACATCTGCTGAGTACCAATACCAAGGCATTTATGAAAAAATGGCTTTATGGAACCCCAAATTTGACCAATAAAACAGCGCTGTAAACATCATAGAACCTTATATTTAATTAATTAAACCACCATTGTATCTGCTGTAGGACAAATTGTCTGCACTGATAGACATACTGGATGAACAGTGCACATTTTTTGTGTCCCATTTCACCTGAAATCCTTCTCAGATTGTTGAAACTGGCTGAACTGGTCTAGTTGAATTGCAAATAATTTTGCACAACAAATTCACATCTAACTATTTCAAAACCAGCCATTGTTTTCAAGTTCTCCATAATTTATGCTCATGCACTTACACTAGGGGCAATCAACTACAACAGAGGTAGATCTATTAACTAGAGTATGAGGTAGATCTATTAACTAGAGTATGAGGTAGATCTATTAACTAGAGTATGAGGTAATTCTATTAACTAGAGTATGAGGTAGATCTATTAACTAGAGTATGAGGTAGATCTATTAACTAGAGTATGAGGTAATTCTATTAACTAGAGTGTGTAGTAGATCCAGGGCCGTTTTTAGGCATAGGCCACCTAGACAAAGAACTAGGGTGCCTAAGTTTAACCAGGGTGCCCAGTGTTCTCCCTACCATCTCCCTGCCAGCTTTTACTCTCCGTTTCAGAACTGTTCTCCTTGTCCAGCTGTAATTTGTAACATTGTAGTGAGTAGAGAGTCTGACCTCCACACACTTATTTAGCAACAAATGCTGAAAATGAATGTGGTGAAGGAAGGAGGGAGGAGGATGAGCTCAGCTAATAGTACTGAGGAGAACAGTTCTAAAATGCCAGGTATGAGCTGCTGCAGACTTTATAACAGTGTCCCCTGTGACTAGCAGCCATGAGCTATCCCTGCCTCTATCTTCCTTCCACCCAACTCTCCAATTAGAACTTAGAGTAGATGAGGAGTGAACAATTCAGGAAACAGCTGAAAGAGTTAAAGATAATATAACTATGCAGGGAGGCACAGGTAAAGCATATCTTGCAAATAAAGGTGTTTATTGCTGCTTACAATAAAACTATACATTTGAACTTGTATGCGTTCTTTGCCTGTGCCCCTGAGCCCTGCATAGCTATTTTGTTCCTGTTGGGTGTTTTTGGCATGGTGCGGACATGCTGCAGGATTTGCACACCTGAATACTAAGGAGCTGTCCGGAGCATTTGTGTATAATTGGAGTTAAAGATAATACTTTGCTGGCACTGAAATTGTTAATGGCAATACTCTGGGAAAATGCTGTCACTGAAAGTATTATTAGGAAAGTCTGTTAGCACTGAAGGGTTAATGGTAATACTATGTTGGCACTGAAAGGATTAATGGAAAAACCCTGGAAATTGCTGGCACTGAAAGAGTCAAATATCTCAGATCTCACCAAATTTCCCTGTTCTGCCCTACCCGGCTAACTTTCCATGCCGCCTGGCTGGAAACAATTTCTGGGGAGAACACTGGTGCCACATACCGCGCATCCACTGAAACCATTCCTGTCCTTCCAATCAGCATTTCATTAGTGGCCAGTGATGCTGCATATGCACAAATGTATGTATTCACGCACACTCACCTGGTACAGCATGCGCCTCTTACCAACTATTAAAGTGGTCCCCCCATAAAGTACACCAGCAGTTGACAGTGTCAGAAAGAAACGCAGCTGTAAATTGGCTGGCCAAGTTGTTTTATTTTTGGGAGAAACGGGCGCATGTAGGTGGGAGGGCATCTAGGGCACTAAAATGGCTAGACTAGGCCCTGAGTAGAGATGGACTAGAACCTGAATTCGAATCAAATTTAAATAGTTCGTACAAACCAGAACAAATTTTTTCCAATATTTCTAGAATCTGTCTTTGAATTAAAATAGCAATGGTAACTTAAGCTAGGTACACACCTAGCGATTTTTCCTCCTGACCGACCGTTCGATACTTTTGAACGGTCGGCCAGGAGGAAGGACTGTCGGTCGCGGCAAAAGCAGCCGCGTCCGATAGTTACTGGATAACGTTTTGGTGCAAGGAGAAACATGTACAAACTACAGTCCTTCCCATGTATAGCGCATGAAATGGCTGGGATATACTATAACACAGTCTCCCAATCTCCACACATGTAAGTCTGCCAGATGACAGGATCTTTCACAGATGTACGGTAATAAGATATTCACTCTCCATAAACACAGGCACATCATTCTTTTCACTTGAGGCTTTAGGCCCATACGCACAGCAACTTTTCTTGGGGCCAATGCACGAACAGCTACCGCTGATCGATTATTTTAGCAGGGATCACCTGTGTATGGTGTTCGGATCGTGGTCATTGCCATGCTACGGCCTTAAGACTCCTTTATCAATTATTTTTTGACAAATCAAACTGAAGAATTAGAACCTTGTTCTTGTCCATTAAAGTTCTGTCTGCTGATGCCCAAACTACTATTGCCAATGCCCAAATTTCCACTCTCCTAACCCTCCACTCACCCTTTTCTTGCAGGATCCACCCCCTCTGGCAGCTCTTGTTTCTGCTTCCCTTTATATGCCTCAAGGGGGTATATGCTCTTGGTTGTAGGTTGTTAGGCGACAGAGCAACTCCATTTACTTCCTAGAATGAAATGATTATGGTAAAGGACAAGAAGAAATCTTAAACATGATATAAAATAATGCAAATAGAATTAAGGATAAATTTGTGGTGTAAATTTAAAAAAAGAAAAAGTCAAAATGAAAAGTAGTTGTTGACAGGGATACAGGACTGGTAATTCCTACCTCTCAATATTGTTTTTGTGAGAGCACCAGCCCAAAGAAAAATGATTCTGCCAGTCTTCCTCCTGGCTTCAGCACTATCTTTAATACAGGAAAGACCAACTAACCTGCACGTCTGGGGAAATACTAGGAACTGTTGCCCAAATTTAGGGAAGGGATTTATGAAACGTATGCGGTATAACAACGCCATTGCTATTGACATATGTACTTAGGGATCCCAGTAGTCCTCTTTCTCCCTGATTTCGTCCTCTTTTAGAGACATGATATCCAAAGTCCAGCAGGATTTCTGATTTCTCCCTAATGTCCGGATTTTCTATAGAACAAAGTTTTGTTTTTGTTTTCTACGTTCCCCACTCTTGCTCTGTTGCATGCACACGTATCCATGAGAGGAAGGGGTGTGTAATTGCACATGTGCACCTGGTTCAAATAGTAATTGGAGGTACCTTTGCTTTAAGCTGCCTTTGCTGTACCTCATATGTTCTGCCCCACAAAATTGATATATTGCAAAGAAATAAGTATGTTTGAGGTACGCCAACAGGGCTTAAAGCAATTCACACGGGATATTGCTTTTAGTGATAATTTATTTTACACACATGTTTCGGACGAGTCCTTTATCAGTTAACACAAACAAACACCAGGTGTACTTTACTAGTCTGTTGGGGCTGCATTAGGGCATTATATATGTACCAGTCTGTGTGGGTGCGGAAGGAGGGCTCTTATATGTACCAGTCTGTGTGGGCTGAACAAGAGGGTATTTATATTTTACAAGTGTGGCAGGGCATCTTTATTATAATCTATGTAAAGTCAGCCTCCAGCTCACCAGTCAGTGTTAAGGAAGTCAGTCCTCCAGTTCATTAGCCAGTGTTATTCAGCCCCCCAGTTCATTAGCCAGTGTTCAATTATGTAAAATGGCAATAGTGGTCTTTAAAACGAGCATTTCCTTAAAGTGGTGTTTACCCTCAAAAAGTGAGTGTGGTTTTAGAAAACACACGCTTGCACGCTTTCCATTTGTCCTCATTTTGGATTTCAAAATCTGGGAACCCTATATTACTTCTTGTTTGCCATTTATGGGGTTCTAAATGCCATATTTAAAGAAACCAGCAGTGAAATAGTAAAGACACAAAGTACCGTACATTAATTATTGTAAATAATGATCATCATGTAAAATTACAATTGCATTGTTTTTGCGGCCATTTTACAATAAAAACATTTTATATATTTTTTAATTAGGTTTTAACGGTGTTCTCTGAAGATTTTAGAAATTTATAAAGAAGACAAATAAAATAATTAGTAGATTTCATTCTGTTTGAAATAAAGTTGCAAAATACATTTCGAGGACATGGTCATAAAATACCAACGTATTGTATTACCGACCTCAGTGCTGCATTCTAAAACCAAGCTATTTAATAGATGCTTCATTAAGAAGCAATTTTAGAAATTACTATGTACTTTAAAGGGTATGTATTGAATGAACATGACTGACTCATATTGATTATAATACAGTACATGTAAGCAGCATTTAAAGTGTGTTGCTGCATGCCTTCAATCCAGTACTTTTTTGCTCAGGCTCAGTATCCGCCTCCCCTCCCTAAAATGACAGCCCCCTTTATCAGACAAGACTGTGAGGCAAGCAACTCAGTATCACTATGAGGCACCAATGTATAGGAAATTTCCCACCATGCAATTCACACATACTAGCTGGCACCATTCCAGCTACAGAAAAACTGCATATAGCAGGAGTGTTTATGATAATAAGGCATTAGGATGACAGCTAATATAAGATGCTTCATATCGTATGTCTTAAAATAGGGAAAAGATCAACAAAAAAGGCTACAGTGATTGGGAAATAATGTTTTCCAGCAATGAGCAATTTAAAAAAAAAAATAATAATTTCCCTTTAACAATTCCTTTGATAAACACTATTAAAATCCCCGACTTCTTACATTACTGACACTGTATTACAGGAAGGGGAACTGTCACCTTTTCATTAGTTGCAATATAAATATTCGCTGAAAATAATAAATGGTCAGCTTTCTTCTTACCTTTGTAATTCTGCCAATGGCTGCAGCATCTCCTAATTCATTTTTCAGTTCTTCATAAGATTTTCACCCTGCAGTCAAGAAAGGTTATTTGTGTCATTCCTATCTGGAAAATTTTGTTGGGCTACAAATTGCTGTGATAAGTTTTAGAATTTTGTCAATGTTTGGTTATATATAGGAAGTGTTGACGGATCTGGTTAATAGTTACCTTTCAATAATTAGGGGAAAATGAAAATGATTGCAAGATATTGATAGACTTTGTCACCCCCATACCACCCTCAACTGAATTTTTCAATTTAACTTTTTGCATTTTTAAAGGTATCTCCACCCCCAAACTGAAACTGCTGTAGTTAGGGACCCCACCCCAACATAAACCACTAGGGTTTTCACTTAAAAAAAAGTTTGTACTGCCACTTCATTCTGGAAAATAAGAGCAGCAGGGTCGGACCGTAATCCGCATCTGTGATTGGTTGAGAGTCACCAATCACAGACAGGGATGCTGGTTAGTAGTAGAGTGTAGCTAAGTCTATTTCTGAGCTCATTTTAAAGTGGCCCTAGTATTTAGGGTTGGGGGGGCTACATTAGATGAGGTGTATTTTGTGCATTAAGTTTAATGCAGTGCCTAGGGATCCGGAGGGAGGGGGCGAGCTCCACTGCACACGGCAGAGTCTTTAAGGAGGACAAATAAGTAGCAGGCACCGAGGATTCACCACGACAGCTCCTACTCTTTATTTTTTGGGTTTGGACAAGCACAGCAGGAGAACCATAAGGAGCTGGAAGAAAGGTAAGGATTTTTTTAATGACACAGTGTGGCCAGCAGTTGGGCAAATTATAGTTTTGGGGGTGGACATGCCCTTAAAATGTATTTATTTAAGTTTTTCAGGCATTGTTTAATCCATGGAATTCACGTCATCGGATACCAAACTGTAACTCACGCTCCATTTCTGTGGGTCCCTGCCAGGAACCAGCCTGTAATATAGGTGGCTCAAACCTTGTTTGATGATCAGTATTGGTGTCTCAGGGTCCCTCCCACTAGGATGTGTCTTCAGAATAATCCTGAGCTACAATGATGCCTCCTTTTTCTCAGTGTCATTGGCCTCTGATCCAATCCACAAGAATATCTTTGGGGGAAAATAAATTATTTGATTGACTGAATGTATTTAAACCATCAAATGGCACATTTAGGTATTAAACTTTACTATGTTATAGAATATCTTGAAAAACTAACAAATCTCTGGACCATATAATAATTTGTATTTCAGGCTTGTAATATAGTTTTATGGGTGAAAGATCTGACAAATAAATGTACTTGTCAGAATTATAAGTGGTATGACAATAGATGCAGTACACCTCATCCTACAAAGCTTGGCACTGAGTCATTTTTTCCTAAACTAATATGGAATTGTCTATGTATAATAACACACTTGTGGGTTACAGGTTTAAGTGGTACTTATGCACAAAATGAACAGGTATGTGAATCACTGCTTAAGGACCTATTTAAAACTATCAGAGAGATTCAATAAAAGTTCTTATGTTTAAATGGTGCTAATTTTGCCCCAACCAATCAGATCTTATTTAACATTTGAAAGCTAACATCTGATTGGTTGGGGAAAAATTAGCACCATTTTAACAAATAGTACTTTTATTGAATAACCCTGCATGTGCCTTAGCTAGAGATTCCAAGATCTTTTTTCTATTAAATGAGGGTTAGATTTAGAGAGAAACAGTATAATTATGTGTCTTTTCGAACCAATAATGTGGCCGTGGTCAATTCCTGTATATGTAAATGGTATAGTATTACCATACTTATAAGAAAAGAGGGGGTTAAGTGAAAAGCAGATATTTTACTAAAGGAATTAGAAGCTTATCTAGTAGTTTAATGCTAAGTTGTATTTGTTGGCAGAATAAAAAAGGTTGGATATGATTTAATATTTTCTAACAATTCTTCTTAGAGGATTCTATGTTATATTATAAGAATAGAGAAAGATGATTCATTGTCTAGTTTGCAAATGGTTATAAGCATGAAATAAAAATAAACTGAATAAACTACATCTACCTGATCCATGTGTCAAGGATCATAACATCAGTCTGTTCGAGGTCATCCTGGGTAAAACTGGTCACCTCCGTTACAATAAAGCGACCTGTCTTGTTCGAACATTCAAATAACCGTGGATGGAAATCTACTACCACCGCTGAAGCCTACAAAAAAGAATTCTTACATTTTATAAGCAAACTTTAAAGGAACACTAAACCCATAAAAACAACTATTTGCCATTCGTTTCTATATTCACAGGGAGGTGAGAATGCTTATTCTTACCTTCCTGTGAATAATATTACGCTAGGACCTGAACTTACCTTACAGCCTGTCCACCGCAGCCGTCCTTCACTGAACAGCTGTCTCTCCCGATCGTGCGCCCTATTCTTTTGTATTGCGCCGCTTGTGCCTAATAGAGGGCACGCGGTCGAACAGATCGGCTGTTCAGTGAAGGAGCAGCTTCCAGTGGAGCGGGGTAAGTAATTTGCCAGGTCCCCTGAGCGTCCTATTATTCACAGGGAGGTAAGAATAAGCGTTTCTCTCCCGTATAATAGAAACGAATGGCAACTAGTTATTTTTCGGGCTTTAGGGGAGTTTAGTGTCCCTTTAAATACCCTGAAGGTGGTGTTTATTGTTGTGGTGACCTGTATTTCAGATATATAATTAGTTATTACATGATAGCATAAAACACCTTGTTACTCTCCTTATTTCAGCCCTATAGTTTAGTAATTCATGTAATTACTGTGCACTGCAATAAAAAATGTGGATAATGGCAAATATAGTCTAGAAAACAGTTTCTTGCCTGTAAACTATATTTAGCAGGAAGGTAAGACAACTGCCACCTCCTGTTCTGCTCTCAAAGCAGAGCGGTCAAAAGCTGATCATTTTGTCCTTTAAAGGGCAGGTCCACCCTAAAACAAATGGTCAATTGCAGTGACCTGCCTCAAACCCAACTGATATATTTTCTATTACTTCTACTAACCAGATATTTAGGATATGTTTGTGCCCATTATGGCAGAGTTAGCTGGCCCCTCCCTCCATGCAGTCAATCAAGGCTGTGACAACTGACATCACAGATAATTATTGACTGATGTTCACCCATGCCTCCTCTGCACATGCTCAAGCTTATAAATATATCATTGAGCAGAGGGAGGGAGGCAGATACCTTTGCCAGAAAGAAAGAGATGTTTATCATTAAATATCTGGCTACAAATGCATATAATAAACAGGTAAAATAGCAGTTGGGGTTGCGAGCAGGCAACTGACAAGTCACAAATTGGACATGCCCTTTAAGGACAGGAGGTAGGGGTACCTATGTAATTGATTTTACCCCCCAATAATGACTGACACACGTCTTTATGACGGAGGACAGGCGAGAGAGATGACTTATACTGCAGATTGAAACTACCACAACCCTTAAATCCTTTCAATACCATTTACTTTTTGCATTTTTAAAGGGTATCTCCACCCACAACTTAAAAATCTGCTGTAGAATAGGGGATGTTTTTACCATTGAAAGCTAACATCTGATGGTTGGGGCAAATTGCACCATTTTAAACGATAAGAACTTTTATTAATTCTCCTGTAAGTTTTTAACTTTAAATTGGGCCAGAAATAGATGTTACTTAACATACATTAAAATTATGGAAGGCATGTTATTAAAATTGCAATAACCTTTGTCATTTGCATATGGACCTTTCCACCCAATTTTTGCCAGAACTGCATAGTCTCCTGTCCTTCTGCCAAGTCTCCCCACTTCCATTGATATATGGCTGCCAGCTGCTTTGCCATTTCACGTTCATCCCCCTGGAACCCTGGGAGCAGAGCAGAGTACAAATCTAAGAGATGACTACCTTGCAATGGGAAGTGGCAATACAATACTGACCTAGTGTTATTGTCTAATTTATATTATATTAGAAGGCACAGAGATAACAAATGCACCATCTAAAGAAACGAATGCAGAGAGTACTAGAGTCATAGCACATATTTTACATTAAATCCAATTGCAAACTAAATATAGCAGAGGGAGGAGAGTTGTTGGTTAATGTGATATTTTTACATAACCATAAAGTACAGTATTTTACAGTAATCACAAATCTTCCGAGATCTAGGAACATGTGTAGAATCTGCATTTTACATCTGCTGAGTACCAATACCAAGGCATTTATGAAAAAAATGGCTTTATGGAACCCCAATTTGACCAAAAAACAGCGCTGTAAACATCATAGAACCTTATATTTAATTAATTAAACCACCATTGTATCTGCTGTAGACAAATTGTCTGCACTGATAGACATACTGGATGAACAGTGCACATTTTTTGTGTCCCTTTCACCTGAAATCCTTTCGATTGTTGAAACTGGCTGAACTGGTCAGTTGAATTGCAAATAATTTTTGCAACAAATTCACATCTAACTATTTCAAAACCAGCCATTGTTTTCAAGTTCTCCATAATTTATGCTCATGCACTTACACTAGGGCAATCAACTACAACAGAGGTAGATCTATTAACTAGAGTTGGGTAGATCTATTAACTAGATATGAGGTAGATCTATTAACTAGAGTAGGAGGTAATTCTATTAACTAGAGTATGAGGTAATTCTATTAAACTAGAGTATGAGGTAGATTCTATTAACTAGTAGTATCTAACTAGAGTATAGGAGATCTATTAACTAGAGTATGATGTAGATCTATTAACTAGAGTATGAGGTGATCTATTAACTAGATTATGAGGTAGATCTATTAACTAGAGTATGAGGTAGATCTATTAACTAGAGTATGAGGTGATCTAATTAACTAGAGTATGAGGTAAATCTATTAACTATAGGTTGAGGTAGATCTATTAACTAGAGTATGAGGTAAATATATTAACTAGAGTATGAGGTAATATATTAACTAGAGTATGAGGTATTATTAGTCTAAGTATGGTAATTCTATTAACTAGAGTATGAGGTAGATCTTTAACTAGAGTATGAGGTAAATATATAACTAGAGTTGAGGTAGCTCTATTAACTAGAGTATGAGGTAAAATATTAACTAGATTATGAGGTGATCTATTAGCTAGAGTATGAGGTATTTATAACTAAGTATGAGGTAGATCTATTAACTAGAGTATGAGGTAATTCCATTAACTAAGTATGAGGGTAGATCTATTAACTAGAGTATGAGGTAATCTATTACTAAGTATGATTAATTCTATTAACTAGAGTATGAGGTAGATCTATTAACTAGAGTATGAGTATCTATTAACTAGAGTATAGGTAGATCTATTAACTGAGTATAGGTAATTCTATAACTAGAGTATGAGGTAGATCTATTAACTAGAGTATAGGTAATTCTATTACTAGAGTAATGAGATAGATCTATTACTAGAGTATGAGGTAGATCTATTACTAGAGTATGAGGTAATTCTATTAACTAGAGTAAGAGGTAGATCTATTAGCTGGAGTATGAGTAACTATTACTTGAGTATGAGGTAGATCTATTACCTAGAGTATGAGGTAGATCTATTAACTAGATTAATGAGGTAGATCTATTAACTAGAGTATGAGGTAATTCTATTAACTAGAGTATGAGGTAGATCATTAATATAGTGAGGTAGATCTTAACGAGTATGAGGTAGATCTATTAACTAGAGTATGAGGTAATTCTATTAACTAGAGTAGGAGGTAGATCTATAACTAGAGTATGAGGTAGATCTATTAACTAGGTATGTGGTTAGATCTATTAACTAGAGTATGAGGGTATTATTACTAGAGTATGAGGTAGATCTATTAACTAGAGTATGAGGTAGATCTATTAACTAGAGTATGAGGTATCTATTAACTAGAGTATGAGGTAGATCTATTAACTAGAGTATAGGATATCTTAACTAGATTATGAGGTAATTCTATTAACTAGGTGTGTAGTAGATCCGGGGCCGTTTTTAGGCATAGGCCACCTAGACAAAACTAGGGTGCCTAAGTTTAACCAGGGTGCCCATGTTTCTCCCTACCATCTCCCTGCCACTTTACTCCCGTTTCAGAACTGTTCTCCTTGTCCAGCTGTAATTTGTAACATTGTAGTGAGTAGAGAGTCTGACCTCCACACACTTATTTAGCAACAAATGCTGAAAATGAATGTGGTGAGGAAGGGGAGGAGGATGACTCAGCTAATAGTACTGAGGAGAACAGTTCTAAAATGCCAGGTATGAGCTGCTGCAGACTTTATAACAGTGTCCCCTGTGACTAGCAGCCATGAGCTATCCCTGCCTCTATCTTCCTTCCACCCACTCTCCAATTAAACTTAGGTAGATGAGAGTGAACAATTCAGGAAACAGCTGAAAGAGTTAAAATATAATTACTATGCAGGGAGGCACAGGTAAAGCATATCTTGCAAATAAAGGTGTTTATTGCTGCTTACAATAAAACTATACATTTGACTGTATGCGTTCTTTGCCTGTGCCCCTGACCCTGCATAGCTTTTTGTTCCTGTTGGTGTTTTTGGCATGGTGCGGACATGCTGCAGGATTTGCACACCTGAATACTAGGAGCTGTCCGAGCATTTGGTATAATTGGAGTTAAAGATAATACTTTGCTGGCACTGAAATTGTTAAGGGCAATACTCGGGAAAATGCTGTCACTGAAAGTATTTTAGGAAAGTCTGTAGCACTGAAGGGTTAATGGTATACTAGTTGCACTGAAAGGATTAATGGAAAAACCCTGGAAATTGCTGGCACTGAAAGAGTCAAATATCTCAGATCTCACCAAATTTCCCTGTTCTGCCCTACCCGGTTAACTTTCCATGCCGCCTGGCTGGAAACAATTCTGGGAGAACACTGGGTCCACATACCGCGCATCCACTGAAACCATTCCTGTCCTCCAATCAGCATTTCATTTGGCCAGTGATGCTGCATATGCACAAATGTAGTATTCACGCCACTCACCTGGTACAGCATGCGCCTCTTACCAACTATTAAAGTGTCCCCCCATAAAGTACAACACCAGCAGTTGACATTGTCAGAAAGAAACGCAGCTGTAAATTGGCTGGCCAAGTTGTTTTTTTTTTGGGGGGGGCGCGCATGTAGGTGGGAGGGCATCTAGGGCACTAAAATGGCTAGAAACGGCCCTGAGTAGAGATGGACTAGAACCTGAATTCGAATCAAATTTAAATAGTTCGTACAAACCAGAACAAATTTTTTCCAATATTACTAGAATCTGTCTTTGATTAAAATAGCAATGGTAACTTAAGCTAGTACACACCTAGCGATTTTTCCTCCTGACCGACCGTTCGATACTTTCGAACGGTCGGCCAGGAGAAGGACTGTCGGTCGCGGCAAAAGCAGCCGCGTCCGATAGTCACCGCGACCGATCGTGCGGTCCATAGAGGACCGCACGATCGGACGAGGTTTTCCCACCCTGTCCGATCGTCCTTTCGTCTGATTTGGACGAAAGGTCAATCGGACATGGGCACACTGAACTATCGGTCGATCGGACCGAAATATCTCATCGTGTGTACCCAGCTTTACTGTACATGGCTCTGGGACCTGGGGAATGGTCTGGGGAACACGAACAAACAACATGAACAAAGTTACCATTGCTTTTTTAACCGTATTTAAGCCGAACTTTTCAAACCATTTGTCCCCATTGACTTTAATGGGTCCGTTATCGAACTTTTAAGAACTTTAGAAGTTCAAAAACAAACCGAACTTAAGGAAGTTTGGCCATCTTTAATTATGAAGTAGATCTATTAACTAGATTGTGAGGTAGATCCCCACTGCAGCGATCTGTGCTCCATTCACGCCAATGCAATGCTACCAGGTAGTTTCCACTTTCGGGGAGATTAAATAAAAGTTCTTATCATTTAAAATGGTGCTAATTTTGCCCCAACTAATCAGATCTTATTTAACATTTGAAAGCTAACATCTGATTGGTTGGGGCAAAATTAGCACCATTTTTAACGATGCGCTGCGGTCCGGTCCACTGTGGGTTCTCATGCATGCATGACTTTTTGTGCAGATCGGATGCGTGCCAATAATATTAAAATGGCCCGCACACGCACAGCAGCACATTGCAAAAATCCTGCATGTGCTGCTGTGCGTGATCGTGGGACCTTGTCCTCAAAGGGCATGTCCACGCCCAAAACTATAATACCCCCCACTAATGGCCCCACCATGTAGTGTAATAAAATCCTTACCTCACATCCCAGCTCCATATGGTTCTCCTGTAGCCCCCACCCAAAGTCCCAAAAACTGCCCAGCAGGAGGATAGCAGATTCCATATAGGACTCTGCCTCCTGTCTCGCCTCTGGGAGAAGTTTGGCATGCGTACTGCAGCTCTTCTCCCTCTCCCTCTCTCTCCCGTTTTGCGATCCCTCCCCCTACCATAGAACCCCTTGTCCATAAAATAGTATATCTTCCCCCAGCCCCAACCGCTAATAAATAATTTTAAGAAAGTCCCCCGAACTCTACTTACCATCCCTCTCTCCCCCGTCATTCTGAGAAGCCGGCAGGACGCGGCTGCCGGTCCCACCCCCTGCTTGCAGTGTCTTGCAAGCAGAAGGCTGGGCTGTTCGTCGGAGGAGAGAGGGAAGGTAAGTAAAGATCGGGGCACTTTCTTAAAATTATTTTATAGCGGTTGGGGATGGGGGAAGGTAACCTATTATATGTCAAAAGTTTATTATAAGGGTGGACATGCCCTTTAATGTGTGTTTATGCAGCACCATTCCGCTTGTGAATGAACAGCAATAATGGATATGCTCAGTTTATTAGTCATATACAACATGTGCTTTAAAGGAGAACTAAACCCAAATTTTTACACTCCAGAATCTGAAAATATCCCCTCTAAAAACACCAATAAACTGTAAAATAGCAATACAGTAAATAGCATTAAAGTAAATATTACCCCTTAAAGAACTGGATGAAATAACTGTATGTACAGTGACTGGCCACACCCCTGATACCAGTCACATGCTCCCTAGACTATTCTGTCCCTGTAAAAGGATTGGGTAAAGGCTACTAGTGGGTGTGACCAACTCTAACAAGTTCCTGCAGTATCTTAGGACTGAGCATGTGAAAAGAACATAATGGTCAGTGACCACACTGTGCGATACTGGAACACTGGGAAATAAGACAGAAACCTCATGTTAGAAAGTTAAATTTATTAACAACCATATCAATATGAGAGCTGAGAAACAAACTACTGTTTTTATTATAAAGGGTATCTACACCCTGAAAAAAAAACCTTTTGCTGTAGTATCGCCCACCCCCAAATGCCCAACTTTGTTTTGTAAATGAGGCAGCAGAAATGTACTTACTCTCCTTTGTAACTCTTCGTCACTCTGCTCCCAGCCCTCTGTTTGCCAGAAGTTGCAAGCAGGGGCCAGCCCGGCAACCGTGTCTGTGATTGGCTGAGAGGCAACCAATCAAAGACGCGTCTGCCAGCAATGCGTGGAGCCGAGGGAACGAAGGAGCATAAGTAAATTTCTGCTCCTTGTTTTACAAAACAAACTTGGAAGTTGGGGGGTGGACTACATTACAGCAAAAGCTTTTTGGGGGTGAAGAAGGGGTGAAGAAGCCAAGATGGTTTCAGAGGGATGGAGGGAGGGGGAGCTCCCATGCGCATGCAAGAGTAACCCTGGAGGACAAGGAAACAGCAAGGACCGGATGACACACAGACACCTCCTACTCTTCACTTAATGGAACCAAGCACTGCAGGAGAACCATTTGAAGCAGAGATGTACGGTAAGGGTGGGGCCACTAGTGGGTTAAATATTAGTTTTGGATTTAGAGGGGGACATGTCCTTTAAGGAGACCTACCCTCTGATTCAATGTTGTTCTTAGGCTTTCAGGAAGAGCAGACTACACTTACCTTTCCATACCACAGGTAGCGCTCTGTTTGCGTCTTAAGCAGGAAGACATCATTGGAATTCAGAGAAGAGGCAAAGGGCTGAACCTCTACAGCTTTGGTGTTAGCAGGTTCAGTTCCATTTATCTGGAACAACCTCACTGGTCGCTCAGGTTCTTGGTTTCCCTTCCTCGATGTTCCACCCTGCATGAATAAGAGAGGGAAATACTCATCAAAAATGGATTATTTTTACTATTTATACCACATCGGAGGCATGTGTGTTTTATACAGTTAGTCCCTGACTGAAAATCCTTTTGGAATTAACAGTCTATAAGTGTATTGGGCCTGTTTCCCAACTGGTGTGTAGGGGATTTATCATGATAAACGTATGGACCCAGCAATGGCTGATCCATGTGTCAATGAAGAGGAAAGTAGATGACAGTGACTGTGATGGTCGAGCCCCATAGAGAGATAAGGTATTATTTTATGAGCCCCATAGAGAGATAAGGTATTATTGTATGAGCCCCATAGAGAGATAAGGTATTATAGTATAACCCCCATAGAGAGATAAGGTATTATTGTATGAGCCCCATAGAGAGATAAGGTATTATTGTATGAGCCCCATAGAGAGATAAGGTATTATTTTATGAGCCCCATAGAGAGCTGAGTAGACAATGCTTTACCTCAATTCTCCAGATGAGGAGCCCTGGAGATTTGTTGACGGCTTTAAATGCTCCGCTCAGCGACATATCTAAAAGGTTCTGGTTTACAGGAAGATATATCTGAAAGAAATGAAAAAACTTAGTTCAATGTAACAGAACCATATTTATAATGTATATATTGCTCTGACAGATACATAGCATGGATTTTATTTACTGTTAGGAAAGTTTTTTTCAACATAAAAAAAAAAAATATATATATATAATGTTATTATAAATCATGTGTTTCCCTATCCAGTAAAAATTATAGGTACGGTAATTACTGTACATGGCACCAGAAGCATAAATTACTAACATGAAGAGAACAAAGGTTACAATACCGTATATTACTACCTGGTGGAAAGAATTGGGGATGCTGAAAAGAAGATATCACCACACGTTTCGTCTTTTGACGTCCTTTATGGCTGTATTTTTCCTTACACTATGCGATATACAGTAGTATTATACAATATTGTACTATACTATAGTACAGTACAATATGATGAATCCCTAGTCCACATGGCTAGAGACGTAACCTCCTAAAGCATTGCAGATAATGTCAGTAGGAGGCTTGCTGAGATTTTAAATCGCCATTAGTATTATATAGTTACTTAATGCTGGTACACACCAGTAGCTTTCTCCTGACCAACCGTTCGGCTCTTCTGACCGGTCAGCCAGGAGGAAGGACTGTCGGTCACGGCAATAGTGGCCGCGGCCGACAGTTTACCGCAACCAACCGTTTTCCACCATGTCCCATTTGGATGAATGGTTGGTCGGACACGGGCGAAAATCCTTGCAATCATTTCGGCCTGTTTGACTGAACACTTGACACTGAACTATTGGTCGATTTGACCGAAATATTGCATCGTGTGTAGCAGCCTTTAATATCATCTGTGTAATATACAGTGTTGGCAATGCATATGGTGAGGATCCCATGTGGACATTTTGCATTAACCCACAGGGTAAACATTCTAAACCTGATCGCGCAAGGTGAAAATGTTTCCATTGACCCCATGTACCAGAATCAGACCTTTCATAATTTTCAAGCTGAAATCTTTTCGGACAATCGCAAATCCGTGTATGCTGTGCATGCCCACCTTAAGTGGTCTTATTACATATGGAGTCATCAGGTATGTTGTAAACTCCCCATGTGCCTTTTGTACTCTGCACTCATCACTGTCTGATCCCCCTGTGCACTTGTAAAAATGTCTAATTCCACACTGTAACACGCTCCCTCTCGCATGGAAGCCAGCTCGTAAATGCTTGCGCATGCGCGTTGCCGTGCGAAGCGATCCCCTTTGATTCGCAATTGTAGCGCATGTGGTTGCGCAAAAAAATGTGGAACACATGCGCTACGGTTTACGGATTGCACACGCAGCACTCACTAGTGCACTAGTGTGGCCACATTAAGTGGGCCACACTAGTGTGCACTCTTTAAAAGCATGATCAGATCAAGCTTATAAGTGCTATAGTGCTGTCTAGCTCTAATCCCATTTAGCATTAGTTAGTGTGGGGTTTGCCCTGTTGTGGGTAATAGCATGTGATACACCTTATTATAGTTACCCTCTTCTATCGCTTACTAAGTGATGGCCCCAATATGAGCCTTTCTATTTACTATCACTTTTTATCTCTTTTATGATTTTTGTTTTTTTGCACAGTACTGTACAGAAAACTGCCATTACTCCATAAGCATCAGAGCTAAACATATTCTGGTAATAAAGTATGGCCATGGGTAACAGAGTTAAACATATTCTGGGAATAAAGTATGGCCATGGGTAACAGAGCTAAACATATTCTGGGAATAAAGTATGACCATGGGTAACAGAGCTAAACATATTCTGGGAATAAAGTATGGCCATGGGTAACAGAGCTAAACATATTCTGGGAATAAAGTATGGCCATGGGTAACAGAGCTAAACATATTCTGGAAATAAAGTATGACCATGGGTCACAGAGCTAAACATATTCTGGAAATAAAGTATGGCCATGGGTAACAGCTAAACATATTCTGGAAATAAAGTATGACCATGAGTCAGAGCTAAACATATTCTGGAAATAAAGTATGACCATGGGTAACAGAGTTAAACATATACTGGAAATAAAGTTTGACCATGGGTCACAGAGTTAAACATATTCTGGAAATAAAGTATGGCCATGGGTAACTGAATGACAATGCAGCTTCCTTCTTCAGGCGGGATTGATACAATAGCAAATGTCAGGATATCTAGATGTGAAGAAGCACATGCACTGCAGTTATTGGTGATTAGAATTCTAGAAAATCTAATTTTAAGCACTCTAATTTGTTAGCTAATTCATTTACTACTGTAAAATGGATGCTCTTTCTTTCATTTACCTGATTAAGCTAGACTTAATAGAGGTTATAATGCTAACATCACTGTGCTAAAAGTCTCTAATCACTGTGCTAACAGTCTCTAATGAGTGGTAGAATGTTGCCATTTCCCTGTTAATGCTGTAAGTGTAGTTTATAGGGTGAAGTAATTAATCAGGATAGGTGGGTCTGGAAGCTGCGGTTGGAACATTGCAGTTTCAATAGTCTATCTCACGTCAATATAAACTGCCATAACGCAAATCTTTACAAAATGTAGAACATTTATTTTTTGTGTATTTTCATCTTATCAATACATTAGGTCAGTCACTTGTTATTTTTGTGTTTGTGAAAGTCTGAATGAGTTTACAGTGCGATTGGTACAATGTACAGTATATAGTGTAATCAAATGTTTAATATGTGTCTAGGAGATCATACAGGCCCCTTTAGAAGACCTCATACTGATTTGTATTTATTGAGCATATTGATTTATTAGCCTATTAATTAAAGCAATTTATTTCTCAAACTGAAGTTTCAAAAACGAACTATTTGTCATTAACCATTTTCTAAATAGTGTAACAAGCTCTAAGGTTCAACAGTTCTGAATAGGCGAACTCCATTGGAAAACATGGGACAATGTGCTCCCCTGGTTGAGGTCACTTAGTCAGTTCCTGGCAAATTTAAAATAAGCTATTTTTTAAAACTATAACCTTGGAAAGATTAAGGCAGCAACCTAAAGGTGACAGTTGATATTTTGTTCTTTTAAACAACTAAAGCAAAAATGTATATGTTTATTTTGAACACTAATGTTGGTAAACGTACCTGTAAACAATTCTGTAGGTATAATGATCCACCCATCCCAAACAAGATCAATGCAATTACAAAACCATTTACCCAGCCATGGTAGGACATTTTTGACCATGCCCACTTTGCTAAGGTCACACACTTTGTTTAGGTTACACCCATTTTTTAAGAACACTATTCCCATTTTACATTGTTGCCTGCAACATTTTCAAGTGTATGATGTTGCAAAAGGACAATTATAATCCTAAAATCTTCCCCCTCCCCCTTACAAGTTCTCACCCCTGGGTACACTTTCTAGGTCAAGTTATACTTTCCCAAAGTTTTCTTTGTTCCTAATGAACTGGAGGGCTGACTAAGACTGACTTATAAACTGATGTGCTAACTAACACCAGATAATGAACTGGAGGGCTGGCAAATATTGAATAATAATCTGACAGGCTGACTAACACTGGCCAATGAGCTGGAGGGTTGACAACAATGCTAATGAGCTGGAGGGCTAACTTACACTGGCTAACAATCTGAAGGATTAACACTGGCTAATGAACTGGAGGGCTGACAATACTGACAAATGAACTGGAGGGCTGATGACGCTGGCTAATGAACTGGAGGACTAACACTGCTAATAAACTGGAGGACTGACTAACACTGCTAATGAACTGGAGGGCTGACTGGTAAACAGTCCTTGCCCATGTTAAAGCTAGAGGCGTGTGCTGTGCCTTTCAAGCACATAACTTACTAATAGCTTCTGTGGCAGCCCAAATCTTTCATTGGAGGCCAGCTGGGGGGGCATTTGCCCCTTAGCCTACTGGGCCAGTCCTCCCCTGCACCCATTTATGTGGGTCTTGTATTGGTCAGAGAGGATCACAAAGGCAGAGAGGAGAACACTTATATGAAGGGTGCAGGATGTATCTCATTTACCTTTGGGGCATTTCTATTGGATTTAAGGAAAATGAGTCCAAATTGTAATCATGAAATCCTATAGAAATGTTTGCGTACATATCATGTAGTACATTTTCATTAATAACATATTATTTTGCTTTTTTTTTTTAATTATCAGAAGCACTACAATACATTAACAGCCCAGTCTAGTCCTGTAGACTCAAAGGCAGACAGACATTGATTTTTCTTTTTAAATAATTCAAAGGCACGTTTTAACTTTTGTAAATTCATATGATAGGTCAGATTATTAGGCTTCCATTTATTCATAGAGATGTTGTGAATTTTGCTGCAAAACTTTGGGTCAAGTTTTTCTGTAAACACCATAATGTTCTGCATTACCCTTAAAGGGTAACAAGGGGTCTCAAAACAAGTAAGAGCCAAATAAAAGCCTGCAAACCTCACCTTTAAAATGAGATGTGGCTTACATTTTTAACTGCAGCCTATAAGACACTATTATGCTGTAAAGTTTAACACTTCTTGCTTCCTGTAGTTGGTATTATTACAAAGGCAGTACATGAAGTGAGTAATGTTATGGTCATGAGGAATATAGGTTTACTTGGGTGCACATTTGTTGCATTTGTCATCTACAGAATTGTTGATGACCATTGTATACATTTTTCATTAATGGTCTAGTTTTTTTTATTGAGCTTGCAAATATTGTGTCATGGATGTTTAAAGAGTAAATGACTCATAATAAAAACAACCTTGAGAGAAGCTGGAACATGTCAAGGTTACGGTGCTTTTTACAGCAGCTGCATTAATACATGGAACAGGCAGGTGACAGACATCCTCAAGCTTTCTCTCCACTTTACAATTATTTAACTACAAAAACACATTCTGATGGGATATTAATGTGTGTACAAAGCAAGAGCTAATTTAAATACAGCTGTGCGTCCTAATGCTTATTGCAGGTGCACACAAACAGCCTTATTCCAGGTATATGAAGTCAATAGGTTCATTTTAAATTACAAAACATTAAAGGGGAAGTTCAGAGCAAATACATGTACTTTTTAGAAAAAAGAGCATTCTTTTTTCATCCTAATTACCTTAAATTTGCCAATTCAGCATTTTGTCTGTGTATAAATAAATGCAACCGAACTGCCGCAACTGACTTCCTGTTTGCAGGACCCCTAGTATAGACCATTATGGTCTTGCCCTTGACCCAGCGCCTGGGTTGATTCAGTTGCTCAGTAGAAATCTGAGCATCTTTGACCCATCCAACAGCCAATCAGTAGAAATTGCTGATAGGAACATTCCAAGGATGTGGTGCATCCTGGGAAGAAAAAGGACCGTTATAACCAGAAATGGCAGCTCACTAATGTCAACAGCAAGGAACAGCAAGGGATATGATATCAACTGATTTTTCAAAATGGGAGAGAATATATAGAATAACTAAGACATTACACAAACTAACAATGTAACAAATATTGATAATTTCCACTGAACTGTCCCTTTAAAGAACAAAAATAAAATAACTCCCCTGTCAAAGAGCCATTAACCCATATCTATAAATGGATACCATTCTGTGTTTCAGTGTTGGTCATTCCCACCTAACAAATCCCACCTGCTGTGCCATAACTATGGCCCACTGCATCTGAAAATATTAAAATGATGATTGTAACACGTGGTGTTATGATAGGATTTAGTTGGTAAGTAACAGCTGATAACAGCTGATACTGACACAACACCATTGTTACAAGCCATTAATTACCAATACCAATCCTAATAACATTACCGATCCTTTATTAAAGTCAGTGTCATTACATAACAGTATAGATTGATGATATATTACATTATGTAATGATATAGGTGCTATAATATACGCCCAGTGGTAAGTTGCCGGTAAAGTTATTCTGTGCTGGAAAAAAATATGATTGTTATGTTACAACGAGGTGTTAAATAACAATAATAATCCTGATAAGTTGCTCTGTGAGGCACCGAAACGTTGAACACTTATAACAATAAAAATAGTTTTGTGGAACCCGAAGTGTCCAGGAGTATTGAATTATACAGCTAAAAACAACAATTGTAATGTTGTATTGTATTGTTATGGTGTTACTGAAGGTGGCCAATAATATCAATCGACCATCCCGATAAAAATGTGCCGATTGTTTGGCCTGATTTAGAGACAGGCAACATACTTGGATCAACACCAAGTATTGGCCAATTTTATTGATATATCTATCGCCTTTACCTTTAACAATGCTTTATAAATATGGCTCTGATCTACTCTGAATTCATAGTTAGGTTAAAGAACTACTGACTAAATAGATATTTTCTGACTTATAACTCGTTAGTTAAACTGCTAAATAAAGGGCAAGTCCATCCTCAATTCGATATTATATAAATATATATATATATATATATTATATATTTTAAGTGGCCCCCCAAAACCATTTTTGTATACTAACCTATTCCAAAAACACTCCTTAAAGATTACAGAATTTCTGCTGTCCTGCTTCCAAAATCTTCTGTCAGCCTCTTAAATACATATATTTATAATACAGGTATCAAACCCCTCCCGAACCTCCGGGAGTCTCCCTCCAATTGGGGTGGTCTCGCGCTCCTACGAGACCACCCCAATCTCCGCAACGGAGAGGAGTTATAAATCTCCTCCCAGTTATTGCCCTCATTTTTTGCCACGCCCCCAGACTGCCCACACCATGCCCCCATAATGCCATAACCCCGCCTCCCACACCTAGCGCACATGCCCTGCCCACTGCATGACATCAGTGATGTAAATCAGTTATCACAAAGTTAAGGACAGAAAGGAGTGCTGTGCGGCTGCATCGCTCGGTTAATTCCCCCACAAGACACAGCTCCTTTACCTCCCATTCTTCAATAAAACTGAATAACATTTTTTTTTTTAGCAGTGGAGAGACCCTTTAATGCATTGATTGAACCCCAGGAGAATTAGGAGCTATACCTTACTCCCATTCTTCAATCAATGCATGTGAAGCCAGGAACGAAGGTAGAAGAAACTCAATCCTCCGCAGCAGCACTGAAAGGTCCCGACTGCTCTGGTTCTGTTAACTATAGCTCGCATTATCGTAATTAATCAGAACCAGGAGGTGGTCGACCTCTCAGTGTGGCAGTGGAGGACCACGTGAAAGGTAAGTTTGTTCTACCTTCGTTCCTGGTCCAGAAGCATTGATTGAAGAACAGAAGGTAAGGCATTGCTCCTTAACTCCTCTTCAATCAATGCATTAAGGAATAGTTCACTTTTGCAGTTTTATCTTTATAAAATCCACTTTTCCAATCTTTACAGTGAGAATTGAGTTGAACCTATTGGTCCAGCCCTTAACCCTTAATGGCAATCCAAGTTTCTCATGCGGCCCCAGTGAAATTTAATTGCCCACCCCTGCTTTAAGTGATCAATACAAAAAGCAACACTTTAAAATCTCTCACTAGAGAGGTTACGGTTACTTCTCTTTGGTCTGTCACCCTAGTACAGGTGGAGAAGGAGGAGTTCATTGGAGAGCATTCTAATGTAGAGAGGTATACCCTGCACATTTCCAGAAAGCAAGGTAAAGTGTAATGCTGGGTGCCTAATAATAAATAAAAGAAAAATACAAAAACGTTATTTAGGGCTTAAACAGTTGCCAACAGTGTGTGATTAACGCGGTGCACGACATGGAAAAAAGGAGACCAAACCAGTATATAAAGCGATAGGAAAGAAGGTGGGTGAAAGAAGATGGGGATACCAAAGCATGAAAACAGATAGAAAATAGATTGGTAAATACAAGGGCACAGAGCCCTAGAGCACTCCAACTGTATGTAGGCAACCAAATACAGAATATTGGAGGGCAAACGCACCCCATAAAGTAATAAAGGACCGGAGGTGGACACTAGACTATGACACAATAATCAAATGTATTATTATATCCATACCTAAACACAAACAATGTATAAAAACAATAGTGCACTAGCCCCATTAAAAGGTAAGTAAAGTGCCAGTGTGCTATCAAATTATGGTGGTAACTTTAAAGCAGCGGAATGGCTGGAGGAGGAAAAGAGAAGCAGTGGCCTGCCTGCGAGCAACTGCATCTGCAAATGGCACAAAAAGCCCCTGGGATAAGACAATGACCATGCTGAAAACATGCTGGGTAAGGATTGGTGTGTGAAACTGACTGCAAATATAAAAACAAAATTTTCCTAGATATGCACTCGGTATTTCATTCTGTAGAAACCAATTTAAAAGGGTCGAAGGTATAAATTAGGTAAAGGGGTGTTTATGTAACATGTTACGTATCCAGAAATCAGAGAGTAAATAAGTAAAATGAAAAAACAGATGCAGTGGACTAACATTATTATGTCTCCAATGTATTTTTTTGTGCATGTGAATATTAGTTTTCACATAATTAATCTAACAAGAAAACTTTCTTCAGAGAAAAAAAAGATATTCTGTAAACACAAATCTCTTGGGATTGATAAAGAAGTTAATTACCTTCTTTGCAAACATGGATATTTTTATGTAATAGCTTCAATATAACCTTTCATACATCGAAATCTATTGTAGGGTATGATATATATTATTGCAGCGGGTGCTAATATTATTGTAAGGGTGCCATTTGTAGGGGGTGCTACAATTATTGTAGGGAGTGCTATACTGTATATTATTGTAGGGTGCTATTAGTGTAGGGGATGCTATATATTATTGTAGGGGGTGGTTGCTATATATTATTGTAGCGGTGCTATATATTATTGTAGGGGGTGTATATAGTATGTAGGGGGTGCTATATAGTATTGAGGGGTGCTTTATATTATTGTAGGGGTGCAATATATTATGTAGGGAGTGCTTTAAATTATTTTAAGGGGTGCTATATATATTGTTGGAGATTGTATTTATTATGTAGAGGTGTATATGTCATTGTAGGGTACTATAAATTTTGTAGGGATGCTTTAAGTTATTGTTGGAGGTGCTATATATTATTAAAGGATGCAATATATTATTGAGACTGCTATAATTTTTGTTGGGAATATTATATTTATTGTCGGGGTGCTATATACTATTGCAGGGAGTGCTATATTTAGCATAGTTAGAACCGTTACTGAATAAAAATATGATAGATTAAATTATTGTAATGTGGTATTAAAAAACTGACATGCTATACCAAGGTTGTGCATTAGAGTACATATATTTACATGTACCCGTACCACCCCACACTCTTGTAGACAGCTAAGAGACCCCACAGGCAGCTGACACGCCCATAGGCAGCTAAGATACCCCATAGCAACTGACACTCATAGGCAGTAAAATACCCATATGCAACTGACACACCCCAAAGGCAGCTAAGATACCCCATAGCCAGCTGACACACACCCATAGGCAGCTAAATACCCCATAGCAGCTGACACACCCCAAAGGCATCTAAGATACCATAGCCAGCTGCACACCGCATATGCAGCTAAGATACCCATAGGCAGCGAACATTCCCCATAGGCAGCTGACATACCTCATGGGCAGCTAACATACCCCATTGGCAGCTGTTATACCTAATAGGTGCTGAAATACCCAATAGACAAACTGAAATACCTCATAGGCAGCTGAACACAACCCATAGGCACTGACACACCCCATATGCAGCTGACCTACCTCATGGGAGCAACATACCCATTGGCAGCTTGTATACCTAATAGGCTGCTGACATACCCAATAGACAACTGAAATACCTCATAGGCAGCTGACACACCCCATATGCAGCTGACATACCTCATGGGCAGCTAACATACCCCATTGGCAGCTGTTATACCTAATAGGCTGCTGACATACCCAATAGACAACTGAAATACCTCATAGGCAGCTGACACCACCCATAGGCAGCTTAACATTACCCCATAGGCAGCTAACATACCCCATTGGCAGCTGTTATACCTCATAGGTGCTGACTACCCAATAGACACTGAAATACCTCATAGGCAGCGCTGACACACCCATAGGCAGCTAAGATACCCCATAGGCAGCTGACACACCCCATAGGCAGCTAACATACCCCATAGGAGCTAACATTACCCATGACAGCGTTATACCTCATAGGCAGCTGACACACCCCATAGGCAGCTGACAAACCCCATAGGCATTTTGTCTGTGTATATAAATAAATGCAACGAACTGCCGCACCTGACTTCCTGTTGCAGGACCCCTAGTATAGACCATTATGGTCTTGCCTTGACCCAGCGCCTGGGTTGATTCAGTTGCTCAGTAGAAATCTGAGCATCTTTGACCCATCCAACAGCCAACAGTAGAATTGCTGATAGGAAATTCCAAGGATGTTGGTGCATCTGGGAAGGAAAAGGACCGTTATAACCCAGAATGGCAGCTCACTAATGTCAACAGCAAGGAACAGCAAAGGATATGTATAAACTGATTTTTCAAAATAGAGAGAATATATAGAATAACTAAGACATTACACAAACTAACAAATGTAAACAAATATTGATAATTTCCACTGAACTGTCCCTTTAAAGAACAAAAATAAAATAACTCCCCTGTCAAAGACGCATTAACCCATATCTATAAATGGATACAATTCTGTGTTTCAGTGTTGGTCATATTCCCACCTAACAAATCCCACCTGCTGTGCCATAACTATGTCCCACTGCATCTGAAAATATTAAAATGATGATTGTAACACGGTGTTATGATAGGATTTTAGTTGGTAAGTAACAGCTGATAATAGCTGATACTGACAAAACACCATTGTTACAGCCATTAATTACCAATACCAATCCTCAAATAACATTACCGATCCTTTATTAAAGTCAGTGTCATTACATAACAATATAGATTGATGATAGCTATTACATTGTTATGTAATGATATAGGTGCTATAATATACGCCCAGTGGTAAGTTGCCGGTAAAGTTATTCTGTGCTGGATAAAAATATTGATTGTTATGTTACAACGAGGTGTTAAATAACAATAATAATCCTGATAAAGTTGCTCTGTGAGGCACCGAAACGTTGAACACTTTATAACAATAAAAAATAGTTTTGTGGAACCCAGAGTGTCCAGGAGTATTGAATTATACAGCTAAAAACAACAATTGTAATGTTGTTATTGTATTGTTATGGTGTTACTGAAGGTGGCCAATAATATCAATCGACCATCCCGATAATAAAATTGTGCCGATTTTGTTTGGCCTGATTTAGACGACAGGCAACATACTTGGATCAACACCAAGTATTGGCCAATATTATTGATATATCTATCGCCTTTACCTTTAACAATGCTTTATAAATATGGCTCTGATCTACTCTGAATTCATAGTTAGGTTAAAGAACTACTGACTAAAATAGATATTTTCTGACTTATAACTCTGTTAGTTAAAACTGCTAAATAAAGGGCAAGTCCATCCTCAATTCGATATTATATAAATATATATATATATATTTATATATTTTAAGTGGCCCCCCAAAACCCATTTTCTGTATACTAACCTATTCCAAAAACACTCCTTAAAGACTTACAGTCATTTTCCTGCTGTCCTGCTTCCAAAATCTTCTGTCAGCCTCCTTAAATACATATATTTATAATACAGGTATCCCACCCCTCCCGAATCCTCCGGGAGTCTCCCTCTAATTGGGGTGGTCTCCCGCGCTCCTACGAGACCACCCCAATCTCCCGCAACGGAGAGGAGTTATAAATCTCCTCCCAGTTATGCCCTCATTTTTCTGCCACGCCCCGGACTGCCCACACCATGCCCCCATAATGCCCATAACCCCGCCTCCCCACCCCTAGCGCACATGCCCTGCCCACTGCATGACATCAGTGATGTAAATCAGTTATCACAAAGTTAAGGACAGAAAGGAGTGCTGTGCGGCTGCATCGCTCGGTTAATTCCCCCACAAGACACAGCTCCTTTACCTCCCATTCTTCAATAAAACTGAATAACAATTTTTTTTTTTTAGCAGTGGAGAGACCCTTTAATGCATTGATTGAACCCCAGGAGAATTAGGAGCTATACCTTACCTCCCATTCTTCAATCAATGCATGTGAAGCCAGGAACGAAGGTAGAAGAAACTCAATCCTCCGCAGCAGCACTGACAGGTCCCGACTGCTTCCTGGTTCTGTTTAACTATAGCTCGCATTATCGTACTTAATCAGAACCAGGAGGTGGTCAGACCTCTCAGTGTGGCAGTGGAGGACCACGTGAAAGGTAAGTTTGTTCTACCTTCGTTCCTGGCTCCAGAGGCATTGATTGAAGAACAGAAGGTAAGGCATTGCTCCTTAACCTCCCTTTCTTCAATCAATGCATTAAAGGAATAGTTCACTTTTGCAGTTTTATCTTTTTATAAAATCCACTTTTCCAATCTTTACAGTGAGAATTGAGTTGAACCTATTGGTCCAGCCCTTAACCCTTAATGGCAATCCAAGTTTCTCATGCGGCCCCCAGTGAAATTTAATTGCCCACCCCTGCTTTAAGTGATCAATACAAAAAGCAACACTTTAAAATCTCTCACTAGAGAGGTTATGGTTACTTCCTCTTTGGTCTGTCACCTTAGTACAGGTGGAGAAGGAGGAGTTCATTGGAGAGCATCTAAATGTAGAGAGGTATACCCTGCACATTTCCAGAAAAGCAAGGTAAAGTGTAATGCTGTGTGCCTAAATAATAAATAAAATAAAATACAAAAACTGTATTAAGGGCTTAAACAGTTGCCAACAGTGTCGCTGATTAAGCGGGTGCACGACATGGAAAAAAGGAGACCAAACCAGTATATAAAGCGATAGTAAAGAAAGGTGGGTGAAAGAAGATGGGATACCAAAGCATGAAAACAGATAGAAAAAATAGATCTGGTAAATACAAGGGCACAGAGCCCTAGAGCACTCCAACTGTATGTAGGCAACCAAATACAGAATATTGGAGGGCAAACGCACCCCATAAAGTAATAACGGACCGGAGGTGGACACTAGACTATGAACCAATAATCAAATGTATTATTATACCATATCCATAAACACAAACAATGTATAAAAACAATACGTGCACTAGCCCCATTAAAAGGTAAGTAAAGTGCCAGTGTGCTACTCAAAAATTATGGTGGTAACTTTAAAGCAGCGGAATGGCTGGAGGAAAAGAGAAAGCAGTGCCTGCCTGCAGCAACTGCATCTGCAAATGGCCCACAAAAAGCCCCTGGGATAAGCACAATGACCATGCTGAAAACATGCTGGGTAAGAGATTCGGTGTGTGAAACTGACTGCAAATATAACAACAAAATTTTCCTAGATATGCACTGCTGTATTTTCATTCTGTAGAAACCAATTTAAAAGGGTCTAAGGTATAAATTAGGTAAAGGGGTGTTTATGTAACATGTTACGTATCCAGAAATCAGAGAGTAAATAAGTAAAATGAAAAACAGATGCAGTGGACTAACATTATTATGTCTCCAATGTATTTATTTTGTGCATGTGAATATTAGTTTTCACATAATTAATCTAACAAGAAAACTTTCTTCAGAGAAAAAAAAGATATTCTGTAAACACACATTCTCTTGGGATTGATAAAAGAAGTTAATTACCTTCCTTTGCAAACATGGATATTTTTATGTAATAGCTTCAATATAACCTTTCATACATCGAAATCTATTGTAGGGTATGCTATATATATTATTGCAGGGGGTGCTATATATTATTGTAAGGGGTGCCATTTTGTAGGGGGTGCTATACATTATTGTAAGGAGTGCTATACTGTATATTATTGTAGGGGATGCTATTAGTGTAGGGGATGCTATATATTATTGTAGGGGGTGCTATATATTATTGTAGCGAGTGCTATATATTATTGTAGGGGGTGCTATATAGTATTGTAGGGGGTGCTATATAGTATTGAAGGGGTGCTTTATATTATTGTAGGGGTGCAATATATTATTGTAGGGAGTGCTTTAAATTATTTTAAGGGGTGCTATATATTATTGTTGGAGATTGTATTTATTATTGTAGAGGGTGTTATATGTCATTGTAGGGGTACTATAAATTATTGTAGGGATGCTTTAAGTTATTGTTGGAGGTGCTATATATTATTAAAGAGATGCAATATATTATTGAAGACTGCTATAATTTTTGTTGGGAATATTATATATTATTGTACGGGGTGCTATATACTATTGCAGGGAGTGCTATATTTTAGCATATGTTAGAACCGTTACTGAATAAAATATGATAGATTAAATTATTTGTAATGTGGTATTAAAAAACTGACATGCTATACCAAGGTTGTGCATTAGAGTACATATATATTACAATGTACCAGTACCACCCACACTCTTGTAGACAGCTAAGAGACCCCACAGGCAGCTGACACGCCCCATAGGCAGCTAAGATACCCCATAGGCAACTGACACACCTCATAGGCAGCTAAAATACCCCATATGCAACTGACACACCCCAAAGGCAGCTAAGATACCCCATAGCCAGCTGACACACCCCATAGGCAGCTAAATACCCCATATGCAGCTGACACACCCCAAAGGCATCTAAGATACCCCATAGCCAGCTGACACACCGCATATGCAGCTAAGATACCCCATAGGCAGCGAACATTACCCCATAGGCAGCTGACATACCTCATGGGCAGCTAACATACCCCATTGGCAGCTGTGTTAATAACCTCTAATAGGCTGCTGAATACCCAATAGACAAACTGAAATACCTCATAGGCAGCTGACACAACCATAGGCAACTGACACACCCCATATGCAGCGACATACCTCATGGGCATCTAATACCCCATTGGCAGCTGTTATACCTAATAGGCTGCTGACATACCCAATAGAACAACTGAAATACCTCTAGGCAGCTGACACACCCCATATGCAGCTGACATACCTCATGGGCAGCTAACATACCCCATTGGCAGCTGTTATACCTAATAGGCTGCTGACATACCCAATAGACAACTGAAATACCTCATAGGCAGCTGACACACCCATAGCACGCTAACATTACCACCAAGCGCTAACAACCCCATTGGCAGCTGTTTACTCATAGGCTGCTGACATACCCAATAGACAACTGAAATACCTCATAGGCAGCTCACACCCCATAGCAGCTAAGTATACCCCATAGGCACGCTGACACACCCCCATAGGCAGCTAACATTACCCCATAGGTAGCTAACATTACCCCCATTGACAGCTGTTATACCTCATAGGCAGCTGACACACCCCATAGGCAGCTGACAAACCCCATAGGCATTTTGTCTGTGTATAAATAAATGCAACCGAACTGCCGCAACTGACTTCCTGTTTGCAGGACCCCTAGTATAGACCATTATGGTCTTGCCCTTGACCCAGCGCCTGGGTTGATTCAGTTGCTCAGTAGAAATCTGAGCATCTTTGACCCATCCAACAGCCAATCAGTAGAAATTGCTGATAGGAACATTCCAAGGATGTGGTGCATCTGGGAAGGAAAGGACCGTTATAACCAGAAATGGCAGCTCACTAATGTCAACAGCAAGGAACAGCAAGGATATGATTCAACTGATTTTTCAAAATGAGAGAGAATATATAGAATAACTAAGACATTACACAAACTAACAATGTAACAAAATATTGATAATTTCCACTGAACTGTCCCTTTAAAGAACAAAAAAAAAATAACTCCCTGTCAAGTCGCATTAACCCATATCTATAAATGGATACAATTCTGTGTTTCAGTGTTGGTCATATTCCCACCTAACAAATCCCACCTGCTGTGCCATAACTATGTCCCACTGCATCTGAAAATATTAAAATGATGATTGTAACACGGTGTTTATGATAGGATTTTTGGTAGTAACAGCTGATAACGACTGTACTGAACAAACACCATTGTTCACAGCCATTAATTACCAATACCAATCCTCAAATACATACCGATCCTTTATTAAAGTCAGTGTCATTACATAACATATAGATTGATGATAGCTATTACATTGTTATGTAATGATATAGGTGCTATAATATACGCCCAGTGGTAAGTTGCCGGTAAAGTTTTCTGTGCGGATAAAAATATTGATTGTTATTTTACAACGAGGTTGTTAACAATAATAATCCTGATAAAGTTGCTCTGTGAGGCACCGAAACGTTGAACACTTTATAACAATAAAAATAGTTTTGTGGAACCCGAGTGTCCAGGAGTATTGAATTATACAGCTAAAAACAACAATTGTAATGTTGTTATTGTATTGTTATGGTGTTACTGAAGGTGGCCAATAATATCAATCGACCATCCCGATAATAAATTGTGCCGATTTTGTTTGGCCTGATTAGACGACAGCAACATACTTGGATCACCCCAAGTATTGGCCAATATTATTGATATATCTATCGCCTTTACCTTAACAATGCTTTATAAATATGGCTCTGATCTACTCTGAATTCATAGTTAGGTTAAAGAACTTGACTAAAATAGATATTTTCTGCCTTATAACTCTGTTAGTTTAAAACTGCTAAATAAGGGCAATTCCATCCTCAATTCGATATTATATAAATATATATATATATATTTATATATTTTAAGTGGCCCCCCAAAACCCATTTCTCGTATACTAACCTATTCCAAAAACACTCCTTAAAGACTTACAGACATTTTCCTGCTGTCCTGCTTCCAAAATCTCTGTCAGCCTCCTTAAATACATATATTTTATAATACAGGTATCAAACCCTCCCGAATCCTCCGGGAGTCTCCCTCCAATTGGGGGGTCTCCCGCGCTCCTACGAGACCACCCCAATCCCCGCAACGGAGAGGAGTTATAAATCTCCTCCCAGTTATGCCCTCATTTTTCTGCCACGCCCCCAACTGCCCACACCATGCCCCCATAATGCCCATAACCCCGCCTCCCCACCCCTAGCGCACAGCCTGCCCACGCATGACATCAGTGATGTAAATCAGTTATCAACAAGTTAAGGACAGCAGAAGGAGTGCTGTGCGCTGCTGCATCGCTCGGTTAATTCCCCCACAGACACAGCTCCTTTACCTCCCATTCTTCAATAAAACTGAATAACAATTTTTTTTTTTAGCAGTGGAGAGACCCTTTAATGCATTGATTGAACCCCAGGAGAATTAGGAGCTTACCTTACCTCCCATTCTTCAATCAATGCATGTGAAGCCAGGAACGAAGGTAGAAGAAACTCAATCCTCCGCAGCAGCACTGACAGGTCCCGACTGCTCCTGGTTCTGTTTAACTATAGCTCGCATTATCGTACTTAATCAGAACCAGGAGGTGGTCGACCTCTCAGTGTGGCAGTGGAGGACCACGTGAAAGGTAAGTTTGTTCTACCTTCGTTCCTGCTCCAGAAGCATTGATTGAAGAACAGAAGGTAAGGCATTGCTCCTTAACCTCCCTTTCTTCAATCAATGCATTAAAGGAATGTTCACTTTTGCAGTTTTATCTTTTTATAAAATCCACTTTTCCAATCTTTACAGTGAGAATTGAGTTGAACCTATTGGTCCAGCCCTTAACCCTTAATGGCAATCCAAGTTTCTCATGCGGCCCCCAGTGAAATTTAATTGCCCACCCCTGCTTTAAGTGATCAATAAAAAAAAGCAACACTTTAAAATCTCTCACTAGAGAGGTTACGGTTACTTCCTCTTTGGTCTGTCACCTTAGTACAGGTGGAGAAGGAGGAGTTCATTGGAGGCATCTAATGTAGAGAGGTATACCCTGCACATTTCCAGAAAGCAGGTAAAGTGTAATGCTGGGTGCCTAAATAATAAATAAAAGAAAATACAAAAACTGTATTAAGGGCTTAAACAGTTGCCAACAGTGTGTCCTGTTAAGCGGGTGCACGACATGAAAAAAGGAGACCAACCAGTATATAAAGCGATAGTAAGAAAGGTGGGTGAAAGAAGATGGGATACCAAAGCATGAAAACAGATAGAAAAAATAGATCTGGTAAATACAAGGGCACAGAGCCCGAAGCACTCCAACTGTATGTAGGCAACCAAATACAGAATATTGGAGGGCAAACGCACCCCATAATAGTAAACGGACCGGAGGTGGACACTAGACTATGAACCAATAATCAAATGTATTATTATACCATATCAAAAAAAAAACATATGTTAGTGCCCTATGGGGTAGGTTAGCTGCCTTCTATGGGGGAGGCTGTGTAGCTGCCTATGGGTATTTCAGTTGTTGCTATTGGCGTATGTCAGCAGCCTATTGAGGTATAACAGATGCCAATGGGGTATTTAGCGTCCTGAAGGGTCAGTCATATGGGGTTGACATGGCCTATGGTGTGGTAAGACTGCCTTATGGGGTATTTCAGTTGTCTAATTGGGTATTCAGCAGCCTATAGGTATAAACAGCTGCCAATGGGGTATATGTTAGCTGACCCATGAGGTTGTCAGTGCTATTGTAGGCCTAGTTTTCACTGCCTTGGTTTATTGTCTATTGGGTATTCATACCAAGGTAACTGCCAATTGGTAAGCTGCCCATGGGTTATCTTTTATCGGCAGGTGTATCTTAGCTGCATGCGGTGTGCAGCTGGCTATATGGGGTATCTTAGATTGACACTTTGGGGTGTGTCGAATGCTCATATGGGGTATTTAGCTGTCACTATGGGTGTGTCAAGCTTGCTATGGGGTTTATCTTAGCTCCTCCTTGGGTGCCTGCCAGGTTTGTGTCAGTTGCATATTGGGGTTATTTAGCTGCCTATGAGGTGGTGTCAGTGCGTATTGGGTTTATTCTGTAGTGCTATGGGCGGTGTCAGCGCCTGGTGGGGTCTCTTAGCTGTCCTACAAAGTTGGTGGTGCTGGTACTGGTACACTTGTAATAGATAATGTACCTACTAATGCACAACCTTGGTATAGCATGTCAGTGTTTTAATACACATTACCAACAAATTAAACTTAGCATATTTTAGTTCGATACGTGGTGTCTAAAACCTGCTAAATATAGCACCTCCCGCGCAACTAGTATATAGTCACCCACCATAATATATACTATCCCCAACAATAATTATAGCAGTCTCAATAATATTTGCCCAATCTCTTTACAATATATAGCCACCTACAACAATACTCAAAGCATCCCGATACATAATTATGTACCCCTACAATGACATATAACACCCTCTACAATAATAAATACAATCTCACAATATATATAGCACCCTTAAAATGTTTTAATTTTTTAAAGGCATCCCTACAATAATAATATTGCACCAATGCACCTACAAATACTATAAAGCACCCCTTCATACATATAGTCACACCCCCTACAATCTACTATAGCACCACCTACCATAAAGATTAGCACTCGCTACAATAAATATAAGCACCCCCGTACAATAATTATAGCACCCCATACCTAATAGCTCCCTTTACAATTAATATCAGGTAAGCACCTCATTACAATAATGTATAGCACCCCCGCACCTACAAATGCACCCCTTAAATAATAATGCCCCCCGCCCTGCAAAATATATATTAGCAGACCCCTACAATAGATTTCGATGTATGAAAGGTATATTGAAGCTATTACATAAAATATTCCATTGTTTGCAAAGGACGGTAATTAACTTCTTATATCAATCCCAAGAGATGTGTTTACAAATATCTTTTTTTTCTCTGACAGAAAGTTTTCTTTGTTAGATTAATTATGCGTGAAAACTAATACACATGCACAAAAAAATACATGGAGACATAATAATGTTAGTCGCACGCATCTGTTTTTCATTTTACTTATATTACTCTCTGATTGTTCTGGATAAGTAAATGTTACATAAACACCCCTTTACCTAATTTATTACTTAGACCACTTCTAAATTGGTGTTTTCTACAGAATGAAAATACACAGTGCATATATAGGAAAATTTTGTTGTTTATTTGCAGTCAGTTTCACTCAAACACCAATCTCTTCACCCAGCATGTTTTCAGCATGGTCATTGTCACTTATCCCAGGGGCTTTTTGTGGGCCCATTTGCAGATGCAGTTGCTGCAGGCAGGCCACTGCTTTCTCTTTTCCTCAGCCATTCCGCTGCTTTAAAGTTACCCAATAGCCTAGCACACTGGCACTTTATTACCTTTTAATGGGGCTAGTGGGCACATAAAATTTTTTGTTTTTATACATTGTTGTGTTTAGGCGTAATGGTATAATAATACTTGATTATTGGTTCTTAGTCTAGTGTACACTCCGGTCCCGTTATTACTTTATGGGGTGCGTTTTGCCCCCAATGTCTGTAATTGGTTTGAGGCTACTACGTTGAGTGCTCTAGGGCTCTGTGCCCTTGTATTCCAGATCTATTTTTTTCTATCTGTTTTCATGCTTTGGGTATCCCATTCTTCTTTCACACCACCTTTCTTACTATCCGTTATATACTGTTTGGTCTGCCTTTTTTCCATGTCGTCGGCACCCGTTAATAGCGGACACTTTGGCAACGTTAAGCACTTAATAAGTTTTGTATTTTGCATTTAATTATTATTTAGGCACACCAGCACATTACACTTTACCTTGCTTTTTGGACATGGCAGGGCTATAACTTCTACATTAGATGCTCTCCATGAACTCCTCCTTCTCACCTTGTACTAAGGTGAATACCAAGAGGAAGTAAACCATAACCTCTCTATTGAAGAATTTTAGGTTGCTTTGTATTGATCACTTAAGCAGGGATCCCTTGTGGCAATTAAATTTCACTGGGCCGGTCGCATGAGAAACTTGGTATTGCCATTAAGGGTTAAGGGCTGACCAATAGGTTCAAATGCAATTCCTCACTGAAGATTGGAAAAGTGGACTTTTATAAAAATAATAAATGCAAAAGTGAAATATCTTTAATGCATTGATTGAAGGAAAGAGGGTAGGTAAAGGAGCAATGCCTTACCTTTGTTCTGCAATACAGCCTCTCTGGAGCCAGGAACGAAGGTGAACCAACTTACCTTCACGTGGTCCTCCACTGCCACACTGAGAGTCGACACCTCCTGGTTATGATTAGCTTAGATATGTCGGAGCTATAGTTAAACAGAACCAGGAAGCAGTCGGGACCGTGCAGTGCTGCTGCTGCGAGGATTGAGTTCTCTTCTACCTTACGTTCCCTGGCTTCACATGCATTGATTGCAAGAATGGGAGGAAGGTATAGCTCCTAATTCTCCTGGGTTCAAATCAATGCATTAAACGGGTCCTCTCCAACGCTAAAAAAAAAATTGTTATTCAGTTTTATTGAGAATGGGACGGTAAGAGCTATGACAGATGAAGCCGCCAACATCACTCCTTTCTGTTCCTTAACTTTGTGATAACTTTTACTCACTGATGTTCATGCAGTGGGCATGGCAGTGGACGTAGGGGTGGGGAGGCGGGGTGGTATGGGCGATATGGGGGCAGGTGTGGGCAGTCCCGGGCGTGGCCAGAAAATGAGGGCAAACATGGGAGGGATTTATAAATTCCTCTCCGTGCGGGAGATTGGGGTGGTCTCGTAGGAGTCGCGGGAACGAGACCACCCCAATTAGATTGGAGACTTCCGGAGGATCGGGAGGGTGGGATACTGTATTATAAATATATGTATTTACGGAGACTGACCCAAGATTTTGGAAGTCAGGACAGCAGGAGAAATGACTGTATTTTAAGGACGTGTTTTTGGAAGAGTGTTAGTAGTCTACAGAAAAATGGGGTTTTGGGGGCCACTTAATATATATAACTAGATATAAATATATATATTATATACTAGAATATTATATCGATAGATATCGCTATATATCTATAGGATATATTATACTATACTATCTATATATATAGGCTTAGGTATCCGTCCTCCGTACCGAGTACATGCCCGGGTGGCTGCTGGTGTGAGAATCTAACAGTGAGGTATAGACAGGGCACTGCCACGTTCCTTTATCCAAAAAATTTATTGAATAAATAAGAGGCCAAAGATACCTCGCGTTTCACGCCCGATATCAACCCTGATGATCGGCCCATTGATATCGGGCGAAACCGAGGTAGCTTGGCTCCTTACTTATTTATTAATAATTGTTTGATTTAGAACGTGACCGTGCGCCTGCTATACCTCACTATATATATATATATATATATATATATATATATATATATATCATATATTTATATAATATTCGAATTGAGGATGGACTTGCCCTTATTTAGCATTTCTAACTAACAGAGTTTATAAGTCATAAAATATCTATTTAGTCAGTAGTTCTTTAACCCTAACTATGAATTCACGAGCGTAGATCCAGAGCCATTTATAAAGCATTTTGCTTAAAGGAAAGGGCTAGGATAGATATAATCAATAATACTTGGCCAATACTTGGGTGTTGATCAAGTTGTTGCCTGTCGTCTAAATCAGGCCAAACAAAATCGGCACATTTATTATCGGGTCGGCTCGCCAATGATAGTATTGAGCCAACTTCAGTAACACCATAACACATACAATAACAAACATTACAAATTGGTTTGTTTTTAGCTTATTAATTTCACAGACTCTTGACACTCTGGGTTCCCACAAATACATTTCTTATGTATATAAAGTGTTCAACGTTTCGGTGCCTCACAGAGCAATTATCAGGTATTTGTTATTTTAACACTCGTTGTGGAACATAACCATCAATATTTTTTATCCAGAACAGATAAAAACTGTCGGGCAACTTACCACTGGGCGGATATTTAGCACCTATTATCATTACCAAACATGTTCAATAGCCTATCATCAATCTATATTGTTATTAATGTCACTGACTTTAATAAAGGTCCGGTAATGTATTTATTTGAGGAGTTGGTATTGGTAATTAATGCATTGTAACAATGGTGTTTGGTCAGTATCAGCTATGTATCAGTATCAGCTTACTTACCAACCTAAAATCCTATCCTTAACACGTTTAATCATCATTTTAATATTTCCTCAGAATGCAGGTGGGAACATAGTTTATGACATCAGGGGGCTTTGTTAGGTGGAAATGGACCACACTGAAACACCAGAATTGTATCCATTATAGATAGGGGTCATGCGTCTTGCACAGGGGAGTTATTTTATTTTTGCTCTTTAAAGAGGACAGTTCAGTGGAAATTATCAATATTGTTACATTGTTAGTTTGTGTAATGTCTTAGTTATTCTTATATTCTCTCCCCATTTTGAAAAAAAAACAGTTTTGATATTCACTATGCCCTTGCTGTTCCTTGCTGTTGACTTAGTGAGCTTGCATTTTGTTTTAATAGCGTCCTTTTCTTCACCATTATGCACCAATCCTTGGAATGTTCCTATCGCATTTCTACCTGATTGGCTGTTGGATGGGCAAAGATGCTCAGATTTCTACTGAGCACTGAATCAACCAGGCGCTGGGTCAGGGGCAAGACCATAAGGGTCCTACTACAGGTGGTCTGCAAAATGGAAGTCAGTTTGCGGCAGTTCGGTTGCTTTATTTATACCAGGACCAAACATGCTGAATTGGCCAATTTAGGTAATTAAGGATTGAAATAAGAATGCTCCTTTTTTCTAAAAGTACAGATTTGTCTGGAACTTCCCCTTAATGTTTGTATTTAAAATGACGCCTATGACTTTCAATACCTGGAATAAGGCTGTTTGTGTGCACCTCAATAAGCCTTAGGACTCACAGGCTGTAGTTTAAATGTAGCTCTTGCCTTTGTTACAACCATTATAATCCCTCAGCAATGTGTTTTTGTATTAAATAAGTGTAAGTGAGAGAAAGCTTGAGGATGTCTTTCACCTGGCCCTGTTCCATGTATTAATGCAGCTGCTTGTAAAAGCACGTAACCTTGACATGTTCCAGGTTCATCAGAGGTTTGTTTTTATTATGAGTCCTTTACTCTTTAAACATCATGACACCCAATATTTGCAAGCTCAATTAAAAAAACTAGACCATTAATTGACAAAAAATGTATACTACATGGTCATCAACAATTCGTTAGATGACAAAGCAACAAATTGCACACCAAGTAAACCTATATTCCTCGATTACCATAACATTACTCACTTCATGTACTGCCTTTGTAATAAACAACTACACGGAAGCAAGAAGTAGTGTTAAACTTACAGCTAATAGTGTCTTATGGCTGCAGTACAAATGTAGCACATCTCATTTTAAAGTGAGGTTTGCAGGCTTTTATTGGTTGCTCTTACTTGTTTGCGAGACCCCTTGTTAACCCTTTAAGGTAATGCAGAACATTATGGTGTTTTACAGAAAAACTGACCCAAAGTTTTTGCAGCAAAAATTCCACATCTCTGATGATAAATGGAAGCCTATAATCTGACCTTCATCATATTTACCAAGTTAGAAACTGCTTTGAATTATTTAAAAGATACAACACCTCAGGTAGGTCTGTCTGCTGGAGCTTACACGGACTAGCACTGGGCTGTTAATGATGGCTGCAATGTAGGCTATCTGATAAATTCAAAAAAAAAAAAAGCACAACAAAAATATGTTTTAATGTAAATGTTACTACATGATATGTCACTGCAAATTTCTATATAGGATTTCATGATTACAATTTGGACTCATTTTCCTTAATCACATAGAAATGCCCAAAGGTAAATGAGATACATCCTGCACCCTTCATATAAGTGGTTCTCCTCCTCTCTGCCTTTGTGATCCTCTCGGACCAATACAAGACCCCAATAAATGGGTTGCATGGGAGGACTGGCCCAGTAAGGCTAAGGGGTCAAATGCCCCCCCCAGCTGGCTCCAATGAAGATTGGGCTGGTTGCCACAGAAGATTAGTAAGTTTATGTGCTTGAAAAGGAACAGCACACTCCTCTAGCTTTAACATGGCAAGGACTGTTTCCCAGTCAGCCTTGCTCGCGTCTTAGCAGTGTTAGTTCAGTCCTCCAGTTTTATTAGCAGTTTTAGTTCCTCCAGTTCATTAGCCAGCGTCATCAGCCCTCCAGTTCATTTTCAGTATTGTCAGCCCCCAGTTCATTAGCATGTTAATCTTAAAGATTGTTAGCCAGGTAAGTTAGCCCTCCAGCCTCATTAGCATTGTTGTCAAAACCCTCCAGTTTGGCCAGTTGTTAGTCAGCCATGTCAGATTATATTCAATATTTGCCAGCCCCCAGTTCATATGGTCCTGGTGTTAGTTAGCACACATCAGTTTTATAATCCAGTCTTAGTCAGCCCTCCAGTTTCTTAGGAACAAAAGAAAATTTTGGGAAAGATAACTTGACCTAGAAAGTGTACCCAGGGTTGAGAACTTGTAAGGGGGGGGGGAGAGATTTTAGGATTATAATTCCTTTGCACAGCAACACGTGAAAATGTTGAGGCAACTCAATGTAAAATGGGAATAGTGTTCTATAAAAATGGCGGTGTAACCCTAAACAAAGGGTGTGACCTTTAGACAGTGGGATGGTCAAAATGTCGACCCATGGCTGGGGGTGGAAAGTGGTTTTTGTAATTGCACTGATCTTGTTGTGGATGGGTGGATGCTTATACCTACAGTAATTGTTTACAGGTAACGTTTTACCAACATTAGTGTTTCAAAATAAACTATACATTTTTGCTTTAGGTTGTTTAAAAGAACAAAATGATCAACTGTCCCTTAGGGTGCTTGCATTAATCTTCAAAGGTTTGATAGTTTGTAAAAAAAATAGCTTATTTTACAATTTGCCAGGACCGACTAAGTGACCTCAACCAGGGGAGCACATTGTCCCATGTTTTCCAATGGAGTTCGCCTATTCAGGAAAACCGTTGAACCTTATAGCTTGTTCACACTATTTGAAAAATGTTAATGACAATGTTCGTTTTTGAAACCTTCAGTTTGGAGAATAAATTGCTTAAATAATAGGTGCTACATAAATCAATACTGCTCAAAATACAATCAGTTATGACGGTCTTGCTTAAGAGGGGCCTGTAGGATCTCATGCTAGACACAATTAAACATTTGATTAACACTATTTACTGTACATTGAGCCAATCGCTACTGGGTAAACTACATTAAGGGACTTCACAAACACAAAATAACAAGCTGATCTGACCAATGTATTGATAAGATGAAATACACAAAAAACTAATGGTTCTACGAATTTTGTAAAATTTGCGTTTATGGCAGTTTATATTGACGTGAGATAACTATTGAAACGCAATGTTCCAACCGAGCTTCCAGACCCACCCTATCTCGATTAATTACTAAACTTACCCTATAAACACCCTTAACAGCCTTAACAGGGATGATGGGCACATTTCTAGTACCACTCATTAGAGACTGTTAGCTCGCACAGTGATTAGAGACTTTATAGCAACAGTGATGTTAGCATATTATACCTCATTAAGTCTAGTCTTAATCAGGTAATAAAGAAAGAGGCATCCATTTTACAGTTAGTAATATGAATTAGCTAACAAAATTAGAGTGCTAATTAAGATTTTCTAGAATTCTAATCACCAATAACTGCGTGCATGTGTCTTCTTCACATCTAGATAATCCTGACACCTTTGCTCTATTGTTCATCCCGGCCCCTGAAGACGGAAGCTGCATGTCATTCGTTACCATGGCCATACTATTTCCAGCAATAGATTTTAACTCTGTGACCCATGGCAAACTTTATTCACAGTATATGTTTAACTCTGGTTTACCCCATGTGTCTACTTTATTCATCCAGAATATGTTTAGCTCCTGACCATGGTCATACTTTATTTCCGAAGTAATGTTGCCTTGTACCCCTGGCCATTACTTTATTTCCCGAATATGTCTTAGTTCTCTGTGAACCCATGGTATACTTTATTTCCAGAATATGGTTAGACTCGTTTACCCCTGGCATACTTTATTCCCCAGGAATATGTTTAGCTCTGTTACCCATGGCCATACTTTATTCCCAGAATATGTTTTACTCTGTTACCCATGGTCATCTTTATTCCCAGATATGTTTAGACTCCTGTTACCCATGGTCCATACTTTATTGTCCCAGAATATGTCTTTAACTCTGTACCCTTGGCCATACTTTATTACCGAATATGTTTAGCTCTGATGCTTATGGAGTAATGGCAGTTTTCTGTCAGTACGTGACAAAAAACAAAAATCATAAAGAGAAAAAAGTGATAGTAAATAGAAAGGCTCAATATTGCGGGCCATTCATTAGTAACGCGATAGAAGAGGGGTAACTCATAATAGTGGTTGTATCAATGCTATTACCACAACACGGGACAAACCCCACACTAACTAATGCTACTACAAGGGATTAGAGCTAGAAAGCACTATAGACACTTATATAGTTGATCTGCTATCATGCTTTTAAAGACCCCGTGCACACAGTGTGGCCCACTTAATGTGTGCCACACTATTTTGCACTAGTGAGGCTGCTGTGCCAATCCGTTAAAACCGCTAGCGCATGTGTTTCCACATGTTGTTTGCGCAACCACATGTCGCTACAATGCGAATCAAAGGGGGATCGCTTCGCACGGCAAACGCGCATGCGACAAGCATTTACGAGCTGTCTTCCATGCGAGGGGAGCGGTTACAGTGGGATTAGACATTTTTATCAAGTGTCACAGGGGGCATCGACAGTCAGTGATGAGTGCAGAGTACAAAGCACATGGGGAGTTTACACATATGATGACTCCATGTTAATAGACCATTAAGTGTGGCATGCACAGCATACACGGATTTGCGATTGTCCGAAGAAGATTTCATGCTGTGAAAAATTATGAAAGGTCTGATTTGTTACATGGGGTTCAATGGAGAACATTTACTTCTACGCGTAGGCTGTTAGAATGTTACCCTGTGGGTTAATGCAAAATTCCACATGGGATCCTCAACCCATATGCATTGCCAACACTGTACTATTACCACAGATTGAATATTAAAGTTGCGCATTGTACACACGATCAATATTTCGGTCAAACGGACCAATAGTTCAGTGTCAAGTGTTCAGCATCACAGGGCGAAAATGATTGCAAGGATTTTTCGGCACCGTGTCCCGACACCAACCATTCAACCAAATGGGACAGTGGGTGGAAAACGGGGTTGGTGCGGTAAACTGTCGGCCGCGGCCACTATTGCCGTGACCGACGTCCCTTTCCTCCTGGCTGACCGGTCAGAAGAGCGAACGGTGGTCAGGAGAAAGCTACTGGTGTTTACCGATTAAGGTAACTATATCATAATACTAATGGCGATTTAAATCTTCAGCAAAGCCTCCTACTGACATTTCTGCAATGCTTTAGAGGTTAACGTCGATCTACCTGTGGACTAGGGACTTCATCATATGATCCTGTACTATAGTATAGTAAATATTGTAAATACTACTGTATACGCTAGTGTAAGGAAAATACAGCCATAAAGATCGTCAAAAGACGAAAACGTGTTGGGTGATATCTTCTTTTCAGCATCCCCAATTCTTCTCTTTCCCACCAAGTATGTAATATAGCGGTATTGTAACCTTTGTCTCTTCATGTTATTTAATTTTAATGCTTCTTGGTGCCCTGTACGAGTAATTACTCGTACTATAATTTTACGGATAGAGGGAAACAATGATTTATAATAACTATTACTATTATATATTTTTTTTTTTCATGTTGAAAAAACCTTCACTTTCCTAACAGTAAATACAAATCCATGCATATGTATCTTGTCAGAGCAATATATACATTATAAATATGGTTCTGTTACTTGATACTAAGTTGTTTCTTCTTCTTTCATATATCTTCCTTAAACCAGAAACCTTTTAGGATATGGTCGTGAGCGGGCATTAAAGCCGTCAACAAATCTCAGGGCTCCTCATCTGGAGAAATTGAGATAGTGGTAAAGCATTGATCTAGTAGCTCTCTAATGGGGCTATAAAAATACTTATTTTAGGGCTCATACTTTATCTCTCTATGGGCTCATACAATAATACCTACTTCTCTATGGGGACTCATATCATATCTATCTCTTATGGGCCTAATAATCTTACCTTAGGGGGTATACTAGACCTTATCTCTCTATGGGGCTCATGTAAAACTATACCTTATCTCTTATTGGTGTTAACTATAATACCTTATCCTCTTAGTGTGTGGCTGGAATAATTCCATCATGTGCTTACGTAGATACTATATCCTTGCATCCATATCCATCTCCTATGGCGGACTCATAAAATAATAACTTCTCTCTCTATGGCTCATAAACAAATACACTTATCTACTCTATGGGGCTCATACAATAATACCTTATCTCTCATTGGCTCTCTATACATACCTATCTCTCTATGGGGCTCATACAATAATACCTTATCATCTTAAGGGGCTCACTAAAATAAATACCTTTCTCTATGGGGGTTATAACTTTTAAATGACCTTATCTCTCTATGGGCTCATACACAAATACCCTTATACTCTCTATGGGGCCCATAAAATAATACGCTATCTCTCTATGTGGGCGCATACAATAATACTTACTCTCTGCTGTGGGGGTTATACTATAATACCTTATCCTTAGGTGGGGCTCATACATCAAATACCTTATCTCTATGTGGTGCTCATAAATAATACCTTATCTCTCTCTATGGGGTCAACAATAATATCTATTTCTCTATGGGCTCATAAAATAATTACTTATCTCTCTATGGGAGCCTCATATAATAATCAACCCATATCTACTTATGGGACCTCAAGACAATAACCTTATCTCTCTATGGGGCCATAATCATACCTACTCTATGTACATAATACCTTATCTCTCTATGGGGTTATACTAATACTAATTTTGCTACATACATATACTCTGTATCTCTCTATGGGGTACTTATTACTATATACCTTATCTCTCTATGGGGCTCAATACAATAATACCTTATCTCTCTATGGGGCTCTATACATTAATACCTTATACATCCTCTATGGGGGCTCATACAATAATACTTATCTGCTCTATGGGCTCATTAAATATACTATCTTAGCTATACCAATACCTACTATGGGGCCTCATATAATAACTATCTCTATGGGTTCGAGATATACCTCTACTCTTATGGGGCTCATACAATACATACCTATCTCTCTAACGGTGCTCATAAATAATACCTTAATCATCTCTATGGGGCTCATACAAGAATAATTACCTTATCTCTCTATGGGCTTATACTAAATATCTATATCGTCTCTATGGGGCTCATACCATAATACCTTATCTCTCTATGGTGGGCCATAAAAATAATACCTTCATCTCTCTATGGGGCTCATAAATCAAACCTTATACTCTCTAGGGGCTCAACAATAAATACCTTATCTCTCTATGGGGCCTTATACATATAATACCTTATTCTCTATGGGGCCTCCATACAATAATACCTTATCTCTCTATGGGGCTCATAAAATAATACCTTATCTCTCTATGGGGCTCATAAAATAATACCTTATCTCTCTATGGGGCTCATACATAATACCTTATCTCTTATGGGGGCTCATAAAATAATACTGTATCTCTCTATGGGGGCTCATAAAATAATACCTGTATCTCTCTATGGGCTCATAAAATAAATCTACTATCTCTCTATGGGGCTATACAATAATACCTTTATCTGCCTCTATTGGGTATACATAGCCTATACTCTGGCTATATACCTTATCTCTCTATGGGCTCAAAATAATACCCTTATCTCTCTAGGGCCCATAAACATTAATACCTTTCTCTCTATGGTGCTCATCATTATACCTTATCTCTCTATGGGGCATATTAACTATAATACCTTATCCTCTCTATGGGGCTTAGACATATACTACCTTATCGCTTATGGGGCTTACAGACAAAGTAACCTTATTCTCTCTATGGGCTAACATATAATTACCTTATCTCTCCTATGGGTCATAAAATAATAACTTTCTACCTATGGGAGCTCATAAAATAATACCTATCTTCTCTATGGGCTCATACAAAATACATTATCTCTCTATGGGGCTCGATACAATTACCCTATCTCTCTATGGGGCTATACAATATACTATCTCCTCTGCTTATCATATCTTATCTCTCTATGGGGCTCATAAAATAATACCTTATCTCTCATGGGTGCTACATAAAATAATACCTTCATCCTCTATGGGCTCATACAATAATACCTTATCTCTTATGGGGCCTTAAAACTATATAACCATATCTTCCTATGGGGCTCATACCAAACATACCTTATCTCTCTTGGCTCATAAAAATAATACCTTTATCTCTCTAGCGTGCTCATAAAAATACCTTATCTCTCTATGTGGGCTATACAATATACCTATATCTCTCTATGGGGGTCTATATATAATCCCTTTATCTCTCTATGGGGCTCATACACATAATACCTTATCTCTCTATGGGGCTCATAAAATAATTCTTATCTCTCTATTGGGACTTCATTAACAACACCTATCTCTCTATGGGTCATAACACTATACCTTATCTCTCTATGGGGCTTATACTATAATACCAGATCCCTCTATTGGCTGCATAACAATAATACCTTATCTCTCTATGGGGATCATAAAATATACCTATCTCTTCCTATGGGGGTTATTTACTATAATAACCTTATCTCTACTATGGGCTCATACAATCTACCTTTACCAGATCTCTAGGGGCCCTAAAATAATACCTTATCTCTCTATGGGCTCATAATAATACCTTAATCTCTCTATGGGGGTTTATCTATAATCTCCTATCTCTCTCTATGGGCTCATAACAATAATACCTTATTTCTCTATGGGCGCTCATAACACTAATACCTTATCTCTCTAGAGGGGCTCATCACATAATTTAACCTTATCTCTCTATGGGGTTATTAATATAATACCTTATCTCTCTTGTGGCTCATACAATAATACACTTACTCTCTCTATGGGGTCTCATAACAATGAATACCTTTATCTCTATGGGGCTCATAACAATAATTACCTTATCTCTCTCTATGGCGGCTCATAAAATAATACCCTTATCTCTCTATGGGCTCAACAATAATACCTTATCTCTCTTGGGGCTTATGACTATAATACCTTATTCTCTCTATGGGACTCATACAATAACCTTATCTCTTATGGGGCTACATAAAAAATAACTTATATCTCTATGGGGCTCATTACAATAATACCTTATTCTCTCTATGGGGCTCCAATAAAATAAACCTTATCTCTCTATGGCTATACACTAATACCCTTATCTCTCTATGGGCGCATTATACATAAATACCTTTCTCTCTATGGGACTCATCTACAATAATACCTTATCTCTCTAAGGGGTCATAAAATAATACCTTATCTCGTCTCATGGGGCCTCATAAATAATACCTTATCTTACTATGGGGGTTATATACATATAATACCTTATCCTCTCTATGTGGCCTCATACCAAAATACCTAGTATCTCTCTATGGGGGACTAATAAAAATAATAACCTTATCTCTCTATGGGGCCTCATACAATATACCTATCTCTCTACTGGGGGGTTATATATAATACCTTATCTCTCTATGGGGGACTCATACAATATACTCTTATCTTCTATATGGGCTCATTAAAATTAATACCTTATCTCTACTATTGGGGCTCATACAATAATACCTTGATCCTCTATGGGAGCTCATAAAATAATAACTTATCTATCTATGGGGACTCATAAAATAATACATCTTATCTCCTATGGGGCTTTATACATAATACCTTATCTCTCTATGGGACCCTACAATACCATTACCTTATCTCTCTATGGGGCTCTATAAAATAAACCTTATATCTATATGGGCTATACAAATTATACACCTTTCTCTCTATGGGGCTATTAAATAATACTTATCTCTATGGGGCATAACAATAATACCTTATCCCTCTTGGGGCCTTATCTATAAAATACCCTTATCTCTCTATGGGTACTGCATACATAATATACCTTATCTCTCTATGGGGCCATAATATACCTATCTATTAGGGGTCATAATAAACGCGTATCTCTTCTATGGGGGCCTTTCATACTACTATACCATTTATCTCTCTATGTGGTGTTCTCATACCTATAATACCTGGCCTCTCCTTTCGTGGCTTATACTCCTGTACCTATTCGTCCTGGCTCATACAATATACCTTATCTCTCTATGGGGCCTCATAACATAAACCTTACTCTCTATGGAGGTCGGATATATATACTATCCTGCTCATAACCTTCTCTCTATGGGCTCATAAATAAGTACCTTATGCTACTCTATGGGGGTGTTTTCTTCCTTTAATGGGGCTCAATAATACCGTATTCTGAATCTAACCTACTCTATGGGGGTTTCATCTAACCTGTAGGCCAATCAATAACTATCTCTATCTCTTAGGTGCTAATAATAATACTCTTATCTCTCTATGGGGCTCATACAATAATCCTATCTCTCTATGGGGCCTTATACTATATATCTTATTTTCTCATGGGCTCAATACAATTAATAATTAGTCTTCTATCGGGCTCAATAAAAATAATACCTTATCTCCTATGGGCTCATAAAATAATACCTTATCTCTTTATGGGGCTCTACAAATAATACTCTATCTCTCTATGGGGCTTATTACTATGAAATACCTTAATCTCTCTTATGGGGCTCATACAATAATACCTTACTCTCTCTATGGGGCATTATATAACTCATTATCTCATCCTAGATCATTACAATCCTATCTGGGGCTTTAATACATAGTATATCTTATCTCTCTATGGGGGGCTCTATACTAACACTGTTTTCTATGCTCTAATAACTATTGGGGCTCCCATAAAATAATACCTTATCTCGTCTATGGGGCCTACAATAATACCTTATCTCTCTATGGGGCTCATACAATTATAACCTTATCTCTTACGGGGGTGTATACTATATACCTATCTGTAATGGGGCTAATACAATAATACCTTTTCTCTATGGGGCTATACTATTAATACTTATCTTGCTATGGGGCTCACTACCATAATACCTTATTCTCTATGTGCTCATACAATAATACCTTATCTCCTATGGGTGATCTTATACATATCCTTATCTCTCTATGGGGCCTCATACAATAATACCGTTTTAATTCTCTCTTGATTGGGCTCATAAAAAATACCTCATTCTCTATGGGCTCACAATATACCCTTATCTCTCTAGGGGCCTCATAAATAAACACCTTATCTCTCTATGGGGGTTATACTATAATACCTTATCTGTCTATTGGGTTCATACAATAATACTTATCTTCTCTAATGGCCCATCAATAATACCTATCTCTCGATGGTGGCTCATACAATAATACCTATCCTCTCTATGGGCTCATAATAATTCCTATCATCTCTATGGGGCTCATACAAAATAACCTTATCCTCTAATGGGGAGGGTTATACTATAATACCTTATCTCTCTAGGGGCTCATACCAATATACACTTAATCTGCTTCCTATGGGGCTGTAATACATAATATTATTCCGGCTTCCATCTCCTCTATATTCTCCTGGTGCTCATAACATAATAACCTTATCTCTCTATGGGGCTCCTACCTATAATACCTTATCTCTCTATGGGGCTATACTATAATACATACGGGGCCAATACCTTATCTCTTCTAATGGGGCTCATAAAATAATACCTTATCTCTCTATGGGGCTCAGACAATAATACCTATCTCTCATGGGGCTCATTAAATAATACCTATCTCTCTATGGGGGTTATACTATAATAACCTTATCTCTCTTAACTGGGGCTCATAACAATAATAACCTTATCCTCTCTATGGGCCGCCTACAATAATACCTTATCTCTCTCCATGGGGCCTCATACAATATACCTCTATCCTCTACTCTATGGGGACTAGATAAAATCATACCTTATTATCATGGGGCTCATAAAATATATCTTATCTCCTCTATGGGGCTCATACAATACTATACCTCTATCTCTTACTGGGGCCCCCTGGTACTATAAGACCTTACTCTCTACCTATGGGCCTCCCCCGGCTCATACAATAATACCTCTATTCTCTATGGGGTCCATACTAATATACCTTATCTCTCTATGCGGGCTTATATATAATACATACTCTCTCTTATGGGGCTCATAACTAAATACCTCTATCTCTCTATGGGAACTTATAACTATAATACCTTATCTCTCCCTATGGTGCCTGCTAACAATACCATTACTCCGAACTCTATCTATGGCGCCATAAATAATACCTTAAGCTCTAGGGGGATCATACAATAATACTCTATCCTCCTATGGGGCTTAATCATAATACCTTATCTCTCTATGGGACTCATACAATAATAACCCTTATCTCTCTGTGGGCTCCTAAAATAATACCTTATCTCTCTATGGGGGCTCATAAATAATACCTATCTCTCTATGGGGTCTCATAAAATAATACCTTAATCTTCTATGGGGCTCATACAATAATAACCTTAGCTCTCTAGGGGCTCATAATAATAAATACCTTATCCTCTATGGGGGGTTCTGACTATAATACCTTTTATCTCTCTATGGGGCTCATACAATAATACCTTATCTCTCTATGGGGCCCATACAATAATACCTTCTATCTCTTCATGGGGCTCATACAATAATACCGTATCATCTCTCATGGGCTCCATAAAATAATACCTTATCAACTCTATGGGTCATCAATAATACCGTATCTCTCGATGGGGGTATACTATAATACCTTATCTCTCTATGGGGCTCATACCATAATACCTTATCTCTCTATATGGGGGCTATACTATAATACCTATACATCTCTCTATCGGGGCTCATAACAATAATACTACTCTATATGGTCGACTCATACAATAATACCTTATTCTCTATTGGGGCTTTAGACTAATTAATCCTTATCTCTTCCTATGGGCATCATACAATAGATCACCTTATTCGTCCTTTCTTATATGGGCTCATAAAAATAATACCTTATCTCTCTTGGGGTCATACAATAAACCTTATCTCTCTATGGGCTCATAAATAATACCTATATCTCTTCATGGGGGTTTATACTAATACCATTCTCTACTCTATGGGGCTATACAATCACTTATCCTCTCTATGGGCCCATACATAATAACCTTATTCTTATGGGGCTTACAATAATCCGTATCTCTTTATGGGGCTAAATAAAAAACCTTATCTCTCTATGGGGCTCATACAATAATATCTTATCTCTCTATGGGGCTATAAATATACCCTGATCTCTCTATGGGGCTGTTACTATCAATACCTTGTCTTCTCTGATGGGCTATAACAATAATACCTTATCTCTCTATTGGGCTATAATTATACCTTATCTCTCTATGGGGCTCTAAAAATAAATACCTTATCTCTCTATCGGGGCTCATAACAATAATACCTTATCTCTCTATGTGGGCTGTAGACTATAATACCTTATCTCCTCTGTGGGCTACATACACTATACCTTATCTCCTCTATAGGACTCTATATACTATCTACCTTCTCTCTACTGGGGCTCAACAATAATACCTTATCTTCTCTATGGGGCTCATAACAATAATACCTTATCTCTCTATGGGGCTCATAAAATAATACCTGATCTCTCTTATGGGTCCGGTCAACAATAATACTTATCTCGTCTATGTGGGTTATACATAATACACTGATCTCTCTATGGGGCTCACTACAACTAATACCTTATCTCTCTATGGGGGTTATTACTTATAATACCTTAGTCTCTATGGGGGCGTCATACAAAAATTAATACTTACCTCTCTATGGGCCCAATCAAATAATCCTTATACTCTCTATGGGGCTATCCTACATAATACCATATCTCTCTATGGGGGTTTACATAAATACTTATCTTCTCTATGGGGCTCATACAATACATACCTTATCTCTCTATGGGAGCTCATTTAAATAATACCCTTATCTCTCATGGGGCTCATACAATAATACATCTATCTATGCTATAACGAATCATTCGTCTGGGGCTCATCTAAAATAATACCTATATCTCTCTATGGCTCCTATTGGTTCAATCAACCGTATCTCTCTAGGGCCATCATATCCCTTACCTATACTATAAATTACCTTATCTCTCCTATGGGCTCATAAAATATTACCTTATCTCTCTGGGGCTCATAAAATAATCCGTATCTTCCTTATGGGGCTCATACAATAATACCTTATCTCTCTCTATGGGGTTATACTATAATACCTTACCTCTCTATGGGGCTCATACATAATACCTTATCTATCTTGGGGCCTTATCTATAATACTTATTCTCTCTATGGGGCTCATACAATAACTACCTGTACTCTCTATGGGGCCTCCTAAAATAATCACTTATCTCTCTATGGGGTGTCTAATACATAAAACTTATATCTCTATGGGGCACATCTAAAAATTAATACCTTATCTCTCTATGGGGGTTATACTATATACCCTTATCTGTATGGGGTTCACAATATACCTTTCTCGCTATGGTGCTCATAAAATAATACCTTATCTCTATATGGTCGGGCTCATACAATGAACCTTATCTGCTCTATGGGCTTATACTAATATCTCTCTTCCTTATCCTTTATCTCTCTTATGGGCTCATACAATAATACTTACTCTCTCTATGGGGCTCATAAAATCATTACCTTATCTCTCTTGGGGCTCATTAAATGAATACTTAATATCCGTATGGGGGGCTTCATAACATAATATTATCTCCTATGGGGCTTTATACTATAATACCTTATCTCCTATGGGGGGCTCAACAATAATCCCTTATCTCTCTATGGGGCTACATAAAATAATACCTTCATCTCTCTATGGGGCTTCACAAAAATACCTTATCTCTCTATGGGGGTTATACTATAATACCTTATCTCTTATGGGGCTCATACAATAATACCCTTATTCTCTCTATGGGCTTATACATAATACAGCCTTATCTTCTCTATGGGGCTCATACAATACTACCTTACTCTCTATGGGGCTCATAAAATAATACCTTATCTCTCATAGGGGCCTCATAAAAAATAATCCTTATCTCTCTATGGGGCATCCACAATAATACCTTACTCTCTTGGGGCTATAAACTATAATACCTATCTCTCTAGGGGCTCATACAATATACCGCTTGCTCTCTAATGGGGCTCATAAAAAATACCTTAATCTCCTCTATGGTGCTTCATTTAAATAATACCTATCTCTCTAGTGGGGCTCATAACATACTACCTTATCTCTCTATGGGGTTCTATACTTCAATACCTATCTCTCTATGGGGCTCATACAATAATACCTTATCTCCTCTATGGGGTCCAATAAATAATACCTTATCTCTCTAATGGGGTCATAAAATAATACTCTATCTCTCTGGGGCGGGCTCATACATAATACCTTATCTCTCTATGGGGTTATACTATAATACCTTATCTCTCTGGGGCTATACAATAATACCTTATCTGCTCTATGGGGCTCATAATAATACCTTATCCTCTATGGGCTCACTACAGAATCCTCCTAATCCTCTTATGGGGCTCCATACAATATCCCTGATCTCTCTATGGGGCTTATACAATAATCCTTATCTCTCTATGGGGCTCGCATAATACCTTATCTCTTATGGGGGCTCATAAAATAATACGCTTATCCTTCTATGGGGTTAATACTATAATACTTTCTCTACTATGGGGCTCATACAATAATACTTACCTCTCTATGGGGCCATAAAATCCTCCTATCTCTCCTATGGGCTCATACAATAATACCTTATCTCTCTATGGGGGTTATTGACTATATCCTTACTACTCTATGGGGCTATACAGATATACCTTATCATCTCTAGGGGCTATTGAAAATAATACTTATCTCTCTATGGGCTCATACAATAACTTTATCTTATCTTCTATTGGGTTGTTAACTAAATACCTTACCTCTATATGGGGGCTCATACCAATGAATCCTTATCTCTCTATGGGGCTCATAATATACTTATCTCTCTATGTCGGCTCTAACAATAATTACCTTATCTCTCTATGGGCTCATAAAATAAACCTTATCTCTCTATGCGCTATACATGAACTTACTTCTCTATGTGGGGGTATACTCTAAATACTCTACTCTCTCTATGGGGCTCATCCACATAATACCTTATCCCTCTGATGGGGCTTTACTATAAATACCTTATCTCTTCTATGGTCATACCAATAATACCTTATCTCTCTATGGTGGGCTCATACAATTAATCCTTATCTCTCTATGGGGCTCTATACTATGAATACACGTCTATGGGGCTCTCTATGGGGGCTCATACAACTATACCGTTCTCTCTATGGGGCTCATAAAAAATAACCTTATTCTCTATGGGGCCATACAATTAATACTTATCTCCTCTATGGGCCTCATAAAATAATACCCTATCTCTCTATTGGGGTTATACTATATACTATCTGTCTATGGGGATCATACAAATAATAACTTAGCTCTCTATGGGGCTCATAAATAATATCCTTATCTATCTATGGGGCTCAATAAAATAATACCTTATTCGTCTATGGGGGTTTACATCTAATACCTTAATCTCTCTATGGGAGTCATACAATAATACTTATCTCTCTAAGGGGCCCATACATAATAACCTTATCTCTCTATGGGGCTCATACAATAATACCTTATCTCTCTATGGGGCTCATAAAATAATACCTTAGCATCTCCCATGGGCTCATAAAATAATCTTTCTCTCTATGGGGCTTCATACAATCCAATACCTTATCTCTCTATGGGGCTGTGTACTATAATACCTTAATCTCTATTGGGCTCATACAATATACCTTATCTCTATATGGGCTTATACATAAACCTTATCTCTCTAGGGGGTCATAAAAAATACCTTATGTCTTGATGGGGACTCATACAATAATACCTATCTCTCTAGGGGCTTATCTATAATACTTATCTCTATCATGGGGGCTCATACACATAATACCTTATCTCTCGTATGGGGCTTCTAACTATAATACCTTATCTCTCTATGGGGCTCTAAATAATACCTTATACTCTCTATGGGGCCTCATAAAATAATACCTGATCTCCTCTATGGGCTGCAACAAATAATACCTTATCTCTCTATGGGTCGATACAATAATACTTATCTCTCATATCGGGGCTATACTATAAACCCCTTATCTATCTCTATGGGGCTCATACAATAATTACCTATCATCTCTATGGGCTCATAAATAATACCTTATCTCTCTATGGGGTATACATCAATACCTTTCTCCTCTAGGGGCCTCCATACAATAAACTCTTATCTCTCAGGGTGCTCATAAAAAATACCTTTCTCTCTATGGGTCATACAATCTACCTTATATCTCTCTATGGGGCTACATACAATATACCTGTATTTCTCTATAGGGGCTCATTACAATAATACCTTATCTCTCTATGGGGCTCATAAAATCAACTTATCTCTCTATGGGGCTATAATAATAATACCTTATCTCTCTATGGGCTCATACGAATAATACCTTATCTCTCTATGGGGCCTTATACATATATACCTTAATCTCTATATGCAGGGCTCATAAAATAATCCCTATCTCTCTGGGGCTCATAAAATAAATCTTATCTCTCTATGAGGGCTCATACATAATTTACCCTTATCTCTCTATGGGCTTGTACTATAAGTACCTTATATCTCTATGGAGGCTCATACAATAAACCTTATCTCTCTATGGGGCTCATAAAATCAATACCTTATCTCTCTATGGGGCTCATTAAAAAATATCCTTATCTCGTCTATGGGTGGCTCATACAATAATTTTGTTTTTACCTATCTCTATTGGGGCTTATACTATAATACCTTATTCTCTCTATGGGGCTCATACAAAATACCGTTATCTGCTCTATGGGGCTTATACTATAATACCCGATCTCTCTATAGGGCTCATCAATAATACCATGATCTGCTCTATGGGGCTCTAAAATATACATTATCTCTCTATGGGGCTCATAAAATAATACCTTATCTCTCTAATGGGGCTCATACAAAATACCTTATCTCTCTATGGTCTTATACTATATATACCTTATCTCTCTTGGGGTTCATACAATAATACCGTTATCTCTCTATGGGGCTCATAAAATAATCACCTTACTCTCTCATGGGGTTTATATCTATAATACCTTATCTCTCTCTATGGGGCTCATACAATAATTTTTTTTTACCTTATCTCTCTATGGGGGCTCATTAAAATAATACATTATATCTCTATGGGGCTCAGACAATGAATACCTTTATCTCTCTATGGGGCTCAATTACAATTAATACACCTTATCTCTACTATGGGGCCATACCAATACTAACCTTATCTCTCTATGGGGCTCATAAAAAAATCCTTAGTTACCTCTATGGGGGCTCAATTAAAATAAATACCTTAATCTCTCTGGATGGGCTCATACAATAATAACCTTATCTCTCTATGGGGCTTATACTATAATACCTTTATCTCTATGGGGGTGATACTATAATAACCTATCTCCTCTATGGGGCTCATACAATAATACCTTAATCTATCATCGGGCTTAGACTAAATACCTATCTCGCTATGGGGCTCATCATAATACCTTCTCTCTCTATGGGGCTCATAAATAATACCCACACCTTAAGACGTCTCTATGGGGCTCATACACTCAATACCTTATCTCTCTATGGGTCTAAGTAGGCAGCTAACATACCCCATTGGCAGCTGTTATACCTCATAGGCTGCTGACATACCCAATAGACAACTGAAATACCTCATAGGCAGGCAGCTAAGATACCCCATAGGCAGCTGACACACCCCATAGGCAGCTAACATTACCCCATAGGTAGCTAACATTACCCCATTGACAGCTGTTATACCTCATAGGCAGCTGACACACCCCATAGGCAGCTGACAAACCCCATAGGCAGGAAAAGGACAAGTTCAGTCTTGTCCATGTTTAGTATGAGGAAGCAGGGGGACATGAAGTAGAGATAGATGACATTAAGCAGTCAGGACCTGGGATGTCAGTGTGGGGATGATCTGTGACAGTGTAGTAAAGGAGATGTAAATTGTGTATCATCTGCATACAGGTGGATACTGGAAATCCAAATGAACCTAATGACTCGTCCAGACCATAGGTTTAGATGGAATAGGAAAGAAGGGGCCGAGAGAGAAATGAGGCTTGAGGGACCCCACAGGGGGCGGGCGAGGGGTGGAGATAATTCAAATGTGTAAAAAACACTAAGGTCCTATCAGAGAGATAGGAGGATTGCCAAGAAACAGTATCCGGATAGGGAGGCTTAGGGTTCTGAAGAAGTAGAGGTGATTAACAGTATCAAAGCAGAGACAGATCAAGGAGAATAAGCAAAGAGTAGTAGACCTTAGGATTTTCTCTAGAAAGTAGGGTCATTGGGCACTTTTAGTGGAGGGCAGGTTTGTGGAGTGGTTAGGGCAGAGCCCTGATTGATGGGGTCAAAGAAAGAGGAATACAGTAGTCATATATCTGTAAAGACTAAGTGTTGGTTAAAGTACTATAAATGTCCCATAGTAATAAGCTTTGAAGTGTGTTGGACATACCTCAGTGGAGTGGACTGACAGGAGAGCATTGGAGAAGCGAGAAGAGAAATGAATGAGCCGGGCAGCAGAGTTGGAGGATGGATTGAAGTGGTACCCGTCGGTTGTTAGGTAACCAAACAGAATTTTTGCAGTCACTCTAGCTGGGATATGATTAGCATGGGCAGGACAAGGGATATTTTTGTGCTTCTTTCGAGGGAAGAAACAAATGCAGGAACTTTTTGAGTTGGAGCACAAGGAGTGGTAAGCGAATTGACATGGGTTTGAAGGAAAGATCTGATCTAGCATTATTCCCAGCCGCGGAACATGAAGATAGGGTGGTATAAGCGTGTTGTGTCAATATTAATAGTGGAGATAGGGAGGGGAGACAGATTGTGGGGATGGGGGAAAAAGGACAAGTTTTCATCCTTGTCCATTTTCGATCTGAGGAACAGAGGACATGAAGTCAGAGATGACATTAAGCAGTCAGGGGACACTGGGATGGTCAGTGGTGGGGATATCTGTGACAGTGATAGTAAAGGGAGAGTAATTTGGTGTATCTGCATACAGGTGATACTGAAATCCAAATGAAACTAATGACTCGTCCAAGACCAAGGTTTAGATGGAGAAAAAAAAGGGGAGCCCGAGCAACTGAGGCTTGCGGGACCCCCACCGGGATACGGGGCGAGGGGGGAGCTATTCAATGTGTAAAACACTAAGGTCCTATAGAGCGAAGGTAGGATAGCAAGAAAAATCAGTATCCTGGAGTAGGGAGGACTATGGTCTGTAAAAGTAGAGGGTGTTAAACAGTATCGAAAGCACGAGGACAGATCAAGGAGACTAAGCAAAGAGTAGTGGACCCTTAGATTTCTCTTAGAGTAGTCATTGGTCACTTTAGTGAGGGCAGGTTCGGTGAGAGTGGGTTAGGGCAGAGAGCCTGATTGTATGGTGGTCAAGAAAGATGGAATACAGTAGTAATCTCTCTGTAAAGACTAATGTTGGTTAATTACATAAATGATCCCATAGTAATAAGCTTTGAATGTGTTGGACATACTCTAGCAATGAAAAAATAATGAAATTCATACTTACTAATTTTCCTTTCCTGGGTCGTCGCGAAGAGCCGGCACAGTGGTTAACAAGGGTTACTTCCATTGGTCTCTTGATTGTGACAGGAGCGGTCCCTCCCCTAGTAGATAAATCGAGCCAGTAAACTTACCCCCTTAGTCTGTTACCGACTGAGCATAAAATTTAATTTTACTGGGGGAAATCCCAACCACTGTGTTGTGGCAGTATGAATTTTTCAGTTTCCCCTGGTTCCTCCACCGTCCGTGGTTAACACATGGGATTTAAGTGCTAAAAAGAATAGAGGGAGACAAATAGTAATGACTAGTAAAGGAAATTATTGCACAGAAGCAATAAAACTTTTTTTCCAAAGTCTGCTTGGAGAAGAGGCCAAAAACATTAAATTATAAGCCTTATGAACGTATTCTGATGCCAGTAGCTGCTTTTACAAATCCTCTGGAAGGCCCGAGCAGAGAAGGCCAGGAGTGCTGCCAAGATTTGTAGAGTGAGCTGTAACCTATCGGTGGTCTGCTGCCATTGATGTATTAGCCTGTCTTAATGACACTTTTTGATCCAAGGCCGCAATGTCGGTGAGGAAGATTGATTCCTTTCTATTACCAGGTGTAGATAAAAGGTTATCAGTTTTCTGAATTCTGCCGGTCTGTCGATAAGCTTTAAGACATCTGCCAACATCCATGGAGATGACTGTTTCCCTCCAATTCTGCCACATCAGAGTTTACAAGAGCTGGAAGGATGATATCCTCATTGATATGGAAGGAAGATACAACCTGGTAAAAAGGAAGAGAGTCTGTTGAGAACAACTCTGTCATTGAGGAAGGTAGTGAATGGATGGAAGCCCTGAGAGCCCTGCCACTAGAAAGAAGAGTAAGATTCTCCATACTGCAGTAAGTATAAGTTCGAATGGAGATGTTTGCAGAGCCGAAGAACAGCAGTAAGTCCCAGGAAGGCACCTTTGATCTTACTGAGGTCTAGATGTTTAACTCTTGGAGGAGGAAACGAATAACGGCCGCGATCGAAGGCCCATCTGATATTTGAAAGGGCCGATAAAGTGAAGACTTGAGATTTTAACGAAGCCGACTTAAATTTTATTAAAACCCTCTTGGAAGAATTCATAACGTTCTGCAACTGAAGGGAAAAAAGAACTTCTTTGATCTCGCACCAGCCACAAAATGTTTTCCAAATTGTAGTATCTAGAAGAAGTGAAGACTTCCTGGCCGCTAACATGGTTCCAATAATTTCTCAGAAAACCCCCTTTTTCAATGCTCTGGTTTCAACCGCCAGGCCACAAGAGATAGTGTTGTTGTCTGGATGGAGAACTGGACCCTGACGTAGAAGGTCTGGTTGAGTGGAAGTTTAAAAGGCTGGCTGGATCGACAATTGCAGTGCCAGTGAACCATGGCCTCCTTGGCCACCAGGGAAGAATGGCTATTACATTCGCTTTCGTCTCTGCTCTTCTGAGAACTCTGGAATCAAAGGAATGGGCGGAAAAATGGAAGCTAACTGGTGACCCCAGGGAATTGACATTGTCACGTCGCTATTGCTTCCGGATCCTGAATCTGGACACGAACCTCTCAATTGCGAGTTTTCTTGGTCGCCATGAGGTCTATATGGGTGTCCCCCGAATAGCAACGGATGACATGATCCGTTGCTATGCTTCGGGATCCTGAAATCTGGACCGAACCTCCTCAATTGCGAGTTTCTTGGTCGCCATGAGGTCATATGTGGTGTCCCCCATCCGCTTCAATCTGCTGAAACCTTGGGGATGAAGCTGCCATTCTCACGGATGAATTTTCTCAGCTCAGATTAATCCGCTGACAGATTGGATGACCCCGGAATATGGCAGGATGAGAGATCCAACAGGTTGTGTTTCGCCCAGGTGAGAATTTGTTTTGTAATGTACCCTAATCTCGGGCTGCGGAGTACCTCCTCTCTTTTTGAGAAAAGCTACTACTGTCATGTTGTCTTACTGAAATTAAGACCGATTCCTCGAATCAAAGGCTGAAAGTTATAAGAGCTGTAAGACAGCCATCGTCTCTCTGGATTTTGAGGTGCTGATCTCAATTTCCGTCCCACTTTGCCCTGGGCCGTCTGGTTCCCACAAATCGCACCCCACCCTGAGGGGCTGGCATGCGTGGTGAATGGTTGACCATGTGCGTGAGTAGAGAGAACAGGCAAAATTTCTTTGTTTTGCCACCAGATCAGATCTTTGCTCTCCTCCTGAGTCAACGTTATTAATTGACTTGGGTTCTTCTCCTTGAACTGCTTGAGAAAAGAAATTTGGAACGTTTGTATGTGATTCATTGCCTATTCACTGAAAATAAAGTGGGATTAGCTTTCCCAGAAAAATGTGACAAATCCAAGCTGTTGAAAATGGGAATTTCGAAAATTCTGGTTAGTTGTATTATATCCTTCTGACGTTCTATGCAGTAAAGCTGTCATGGCTTGCGTGTTAGAGAATTCCTAAAACTGAATATGATGTGGGATGGTATCAAAATTGATTGTTCACAATTTATGATCATGGCTTTTAAACTTCCCAGAGTGATCTGGAGTTGTGAAGTTGTGGAGCGTGTTAGGCTTTGAGATTTTTCAGAGTATCGTTTAGGTACGAAAATATTTGTACCCCGTGTCTTATGTGACTATAACCGGAGCTAGAACTTTTGTAAACACCTTGGTGCTGTGGCTAATCCAAGGGCAGTGCCCGGTATTGAAAGTGGTTTCAGAATGTAAAAACATAAGAACTTCCTGCTGTTGTTGCAAGGAAAATGGGATAGGCATCTTGATGTCGATCTTTGCCAGCCAATGGTTTGGGTGGGTTGAATTAGCACTGTTTTGATGGATTCCCTTTGAACCTCCGGATGTTGAGAAATTGGTTCACTAACTTTAAATTGAGAATGGCCTGAACCTCTCCGACTTTTCCTTCCTCAGAAGAATTGGGGAATAAATCCCTTTTTTCTATAGTGGAACCAATTCTATGATTTAATTTTCAGAAGTATTGAGAACTGGTGAAGCTTTTCCCTCACTGAGATCATCTTGGGGATCTTGATTAAACAAACTTGTTGAGCGTTGAATACGACCAGAATTCTAGGGAATACCTGATGAATCATTTTGAGAACCCAAGAATACGAGTAATCTGAGCCCATTGTAGCGAACAGGGAAATTCTTCCACTACCCAGAGACGGGCTCACACACCTTCATAAAGGTCTAGCTTTATGGGAATGATTTACCCCGAAAGGACTGGCTGGTTTCTGGAATGGCCTCCAAGAGCTCCTTTGGCCATAGGATTATTAGATCTGTTTGCTTTGCTTCTTTAGCGAAACTGTGAAGAAGAAGGAAGAGTAGAGGGAAAAGGTCCCTTGGATTCCTATGATTGGGGAAGGCTTCGTTTGTTGGAGCTTTTCTCACATCAACGAGCCAAAATGAGCCAAATAAAAGATTACCTTCAAAGGGAATAGATGCTAAACCCTGCTTTGAATGTACATCAGCCTTCATTGTTTAATCACAATGTTCGTCTAGCCACACCAAGAAAACCCATTAACTAGAGGATAATTTGACAGAGTCATGGAAGCTCTGCTATATAATCATTAGAAAGCTTAATGTCTGATAAGCTTTTCAGTAATTCATCCTTGGGGTGCCATTTTTAATTGCTTTCTCAAGGTCAGCAATCCCACTGTTGTTGCGCAGGCAAGGCTTGTGATAGCGACCAAAGGCCTAATAGAGGCCCCAGCCAATAGGTAGATTCTTTTCAACAATAAATCCTCGTTTTCGATCCATTAAGGCAGTCAGTAGGGAAAGAGGTGAGACCCGCTACCGGACTAGAGGGGGAGTTGTTGCAGTCAATGCGAAGACAGGAGAAAAAAGAACTAAGGGGGTAGGTATTGGCTAAGATTTATCTCACTGGGAGGGACCAGCCTTGTCAATCAAGGGACCAAGGATGAAACCCATTTTAAACACTGTCGTGGAAGGACCAGGGAAATACAGGGAGGCAATGCATCTGTTTAGGAGTTAAAGACACGCTAACCAATTCAATATCGGGTTACGGCACTTCAACTCTTTGTTGCGATGGCTGTGTGGATATCACAAAAAGCACACGTACAACTATTCCTTTAATTCATTGATTGAAGAACGAAGGTAAAGGAGCTACTGTATGCCCATAGCTCCTTTACCTCCGTTCTTCAATCAATGCATTAAACTAAAGGAATAGTCACTTTTTCAATGAACTATTCCTTTAAAACTCACAGTAAATGCCTTTCAAAATTTACTCAGGCATGCAAACCGTGTTTAAATTGTCAGGGTAAATTACCCCGGAGCAATTGTGGCTCTGGGTTAATCTCCCACATCATGTTTTAGCTTAGTATTCTTCCGATTGCTGGTTTCTTTTGTAGCATTTAATTGCACAGCTGCAGGAGTCTATTTAATGTCGGCTATCCCATTTCATGAAGTGTTACTGGAGAAAACCTTCATTGGGCCAATCATTCTGAATATAATCTAACTAGACTGTAAGCTTACATGGCAGGGACCTCCTTTCCTCTGTGGCAAGGCTCTAGCACTTCTATTAGTATTATTTATATATTTATGTACTGAGCTTATATGTATTTATCCCTCTTGTATGACGTATTTGATTTATTGTATTTCGTTATTGTACAGCTTTGGTCCCCAAGTGGCGCTTTAAAATAAACTATACATACATACAACATTTGGATAAATAGAATCAAAAACAATGATCTTGGGGCAGTTACACCATATTCAGCCCAGCACATTATCAGAGGAATATACAGATAGACACAAGTCCCTTTTGGAAATGGGTAAAGATGTGGTAATGCTATTAAACGGAAAGTTCAGTAGAAAATATAATTTTTTAAATTATTACTTTATATTATGCATGCCTAGTTATTCTACATATTCTCTTCCATTCTGAAAAAATAATTAAAAGGCCAGAGTCCTATCTGCCTCCGGGAGAAGTTTGGCATGCATGCTGCAGCCCTTCCCCCTCCCTCTCCCTCCTGATTAGGATTCCCTCCCCCTAGCATACAATCCTTTATATATAACATTCCCCCTGTCCCCCAGCCCCAACCGCTATATTTTTTATTTTAGAAGTGCCCCAAACATTACTACCTTCCCTCTTTCCTCCGCCGCACGAACTCCCGGCAGCCGCGTCCGTGATAGGCTGCCGCTCAGCAATCACAGACACGACTGCTGGTCCTGCCCCTCTGCTGCATTTTCTCACAAGCAGAGGGCTGGCAGTGCGGCGGAGGAAAGAGGGAAGGTAAGTAAAGTTTGGGGCACTTTCTAATAATAAAAATGACCGGTTGGGGCTGGGAGGACAGGGGGAATGTTATATAAAAAATATTTTCAAGGGTGGACATAACCTTTAAGGGGTCCAGCAAACAGTATTCACAGCATTTATTTATACACAGACAAAATGCTGAATGGGCAGGTTAGGTCATTAGAATGAAAAAATAATACCATTTTTTGAGAAGTATATGTTTTTCCCATTTAATCAGGATATCAGTCAGAATATATGTACCTACTCCACCAAGCAATGCTTGTTAGCACTGAACTTCCTCTTTAAGCCTCGTGAAGGTATAGCATTTTCTTAATGAGCAAGTTCAGTCGGATAAAAAGGTAAGTATAACGAAAACTATGTTTGTTTTAATTATGAGACTAGAGGTACCCTTTAGGGCTATCGTGGTAACTTATTACCCAGAATTTCTCCTTCCCTTGTTTTAACATATTTAATTGTTGTGTACACAGCAGTGAGTGTACTTGCCATATTACTAAGGTTCATATGAGGCAACATCCAATAACAATCCTTTATAGTAAAATCTACCGCTAGTAGCAGACAATTTACGTTGTTGAGGTTTGTTTTTGCCTCAGCGATGATCATTCATGGGGCGATATGGGTGGTACCAGAATTCTGCCCGGTACCACAGGTTTCCAGCCACAGCGGTATTTTTACCATGGCAAAAAATAAACATTGAAATTGTCCACTATTATTGGTACACTTTACAATCACCGCACAGGGTTTCATTATCAGACTTTGCAGATAAGAAAAAAAAAAGAAAGTCCCTAATTCATTATGTACGTATCCAAATACAATGAAACCCCACAAAGAATAATTCACGCACCTCATGGTTTTACTTTGTTATATACCACCTGGGTGCACATGTTAAAAGGGGATAGTATCTAACATAAAATCTAACCCAAGAAGGAACATCCAACATAGTTGTCTGTCTGGTCTCCACCAATCTATCCCTGTCTTCTCACCTAGTCAAAGAGTCATATTGACCTCAAACCTGCGGTAATAGTATTGTATCACAGCCAATGATTAGGCTGCAAGCTCCAAACATGTAGAGTTTGATTGTTGAGCTGTTGTAATAAAGTTCTGAATCACTAACCTCCGTGGGGATTGACTTTGTTCTGGTGTGCACCACGGATCTGTTTATGTTTGGTTGTCTTAGTTTATAACTTCTATGATTACTTTATAGCACTGAATATTATACAATGTTTCACCCTATCACACACACACCTTATCAGTATGTCTTCATGATTGTGTGGGGGAAACTTGGACACCCAAAGGAAACCTACACAAGCATGGGTGGATTTTAAAACCTGGAATCCGTGACCTCTATAAATCCCACGTTCAAGCTGCTGGGACACCGAGTCACCATACTGAGATTGTTCTCATAGAAAATACTTACGACATTACTATTCTTGTTTCTATATCTGCCACATTTTTTAGTATAGAACAGTTACCTGTAATTTGATTTGCAAATCTGGAGTTTCTTGGAAAAACCAGGCCAGGTTAGCTCAGTGCGGCACAATTTAATGCCACAATTAAGAATCACTTTCATAATCTCTGACATTTCCTACTACAGTCGTTTTTTTAAGGATGTCTGGAAATAATGGTTTGACTTTTGCCTTTTTTTAACGTTATTTTTTTAACCTCTTGTCTATGAAGTAGGTTCTATCAATTATATTAATTGCATCATATGGGCCTTTTACTCTTCAGCTCTTCTCTGTGTCTCTATCTTATTCTGAAAGATCCAGAGACACAGAGGACAGTCTTGCAGGAAGGGTTATATCATGGGCCATATTTATAAAGCCGTAGATTTACGATTCCCATAGAATACCGTTCGCTGTAGTTTACTACTTCATGGTATTCTACGATCGAACGTTCATTAATTAACGAACGCTCAGTCGTAAATGTACGATCGTGATCAACATTTATAATCGCGTCGTAAAATAACTAACCTGCGGGTATCGCTAAAAAGCGATAGGTATGACTAAGCTCCACGTGGAACGAATGTGTCGGGGGACTTATGTTGTGTGTTGTTGGCACTTCACCTATAGGCCCAAAGCATAGGAGTATAGCAGTGATTCTAACTGTTGATCTCATGGGTCTTTCTTTTGTCTGCTCAGTGTAGCAATAATAGCACGCAATTGCAGCACTGAGGTGTGTTTTTTATAGTTCCTTTCTTGCCTTTTAATTCCATTCACATCTAGCAGTTGTTTTGCTATCCTTCTCTCTTAGTAACGGGGTTTGAGACTAGTTTTGACCTATAGACCAGGAGGGCACCGAGTGCCTAGGGATATCTTTCAGCACTAGGGCGAGCAGGTGGAGAGGGTGTCCCCACCCTTCCAGGGTCATATAGATATCTCTTCCTCCTGAGAACTCTATCTCACCCCTCCGTCGCATTCAACTGCTGTGATGGTGCTTTTTAACTTTTGTATTCACATTTTAATATATTTATTATATTAACTTATATTATAAAGTTATGTTTTAAGTCCTATTCCCTCCATTTTGTATGCCGGTTGCACTTATTAATTGCTGTATGCAGTTTTAAGAGGGTTACTTTTTTTGTTTTTCTACCTTCTAATTTGGCATGGTTCTTTATCTAGGCCAGGGACTCCTGATATGGATAAATAACTACATCAGTTATATAGCACTAAGAGGCAACTATAGTGGGGTAAACTGATGCCATTGGATGACCAAATTGAGGGCAATAAGGCCTTGTTAATCTTGCCCTGTAGTGTACAGGTGAGATGAGATTTCATGATTGATTAATGTATACACAGGCCTTTTATGGGACAATACCAGGTTTGGCACAGCAATGCATCCCTACAATTTTGTGCATGAATACCGTACTGTAAAGTGGAAGTAGATAATCAGCTTGTGTTTCCATAAAGGAAAAGACTAAATGCAGTAGCCTCAGGCCCTTCCTAGCCATGCTGTAAACTGCTTCCACGTTTTAGTTATCTGCATGAATTATTGATTGGTAATAGCACACTTTAAAAAAATCAATCTCAGAAGGATGTGGGAATATGTGTGGGCAGAGAAAAAAAGGCTGCAGATTTAGTTGCTTTGAATATGACCAAATAGCAGATTTTCATCTCATTGTCTAAATGGAACAGTGAAGCAAATGAGCTGGGATTGGCTGAGGATGTTTGTAAGAGACATGACAGTGCAAACACAGGCAAATTGAATTTGTTGGTAGGAACAGCACTTTGTGTGTGTACACGGATCCAATTGTTAGAGAAGGAGACTGCACTGGCCCTTTGTGCTTAGACGGGTGGAAAACAGGATTCGTTGTCCAAGAAGCGCTGCCTGGCTTGACCAAAGGTTGTTACTATGTCACTTATATTACTACCTGATTATTGCTGTTATTATCATTATTACCCGCCATACCGGGTTATTTAATTAAACAGTAGTATAAAGCAGTAAAGCACACAGTGGACAAATACAGAATTTATTGTTTCTATGACAAAATTTGCATTGAGAATGTCTGGATGCCACTTTAAACTGACTTGTCACATTTTGGAAGGGAACACACCATGTTGCCCACGGAATCATTAATGTGCGTCTTTTACTTAATACTTCTATGGCAATGTAAAAGGCATGTTCATTTCAACCAAACATTTTTATATGTGCTTTTATATTGTCATTTTTAGTTTTACATTTGTGTGTGTGTCAAGACACAGTGTGACTTATGTGGGCACACCACACGTAGAGATATTATTAGCAAATACGCCTGATTGCTTTTTTGTATGGTGTCTGATTAAAATTGTAGCGTTGATTTGGGAAGAAGTGTATGGCCACCATAAACATGCACCTTAGATCTAGAAGCATTTCATTAAAAACATGTCACTTGGGCTTTGATTGCATGCCCTGTAACCAAAGACTTATGGCAATACATTTTGAGGCAAATTTTCAGGTTTTGCAATTTCACTAAATCTTGGTCACTGCATCCCTAAGCCATCCCCTCACGATGTTCCTGCGGCCACACTGCAGCACGTTTCTGGTACGCATCGACGTGCGCGGTGGTTTCGCAAAAAAAGCCAAAACGATGCGCCTCCAATTGACGGATCGTAGCGCAACTAGTATGGCCACACAATCAGCCAACAACAGTGTGTGCTTTTTAACATGCGATCGGATCCCGGTGTTAAGAGCTTTGGTGTGGCCTAGCCCTTAATACCAACAAGAAACACTAGGGAGGTAACCAAAACAAGGCAGCCAATTTGAGCAGGAAACCTGAGATTAACTAAACAGAGATGAGATTATAAAAATAATAAAGTTCCTGTTCTGATATCTGCAAATGTAATAAAGTGAGAGTATGTAAAGGATACAGTAGATATCATGCTCCATGGTTCATAAATTTCTTATATTTGCTGCCACAAAACCTCTCAAAAAGCACATGGTGCTGTAAAGTGTGATCGGCACCTGGGACAAGTTTCCTCCTGTGCTGGCCAGTCCCAATAGAGATGGACTAGAACTTGAACTCGAACCCGAGTTCGAGCTGAACTATTCAAGTTCTAACAGACACGGACTTCTCCCACTCTCCCGGATTTTTGATATTTTCCGGACTTTTGATAATTATCGAATGTTCGACCGTTTGAGGCGTGCGAATTGCGAGTAAAATGTTATATTATACCAATACGCGAGTAAATATCGAATATCAATCCGTGAGTAAAATTTCTATTATAACCAAACGCGAGTAAATATCAGATTAGAATCCGTGAGTAAAATGTCTATTATACCAATAAGCGAGAGTAAATATCAATTATCAAATCCGCGAGTAAAATATCTATTATACCAATAGCGAGTAAATATCGAATTAGAATCCGGATGTGAAATGTCTATTATACCATACGTGAGTAAATATCGAATAGAATCCGTGAGAAATGTCTATTATACAATACGCGAGTAAATATCGAATAATCCGTGAGTAAAATATCTATTATACCATACGCGAGTAATATCGAATTAGAATCGTGAGTAAAATGTCTATTATACCAATACGCGAGTAAATTCGAATTAGAACCGTGAGTAAATGTTATTATACCAATACGCGAGTAAATATCAAATACAAATCCGCGAGTAAATATCTATTACCAATAGCGAGAAATATCGAATTAGAATCGTGAGTAATTTCTATTATACCAATACGCGAGTAATACGAATCGAATCCGTGAGTAAATGTCATATACCAATACGCGATGAATATCAAATATCAAATCCGCGAGTAAATATCTATTAACCTATACTCAAGTAAATACGATCATATTGAATCATCGAATCCGCGAGTCGTCATGGGATAATTATCAAATTTTTGAATGCGAGAGCTCGAAAGTAGCGCGCGTGAGAGTAAAATAGATTTTTCGAAAGTCCTGGATATTCAAAGGTGGTCTCAGACCATTTCCCAGGTCCTAGGCCATTTACATACCATTGATATTTAATGATTTCATCAATTTTTCAAACTTTGACTCCCATTGACTTAATGGGTCCATTTTGAACTTTTCATATAGTTTGAAAGCTCGAAAACAGACCGAACTTTTGAAAGTTTGGCCATCTCTAGTTCCCAAGTGGTGAGCGCACCGCCATTAACTGTTATTGGTAGTGGTGCTGCCAATCTGCCTTCATGGCTGAGACGCATGCATTAGTACACAGTGGCGTAACGAGGAATCACTGCCCCCCCCCCAACAAAACTATGATGGGGGCCCCTCTCCGTTCGTCATTCACAGTGGTTTTCTGGGAGAAGGCTTATCGTCATAGGAAAAATAAGAAAATGGGTCTCCGGACACCCCTGCGGTTCCTCCCCCTGCCCCCCTGGTAATTTTGCTCCTGTTAGCATTGTATATGTGTCCATTAAAGCATCTTATACATACAGCAGATGAGTTTCTAGTAATGTGGAAACTACTCACTACACCAACTTACTGCCATTCTCTACAGAACTTAATCTAAACAAGCATATGGGAAGAGGCCCTTAGATGTTGGCTTTTGTACATACACCTTCTGACTTACTATAATGTTATTTCCCTAGTAATTATTGGATGTATTTTTAATTTGAGGGTATTATTCTGTTCACATATCATTAATGTTCTGTTCCGCTCATTCCAGCTGTAGTTCCTAGTTGGTTTGATTAGTAATATAGCGTGGTTACAGCTGCTTATGGTTTTCTTTGATGACACAAAATCCCCCCCCCAAAGCCAGAGGTACCACAGGCTGAGAGGAGACTTGTGGGAGGCACATACATCCCCAGCTGGATTCAATCTGCGGGCCTTTTCTTTCCACGTGGCTCTGGGTGTGCCCTTCAAGGACAGGGTACAGAATATGCCAACAATCCTTTTTTTCATTGTTAGGTCTGAGTATTTGCAAGGACATTGGACTGAAAATAATGTATATCCAGTTGGAAAGCTGTGCTGGTTTTATTCAAACCCATCTACAAACCAGTAAGTATATATTTCAATGTATTTATCTATCTAGGAGACGGTTAACTCACTGTGTGAAAGTTTGTCCCTAACAAAAGCCCTTATTTTTCCCTTGGGCAACAAATAATTCTTCCTTCCATTAGCTCACCGGATACAGGATCCATGGTATGTTAGCTGTCTATGGGATGTCAGCAGCCTATGAGGTATAACAGCTGCCTAGGGTATGTATGTTAGCTGCCTATGGGGTAAGTCAGCTGCCTATGGGGTAGCCATCTGCCTATGGGTTATGTCAGCTGCCTATGGGGTATCTTAGCTGTCTATGGGGTGAGTCAGCTGCCTATGGGGTTGTGTCAGCTGCCTATGGGGTATCTTAGCTGCCTATGGGGTGTGTCAGCTGCCTATGGGGTGTTCAGCGCCTATGGGTGTGTTAGCTGACCCCATAGGCAGCTAACACACCCCATAGGCAGCTGACACACCCCATAGGCAGCTGACACACCCCATAGGCAGCTAAGATACCCCATAGGCCTGCCCACGGGGGGGGGGGGCCCCGACTCCCACACCATGCCCCCATACTGCAATAACCACCGCCATCCCCACCCCTAGCGCACAGCCCTGCCACTGCATGAATCAGTGATGTAATCAGGTTATCACAAAGTTAAGGACAGAAAGGAGTTGCTGTGCGGCGAGCATCGCTCGGTTAATTCCCCCACAAGACACAGCTCCTTTACCTCCCATTCTTCAATAAAACTGAATAAAGAATTTTTTTTTTTAGCAGTGGAGAGACCCTTTAATGCATGAGAACCCAGAGGAGATTAGGAGCTATTACCTAACCTCCCATTCTTCAATCAATGCTTGAAGCCAGGAACGAAGTAGAAGAAAACTCAATCCTCCGCAGCAGCACTGACAGGTCCCGACTGTGTCCTGGTTCTGTTGTACTATAGCTCGCATTATCGTACTTAATCAGAACCAGGAGGTGGTCGGACCTCTCAGTGTGGCAGTGGAGGACCACGTGAAAGGTTAAGTTTGTTCTACCTTTTCCTGGACTCCAGAAGCATTGATTGAAGAACAGAAGGTAGGCATTGCTTCCTAAACCTCCCTTTCTTAATCAATGCATTAAAGAAAGTTCACTTTTGCAGTTTTATCTTTTTATAAAATCCCACTTTTTCCAATCTTTACAGGAGAATTGAGTTGAAACCTATTGGTCCAGCCCTTAACCCTAATGGCAATCCAAGTTTCTCATGCGGCCCCCCGTGGAAATTTAAATTGCCCACCCCTGCTTTAAGTGATCAAACAAAAAGCAACACTTTAAAATCTCCACTAGAGAGGTACGGTTACTTCCTCTTTGTCCTGTCACCTTAGTACAAGGTGGAGAAGTGAGGAGTTCATTGGAGAGCATAAAAAATGTTAGAGAGTATTACCCTGCACATTTCCAGAAAAGCAAGAGGTAAAGTGTAATGCTGGGTGTAAATAAAAATAAAAGAAAAACAAAAACTGTATTAAGGGCCTTAAAACAGTTGCCAACAGTGTCGCTGATTAAGCGGGTGCACGACATGGAAAAAAGGAGACCAAAACCAGTATATAAGGTAGTAAACGAAAGTGGGTGGTGAATTGAAAGAAGAGGGTGAACCAAAGCATGAAAACAGATAGAAAAAAATGATCTGGTTAAATACAAGGGCACAGAGCCCTAGAGCACTCCAAACTGTATGTAGGCAACCAAATACAGAATATGGAGGGCCAAACGCACCCCATAAAGTAATAAACGGAACGGAGGTTGACACTAGACTATGAACCATAATCAAATGTATTATTATACCATATCCATAAACACAAAACAATGTATAAAAACAATACGTGCACTAGCCCCATTAAAAGGTAAGTAAAGTGCAGTGTGCTACTCAAAAAATTATGGGGGGGTAAACTTAAAGCAGACAGAATGGTGGAGGAAAAGAGAGAAAGCAGTGCCTGCCTGCAGCAACTGCATCTGCAAATGGCCCACAAAAGCCCCGGGAAAGCACAATGATGCCATGCTGAAAACATGCGGGTAAGAGATTCGGTGTGTGAAACTGACTGCAAATATAAACACAAATTTTCCTAGATATGCACATGCTGTATTTTCATTCTGTAGAAAACAATTAAAAGGGTCAAGGTATTAATTAGGTAAAGGGGTGTATTGTAACATGTTACGTACCAGAAATCAGAGAGTAAATAGTAAAATGAAAAACAGATGCAGTGGACTAACATATTATGTCCCAATGTATTATTTGTGCATGTGAATTAGTTTTCACATAATTAATCTAACAAGAAAACTTTCTTCCAGAGAAAAAAAAGATTATTCTGTAAACACACATCTCTCTTGGGATTGATAAAAGAGTTAATTACCTTTCCTTTGACAAACATGGATATTTTTATGTAATAGCTTCAATATAACCTTTCATACATCGAAATCTATTGTAGGGTATGTATATATATTATTGCAGCGGGTGCTATAATTATTGTAAGGGTGCCATTTTGTAGGGGGTGCGACATATTTGTAGGGAGTGTATACTGTATATTATTGTAGGGGATGCTATTGTGTAGGGGATGCTTATATTATTGTAGGGGGGTGCTATAATTATTGTAGCGAGTGCTATATATTATTGTAGGGGGTGCTATATAGTATTGTGGGGGGTTGCTATATAGTATTGAGGGTGCTTTATATATTGTAGGGGTGCAATATATTATGTAGGGAGTGCTTTAAATTATTTTAAGGGGTGCTTATATTATTTGGAGATTGTATTTTATTATTGTAGAGGGTGTTTATGTCATTGTAGGGTCATACAAATTATGTAGGGATGCTTTAAGTTATTGTTGGAGGTGGCTATATATTATTAAAGGATGCAATATATTATTGAAGACTGCTATATTTTTGTTGGGAATATTATATATTATTGTCGGGGTGATATACTATTGAGGGAGTGCTATATTTTAGCATATGTTAGAACCGTTACTGAATAAAATATGATAGATAAATTATTTGTAATGTTGGTATTAAAAAATGACATGCTATACCAAGGTGTGCGATTAGAGTACATTATATATTACAATGTACCAGTACCACCCACACTCTTGTAGACAGCTAAGAGACCCCACAGGCAGCTGAACACGCCCCATAGGAGCTAAGATACCCCATAGGCAAACTGACACACCTCATAGGCAGCTAAAAATACCCATATGCAACTGAACACACCCCAAAGGCAGCTAAGATACCCCATAGCCAGCTGACACACCCCATAGGCAGCTAAATACCCCTATGAGCTGACACACCCCAAAGGCATCTAAGATACCCCATAGCCAGCTGACACACCGGCATTATGCAGATAAGATAACCCCATAGGCAACGCGAAACATTACCCCATAGGCAGCTGACATACCTCATGGGCAGCTAACATACCCCATTGGCAGCTGTTATACCTAATAGGCTGCTGAAATACCCAATAGACAACTGAAATACCTCATAGGCAGCTGGACACAACCATAGGCAATGACACACCCCATATGCAGCTGACATACCTCATGGGCAGCTAACATACCCCATTGCAGCTGTTATACCTAATAGGCTGCTGACATACCAATAGACAAACTGAAATACATCATAGGAAGCTGACACACCCCATATGCAGTGACATACCTCATGGGCAGCTAACATACCCCATTGGCAGCTGTTATACCTAATAGGCTGCTGCATACCCAATAGACAAATGAAATACCTCATAGGCAGCTGACACCACCCATAGGCAGCTAACATTACCCATAGGCAGCTAACATACCCATTGGCAGCTGTTTATACCTCATAGGCTGCTGCTGACATACCCAATAGACAACTGAAATACCTCATAGGCAGCTGACAACCCATAGCAGCTAACGATACCCCATGCCAGTGACACACCCCATAGGCAGCTAACATTACCCCATGAGGTAGCTAACATTAACCCATTGACAGCTGTTATACCCTCATAGGCAGCTGACCACAACCCCATAGGCAGCTGACAAAACCCCATAGGCATTTGTCTGTGTATAAAAATGCAACCGAACTGCCGCAACTGACTTCCTGTTTGCAGGACCCCTAGTATAGACCATTATGGTCTTGCCCTGACCCAGCGCCTGGGTTGATTCAGTTGCTCAGTAGAAATCTGAGCATCTTTGACCCATCCAACAGCCAATCAGTAGAAATTGCTGATAGGAACATTCCAAGGATGTGGTGCATTCCTGGGAAGGAAAAGGACCGTTATAACCAGAATAGGCAGCTCACTAAGTCAACAGCAAGGAACAGCAAGGGTAGATATCAACTGATTTTTCAAAATGAGAGAGAATATATAGAATAACTAAGACATTAACAAACTAACAATGTAACAAATATTGATAATTTCCACTGAACTGTCCCTTTAAAGAACAAAAAATAAAATAACTCCCCTGTCAAAGCGCATTAACCCATATCTATAAATGGATACAATTCTGGTGTTCAGTGTTGGTCATATTCCCACCTAACAAATCCCACCTGCTGTGCCATAACTATGTCCCACTGCATCTGAAAATATTAAAATGATGATTGTAACACGGTGTTATGATAGGATTTTAGTTGGTAAGTAACAGCTGATAACAGCTGATACTGACAAAACACCATTGTTACAGCCATTAATTACCAATACCAATCCTCAATAACATTACCGATCCTTTATTAAAGTCAGTGTCATTACATAACATATAGATTGATGATAGTCATTACATTGTTATGTAATGAATAGGTGCTATAATATACGCCCAGTGGTAAGTTGGGTAAAGTTATTCTGTGCTGGATAAAAATATTGATTGTTATGTTACAACGAGGTGTTAAATAACAATAATAATCCTGAAAAGTTGCTCTGTGAGGCACCGAAACGTTGAACACTTTATAACAATAAAAATAGTTTTGTGGAACCCAGAGTGTCCAGGAGTATTGAATTATACAGCTAAAAACAACAATTGTAATGTTGTTATTGTATTGTTATGGTGTTACTGAAGGTGGCCAATAATATCAATCGACCATCCCGATAATAAATGTGCCGATTTTGTTTGGCTGATTTAGACGACAGGCAACATACTTGGATAACACCAAGTATTGGCCAATATTATTGATATATCTATCGCCTTTACCTTTAACAATGCTTTATAAATATGCTCTGATCTACTCTGAAATTCATAGTTAGGTTAAAGAAAACTACTGACTAAAATAGATATTTTCTGACTTATAAACTCTGTTAGTTAAAACTGTAAAGAAGGGCCAAAGTTCATCCTCAATATCGATATATATATATATATATATATATATATATATTATATATATATATTAAGTGGCCCCCCAAAACCCATTTTTGTATACTAACCTATTCCAAAAAACACTCCTTAAAGACTTACAGGCATTTTTCTGCTGTCCTGCTTCCAAAATCTTCTGTCAGCCTCCTTAAATACATATATTTATAATACAGGTATCACCCCTCCGAATCCTCCGGGAGTCTCCCTCCCATTGGGGTGGTCTCCGCGCTCCTACGAGACCACCCCAATCTCCGCAACGGAGAGGAGTTATAAATCTCCTCCCAGTTTTGCCTCATTTTTCTTGCCAGCCCCCGAATGCCCACACCATGCCCCCATAATGCCCATAAACCCGCCTCCCCACCCTAGCGCACATGCCCTGCCCACTGATGACATCAGTGATGTAAAAAGTTATCACAAGGTAAGGACAGAAAGGAGTGCTGTGCGGCTGCATCGCTCGGTATTCCCACAGACAGCTCCTTACCTCCCATTCTTCAATAAAACTGAATAACAATTTTTTTTTTAGCAGTGGAGAGACCCTTTTTATGATTGATTGAACCCCAGGAGATTAGGAGCTATACCTTACCTCCATTCTTCAATCAATGCATGTGAAGCCAGGAACGAAGGTAGAAGAAACTCAATCCTCCGCAGCAGCACTGACAGGTCCCGACTGCTTCCTGGGTCTGTTTAACTATAGCTCGATTATCGTACTTAATCAGAACCAGGAGGTGGTCGACCTCTCAGTGTGGCAGTGGAGGACCGTGAAAGGTAGTTGTTTACCTTCGTTCCTGGCTCCAGAGAGCATTGATTGAAGAACAGAAGGTAAAGCATTGCTCCTTAACCTCCCTTCTTCAATAATGCATTAAAGGATAGTTCACTTTTGCAGTTTTATCTTTTTATAAAATCCACTTTTCCAATCTTTACAGTGGAATTGAGTTGAACCTATTGGTCCAGCCCTTAACCCTTAATGGCAATCCAAGTTTCTCATGCGGCCCAGTGAAAATTAATTGCCCACCCCTGCTTTAAGTGATCAATACAAAAAGCAACACTTTAAAACTTCTCACTAGAGAGGTGGTTTACTTCCTCTTGGTCGTCACCTTAGTACAGGTGGAGAAGGAGGAGTCATTGGAGAGCATCTAAATGTAGAGAGGTATACCCTGCACATTTCCAGAAAAGCAAGGTAAAGTGTAATGCTGGGTGGCCTAAATAATAAATAAAAAGAAAATACAAAAACTGTATTAAGGGCTTAAACAGTTGCCAAAAGTGTCGCTGATTAAGCGGGTGCACGACATGGAAAAAAGGAGGACCAAACCAGTATATAAAGCGATAGTAAGAAAGGTGGGTGAAAGAAGATGGGATACCAAAGCATGAAAACAGATAGAAAAAATAGATCTGGTAAATACAAGGGACAGGCCCTAGAGCACTCCAACTGTATGTAGGCAACCAAATACAGAATATTGGAGGGAAAACGCACCCCATAAAGTAATAACGGACCGGAGGTGGACATAGATATGAACCAATAATCAATGTATTATTATACCATATCCTAAACACAAACAATGTATAAAAACAATAGTGCACTAGCCCCATTAAAGGTAATAAAGTGCCAGTGTGCTATCTTATGGTGGTAACTTTAAAGCAGCGGAATGGCTGGAGGAAAAGAGAAAGCAGTGCCTGCCTGCAGCAAAGCATCTGCAAATGGCCCACAAAAAGCCCCTGGGATAAGACAATGACCATGCTGAAAACATGGTGGGTAAGAGATTGGTGTGTGAAACTGACTGCAAATTAACAACAAAATTTTCCTAGTATGCACTGCTGTATTTTCATTCTGTAGAAACCAATTTAAAAGGGTCAAGGTATAAATTAGGTAAAGGGGTGTTTATGTAACATGTTACGTATCCAGAAATCAGAGAGTAAATAAGTATAAATGAAAAAACAGATGCAGTGGACTAACATTATTATGTCTCCAATGTATTTATTGTGCATGTGAATATTAGTTTTCACATAATTAATCTAACAAGAAAACTTTCTCAGAGAAAAAAAAAGATATTCTGTAAACACACATTCTCTTGGGATTGATAAAAGAAGTTAATTACCTTCCTTTGCAAACATGGATATTTTTATGTAATAGCTTCAATATAAACTTATACATCGAAATCTATTGTAGGGTATGCTATATATATTATTGCAGGGGGTGCTATATATTATTGTAAGGGGTGCCATTTGTAGGGGGGTGATACATTATTGTAGGGAGTGTATACTGTATATTATGTAGGGAGCTATTAGTGTAGGGGAATGCTATATTTATGTAGGGGGTGCTATATATATTGTAGCGAGTGCTATATATATTGTAGGGGGTGCTATTAGTATTGTAGGGGGTGCTATATAGTATTGAAGGGGTGCTTTATATTATTGTAGGGGTGCAATATATATTGTAGGGAGTGCTTTAATTATTTTAGGGGTGCTATATATTATTTTGGGATTGTATTTTTATTGTAGAGGGTGTTTATAGTCTGTAGGGGTACTATAATTATTGTAGGGATGCTTTAAGTTATTGTTGGAGGTGCATATATATATTAAAGGGATGCAATATATTATTGAAGACTGCTATAATTTTGTTGGGAATATTATATATTATTGTACGGGTGCTATATACTATTGCAGGAGTGCTATATTTTAGCATATGTTAGAACCGTTACTGAATAAAAATATTGTAGATTAAATTATTTGTAATGTGGTATTAAAAAACTGACATGCTATACCAGGTTGTGCATTAGATACATTATATTACAAATGTACCAGTACCACCCACACTTGTAGGACAGCTAAGAGACCCCACAGGCAGCTGACACGCCCCATAGGCAGCTAAGATACCCCATAGGAACTGACACACCTCATAGGCAGCTAAAATACCCCATATGCAAAGACACACCCCAAGGCAGCTAAGATACCCCATAGCCAGCTGACACACCCCATAGGCAGCTAAATACCCCCTATGCAGCTGACACACCCAAAGGCATCTAAGATACCCCATAGCCAGCTGACACACCATATGCAGCTAGATACCCCATAGGCAGCGAACATTACCCTAGGCAGCTGACAACTCTGGGCAGCTAACATACCCCATTGCAGCTGTTATACCTAATAGGCTGCTGAATACCCAATAGACAACTGAAATACCCATAGGCAGCTGACACAACCCATAGGCAACTGACACACCCCATATGCAGCTGACATACCTCATGGGCAGCTAACATACCCCATTGGCAGCTGTTATACCTAATAGGCTGCTGACATACCCAATAGACAACTGAAATACCTCATAGGCAGCTGACACACCCCATATGCAGCTGACATACCTCATGGGCAGCTAACATACCCCATTGGCAGCTGTTATACCTAATAGGCTGCTGACATACCCAATAGACAACTGAAATACCTCATAGGCAGCTGACACACCCCATAGGCAGCTAACATTACCCCATAGGCAGCTAACATACCCCATTGGCAGCTGTTATACCTCATAGGCTGCTGACATACCCAATAGACAACTGAAATACCTCATAGGCAGCTGACACACCCCATAGGCAGCTAAGATACCCCATAGGCAGCTGACACACCCCATAGGCAGCTAACATTACCCCATAGGTAGCTAACATTACCCCATGACAGCTGTTATACCTCATAGGCAGCTGACACACCCCATAGGCAGCTGACAAACCCCATAGGCAGCTAAACACACCCCATAGGCAGCTGACACACCCCATAGGCAGCTGACACACCCCATAGGCAGCTAAGATACCCCATAGGCAGCTGACACACCCCATAGGCAGCTGACTCACCCCATAGGACAGACTAAGGATTACCCCATTAGGCAGCTGACATAACCATAGGCAGATGGCATACCCCATAGGCAGCTGACTTACCCCATAGGCAGCTAACATACCCCATAGGCAGCTGTTATACCTCATAGGCTGCTGACATACCCAATAGACAGCTAACATACCATTGGATACCTGTATCCAGGTGAGCTAATGGAAGGAAGAATTATTTGTTGCCCAAGGGAAAAATAAGGGCTTTTGTTAGGGACAAACTTTCACACAGTGAGTTACCGTCTCCTAGATAGATAAATACATTGAAATATATACTTACTGGTTGTAGATGGGTTTGAATAAAACCAGCACAGCTTTCCAACTGGATATACAGTATTTCTAGTCCAATGTCTCTTGCAAATACATCAGACCTAACAATGAAAAAAAGGATTGTTGGCATATTCTGTACCCTGTCCTTGAAGGGCACACCCAGAGCCACGTGGAAAGAAAAGGACCGCAGATTGAATCCAGCTGGGGATGTATGTGGCCTCCCACAAGTCTCCTCTCAGCCTGTGGTACCTCTGGCTTTGGGGGGGGGGATTTTGTGTCATCAAAGAAAACCATAAGCAGCTGTAACCACGCTATATTACTAATCAAACCAACTAGGAACTACAGCTGGAATGAGCGGAACAGAACATTTAATGATATGTGAACAGAATAATACCCTCAAATTAAAAATACATCCAATAATTACTAGGGGAAAATAACATTTATAGTAAGTCAGAAGGTGTATGTACAAAGAGCCAACATCTAAGGGCCTCTTCCCATATGCTTGTTTAGATTAAGTTCTGTAGAGAATGGCAGTAAGTTGGTGTAGTGAAGTAGTTCCACATTACTAGAAACTCATCTGCTGTATGTATAAGATGCTATAATGGACACATATACAATGCTAACAGGAGCAAAATTACCAGGGGGGCAGGGGGAGGAACCGCAGGGGTGTCCGGGAGACCCATTTTCTTATTTTTCCTATGACAGATAAAGCCTTCTCCCAGAAAACCACTGTGAATGACGAACGGAGAGGGGCCCCATCATAGTTTTGTTGGGGGGGGGGCAGTGATTCCTCGTTACGCCACTGTGTACTAATGCATGCGTCTCAGCCATGAAGCAGATTGGCAGCACCACTACCAATAACAGTTAATGGCGGTGCGCTCACACACTTGGGAACTAGAGATGGCCAAACTTTCAAAAGTTCGGTCTGTTTTCGAGCTTTCAAACTATATGAAAAGTTCAAAAATGGACCCATTAAAGTCAATGGGAGTCAAATAGTTTGAAAAATTGAATGAAATACAATTAAAATATCAATGGTATGTAAATGGCTCTAGGACCTGGGAAATGGTCTGAGGAACACCTTTGAATATCCAGGACTTTCGAAAAATCTATTTTACTCTCACGCGCGCTACTTTCGAGCTCTCGCATTCGAAAATTTGATAATTATCCCATGAACGACTCGCGGATTCGATGATTCAATAATTCGATATTTACTTGAGTATAGGTATAATAGATATTTTACTCGCGGATTTGATAATTTGATATTTACTCGCGTATTGGTATAATAGATATTTTACTCACGGATTCGATATTCGATATTTACTCGCGTATTGGTATAATAGACATTTCACTCACGGATTCTAATTCGATATTTACTCACGTATTGGTATAATAGACATTTTACTCACGGATTCTAATTCGATATTTACTCGCGTATTGGTATAATAGATATTTTACTCGCGGATTTGATAATTTGATATTTACTCGCGTATTGGTATAATAGACATTTTACTCACGGATTCTAATTCGATATTTACTCGCGTATTGGTATAATAGAAATTTTACTCACGGATTTGATATTCGATATTTACTCGCGTATTGGTATAATAGACATTTTACTCGCATATTCGCACGCCTCAAACGGTCGAACATTCGATAATTATCAAAAGTCCGGAAAATATCAAAAATCCGGGAGAGTGGGAGAAGTCCGTGTCTGTTAGAACTTGAATAGTTCAGCTCGAACTCGGGTTCGAGTTCAAGTTCTAGTCCATCTCTATTGGGACTGGCCAGCACAGGAGGAAACTTGTCCCAGGTGCCGATCACACTTTACAGCACCATGTGGCTTTTTAGAGAGGTTTTGTGGCAGCAAATATAAGAAATTTATGAACCATGGAGCATGATATCTACTGTATCCTTTACATACTCTCACTTTATTACATTTGCAGATATCAGAACAGGAACTTTATTATTTTTTATAATCTCACTCTGTTTAGTTAATCTCAGGTTTCCTGCTCAAATTGGCTGCCTTGTTTGTGGTTACCTCCCTAGTGTTTCTTGTTGGTATTAAGGGCTAGGCCACACCAAAGCTCTTTAACACGGGATCCGATCGCATGTTAAAAAGCACACACTGTTGTTGGCTGATTGTTGTGGCCATACTAGTTGCGCTACGATCCGTCAATTGGAGCGCATGCGTTTGGCTTTTTTTGCGAAACCACAGCGCACGTCGATGCGTACCAGAAACGTGCTGCAGTGTGGCCGCAGTGAACATCGTGAGGGGATGGCTTAGGGATGCAGTGACCAAGATTTAGTGAAATTGCAAAACCTGAAAATTTGCCTCAAAATGTATTTGCCATAAGTCTTTGGTTACAGGGCATGCAATCAAAGCCCAAGTGACATGTTTTTAATGAAATGCTTCTAGATCTAAGGTGCATGTTTATGGTGGCCATACACTTCTTCCCAAATCAGACGCTACAATTTTATCAGACACCATACAAAAAAGCAATCAGGCGTATTTGCTAATAATATCTCTACGTGTGTGTGTGACCAGCATAAGTCACACTGTGTCTTTGACACACACACAAATGTAAAACTAAAATGACAATATAAAAGCACAATAATAAAATGTTTGGTTGAAATGAACATGCCTTTTACATTGCCATAGAAGTATTAAGTATAAAGACGCACATTAATGATTCCGTGGGCAACATGGTGTGTTCCCTTCCAAAATGTGACCAAGTCAGTTTAAAGTGGCATCCAGACATTCTCAATGCAAATTTTGTCATAGAAACAATAAATTCTGTATTTTGTCCACTGTGTGCTTTACTGCTTTATACTACTGTTTAATTAAATAACCCGGTATGGCTGGTAATAATGATAATAACAGCAATAATACAGGTAGTAATATAAGTGACATAGTAACATACCTTTGGTCAGAGCCAGGCAGCGCTTCTTGGACAACGAATCCTGTATTCCACCCGTCTAAGCACAAAGGGCCAGTGCAGTCTCCTTCTTCTAACAATTGGATCCTGTGTACACACACAAAGTGCTGTTCTCTACCAACAAATTCAATTTGCCTGTGTTTGCACTGTCATGTCTCTTACAACATCCTCAGCCAATCCCAGCTCATTTGCTTCACTGTTCCATTTAGACAAATGAGATGAAAATCTGCTATTTGGTCATATTCAAAGCAACTAAATCTGCAGCCTTGTTTTCTCTGCCCAACATATTCCCACATCCTTCTGAGATTGATTTTTTTAAAGTGTGCTATTAGCCAATCAATAATTCATGCAGATAACTAAAACGTGGAAGCAGTTTACAGCATGGCTTAGGAAGGGCCTGAGGCTACTGCATTTAGTCTTTTCCTTTATGGAAACAAAGCTGATTATCTACTTCCACTTTACAGTACGGTAGTCATGCACAAAATTGTAGGGATGCATTGCTGTGCCAAACCTGGTATTGTCCCATAAAAGGCCTGTGTATACATTAATCAATCATGAAATCTCATCTAACCTGTACACTACAGGGCAAGATTAACAAGGCCTTACATTGCCCTCAATTTGGTCATCCAATGGCATCAGTTTACCCCACTATAGTTGCCCTTTAGGCTATATAACTGATGTAGTTATTTATCCAGATCAGGGAGTCCCTGGCCTAGATAAAGAACACATGCCAAATTAGAAGGTAGAAAAACAAAAAGTAACCCTCTTATAAACTGCATACAGCAATTAATGAAAGTGCAACCGGCATACAAAATGGAGGGGAATAGGACTTAAAACATAACTTATAAATATAAGTTAATATAATAAATATATTAAAATGTGAATACAAAAGTTAAAAAGCACCATCACAGCAGTTGAATGCGACAGGAGGGGTGAGATAGAGTTCTCAGGAGGGAGAGAATCCTATATGACCCTAGGAAGGGTGGGAGCACCCTCTCCACCCTGCTCGCCCTAGTGCTGAAAGATATCCCTAGGCACTCGGTGCCCTCCTGGTCTATTAGGTCAAAACTAGTCTCAAACCCCTGTTACTAAGAGAGAAGGAATAGCAAAACAACTGCTAGATGTGAATGGAATTAAAAGGCAAGAAAGGAACTATAAAAAACACACCTCAGTGCTGCAATATGCGTGCTATTATTGCTACACTGAGCAGACAAAAAGAAAGACCCATGGAGATCAGACAGTTAGAATCACTGGCTGATACTCCTATGCTTTGGGCCTATAGGTGAAGTGCCAAACAACACACAACATAAGTCCCCCGACACATTTCGTTCCACTTGGGAGCTTAGTCATACCTATCGCTTTTTAGCGATACCGCAGGTTAGTTAATTTTACGACCGCGATTATAAATGTTTGATCACGATCGTACATTTACGACTGAGCGTTCGTTAATTAATGAACGTTCGATCGTAGAATACCATGAAGTAGTAAACTACAGCAACGGTATTCTATGGGAATCGTAAATCTACGGCTTTATAAATATGGCCCATGATGATAACCCTTCCTGCAAGACTGTCCTCTGTGTCTCTGGATCTTTCAGAATAAAGATAGAGACACAGAGAAGAGCTGAAAGAGTAAAAGGCCCATATGATGCAATTAATATAATTGGATAGAACCTACTTCATAGACAAAGAGGTTAAAAAAATAACGTAAAAAAAAGGCAAAAAGTCAAACCATTATTTCCAGACATCCTTAAAAAAACACTGTAGTAGGAAATGTCAGAGATTATGAAAGTGATTCTTTAATTGTGGCCATTTAAATTGTGCCGCACTGAGCTAACCTGGCCTGGTTTTTCCAAGAAAACTCCAGATTTGCAAATCAAATTACAGGTAACATGTTCTATACATATGAAAAATTGTGGCAGATAATAGGAACATAAGAAATAGGTAATGTACGTAAGTAGTTCTATGAGAAGCAATCTCAGTATGGTGACTCGGTGTCCAGCCTTGAACGTGGATTTATAGAGGTCACGGATTCCAGGTTTTAAATCCACCCATGCTTGTGTAGGTTTCCTTTGGGTGTCAAGTTTCCCCAACAAATCATGAAGACATACTGATAAGGTTGTGTGTGTGATAGGGTGAAACATTGTATAATATTCAGTGCTATAAAAGTAAATCAATACAGTTATAATACTAAGACAACAACCAAACATAAACAAGATCCGTGGTGCACACCAGGAACAAAGTCAATCCCCACGGAGGTTAGGTGATTCAGAAACTTTATTACAACAGCTCAACAATCAAACCTGACATGTTTGGAGCTTGCAGCTCTTAATCATTGGCTGTGATACAATACTATTACCGCAGGTTGTGAGGTCAATATGACTCTTTGACTAGGTGAGAAAGACAGGGATAGATTGGTGGAGACCAGACAGACAACTATGTGTGGATGTTCCTTTCTTTGGGTTAGATTTTAATGTTAGATACTATCCCCTTTTACATGTGCACCCAGGTGGTATATAACAAAGTAAAACCAATGAGGTGCGTGAATTATTTCTTTTGGGGGTTCATTGTATTTGGGTACGTACAGATGAATTTAGGGACTTTCTTTTTTTTTTCTTATCTGCAAAGTCTGATAATGAACCCTTGCGGTGATTGTAAAGTGTACCAATAATAGTGGACAATTTCAATGTTTATTTTTTGCCATGGTACAAAAAATACCGCTGTGGCTGGAAACTGGGTACCGGGCAGAATTCTGGTACCACCCAATATCGCCCCATGAATGATCATCGCTGAGGCAAAAACAAACCTCAACAACGTAAAATTGTCTGCTACTAGCGGTAGATTTTACTATAAAGGATTGTTATTGGATGTTGCCTATAATGAACCTTAGTAAATATGGCAAGTACACTCACTGCTGTACACAAATATAATGTTAAAACAAGGGAAGGAGAGAATTCTGGGTAATAAGTTACCACAGTAGCCCTAAAAGGGTACCTCTAGTCTCATAATTAAAACATAAACATAGTTTTCGTTATACTTACCTTTTTATCCGACTGAACTTGCTCATTAAGAAAATGCGATGGCATACCCCATAGGCAGCTGACTTACCCCATAGGCAGCTAACATACCCCATAGGCAGCTGTTATACCTCATAGGCTGCTGACATACCCAATAGACAGCTAACATACCATTGGATACCTGTATCCAGGTGAGCTAATGGAAGGAAGAATTATTTGTTGCCCAAGGGAAAAATAAGGGCTTTTGTTAGGGACAAACTTTCACACAGTGAGTTACCGTCTCCTAGATAGATAAATACATTGAAATATATACTTACTGGTTGTAGATGGGTTTGAATAAAACCAGCACAGCTTTCCAACTGGATATACAGTATTTCTAGTCCAATGTCTCTTGCAAATACATCAGACCTAACAATGAAAAAAAGGATTGTTGGCATATTCTGTACCCTGTCCTTGAAGGGCACACCCAGAGCCACGTGGAAAGAAAAGGACCGCAGATTGAATCCAGCTGGGGATGTATGTGGCCTCCCACAAGTCTCCTCTCAGCCTGTGGTACCTCTGGCTTTGGGGGGGGGATTTTGTGTCATCAAAGAAAACCATAAGCAGCTGTAACCACGCTATATTACTAATCAAACCAACTAGAAACTACAGCTGAAATGAGCGGAACAGAACATTTAATGATATGTGAACAGAATAATACCCTCAAATTAAAAATACATCCAATAATTACTAGGGGAAAATAACATTTATAGTAAGTCAGAAGGTGTATGTACAAAGAGCCAACATCTAAGGGCCTCTTCCCATATGCTTGTTTAGATTAAGTTCTGTAGAGAATGGCAGTAAGTTGGTGTAGTGAAGTAGTTCCACATTACTAGAAACTCATCTGCTGTATGTATAAGATGCTATAATGGACACATATACAATGCTAACAGGAGCAAAATTACCAGGGGGGCAGGGGGAGGAACCGCAGGGGTGTCCGGGAGACCCATTTTCTTATTTTTCCTATGACAGATAAAGCCTTCTCCCAGAAAACCACTGTGAATGACGAACGGAGAGGGGCCCCATCATAGTTTTGTTGGGGGGGGGCAGTGATTCCTCGTTACGCCACTGTGTACTAATGCATGCGTCTCAGCCATGAAGCAGATTGGCAGCACCACTACCAATAACAGTTAATGGCGGTGCGCTCACACACTTGGGAACTAGAGATGGCCAAACTTTCGAAAGTTCGGTCTGTTTTCGAGCTTTCAAACTATATGAAAAGTTCAAAAATGGACCCATTAAAGTCAATGGGAGTCAAATAGTTTGAAAAATTGAATGAAATACAATTAAAATATCAATGGTATGTAAATGGCTCTAGGACCTGGGAAATGGTCTGAGGAACACCTTTGAATATCCAGCACTTTCGAAAAATCTATTTTACTCTCACGCGCGCTACTTTCGAGCTCTCGCGTTCGAAAATTTGATAATTATCCCATGAACGACTCGCGGATTCGATGATTCAATAATTCGATATTTACTTGAGTATAGGTATAATAGATATTTTACTCGCGGATTTGATAATTTGATATTTACTCGCGTATTGGTATAATAGACAATTTACTTGTGGATTCGATATTCGATATTTACTCGCGTATTGGTATAATAGACATTTCACTCACGGATTCTAATTCGATATTTACTCACGTATTGGTATAATAGACATTTCACTCACGGATTCTAATTCGATATTTACTCGCGTATTGGTATAATAGACATTTTACTCACGGATTCGATATTCGATATTTACTCGCGTATTGGTATAATAGACATTTTACTCACAGATTCGATATTCGATATTTGCTCGCGTATTGGTATAATAGACATTTTACTCGCATATTCGCACGCCTCAAACGGTCGAACATTCGATAATTATCAAAAGTCCGGAAAATATCAAAAATCCGGGAGAGTGGGAGAAGTCCGTGTCTGTTAGAACTTGAATAGTTCAGCTCGAACTCGGGTTCGAGTTCAAGTTCTAGTCCATCTCTATTGGGACTGGCCAGCACAGGAGGAAACTTGTCCCAGGTGCCGATCACACTTTACAGCACCATGTGGCTTTTTAGAGAGGTTTTGTGGCAGCAAATATAAGAAATTTATGAACCATGGAGCATGATATCTACTGTATCCTTTACATACTCTCACTTTATTACATTTGCAGATATCAGAACAGGAACTTTATTATTTTTTATAATCTCACTCTGTTTAGTTAATCTCAGGTTTCCTGCTCAAATTGGCTGCCTTGTTTGTGGTTACCTCCCTAGTGTTTCTTGTTGGTATTAAGGGCTAGGCCACACCAAAGCTCTTTAACACGGGATCCGATCGCATGTTAAAAAGCACACACTGTTGTTGGCTGATTGTTGTGGCCATACTAGTTGCGCTACGATCCGTCAATTGGAGTGCATGCGTTTGGCTTTTTTTGCGAAACCACAGCGCACGTCGATGCGTACCAGAAACGTGCTGCAGTGTGGCCGCAGTGAACATCGTGAGGGGATGGCTTAGGGATGCAGTGACCAAGATTTAGTGAAATTGCAAAACCTGAAAATTTGCCTCAAAATGTATTTGCCATAAGTCTTTGGTTACAGGGCATGCAATCAAAGCCCAAGTGACATGTTTTTAATGAAATGCTTCTAGATCTAAGGTGCATGTTTATGGTGGCCATACACTTCTTCCCAAATCAGACGCTACAATTTTATCAGACACCATACAAAAAAGCAATCAGGCGTATTTGCTAATAATATCTCTACGTGTGTGTGTGACCAGCATAAGTCACACTGTGTCTTTGACACACACACAAATGTAAAACTAAAATGACAATATAAAAGCACAATAATAAAATGTTTGGTTGAAATGAACATGCCTTTTACATTGCCATAGAAGTATTAAGTATAAAGACGCACATTAATGATTCCGTGGGCAACATGGTGTGTTCCCTTCCAAAATGTGACCAAGTCAGTTTAAAGTGGCATCCAGACATTCTCAATGCAAATTTTGTCATAGAAACAATAAATTCTGTATTTTGTCCACTGTGTGCTTTACTGCTTTATACTACTGTTTAATTAAATAACCCGGTATGGCTGGTAATAATGATAATAACAGCAATAATACAGGTAGTAATATAAGTGACATAGTAACATACCTTTGGTCAGAGCCAGGCAGCGCTTCTTGGACAACGAATCCTGTATTCCACCCGTCTAAGCACAAAGGGCCAGTGCAGTCTCCTTCTTCTAACAATTGGATCCTGTGTACACACACAAAGTGCTGTTCTCTACCAACAAATTCAATTTGCCTGTGTTTGCACTGTCATGTCTCTTACAACATCCTCAGCCAATCCCAGCTCATTTGCTTCACTGTTCCATTTAGACAAATGAGATGAAAATCTGCTATTTGGTCATATTCAAAGCAACTAAATCTGCAGCCTTGTTTTCTCTGCCCAACATATTCCCACATCCTTCTGAGATTGATTTTTTTAAAGTGTGCTATTAGCCAATCAATAATTCATGCAGATAACTAAAACGTGGAAGCAGTTTACAGCATGGCTTAGGAAGGGCCTGAGGCTACTGCATTTAGTCTTTTCCTTTATGGAAACAAAGCTGATTATCTACTTCCACTTTACAGTACGGTAGTCATGCACAAAATTGTAGGGATGCATTGCTGTGCCAAACCTGGTATTGTCCCATAAAAGGCCTGTGTATACATTAATCAATCATGAAATCTCATCTAACCTGTACACTACAGGGCAAGATTAACAAGGCCTTACATTGCCCTCAATTTGGTCATCCAATGGCATCAGTTTACCCCACTATAGTTGCTCTTTAGGCTATATAACTGATGTAGTTATTTATCCAGATCAGGGAGTCCCTGGCCTAGATAAAGAACACATGCCAAATTAGAAGGTAGAAAAACAAAAAGTAACCCTCTTATAAACTGCATACAGCAATTAATGAAAGTGCAACCGGCATACAAAATGGAGGGGAATAGGACTTAAAACATAACTTATAAATATAAGTTAATATAATAAATATATTAAAATGTGAATACAAAAGTTAAAAAGCACCATCACAGCAGTTGAATGCGACAGGAGGGGTGAGATAGAGTTCTCAGGAGGGAGAGAATCCTATATGACCCTAGGAAGGGTGGGAGCACCCTCTCCACCCTGCTCGCCCTAGTGCTGAAAGATATCCCTAGGCACTCGGTGCCCTCCTGGTCTATTAGGTCAAAACTAGTCTCAAACCCCGGTTACTAAGAGAGAAGGAATAGCAAAACAACTGCTAGATGTGAATGGAATTAAAAGGCAAGAAAGGAACTATAAAAAACACACCTCAGTGCTGCAATATGCGTGCTATTATTGCTACACTGAGCAGACAAAAAGAAAGACCCATGGAGATCAGACAGTTAGAATCACTGGCTGATACTCCTATGCTTTGGGCCTATAGGTGAAGTGCCAAACAACACACAACATAAGTCCCCCGACACATTTCGTTCCACTTGGGAGCTTAGTCATACCTATCGCTTTTTAGCGATACCGCAGGTTAGTTAATTTTACGACCGCGATTATAAATGTTTGATCACGATCGTACATTTACGACTGAGCGTTCGTTAATTAATGAACGTTCGATCGTAGAATACCATGAAGTAGTAAACTACAGCAACGGTATTCTATGGGAATCGTAAATCTACGGCTTTATAAATATGGCCCATGATGATAACCCTTCCTGCAAGACTGTCCTCTGTGTCTCTGGATCTTTCAGAATAAAGATAGAGACACAGAGAAGAGCTGAAAGAGTAAAAGGCCCATATGATGCAATTAATATAATTGGATAGAACCTACTTCATAGACAAAGAGGTTAAAAAAATAACGTAAAAAAAAGGCAAAAAGTCAAACCATTATTTCCAGACATCCTTAGAAAAACACTGTAGTAGGAAATGTCAGAGATTATGAAAGTGATTCTTTAATTGTGGCCATTTAAATTGTGCCGCACTGAGCTAACCTGGCCTGGTTTTTCCAAGAAAACTCCAGATTTGCAAATCAAATTACAGGTAACATGTACGTAAGTAGTTCTATGAGAAGCAATCTCAGTATGGTGACTCGGTGTCCAGCCTTGAACGTGGATTTATAGAGGTCACGGATTCCAGGTTTTAAATCCACCCATGCTTGTGTAGGTTTCCTTTGGGTGTCAAGTTTCCCCAACAAATCATGAAGACATACTGATAAGGTTGTGTGTGTGATAGGGTGAAACATTGTATAATATTCAGTGCTATTCAATACAGTTATAATACTAAGACAACAACCAAACATAAACAAGATCCGTGGTGCACACCAGGAACAAAGTCAATCCCCACGGAGGTTAGGTGATTCAGAAACTTTATTACAACAGCTCAACAATCAAACCTGACATGTTTGGAGCTTGCAGCTCTTAATCATTGGCTGTGATACAATACTATTACCGCAGGTTGTGAGGTCAATATGACTCTTTGACTAGGTGAGAAAGACAGGGATAGATTGGTGGAGACCAGACAGACAACTATGTGTGGATGTTCCTTTCTTTGGGTTAGATTTTAATGTTAGATACTATCCCCTTTTACATGTGCACCCAGGTGGTATATAACAAAGTAAAACCAATGAGGTGCGTGAATTATTTCTTTTGGGGGTTCATTGTATTTGGGTACGTACAGATGAATTTAGGGACTTTCTTTTTTTTTTCTTATCTGCAAAGTCTGATAATGAACCCTTGCGGTGATTGTAAAGTGTACCAATAATAGTGGACAATTTCAATGTTTATTTTTTGCCATGGTACAAAAAATACCGCCGTGGCTGGAAACTGGGTACCGGGCGGAATTCTGGTACCACCCAATATCGCCCCATGAATGATCATCGCTGAGGCAAAAACAAACCTCAACAACGTAAAATTGTCTGCTACTAGCGGTAGATTTTACTATAAAGGATTGTTATTGGATGTTGCCTATAATGAACCTTAGTAAATATGGCAAGTACACTCACTGCTGTACACAAATATAATGTTAAAACAAGGGAAGGAGAGAATTCTGGGTAATAAGTTACCACAGTAGCCCTAAAAGGGTACCTCTAGTCTCATAATTAAAACATAAACATAGTTTTCATTATACTTACCTTTTTATCCGACTGAACTTGCTCATTAAGAAAATGCTATACCTTCATCGAGGCTTTAAAGAGGAAGTTCAGTGCTAACGAGCATTGCTTGTGGAGTAGGTACATATTATTCTGACTGATATCCTGATTAAATGGGAAAAACATATACTTCTCAGAAAAAATGGTAGTATTTTTTCATTCTAATGACCTTAACCTGCCCATTCAGCATTTTGTCTGTGTATAAATAAATGCTGTTGAAATACTGTTTGCTGGACCCCTTAAAGGTTATGTCCACCCTTGAAAATATTTTTTTATATAACATTCCCCCTGTCCTCCCAGCCCCAACCGGTCTATTTTTATTATTAGAAAGTGCCCCAAACTTTATACTCTTCCCTCTTTCCTCCGCCGCACTGCCAGGCCCTCTGCTTGTGAGAAAATGCAAGCAGAGGGGCAGGACCAGCAGTCGTGTCTGTGATTGGCTGAGCGGCAGCCTATCACGGACGCGGCTGCCGGGAGTTCAGTGCGGCGGAGGAAAGAGGGAAGGTAAGTAATGTTTGGGGCACTTTCTAAAATAAAAAATATAGCGGTTGGGGCTGGGGGGACAGGGGGAATGTTATATATAAAGGATTGTATGCTAGGGGGAGGGAATCCTAATCAGGAGGGAGAGGGAGGGGGAGAAGGGCTGCAGCATGCATGCCAAACTTCTCCCGGAGGCCAGATAGGACTCTGCCGTTTAATTATTTTTTTCAGAATGGAAGAGAATATGTAGAATAACTAGGCATGCATAATATAAAGTAATAATTTAAAAAATTATATTTTCTACTGAACTTTCCGTTTAATAGCATTACCACCATCTTTACCCATTTCCAAAAGGGACTTGTGTCTATCTGTATATTCCTCTGATAATGTGCTGGGCTGAAATATGGTGTAACTGCCCCAAGATCATTTGTTTTGTATTCTATTTATCCAAATGTATGTATGTATGTATAGTTTATTTATAAAGCGCCACTTGGGGACACAAAGCTGTACAATAACGAAATACAATAAAGTCAATAACGTCATACAAGAGGGATAAATACATATATAGCTCAGTACATAAATATATAAATAATACTAATAGAAGTGCTAGAGCCTTGCCACAAGAGGAAAGGAGGTCCCTGCCATGTAGAGCTTACAGTCTAGTTAGATTATTATTCAGAATGATTGGCCCAATGAAGGTTTCTCCAGTAACACTTCATGAAATGGGATAGCCGACATTAAATAGGACTCCTGCAGCTGTGCAATTAAATGCTACAAAAGAAACCAAGCAATGCAGGAAGAATACTAAGCTAAAACATGATGTGGGAGATTTACCCAGAGCCACAATTGCTCCGGGGTAATTTACCCTGACAAATTTAAAATCGGGTTTGCATGCCTGAGTAAATTTTGAAAGGCATTTACTGTGAGTTTTAAAGGAATAGTTCATTGAAAAAGTGAACTATTCCTTTAGTTTAATGCATTGATTGAAGAACGGGAGGTAAAGGAGCTATGGGGCATACAGTAGCTCCTTTACCTTCTGTTCTTCAATCAATGAATTAAAGGAATAGTTGTACGTGTGCTTTTTGTGATATCCACACAGCCATCGCAACAAAGGAGTTGAAGTGCCGCTAACCGATATTGAATTGGTTAGCGTGTCTTTAACTCCTAAAACAGATTCATTGCCTCCCTGTATTTCCCTGGTCCTTCCACGACAGTGGTTAAAAATGGGTTCATCTCCTTGGTCTCTTGATTGACAGGCTGGTCCCTCCCCCTAGTAGATAAATCTTAGCCAATAACCTACCCCCTTAGTCTTTTTTCTCCTGTCTTCGCATTGACTGCAACAAGCTCCCCCTCTAGTCCGGTAGCGGGTCTCAGCCTCTTTCCCCTACTGAAGCTGCACTTAATGGATCGAAACGAGGATTTATTGTTGAAAAGAATCTACCTATTGGCTGGGGCATCTATTAGGCCTTTGGTCGCTATCACAAGCCTTGCCTGCGCAAACAAAGTGTGGATTGCTGACCTTGAGAAAGCAATTAAAAATGGCACCCCAAGGGATGAATTACTGAAAAGCTTATCAGACATTAAGCTTTCTAATGATTATATAGCAGAGGCTTCCATGGACTCTGTCAAATTATCCTCTAGGATTATGGGTTCTTCTGTGGTGGCTAGACGAACATTGTGGATTAAACAATGGAAGGCGGATGTACATTCAAAGCAGGGTTTAGCATCTATTCCCTTTGAAGGTAATCTTTTATTTGGCTCATTTGGCTCAGTTGATTGAGAAAAGCTCCAACAAACGAAGCCTTCCCCAATCTAGGAATCCAAGGGGACCTTTTCCCTCTACTTCCTTTTCTTCACAGGTTTCGCTAAGAGAAGCAAAGCAATACAGATCTAATAAGTCCTATGGCCAAAGGAGCTCTTGGAGGCCATTCCAGAACCAGCAGTCCTTTCGGGGTAAATCCATTCCCACTAAAGCTAGACCTTTATGAAGGTGTGTGAGCCCTGTCTCTGGGGGTAGGGGGAAGAATTTCCCTGTTCTCAGCTACATGGGCTCAGATTACATCGTATTCTTGGGTTCTCAAAATGATTCATCAGGGATATTCCCTAGAATTCTGGTCGTATTCAACGCTCAACAAGTTTGTTTAATCAAGATCCCCCAAGATGATCTCAGTGAGGGAAAAGCTTCAACAAGTTCTCAATACTTCTGAAAAATTAAATCATAGAATTGGTTCCACTATAGAAAAAAGGGATTTATTCCCCAATCTTTCTGAGGAAGGAAAAGTCGGGAGAGTTCAGGCCAATTCTCAATTTAAAGTTAGTGAACCAATTTCTCAACATCCGGAGGTTCAAAATGGAATCCATCAAAACAGTGCTAATTCAAACCCACCCAAACCATTGGCTGGCAAAGATCGACATCAGAGATGCCTATCCTCATTTTCCATTGCAACAACAAGCAGGAAGTTCTTATGTTTTTACATTCTGGGAAACCACTTTCAATACAGGGCACTGCCCTTTGGATTAGCCACAGCACCAAGAGTGTTTACAAAAGTTCTAGCTCCGGTTATAGCACATCTAAGGTCACAAGGGGTACAAATATTTTCGTACCTAAACGATACTCTGATAAAATCTCAAAGCCTAACAACGCTCCAACTTCACATCCAGATCACTCTGGGAAGTTTAAAAAGCCATGATCATAAATTGGGAAAAATCAATTTTGATACCATCCCATCAGATTCAGTTTTTAGGAATTCTCCTAAACACGCAAGCCATGACAGCTTTACTGGCAGTAGAACGTCAGAAGGATATAATACAACTAACCAGGAATTTTCTGAAATTCCCATTTTCAACAGCTTGGATTTGTCAGCATTTTCTGGGAAAGCTAATATCCACTTTAGATTCAGTGAAATAGGCAATGAATCACATACAAACGTTCCAAATTTCTTTTCTCAAGCAGTTCAAGGAGAAGAACCCAAGTCAATTAATAACGTTGACTCAGGAGGAGAGCAAAGATCTGATCTGGTGGACAAAACAAGAAAAATTTTGCCTGATCTCTCTACTCACGCCATCATGGTCAACCATCACCACGCATGCCAGCCCCTCAGGGTGGGGTGCGATTTGTGGGAACCAGACGGCCCAGGGCAAGTGGGACAGGAAATTGAGATCAGCACCTCAAAATCACAGAGAGACGATGGCTGTCTTACAAGCTCTTATAACTTTTCAGCCTTTGATTCGAGGGAAGTCGGTCTTAATTCAGTAAGACAACATGACAGTAGTAGCTTTTCTCAAAAAGAGAGGAGGTACTCGCAGCCCGAGATTAGGGTACATTACAAAACAAATTCTCACCTGGGCAGAAACACACCTGTTGGATCTCTCATCCTGCCATATTCCGGGGTCATCCAATCTGTCAGCGGATTATCTGAGCAGGAGAATAATTCATCCGTGAGAATGGCAGCTTCATCCCCAAGGGTTTCAGCAGATTTGAAGCGGATGGGGGACACCACATATAGACCTCATGGCGACCAAAGAAAACTCGCAATTGAGGAGGTTCGTGTCCAGATTTCAGGATCCCGAAGCAATAGCAACGGATGCAATGTCATCCGTTGCTATTGGGGGACACCACATATAGACCTCATGGCGACCAAAGAAAACTCGCAATTGAGGAGGTTCGTGTCCAGATTTCAGGATCCGGAAGCAATAGCAACGGATGCAATGTCAATTCCCTGGGGTCACCAGTTAGCTTCCATTTTTCCGCCCATTCCTTTGATTCCCAGAGTTCTCAGGAAGACCAGAGACGAGAGAGCGAATGTAATAGCCATTCTTCCCTGGTGGCCAAGGAGGCCATGGTTCCACTGGGCACTGCAATTGTCAATCCAGCCAGCCTTTAAACTTCCACTCAAACCAGACCTTCTACGTCAGGGTCCAGTTCTCCATCCAGACATATCAACACTATCTCTTGTGGCCTGGCGGTTGAAACCAGAGCATTAAGAAAAAGGGGGTTTTCTGAAGAAGTTATTGGAACCATGTTAGCGGCCAGGAAGTCTTCAACTTCTTCTAGATACTACAGAATTTGGAAAACATTTTGTGGCTGGTGCGAGATCAAAGAAGTTTCTTTTTTTCCCCTTCAGTTGAGAACGTTATTGAATTCTTCCAAGAGGGTTTTAATAAAAATTTAAGTCTGGCTTCGTTAAAATCTCAAGTCTTCACTTTATCGGCCCTTTCAAATATCAGATGGGCCTTCGATCCGGCCGTTATTCGTTTCCTCCAAGGAGTTAAACATCTTAGACCTCAAGTAAGATCAAAGGTGCCTTCCTGGGACTTACTGCTAGTTCTTCAGGCTCTGCAAACATCTCCATTCGAACTTATACTTACCTGCAGTATGGAGAATCTTACTCTTCTTTCTAGTGGCAGGGCTCTCAGGGCTTCCCATCCATTCACTACCTTCCTCAATGACAGAGTTGTTCTTCACACAGATCCTTCCTTTTTACCCAAGGTTGTATCTTCCTTCCATATCAATGAGGATATCATCCTTCCAGCTCTTGTAAACTCTGATGTGGCAGAATTGGAGGGAAACAGTCATCTCCTGGATGTTGGCAGATGTCTTAAAGCTTATCGACAGACCTGCAGAATTCAGGAAAACTGATAACCTTTTTATCTTACACTCTGGTAATAGAAAAGGATTACAATCTTCCTCACCGACAATTGCGGCTTGGATCAAAAAGTGCATTAAGCAGGCTAATACATCAATGGCAGCAGTACCACCCGATAGGGTTACAGCTCACTCTACAAGATCTCTGGCAGCCTCCTGGGCCTTCTCTGCTCGGGCCATTCCAGAGGTGATTTGTAAAGCAGCTACATGGGCATCCATGAATACGTTCATAAGGCATTATAATTTAGATGTTTTTGCCTCTTCTCAAGCAGACTTTGGTAAAAAAAGTTTTATCTGCTTCTGTGCAATAAATTTCCTTTACTTAGCATTACTATTTGTCTCCCTGCCTATTCTTTTTAGCTACTTAAATCCCATTGTTAACCACGGACGTGGAAGGACCAGGGAAAACTGAAAATTCATACTGCCACAACACAGTGGTTGGGATTTCCCCCCGTAAAATTAAATTTTTATGCTCAGTCGTTAAAGACTAAGGGGGTAAGTTACTGGCTCAGATTTATCTACTAGGGGAGGGACCAGCCTGTCAATCAAGAGACCAAGGGGAGTAACCCATTGTTAACCACTGCCGTGTTGCGGACCAGGAAAGGAAAATTACGTAAGTATGAATTTTCAGTTATTTTTACATTGCTAGAGGTATGTCCAACACACTTCAAAGCTTATTACTATGGGATCATTTATAGTAATTTAACCAAACATTAGTCTTTACAGATAGATTACTACTGTATTCCATCTTTCTTTGACCACCATCAATCAGGCTTCTGCCCTAACCACTCCACAGAACCTGCCCTCACTAAAGTGACCAATGACCTACTTCTAAGAGAAAATCTAAGGGTCACTACTCTTTGCTTATTCTCCTTGATCTGTCCTCTGCTTTTGATACTGTTAATCACCCTCTACTTCTTCAGACCCTAGCCTCCTATCCAGGATACTGCATTTTCTTGGCTATCCTCCTATCTCTCTGATAGGACCTTTAGTGTTTTACACATTTGAATTAGCTCCACCCCTCGCCCCCTCCCTGTGGGGGTCCCGCAAGCCTCAGTTCTCGGCCCCCTTCTTTTCTCCATCTAAACCTATGGTCTTGGACGAGTCATTAGTTCATTTGGATTTCAGTATCACCTGTATGCAGATGATACACAAATTTACATCTCCCTTTACTACACTGTCACAGATCTCCCCACACTGACATCCCAGGTCCCTGACTGCCTTAATGTCATCTCTGACTTCATGTCCTCCTGCTTCCTCAGACTAAACATGGACAAGACTGAACTTGTCCTTTTCCCACCCTCACAATCTGGTCCCCTCCCTAGTCTCACTATTAATATTGACAACACGCTTATATCCCCCTCTCTTCATGTCCGCTGCCTGGGAATAATGCTAGATTCAGATCTTTCCTTCAAACCCATGTCAATTCGCTTACCAACTCCTGTGTGCTCCAACTCAAAAACTTTTCCTGCATTTGTTTCTTCCTCTCGAAAGAAGCAACAAAAATCCTTGTCCATGCCCTAATCATATCCCAACTAGAGTACTGCAACACATTCCTGTGTGGTTTACCTAACAACCGACTGGTACCACTTCAATCCATCCTCAACTCTGCTGCCCGGCTCATTCATTTCTCTTCTCGCTTCTCCAATGCCTCTCCTGTCAGTCACTCCACTGACTGCCTATTATACAAAGGATACAGTTCAAGCTGCTCACCTTATCCTATAAAGCACTATCCAACACAGCCCCTCTATATATCTCAGAGCTGATCCACCAACATCGTCCCAGACGCAACCTTCGCTCCGCAAATGACATCCTTCTCTCATCCACCCGTCACCTCTTCCCATGCCTGCATTCAGGACTTTTCCCTTGCTGCCCCTCTGCTCTGGAACTCCCTTCCCGTCTGTCCGTCATTCACTGTCCCTTAAAGGGGAAGTTCAGTGCAAGTACATGTACTTTTTCAGGAAAAAAATATTTTTCCATCCCAATGACCTTAATCTGCCAATTCAGCATTGTGTGTGTGCATAAATAAATACAACTGAAATACTGACTTCCTGTTTGCAGGACCCCTAGTAGAGACCGTTATGGTCTTGCCCTTGACCCAGTCCCTGGGTTGATTCAGTTGCTCAGTAGAGATCTGAGCATGTTTGACCCATCCAACAACCAATCAGTAGAAATTACTGTTAGGAACATTCCAAGGAAGTGATGCATCCTGGGAAGAAGAAGAACCATTAGAACCTAAAATGTCAGCTCACTAATGTCAACAGCAGGGAACAGCAAAGGGTATGAAATCAACTGATTTTTCAAAATGGGAGAGAATATATAGAATAACTAAGAAGGCATATTTATCATTTCCACTGAACTGTCCCTTCAATACCTTCAAATGTAACCTTAAAACCCACCTCTTCAGGGAAGCATATAGCCTGGCCTAGACATTACCCCTCTTAGGGCCATATTTATTGTATTGATTTTAGTGATACTGCGGGTTAGTTAATTTACGATCGTAGAATACCGTGTGGTAGTAAACTACCGCAATGGTATTCCATGGGGATCGTAAATCTACTATTTTGTTATTGTAGTTTTATGATCGGTATCGTAAATTTCCGATCGTTAAACCGATCATCAATCTCCGATCGATTTAACGATCATAAATTTACGATACCAATCGTTTAAGTCGCAGTATCGCTAAAAAGCGATACAGAGGCTTTATAAATATGGCCCTTACTACCCAATATGATCCAACCCGCCTTTCACACTCCACTGCCAATCTATTTACAGCCTACCGATTCCCGCAACCTTGTGTCTATCCCCCATATCCTCTAGACTGTAAACTCTTTGGGCAGGGTCCTCTCTCCTATTGTATCACGGTATTGCTTTAAAAAACTCATCACTCTGTTTACTTATATTATGTATTACCTGTGTATGTAATATGTATGACTTTGTATAACATGTATTACCCTGTACGTAATGTATGACTATGTAATTGTACCACGGAAGATGTTGGCGCTATATAAATCAATAATTATAATAACAATAATAATGGGGGCTTTATGCAAAACCACTCTCAGTATGGGCTAGGGCACACTGACATGATTTTCACATGCTTCAGATCAGGTTTTGCTGTTATCCCTTGAGAATCACATGCCAGTGCAATACAATGTGGCCAATCCATTATTGGTGCGCGTACGATCACTAATTTTTGTGCAGAACTCATGCACTCCGTTAATAGAATATTGGAATGATTGCAGCACAAATGCATGTCAATGCATTTGTGAGTGGCGTGGCGATAACAGAAAAATGTATCAAACCTTTATAAATATGCCCCATAGACTGGTATTTTGATTGAATTAACCCGGTGATCAAATGCGATTTCCAATATTGAACATATTGATAAAAAAAATTATCATAAAGTGATAATTTTGATAAATGGTAAATTTTTAGAACATATTAAGAGAGATTTAATAAACATTCTTATAATTAAAAATGGTGCTAATTTTACCCCAAACAATCAGATCGTATTATACATTTGAAAGCTAACATCCGATTGGTTGGGGCAAAATTAGCACCATTTTTAAAGATAAGAACTTTTATTGAATATCCCTGTTTATGCTTAAAATCCAGTTTTGATGCAATTATAGTTAGCAAAAGTTACATCAGCAGTGACACCCAGTGGTAATTTATTGTAATCACCAGATATTTACAATTTATTGAAAGGCCCAAATATTTATTGACTACTGGTCTGGAAACAATAATTCTTCACAACTACCTCTGACGTATTTCTGAGCTGTCCCGTTCTTTACATATCCAATCTGAAACATCTTTAACAACAATATTTATAATAAGCTCTTTTGCTGTAACTGCAATGGTGACAGTTGTAATGTGAATTGCATGGTGGGACAATCCCTTTCCCAGTGCTGGCTCATAGTGATTACTGAGCATGCTTGACTTTCATAGATAGTCATGTCAGATGAAAGAAGTGGGTAAAGAGAAGGTGGGAGATACCAAGCCTGAGAAAAACAAGTATTGTATTGAAGGCATGAAGCAATGCCCATACCTCAGAATAAAGGCTGGTTACATGTATTTTTAGATAAGGAAGGAATTTTTCAGTAAAGTTGCCCTTTAAAGGGCAACTGTGGTGTCTGAACAAGTTAGGGTTTAATAAAAGCCTTCCACCTTTTTGTTTCTTTCAAATGAGCCATGGATCATATCTCTGCCTGCAGACTGTGACAACTTATAATGCGGTGAATGTTCAAATTTCCTGCTATTAGTTGGTTAAGGGATGTCCTTCCTTCTCTCCACCCCCAGGGAGAGGCATGGACCTAAAGGGTATCGCCACCCCTAAAAACACAAAATCATTTAAAAGCATGGAATCCCCCTAAAACCTAGACCGTGCCGACAGGCTGACGGTCCAACACTTCTGTTGCGTTCGTACAGAAGAGCAGCAGAAAGAGATGAGGGCTAGTAAGTACCTTTTAGGAGCCTTTTTAAACATAGCATCTCAGGTTGGGCAGGTTCCTTCTTCCTGATTTTTGCTTTTAACAGAGACGCGATGCAGCAGCAAAAGGGAGATGGAAGGAGAGGGGAGAGCTCCACTGCACATGCCACAAACCTCTCAGAGGAGCAGGAAAAGGCAGAAACGGGTTAGACACAGAGAGGCTTCCTACTCTTCAGTTTCCTTGACTTTAATCAGGCCCTGCAGGACAACCATTTGGAGAAGAAGAGAAAGGTCTCTACCAATCTATCTTTAAACACTATACAGTGGGCACAACAGTGGGGAAAATTTTAGTTGGGGGTGGACATGCCCTTTAAGACTTAATGCTGGGAAAATACATAAGTACCTACATACACACATGGACAGTTGAAGAAGCTATTAATGCAGGCAGAAAACCTTGCCACGTGCCTGAAAACAGGAAGTGTTTAAGCAGGAAGTCATATTGCTGAACCTTTCCAGCAAATTTTACCTAGAGATGTGATTTAGGGATTTTGAAGGTATGAAGGAAGGCTTTTTAAATAACCCTAGCTTGTTTTTAAAAAATTGGAGACAGTTACCCTTTAGGCTTCTGCATATTGTTTAGAATTTCAAAAACACTTTCAAAGTATTGGAATTCCATGAATGCATTGTTAAGTTACAAGTGTCGTAAAATATTGCAGTAGAGGGGCATCTTAAAATACCACAGGGCATTGGTATGTATATATGCCACGTGGGTACACAACACTGTAAGTTATAACAGAGGTCTCTGCCTTTAAAAGTGTATGGGTAAAAGTGCTTGAGCCAGCTAGCAAACCATTTATTGTGGTGGTGTGCAGAAAGGTAGCATTCAAGTTTAAAGGGTATATCCACCCCAAAATTTACTTTTTTTTTTAAAAGTGCCCAGAAACTTACCAACCTTCATTCCTTCGGTCTCTGCCTCTAATGCTACTTATGGGAACAGAGTAGCATTAAGGGCCGGACCGGCAGCCGTATCTTTGATTATCTGAGTCAGCCAATCACAGAAGCGTCTGCCGGCTATGGAGCGAGCTGCGGGAACAAAGGCTGGTAAGTGTGTTTCTTGACACTTTTTTCAAGATTTAAACACGGCAGTTAGGGTTGGGAGGGGGTCCCAATACTACAGGAAAGTATATTTCTAAAATATATCTACATCTGCGCATCCCAGAGTCCTCCAGGAGAACAGGGAAGGAGCAGACACATGTTTAGGAATAGAAACAACAGGACAACCATATGGAGCAGAGGAGAAAAGTTTTTAACACTACACAGTGGAACCAGCAGTGGGTTAAATTTTAGTTGGACATGCTCTTTAAATATAAAACTACTAATGGATGTTTCTTGGAGGAGAGTCCAAATGGTAAGGAGCACCAATAGAGAAGGATTTAAAGGGTTCTGTTACTGTCAGCAGTTGTTGTGTCAGTGGGATGCTGCTATGGGCTGGTGTTTTATTTAATATCTAGCCCAGTGGTTTTAAAAATTCTTGAATTGTGGCATGCTTGGAAATCCATATTTATGCTGCAGCATGTCCGTTTTGCTCTAATTACTTTCCTTAACAGACTACTCCTTTGATTTAGCCTTTGTAGTCAAGCATGCTCAGTAATAATCATCAAACCCACATGCAATTTATAAAAAACAAATTCTTCCCCCTCTGTAATTCTGTCAGATTGTTACAGCAGTAACAACCCTTGTATGGCCAGTAAAGCATACAAGGGTTGATATTTTCAATTGTTTTGATTATTTGGACACGTAACATGGTGCTGACCTTACTATGAAATAGCAATTTTATATAACCAATTTGTTTTTTTAAAGTAAGACCATGCTCTTTAAAAGTAATACTACCGACTAAAATTACTGCTTATCCAAGTGATTCCTACCAAAGATATGTCTATATGAAGTCAGTAAAATCTTTCACACAGTAGCTCTGATGAAGTTAAATTATAAAGTAGTTCTCCAGAAAAACCGTGCAGCAAGTAAAAATAATGTAGCACTGGATGTGGATAAATACTGATGGTCCTGATGGACAGTAATGGACAGGTATTATTTACAATGACTTTTCAATTCAAAACGGCACAGGATAAGAGCATAAAAATAGACTTTTATTGCATGCTCTGTGACAGAGATTACATATAATATTGATTAACGCTCTTACACCTGGGAAACCTTCTCAATACAGCAATGTGCTGAAAGCTCTTTCAGTCTACAATTTTAAAAAACTAACATTTCTTATTGACTATAATCCAATAAAACCAAGGACTGCACATTCTGATAAAAGGATGCACAGGAATGTTCATTTTCATCACGTGAAATGTACAGCAAAAAAGAAAAAATATACAGTCATAGGAGTGTTAATGTTAAAAGAACTACCGGTAAATAGCAAATTTGCAATCATTCCATAGAATGGATACTGCGGTTCCCCTGAGGTTCACTTAGTATTTGTAACAGTCCAACGGAAACCTTAGAAGGGTGTGACTGTCTGGATGGAGCCCAGCGCTGCACAGAACGGAATTTGCAGACATTAAAACACAAAAGATTTTTTTAATTTAAAAGAAAATCCCAGCTCCTGATGTACAACAGTTGAAATTCAGAGATTTAAACGGTTTCAAATGCTCTTCAGTTAAAATGCTTAAAAAAAAAAAAAAAAAGGCACTGCGTGGTCCAAATTGTCACCTGACAGGAAACCACACTGAACAGTGGCAGAAAAATAGCTGGAGGTCAGGATTTCTTGTGTGTTAACTTTTGGTTTAAAGGGGTAATATTTGAAAAGCCGGGGGAATGTCCTGGCTCAAGGCTGAGCCTGTAAAAGAAGGAGTCTAATCCCACCTTACGCCCACCAGCTTGCTGCTTTGATGGAAGACCCGTAAGTTGGATACACTAAAAACTACATTCTAAATGTTAATAATGCCCTTACCACAAAGGAACATTAGATCTAAAGGATACATTAAAAAAAAATAGTACCACTTTCAAATGAGAATCCTTACAAACCACACAAAAAAAATAAAACTGTAGCAGATAAAACCAGAACATTTTTTCTCTTCAAGTCAATAAAAAAGCAAGTGGATGAAGATTTTTAGTGTTAATCCTTTTGGCTTCTTCTTTTTTTGGTAAAAACACAAAACAATCCCTTTATACTGACATGGAACAGAACGCGTAAGGGAATGTTTCATAGTTGCGCCAGAAGCTGAGGCTTAACAAGTGATTCAGTAAAATAAATGCCTTTTATTTTCTTCCAGTGTTGTTAATAATGTTAAGGTCAAATTATCGAGTTGTACAGAAAAAAAAAATCGGTTTTAAATCTTTGATGTGAAGCTTTAGTCTTATAACTTGAGCCATCTGGAGATGCCTCCAACTCTTCTGTGCTGCAAATCCCGCTGGAAATTTGAGAAACTACGGTAAAGCTATTTTTTGGGGACAGATATAGGTCAGTCAAATAAACGGAATACAAAGAATATACATCATCTTCCTTTATACATTAAGGCACCTCCAGATGTTTTTCTGAGGTTTAAGCTAAGTCCATGATGTACCAGATTATAGCTGGTGAGTGAACGGAACAATTCATTGGACCAGGCAGGTATGAGAGAACAAGACCATGAGTCATCAAATGATAGCACCTCAACATACTGTAAAAACCTTAAATTGGAAACCTAACCCCCCCCCCCCCCCTTTGCAGGGTACACTCTTCCTACTCAAGTCAAAAATATGCTATGCAATAAGTACCAGTGTGCAATTTCATTGGCTATTACTATCGCTCTGCACCCAAATCGTAGCACACACGCGGTAGAGTAAGACAATCCAGACTCCAGCAGAACTATAAGTTAGGTACATGGTACCACTATCATATAGAAAGGACACTTTCTCCTAACAGTGCACCAAAGTTATGGCATTTATATGTATCCCTGCTTTCATGACCAACACGCGACTGAACGAGCTGGCTATAAGGATTTTAAGCCATAGTGTTATGCTTGGTATAGGTAAACTACATGCTCTCTTATGAGTGAAAACTCCACACCTGTAAGAGGGCCTGATCCGGCATGTCACATACTCCGTTTTTTTTTTTTTTTGGTTCCTCTTCTTCTGAGGCCAAAGGCACTGTGAGAAATATTAGAAGAAAATAACCAAAAAAACAACCTAAGAATATTAAAGATATAAAAAGTGTCTTGAAAAGTGAAGGCAGTGAAGTTATCTCAAGGGGTCCTTAACTGCCCAAGACTTGAGTAAATGTCCTCAGAGTAACTAAGCTCTTCGAAGATTGGGATAAGACTTAGAAGCTCTGTGTCAGACATGTCATCAAACCACGACTGCACTGGGACCTAGAAAACAGAAAACAATGTACACATTACTGCTCGGAATTCATTAAGGACAAGTATTCTTATCTCGCTTTGTTGTTTTACTAACAATCAATCGATATAACCAACATTGGCAAAAAAAATAAGCCTCAGGAACAGCCCAATGTTTTTTTATTTGGGTTGGAAGAACCTTTCCTGGTTTTAATGTGATATAAAGGTTTTTTAAGGTTGCCAATACACTACAAGTTCAGTTAATGTTATCGACAAAAAGTGGACCTGCTCTATATATTGTAATAAGTTATTTGCATAACGGATTATGAATAAGGATTATCTTTTCTGTGTCCAATGGCTGAACCTTGTCACTGAGTAGTTATATGCTGAACTTCTTTTATGCCACAACTGGGTCAGTGATAAATGTCCATGGCTACAGAGACCAATAAAGCAAGCTTTGAATATAAGAGATTTACATGACTTGACAAAGAACTAGGGGACTCAAAATGTTGGAACGTTGGTCTGTGAAGCCATAGAAATAGACTATGGAACAAAAAGAGTACACCTTGCAGAATGTTGGTTACTGGTCCTTCAACCAAAAAAGGTTGCGCCAAGAAGATTCAGATTCGGTTACAGTTAGCGCTAGTAGATTTCACAACCAGGGAAAAAACAACATTCCCAGAAAAACCACTGCGATAATTCAAGAGGGTTTGCATCTATGGGTAAATTTTGATTCGGTGCTCCCTGTATGTGACTTCAATGCCAGTTATATGGGAACAAGCCAGTTAAATCTTTCATTACAGGGTGTGTAGTGTTTCACTTACTGCGTTTTCAGGATGGAATATGTAGGATGCTGGAGAGTTGTCCAAAATGATGGTTTTCTTCAGATCCCTCCCTAAACGACTCAGGTCCTTTACATAACAGCCCTGGTGGAAAACACAGGCTTCCCTAAAGAGCCGTGAGCTGAAGACCCCTGTCTTGTCTAGAAGGTCTGTCACTGGGTCAGCATACTAAGAAAGAAACATTGTGTTACTGTATGTAATAAAATTTTGCTGTGAAATTAGACTCATTCAACATTCATACTACAAATAATAATTATAGTTCAAAAATATCTAGTTAATGCAATGCAATTAGTCCTCCTGGTGAAGAGCCAGTACACAAGAACCAATGCTGTCAAAGGCAGCAAACACTCTTATCATGTGGCTGCATTAGGTGTTCTCAATAAATTGCTAAAAGGGATACAGACTTTCCCCATTAGCTCTTTAAATCCCATGGCTGTACAGTGTCATTACAGGAGTAATAAGGCTATGGAAAAGCATTGCCGGGAACAAATACACAAATAAAGGTAGTGAGGCCATGAATCCAACCTATTGTAAAATTAGCACTGTATCTTATTCTATTTTATAGACAATATATAGCACTGCATCTATTTCAGGTGTACTGTAGCAGGATGTCATCCACTATCATAGTGTGGCCAAAAAATATAAGAGCAAAGGCTCCCATATCCAGCACAGGGTCCATTCCCTAGATTAATGCATTAACAAGAGACAAATTGTTGATGTCACCTGCCTAAGATTTTCTAGGCTAATTGCGGGAGCCTCTGCACTATTATCCACTGGCTTAAACATACATCATTAAAATAAATTTCCTTACAGAAAGGAAAGTGAACTGTAGTAAAAATAAAGAGAGAAATCTAGTGCAAAGATACATACAAGAGAATGATGCAAATCTGGGAAGAGACAGCATTAACAGTCAAGCAGCTAAAGCTGGCTGCACACTGTAAAGATTTTAAAGGGCATGTCCACCTTAATTGACAACTTTTAATATATGGTAACGCTCCCTTTCCCACCCTCAACCCATAAGTTAGATCTAAAAAAAAAATTTTACTGTAATCCGATCTGAGTTTTCTGGGGGGGTTTTCTTGCGCTTTTTTAAGATTGCTTTTTTTTTTTACGGTTCCGATTTTCGTTATTTAATTTCGTCTTTTTCTCCCGCAACTCTGTTCTCCAGCTCTGCTAACCGGAAACAGCAGACCATCAGCCGCGCCTGTGATTGCCTGCCGGTCAGCCAATCGCAGACGCAGCTGCTGGCTGTGAAGAGAGACACGGGAGCAAAGGGCTGCAAGTATGATTTGGCTGCTTTTTTTTTTTTTTAGACCCTACTTGCCGATTGGGGGCGGGAAAGGGAGTTACTATATATACCAGAAGCATATTACGCTAAGTAAAGGGCAGCAATAGAGGGATCCGGAGGGTGGGAGGGAGGGGGGAAAGGGCTCCCCTGCGCTTGCCACTGTCCTTTTAGAGGACAAGGAGGAAGCAGAAACCTTTCACACAGGTCAAGACAGCTCCAACTAATCAGTTTCCTGGACTTTGGACAAGAAGTGCAAGAGAACCATAAAGAGCATAGATGTAAGGTAAGGATTTTTTTAAAATACACAGTGGGGCCACCTTTGGGGCAAATTTTAGTTTTGTGGGGTGGACATACTCTTTAAAAGATGACATTTCTTTAAAGATCAGGCTACACACAGTCCCAAGCGTTCTACCTAGATAAATTATAAGGAGAACATTCGGGACTGCTACATCTCCTTCTGCCGCAGCTGAGGGAAATTTATGGGCCATTCCGAGGCTGACGGTGAACGATAGTCAGCCTTGGGAACACCAAATTTTACATTACACACTTTAATGATATGGGGCAATGCTGTCAAATCAGACTGATTTGCACCTTTATAGTTAAAGTGTGCACCCACCTTAAGAGGGTAGGACAATTCACCACCTGGTATTAACAATCTTATCTGCAGCATATAAGAAGTGTAGCAAAAAGAGTATCACCCAAACCAGCACCAATTATTAAAGGGCATGTCCACCCCCCAAACTATAATTTAATCCACTACTGGCCCCACTGTGTAGTGTAGTAAAATCATTACATTCCTGCTCCAAATGGCTGCCCTGCAATTCTCCTCCAAAGTCCAGAAAACTGGCCACCAGGACCCTGGCAGAGTATAAGAGTATAGGACTCTGCCTCCTGTCTCTCCTCTGGGAGAATTTTGCCATGCGCACTGCATGCTCTTTAAATAACATTTGAAAGACCGTAGGAAAAGTCCTATAGAAAATTACAGATAACTGTTGTGGAAGTGGTAATGCTAAAAATTAACACCAAGACATGATCAATGGGCACTACAGTATCCCATATAGAATTACAGTAGCTGTGCAGTCAAATCTAAACATTTTACTGAAACTGATTTAGGTACAAACAGAAACAATATAAAGTACCTTAGCCAGACTGGCAGTGAAAAGGATGCATTCATAGAGCTCTCCCATTCGCTCCAAAAACTCATCCACGTAAGGCCTCTTTAGAACATACACCTGGGGAGAAGAAAAGCCAAGGCATTAAAAAAGGTATTAATACAAACTTTTTATGGACTCCGGTAACACAACACAAGTAACGGTACTCACGCTCAGTCCAAATACTACAGTATACCACACAGTGAATATCAGCCCAGACAGTATACTTCACAGTGAATAACAGTCCAGACAGTATACTACACTGTGAATATCAGTTCAGACAGTATACTACACAGTGAATATCAGTCCAGACCGTATACTACACTGTAAATATCAATCCAGACTGTATACTACACAGTAAATATCAGTCCAGACTGTATACTACACAGTAAATATCAGTCCAGACTGTATACTACACCGTGAATATCAGTCCAGACAGTATACTACACATTAAATATCAGTCCAGACTGTATACTACACAGTAAATATCAGCCCAGACTGTATACTACACAGTAAATATCAGTCCAGACAGTATACGACACAGTGAATATCAGTCCAGATAGTATACGACACTGTGAATATCAGTCCAGACAATATACTACACAGTGAATATCAGTCCAGACAGTATACTACACTGTGAATATCAGTTCAGACAGTATACTACACAGTGAATATCAGTCCAGACCGTATACTACACAGTAAATATCAATCCAGACTGTATACTACACAGTAAATATCAGTCCAGACTGTATACTACACTGTATACTACACCGTGAATATCAGTCCAGACAGTATACTACACATTAAATATCAGTCCAGACTGTATACTACACAGTAAATATCAGTCCAGACAGTATACTACACAGTAAATATCAGCCCAGACAGTATACTACACAGTAAATATCAGTCAAGACTGTATACTACACTGTGAATATCAGTCCAGACAGTATACTACACAGTGAATATCAGTCCAGATAGTATACTACACTGTGAATATCAGTCCAGATAGGAAACTACACAGTAAATATCAGCCCAGACAGTATACTACACAGTAAATATCAGTCAAGACTGTATACTACACAGTGAATATCAGTCCAGACAGTATACTAATGTATAAAATCAAGAAAAGGAAAGAAGAGAGCCGCACTCATGTAAATGTAAATATAAGTAAAAACCCTTTATTATTGGGAATAATATCCAAGCTGGGGTGTAAGGTAAAGGGACAGACAATAAATATAAAAACATTTAAAAAACATAGAAATACACATGATTACAAAAAACAAACAGTGTACCTCCCTACAACTAAAGTGGCTTAGTGCACAAAAAGCCCTCTTCCCAAGTATGTCAAATAATGTCTAGTGGTATTAAGTCCATACACACTTATCTGTCAGTCATGCTACAGCATATAGACACAGAGTCAGGGGGGGCAGGATGAGAGGAGAGCCTGTAGAGAGGGCACCGAAGAGGAACCAGTGAGACTTGTGGTCCTGTGCCTCAACAACTGTCATTATTGCAGACAGTATACTAAACAGTGTGTATCAGCCTATACAGTGTACTACGCAGTGTATATCAGTCCATACAGTGTATAATGGTCACTCATCAAAGTAGATGGTGGTAGTAAGAAAACCAATATTGTTCCCAGTGAACTAATTTGCTTTCACAAATCCAATGGCTTCCTTGTAACAGAACCCAAACACAAATCTTAACAACAGACTGGAGCCAGACGCTAAATGAGCTACCTCCTGAAACAAGTAATCAAGAGTAGGCCGTGCTTTGAGAAAACAGCCTATCCTGGATTACTTGAACCAGGCTGAAGCCAATTCTTCAGATATAAAAAAAAATATTGTCTAAGTAGGGAAAAATGTTAACACATATATAAGAAACATTCAAATGCCCAGTATAGATAAAATAATTGAAAACCTTATCGACTATCCCACACATTTAAAATTACATATCATTCACCTACTTAAAAGATGTTAAAAGGGCAAGTCCACCCTAAAAATAAACTTTTGCCATATGGTAGTTGCCCCCTGCTCACCCCCAACCGCCAAGATATTTCTTTATAAAATTAGAACGCTACTTACAGCCCCTTCTCTCCCGCGGCGCACTGATCTGGCTTCCCTTGGGGGCCGGACTGGCAGCCGCTTCTGTGATTGGCTGTGAGGCAGAAAAAAAGAAGAAATAACTCAGCGGTTAGGGGTGGGCAGGGGGCATCTACAATATGCCCAAATATTTCACGCTAGGTGCAACGGCTGCAGAGGATGGATCCGGATGATGGGGGGGGCTGGGCTCCCCTGCGCTTGCCACTTTCCTCTCAGAGAACAAGGAGGAGGCTGATACTTTTAGACAGGAAGACAGAGACTACTCGTCAGTTTCCAAGACTTTGGACAAGTACTGCAGGATAACCATAAGGAGGAGAGTTGTAAGGTAAGGATTTTTTTTACACTACACAGTGGGGCCAGTAGTGGGTTAAATTTTAGTTTGGAGGTGGACATGCGAGTATGGTCACTAATATAAATTTACGATGTTAGTATTTGGTTGTTCAGGAAGAAAAAAAGAAAAGAACTGCATGTTCAGACTGTTACTATGGTCCAAAAATAACTTCTACTGTGGTAAATAAATTAACTTTTAGAGTGTAACCTAAGCCACCAGAGATGTATGTAACTCATCTGTAAAGCTGTAAGGTCAAAATAATTAAATAACATGGTTAAATCAATGTTTAAATTGGTCACTGGTTTCGATATTTGAAAATTATTGATAAGTGATAATTGTATACCAAGGTATTGTCTAAATGTTTAATGTATTAGGAGGTTTTAATATTGTTAGATGTCAAGTACATGTGTTTGTAGTTATAAAGTTGACTGTTGTACCTGTTCTCCTAAAGTTTAAAAGTATCCACTATTTGTTTTTTTTCTCTATAGTTCTTTAAACCATATTATAAATATTGATATATAATATATTACATAATATATAATAATGATATTTAAAATTTGTCAAGGAAACAACATATTCATTCTTATAATGATATGGTAATATAGTGATGGGTTTATATATTATAACACTGATTTCAGTGTAGTTTACAGTTAGTGGACATCAGGTCAAGATCTATCTACATCAGGATTGAGAAAGTGACAACGCCAAGAGACGGAGAAGCTTAATAATGCTATAACAGAGAGTATAACAGAACAAGTTCATGCCAAGGAGTAGCTAAGACAAGCTGATGATATTGCCTGCATGGAAAAAGTTGTTTTGAACTGTAAGGACTGCTTACAAGTTGGTTTGTGGATTTTGTTTATTTCCAGTTTAACTTCGGAGGATTATGTGACTGAGGCTTGGTAATAAGCAAGCCACAAATCCAGGGTTATAAAAGGTACATGAAATATTTACCTGCTCAAAGATGTATTATAGAAGTCAGGCCTGTCTGGGTACAGACTGCAAGAAGTCTGGGGCCTTAAAAGGGCACCAGTGAATACCTGTACTATTATTGTTTCCTGTTTCTCTCAAATTTCTTATGAGTCGAATTGTGGAAGACAACATCCATTTCTACAGAATAAAAAGAGTTATCTGGCAACCATATACAGAGTAAAGATTTGAGTGTTATCCTGTTCGTAATCTTGGTTAGTTTAATCTTGGTTAGTTTTTAAGATTACAAGCCATACATAAAGCTGAAAGACTCCCATGATGATGGATATTGTAAAAAGACTAAATTTAAATCAAATAATTGGAAAAACACTGAAAAGAACTAAGCTGTGAATGGGAACTTGAAAGAAGGTGTTGAGACTTCCAGTTCTACATTAGTTAGTTTAGTTCCTATATACTATCACTTTTTACCATTACATTGCATAAGAATGATATAATACTACATTATGGACAGTGTTTTAACTTTTTGAAGACTGTTGAAGAAGATCTATGGACTTGCCTGATGGACTTTCATTATAACTATGTTCCAGATATTGTGGTTTGCAAAACAGTGTGCAGAGGGGGACTTGTTGAATCCAGTATATAAAGGGTTAATCAGTATTGTAAAGAGTCAACCAAAGCTTATTAATGTTTGCACAACTGTCTTGCTTACTCACAAAGTAGTAGAAGTTATTTTGGAAAATGAAGGTCATCAGTAACATAAGTTGTGACCATTCATGGAACTTTTAGAGTGTAACCTAAGCCACCAGAGATGTATATAACTTGTCAGGATTCACACACTGAGGTGGGAGGTTGAGTTGGACGTTAGTAGGAAGGGGGTAGGAGGAGGAGGTAAGCAGACATACACATATACTTTACACTACACACACTCTCTCAATACACACACACCATAATAGACTAATTATGCTTAAAGTATATAGTTATAATTTGTAGGCTGTCTCTAATATACTTGACTGGCTTTTTACTTTGCATAATTTGTAACTACTCCATACAATAAATCCTTATTTGATATATCACCTTGGTGAGTGTTATTATTAACCATAAGATAACTTACACGGAACTAAAGAAGTATTATTATACTGTGCGGATATAACCCCCCTTCAGTCCTCCTTTAGTTACTGTAACTCGATCTCTTCCTCGTTTCTTCTGATTTTCCTGCACTGAGCATGTGCCAACCTCAGATTAGCAGAAGGAACTAGTTTTTGTGACCGTAGATTCAGAACCTCCCCCCCTAACTTTCTGATCATTGATTTCTTTATATCTTGGGCTGTGCAGCTAAGAAAGGTGGTTAATGGTTCATTTTAAAGGTAGAAACCTGGCCTTTCATTTAAAAGTGTCAACTTGTTTGGAGACCACAGTTCCCATTTAATGTAAGAAATAGAATACACTCACCTGGTGTGTGGTTCCCTCTATCTCCACAGGAACTATGAAATCTGCATTGCTAATGGGCTAAAATATACAAATACAGTATTAGTACCGATTTTACTTAATTAGAATTGTATTTAAAATAATGATCAACAGACATCCAGGATAATTTGTTGAACACTATAAGGCTAAAGGTGTCCAATTTTCAGCAATTCCCAACAGGATTTGTTAAACTCCGGCCATGTGTATGGATCAGTCACGATGCTGATGAATTACTGCCATCAGCATTGTGAGCCATCAGTGCAAACAGAAAATTTCTGTTGAATCATTATTGTCTCCCTTTAATTCAATAGAGGGAGCTGATAATATCAGACACATAAATGTGAGTAACAATTGTTCCCTATAAATTATAAGGAAAGATCGGTTTTGTGTATGCATGTATTGGGCAAATTCTAGTTCAGATTTCATTGGAATATGATTTTAAGTTGCATTTGTTTGGGAACCTTTAATCATTTTTCTCACTGTATAATATAGAATAGCAATAAGTATGTTATTGTGGAGATATTCATCTATCTTTGTTCTATAATTACATTAATATTAATAATCATAAACAAGCATTTTAATGAGAAATAATGATTTTAAATGGAAGATCTACATCAGGGACTGGCAACCAGTAGCTCTCCAGATGTTTGGAAACTACAACTTCCAGCATTCCATAATTACAAATTGCTTGTAAAGGAATGCTGGGAGTTGTAGTTTTTAAAAATCTGTAGATCCACTGGTTCCCTGATCTACATTATGGGGACTTATCTCTGTACTTTTTCTACCGACCACTAGAGGTCCAAAAGACCAGTACGTAACCACTGCTTCGACAGATGTTAAAAGCATTGTCAATAAACTATATACATTTAATGATTTTCATCTTTAATTCATTGGTTGTACATTCTTAAAAATAAGTAAAAAAAATACATTCTGCTGGATAACTGTCCAAACATTGCACACATATCTATGGTGAATGCATGTTTAACTTTTAACTAAGCTCTAATTAGGACATTGTAGACCTACTATTTACTTGCATTGTACTATGCTATATACCAAAGGTGCCGATACATGGTCAGGATTGTGAGTGGTTAGGGTGGAACTAATTATGCAACCTGATTTTGTGGAAAGGGTTGCCTTCCTGCTATATACGGTACTCATCATCTGCACAAATACTGTAAAATTAATGTATTAATATCAATCTCCCTCTCAGAACAAGAATAGAAGAATTTAAGAGTTTAATTAGTCCCCCAGCCCCACCAAAACTTTTCAGAAAATTCATCTGTTTTATTTAAAAGTTGCCTCTAAATGTTGCTGGTAAAGCATGCAGTAGTTTGTAGAGAAAATAGACTGCACTCACAGCTCACTGTGGCATTATCCCATTTATTGTCAAACACACCAAAAGTAATTTCATTTTGAGCAGCTCCACCTCTCTTCTAAGGGGAGGTCTGGCCCAGTAAGCTGAGGGGCAAATGCCCCCCGGGCTGGTCTCCTATGAAAAATTTGGGCTGCCACAGAACTTTTAGTAAATTATGTGTTTAAATGGCACAGCGCATGCCACTAGCTCTAACATGGGCAAGGAACAGGAAACTCCTCCTCTGCTGCTGATCTTCTTTACTGGCAGTGGGAGGTGACATGCACCACAGCCTAAATTAATTTAATGATTTATGAGTATGGGAGGTCAGTAATGAGGTTTTGGAGACACTGCCACAGTTTAAAGCTTAACTATGTGCTGCCTGCCTTGGCTGACATGCTAAATTATGATTGGGGGAGGTTAGCATGTGATTATTACTTATGAGAATACATCCATTGTTCTGATCTTGGCTCCCTTCAAACTTCTGTCAAGACTGTCAGATTAATAGTAGCAGCACAGCAGTGTCAAGATTTAGCAGATTACTTACTGAAAGTCTGGGCAGCACAAGCTTAAAGCAGCAGAGCAATATATAGGGGGGGTTTCAGGGGTAAAATCACATTTATTATTAGTCCTCCAGATCATTGCCCAGTAGTATCAGCCCTCCTGATCATTGCCCAGTGTTATCAGCCCTCCAGATCGTTACCCAGTGTTATCAGCCCTCCAGATCATTACCCAGTGTTATCAGCCCTCCAGATCAGTTACCCAGTGTTATCAGCCCTCCAGATCATTACCCAGTGTTATCAGCCCTCCAGATCATTACCCAGTGTTATCAGCCCTCCAGATCATTACCCAGTGTTATCAGCCCTCCAGATCATTACCCAGTGTTATCAGCCCTCCAGCTCATTACCCAGTGTTATCAGCCCTCAGATCATTACCCAGTGTTATCAGCCCTCCAGATCATTACCCAGTGTTATCAGCCCTCCAGATCATTACCCAGTGTTATCAGCCCTCCAGATCATTACCAGTGTTATAGCCCTCAGAAAATCGTTTGTTGTTTACCCAGTGTTATCAGCCCTCCGATCATTACCCGTGTTATCAGCCCTCCAGATCATTACCCAGTGTTATCAGCCCTCCAGATCATTAGCCAGTGTTAAAGCCTCGTACACACGCTTGATTTTCGAGCGAGGCACAACCCCCGACAGCCGAGCAGGACACCCGACGAATGCCCATTTCGGCTGAGAATCGTGTGTATGCGCTCGGTCAGGGGTCGTTTGTTGATCCGCCTGGCAGATTGGCGAACGACCCCCGGCCGAGCGCATAAACACGGACGATTCTCAGGCGAAACTTGTTAACTGTTAAAAAATGTGCAAACATTTTCATTAAAGCTTTTACTATAGGGAGGGGAGAGCCCAAGTGCATAACTACTGAAAGAACTTACAGAGTATTCTCAACCCAGTGAGTTAGGGGAAAAGATTAGCTGGAACTCAAACAACGTACTTTCTTCTACTTATATTCCCGAAAACAGCACAAAAAATTGAATGAAGCATTTGTCACCTAGAATTAGACTTTCATTTGGGTGAAGATGTATTTAATCATGGAAAGATATGAACATTATCTGTAAAGTTGTAACATTTCTGTTTTTGGAAGGCAGAATTGGACTAAACAATCCTTATTTCTCAAAATCCAGAAGATGGGAGAAAAATAGGCCCTCCCAAAAAAAATGTAAATATATTTTTATTTAAAAATAAATACAGCCCCTGGAAAGAGAATGAAACTAGGAAATTAAAGCCCTAGAACCACATTTATTTGATATGTACTGCCAGGAGACACCCAAAGCATAGATTACTGTTGGTGCAACTATTTTTCAAGACATACCTTAAAAGAGCTATGGACCAGGGTTTCATCTAAATCAATCACCATACATATTTTTCCCTTGTCCTTTGGTGCTACCTCAGGAAGTAGAGAAGTACCTGGAATCTAAGAAAAAAAATCGATAATATTTATTTGTTCTTATCATAGTTGCCTTTATTAAAAAAAAAAAAAAAAAAGGTCTGTTTATAATGGGACAAATACACCAAGCAGTCTACAGGTACAGGACAGGTGAGACACTAGGTAAGGGTTTACAGTGAGATGTCAAATTCCCAGACCTCCAGCAGCTTTTAAATTGTGAATTAAATAGATCAACAGGATGGGCTGTGAGTTTGGCACACTCTTCATGGCTAAGCATAGAACATAATTTGTTGTACAGTCTAAACTAACAACACATGTGAAACATGCATAAAAACTAGCTTGAACTCGCTTTTCGCTTTTTTAAGAATGTAAAGAATCAAGGCTGCAAGAAATATGACAGGAATCTAGCAAATTAAAAGGAAAAATGCATTCACTAGAGCAGACATTGGAGAGATTCATTCTGGCTTCTATCCATAACCATTTTACAGCCACCACCCCCCGCCTGCTTTAGACAAGAAAGAGGCTAAAAAATACAATATACTTGGAAATTAATGTAACTTTATAACCTGACAGCTTACATTTCCCAACAAACATTAAACTACATGTATTCCAAGAGAATATAATATAAAAAGGGGCGTTACTGCTAGATGGGGTTTAAAGGGCATGTCCACCCAATTTATTAAGTTTTTCTGTAGTGCAGGGCTCCCTCCCTCAGCCCCAACCGCCATATTACTTTTTGCAGAAACTCCTCTGAATTGTATTTACATTACCTCTCTCCTCCGACGATCTGTCCCGACCCTCTGCTTGCATGAAATTGCAAGTAGGGGGCCGGACCGGCAGCCACGTCCGTGATTGGCTGAGAGGCAGCCAATCACAGACGCGGCTTCCGGCTATCCAGAACGCCGGGGGAAAGAGGTAATGTAAGTACAGTTCTGGGGAGTTTCTGCAAAAAGTAATGTGGCGGTTGGGGCTGGGGGAGGGAGCCCTACACTACAGAAAAGGGATTTTGTGCTAGGGGGAGGGAGAACAAAATGGGTGGGAGAAGGAGGGGGCTGCAGTGCGCAAGGCAAAATTCTCCCGGAGGAGAGAGACAGGAGTTCCTATATGGACTCTGCCAGTTTTTGGAACTTTGGAGGGACATTACAGGAGAACCATTTGGAGCAGTGATGCAAGGTAAGGATTTTATTACCATAGTGGGTTAAATTATCGTTTTGGGGGTGGACATGCCCTTTAAGATTACAGGAGATTTTCACTAAATGGAACAGTTACTACCAACTGCTGCACTTTTCTCCATAATAACTTTTTAGATAAAATGCTAATGAACATTTACCCAGTGTCAGGGGTAGTCAACAATATAAAATAGCAGCTGTATAAAACTTCCCATGTGCCATAAGCACCGTTATAACTGTTACATAGGAGCAAAAGAATTGTAACTCAAGACTAAACGAACTTGCCATTTTTTGTGCATGTTTCTTAAAATGGAATGTACAGTAAAGGTAAAATATTTTTTGAGATTAAACTGGGAGTATGCAAATGAAGGGAAGAAGGGATATTTTGTAGAGGTAAATGCCTTTTCAAGGTCTCTACTAACAAACACAAAGACAACTAGATATCTTAGTTTCTATTTCATCCTTACAGATAAAATTAAATTTACAAGACATACAAGATTATTTGTCCTTCTTTTATCTACCTTGGAAGGATGTAAGAGTGAGAGGAACTAGCCGGAAATAGATCCTGCGACCTGGAGGTCAACAGATGCTTCCAGGAAGGAGTCTCAGCTGGCTGAGCCACCTCTTCGGTCCCACTGGCTGAAGCATTAAAAGTGCAGGTGGAAGAAGCTTTATTGGTCAATGTGCATTTCAGAAAGATTTCTCTTGATTTTCACAGATTATGCACACAATACAGATGGAAATGAATGTAATCTGAGGTACAGGATTGAGGACTAAAATATGGGGAATATATTCAAATAGCCATGTTGCTGTATGTCAAGATTAATTCTGTCAAATTGATAAATCCACATTTAGAGACCAACTGGTTCCCGGTTAATGGTAGTTATGTTCCAGTAAGCACAAGGGAGAGCTTGTAAACTCCACTGTAATAGTTTAAAAGGCATCTGACATATGCTGCAGAACCTCCATACCAGTGCAAAATGCAAACACAGATCATTTCAAGAAATCTGAATTAAAAAAAGGGGTTAGAGAGCTCTAAACTCAAAAATTTGAAACAATTTTGCGTATGTTATAATATAAAATCCAGTTAAGCAACTTACTGTCACTGCTTCCACTGTCTATTTTGTGTTTAGATCTAGATAACCCTTTTGACCTATTGGCTGGTTCACAGATGCTGGTAGAGCGAGGAGTCATCAGCTTGCTTTAGTCTCAAATATAAAGGATTTTAAAAATATTGCAGCGGGAGCAGTCACAAAAAGTTCCTAAGCTTCATTTAATTATATAAAATACATGCTATTTATCTTTATTTAAAAAACTTTTTTTTTTTGAGTATTGGTTACTTTAAATAGGACAGCTTATTCATCTACTGTTTTTTTGCAGACCATCTCCTGTGGTTAAACTAAAACCTTTATATTGCAATATTGTAATAAAATTATATCAATAGGTGGAAACTGGTTTAACAGCCACCACTAGGGGGCAGCAAAATACTGATTTTGAGGGGGGATTGGTGTGTGCACAAACTTCAGCTTTTGAAGCTCAGTTCAGCTTAGCTCAGTATTTGATTTAGATATATTTCACTATTTAAAGGGCATATCCACCCCAAAACTATAATCCCCCCAACTACTGGCCCCACCATGTAGTGTAGTTTAATCCTTACCTCACATTCCAGCTCCATAGGGTTCTCCTGTAGACCCCCCCCAAAGTCCCAAAACTAACCACCAGGAGGATAGCAGGGCTCTGCCTGCTATCTTGCCTCCGGTAGATATTTGCCATGCGTACTGCAGCCCTTCTTCCCCCTCGCTCCCCTTCCCTCCCTCTCCCTCCCGTTCTACTATCCCTCCCCCTAGCATAAATCCCCCTTTATATGTTGTTCCCCCATGTCTCCCAGCCCCAACCGCATATTTTTTATTTTCAAAAAGCTCCCCAAACTCTTACTTACCTCTCCTCTTTCCTCCGCTGCACTGAATGACTGGCAGCCGCGTCCGTGATTGGCTGCCGCTCAGCCAATCACAGACGCGACTGCCGGTCCCGCCCCTCTGCTTGCATTCTCGCAAGCAGAGGGCCGGCAGTGCGGCGGAGGAACGAGGGGAGGTAAGTAAGAGTTTGGGGGGCTTTCTGAAAAAATAATTTACGCGGTTGGGGCTGGGAGACATGGGGGAACATCATATTAAAAATGATTTTCAAGGGTGGACATACCCTTTAATTCTTGCAACAAAAGTAAGTTATAGAAAATACCGGTAATACGAAATGTGGTAGAGCAATAATTAGTGCTTGCAGTTAAAGAAGCAGAGTATGAGTGTCTCCTCTGTGCTCTCATGCACATGTTTATATCAGTGTTTGTTTGAAAACTTTGGCATCCTGAAACACCAAAAATTGCATAATCCCATTAAAGAAACCCCCATGTCAATATTGTGAGCATAATTTCTAATATTCTAATTGGTTTCTGTAAAACTTACCCACTTCAATCAGTAGCACAAACTATTAAAATATGTGCTCAAAATTCACTGAAACTTGACCCAGGGCTAGTAGATTCTACCCAGGTCAATAATCGATCATTTTTCTTCAGTAACATCTGTTTGGGTTGATTAATAGTGCTGGTAAATAACTCACATATTTGACCATGTGAATCGTCATGAAATTTGTCCTACAAACCTCAGTATATAAGTATATAATGATTTCTGCTTATTAAAATGATGCATCACTTTCTAATAGATTTCTACCAGTACAAGGTTCCACTACAGCAACAGTATCTTTAAATTTAAAAGGTCACTATACTCACTCAAACAACTTTACATTAACTGAAACTACAATTAAAGAGAAGTAAAACGGTAGTACATATTTATCTGTGCTTGCTTTGTCTTTAAATTATTAATGTTTAGTGAGTGCTCCTAATACCCCCCACCCTCCCTTACTCACTGCCTTCTTGTAGTGTCTGCGACACTTACAGGTTCTGCACAGCCTCACCATAGACTCTGCTCTGCTTTCACATCTCCCCCCTCCCTTCCTTTCCCTGCTAATTCTCTTAATAGTTTCAAAAAATGTGCTGGCATGCAGCCAAAGATCCTAGTAAAAGGTCAGAAATGGGACACATATTGTAACTTCTGTTTCTGGTTTGACAGGTCTTTCCTTGTAAATGCTGTGATTTCAAATTATAATTTCTTAAGGATCTACAGATCAGATTTAAATTCTGAAAAAACTTTTGGAGTAGTGGGATTCTTGATGTATCTAAAGGTACTGTATCTAAAGATACCCTTTAACTCCCCCTCCTAGCCTAGCAAAAAGAGATGCTAACTAGCTAATTGGAAAGCTACTGTTCTTTTCCCCAACAGGAATTTAAATTCAGTAGTAGAGACTTTCTGGTGTAAATAGCCTTAGGGTGACATGTTATTTCTGCACTGGCTTTACAAGAGGTTCTGCAGCATATTCTGTCTTTTGTTTTATAGAACTTGCCAAAGCTGTACACAAAAGAAAGTGCTTATTGGCTCTGAAACTAATGCTTAATTCTTCTGCAGGGTGGAGAACCCACTACCTTCTAGTCTAGGCAACCCCTGTACACACCACTAAGAACCAGTGTCACTAAAACGGTCAAACTTGCTTTTCAGCTGCCATCGGAAATGGTAACAGCCAATCTTCAACTGCTGTGCGAGGGAAAACGTGAAATTCCTTAACAACTACTAGGTTATCAATCTGACATCCCTGATCTAAAATATTATTTAATGTCTTATACTATTTATTACTAACAGGCAGAGGGATAGGTTCAGTCAGAAACCATTTACAATGTTTGCAGAGGTTTCCCAACAGCAGTACATGTACATGATACATCTAGCTTGGGAGATGACAAACAGCCATAGAAACATTCACAGTACATACAAACAGTACATTCAGCAAGACAAACAAAACAGTCACTGACATACAACCAATTAGGAAACATTATTCAGGGATATGCAAAGACAGAAACATTTAATGTATAAAATCTAGTTATCAAACTTTCGTGTGTCAGAAAGATGGCAAAGATAACATCGATTATCTAAGAAGTTACATTATTTAATACACTGGGGTCTGTATTTAGGCAACTGGGGACCAGAAAACGAATATCTCAGGTTATGTACATATTATGAAGAAAAAAAAATCCTTTTAAATACACAAAATAAATTGTAGAAAATATTTAGCTGGGACATAAATATAGTTAGAAATTAGTTATGAAAGCACAGGCTGTCAACTGGGGCAACAAGCACTGTAGATTTTATTGCACAGGTTGTAAAGGGGGCAGTAAGAACTAGAGTTTTTTTGCTATATTTAATAAAATATTTAAATTCCTTCCTTGCTCTTTGGGTGATTGAAAAACTGGATTTAGGGCCATCAATAAATCTGACAAAATTTTATTTTTAGCTTATTCCTAATAAGACCAGACATATGTGGGCACATAGAGAACACATACCTGGTAAAACTGATACTGAAGGCTTTGGAGTAAATCCGACTGAAAAATAGAAGACAGACTCTTTAGACGTCACATATTCAGCAGATGGGGCAGGTTGCCATGAGAGGAGTGAAGGGTTAACAAAGTTATGTGACATACTACCAGGTTGCTTACTTGTATCTATGAGATCTAACTAATGCCACATTAGAGTGAAGAGTTTGGGGGTCAGTGCAAGCTAAAGGAATGGAAAATAAATCACACTTGTTCAATGACAAGACAGGTGGGGGGAGTTTGAGCCAAACGAAGAAGTAGGCCAAGCCAAGAAAGAAGTAGGATCAATCGGAGTAAGAGTTTGAAACAGCCACAACAGGTTTAAGTAAGGAAAAGTAATATAAAGAACATAAAAGGTCTAGAGATCTTTCCTAAACAAGACAATAAGCAATTTGCAGTTAAAGGGCATGTCCACCCCTTTTTAGGACTTTTGGGGTACAGTAGGCCTCCCTCCCCCAGTCCCAACCACTATAATAGTTTTTTCAGAAACTTCCCCGATCATTACTTACCTTACCTCTTTCCTCCAGCATACTGTCATGAAACTGCAAGCAGGGGGCTGGACCGGCAGCTGCGTCTGTGGTTGGCTGCCTCTCAGCCAATCACGGACGCGGCTGCCAGTAGCGGTGGCTATCGCCAGTAGCCACCACTTCCTTGGAATGTTCCCATCAGTAGTTTCTAATGATTGGCTGTTGGATGAGTCAAACATGCTCAGATCTCTACTGAGCAAAATGGCCAGGTTAAGGTCATTAGCATGGAAAAATACTATTTTTTTTCATAAAGGGGAACTGTGGTCTCCAAACAAGTTGAGTTTAAATGAAAGGCCAGTTTCCTACCTTTAAAACGAGCCATCAACCACCTTTCTACGTGCTCCACAGCCCAAGATACACAGAAATGACGGACCAGAAAGTTAATGGGTGGGAGCACAGCCTCAGACTCCCTCAGTGTGTGAGGGAGACAGGAAGTCCCTCCTCCTCTCTGCTGTGTGAAGGACCTGTAGCTGTAGAGAATGTAAGGAAATCTACAGCCCTTCTCTCACACAGTGTGAAAACAGCCTTTTCAGGCAGAGTGAGAACTCTGCCTGAAAAGGCTGTTTTCACAGTTTTGTTTTGTTTTGGGGGGGGGGTGTAGGGGGTGTGTCAGAGTGGCCCACAGCACCTGTGAGGGGGGGGCCTTAGGCACCCGTGAGTGGGTGGGGCCACGACACCTGCGAGTGGGCAGGGCCACATGGGGCTGTAAGGGAATGGGCCAAGGGGGGCCTGCAACTGGAGTGACCATGGGGTCCATGAGTGGGAGGGACCAGGGGGGCTGCAAAGAGGAGGAGACACAGGGCAGATTGACTGACAGCTTTCAGAGCAGGAAGCAGGAAGTGCAGGGGACCTGGTGATACTGCTGCCATATCACACACAAAAATGTAAATATCTTCAAAACTAAAAAACATAAACAATGGAAATAAATTGCAAAAACTCTCAGGAGAGCAATTCCTATCATTTTACCTAAAGTCATTTTTGGACCACAGTTCCTCTTTAAAAGGGCATGTCCACCCACCAAACCACCACTACTGGGACCACTGTGAAGTTTAAAAAAAATACTTACCGTATATACCTGCTTCTTATGGTTCTCCTGCAGTGTTTGTCCAAAGTCCAGGAAACTGAAGCATAGGAGTTGTCTTCCTGTCCAAATGGTTTCTGCCTCTGATCTGTCCTCTTGTTGTTTCTTGCATATACAGGGGAGCCCTTTCACCCCTCCCTCCCACCATCCGGATCCATCTTCGCCCGTCCGATATTCTGTCATGAAATCTTTTTAATATAAGGTAGCTCCCCCCTGCCCAACCACTGCATTAGTTCTTTAAAAAAAAAACAAATCTGAATCATACTTACTTTCGCTCTGGGCAGCAGGGAACTACCTTATATTAAAAGTTAGGTTTTAGTGTGGACATGCTCTTTAAAAGTATATTGCACTTAAAGGGCATGTCCACCCCCAAACTAAAATTTAACCTACTACTGGCCCCACTGTACAATTTAGCAATGTAGCGTAAAATCATATATATATATATATATATATATATATATATATATATATATATGATTTTACGCTACATTGCTAAATTGTACAGTGGGGCCAGTAGTAGGTTAAATTTTATTAACGTTACGGAACTGCCTGAGTCCCTTCATCAGACTATTCTGATGAAGGGACTCAAGGCAGTTCCGAAACGTTAATAAAATTTCAACTTGATTAAGTGAGGCTCAGGACTATTCCTTTTTATGGTTAATCTACAGATGGAGGCACCTGTATCCTTTGAAGCACCCAATTATTTTTTGAACTTGGACTGAGTGCGAGTGTGATTCTATTGTTTCTATATATTGGAAGTGTAATAATAACTCTATATAAATCTTACAGTTCTATATTGCTGGCAGCCGCGGCTGTGATTGACTGAGTCTCAGCCAATCACAGCAGTGGCTGCCGGTCCGCCCCCCTGCCTGCCAGACCTACAAGCAAGATCGGATTGATATTGGAGCGAGGGGCTGTAACTAGAGTTTGGATTTTAGTTTTACACTTCCAATATGGCAGTTGCCAAAAGTAATTATTGAGGGTGGAGATGCCATTTAACTTCATTGGGTGAATGGCAGTAAACTTGTAATTTATTCCTATTTCCCTTCTATTTACCTTTGGGGTTGAGTTCGTCTCCTCCTTTTGGGTAGGAGGCTCGCTGGAGCCCCCTGGCCGGCTGACATTCTGTGCGCTGAGGCAACAGAACAGGGCCTTAAATATGCTTCGACTCCGAGGTTTCTTCGGTGAGGACTTGGACACCAGTCCTGAAAATAAAGGCAAAAGAGAACATAAGACAATAATATATACAATAATATATAATGGCCCTACATACAGGATTCACTATTCATACCTAAATAAAATATTTACCATCATCATAACTTAGGCTGAGTACAGACCATACAATATTTCTGCCTAACCAGCATTACCATGTATTAAAATATTGTATGGTGTAATTGGGGCAGCTGTGACTGGTCTTGGTCGCCCGTTTGTCGGAATCAGTATGTTGGTAAATAACAGCTTATTATTGTGCAGTTCCCTATGGGGTAAGTCGATGTGATGGACGCAGATACTTTTGCCATGACTGACAGCAATATGTCATGGCCGATCGTTCGCTAATGGTTGGTCGGGACAATTCTAGACTTGTGTGTGCCCAGCATAACCAATGGTTATTTATACTAGGGTAGAATTTAGCAGGGTAGTTTAGGGTTATTTAAGGGCTTACAGATCTGATAGAGATAAATACAGAGCTTCCTAGTGATGAGGAGGAGATGAAGGTTTTCTTTTTATACATTTCTCAGAGACCAGTTAAATAACCAACTACGGTACTGCAGAGGTGGACACATTAGAAGCCAGTCAGACATCTCTAGGAGTCTTAGTTTGCTAGTTTCAAAGATTTAAATTTCTATTGTGTTATCTTGACTTCACCAGAAGTAAATTTGTTGGTGCATTGGCACTCAGCACTGCCAGTCATTACATTTACAGATTTACCAAAAAAAAAAAAAAAAGTGAAAAGGAGTAATGAATTTTTGCTGTTTATTTGTAATACTTCTATAAAGTAGATCCTATTCAAAATTAATTGAAAAAGTAGAATATCCACCAAATGCCTATAAAGGGAATCATAGACATATGAGCAAATGTTGCTTCCACACAACATTAAACACCAACATTCTCCAAACTGTCAAACAAATCCCACTAGCCCATAGCCCAATCTGATGCTGCCCATACACAGACATAATACGTGACGCTTGATCGGTGAGTCTAAGTTATGTCTAAATGTCCGGCGATTTTACACCCCGATATTCCCATCAAATTCCCTGTCCTAGCTAATTTAATGATCGAAGAAGCTGTCCAAAGTTGCAGGATAATTTTGTGTATCTGTATGACAAGCATGTGTCTCCCTCATTCGGATCACTGTCCTATTTACAGCATAGAATTTAAAGACTAATGCTGGACTACAGACCCCATCACAATAATGTTACTAAGCATACTCACTCATACGCACTTCATTTCCCAGTAAGTCAGATGAATATATAGTTTTTCACTGCCGTAAAGGTCTATATGTGCTACAGACAATCATTGGCTGCTATTTGGAGATGCCAAGCATCAGAATTACAAAAGCTGTCTAAAATTGCCATACTGACATTTGTACTGTATATAACTGGAGAGGAATGCTACACAGCATGAGAAAATACTGGTAATTTAAGTGCAGTGAGTGACAAATGTGAGCTGAATTCCTTACAGATTATGCAAAGAGATTAGTGCTGGACATAGTGGAATAGGAAGCTCCACCTAAACCTGGGTGTGGTTTTCAGAGTTCTAAATAAAAGGGGAACTTAGTTATAGGAAATGGGTAACTGTACAGTCCAATCTAAACATGTAAGCAATAAAATTATCAAAAAGGTCAGTTTCTAGCTTTAGACAATGACAAATGTAGTAATTCGAAGAGCAGGATATATCCCCTTCAGATAATGCAATTTAAGTCTTCGCCAACATGTTCTTCTTCAAAGAACATGTTGGAGGCTAAAGAACTGTCACAGTCAAATTTAAATGTTTTTCCATTCATCAAATGGAAGAACAACGTTCTACATAAAATAAATAGAATGGTTTGAGAATTGCACACATTAAACATGGTAGGAGGAAGATTCCACACAACATGACAGCTGAGGTCCTGATTAGTAAACTCTCTATAAGAAATTAACCATCCCAAATAATTTGCCTAAGGGCTGGTAGACAAAGGCAGAAGCCTTGGAAGATTTTGCCCTATCCTGTGCCAGTTGAAATACCACTGAAGTATTTACTTTGTTTATCAAAAAGCCTTACATTCTGCAATGTTATGATAAGCTGGTGGAACCATTTTAGGCTATGTTCAGATTAACGGCTTGTGGCTCTTTTGTTAGCAGATCTCCGGTGGTTCCAGATGTTCTGCCTTCAGTAAAATGCTGTGTGTAGCATTTTCCTACTTGCCTGAGAATTGCTGAAGAACTTTAAACAAAACAGCCGAAAGCCAATTGCCTGAATGTAGCTTACACCTGTCAGATGGAACTGTACTATCAGTTAACTCCTTCAGTGCAGAAGAAGTTGTTCTAAAAATAACTACAACAACACAGGACTGAACACTTAAGATATTTCTTAGGATATTTCCTAGTGGTTCCAGGTTTAACTGATAGGAAATGCGTTTATAATGTATATTTATATTTATATATATTGGGGACACTGAAAGCACTTAGGCTGAGTACACAAGATCCAATATTTCTGTGTAATTAACCCCTGCAACCAAAATAGGGTGAAATATCGGAAGTTAATAGTGCTTTGTATATGGAGAACAATCTGGTGGCCAGCATGCTCAATTGGCTCCCTATATACAGAAGTATAGGCCCATTAGAATTTTTTTTTTTTTTTATAGCCGACAGCAGTAGTTTGTTGCCAGCACAATTGTATGTTTTTCAGCTACACATGCCCAATTAAGCCCAATCTCGTCGGACCATAGTACCTTTTATTGGCACTGTGTGCACTCAGCTTTATTAAATAGATTATCTTTACCGTAAGTTTACCATTGTTTTTGACCATTGTTTTTGACAACATTCCTGCGGATATCTCTATCCTATCACCAACTCACCAAAGCATAACAAAACTGTTCATTTAAACTTACCATAAATTAAAACTACTATTTCCACATTTCAACTGCAACATGAGAAACCTGGAACAAAGTCTAAACCAGTGAAAAATCTGATCAATCATTTTTATAATTTTCTTATATACACTTAACTTGGTCCAAACAGCTGTCTTTTACCATGCACTGATGGTCGCATCCACTGACGTCAGTACTCGGCGCCGGACTCATTTCCCGGCGCAGAGTAGTGACGTCAGTGGATCCGACCCTCAGTGAATGCGGCAGCCGGATTCCTCCATCAAGTGAGTGACTGATCCGAGTATAAGTCGAGGTTCAGTTTTCAGGCTGTTTTTACAGCCTGAAAACCTTGACTTATACTTGAGTATATACGGTAACTGGATGTGCACTTTCCATGTTTAGCCAACCACCCAACTCAGATATACCCTTTATCAACCTGGTGTTCTATTTTTACCACCTACTAAGCATAGGTTTGAAAGTAGGACATTGCTCTCTTCCATGTGGTAGCAGCACTAGCCCTTTAATTACTTGAATTTGCAATTCGTTAAATGTTCTTATTTTCTAATCAAGGTTTCCAAGACTACAATCATTAAGACCATAAAGGGTAATGCCCAGGTTACGTGTAGTACTAGCATTTGCCCTATAACTTCCATGTCGGTTTTAGCACTGGCCCTTTAAAAGGGGAACAGTGGTCTTCATAAAACTGTCCTGTATTTTAAATAAAGGGGCACTCTCCTACCTTTAAAATGAGTCCAGGGTCATGCTTATAGCTTTTTTTCTTGCTAGCACTTTAAATTTAGGGGCAGACCAATGGTGCTGGGGATGTCACAGCTTACAGTTGGAGCATGCCCACTGGACAGAGCATTAGCTGCATCATAAGCCCTGCCCCCAAACCTAATTTTTAATGCTAGCTGCACGCCTGAAAATATATTTTTTTCTCTCCCTAAGGTTCCCACTGATAAAGAAATGGACAGAGAATGGTTGTTGTCTGTAACTAGCTTCAGAAAAGACTGATATTTTGGGACGAGGCCTGTAATACAGCTTGTAACAACATCTGTAACAAAGACCGAGAAAGGACAGTCTGGGAAATGTAACTTTACAAGCCTAAAACCGAAGACCCAGAGAAGATAGAAACACCATCCTTGGCTTGTTTGAAAGGTATGACAGAGATCTATTAAAGGGCATGTCCACTCCTTTTTTTAATTTTTTATTATTATTTCCAGAATGGGGGTTGTGCCTGGGGACTAAGAGGGCCCACCGATCTGAACTCCACAATCGTCTTTACCACAATCGTCTGTTTCAAAAAAACTGTTGGTCCGGTACTGTTTTAAACAGCTGATCATGCCCACCTTTACTAGCATACATGTGATCAGTTGTTTAATAACAGCTGATCACGATACTTGGTAGAGGAGGGGGTCAGGGGCCTACTACAAAACTTGCAGGGGGGTCCAGGACTCTGCAGTTTTGCTACTGACAAAAGGCACTTATAACCACAGTTACCCTTTAATTGTTTTCATGGCTTTGTACACATGGATCAATATTGACAACTGTCGAAAGTTTCTGGACCAATTGCCTGGAAGTAAGTACCAAGCCTAAAGCTAAGCATTGGAGTTATCTTCTACAAAATAATGATCCAATGATAAGGTCAGGAAGATACCTTGCATTAAAGGAAAAAGCAGAGGACGCCTGGTGGAGAAATGTAATTAATTTGGACCTTCTATCCTGGGGTTACCATGACATGGTTAATATTTTATGACCAAAACTATTAACTAACACTCCCCCCCCCTTATATTATACAGTATTGAAGGTTGAACAAGGCATACGTCCATCTAGTCCAACCTTTCTAACCTACCCATGAACCCTACTCAACAGTTGATCCAGAGAAAGGTAAAAAAAAAAAGCTGGAAAGAGGAAAAATTCCTTCCTGATGTCTATTGTATTAGAATCCCTGAATCAACCTGAGTTTAATGTATTTATACCAGTAATTAAAAAAAAAAACATTTCAGAAATGTATCCAGACCACTCTTGAAGCTATTCAATTTCCATTGCCAGGTAGAACACAAGACACCATTTGTCATTAAAGTAGCAGCGTGTATACTGTATTCCCACCAGGATGGAACCCTTGTTAACATGGTAGTCACATAATATACAGGCACCATCACTAGTGCAATTTTTGTAATTCCATTTTGGGTTCTGTTCCATTAAACACAAAGAGAAGAGAATTCACCTGGCTCCTATTTTACAGTTCCATTATAACTTTACATATGGAATAATTTGAACCAATGGGATATCTTTTGATCATTAAATATTACATTCATATGAATGTGTCTGTTGCTGGTCCAATAATCATACCAGTCATTATCTAGAATAATGGGGCACGGCATCAGCTTGCTAGTTTCTTGTTATTTCCAAACTGTATGCAGCCCACTGATGTAGCCACAGACACCACAGGAATTAATCTTCAGAAAAATAAAATATGGGCAGATCCTCTCAGATCCATGTAACTGTACGTTTAATGATTATCCCTTCAGCTGTTTTTATTAATTTGATAAGGATCTTTGGATTTTCTTTTTTAAAAAATTCAATCGAAATGCTGGGTGGGTGCAAGTGCTACATTGTAGGAAATCAGTCTACCCTGTGAGCTAATACTTGGGATTTCACTGGGGAAATAATAGCTTTCGATCTGTCTGAATCCTTTAATTATTTAAAGTACAAAAGAAAAAGGAAGGAATCTTAACTCACTTGTCAAAGCTTACACTAAGCATGCATAATTTACAGAGCAAGAGGGAAAGCTGGCTGAGCTACTATCTAGCAGGCAGGCGGCCATGCATTCTGTCTTTCGGATACACTGACAAATAGAAAGCACCTTTCTGAGCTGTGCTGTGGCGGTGGTAACGGAAACGAGAAAATAATGACACAGGCAATCAAAAGAGCCAATGGCTAAATTCAGCATACATTTACTAACCATCTATTTTATTATTGCTACCCAGAGGGAGCTGAATATTATGCTGCTTTAGGGTCTCTATTTGGACCCTTTCCTTAGGCCATGATCAGAAAACAACTAGCCTAAGGAACTGAACATGGTGCTCTATGTACCACAATTAAAATGCTAACGAAGCATCTAATTAGGGATCTATGCTTGACACTTGGGTATTTTATCTAAATGCAGAGAAAAGGCCCAGAGACTCCCATGGGCTGCCATTTAGTTGTTTCATTAGCATTTCAACACTTCTAAATTACTGTTGATTCCAATTATTCAGATTCACAGTCTTTATTTAAGCTTTGTACACACTTTGTCGGATGAAGAGGTAGTTTGTCGGCATTCAGATTCAGGCAATATTTATCTATCTATTTATCTGGCTCCCCCAAAGGCATCATTTAGTGATCCATCTTCCAGGATCAGGCACCATGAGGGTCTCACAGACTCTCCCCCTCCCTTGTCCACAGATTGAAATAGGATTGGCTAATGCCTATATATTGCATGAGGGAAAAAATTATAGATTTGACAACCTCCCACTTCTACTTACAAGCTCCAATCTACGCAGTTAAAAGATTGCTAGCCAGCTCGGTCTGACGCCTCCCCACAATGCACCCCCTTTAACATAAGTGCAAATGCAAGCTAATGTTGTAGATGGGGGGGAGGAAAAGTGGGAGAGCTGTCAAATGGAGCTGAGGCAGGATTCCTTGGTTGCAGCTTGTAATTAAGGAATTATAGATTCCTTTGGACCCCTTTAAAGGATAAATAATGCAGTCTTTTAAGCCAATATGGGTTTGCACTCAGCATTAGGAACTTACTACTGAGTTTATTAGATGTTTTGAGTGTAGGAGTTACCCATTAGTTGATATAGGTTAATTGACACCAGATGCATGCCACAAATAAACCCTACCTCCATGGCTTATATGTCACAGTAATTAAAGTTCATAATCCCAGAAAAATCTATTTTATAATCAATTTCCAAGGTTGATGCATTCAGCCCATAATGAAACATTTCCAGCCCAGAATATGACCCCATCATTTCCTTGACCAATTCTGAAATCACAGTTGTTCAGCTAGTCAACAAAAGCAGCTTTGGATTGGTCCAGACTGTGAATCCAGTGAGAACCTGCTTGCGATCTTCAATCAATACAAAAAGTCCACCTGTGTGTACACAGGCTTACCTGTAAATGAAAGGCTACAGAATTTCCACAATTATTTAATTTAAATACAGGTATAGCCATAGCCGGGTTGCCAGATCATCTGAACCAATAGAGATATGCTTAATAAATGTAATTAGCAAGGCTACACTGATTGCAAAGTCATTGCAATTAAACAACATGAATTCTTAAGCTAGGTACACACAGTCCCGATACCGTCAGATCCAACGGTATCGGGGCTTTATCGGTACTGTGTGTACCTAGCTTTCCCGAACGATCGGGTCGGCCGAACGCTCATTTGGGAAAGAAGGAAAATTTCCCTTGGCCGCAGTAGACTCCCTATAGGAGAGTCTGCCATGACTGAAGGAAAAACACAGTCCCGAGCGTTCTCCCTATGCTGTGTGTAGTTCGATCTTTGAAAAATGACGGACAGGGTCTTGTAGATCCTGTCTGTCCTTTTTCAAAAATCTTTGCTGTGTGAACTCAGCTTTACTCTGCTATGCTGCACATGTTTTTAATAGGTGTCCCTACCATTTACACCAATCTGGCAACTTTGAGTCAGAGCAGCAGAGGTCAGTGACATGAGAAAGTCTCTCATGTCACTGACCAGAGAGAGACATCACCAGGTTGTGTACAAGATTACAGTGGCAAATTCTGGCAATGAAATAACCCTGTAAATTGGTTTTCCCAGTAATACAGAGGCAGACCTTTCCTGTCTCCTGTTACTGTAATATCTAATGCAAATCAGCAGTACTGGCAACAGTAAAGTTGTGTTATCAGTCTACAACACCACACTTTACTTATGTTGAATGGGACTGTGTTCAGTTAATGAATTGCCTCAATCACTCTAAATATTAAGCAGAAAATACTAAAAAACGCAAAGGAAAGCTAGCCTCAAACAGCAGAAATTAAAAAACGCAAAAGGAAAGCTAGCGTCAAACAGCAGAATTTCCATTAGAACTTCAAAAAACTTAGAACCCCCACCCCACTCACCATATCCATTTGTATTGCTTCAATTAGGCTGCAAGAACACATTAAAGACACGTACCCTGCAGCTGCTGGGACTTCTAAAGTGTAATGGAGCCAATAGAGACCCTGACTGATGTGAACAATCTGCAAGTTAGTAACACTCGCTGCACCCTCTAATTTAATCTACTTGGTGGATTGTGCAGGGCTTGGACTGGCTGTATTCAACAGCTATGGACAGATGGGGCACATCTTTCTATGTTGACAATATTTACTTTTCTTCTACATCTCCAAACGTCTAAAATTCTTGTTAGCCCTGGTTAAATATAACTGAAATAAATATCCAAAGCACCAGCTGACTAGGTGAGTGGAAAAAAGAGGTTGTCAGAAACCGCAGCTCCTCTAGCCAGATTTGCAGTCAATAATGATATGTATACTGTATACACTTTATCTGCTTTACATGCAAACACAAAATAGCAGGAACCACAGAGCAAAACTATTTGTGCCTAGATCTGCATGAGGGACCCATAACCAGTTGGAGCCTTTGTGCCAGACACTGCACAATGGAACACATTGTAGTCAAAAGGAGACAGCTACAAACATTATATTCCTAAATTAAAAAATTTAACTAATCTTTAACAATAGAGTTGTTACATTTTGAGTTTTGTTGTCCCTTAAAAGAAAACACAGTGCATTCAAATACTATTTTTGGCCATTGTTTTAAGTTTATTCAAACAAACAAAAAGGGTTTAGGTAAACATATTTGTTTCTTTGAAGTGCACCTTCTCGGTCCTGTGAGGATGAGGTTACATGATTTAAGCTAGGTACACACAGTACAGATTTCTGAAAGATGACAGACAGGATGTGCAAGATCCTGTCTGCCATCTTTCAAAGATCTGCATACACACATAACGATAAAGCCCCGATACCGTCGGATCCGACGGTATCGGGGCTTTATCGTTACTGTGTGTACCCAGCTTAACTCACGTAACCGTGCATATGCACAATATTGCACAGTGATTGTATGCACTGTGATCCATTTTCGGAGCGTAAGTGATGTGGTCACCCACATCATCCTGCATTAACAAGCTTTTCTCAAAGGATGATCGTAAGCGGTTGAGAAACGTGCTACTATGGCCTAGGCTTAAAGGAATAGTTCACTACAAAAGTGAACTATTCCTTTAATGTATTGATTGAAGAGGTTAAGGAGCAATGCCTTACCTTCCATTCTTCAATCAATGCATGTGGAGCAAGGAACAAAGATAGAACAAACTTACCTTTTACGCGATCCTTCTTCACAGCAACACTGAAATTCCCAACTGCTTCCTGGTTCTGTTTAACTATAGGGCGCATTATTTAACAATAGCGTTCTATAGTAAATGAGAACCAGGAAGCGGTCAGGACCTGTCAGTGCTGCTGCGGAGGATAGCGTGAAAGTTTATTCTATCTTTGTTTCTGGCTCCACATGGACGGATTGAAGAATGTAAGGTAAGGTATAGCTCCTTAACCTCCCGGTCTTCAGTCTTTTGCAGTGAACTATTCAGTTTCTAACAACACAGATGCCTAGCAGAACAAACATTCCCCTAAATAGATAGACAATAGAATTACCAGGCTGCACTCTGATTAAAGGTGGACTGTGGTCTTCATACAAGTTTTATTAAAAAGGACACACTCCAACATTTAAAATAACTCCAGAATCATGCTTCTAGATTCAATCTATCCAAAATTACAGCAGTATAAAGGGTGTCATTTCTCGCTAGTACCGTGATCAGTGACATCACCAGAATTTTGGGGTCTGCCTCCAAGTATAAGTTTGGAGCATGCCAACTGCTGGGACAGAGCATCATCAGCCCTGCCCCCAAACTCCTAGGGGCATGGCCTGCACTCTTCACTGCTTGGGATCTATAGGCAGTATCAGCATATAGAAACCCAACCCCTATAGTGATGTGTTTAGTAACCCTGCCCATGCAAAAAGTAGTATTGCCGATTTATGCTTTTTAAAACAGAAATACAAGTATGGGGCTTATCTTTCTGTTTTATAAATCAAAAATCAGCAGCACTGCTTAAAGGGTATGTCCACCGTTATTCTAACTTTTATGTTTCCAGTTTAACTGAAGGACAGGAGGTAAATGTGATATGTCTTACCTCCTGTCCTTCAGTAAAACTTACAGGAGACCAGAAGAAACTTACCCGCGTATCGCTCCAGCGCTGGCCTCACTGACAGTCTCTGCCGCGTCCACGCTCCTATGCACTGTGTGCGCACGCGCACACAATGCAAAGGACTGTGGATCCGTCGGGGAATGTCAGTGACGTCGGAGGCTGTCAGCAGCGCTGGATCGTTACAGAGCAGGTAGAAGGGGCAGGTGAATGGGGCACAGAACCAAATAGATTTTCCACATACAATGCTAGGAAACAGGAGCATTCAGTCATCACAATTGTCTCTGGGAAATAAACTGCAGGTTTAAAATGCCACATTAGATTTTGTCTTAAATAATTAAAAAAAATTTTAGCCAATTTAAAGTTGGTTCTACTTATTTCCATTTAATTAAACCATTCATCTAAACCTTTGTCTTCTTTACTAAACATTACAAATTGTTTTGAAGACAAAAAAGTGTTTTTATTCCAATAGCAGCGTCTCTTTAATATCAACACTATAACTCGTGAGCCCGTATTGGCTATTCTAATGAGTGGCCTGTTCTGAATACTGATTGATCACTGCTGGTGAGTGATAGGGAAGCCTTTCTGTCCAGCCATCTGGTCTCTACTGCGTGGCCTTTGTCTAGGTTACGTCATTTTGTAGCCTGCTGCTTTCATTTAACAACAAAGGAAAAAGGACATGTGACAGTAACACCAGGTGAGGGAAAGGATCATAACCACAGAATTAAATTTCCATCACAAATAACTTGTTTAGGGGTTAAACGTATGTGTCTCTCTTCAACCTGAATCAAACTGCATAGCCCTTGACATGTTTAAATGTAAAGCAACACCAAGTTGGTCTCTGAGATTCAACTTTAGCAGAATTTGTTTATCAAAATTAACACACAGGGCACAACACATGGCAAAACTGTACAGCAAGTCAAGATACCTCACAAAGGCCCAGAGAGCCACCCTATGCAAAATCTTGCCACATGTAAACCCAATTCCACAATAACTACCTAAACCCAGAAAAAGATAAAACAAATGACTGTGGCTAGCTTGCTATACTTTTGGTCATTTTTTCGAATGTAATGAGAGATCCCAAATGTGAACGATTGCTATAGTCGGTTACTCTCGTTCACGTGGACACACACATTGCTGAGTGGCGATTCCTTCAGATTTTACATAACTCATCGAGGCTGTACCAAACAGAAACAAAATTACTTTATCACGTTGTGCGTTCACAATTGTGACCTTTACCTATAAATAAGATATCTTCTATTTATGGCTTTCTAACTAATCCTATGATTTATTGTGTTTGATTTTTAGCTTAGTGGCTATCAGTTAAGACTGGTTAACTATATAATAGAAAGAAAAAAAAATCGACTAATTTGCTGCAAAAATAGGTAATTAAAGTGTCACTTTAAGTTACAGCACTTAAAATCCAGAAAAGAATCCAAGTGGCATTGTGTACAAAAGCACTATGTTTATTTGCATATAAATTCAGTCTCTCATTCTTCAAGGGTCAACCCAAAGTTAAAGGTACAAATTTGACATTAGTGCAAAGTTTTACTGTTTTTCTCCATTTTTGAGCTAATAGTAGAAGGAATGCGGAGAAAAGTTTACAGTATTTGTATAAGAGAATGTTAAACTTTAACCTTATTTTGTACTTGTAGTATTTGTTTTTTTAAGTTTCAACTTGTTGATGCTATGCAGCAGTGAACACTGAAATGCACCACAAACACAACTAAACTTGTGGTTATGTGCTAAAACATCACACACTCCACTGACAAGCAAGTAAAACTAGTCATACACATGAATATGTGTGGCCAACTGAGGATTACTCAATTAATTTCAATAATAATTGCACAACATAAGCTACATGATTTCTAATCAAATTTTAGCAGAAATCTGCTAAATTTCTAGCACAATGGACATACCAGCTGATTTTGTGTCAGCTGTTTTCTTATCAAATCTCTGGGAGAGAAAACCCCCCAGCAATTTACCGGTAATAGCTCAGCATGCCACAAATGCACAGTAAACAATCTGTAAGTAGTAGTCATCAATAAACCTAATATCAGCCACATGTATGGCACATACAGTAAATGATAAACCCTGATGGTGACAAACTACCACTCTCAGAATCACCCTCAGAATCACCATGTGTTATTGCATATGGTGATGTGAACCAACAGGATTTAAAATAATGTGGCAATTAGCCAGTCACACACTATTTTCTTTGCACTGTGTTTTAAACAGACCTGTTGGACACAAGCTTGTTCTTTTTCCGATCAGTACACATCAACTCTGTATACTTAAAACTTCATACTTACACAACACATGCATCCCCAGCTCAATGTTATCTAATGTTACCTAATGGTACCTGTGGCTACCTACTTTTGCAGACTGAGCAGTTAAACAGCAAGTAAAGGATTTGCGGGTAGTCAGATGCAAGTCTGTAAAATTAGATCCATCCATCTAAAGTGGTTGGTCTTTTTTGAAAATACTTTTCTGCTGGCTTTATTTACTTTGCATGCTTGACCAAATCCTCAAACAATTTAGGAAGCTGTTGAGCTACAGAAAGAGTCCAATCAGTGGGGACAGCCTAAAGGTGGGTACACATTGTAACAATCTGTCAAAGATGACAGATTCTGTCTGTCATCTTTGATAGATGGAAGTACACACAGCCAGGTAATTAGGTAAATCTATTTATTGAAATGAGGACTATTTATTGAACAGGCTCCCCCCTCATAATTTTAGAAAGACCCCCTTTAAAATATGTTCAGGTATTCCACCATGTCCTCTGGAATCATTAGCTATGCTCCAGGATGCCTTGTGGAGAGGGGAGAGTGTGTTAACATCTAGATTCGTTCCACCCCTTCAGCAATTTAGTGTGCTGGTTATGAGCTTAAAGGGACTGTAAACTCCCCTAAACTCCCAAAAATAATTCTGTGCCATTTGTTTCTATTATTCACAGGGAGGTGAGAACGCTTATTCTCACCTCCCTGTGAATAATAGGACGCTTGGAGGACCTGGAACTTACCTTACCCGCTGCTCCACTCACAGCCGCTCCTTCACTGAACAGCTGTTCTTTCCCGATCGCGCGCCCTATCTTTTGTATTGGTGCGCGGCGGTAAGGTAAATGCCAGGTCCCCCGAGCGTCCTATTATTCACAGGAAGGTGAGAATAAGCGTTCTCACCTCCCTGTGAATAATAGAAACGAATGGCACAGAGTTATTTTTGGGGGTTAAGTGTTCCTTTAAGCTTGCTTGGATGAGGCAGCAGGGGATTAACATTCAGTCATTGGCTGTGATGTCAACTGTCATATCCATAACAGTTGCAAACTGAAAGAGACAAAAATAGTGGCAATAGGACATTGTGCGCCATTTCTGGTTAGTCTTATATATTTCAGATTTCTAACTATTTAATTGATCTACTGAACTTACAATAATACTTGCCCAAATACATTTTTTCCCCCATGTCCGATAGACCAAAAGAACAGATTTTTATTGCCAAATTTGGTCTTTGGCTATCACAAAGGAGCCAAATATTATACAATTACATAATGAAGTATGTGGCTTTAAATTCCTCAGGGCTAAACAAAGGTACAGATCCACATGGGAATCTACTCTTTATCAGCAACCTTTTAGAGTCAGTCTGGGAGTGAAGGAACTGCCATCTAGTCGAAAAAGCTTGGGTAACCTTTTTAAAGCAACTGCCCATTAGCGGAACGTGAAGACAACAAGGAAGGTTTTCAAAGCGATAAAAAACTAAACTGTTACAAAGTTGCATTAAAAAATGGTTAAATATTTTGCAAGCAGTTCAAAAGTATCATCATAATATTTTATTGTCCAGTTTGCAATTTCTTCTGTACTATGCACACAACACTAATAACTCTCTGACTGACACCCTTTCTACCATCACAGATCACATTAGCCTATTGGAGATTAAATTAATAAAAGTGCAATGAGAGTGGTGTTTACCAGCTTTCCCATTCCACAGTATGTATTTTTTGCAAAGTGCTTCTGTGCGTTATGTGCTATGTGCGCTGCGCTCCAGTACACATCTGCGTTATTGGAACATGTAATATGCAAAAAGTCATGCATGCATGTGTTCCAATAACAGAACGTAGCGCACAGTGGAATCGTTGCATTGGCAAGCAGAGAATGGAGCTCCAAAACGCGCAAGTGGGACCTAGACCTAAAAGGCCTATATAATCTAACCAATCTGAATATTGGCTGCATTCAAGACAGTACTACATTATTTTCAATAAATTCTGATATTTTGTGGTTACGGTACTAATTTTGTCCGTTTCCAGACAGAAGTGTAGCAGAGTGCGTTTTAACGGATCGGATTGACCCAGTCTGTTAAATCAAACATATTTCTGTCCAGAAACACACCTGTTTTTTTAGTTAAAAAGAGAAAATGGTCTGCTACATGCAGACCAAAAAATTGTGGCCAGTTTGGTCCCTGTGTAATATGAAGGAGCCCTAAACCTGACCAGCAGAGAAACTGACAACCTGTTCCTTAGGCCAGTTCTATCCTGGTGTGCTTGTTGGCCCAATAAAACTACGAGTGGCTTTTGAGGGAAAAAAAATTAAGGAAAATCCACTGTAAAAATTAACTTAAGACACTTGAATACAAAAGTAGCACACTGATTTACCAATCTGCCTATACTTATCCTGAACGTACACTGCCAACTGGTTTTCAAAGCCAGTGGTCACAGCAATTAGAAACTTTTTATTCAGGACTTCGCTTTTTAATCTGTCGTTTTATTGAAATCATTGGTGTTAGGATCAATGCCCCAGGTAACTGAGTGCAGTCTAACTAGTGTGCTAATAAAATAGGTTTGATAATATTTAGAAAAAAGCCCACGATACTTGTCAATCAAATTCTAATAATAACATGAAAATATGAAATAAAGCCCAAATGCGTTATCTGGACCTTCTACAGTAGGACTTGCGGTGTGCTAGTATTTTAGCTTTCACACGTTTTCTTCTATGAAACAAAATACGTACTTCAAGATGGATTGACTTCTCACAGAATGTGCTCAATGTGCTTGTCTGTTCCCTGCCTAAAGGACTAAAAGTTAGGGAATACCAAACTTTCTGTTTGCTAGCAGTTAATGTTGAAACTTGTATCTTATTATTGCTAAAGGGAATGTATAAAAAGCATATAGTATGTGAAACCCTTTTTTTAGCCCTGTAGTTAATTCCTTTCTCTACCCCCCACCCACCTCCACCTCCTGATAAGAGAGAGCTCCCTCACTATCTGAGTGCAGCCCTATCACTTCAAATCTTTCCACCACTAGCCCTACAGAGAGCCTAATTGGCAGTAGCTAAGCAACCTGTTCTGTCCTACAGGAAGGGTGGACAAGCTGATATTGTTTCTTTCTTTAAACTGACATGAAAGGAATTATATAGTTATGTATATGGCTGATGTTGTTTAGCAATATGGCAGAGTAAACAATGTAGGTAGACAGCTCCGCACACAGATTGCTGGACAAACCAATCATATTTGATTATGTTAATTGTCAATTGTCTGTACAGAGCTGAAGAATGCTGATAAAAAGTTTCTTCAACCAGATGACAGAAATTGGTGCAATGGGAAGAACTGAATTATTGTAATATTTACCATAATTAGTAATGTTGCAATCCTGTTCCATAGAACGCTGAGTCTACCACCAGGGTATATGGGCATACATGTTATCAGGCTGGCTGGCTGCAGCAGCATGGGACAGGACATTTTAATTTATTTATGGTAAACAGTGAACCTAATCACTTCTCTAGCTTCTATTCTGGTACGCTACTGTGTCTTTGAGGCTCTAGCACACTGCACATTTCTTCAATTTTTTTTTGTGCTACATAGCTAATTGGAACATTTTGTGTGCACTCGATTTTAACTTGTGCAGGCCTGCTAAGTAGTGTGCGTGCGCAAGAGCGAGGGAACACTGGTACTCACCACACTGACTTCCTGCTCAAACGAGCCTGTGCTGTTTAGGAAATGTACCCTGTAGCAGCAGACAGTATATATGTTATTAAGTTTTTTTATTAAGTGCCTTTTCAGATTTCATTTTAACATCTGCCTGACAAAAAGGATTTCACATATTTACATAGGCAACCCCTATTGTTGGATAACTAAATATTTTAATGCAAGGTGTCAATAAAATTTGGTTCCCTTTATTGTAGTACCAAGCCTGACAGAGATTTTCTCTAAGCTTACATTAAAATATTCAGTAAGCCAGCTACAGGTATCATCTGCATTTAAATTCTAATGTTCAAATGGTGAGAATATGGTCCAACCCTCATTGTTATACCCACAAAAAAGCACATTTTCCTTCATACAGGGATTACTTACACATTTTTTTTAATTTGTTCCTTAAACTTGCTTACATATCTCAACATTTGGAAAGGAATTAAAGGAAATGAAAAATAGATATAGAAACAAATGCTATAACTGCACTATATATTATGGCTGGTAAAATAACAGAAGTCAAGACACTAAGGACAGTTTCTATTCTTCTGGTAAAGACAGATTTATATATAAACCGAATTATATTATTATATACATCCACATACAGACTCCACCCAGTAGTCTGCAAAAATAATTCCTCTTTCAGTAGTCTGATTGGCTCCTAACCTTTATGTAAACATGTCCACCCAAGCTTTAGTCACATTAATTCAGTGGAAAGACAGCTTCCTCAAGTAAGATTAAAACCCGAGAGACACTGGTAAAAAGTACAAGATAGTAATTATCACTTTGATGTGTGACATTTAGAAGCTTTCTGATAACGGATTAAAAGGCAGTGCCAATATCACGCAGCAAACGTGAATCGGAGGGAACCCATTTTGTGCAGACTGCAATTAGCCAATGACAGGCTGGAAACATTGGTGTGTTTGTGTCAGGTAGAGACTCAGAATATTTATTAAATAGGTGACAATGTTATTAAGTGTTTATTTTTGAACCTCAATATTTTCTTCTATTTGATAATAATTAAGCGAATGATTACACACAAACATATTTACAATTCAGGGTGTTTTTCTGCATTGTTGTGGAGAAATGTAACCTTTCAGATTAGTATTTTGGCCTTTTAGCAGAGATCAACCAGCATCTCCTATGCAATTGGTGTGTGTCTCTGGTTTATATGTAAAGTCAAGCATAATGCTACATGTATTGTTTATCTAAGTTGCAGCCATACAGCATATACCTGGCATATCCTGCAGTCAGACACCACAATGTAACATTTACCGAACCTTTTCACTCCAGATGTTTGTAGACTACAACTCCTAGCATGCCTTGCTGCCCTTCACACGAGTGAAGTTGGGTGGTTAACTGAAACATGCTTTTTCTCTATCACAATGATGAAAATTTGTTATTCGTTGTTTAAGAGATAACATTTGCCAGTCCCTTTTACCAACTGTCATATACCAACATATAGGGAAAAGTCATGATGGAGCTTTATAGTGGAATAAAAGCTAAATGCTTTTAAACTGGACACAGAACTTCAAGGTGCTTTCTAATTTCAAGTTATTTTAAAGTAAGAAGTTTTTTTGAGTCATGTGACACTTAACATTCCTAAGGACCAATTATAACTTAACACAGCAAAGCATCCTTTATAAAGATATCATTTACATTAAATTCATTTATTTTGTAGATTTTATTTTTTTATTAGTTTGTTTCAAACAGCAACTCACATTTAGATACATGCTATTTTTGAAGGCAACATAAAATGCAATATTTTTCACATCCCCTCACAAAAGAGAGATAAGTGGGGTCCCACATAAAGCTAGAGATTACTATGGTTCCACATAAATAGCTTTTAGAGAGAGATTACTAGGGTCCCTTATAGATTTTAGAGGGAGAGACTACTAGGGTTTTAGAGAGAGGGAGAGATTACTAGGGTCCCACAGAAATTTTAGAGGGAGAAATTACTAGGGTCCCATATAGGGATTTGAGAGAGATTACAAGGGTCCCATATAGAGATTTTAAAGAAAGAGATTGCTAGGGTACCATATAGAGATTTTAGAGAGGTTACTAGGGTCCCATATAGAGATTTTAGTGAGAGAGAAATTACTAGGGACCCATATAGAAATTTTAGAGAGAGATTACTAGGAACCCATATAGAGATTTTAGAGAGAGATTACTAGGGACCCATATAGAGATTTTAGAGAGAGATTACTAGGGACCCATATAGAGATTTTAGAGAGAGATTACTAGGGACCCATATAAAGATTTTAGAGAGAGATTACTAGGGTCCCATATAGATTTAAGAGAGAGATTACTAGGGTCCCATATAGATTTGAGAGATTACTAGTGTCCCATATAGAGATTTTAGAGAGATTACTAGGGTCCCATATAGAGATTTTAGAGAGAAATTACTGGGGACTCATATAGATTTTAGAGAGAGATTACTAGTGTCCCATATAGATTTTAGAGAGAGATTACTAGTGTCCCATAGAGATTTTAGAGAGAGATTACTAGGGACCCATATAGATTTTAGAGAGATTACTAGTGTCCCATATAGAGATTTTAGAGAGAGATTTCTAAGGACCCATATAGAGAATTTAGAGAGGGATTACTAGTGTACCATATAGAGGTTTTAGAGAGAGCTTACTAGGGACCAATATAGATTTTAGAGAGAGATTACTAGGGACCCATACAGAGATTTTAGAGATTACTAGTGTCCCATATATAGATTTTAAAGAGATTACTAGTGTCCCATATAGAGATTTTAGAGAGATTACTAGGGTCCCATATACAGATTTTAGAGAGATTACTAGTGTCCCATATAGAGACTTTAGAGAGAGATTACTAGGGTCCCATAAAGATATTTTAGAGCGATTACTAGTGTCCCATATAGAGATTACTAGGGTCCCATATAGATTTTAGAGAGAGATTACTAGGGTCCCATATAGATTTTAGAGAGAGATTACTAGGGTCAGACCTCTACACAATGCACGTGGTGCAGGACAGATCCATAAGAACTGCTACCATGACATGGGGGTGAACCAATGACTGGAGATCTATCAGTAGCAATGGAAGGATCGAGCATCCCGTCTCCCCCTTACCTGGCTTCGCATGCACCAGCGCCTCTTCTCTGTGCACTTGGGCGATGATAGAGCTGCTTTCCATCTAACACTTCCACACAACCAGAGGGGGGGACGATCTTGGCTTTTCCCAGATCTTCTTCTTTAACTCTCCACACCCAGCCTGGAAACCAAGGGATTCCTCTCCAACCCCCCTGACTACAGAGATAAATAGACAGGTCCCCTATAGACAGCTCCCCCTATAGACAGCTCCCCTATAGACAAGTCCCGAGCCCCAAATCTCAGAATTGGTCCAACATGGAGAATCCCAGACTAGAGACAAGCAAAACAACAGAGGAAATAGGACAGCGGCCGTTTCAAGGCCCCCACGGTACTATAGATAAACAACCTCGTAGATTCTGCCCTTTTTTATTCCTCCCTCCGGTGTCAGCTTCTAGTTAACACGGCTCCGCCGGACCTGCTTTGGCTGTCAGTGAAAAGCTTCGATATGGCGAGGCGGGAAAATAATAATAATAACAATAATAGAAAGATTAGGTGGAAATGAAGCTTTGTTTTCCTCAGTGCAAGGCTGGTGGGAAGGGGGAGCCTTGAAACCTAAAGCTCCTTTGATTGGCTGGCAGGGCTGTGGGCAGTATAAAAGGGAGCTATTTACTATGCAGTGTTTACCTAAGTACATTCCAGCACACAGCCCTGTGCAGTGAAGGGGTTGGGTGGATCCTGGCTGGGGCTGCTCCATACTGTACAGAACCAATACACAGCACACACGGGGTATCCCCCATGCCCAGAATTAACGAACCTTAATATGCTAGTGTTCCTGTCAGGTTCCCTGTATGTATTGGCTCCATTTGCTATATGAACTCTAAAAACTGATATAGCCATGCTGAATATTTATATAACCTACCCCTGTAGTGGATTTCTATGGGAGGAACTGTAAGATTATAGCCTTATAATCTTACAGTTCCAGGAGGAGACGGAAACCAGAAGACACAAGGTGTAGTTATTCACTATATAAACACAATGGTGGATTTTCCTTTATCCACTAATGAGGTGATGTCAAAAATTGGAACTTGAGATGTTTGAAAACTACAACTCCCAGCATGCCTTGGTAGCAGTGTTCAACATCACCGCACTTGGATGAAAAAAAGATTAAAAAAATGGACAAATATCATTAATTTATTAAGTGTACAGGGAACCTTCATGGGTCCCTTTGAATATTCAGAAAAGGAATCCTAGATCATAACATCACAAAAGGCTAACCAATCTAAATATAAATCTCGAGACATGACAAGTATATTAAAAAAAACATAGAATATGTTATATAATGCAAAATGATTGGAGCTAATGCAGAAGTCATCCACCATTTACATTCACCCCTAGTGACTTCTTATTTCATCATTGGCTCAGAGGCAACAATTGGTGGTGATTCTGCAAAATGTTCTTAAATCTTATGAGCTGAATAAGAAAATACAGAAATGGCTCAATATGTTTAAATAAAATGTTGCTATTTATACTGAGTTCACTGAAATATATGGTATAGAACAACACTTTCCATGGAATTGCCTTCACAGTAGCGCCATCTTTAAAGGAAGAATGTAGGAAAACCATAGTTCTTGGAGGAAACACAGGCATTAACAAGGAGAACATACGCTAAATTTGTGAACATGATGCATGGGGGGGAGTTGTTTAAATCCACAATTCCAATGTTACACTGATGGACACTATGCAGTTGGATTAGATATCAAATCTGGATGGTAACTGCATTTGTCAACATTGGTGGATCAGCCTCACAAAATGTCAACACTGACATTATAGGGGGGAAGGATACCAAATTAAGCATGTCTATCCTGTGGCCTACAATTCCCAGTACCCCAGATACCCTAAAGCAGTTGTAAACTATAATCTATGCTTGTATCAAGCACATTGCTGGAGCTGCTGTATCATGTATGGTGCCACAATATCCACAGTTATATGGAACAATATATAGGCTCACACAAGCATGCTGCTTTCCACTAGACAATACAGTAATGGAAGGAACACAATCAAAGCAACTGCAGGAAATATTTTATTGGTTGTTAGTCAACCTGGTCAACATGTTTCAAGGCGTACACAATTGGACTGTAGGTTGCACCAGTTGACTAACAACCAGTAAACTGGCAGCATCTTGAGAGAGATTGCAGCCACTAAAAACCTGTGTAGCCAGAGATCATCCAGCCACTAGGTAAACAAAGGTGCAGGAAAATCTACTCAGAGCCATATTAAAAGCTGGCTTAAAAAACCCCCACAAAAATGGTTGTACAATCAATATTGAATTGGTTGCGTGGGATGGAAGCAATTGTTTTTTACTTATGATTAACTGTACAGACATAAATATTGTATCGATATATGGGTGCACCGTTAAACAATGAAATATTGTGTGTTACACTAAATATAGTGGTGCGCCAGGGCAATAATAATGCACAAACTAGAAAGAGAAAACGGGTCCAAACCAGACTCAAAGTACCCCAACAAAGCACACTAACACTTGACTATAACAAAAATACAAAATAAACACAATAAACATTTAGTATTTTTTATAATCAAGTGTTAGTGCGCTTTGTTGGGGTACTTTGAGTCTGGTTTGGACCCTTTTTCTCTTTCTAGTTTGTGCATAAATATTATATCACATGCAGGTTGCTATTTGTTGCTTTAAGGGCTAGGCCACACTAGAGCGTTTTGCGCACGTTAGCGCATGCGTTTTGCGCTCGCGATTGCAAAATGCACAAGAATCACGCTCGCGATTTTGTGCGTGATTCCTGTGCATTGCAGTGTGGCCTCAGCCTAGACTGTGGCCTACTTTTTGAACTACCAAGGAAATCCCTTCACGTCTGTCTATGAAACACATGAGAACCTATGGCTGTTTGTTGATAGAACAGTTTTCACAGTTGATACCTGGCTATCTACATATCTTGCTTTCATTTATATCAGTTGAGACCCCATAATCTTGTTAGATTGGTGTCTTAGTGCCTGCTATAGTGGCAATTTGCTTGACCGCCTCCAGATGGTATTAATGGAGAAAAAATAATTTGTCAGGTTATTCTCTATAAAAGAAAAACCTGGACAACTATATTCTCTGTACCAAGTTGTTTTGAAAGTAAGGTATGTACCGGTATTAGCATTTTAATGTTAGATATGCAGTACACTTGCAATGATCCTTATTTATTATTAGGATTTATTTACATTTACGTTCCATTGTGCACACAAAACATTAAAAATAGGATGTCCACAGCTACATGGTTTGTTCTTGATATGCTCTCCCTGTACATAGTGTTGTAGGTGCAGAATTTAAATCTGTGTGATAGGTAGCTTAGGATAACTAGAAGGGTGCACTACTGGTACAACTGAGAGTTAAAAGAGAAGGACATTTGCTAGTACAATGAAAGGTACATCTATATTTTGTTCTGAAAATCATATAATTATTGACTGAGGTTACAACAGTGTGGTGTACATAAGGAAGAAAAAAATCACCGTAAGTTAGTCCACAGGGTCCAGAGACGTGCCCATTGCTCAGTGCAATATAGGGCATATTCCAATGGTTAGTAATTAAAAAGCTCAAAATGCATTACAGCATTGGGCCATTTCACAACAAACACTGTTGGTTTCCTTTTTAATATGTTTATATAATAAATATTTATTTCTTACTTTATTACAATCCATAGGATGCAAGCTGGGATCCACATAACTGAGTAGAGCTGACTACTTACAACTCTTGCTCAAAATGCTTTTAATTAACCAATGTACACAAGCCCTTTCTTCTCCCTGAATGGAGATGGCTGCCTTGTAGTTTCTCTTTATTTTATTTATAGGAAGGCCATAATTTACTCAGGGGTTAAGATCACATAGGAATTCACCCAGAGCCACAAGTGCTATAATAAATCCATGCCACAGGTGCACATATACCTCTTGTTAAATTCATCTCTATAAGTAACGTCTATTCTGAGAAGATCTATCTGATCTTCTATATGAATGGCATGTGTCACAACATTCTAGTAACAATTTTCAGTCAATGAACTTGAAGTGCTTTTTTTGTGTTTTTTCACTGCTGGATGTTGACTAATTGCAGCATAAGGAAATCATCAGCGAGTGACATGCTTTCTTAAGGGGTTAAGCACTTACAGTGGTTCACTTTACAGTATGAATCCAAAAAGTGTTCACATACATTGTTTACTTTACAGTTTAAAGCAGGGCCATTTCTAGGCATAAGTGACCTAGGCCAACTGTTGGGCACTGAGAGGGTGCAGGGCACCATTTAACCGTGTGGCGGAAGAGCACAAGATGATTCCTTACTACTGCCAATTGATTCCTTCACAGAGACCTGTATCCCTCCAGACTTGTGGCCATGCACTTTAGCTCTGTATTTACCATACTGCATAGTTAACATCATGTCCAAAAGCTAGAAATCATAAAAAAAGTCTGTACTGGGTTTCTAAGTATGCACTTACTGTACTGGTCTAAGCTGTATATAACATGCCTAAGAACTAACAATCAATGTACTGGTCTGCATAGATGGTAATATGTGTAACCTTATTTATTCTAGTTAATACACTAACTCTGATGCTTTAAGTTGGTTAGCCCCTGACCCTAGGAGTCTAGCTGTTCCCTTGTGCTTTAGTGTACCCCAAACTTCAGGTGTTATAATCTGTCAAATACTAATGTAAGAGGTGGTGGAAGGGGGGAGTTTGAGTTGGGAAATGGACATCACATGGGGAGACTTGCTTAGGGGAGGGATTCTCAGATGGTGTGCCTCTATATGTTTAAAAACTATAACCCCTATGTTCCCTGGCTTCAGTCTGTAGTTGAGGAATTCTGTGAGTTGTAGTTTTCAAACATCTGGAGGTACCCTGTTAGAGAATGAATCCCTAGCTTAGGTCACCAAAATGGCAAGAAATGGTCCTGGTTTAAAGACAATTCGTTGGGTAAAGACTGAGCTGTGTACCTACATCTTAAGAAAAAGGTTAAAACTTTATAGAATGTAATTTCAACATCTTCACCAAAGAAGAAGACTGATATAAAATAGGTGTTAAGGAATCCATTTATGCCAAAATAAAGAATCCAAGTCTGAAAAGAGGTGGTGGCGGGGTTTTCAACATCCATTGTCTGCCACATACAAAGCTGTTTGAAACCTTACTCTGGGAAATTTAATAATACCTCTAAGCTACAATGCAATCACACCTTGCATTCCATGGAAGGGTCCCTGACCCCTTGCTGTTACTTGCTGTTTAAACCTATTCCAGGCTATTTATTGCCAACAGATTCTTGTAAAAGTCATTCTGAATTGAGAAAGCCAGTCTAATGACTATCGAAACATCTTCAAGAACTAAACTTCAAGTCCAGTTGATCACAGATATAGATGCAGTATGTTCCTGAGGTTTAAAAAACAAAAAGGACACTAAAATTTTATATCATCATTAGACTCAACTATAAAAATGGGTTCTCACAAAAAAGGTTGACATCTATGGAGGAGACCACATTGCAGTTCTATGGTGGTACATTTTCTCCCAGGAGCAGCAGGGATGGTGGTTTCCAAAATATTTTGAAACTCCTACAAAACAGAAGATCATTGACTTTAAGAGTATTTAAAAATAATATTGTTTACTTGAAAGACGGAGGCAAGGTCATTATTAGAGAGTCAGATGTCAAATAAAATATCCTTAATATTCAGAATTAAATCAACACACAAGCCAGCACAAACCTACAAAACAGAACCTTAAAGGGGAACTGTGGTCCAAAAATGACTTTAAGTAAATTGATAGAAATTGCCCTCCTGAGAATTTTTGCAATTTATTTTCATTTTTTATTTTGCATAGTTTTAAAGATATTTACATTTTTGTGTGTGATATGGCAGCAGCCTGCACTTCCTGCTCTGAAACCATGTCAATCAATCTACCCTATGTCTCCTCCTCCCCTTTTCAGCCCCCCTGGTCCCTCCCACCCCATGGTGCCTCCAGTTGCAGGCCCCCTTTGGCCCATTCTCTTACAGCCCCGTGTGGCCCTGCCCACCCATGGCTGCATAAGCCCCACCCACTTGCATGTGCACAAGCCCAACCCACTCGCAGGTGCACAAGCCCCGCCCACCCACAGTTGCATAAGCCCTGCCCACCCGCAGGCGCATAAACCCCGCCCACCCACGGGTGCACAAGCCCATCCACTCACAAGCGCACAAGCCCCGCCCACTCATGGGTGCCATGGGTCACTCAGACCCCCCTACATAAAACTCTTTGGAAACAGCTTTTCCACAGAGTGGGAAAGAAGGGCTGTAGATTCCCTTACCTTCCCTGTCAGGACTTCACACAGCAGAGAGGAGGAGGGACTTCCTGTCTCCCTCACACACTGAGGGAGTCTGATGCTGTGCTTGCCGGCGGCACTGTGCAGGAGAAGCCTTAGGAATGTCACATCAGCCTCCCACCCATTAACTTTCTGGTCAGTCATTTCTGTATATCTTGGGCTGTGGAGCACGTAGAGAGATGGTTGATTGCTCACAGTTCCCCTTTAAATATATCACTCAATAGCATGCGTTCCACTGTTATTAGAATCTTCAAAGAAACCTCTTTCACACTGCAGGTTTTGTAAACATGACGTTTCATTCTAAAGTGGCTTCATCAGTTTTCTCCACAGCCAAAAACAAATGCAGAATTTATTATTCTTGTGAAAGGAAAGATTTACAAAGATCAGTTTTCCTGAAGCTTAAAACATGACCAATGTATTAATAATTCTTAAAACAATATGACAGTATTATTATTATAAACATAAAGTATTGTACCGAATCCTCCCGTTAACTTCTCTGGCATCCTCTGATGTGGGTTACACTGCCTCACCCAAAATAGTCTATAACAGCAAAACTCCAAGTATAGAGGGGTTCAGGCATTGATATGGTGCAAAATAAGTAAACTTATTTTTTAATTTTTTAGTATTATTATTATTATTATTATTGTTATATTTTATTGGTTTCACTATCAAAGTTAAGAGAAAACATTGAATTTAAAACAATATAAACAAAATAATATGTACCCTACTGGCAATGGACTTATTGTGCCTGCGGATTCAAAGATAAGCTATTTCCTTCCTGGCTCCATTTTTTTGTAGTATATAAAACATATACATATCAATTTATCCATTTACATCAGGCTCTGTGGCCACACACGCGTGATCACGGTTATATGATCATGCAATCGTCGTCTTGTGTACAGGTGATCGGCTAACAATCTTACAATTTTTTTTCTATCGGACAGTTGAATTTTTTTATGTCTGCCCATCTGATTTAATGATCTCTGAATCATATGACTACGTAGTCGCGTCTATGTCCACCTTTAAGGGAGCTCTGGTTTTAAAAATCCAGATCTTTACTACCACACACCATCTTTGTACTTGGTCTTTTAATTAAGGTTCTGTGCATTAGGTAAATTTCCAGTTTATTCTTAAGTTTAGGCTTTACGTTCCCATTAATTTTTCTGGATAACTGTATATTATCCCCTTGTTTAATGCCCATTTGAGATGATACACCCATCGTCTCCTGCGCTAACTATATTAATAAGAATTAATTACTCCCTTTACACCCTTTTCTTAAAAAGGGATTGAGTGTTATGTGACTATTCATTGACTAATGCTGCAGTTCTCCAGAATTCAATTTAAATTTCAGTTCTAACTTGTGTGCACACTGACTGACCCTTCAGCATGTTAAATATTAAAATTCCTCCCTCTTCACTTTATGTTATTGTATGGTAAATAATTTATTATCTATTCGTGTCTCAGATATATAACATTGTGGGTTATAATTACATTAGAAAATATAGTAAATGTGCACAAGAAGTTATTACAAGGCATTATTATTAGTCTCCACAGATTTTCCAGAAAAGAGTTCCCTTAATTATAAATCCCTAACCAATTTCCTACTTGTCCAGAAAGCTTTAGCTGTAAGGTGGTTCTGTACTTTTAGAAAGCTCCTTTTTTCTAATGAATTGTAATAGTCTTTATCTCTTTTTACAGTCCACCAGCCCCTCACCCAGCTAAAAACTCAGAAAGACTTATTATGCACAAGTTACATGAGTCCCATACTCCAAGAGTCAAGCGTTAATATAGCATCAGGCACCAGTTTGTCTCCTAAATAGGGAAGCGATAACAAGCGATTAGGTTACATCAAGATTCATTTACTTTGGGCTACAGCAAGCTCAGGCAGCTCACATTTACTGATTAAAGAGATAGTAAAGTTAAAATACAAATAATGACTTATCTGTGAAAAATTATTTGTGGTGTACAGGTAGTTTCTGTGTATGGCTAAATTTGATGGCAGTCTAGTCAGCTAAAATGTGATGAGTAGGGCCAATTTGGAACTTAGATTCTATTGGAAGACTGTGGATATCATACATACTGTACAAGATGGTCCTAGGGAAACACATTATCATGGCTAGCAGTTTACATCTATAATATAACATACTGCTAGTTTAGTACAGATCTAATTCCTGTCCCAAAACATCTTAATTACACAGGAAAATGTATTGTATTTTTAAAAAGAAACGAAGATGCTATATACTGTATAGAAATGCTGCACTCTTAAGCCTTGTAAGACATGTATTTCTTGTTGGCCATAAAATATCCAATGGGCGAACAATTTTGCCAACATCAGTTGCCACAGACGTAAGATTGTCAGTCTTCGGGCGTTCATTGGCTAATCCGGCCAGCCGTATGTGTACAAGACTTTACACATGAATTACACAATTTCCTCCGAAGAACTGTTAATACAACTAACACCACAGCATTCAATAAATAAAATCAAGTTAATGCTTTTAAATTTTTGTTCACTTAGGTCACAAAATAAAAAACATATTAACAGAAGGAGCATCCATCTCTCTCAATACACTGGGTTGGCAGTATCAGAAGAGGAATGTTCCAATAACATTATGGTTTGGGGGGTTTATTTTAGAAATGCTTAATTCAGATCAGTTCATTGTGAATTGTCATTGTCAGAAGCCTTGTATTTTTTTACCTACACAAACCTCACGACCTATAGAAACAATAACATTCCCTCTCTTGGAAAATATAAGGTTTGTAAACCCAAATTCAAATACATTTCAATACATGTATTCCTAAGCCCCCCATACACAACATCAATATTTCAAGTGATTCAGCATATTCGATCGAAATGCTCAAAATATCAATATCGTTTGGGTTTTTTTCAGATCAACCACTCCACAATATTAATTCTATATTAATATATATATTCTATATATAATATAAATAATCTGCGGTAGATCAGTGTTGCAGGGGTTCCGACCCTTGGGCTATCATTAATTACTATTGGAATAATATTGTTTATTATCACAGTTATAATGGCACAAAATGTAAAAAAGTATTTTTTTCACTGAGCGCCCATGCAGCATGTGTCATTAATCCACATGCTGCAAGGGATTTAATGCAATTAAAGAAACTTTCCCATAAACGGATCAAGACAGTAGCTCCATATAATTCTTACTAACAGAAATCAGTCCCCTGTCATTTCCCTCTCTTAACTGAGAAGAAAACAAATGGCAGGCTGAAAAATGAGCCACCTTACACCCTATAGCTCATGTAATAAAACATCAACCAGAGATCCATTTAAATATAAAAAGAGTGGGGAAGGTCATAATAATCGGCAGACACTTTATTACATCTATGCATCAAAAACGGGCATACATGCAATTGCAAAGATAAAACCATATACTTGTCACTAAGGACTATTACTGTATATACTCGAATGTAAGTCGATCCAAGTATAATTCGAGGTACCTATTTTTAACTAAAAAAATTTGTAAACCTGATTGACTCGAGTATAAACTGAGGGTAGAAATTATGACCACTACTGCCTTCTGATTCTGTATTGTTTTGAGGCTTTAGTTGCACTTTAAATGGACAGCAGAATTCCCATACAGTAGTCCCATAAAGTAATAGCCAAATCCAGTATGGTTATTACTCTTTTCAACAATAGATACCATCATCCTGAATCTGTATTGTTTTTAGGCATTCGTTGCCCTTTAAATGGAGAGGAATCCCACACACTAACCCCCAATTCCTTGCCACTCCAGATGTTTGGAAACTACAACTCCCAGCATGCTTTATTTGTTGGGAGTTGTAGTTTCCAAACATCTTAACATCTTTTGCTTGTGAAGGTTCTCATTCATCCAGGTCATGGTATATCTGTTGTATTCAATTAGATCAACTGGACTTTAGTTTAGTTCTTGAAAACGTTTCGCTAGTCATCCGACTGGCTTTCTCAATTCAGAAGCTTTATTAAGAAAGCCAGTCGGATGACTAGCGAAATGTTTTCAAGAACTAAACTTCAAGTCCAGTTATCTAATTGAATACAACAGATATCTTAATATCTTCAGCGGCAAGCACTGCACACACACCCAGAGCCCCCCCAGTGGAGGAGAGGACTTGCCTTTATGTTCTTCAGGAATACCTCTGCACACTGACCTTCCAATCAGATTGACTGTAATATTGCTCCATTATAGTCAATGTGCTGCTTCCTTCAGACCCACATCTCCAGGCCGTGCTACTGGGTCTTTTTATAGGAGGAATTACTGAGAAGCCACTTTTTTACCACATGATCATTCAGAACCAACCAAAACATTAAAAAATCCAACCTGTTCTTCAGGAATCCGGCTGCCGCAGTCAATCCCTCAGCAATCTGGCAGGCGCCTGACATCACTACTCGCGCCGGGTAAGACCGGCACTGAGTAGTGACATCAGCCACCAGCACAGTGTACGCGGAAGAGAGCGGAAGTGTGCAGCTGCTGGATTACAGGTTAGTGACCCGAGAATAATTTGAGGTAGGATTTTTAGGCTTTTTTTAAAGCCTGAAAACCTTGACTTATACTCGAGTATATTCGGTATCTAATTATTCACAATGAACAATTATATAAACTTTTAAGGAGCATATGATAACTTCATGATAAATCTGAAACAAAAGCCTTATTTCACATATCAATAAGTCTAGTCTAAACTCTCCACAGTCTCCTCAGCCACAGTCCTGCAGTTCGTTAGCTAGATTGTTCCTAGTGTTGTCTGAATGTGTCTTTTCTGGAAACCATAGGTCATGGAAACAGTGGAAAATACAATACACAGTCAATGAAAAACAAAGAAAATGTTTACATTTAGATAAAGACAGAAAGTTAAATGTGAACTTGTAAAATTTTCACAGAAGGCAAAAATCCAGCACGATTCTACTGAAAGTTTTATATTGACAAATGTCAATTAGGGCTAAACCATATCCTATACAAACCCCCCCACTCGTACTACTTCCTCTCGCCTTAAACCTTTCTCTCTTGTGGCTCCCATCCTCTGTAATTCTATTCCCCTCTCTCTACGTCAAAAAACCTCAATTAGCAGGTTTAACTCTAGTCTTACATTGTATCTATCTCAGGTATCCCACCCCTCCCGGATTGTCCGGGAGTCTCCCTCATTCTGGGGTGGTGGAGTCTCCTCCCAAGTCATGCCCCCTTTCTCTGACCACGCCCCCAGAACACCCTAACCACCACCCCTAGAATGATGGCCCCACCTCCGCGTGACATCACGCCCTGCCCCCAAGTGACGCCACGCCCCCTTTCCCTCCCTACCCGGAAGCCTTAAAGTGTTTTTTGCACTGCACAAGTCTCACTCCAGCACTTATACCCATCCCTGCATCTGTATGTAACCAGATTGTAAGCTACAGGGACCTGCTTTCCTCTTGTAGCAAAGCTCTAGCACTTCTATTAATATAATTTATATATTTATGTACTGAACTATCTATGTATTTGCCCCCTTGTATGAATTTTTTGTATTTTGTAATTGTACAGCACTGCATCCCCAAGTGGTGCTTTATAAATAAACTATACTGTACATTCATACATACACAGTGTCGAATTGGCCCACAGGGCTACAGGGGAATCCCCCGGTAGGTCAACAGCCCATTTTACCAAAAAAAACCTGAGAAAATTGGTAAAATTTAAATACAGAGCAAAAGGAACAGTAAGAAATGCATTTTCATAAACAAAAGGAGTCAGTAGGACTAGGGTAGGTATGTAAATGAGTGATAATAGACATATGAAATGTTAGGTGGGCCCTTAAAGGGCAACTGTAGAATCCAAACAAGTTTAATTTAAATGAAAGGCAGTTTCCTACCTTCAAAGCGAGCCATCAACCACCTCTCTGCGTGCTCCACAGCCCAAGATATAAAGAAATGACTGACCAGAAAGTTAATGGGAGGCTGACATGTCACATTCCTAAGGCTTCTCCTGCACAGTGCCACTGGCAAGCACAGCCTCAGACTCCATCAGTGTGTGAGGGAGACGGGAAATCCCTCCTCCTCTCTGCTGTTGCAGAGAGGAGGACCTGCAGCTGCAGAGAAGGTAAGGGAATCTACAGCCCTTCTCTCACTATGTGAAAAGTTCAGGCAGAGTTGTCACTCTGCCTGAAAAGGCTGTTTCCACAGAGTTTTCTGTAGGGGGGTGGGGGTGGTAGGGGGGGTGTCAGAGTGGCCCACAGCACCTGTGAGCGGGTGGGGCTTAGGCACCCGCGAGTAGGTGGGGCCACGGCACCCACGAGTGGGCGGGGCCACATGGGACTGTAAGGGAATGGGCCAAGGGGGGCCTGCAACTGGAGGGACCATGTGGTCCATGAGTGGGAGGGACCAGGTGATTGTTAGGTGTATGGTGGTTACAAGCGTTCCCCCTGTACTTTATATAGGGAGTCGCCCGTGATTGTTAGGTTGTGGTGGTCACAAGCGTTTCCCCTGCACTTTCTATAGGGATTCGTCCGTGATTGTTAGGTGTATGGTGGTCACAAGCATTCCCCCTGTACTTTATATAGGGAGTCGTCTGTGATTGTTAGGTGTATGGTGGTCACAAGAGTTCCCCCTGTATTTTATATAGGGATTCGGTCAGTGGTTGTTAGGTTATGGTGGTCACACGTGTTCCCCCTGTACTTTATATAGGGAGTCGTCCGTGATTGTTAGGTGTATGGTGGTCACACGCGGTTCCCCCTGTACTTTATATAGGGAGTCGTCCGTGATTGTCAGGTGTATGGTGGTCACAAGCATTTCCCCTGTACTTTATATAGGAGTCGCCCGTGATTGTAAGGTGGTAAAAGTGTGAAGTGGCGGTCGGGTCAGCGAATAGTTCCCCCTGTCTTTTTATATAGGGAGTCGTCAGTGGTTGTTAGGTGTATGGTGGTCACACGTGTTCCCCCTGTACTTTATATAGGGAGTCGTCCGTGATTGTTAGGTGTATGGTGGTCACACGCGTTCCCCCTGTACTTTATATAGGGAGTCGTCCGTGATTCTCAGGTGTATGGTGGTCACAAGCATTTCCCCTGTACTTTATATAGGGAGTCGCCCGTGATTGTAAGGTGTATGGTGGTCACAAGAGTTCCCCCTGTATTTTATATAGGGAGTCGTCCGTGATTGTAGGTGTATGGTGGTCACAAGCATTTCCCCTGTACTTTATATAGGGAGTGCCGTGTATTGTAGGTGTATGGTGGTCACAAGAGTTCCCCTGTATTTATATAGGAGTTGTCAGTGGTTGTTAGGTGTATGGTGGTCACAAGTGTTCCCCCTGTACTATATAGGGAGTCGTCCGTGATTGAGGTGTATGGTGGTCAAACACGTTCCCCTGTACTTTATATAGGGAGTCGTCCGTGATGTTCAGGTGTATGGTGGTCACACAGTTCCCCTGTACTTTATATAGGGAGTCGTCCGTGAGTCAGGTGATGGTGGGTCACAGCATTTCCCCTGTACTTTAATTAGGGAGTTGTCAGTGGTTGTTAGGTGTATGGTGGTCACACGTGTTCCCCCTGTACTTTATATAGGGAGTCGTCCGTGATTGTCAGGTGTATGGTGGTCACAAGCATTTCCCCTGTACTTTATATAGGGAGTCGTCCGTGATTGTTAGGTGTATGGTGGTCACACGCGTTCCCCCTGTACTTTATATAGGGAGTCGTCCGTGATTGTCAGGTGTATGGTGGTCACAAGCATTTCCCCTGTACTTTATATAGGGAGTCGCCCGTGATTGTTAGGTGTATGGTGGTCACAAGCGTTCCCCCTGTACTTTATATAGGGAGTCGCCCATGATTGTTAGGTGTATGTTGATCACAAGCGTTCCCCCTGTACTTTATATAGGGAGTCGTCCGTGATTGTTAGGTGTATGGTGGTCACAAGCATTCCCCCTGTACTTTATATAGGGAGTCGTCCGTGATTGTTAGGTTATGGTGGTCATAAGCGTTCCCCTGTACTTTATATAAGGAGAAAGCTTGTGACTGTCTGAACCCACAGCTTTTAAAGACGATAGACAAAATCTGTAAGGCTGAGTAAACACAGAAAGAAATTTGTTCTGGTCAACAGTTCGCCACTAGCAAGTGATCGTCGTGGCCGCCTCCACATACACCAAAAAATATTTCCTGCGGTTACATGGTAATAACAGTCGGTCATAAATATTGCATGGTGTGGACCCAGCCTAAGATTCTGTCATCTTTGAAAGCTTCACACATACTGAAGTCCGAGGAAGGATTGCTCTCATGCACAGCTCTGTTCCACCCGAGCTCTGTGTCCCAGCATGCAGGTCTCCTCAAACATGTGAGGGACAGCCACCCTTGCGATAATATGCAAGATCAAAGCGATCCACCTCTACACACCTTTGATCTTGCATGTTTGAAAGATTGGTATAGTGTGTACTCAGCTATAGTGAGAGCACATCACTGCTAATGGGTGGTAACTACATTAGTTACAAAAGGAAGATTCTAATGGGGAAAAAAACCTAATTTCCTTAAGAGAATCTAGGTTGCCTTCTGCTGTGGAAGGGTTGCCTTTCATTCTCATGTAATCCAGACATATTTTCAGTGCAAGGCAGAAAGAACATTGCCTGTAAATGAACCATATGACTCAGTTAATCTTTGATAATAGTGTGTAATAGTTTGTAAACATTCCCTACTATTTATAGTACAAACTTCCAACTGGTTGCCCTGCAACAGATATCAATCCAAACTGCAACCATAAACATATCATTGATAACCTTTGCACTGCCATTTATTTATTTCGTTTTACCCAAGTATGCAGCACTATATTAACTCACACAGATATAAAATCCAGGAACCTGTAAACTTTAGGAAAGTCCCAAGACTGAAACTGTATAGTCTGCAGTATTTACATTATGTGGTAGCAGATGGCCGGTAGTAGTGTTGTAGTAGAGTCTTCTCGATGGGCCTGCTGTCCTGCATTCTGCTCTGTGGTCATTACAATTTAATGGCTATATGTAGTGAAGTTTATAGTGAGAATAATAACAAGCCCATAATAAGAACAGTCACTAAGGAATCAAGTAAAGCTGGGTACACATTTTTTTTGAAAGATGACAGATAGGATCTGCAAGGTCCTGTCTGTCAGTTTTCATAGATCTGCATACACACAGTCCCGAGCGTTCTCCCTAAAGGAGAGCGCTTGGGACTGTGTGTTTCCCTCGGCCGTGGAAGACTCCCCTATAGGGGGTCCACCGGCCGAGGGAAATTTTCTCTCTTTTCCGAACGAGCGCTCGGCTGACCCGAAGGTTCACTGGGCGCATGCTCGGAAAAGCAAGGTACACACAGTAACGATAAAGCTTTATCAGCACTGTGTGTACCTAGCTTAAGACAGTGAGAGTGCAAGATAGAGATCCCTTCCAATCTATTGATAAGAAATGTAAATGGTAACATACACTAACCGGTAATATTGATTTGTGTTTAGAGAAATTCCTACTATAGTTATGTCAGGGATGAATCAAAGAATAGACATAAGGTTGCATACATCCCACATTTCTGGGAGCAAACATTCCCTTGCAGATACAAACACACTCCCTACTTCCACCAGATGCCTAACTTCTACAAAAGCACTCACAGACGAACGCACATCCTTGTTACCCAATTTCCGTGGCTGGTTTTTAGCCGGGTTTTGGGAGTTTCCCTCGGTTTTTCAGGTGTGCGAGAGACCCACACAGTATTAAGAAGATTGTATAGTGTTACAGAAACACATGTATAACTTTCCAGTATTTCTTGGTTGTTTATCTAAATTGTTGAGCATGATTTACAAGTTATGGCAAAATTAAAGGACAACAATACCCAAAAAAACAACATCTCCCCCATTACATGTCCACACTTCCAGCAGCTGAAATCGCTTACTCTCATTTACAACCGTGCTGCCTTCCCTTAGATATTACACAGCAAAGATGAGTGCTAAAAGCCCTGCCTCCTAGATGGCCCAGGGCCATGATTAACATTTCACTTGTCATTGGCTGGTGGGAATGTCTATTACAACCTCTCTCCTCCTCTGCCAGTCAAACTTGAACTGTTCGGTTGCTAGGATACAGCCTACATAATCAAGCTGATCAAGCATGGGTGTAGGGGTGTTTTTCTCACTGCTAGTTTTGAGTGACAGTTACAGGCAGACAGAATTGCTATGCCCCCTTCACAGTGTAGCTAATTGAAGGCAGAGAAAAGCTCGAAATCAGGAAAAAAACACATGGGGAGGGCTGCATACCTTTATTCTTTTGAAAGCAGGTTTTTTTAAAAAATGCATTGAGGCAATACAGTTATCCTTTAAAGTAAAGGAGAGCTGCAGCTTAGAATGATGTTTACAGGAAGAGACAATTCTGCGTTGGTGCTTCAGAACACAGAGCAAGGACACATCAACATCATGTCTTAAAGGAGAACTTTTAAAATCTGAAGCAACCCCCCAAGAACACCAATAAAACTGTAAAATACCACTATAGTAAACAGTAAATAGCAATAAAATAAATATAATCCCCCAAAGAACTAGAAATGACCTTCTGAAACAAGTTCTGGCAGTTTAGGACTGGGCATGTGCAAAGAACACAATGGTTAATAACCACACAATGTGATACGAGACACACATTATTGCTTTTTATACCAAGTTGCTCTGACTTCTGATTAGGTGTTGTTCTTAAACACGCTCAATATGTGAGCAAGGAATGACCCCCGATGGCCGAGTGCTACATGCGACGAACGGACGTTTCAGGCAAGAACGACAGATCAGCGAATAACCCCCAACCGAACGCATACTGTACACACGGACAATTCTCAGCCGAAACACCCGTTCGAGTGAATCACAGATTGAACGTGTGTACGAACCTTAACGCTTTAGTTGTCCTTTAAGGTCAAGTTTGTTTGCCAGTTTAGTTGTGTATTTAACTAGAAATTAAAAATTTAAAGGGACATTATAATCATGCAGTAACTGACTATTTTCTTTCTGGACTTTTCCTGGACGTCCTGGACTCTTCTCCTATCTCTATCTCTAATTAATGACTGGAGAGGGCAAACTGGGACGGATTCAGAAAGCTGTCAGTTACTGCATGAGTATAATGTTCTTTTAACTGTACTCTCAGTGTCCCAAGTGATCAGATTGAATTAAACATATTGTTGATCTTTTTTGACACCTGAGCAAGGTGCAAGGTTGAAAAAGCTTCTTACACTACAAGCAGGAGCAAAACGCGTCTCACCTGCTCTGATCTCTACAGTGCCCCCCACTATACACCACATGGATCGCACTGACTGATAAGACTAACCCAGACTGGTAGATATACTTGGAACTGACCTACTTACCATGTATAATATGTTGTAGCATCTGTGTTATTGTATACTGTGACAATAGTTTGGTACTCTAGAGAGGTGATAACCCTGAATGCTTTTAGATGTTTTTAAATATATCCCTTCTTCTCACCTTTAGACATCAGACTGACTGAGAAGACACTGACTATCCTCCAAGAGATGTAGAGTCCTGCCTCTACTACAGTACACACTCACAGTCATGCCACACAAGAGACTCAGAGAAGCAATTAGGCACGGCAACCATATTCCTCTGTAGCTCTGACAGCTGACGTCGCTACTCACTGCCTGTCAATGTCTCACCGCCTGACAGTCAGGGCTGATTTCTAAACTAGGCCACATAGGCCATGGCCTAGGGTGGCAGAGTTGATAGGGGCTTATATAAAGTTATTATATCCCTGTTAAATCGTCTCTTTTCCAATGTAAACAGTCCCAACTTGTCTAATCTGCCTGCATATTCAAGCCCCTCCATTCCCCTTATTAATTTAGTTGCCCTTCTCTGAGCTACTTCCATTCCCTATCTACCTAAATGGTGCAGTGCCTGATTTCTTAATTCATACAAGACTTGAAAAGATAGAAAAGCTTTTTAAACAAATATTTTCTAAAAGGAAGGACAATTAACGTATTCAGAGCATGCCCTTCAGAACCAGTTATAAATATGGCACTTAAGTTGCCCTTTAATGTTTTGTATATTGGGGAACAGGTAGCAAGGTCATTTTTGAAGTTACTTACTTCTACAGATTCTTACTAAATATATATTTTAAACTTCTGAATGACTATTACCGTCTTCGAACTTAATATCTTAAATCACTTTATTAGCAATAGTGTTTAATAAAAAATACCATAGTGATGGAGCAAATAAATTCTATATCCATATGGTTTTAAAGCCGAAATGTCATCATCCCCACAGCTGGCATTGCAGGTTTGAAATTCTTAACACCTGTTAATTTTCATATAGCATTTTGCATTTCTCCTCGTTATTGCTGTAAATAGATCCTGTATGCCATAGCAATGTTCTAGAATATGTAGAAACATGTAACAATGTCATTAAGCAAGTAATAAGAATTTAAAACTAAAGCATCAGAACAACACTGTAGGAAGATATAAAACCAATAATCTGTGTCTCACCTCTCATTTTGAAGTGGATGCTGGGAAATGCATCGTTTTACCATGAAAATTACCCAGAAGTCTCCATTCCTTATTTACATATACTGTAGGGGAGCTGAGAAGCATTATTCTCTCCCAATCCTATTTAATGTATTGGTGATGTCGGTCTATAGGCTCTTCACACTGCAAAAACAGAGGCCTGCACTATACTGATGATGGCTCAATAAAGTTGAAACCGGTCTGTAGTTGGCTCTGTAGTTGTATTTAGCTTGTGAAATGCTGAAAAAAACCTTTTTAAAGGCATAACGTTCTTAAGCGCTACCATGGAAATTACGCAGAAGTCTACATTCCTTATTTCCATTTTACCACAGGGTTTGTGTTTTATTTCTCAACATTCCAGTATCCCAAATTCTGGTCACTGAACACTGCGTTCTTTGCACGTGTCCAATCCTAAATGACTGCATTATCTTGTTCATGGCTACTAGTCGTCTCTAGCTCGTTACAGCCCATATTAGGCAGGGGAGCATGTGACTGACTTCAGGAGGTGTAGCCAGCACACAGTTATCATATCCAGTTGTTGGATCCGTATCCAGAGTATTACATTTACTTTAATGCCATTTACTTGAATTTACAGCTTATCAGTGTTACAGAACATGGAGTACTATATATAATAAATTAGTTTAGTTCTCCTTTAATCTATGTTTAAATTGCAGTTCTCTGTATAAATGTAAGTATGGCGTTACGTCACTTTACACTTACAAATGGGGCATTTACTTTTTTCTGATGTACCCAGTAAGGAAGCTGTCACGTTGCTGGTGTTGACTAGGAGAACTCTCTGTAGCCTTGAATAGGAAAGAACATTGTACCTTTTCATGACTGGTTCTATGGAACCAGTTCCTGAGCGCAGGTGATCTGTCTGTATTCACTCCTTTGTTTAAATGGAAATGAATTCTCTGTGTATCTAATGAAGTACAAAAGGTTCCGTGAGACTTTAATGTTGTCCAGCAACTTGTTATTAAACCAGGTGTTTATATTTCATGCAAATGTTCTTTCTTCCAGGCTGACTCATTAATAGACCGGGAACACCAGAACTTTTCAGATGCCTCCCTGGAATATATATTCAAAGTGCAAGAAGTTCAAGAAAAGAAGAAGTTTGAGTTTGTTGAGCCCGTAAGTATCAATGATAAACCACATTATTACTTATCACATTATGGGACCTATGCAATTGGAGGAGCAGAGGCTTGATTTATTTGCAGCAGCCAATCGAATGTTAGCTTTTTACTTGGTTACTGCAGTGAGATTAAATCTGATTAATTGTTACAGATTTTTGCACCTTTTATTTATGTTACTGGACCAGGTCTTCTTTGGATATTTATTGGCCTTTACTCGCCTCTTTTTTCATGCACTGTGCATGTGTTTGCCTTCTGCTAACATGTCTGTCTACCACTACACCCTTTATTGCCAATTGAATTGTCTTTGTTTTAATATTATCTTTTTCCAAACATGACCCTATAAATGACAGAATGGTTCAGCACACCATACACCCAAACGTATGTATGTATGTATATGTTTATTTATATAGCGCCACTTGGGGATGCAGCGCTGTACAATATTATAAAGGGGGACAATAAATAAAGTATAAACTTTGAATTTGGCTTGAAAAGCCGCTTTTGGAAGGTAATGTGTGTGTTTGTGCTGCAGATTTTAAAACTCAATAATGGCAATGTTGAGGACATTGTTGTTTTTTTTACTTACCCTTTAATTATGGTTGCCACATGAATAAATGGGTAGCTCAGTTGGTGTGTGTTGGAAGTTAAAAAAACAAACTTTTTTCATTATTGATCCAAGTATGGCTTCCACGGAAATGGAAGGGTAGGTCAGTAGGGGTGTGTACCTGTGTCAGGTTGGGGGTTAAAAAAACAAACTTTTTTGATGATTGGTCAAAATTAGTTTTTTTTTACTTTAGTTACCCTTTAAGTATGACTGCCACAGTACTTGAGGGGTAGGTCAGTAGGTGGGTGTACCTGTGTCTGTGTGGGAGGTTGGGGGTATCAGCATTTACTGTTTTGATCTCATGACCCTTAAAGGGAAAGTCCAGCCCCAAAATGAAAGCTTACATACAGGTAAATCACCCCCCAAAACACTAAATGGTAATAGTTTGAAATCTGAAATATATAAGTCTAACATGAAATCCTGCACAATGTCCTGTTTCCCCGTTTCTGCTTCCCGGTTCTTCCAGCTATCAACTGTCAGTTATGGATTTGACAGTTGACATCACAGCCAATGACTGAATGTTAATCTCCTATCTGCCTCTTCTGAGCATGCCCAGACTCAGTACAGGCTCAGTACAGGTTTCTAAATTGCTGAGTTTCCATGAGGCATCCAGAAGCATAGCAGGCATACAGTAATGATTTCATAGGATAAAGTATGATATATCAACATATTTTAAAGAGACCATTCTTTCTAAAAGATGTTCTTATGAGGGTGGAGTTGTCCTTTAAACCTCGAAGTATCCACATTTGAGGATTGTTACCATTATAGTCTATGGGAAATTCTCAGATAACGCTGTAATGCTTCAGCGGATTCCTTAGTTATGTAATAGCACACTTCTATATGCCCTGCACATCTGTACTGAATTTCATGTCTCTAGCTCAAAAACTGTGGGAGGAGATACAGTCCAAAAAAATGGAAAAATAAAATGGAAGAAGAAATAGAAAGAAAGTAATTTGGCTCTTCAAGCCAAATTAAATACATAAATATATGAATAAGTATGAGCATCATCAAATATACAAGTGCTTGTAACATGAGGAAAGAGGTCCCTGCCCCATAGAGCTTACAATCTACTTAGGTGGGTAATATACAGATGCATAGGAAAGGGTGAAAGTGCTAAAGTAATAACTGGTGCAGTGTCAACAGTCCCATGCTGTGCTGTGCTCAGAGAGATAAGATGATAGGTTAGATTTAAACTTGTTTATTGGTGTTTCTTGACTTAGAGAGAGGGGGAAATAAGAAATATAAGAAGGAGCAGCAGAGCAAAGGGATTTTTTGTATGATTGGCATCAGTCCAATTAAAATTTTCCAGCATGTAAATTAATGAAATATTGGACCAATCACTGTACGATATACAACACAATCTAATTGTGATACCAAATTGGGACATGAGGATTATTACCCCTGGAGGAACAGCTTGCACTAAGAAAACTTTCTAACTAACTTTCTAGGTGGTCTTTTTGCTCTGTCCTGTCCCCATTGAAGCATGTGCCCCCCCCATTGGAAGAGCATCGGATGAATCAGCAGCCACAAGGAAGGGACAGGTCCAGACTGAAGCAGCAGGGTACCTAGAATGTAGATTTTCTATGTGAAAACAAACTGAGGGTCACACTCCAAAAGCAAATAAATACTTTAATATGTGACCAACTTTAAGAATACACAATGTTTCGGGGGTAATAGGTCTTCATCACCTGAAGAAGGGGGCACCTATTACCCCCCGAAACATTGTGTATTCTTGATTTCAGTCACATATGAAAGTACAAGTGTGCCCGTTGATTTATTTGATTTTGGAGTGTGACCCTCAGTTTGTTTCTTCTGAATATTCTATCCATGGAGGGTAGGATACCAGAGGAGTGAGCACCTACAAGTTGGACAAGAGTGCATTGGAACTGTTGATCTATTTACATTTTCTATGTTCCAGCTCTTCAACCTGGATACAGCGTTAAAATTAGGTTCACTCAAAAAATGAACATATCCTTTTTTGCATTAATTAAAGAACGAGGGGGGGGGGTTGTGTTGGTTTGGGGGGGGGTTGTTAAAGGAGCTATGCCTTACCTCGCGTTCTTCAATATAACAGGATCCAGGAATGAACATAGTGAACTTACCCATGAGCATGATCCACTGCTGGCTCTTCTAACAGATCCTGACTACTTCCGGCTTTAACTAAACTATAGCCCCCCCCCCCGTTCTTCAATTAATGCAAAAAAGGAATAGTTCACTTTCTGAGTTAACTAGGAGGATGTGTGTTTTTTTACTTTAATCACCCTTAAAGGCTGAATCAAACCTGCAGGAATTGTGTGTATTGAGATAATTCCTGGGGATTGGAAAGGCACATTAAAAGTTTCAGCGAGATTCAATAAAAGTTCTTATAATTAAAAATGGTGCTAATTTTGCCCCAACCAATCAGAAATTATTTAACATTTGAAAGCTAACATCTGATTGGTCGGGGCAAAATTAGCACCATTTTTAACAATTAGAACTTTTAGTGAATAACCCTGTTATCTTAGCTCGAGGAGCTGTAACATTGCACCTGTAAAACAAGATAATGTTTATTTTGCTTAGTCCTCCCTTTTAGAATATGGTTTTCCCTTTTATGGCCTTATTATTGTACTGCACATTGTTATTGTACAATATCATTATTGGTGGAGGTTTTGTGTATGTAGAACATTTTAACCAAGTCTGCACAGCTCGGTAGTGATTATGGCTCCGTTAAGGGAATATCACCTGGTTTAATGCTGCTGGCTCTGTTCTCTCTAACTGATTGTAATCCTGCCAGCAAGACATACTGTTATTCGCAGATTCCTGCACTAGTTATATAGTTCTGACGTTTTTATAGCGTTAATGTTCATCTCAGCTTTTCACTGGGATGTGCTCGTTTATGGAACAAGACAGCACATCTACCGCCAGATCCTTTAACCTGAACATTGTGTTATGTGCGCATTTTATGCATGAAAAGCCCTAGTTGCATAATTGTATGAAAGGCTCAATTGAATGTTCTTGTAATTAACCAAGCGCTGTAACACTCGCTTTGTACCAGTCTCTCCATTTAATTGAAACATGAATGTTATTTAAAAAGGAACTGGAGAGAAAATACAAAATGGGCTTATAAAGATGACTGGTTTCTAACTCTAACGTGTTTCAAATATATATATAATATAATATATACTTTATACATATGAGACAGTGACGCACACAGCAGCTATCGGAAATGCTTAATGTGTAACTTTGCTCTAGGATGTTAAGGTCACACTATTTAGAGAGAACTAAGGGCAGCTATACTGTACTATTCCCCCCATCCCAAATATACCCAGGGTGAGAAAGTAAAGAGCTAGGTCTCCAACCCTGGGCTTACCTTTGATTGCTGTCAATCTACCTTGGGAAACTCCACTCTGGTCTAGCTCTACTCCCATGCTGAGTCTGGGACTCGACCAATAGGAAGATGAGCTTCTCAAATGGAGGCGGGCAACTGGAATGGCAAAGATTGCTAACGATTGAAGGTAAGGACCTAGCAGTTTAGGTCCTCCGCCTTGTTACTCTACTTTGCTACATTATTGTTGTCTTTTAAAGCATAGGGGAGGTTAATCAGCAACCCACAACCCTGAATTGCTGCCTTTAATATTCCAAAAGTTGGAACTTTAAGGCTGGGTACACACAGTCAGATTTTTCAAGCCAATCGACTGATACTTCCATGTATTGGTCAGTTGGGATGAAAAATCTGCTGTTTTCGTCTGCAGCTGCGACCGGATGGGACAAACGGGCAATGGGACTTGTCGGTAAATGGGACTTGTCGGCCACGGCCACTATTGCCACCACAGACAGACATATGCCCGGGCTGAGCTCTCACTCGAAGCGAACGATCGGTCGGGGTAAATAGTCCCCTCGTATGTACCCAGCCTAAGATTTTAACTTGTAGCTAGGGAGCTGGGAATGGGCATCTCCCTTGTTCTCTCAGTCACCAGCCTAGCTGCCCCTATTCCAAGTTTATTGACCAGCTCTTTGGAGAAAGGTAATCCAGATACAAAGGTAAGTGTTTCTTATAGAAAGATAAGGCAACAATCCAGGGGTCTTTTTAACAAACTGAAAAAAATGCATAGAAAGATATTTGCACAATAATGTGTGTTGCGTGGTGTAAACCTTGCCCTTTCTTTTTGGAGTTGCAGTCATCTGATGGTTCTTCCTGAACATAGTGTGGGCTGATGATGTTTTTCTCTTGTGGAAAATATGAACGACAATATGTATGTATGTATGTATAATTTATTCTTGTAACCCACTGTTTGGTTTATGAGGGTTTAACTTGTACTGAAGTCATCATTTAGATGATAGGACGGAACATTCTCTGGCAGGTTGTTTTGGCCTTGGTGTAATCTACTGTTAGCTACAAAAAACAGAATTCTAGTGCACAAACAATTCTAATTGCATATTGGCTACCTCCATAAGGTTGCTGCTACAAACAGTCTGCTAAACCCTGGATAAATAAAAGCAATTAGTTCAATAAGTTGGCCAAATTATTTTAAGCCCAGTCACCGCGTCAAGGATGTTTCTTTAACTGGGTCCTAACTTACTGGTACTTGCCTTTTTGGCTACATGAGCTGACAGCTTCTCCTGTGTGGCTTGGGTGCTTGAAGCTGACTCTCTGTTTAAAGTACTTTGCTCAAACGAGCACATGACCTAACTCTGGGTGTAGTATTAATTACCCAGAAGGCTTGGTCAAACCTTCAATGTAACACACAATATATAGAAAATTGGGTTGTTGTACATTAAAGTGCAACTAGAGAACAAAAATATAAAATATGCAAAAAATAGAATTCTAGTGCACAAACAATTCTAATTGCATATTGGCTACCTCCATAAGGTTGCTCTACTGTTACAGGCTAATCTAGTTTCTGTGCTTGCTCATAGCTTTAGTTCAGATGCTGGGAGCTACTGGGATATTGAGATTCACTGTTGTGAGATAGTAATAGTTTATTCTGTTTTGTCCAATGTCTGGTACAAACATAACTAATTTCATGTGACCACAGGGGTCTAATGTCTGTGGCTTTATGTTGATGAACGTTGGGTAATGTTGAAATGATTTTGTACTGAAATGTGGTTGTGCTATACCACTTAGCTAGTGAGTTGCATTAAAAAGAAAAATAGGGGGATACAAAAGAAACATTTTCCATTTTATCAAAAATTGCGGCCACAATCGCAAGTGCAAAACGCAGTGCAAACGCACGAAAATCGCGCTAGTGTTGCCTAGCCCTTAGGGTGCCGCAGGGCTCTGTCCTTGGATCCTTGTTGTTCTTCCTCTATATGATCTCCCATTTGGTTTTAAGTATCACCAACAGGCTGATGATACCTACATTTATTTTTCCACACTTTCAGTCACACATCTCTGAGTGTCTCCATACCATATTCTCCTGTATTGCGCACTGGTACCTTAAACTGAACCTTACTAAAAGGGCATGTCCACCCCAAAAACTAAAATTTAACTCACTACTGGCCACACTGTAATATAAAAAATCCTTACCTCATCCCTCTGCTCCTCATAGTTCTCCTGCAGTGTCTGTCCAAAGTCCAGGAAACTGAAGAGAAGGAGCTGTCTGTGTGTCATCTGGTCCCTGCTTCTTCCTTGTCCTCTCTGAATCTGGACTCTGACATGCACAGGGGAGCTCTTTCCCCCCTTCCCTCCCACCCTCTGGATCTCTACAGATCTGGATGAACGGACGATTTAGGTCGCTTGCGGTCGCCCACCCCACACTAGCTGACATTTTCGGGCGAACGGCCAAAAATGTTGTGAATCGGTCGGTCGGCCGAAAATATCTGCTGGTGTTTACCAAACCTAAAAGTGCACTCCTAATCTGCACCTTACCATAAATGCATAAATAACCTCACCAAAATTACAATGAAACAAATAATACTATAAGGAGACAATAATGTAATGTAAAGGTTCAATAGATACCTTTATTCCTAACATATAATACAAATAACAATGCCACAACTTGATACAACAAATATCACAATTAGATACAATAAAAGCACAGATTGGATGGAAACTAGCTGTAGTGCTGCTTGTGAAGGTTCTCATTCATCCAGGTCATGGTATATCTGTTGTATTCAATTATATCAACTGGACTTGAAGTTTAGTTCTTGAAGACGTTTCGCTAGTCATCCGACTGGCTTTCTCAATTCAGAATGACTTATACAAGAATCTGTGGCAATTATGTACCCTGGAAAATCCCAATTAGCATATCACCGCCAGGTGTTAAGGGCGTGATAGTGGCTAAGAGGTGTTATAGGAACGCCCAGGGTAAGGTGTCAAAACAGCATTGTACATGGAAGACAGTTGGTGTCGAACCCCCCACCTCTATTCAGGCTTAGTTTCTTTATTTTCACATAAATGGCCTCCTTGACACCTCTCTTGAACCAGTCACGTTCCTTTGCCAATATGTTAACATTACAATCTTCAAAGGTATGTCCTTTATCCTTAAGATGCAGGTACACGGCTGAGTCCTGACCCGAGGAATTGGCTCTTCTGTGCTGGGCCATACGTTGATGCAGTTGCTGTTTGGTCTCCCCCACATACAAATCAGAGCATTCTTCACTGCACTGCACTGCATATATGATGTCGCTTTTCTTGTGTTAAGGTATTGGGTCTTTCGGATGTACCAATTGCTGCCTCAGTGTGTTGTTCGGTTTAAAGCAGACAGGGATACGGTGTTTTTTGAAAATTCTTCTTAATTTCTCTGAGACCCCTGCTACATATGGGATGGCCATGTTCTTGGCCACAGAGTAACATACCTAAGGGTGGGTTTACATGACTGCTTTAAACCATCCTTTATCTTGCTGAGGCCCCCCACTATCCTAATTGAATAAGATACACAACCATTTTGTTGGATAATAAAATTGTGGCCACAGCTTTATTAAAAACATTTTAAAACATTTAATTCATAACAAGTTGTGCCAGCGGCTGCCAAGCAACCGGCACAAATGAACCACCGAAAAACCAGGAGTCTCCTGCTGACAGGGTCGAGGCTGGTCTGCGCCGTTAGCCCCAGGCTGCCCCTTGCTCTCAGCTTAACTCACCACATTCAACCTTAAAACATATTATATAATACTGAGGCTAAGAAACTGGAAATGCGTATCTACTGTACCGCTGTGACAATAATGCTTATAACCTAAGCTAGCTTAGGGTACAGGCGGGAGGGTAGGGTAGCTCTTTTCTCTAGCTAATGGGAAGGCAACAATGTTGCATATCCAATCTTTTAAAGGCTCCCTTCTCCCAGCCCCCCAAACCTTTTATCCAATAAAACATAACAAAATTTGACATTTCCCCAGCCTATACAGGCTGTCACCTTCTGCTCCTTCTCCTTCACTGTTGGTATTTGTGTTCTTTTCTTTCCTTCTACTTCTTTTGACAAAGGCCCAGTCTGGATATCCACAAGTTTTAAGGGCTCCTCTGAGATGTTTCATTTCTTTAGCCTTCCCCTCTGTGCTAGTGGGGATGTTCTCGGCTCTGTGTTGCAGGGTTCCGATGACACCCAGCTTGTGATCTAAAGGGTGGTGAGAGTCAAACATCAAATACTGATCTGTGTGTGTTGGTTTTCTGTAAACCTCTACTTCCAGTTTACCATTTTCCTTAACTTCTACCAAGCAGTCCAAGAAAGCCAGTTTGTTGTTTTGTACCTCTTCCCTTGTAAATTTGATGTTTTGGTCTACCACATTATGTGTCCTGTGAAAGCTTGTACTTCCTTCTGGTGGATTTAACCCAGGTATCATATGGTGGGGGGGTTCGACACCAACTGTCTGCCATGTACAATACTGTTTTGACACCTTACTCTGGGCGTTCCTATAACACCTCTTAGCCACTATCCAATCACGCCCTTAACACCTGGCTGTGATATGCTAATTGGGACTTTCCAGGGTACATAATTGCCACAGATTCTTGTACAAGTCATTCTGAATTGAGAAAGCCAGTCGGATGACTAGCGAAACGTCTTCAAGAACTAAACTTCAAGTCCAGTTGATCTAATTGAATACAACAGATATAGCTGTAGCGCTCAATGTCCATTTTGGTTGGAGAAGTACTGTTTGCAGCACTTTTGTCCAGATTAGGCACTTAAAGTGTGTAATAACCCGAAGTGCCTCTGTTTGCAGACTAACATGGTATTTAAAGTTCTTAACGTAAGGGGAGGGCAAAAAAGCCATAAAGTGCACATCGCTTAATATACAGACGATTTTTGAACTGAATTTAGTGTTATGTGCACTAAATAAAAAAAAAACACTCAATCAATCGTCAACCCTATAAAATTCAGATCACATCTGCATTATATATCTATGTCACTGGCATTAAATAGGAGTGAAATCCACTCGGGAACATTTATGAATCTGGGTGTATCTGGTATTTCTGTATCTGTGATTCATTTAACTGGTAAACGAACATATTTTTAAAAGAACTATCTAAATTAGTGGGAATAGTACAGGGATATGGGTTATTGTTTGCACATGTCTACCAATGATACAAGGACCTTGTATTACAGCAAGCCATGGAGTATTGATTTTCTACCCTTCCTTGGTGGTCCCTTAAGGTTTATCTAAAGTCCAGAGGAGAGGCTGGATCCCTACCAGATTCTCTCTAAAACAGACACTTTTAGCTTAAAGTTTGGCATTTAGCTATTCAGATGTGGAGACTTCTAAGTAATCATTAACGATACCTAATGCACTGCAGCTGGGGCTATGAAGGCGTAGCCAAAACACATAGAGGCCAACTTTACACATGTAGAGTGTTCAGGGGCACCTGGCACATTTACAGTATAGTTCTCTAATGGTTGGAAGTGTGGGAAATATTATGTTATAGAGAAATTAGGGTCAGTGAAGGCATATCCCCCAACATTCACCTTTAAATAGGAACTCAATTAAGAAATACATTACACAGAGCTGTGCTAAGATCAGGTTCACTTCATTATCCTCCCCTGCAGCTCTGTACTATGTTGTTACATACCCTCCAACATTCCCCTTTAAATAGGTACACTATTGAGAAATACATTGCACAGAGCTGTGCTAAGATCAGGTTCAATTTATTATCCTCCCCTTGCAGCTCTGTACTATGTTGTTTCATACCCTCCAACATTCCCATTTAAATAGGTACACTATTGAGAAATACATTACACAGAGTTGTGTTAAGATCAGGTTCACTTCATTGTCCTCCCCCTGCAGCTCTGTACTATGTTGTTTCATACCCTCCAACATTCCCCTTTAAATAGGTACACTATTGAAAAATACTTTACACAGACTTGTGCTAAGATCAGGTTCACTTCATTGTCCTCCCCCTGCAGTTCTGCATTTGCGCTGTTTCTATAAGTGTAACTATTAAAGGGGAATGTTGGAGGCTATGTAACCCCCTTCCAGTAAATTAGCTACAAGATATTCTGACAATGACTTAATGGGCTGATTTAAAGTTTATTCACCATTACCAATTAAGTAAGTCATTCAACTGTGATTTCTTCTGCCCAGTAATTCTGAATGCCAGTGAACTGATCAAAGTTCTTTCAATTAATTCAAGATCTGCTCAGTGAATCTTTAGAAGTTTAAGGGGATGAAGTCATCCCTAACACAGTCTACTGGTCTTCTTCATGGTCTTGGTTTTAATGTGTGAATTAGAACGGAGCCCAGTACATGTCAGAGCAGATTGTGACTTACAGCAGATAAGTAAGGGCCTCATTCTCATCCAGTTAGAACCATTTGCCAGTAATGACAGTTAGATCCAAATACTGGAAAAGTAGTAATTCTAGAGAGAACAATATTGTGTGATCCAGCTCAAATAATTGGACCAGACTCCTTAACCAGGAAAATCCTGGACCCAGGACCCTTCTCTTGGTAATGATTTTCCAACAGAATGTATATATGTATTTCATTCCTTATATATTTGTAATGTCATCCATTTATAGTACTTAAAGGGAAAGTTCAGTCCCCTAATAGTGTCTGTTATGGTCTTGTCTAAAGGTATATATTCGATTTTACTTACCCGACCAAGCGCTCCCGCGACATTCGATTGATCCTGCCGGATTTTGCGATCGCATGTTGGTCGCATAGAAGAACAGGAGACGTGGTTCCGGCAGGATCGATCGAATGCTCGGTTGGGTAAGTGAAATTGTATATATGTATGGCCACCTTAAAGGGCAACTCCGCCCTCATAAGAACATCTCTTAGAAAGAACGGCCTCTTTAAAATATGTTGATATATCATAGTTAATCCTATGAATTCATTACTGTATGCCTGCTATGCTTCTGGATGCCTCATGGAAACTGAGCAATTTAGAAACCTGTACTGAGCCTGTACTGAGCCTGGGCATGCCCAGAAGAGGCAGACAGGGGCTAAATCATTCAATCATTGGCTGTGATGTCAACTGTCAAATCCATAACTGACAGTTACTAACTGTAAGAACCAGGAAGCAGAAACAGGGGCAACAGGACATTGTGCAGGATTTCAGGTTAGACTTTCATAGTTCAGATTTCAAACTATTACCGTTTAGGGTTTTGGGGGTTGACTTACCTGTATGTAAGTTTTCATTTTGGGGCTGGACTTGCCCTTTAAGTATTTTTATCCGCCCAACTGCCAGTGAGTTTAAAGGGCATGTTCATTCCTCGAATGGAAAATATATAGGCAAATCACCCCCAAAACGTAAAACCATAATAGTTAGAAAGATGAGAGATGTAGAGCTAATCTGTAATGCTCTTCCCTTTATTCTGCCTCTCAAAATGTTTCCATCTCCTCTACAATCTCTCCGAGCTTTTTAAAAGGTATGTCCACCCCCCAAAAAACTTTTTATATTTCGTTGGCAACCTCCAAAAACCTCGACCTTGCGAGGTTTATAAATTCCAAGATGCTTCTAACAGTTCTTACCCAGCCTTCTTTGCCCGGCGTGCAACTGCTTCCTTCCGTGCATGGAAGCAATTAAAAGGGGCCGTACATTGCGTCTCAGCCAATCACAGGAGATGCTGCCAGCCCGGCCCCTTTTACTTGCTTTCGTGCACAGAAAAGGTACGGAAGCAAGCAGAAGTAAGCCAGGGGAAAGAAGGCTGGGTAAGTATTGTTAGCAGCATCTTTGGAATTTATAAACCTTGCGAGTTGCGAGGTTGAGATTTTGGGGGTTGCCAATGACTATGACTGATAGCTGCTGACAAGAATAACCAGGAAGCAGAAACAGAACACCAGGCAGTATTTCAGGTTAGTCTTTCATCTTGCCTTTTAAAAATAACTATTAAGAGCATTCTAATTAAAATGCCCATTGTAAGGCCTTAATGTGGCAGCTCACTCCTGACCACAAGGCAAAGCAAACTTTTTATCAATATGAAGATTATATGTAGAATTAGGCCAAGGCCACACTTCAACGCACCAAATCACGCACACAACCGCAAGCGCTATCGCATGCGATTGTGCACGTGGTTCTCGTGCATTTTGCACATATGATTTTTCCGTTATGGAAACGCATGTGTTAATGCACCAAAAATGGTGAACTCATGTGTTACCAAAACGCGAACGGGAATTTTCGTGTTCCCGCGATTTCCATTTTACTGAAAATCGTGAGCACAAAACGTGTGCGCAAACGCGCTAGTGTGGCCTAGCCCTTAGGGCCAGGCCACACCAGCACGATTTCTTGCTCTCTAACGATTGCACTTGTGATCCCTTATGCGTAAGATTTGCAGTGGGGATGGCTACATGTCCTGCACTGCGGTTCATTTTTGGAGAGCATTTTTTTGTCGTCCGTCACGGTGTGTACCCAGCCTTACTGGGCTATAATACGTAATATGAATAATTTAAACAATAATGTTACTTTCTGTTGAACTTTACCTTTAATGTCTGGTGGTGCTGTAGAATATTATTCCCAATAATGTAAGTTTCCAACAAGTTGTTTGGATCACATTTCTTTATATTCCTTCATTTTTAAACAATTCTTATACGACCACCTGATCGCTGGATAACACAATAAAAAAACCTCCCCAGGCACCTTGAGAAGAAGTAGCTGTCGTTTGTGATAGAGATTTTAACACATACAATCCGTGATGCTTCACACTGGGCCACGTTCTAAATTGTTCACTCATGCGACTGGAGCTGAAAGCCAGTATGTGTCTTAAAAGCGATAATGCAGAGTTGACTCCCCTCCAATTTAAACTGGAAGATTGCTGTAAACTATATTTTGTTCCAAGGAAAGACTAAAACACTTTATTTTATCAATTTGTCACTGGTGTTACTGAGAGTACAGCACTAAACTGGTTTTGGGAAATTTTAATCATCCATATTTTAGGCTAAGGCCAGACAAGCATGGGAAAGGCGCGCGTGTTCTTATGCTTTGCCGTCCACTTGTGCTGCCATCTGCACAACAATGCTCTATCAGAGCACATGTGGTTTGCAAAAAAATGGTGATCGCACGTGCGACGAAAAGCGGATCGCGGTGCACCTATCGTGGCCAGATCTAGCTTGCGCTTTTATGGGGGATCGGAGTGCATGCTAGCGAGTGAGGTGATAAAATAGTAGGTTTGGAAGATAAAAAAAAAGTGTTAAACATTTCTAGTTCAGGCCTATAACAAAAAAAACACCATACTTCGAGGATAACTACTTCGAGGATAACTACTTCAAGGATAACTACTTCAAGGATAATGTTCAAAACACATTTTTTTGACTTGTAGCCTATAAAATACTGATTAAAGGGTATGTAAACTGCCCCAATTTAATCTAAATGAAATATATGTAAGTTGTACTCTCTGAGGTGTGTATATTGTTACATTACAGGTACGCGCGATGTATATGCCCGGCCGTTTTGGATGATAATCGTGCTGTGTATGGGAACTTTGTCGGCCAAAACGGCTGTTCGTTTGGGGCTTGTTGCAATTTAAAAACAATAGATTTTAGATACCCTTTAAAATGATGTATAGTATGTTTTGTGAGACCCATTTTAATTGTCAATTTCTAGACTAGAATTAAAAGAAAAATGTGTTTTTAAAATTGCACGTACCAATCCAGTGTTCAGTAGACACTGTGACATCACAGCATACCAGTGACCTCATTTCCTACACTGTTATTCAGCCTTAAAAAATGGTTCCCATCATCCTGTTGGGTTACAGCAATGTAAAAGTATAGTCTATTACAAGGCCCATCATTCTCTGTGAGCATTTCTAACTATAGGATGCAATACTGGAGATTCCACACTGGATTACAGCTTCTAATGCTGATATACCTGCACCGTGTCTTGGTTATAGATAGTATGTGAGTTGGCATTTACTTCACAGGCTGAGAATGGAATTCCTGTTGTGTGTAAAGCCAAACTATAATCTTCCCTCTGTGAGAACACAAAGCCAGAGCCATCTCAGGGGCACGCGTCCAATAAAGAAACAAATGGGCCTATTTATGTATCGAAATCTGTTTTCATTTTCCCATCAACAACCTTAAATCATCGCCGACAGATGCCCAGATAACTTCCCCGCAGAGAGGTTCCTGTCTCACCTGGTACATCAAGCCAATTAGTAGCCAGACTTATTCTGTCAAGTCCTTTGACAAGCATAGAGCCCCTACATTTCCCTGTGTAATATAATGGGATCCTGGTTCAGCCAGTAATCAGGTACTGGATTCATTCTGGAAAAGGGGGGAGTTTGTCTACAAAGTCCCTCCATACACAATGTAGGTATATTTGAGCAAACCTGCATGCTCATGTCCTTTGCATCTGCATACTATTTCTCTGTGCATACAGCCAATCAAATATTAGACATTATGTTGATGGGGCTCCTGATCTTTTTTTTGTTGTTGTTATTTGTTTTTTTAATTGACTTGAGAAACAGGTTTTGTGAATAGCAGTGATGATTGGAACCAGTATCATTGAGTGCAAAATGGTTTGATCTAGGTAGGTTGGCCCAATAGCCTCTTAGTTCTTAGAAACTTCTCTCTCCCTTAGTGAAGCAAATTGAGCATGCCTGAAATCCAGAAAAAAAGAGGAGGAGGAGTTAAGAAATAAATGCAGGTCCTGCTGTAAAATAATTTTACTGACTTCACTGAGATGTATCTTCGTATGAAAAAACAGGGAGGAAGATAACATTTTATACGACACTTTCTGGGCGTTAAAAAATAAAATGAATATTAACCTGGCGTTAAAAGAGTACAATTGACTTGTAATTTACATCTAGTGCTTGTTGGATCCTTTGTTGTGCACAGAACTACAGCTGAAAGGACAGGTTATTGGCTAATGAATAGCCAGTGCTAAAAATATTTATAGGAGTTTTTTCGTTAAAGTGGCACTGAGGCCTTTCCTTCTGGCTCAATGGAATGTGGATCAGTCAACACTGCACCTGAAGTAGAATAACTTAAAAAGCAACAAACTCTGTATTTATACTGCTCCACCTATAGGATGATTCCATAAGCACCACAAACGCCAAACACCCTTCCAGTTCCTGTGGCGGTCATGTAGTATGAGGTTATCATGTGCTTACGACAAAGAGATAACACATTGCAATTGATGGACTTGTTTGAAAGGGGGCAGGAAGGTAGGGTTGGTTATTCCTACCTCCTAATATTGTTTTGTTGAGGAGCACCAGCAGATACAGTTTTCATCTGCCAGGTTATTGCCCTGGACATTCCTGTATTAAAGATAGTGCTGAATCACTTGGGAAGCCTGGCGGAAGCAGGGTTTTTTTCATGTTGTCACCCCTCATAGAAATAATAATAGGAGGTAGAAAGTACCAATCCTTCCTCCTTGCCCCGGGTACTTTTTTGTTTTAATGTTTTTGAAAAAACTTTGACCATTCTGTAGTTCTCCTTTAAGATGGTAATAGTTGGACTTACCGGCATTGAGAACAATTCAATGAAAGTGAATTTCAGGTCTTTAACACAAAGCAAGTGGAAATAAATATGCGGCATTGGAATTGACATTGGCTTTTTATTGACCTAATATGTAACAAAATAAATACCAGTAATAGGCTAGTGCCCTACATCACCCATTAACCCATAATGCAATCTGTCTACATAACACTATATATAGGGCAATGGGACAAAATAGCAAAAAATAGGAAAGTAGCAATGATTTCTGGGTAAATGTGTCAAAACCACTTGCTCTGAAGGATTAAGACAGAAACGCGGTATTGCTTAAATACTGATATCCCAGGATGGATAAACGTAAACCGATGTAAACCAGGAATTTCTAGTTGGCAGCTCTCCAGCTATTGTTCGGTTATGACTTTCGGGCCCTTTTCTCTTGGGCTTTAAGGGAAACTATACTTTAAATATTTACTTTCATAAATAGAAAGTACCCTAGGCAGGTAGGTACAATTCAGTATTCCTACCCCACAAATATCTGCATCTGGCCCATTGGGAGAGTTCGCTTTACCTCTACCTGGTCTGGGTCCCAGACACTCTAGTAGACCTAAAGCAGGGAGATGGCCTGGCAGATGTGAATCTGAGCTCCCTGTAGTGAAGTTCGGTGTGCTGCCAATCTGCTAATACAGAAAACTGGAGGCAATGTTCAGTCCTACCTCCCTGCCTAAGGTACTTTTAATTAATACAGTTTTATTTTTTAAAGTATTACCAATACTATAGTTGTCCTTTAAAGAATCTATTAGTTAGGGTAGTATGAAGGCAAAAGTAGAAACCGGTATTGACTAGGTTACATGGAATTATTTTCAGCCGCAATCCCAGCATGCTTAGTGCTTCAATCCCCCCGTGAGTACTCTTTATTGCTAGTGCGCTTGTCTCTCATTCACTAGTGCCATTTCATTTTTAAATACTGGGGATTCTTTTGTTTGTTTGTTTTTTGTGCGTTTCTGAGACGGAATTTGTAAAACTCTTAATTGTCTCCCTGACATTTATAAAAATGACGGTTTCTCCACAACTTATCTTATTCTCATTTTTTTTGTGTGATTTGGTGGAAAATGAATTCGATTTTATTGTGACAGCTACTTAACTGCTTTTCAGAGAAGTGTCCTGGCACCCCCTAGTGTCAGGAACACAGAACAACACACATTAATGAAAATAAATCCATCAGCCTAAGCTATCGATAGTTCTATTTCTCGTGATGTACAATAGGCCAAGTTGCAAGGGGATTAAGTACGAGTTTGCTAATCATTTCCCCTAATTCTGACATTAATTTATTCAGTGGTTCACATCATCTTGGCCTTGAAGGTCTTCATCAATGTTAAAGAGAAGAAGGGGGAAAAGACAGACATAGATGTAAATTAAATATGAATATTTCATGCAGCGGTGACTTATCATGGAGAGGTCTGACAGCTCAACTATAGGTTACATATGGAGGATGTTAAACACCTGAATAAGATTATATATTGGTAAAGATCCCACCAATGATACTACACCCAGTGCATTCTTTTTGGGGGCCTTAATGGGCACGTTGAAAGAGGAGATGTCTCAATTTGCTTGCACTGAAAACCTCAATGTTGCCCTAGGACTTTGCTAGAAAGACTTGTTTAACCTGGACCATAATGAATATGGAAATGAAGACACCACAGTTCTCTGATAGGGGAACGTTAACATTTCTTTATTCCTTAAAAACCTTTCCGAGTTTCCAGTACTTGAAGCCAGATGGTTCCATTCCCAGTAGATGTTCTCATAGTGAGACAGAGAACAATGGCTGCTAAAGTACAAGACTAAAAAAATAAGAAGAGTTCTGTAATTACAATAGTCATGTTCAATAGTTTATATGCATAATTATGATGGATCCTTTAGATAATTAAAAAAAAGTAAATTACGGAAAATAGTAAATAGAACATGAAAGGATTATTTTTTTTAAAGTTGATTTCCAGATTTCCCATACTTTCTGGCCAAGGCCATTTTGTTAGATCCCAACAAACAAGCTGCCTTTGTAGCTTTAATAACTTTCACAACCGGAAACCTTGCTGTAACTTCTGACCCATCACATCTTATGTCCATCTAGTCCAACCTTTATAGCCTACTCAATAATCACATCTTACATCCATCTAGTCCAACCTTTATAGCCTACTCATTAATCACATCTTACATCCATCTAGTCCAACCTTTATAGCCTACTCAATAATCACATCCTACGTCCATCTAGTACAACCTTTATAGCCTACTTATTAATCACATCCTACGTCCATTTCGTCCAACCTTTATAGCCTACTCATTAACCGTTCCTAACAGTTGATCAAGAGGAAGGCAAAAAAAACTGACTGGGAAACTATATGTAAATTATATGTAATACCAGTAATTCTCAATATGTTTTATTTTTGGAAACTTATCCAGACCACTTTTTGTGCTATTCAATGAACTTGCCATTACCACATCTGTTGGAAGACAGTTGTACTGTTTTTGAAGATAAAACTTCCTTTCTTTTAATCTTAAAAGATGTCCAAGAGTCCTCTGAAAATATCTATTGGTCATATTGTCCCATTGGACATATATTTATATAAAGTGATTATATCCCTGCACAATCATTGCTTCTCCAATGTAAACAGCCCTAACTTGTCTGTATAGTCAAGTTCCTTCATTCCCCCAGGGCACATCTAGACCTTTTGTAACCTGAAGCAAACTTTTTAAAGATGCCCTCTATATCTTCTTGTGGGTTGGTGCACTGACCTAGAAATGGCTGGTGAACTAGAGCGCTGACCTAGCAGTGGCTGGTGAACTGGATGGCTGACATATATGCTCCATGGAGGGTAGTAATATATGTGCCCCTGAACAGAGACTTTTAAATATGTTACCCACCATGACTGGCACATATTAGTTGCCCACAGTGACTGCCACATACTAGTTGCCCACAGTGACTGCCACATATATTCAATATATTCAATGCTATTCCAGAATCTAAATATTTTACTCACCGCTTTATAAAAACCAAGCAAGTTAGTCTGATCAGATCTATGTATATAAATCAATGCTGATTACTACTTATACTATCAGTCCTGGAAGTAAGGCTGGGTATACACAAGGCGATTTTTTTGGGCAAACCGACTGATATTTTTGTATATTGGCGTCCAATGTCTGTTGCTTGTTTGCCTGGGAGGTCAGACGCGGTGGTAATTCACAGCTGATGCGGTTTCCTAGGGACTGCGCGATTGGTCACAGCAAAGTGTTGGGTGCCGCGATTTTCGCTGCGGCCGACGGTGATTTGTCCCGGCCCATCGGTCTCGCTGGTGGCGAACAGTAAGGGCAAAAAAAACACCTGTCCAGTCTGTCAGAAAATAAGCATTAGCATGTACCTCTCCTTTAATACTAATATCAGATTTGTATTGTAATATTAGTGACATACATTAAATATCCGTGTTACTAATATTTTGTTAATAAATATCAGTGTTGTCCGGTAATATTGTGCAGAGCTGTTTATGCTGTTGTAATTTATATCATATCTATGTATCTTTCCCATCTTTAATATCCCTTCATTGTCATACCAAGTTTATCAGAAACTATACACAGAATACAGGAGCCTTTTCTAGCCATTGTGCATCACGTTTAATAAACCTTGTTGAACGCAGTAGGGGGGAGATTAAATAATTTCTTCCCTAATATTTTCTTTAGGGGAACAGTAAAGGGTAATAACGTTGGTTTTATTGGATTGCGCATTACAAGTCTTGTCTCAGTAGACCAAACAAAACTAGGTTGTGCTGCAGTTTGCTGCCATCTTGTGGCTGTCTACCAAGTGACAGAAAGTGCATGTGGATATTGCCTCAGTACTATGGCTGAGAAAGGCTGAATGAAAAACATGCAGTTTGTTACAGACAAGATGTATGTTATGTGCTAATCCCATCATTCTTTTTAGCATGGTGATAAAGGACTTAAAGGACGTAGAGATAGTTTGTAGATGTAGATGGGACATGAATATGATTGTCACTATTTGCTTTGCTGATTGCATTTAATATCATGATAATTTCAGTTGATGAATGTGTTAGCTATCATTGTAATCATTATTCTGTGTTATTCTATGATTGTATAATACACCTTGCCAATGCCTAGTATAAATGGATCCATTTATGTTAATAATCACATTATGTACCTGGGCCATGCCTGTCATTTGAATAATTTATCTGTTTATGTTAATGATTGTGTTACACATAACTGGGCCATGCCTGTCATTTGAATAATTTATCTGTTTATGTTAATGATTGTGTTATACATACCTGGGCCCATCCTTACTTTTAATAATTATCAGTTTATGTTATGAGTGGGTTACACATAACTGGGCCATGCCTGTCATTTGAATAATTTCTGTTTATGTTTAAGATTGTGTTATACCATACCTGGGCCATGCCTGTCATTTTATATTATTTATCAGTTTTATGTTAATGATTGTGTTTCACATACTGGCCTGCCTGTCATTTTTGAATAATTTATCTGTTTATTTAATGATTGTAGTGTTATCATACCTGTGCGGCTGCCTGTCATTTGAATAATTTATCAGTTTACTGTAATGGATTGTTTTCTACAATGGGCCATGCTCTGTCATTTGAATAATTTATCTCGTTTATGTTATGTTGTTATTTACACGGGTTGTCCTGTCATAATACATCTTATTATTTCAACGTCGGCCATGGCTTTCTTGTAATATTATGTTTATTATGTGTACACACGTCAGCGATTTGACAATTTATCCTGGGCCAGGCCTGTCTTTTTAAATAATTTATCTGTTTATGTTAATGATTGTGCTACACATACCTGGACCATGCTATCATTTGAATTACTTACACCCTGGGCCATTGCCTGCATTTAAATAATCAATACCTGGGCTATGCCTGTCATTTGAATAATGTATCTGTTGTGTTAATGATTGTGTTACCATACCTGGGCCCATGTCCTGTCATTTAATAATTTATCCTGTTTATGTTATATTGTGTTAGGCATGTTTATGGTGTAATAATTGTGGCTTTGATACCAAAATGAAATCCAAATTTACAAATAAGCCCTAAACATTTAACTAGTATGCAAGTATTATATATATATATAGATATATTATATATATACTATTATAAGTAATAGCACTTTGTGTTCCTCCTTTAAATAAGACAATCATGGCAATGGAAGAAGCCATTTATAAGGATGCCGAGTTAAAGTTTGTTTCCCTACCCTCCCTGGAGTTTAATTTGATTTGTCAAATATTAAGAACCGGTCGGGTTGCATTATTTATGTTTCATATATTGCTGGTGTTTAAAGCATCCCTAGGTAACCATAGTAGTGAATATGTTTAGCACGTGGGTAAAATAAGGAGAATTGTTTAACATGTGTTGAATTATGTCCCCTGTATTATTTCTTCCACGGAATGTACACCTTTAGATAAACCGAATGTACTAAATCGTCCCTGCGGCACACACATCCTCCCCCCCCTGCTTGCACTCACCACACTGTGGCGCCCTCCCAGTGCGTGCAACCCCCCCCCGGTGAGACTTCCCATGCATATCACAACCTTCCTTTTAGTATAAGGATAGCCCACGCGTTGCTGTTAGTGCCACTGTAAATTTAATGTGGATTTTTCCTAAATTGACGTGAATCCTGAATTTTAACTGTATCTTATTACTTACGGCGGTGACTTATCGGTGGTAAATCTTGGGCTGTTGGGCGATATTTTCAAGTGGGGTAATATTCACGGTCCACTCTCTTTATTACCTTACCAGCTGCTGGCGTTTTCTCCAAGGACTTTTTAAACCTTTTAACCACCGAGGCGGAGGGATATGAGCTGGCAAAGAATTTACACCCCAAGACAGCTGCCGTTCATTACAGAAGTAAGGCAGAGCTCGGCTTCATTGCCGGAGCTCATAATACATGATATTTTATGTGATAACTGAGCTAAAAATTTCTTCCCTTTGAACTCCAACAATGCAGTTTAACATTCTTAAGAAATAAATGATTGGTGTAAAAAAGTGGTCCTTGTGCACAAACTAACCCACCAGAGCATTATTTGGCATTTTTCACACTTCTCCCTTGTGTGTCTGGCACTTTTCTTTGATTTAAAGGGCCCACACACACAACAGTTTTGTTGAATTTGGGGATATTCGTGTTTTGTGTGTGTGGAGCGATTTGTCCAGCGGCCACAAGGGAACACCTTGGAGCTGCGAAGTAATACTGTTTGATTATGTACGGTATATCTATGTTTTCTAACGAATATCCATAAAATCTTAATTACAGAGAGCCCTGCATACTGCCCCCTCCCTTGTTGAGCTCGACATGCTCAGTGTGTTTCACTCCTTGTGCTAAAACAGGGGTGTCAAGTCATGTTCAAAAGGGCCAAAATCAAAAAGTGGGGGCGAATTTTTTTTTGTGAGCACACTGTTTTTGGATTGGGACCTTTTCCTATGGCGTGATCATGTGCTCAATCTGAACCTTTATACCCTTCTGCTCATGGCAATGGAATGCCAACACCAATGGAAGGTCCTTTGGTCACCACCTCTCTCCACTCCCAATGCTTTGCTAGATACTCGACCAGTTTTTACTGTGGTGACTGCAGTCCCAATTCTTACCTACACTGCCTCCATTTGTGCCATTTCCATTTGCCGCAGTTCCCACCAGCCATATCTTACTATAGATCGCCTGCTATACCGAGCACTCAGCTTGTTTTTTAATAGCTGATTGCGCCAATCTTAATAAGGTGCCCGATCAGCTGTTTTTAAAAAGATGCTATGCGTTATCTAGCAGCAATCTATATATAGTGCTGCTATTGGGACCGCACAAATTCATAGCCTGTAGTAAGGCTTGGATGGCTGTACAGTCAACGGCCAGAAGGGTCGGTTTTGTCCTGCAGGCATTGAGTTTGACACCGGTTGCTAAAAGGGAGAGAGGTGTACATTGTGAAGTGAAAGGGGTGAAAGGAGAGGGCTTCTTGTAGTTAAATTTATTGATTCAAACAGGTATATCTTAGTGAGGAAATTACATTTTTAAATTGGCAGTTTCCTGGTCTTTTCAGTCCAGAAACATTTGTTTTTAAGATTAGATTCTCCTTTAAAAAGTCTTTACAGAGTAAATGCCGAGTAGACCATGCAGTGGACTTCCCATGTGCAATATTGTGCCATTCCGACTGTACAAGCAGTAAATGTACCTTAAAGTTTTGTTTTTTTTGCAACTATTATCTCTGAGATATGCAGCCGCCTTGTACGGATTGTATCTGAATTGTGCTTTGGCTCAAAGCTCTCCAGGAAAAACTCCGATTTCTCCTGCTGTGACAAGATAAATAAACGCCTTTTTCTTTCTTATGACCCGAACAACTTTGAAAGCACCGACAAGAGATATGGAAGGTTAATGCAGAGGATAAATCTGCAGAACAGATTACAGGCCACCGAGCAGTGGCAATGGAAGGTTCTGTATGTAAGATAAACGTGATTATCCTTCACTTGAAATCTGTCTTCTTTTCACAGTTTCTCGCTGCTGAACATTTTTTCTTGTTTCTCCAACTTTACTTCTCATGTTTTTTCAATCTTTTGTACTCTCAACTTTCCCTTATATCGGTTCTGAATCTGCGCCATGCACCGTATTTGATCTCGTATGAGCCAAACCTTGTGAATATGGCCAGCATGGGTGTCTCTGTTGGTTACAGCACGGACCCTTGCCAGAGCCATTAATCTCATTCTGTCGTTACTCTCTCTTACCTGTGTGAGTTCAAGGCGCATAACGTTGCATCCCGCTCCCTCCTATTCTGGAAGCACAATAAGGTGTCAAATTAAATCATCCCCATGTGTTTTTCCATATGTTTCAGTCTCTAATGGTATCGCTTGGACTTTGTGCAATAAATAAAAAAGGTGAAAAGAGGCTGTTTATTCCTGTTACAAATCCACTGCAGGCTGGAGTGAAAAATGGTATCGAGGACAAAGACCCCAGGAACAAGTTGTTCCTTCACTTCGGTACGCTAAAATGAAATGTTAATTTCACTAAACAAGGACTGAAACACAACACATTCTTAATAGGCAGTAGATAGAGCAGCAATTCCTCATCATAAGAGCCCTAGTATCATGGTAGTCTTATGTTACAATACCAAGCTAAGAGGTCAGGTATTAGGACCACAAAATATATCCAAAAATAGCAAAGACAAGTAAAACAAAAATAATAATGATGTCTGGTAATAGATTTCAACCAGGACAAGTAAAACAGAAAAAGGAAATAGTGTCTGTATAGGATCTTCTAAGGACAGTAAAACAGAAAAATTATATGTCTGGTAGAGATTTCACAGGACAGTAAAACAGAAAAGGAATAGTGTCTGAGTAAAGATATATTCAAAGGACAAGTAAAACAGAAAAAGGATAGTGTCTGGTAGAGTATATCAAAGACCAAGTAAAAGAAAATTAATAATGTCTGTAGAATATTCAAAAGGACACGTAAAACAGAAAAAGGAATAGTGTCTGGTAGAGATCATTCAAAGGACAATAAAACAGAAAAAGGAATGTTGTCCCTGGAGATATATTCAAGGAACAAGTAAACAGAAAAAGGAATAGTGTCTGGTAGAGATATTCATAAGGACAAGTAAAACAGAAAAATTAAACAATGTCTGGTAGAGATATTCAAAGGACAAGTAAAACAGAAAAAGGAATAGTGCCTGTATACGAATTCTACGACAGTAAAACGAAAATTACTATAGGTCTGGTAAGAGATATCAAGGACAAGTAAAACAGAAAACAGGAATTAGTGTCTGTATAGATATTCAGAAGGACAATAAAAGAAAAAGGAATCAGTGTCCCTGGTAAGATCTTCCCTAAGGACAAGTTAAACAGAAAAGGACTAGTGTCCTGGTAGAGATATTCTAAGGACACCAGTAAAACAAAAAATAGACATAGTTCGGTCGAATATTCAAAGACAAGTAAACAGAAAATTAATAATGTCTGGTAGGATATTTCACAAAGGACATTAAACAACAAAGATAGTGTCCGGTAGAGTACTTTTAAGGACAGTAAAACAGCAAAATTACTATATGTCTGGTAGAGATATTCAAAGTACAAGTAAAACAGAAAAGGGAATAGTGTCTGGTATAGATATTCTAAGGACCAAGTAAACAGAAAAAGGAATATTGTCTGGTAGAAATGTTCAATGTGACAAGTAAACCAGAAAAAGTGAATAGTGGTCTGGTATGCTGATATTCAAAGGACATGTAAAACAGAAAAGAATAGTTCCGGTCGAATGTTTCAATGGACAAGTAAACTAGAAACAGCACTAGTGTCTGTGTACTAGATATTCAAAGGACAAGTAAAATCAAAAAAGAATAGTGTCTGTAGTAAATTGTTCAAAATGGACAAGTAAATCAAAAAAGAAACAGTGTCTGGTATAGAATTATCAAAGGACAGTAAACATAAAAAGAATAGTGTCTGGTAGAGATTTTCTAAGGACAAGTAAAACAGAAAAAGAATAGTGTCTGTATAGATCATTCTAGACAGTAAACAGAAAAAGGAATAGTGTCCGGTATGATATTCTAAGACAAGTAAAACAGAAAAAGATATGTCTGGTATAGATATTCAAGTGACAAGTAAAACAAAAAAAGGATAAGTGTCTGTATAGATATTACAGGAACCAATAAAACAGAAAAGGAATAGTGTCTGGTAGAGATTTCTAAGGACAGATAAACAGAAAAAGGAGATAGTGTCCTGTGAGATATTCAATGACAAGTAAACAGAAAAGGAATAGTGTCTGGTATAGATATTCTAAGGACAATCAACTAAAAAGGAATAGTGGTTTCCCGGATAAGAGAATTCAAGACCTAAAACGAAAAATGAAAGTGTCTGGTATAGATTTCTAAAAGGACAAGTAAAACAGAAAATGATAGTGTCTGGTAATAGATATCTAAGGACAGTAAAACAGAAAAGGAATAGTGTCTGGTATAGATATTCACAAGGACAAGTAAACTAGAAAAGATGAATGTGTCTGGTATAGATATCAAGGACCAAGTAAAACACAAAAGGAATAGTGTCTGGTAGAGATATTCTAGACGGTACAGTAAAACAGAAAAGGAATGTTCTGGTAGAATATTACAAAGGACAAGTAAAAAAACAAACAAGGAATAGTGGTCCTGTAATAGATATTCTAATGGACAGTACAACAGAAAAAGGAATAGTGTCTGGGTTAGATATTCTACAATGACAAGTAACAACAGCAAGGAATAGTGTCTGGTATAGCTATATTCCAAAGGACAAGGAAAACAAAAACGGAATAGTGTCTGTTAAGATATTCAAGGACAAGTAAAACAACAGAAAAGGAACTATGCTGGTAGAAGATATTTAAGGACAATTAAACAGAAAAAGGAATAGTGTCGGTAGAGATATTCAAGGACAAGTAAACCAGAAAAGAATAGTGTCTGGTATAATATTCAAAGACAATACAAACAGAAAAATTAATAATGTCTGGTAGAGATATTCAAGGACAAGATAAACCGAAAAAGGAATAGTGTCTGGTAGAGATTTTTAAAGGACAGTAAAACGAAAAATTAATAAGTCTGGTGTAAGTATTCAAAGGACACGTAAGAACAGAAAAAGGAATATGTCTGGTAGAGATATTCAAGGACAGTACAAACAAAAACAAGATAGTGGTCTGGTAGAGATATTCTAGGACAAGTTAACACCAAAAAGGAATAGTGTCTGTGTAGAGTATCAAGGACAGTAAATCAGAAAAAGGATGTCTGGTAGAGAATATGCAAAGGCAATTAAAACAAAAAGGAATAGTGTCTGTAGTGATATTTCAAAGGACCAGTCAAAAATAAAAGAATAGTGTCTGGTATACTATTTATCAACAGGACAAGTAACAAAAAAGTATATGTCTGGGTCAGATGTTCGGAACTCAAGGTCTCTGGTTCACGTGGTTTTTCTGCAAATACCTGTAATGATATTAAATTTACCAACTTAGTTTAATGTTAACAATCACAAACTTTTGACGTTTTTTTCGAAATTTCCTGCTTCCCCCGGCCACAACATTTTGGTCAGTTTGTGAGGAACTTTCATCTGTATTTTTGTTTTCGCTGAAAACTGTAATTTCAATCATGAAGCCAGTTTTTGTGGAAAAACTACAATATCTTTACTGTTATAGAGGTACTCTAACTGAATCCATGGTCTCTGCACCTGAAATATAATCCCCAGTACAACACACATACCTTGCAACATGACAATCGACTTTTCTGGCTAACATGTAAATACAGATATACATGATCTCTCGTGTGTGGGGTTTTTTATACTGATAATGCAAGAAGTTTGAAAAAGTCATTTGTGTTCGTTCTTTAATAAAACAATGCTCGACTTTCCATCTTCCCTAACGGAACATTATAACATATTACATTCCTTCACCTTCTTCCTCTTGCAATGTTTCCCTTGTGGCTGATCCAGGGAACATTCTGTCTGTCTGTCTTCAATCCTACAAGATGAGTTTTGTCTTCTTCTCAGTGTCAGCAGGTGTAATCCTCTATTAACAGTAGGTATAATGAGGCTGCAATTAACTAAAGGCATCTAACGCTTGGGCAGTAAAAACATTAAAGGAGAACTGTACCAACAAGTCTTGTATCTATATTTAACTCCTCCCTTCTGTAAACCGCACATGTTTGATTCTCAATCTCTAACTATTAAAAACCCTGTTTCCCAGTAGGAATTCATTCTTGGTTCACACTAAATCAGCAACCTACCACAGTATAACAATAGAGGAGGCTGCAACACTTCTATAAACAGGACAGACTAGTTTTTTACAGAATGCCCATAAAGAGCGCCTATCGAGGCACTAGGTGCTTTCATTTTCACCCCCAGAACTTAGCATGGCGTGTTTCCATAGCAGGGGTTCCATTCAGGAACAGAAGCATGCAATTAGGCATGAAGGTAAGAGCTGATGCCATGATCAAGACCTAACAAGGCTGTAGCCAATCGTGGCTTTACTTGAATTAAACCCCTTTTAACAACACTTACTTGTGGTATAAGAACAGAAAAGAAACGCACTTGTTGGGTGAACATAAGGCCACAGCTTTATTAATTGACACATTACACACTGTGATCATTTAAATATATCAGGACATAAATTTGTATGCATCCTTGCATGTTAATTACGCATAAGTCCCCGGCGAGCGAATGCGATAATGCACGCCGTCTGGATCCTCCAAGGGCATTGTACTGCTCCATCACAACCTGTCGCAAGATGCATCCGCCACGCTGTGACTCCAACAAAGCCTTTTTTTCCCCTGGTACATAAAACATTACCAATACTTTTCCTAACCCATAACTATATTAAAGGAGGTGAGAAGATTCCTGTCATACCCTCGCCAGCACTCACCACAAATGGCCGCCCAAACCTCGTTCTCTTTTAATTTTGAAAAAGAAACGAAGATGCTATATCTGAATAGAAATGCTGCACTCTTAAGCCTTGTAAGACATGTATTTCTTGTTGGCCATAAAATATCCAATGGGCGAACAATTTTGCCAACATCAGTTGCCACAGACGTAAGATTGTCAGTCTTTCGGGCGTTCATTGGCTAATCCGGCCAGCCGTATGTGTCCAAGACTTTACACATGAATTACACAATTTCCCTCCGAAGAACTGTTAATTACAACTAACACCACAGCATTCAATAAATAAAATCAAGTTAATGCTTTTTAAATTTTTGTTCACTTAGGTCACAATAAAAAACATATTACCAGAAGGAGCATCCATCTCTCTCAATACACTGGGTTGGCAGTATCAGAAGAGGAAATGTTCCAATAACATTATGGTTTGGGGGGTTTATTTTAGAAATGCTTAATTCAGATCAGTTCATTGTGAATTGTCATTGTCGAAGCCTTGTATTTTTTTACCTACACAAACCTCACGACCTATAGAAACAATAACATTCCCTCTCTTGGAAATATAGGTTTGTAAACCCAAATTCAAATACATTTCAATACATGTATCCTAACCCCCCATACCAACATCAATATTTCAATGTGATTCAGCATAGTCGATCGAAATGCTACAAATATCAATATCGTTTGGGTTTTTTTCAGATCAACACTCCACAATATTAATTCTATATTAATATATATTCTATATATAATATAAATAATCTGCGGTAGATCAGTGTTGCGGGGTTCCGACCCTTGGGCTATCATTAATTACTATTGAATAATATTGTTTATTATCCCAGTTATAATGGCACAAAATGTAAAAAAGTATTTTTTCACTGAGCGCCCATGCAGCATGTGTCATTAATCCACATGCTGCAAGGGATTTAATGCAATTAAAGAAACTTTCCCATAAACGGATCAGACAGTAGCTCCATATAATTCTTACTAACAGAAATCAGTCCCCTGTCATTTCCCTCTCTTAACTGAGAAGAAAACAAATGCAGGCTGAAAAATGAGCCACCTTACACCCTATGCTCATGTAATAAACATCAACCAGAGATCCATTTAATATAAAAAGAGTGAGGAAGGTCATAATAATCGGCAGACACTTTATTACATCTATGCATCAAAAAACGGGCATACATGCAATTGCAAAGATAAAACCATATACTTGTCACTAAGGACTATTACTGTATATACTCGAATGTAAGTCGATCCAAGTATAATTCGAGGTACCTATTTTTAACTAAAAAATTTGTAAACCTGTTTACTCGAGTATAAACTGAGGGTAAAATTATGACCACTTGCCTTCTGATTCTGTATGTTTTGAGGCTTTATTTTGCACTTTAAATGGACAGCAGAATTCCCATACAGTAGTCCCATAAAGTAATATGCCAAATCCAGTATGGTTATTACTCTTTTCAACAATAGATACCATCACCTGAATCTGTATTGTTTTTAGGCATTCGTTGCCCTTTAAATGGAGAGGAATCCCACACACTACCCCCCATTCCTTGCCACTCCAGATGTTTGGAAACTACAACTCCCAGCTGCTTTATTTGTTGGGAGTTGTAGTTTCCAAACATCTTACAATCTTTTGCTTGTGAAGGTTCTCATTCATCCGTCATGGTATATCTGTTGTATTCAATTAGATCAACTGGACTTTTAGTTTTAGTTCTTGAAAACGTTTCGCTAGTCATCCGACTGGCTTTTCTCATTCAGAAGCTTTATTAAGAAAGCCAGTCGGATGACTAGCGAAATGTTTTCAAGAACTAACTTCAAGTCCAGTTATCTAATTGAATACAACGATATCTAATATCTTCAGCGGCAAGCACTGCACACACACCCAGAGCCCCCCAGTGGAGGAGAGGACTTGCTCTTATGTTCTTCTTCAGGAATACCTCTGCACACTGACCTTCCAATCAATTGACTGTAATATTGCTCCATTATAGTCAATGTGCTGTTTCCTTCAGACCCACATCTCACAGGCCGTGCTACTGGGTCTTTTTATAGGAGGAATTACTGAGAAGCCCTTTTTTACCACATGATCATTCAGAACCACCAAACATAAAAAAAATCCACCTGTTCTTCAGGAATCCGGCTGCCGCAGTCAATCCCCACAATCTGGCAGGCGCCTGACATCACTACTCGCGCCGGGTAGTGACTCAGCCACCAGCACGTGTACCGGAAGAGAGCGGAAGTGTGCAGCTGCTGGATTCAGGTTAGTGACCCGAGATAATTTGAGGTAGGATTTTTAGGCTTTTTTTAAAGCCTGAAACCTTGACTTATACTCAGTATATTCGGTATCTAATTTTCACAAGGAACAATTATATAAACTTTAAGGAGCATATGATAACTTCATGATAATCTGAAACAAAAGCCTTATTTCACATCATAAGTCTAGTCTAAACTCTCCACAGTCTCCTCAGCCACAGTCCTGCAGTTCGTTAGCTAGATTGTTCCTAGTGTTGTCTGAATGTGTCTTTTCTGGAAACCATAGGTCATGGAAACAGTGGAAAATACAATACACAGTCAATGAAAAACAAAGAAAATGTTTACATTTAGATAAAGACAGAAAGTTAAATGTGAACTTGTAAAATTTCACAGAAGGCAAAAATCCAGCCACGATTCTACTGAAATTTTATATTGACAAATGTCAATTGGGGCTAAACCATATCCTATACAACCCCCCACTCGTACTACTTCTCTCGCCTTAAACCTTCTCTCTTGTCTCCCATCCTCTGTAATTCTATTCCCCCTCTCTACGTCAAAAAACCTCAATTAGCAGGTTTAACTCTAGTCTTACATTGTATCTATCTCAGGTATCCCACCCCTCCCGGATTGTCCGGGAGTCTCCCTCATTCTGGGGTGGTGGAGTCTCCTCCCAAGTCATGCCCCCTTTCTCTGACCACGCCCCAGAACACCCTAACCACCACCCCTAGAATGATGGCCCCACCTCCGCGTGACATCACGCCCTGCCCCCAAGTGACGCAACGCCCCCTTTCCCTCCTACCCGGAAGCCTTAAAGTGTTTTTTGCACTGCACAAGTCTCACTCCAGCACTTATAACCCATCCCTGCATCTGTATGTAACCAGATTGTAAGCTACAGGGACCTGCTTTCCTCTCTTGTAGCAAAGCTCTAGCACTTCTATAATATAATTTATATTTTATGTACTGAACTATCTATGTTTTTGCCCCCTTGTATGAATTTTTTGTATTTTGTAATTGTACAGCACTGCATCCCCAAGTGGTGCTTTATAAATAAACTATACTGTACATTCATACATACACATTGTCGAATTGGCCCACAGCTACAGGGAATCCCCCGGTAGGTCAACAGCCCATTTTACCAAAAAAAACCTGAGAAAATTGGTAAAATTTAAATACAGAGCAAAAGGAACAGTAAAAAATGCATTTTCATAAACAAAGGAGTCAGTAGACACTAGGGTAGGTATGTAAATGAGTGATAATAGACATATGAATGTTAGGTTGGGCCCTTAAAGGGCACTGTAGAATCCAAACAAGTTTAATTTAAATGAAAGGCAGTTTCCTACCTTCAAAACGAGCCATCAACCACCTCTCTGCGGTGCTCCACAGCCCCAATATAAAGAAATGACTGAAGCCAAAGTTAATGAGGCTGACATGTCACATTCCTAAGGCTTCTCCTGCACAGTGCCACTGGCAAGCACAGCCAGACTCCATCAGTGTGTGAGGGAGACAGGAAATCCCCCTCCTCTCTGCTGTTGCAGAGAGAGGACCTGCAGCTGCAGAAAGGTAAGGGAATCTACAGCCCTTCTCTCACTATGTGAAATTTCAGGCAGAGTTGTCACTCTGCCTGAAAAGGCTGTTTTCCACAGAGTTTTCTGTAGGGGGTGGGGGTGGTAGGGGGGGGGTGTCAGAGTGGCCCACAGCACCTGTGAGCGGGTGGGGCTTAGGCACCCGCGAGTAGGTGGGGCCACGGCACCCACGAGTGGGCGGGGCCACATGGACTGTAAGGGAATGGGCCAAGGGGGGCCTGCAACTGGAGGGACCATGTGGTCCATGAGTGGGAGGGACCAGGTGATTGTTAGGTGTATGGTGGTTACAAGCGTTCCCCCTGTACTTTATATAGGGAGTCGCCCGTGATTGTTAGGTTGTGGTGGTCACAAGCGTTTCCCCTGCACTTTCTATAGGATTCGTCCGTGATTGTTAGGTGTATGGTGGTCACAAGCATTCCCCCTGTACTTTATATAGGGAGTCGTCTGTGATTGTTAGGTGTATGGTGGTCACAAGAGTTCCCCCTGTATTTTATATAGGAGTCGTCAGTGGTTGTTAGGTGTATGGTGGTCACACGTGTTCCCCCGTCTTTTATAGGGAGTCGTCCGTGATTGTTAGGTGTATGGTGGTCACACGCGTTCCCCCTGTACTTTATATAGGGAGTCGTCCGTGATTGTCAGGTGTATGGTGGTCACAAGCATTTCCCCTGTACTTTATATAGGGAGTCGCCCGTGATTGTAAGGTGTATGGTGGTCACAAGAGTTCCCCCTGTATTTTATATAGGGAGTCGTCAGTGGTTGTTAGGTGTATGGTGGTCACACGTGTTCCCCTGTACTTTATATAGGGAGTCGTCCGTGATTGTTAGGTGTATGGTGGTCACACGCGTTCCCCCTGTACTTTATATAGGGAGTCGTCCGTGATTCTCAGGTGTATGGTGGTCACAAGCATTTCCCCCTGTACTTTATATAGGGAGTCGCCCGTGATTGTAGGTGTTGGTGGTCACAAGTTCCCCCTGTATTTTATATAGAGTTGTCAGTGGTTGTTAGGTGTATGGTGGTCACACGTGTTTCCCCCTGTACTTTATATAGGGAGTCGTCCGTGATTGTCAGGTGTATGGTGGTCAAAAGCATTTCCCCTGTACTTTATATAGGGGTCGTCCGTGATTGTTAGGTGTATGGTGGTCCACAAGCGTTCCCCCTGTACTTTATATAGGGAGTCGTCCGTGATTGTCAGGTGTATGGTGGTCACAAGCATTTCCCCTGTACTTTATATAGGGAGTCGTCCGTGATTGTTAGGTGTATGGTGGTCACAAGCGTTCCCCCTGTACTTTATATAGAGGACGTCCGTGATTGTCAGGTGTATGGTGGTCACAAGCATTTCCCCTGTACTTTATATAGGGAGTCGTCCGTGATTGTTAGGTGTATGGTGGTCACACGCGTTCCCCCTGTACTTATATGGGAGTCTCCGTGATTGTCAGGTGTATGGTGGTCACAAGCATTTCCCCTGTACTTTATATAGGGAGTCGCCCGTGATTGTTAGGTGTATGGTGGTCACAAGCGTTCCCCCTGTACTTTATATAGGGAGTCGCCCATGATTGTTAGGTGTATGTTGATCACAAGCGTTCCCCCTGTACTTAATATAGGGAGTCGTCCGTGATTGTTAGGTGTATGGTGGTCACAAGCATTCCCCCTGTACTTTATATAGGCAGTCGTCCTGATTGTTAGGTTATGGTGGTCACAACGTTCCCCTGTACTTTATATAAGGAGAAAGCTTGTGACTGTCTGAACCCACAGCTTTTAAAGACGATAGACAAATTCTGTAAGGCTGAGTAAACACAGAAAGAATTTTGTTCTGGTCAACAGTTCGCCACTAGCAAGTGATCGTCGTGGCCACCTCCACATACACCAAAAATATTTCCTGCGGTTACATGGTAATAACAGTCGGTCATAAATATTGCATGTGTGGACCCGCCTAAGATTCGGTCATCTTTGAAAGCTTCACACATACTGAAGTCCGAGGAAGGATTGCTCTCATGCACAGCTCTGTTCCACCCGAGCTCTGTGTCCCAGCATGCAGGTCTCCTCAAACATGTGAGGGACAGCCACCCTTGCGATAATATGCAAGATCAAAGCGATCCACCTCTACACACCTTTGATCTTGCATGTTTGAAAGATTGGTATAGTGTGTACTCAGCTATAGTGAGAGCACATCACTGCTAATGGGTGGTAACTACATTAGTTACAAAAGGAAGATTCTAATGGGGAAAAAAAACCTAATTTTCCTTAAAAGGAGCGAGTAATCTAGTTGCCTTCTGCGTGGAAGGGTTGCCTTTCATTCTCATGTATCCAGACATATTTTCAGTGCAAGGCAGAAAGAACATTGCCTGTAAATGAACCATATGACTCAGTTAATCTTTGATAATAGTGTGTAATAGTTTGTAAACATTCCCTACTATTTATAGTACAAACTTCCAACTGGTTGCCCTGCAACAGATATCAATCCAAACTGCAACCATAAACTATTCATTGATAACCTTTGCACTGCCATTTATTTATTTCGTTTTACCCAAGTATGCAGCACTATATTAACTCCAACAGATATAATCCAGGAACCTGTAAACTTTAGGAAAGTCCCAAGACTGAAACTGTATAGTCTGCAGTATTTACATTATGTGGTAGCAGATGGCCGGTAGTAGTGTTGTAGTAGAGTCTTCTCGATGGGCCTGCTGTCCTGCATTCTGCTCTGTGGTCATTACAATTTAATGGCTATATGTATGAAGTTTATAGTGAGAATAATAACAAGCCCATAATAAGAACAGTCACTAAGGAATCAAGTAAAGCTGGGTACACATTTTTTTTGAAAGATGACGATGGATCTGCAAGGTCCTGTCTGTCAGTTTTCATAGATCTGCATACACACAGTCCCGAGCGTTCTCCCTAAAGGAAGCGCTTGGGACTGTGTGTTTCCCTCGGCCGTGGAAGACTCCCCTATAGGGGTCCACCGGCCGAGGGAAATTTCTCTCTTTTTCCGAACGAGCGCTCGGCTGACCGAAGGTTCACTGGGCGCATGCTCGAAAAGCAAGGTACACACAGTTACGATAAGCTTTATCAGCACTGTGTGTACCTAGCTTAAGACAGTGAGAGTGCAAGATAGAGATCCCTTCCAATCTATTGATAAGAAATGTAAATGGTACATACACTAACCGGTAATATGGATTTGTGTTTAGAGAAATTCCTACTATAGTTATGTCAGGGATGAATCAAAGAATAGACATAAGGTTGCATACATCCCACATTTCTGGAGCAAACATTCCCTTGCAGATACAAACACCTCCCTACTTCCACCCACGATGCCTAACTTCTACAAAAGCACTCACAGACGAACGCACATCCTTGTTACCCCATTTCCGTGGCTGGTTTTTAGCCGGGTTTTGGGAGTTCCCTCGGTTTTTCAGGTGTGCGAGAGACCCACACAGTATTAAGAAGATTGTATAGTGTTCCGAAACACATGTATACTTTCCAGTATTTTTGGTTTTTTATCTAAATTGTTGAGCATGATTTACAAGTTATGCAAATTAAAGGACAACAATACCCAAAAAAACACATCTCCCCCATTACTGTCCACACTTCCAGCAGCTGAATCGCTTACTCTCATTTACAACCGTGCTGCCTTCCCTTAGATATTACACAGCAAAGATGAGTGCTAAAAGCCCTGCCTCCTAGATGGCCCAGGGCCATGATTAACATTTCACTTTTCATTGGCTGGTGGGAATGTCTATTACAACCTCTCCTTCCTCTCCAGTCAAACTTGACCTGTTCGGTTGCTAGGATACAGCCTACATAATCAAGCTGATCAAGCATGGGTGTAGGGGTGTTTTTCTCACTGCAGTTTTGAGTGACAGTTACAGGCAGACAAATTGCTATGCCCCCTTCACAGTGTAGCTAATTGAAGGCAGAGAAAAGCTCGAAATCAGGAAAAAAACACATGGGGAGGGCTGCATACCTTATTCTTTGAAAGCAGGTTTTTTAAAAAATGCATTGAGGCAATACAGTTATCCTTTAAAGTAAAGGAGAGCTGCAGCTTAGAATGAGTTTACAGGAAGAACAATTCTGCGTTGGTGCTTCAGAACACAGAGCAAACACATCAACATCATGTCTTAAAGGAGAACTTTTAAAATCTGAAGCAACCCCCCAAGAACACCAATAAAACTGTAAAATACCACTATAGTAAACAGTAATAGCAATAAAATATATAATCCCCCAAGAAACTAGAAATGACCTTCTGAAACAAGTTCTGGCAGTTTAGGACTGGGCATGTGCAAAGACACAATGGTTAATAACCACACAATGTGATAGAGACACACATTATTGCTTTTTATACCAAGTTGCTCTGACTTCTGATTGGGTGTTGTTCTTAAACACGCTCAATATGTGAGCAGAATGACCCCCGATGGCCGAGTGCTACATGCGACGAACGGACGTTTCAGGCAAGAACGACGATCAGCGAATAACCCCCAACCGAACGCATACTGTACACACGGACAATTCTCAGCCGAAACACCCTGTCGAGTGAATCACAGATTGAACGTGTGTACGAACCTTAACGCTTTAGTTGTCCTTTAAGGTCAAGTTTGTTTGCCAGTTTAGTTGTGTTATTTAACTAGAAATTAAAAATTTAAAGGACATTATAATCATGCAGTAACTGACTATTTTCTTTCTGGACTTTTCCTGGACGTCCTGGACTCTTCTCCTATCTCTATCTCTAATTAATGACTGAGAGGGCAAACTGGGACGGATTCAGAAAGCTGTCAGTTACTGCATGAGTATAATGTTCTTTTAACTGTACTCTCAGTGTCCAAGTGATCAATTGAATTAAACATATTGTTGATCTTTTTTGACACCTGAGCAAGGTGCAAGGTTGAAAAGCTTCTTACACTACAACAGGAGCAAAACGCGTCTCACCTGCCTGATCTCTACAGTGCCCCCCCACTATACACCACATGGATCGCACTGACTGATAGACTAACCCAGACTGTTAGATATCCTTGGAACTGACCTACTACCATGTATAATATGTTGTACATCTGTGTTATTGTATACTGTCAAGTTTTTGGTACTCTAGAGAGGTGATAACCCTGAATGCTTTTAGATGTTTTTAAATATATCCCTTCTTCTCACCTTTAGACATCAGACTGACTGAGAAGACACTGACTATCCCCAAAGATGTAGAGTCCTGCCTCTCCTACAGTACACACTCACAGTCATGCCACACAAGAGACTCGAGAAGCAATTAGGCACGGCAACCATATTCCTCTGTAGCTCTGACAGCTACGTCGCTACTCACTGCCTGTCAATGTTCTCACCCCTGACAGTCAGGGCTGATTTCTAAACTAGGCCACATAGCCATGGCCTAGGGTGGGCAAGTTGATAGGGGCGGCACAAATTGGCTGCCCCTGTAACAATTAGCAGAAAGCACTCACAAACACCCCCCCACCCAACAAACAAAAATCCTGGTGGTCTGTGGAGGAAGTGAACATGAAATCGACACTGATCGCAAGTTCACTTCCTGCTATAGTAAACAAGTGTTAAACTGAACACCATCTTACTATATAGTATTTATGAATAAATCAAAGAGTCCATTCAAATAGGTGCAGAGCACCCTGGTGGTCTAGTATAGGCACTGTACTGTGATCAGCTGCACCTGCTCTGTCACACTGACAGTGTAATATAGTATAAATGGATCAAAGAGATCTATTCACAGATAATTAGTTAAAGACTTTGATCAGTTCTTGTCATCTAAGTATTGATCTTTGCCAATAAAAAAAAACGGCAACCATGGGCAATAAGAGGAAGGAGAGGGGAGTGGTACAAAGTTCAAGCTAGCTGGCCTAGGAGAGAAAAAAGTATAAATCCGGCCCTGCCGACAGTGACAGGCAACGAGTAGTGACGTCAGCCGGTAGAGCTGCAGAGGAATACAGGTGCCGCCCCAGATTGCTTCTCTGAGTCTCTTGAGTGACTGTGAGTGTGTACTGTAGAGCCAGGACTCTACATCTTGGAAGAAAGTCTATCTTGTCTGGGGGGAGGGGTGGCTTAAAAAAAATTTACAAGAAAAAATTTAGCAAAAAAAAAAAGTTACTTTTTTTTTTTTAATGGCTTGTCCGCCAGCACTTTTAATGTGCCACCTGAGATTTTTGCCTCACATTGCCTCATTAGAGAGGCGGCCTTTACAAAAAAACTGTACAGAACTTGATTCTTTTGACAATCAACTGTAAGTTGGATGGGTCACCAGATTGTAGGTCCTCTGTTTACTTAAATATGTCCCTGTGACATAAAATACTGTGTACAGAGCTGGAGTGAGGTAAATAACACTCGGGACTAGCGTCTTTGGTGTAGGTGGAATATAAGGTCAGCTGGAAGCATAAGCACATTGGTTAACTCTTTCTGTGCTGCAACCATTTAAGCTTTTTAATATATAGTTTATAATTCTCTGTTATGTTTGCATCTAAACTTAAAAAAACATTCTTAAATTGTCTATTACAGGAAACTATAATTTCTTATTGATTTGTCACCTGTTTCTTTAGATGCTTAATGTAAAGCATCTTCGATTTCAGCTGTCCATCATGTGCCTTATTATCTTAAATTCTTGTGCTGTGTGCAGTTAGAGTTGACAGTTGGTATGTGTGACCTGCTTTGTGGGAAATTTGCTGGATCATAGTGATTATAGATGGACTCAAATCTGATTTCAGGGATCCACTGGAACTTTGTTGGCTTTACTGATTTTTCCAAACCACTGAACTGTTTTTGACAATTAGCAAACAATTGATTAGTTTTGAATTTAAAAATAGAAACATTGATATTTCTAGAAATTTCAAAAAACCTCAGTGTAAGTGCTACTTATGAGGTAAAGTTATTTTTTTCAGTTTACATGCCCTTCTAATCAATCTAATACAAAACATTTTACAATATTTAACAACCACATCAAGAACACGATAATATCAAAATATTTTAAATGCTAACAATATAAACATATGGCCCTGCTTTATGCTTGGTAGTACAGCTAAATTGAGCTTGTGATATGTTAGTGGATAGAGTCAAAATAAAGTTTATGAGCACAGTAAAATTCTTTATGTTCCATTTAATCGGTTTTAACGGTTCTAAGAGCTTTCACATGCCTGTAGAGTTTGCATATCCCTTTATTTTATGTTTTTTCCACTTAACTTGTCATGCATCACAATTTAGTATAAAGTGTAATTATAAAAAAGGGGTTCAGGTAATTCTTCAGGTAATGAGGATTTATCCTTTATAAGTTAAAGTAAATTAAAACGCTAATATATATCTTAAAGGGCAAGTCCAGCCCTAAAATGAAAACTTACATACAGGTAAATCGCCTCCCAAAACCCTAAACTGTAATAGTTTGAAATGTGAAATATATAAGTCTAACCTGAAATCCTGCACAATGTCCTGTTTCCCCTGTGTCACGAACTTACCTGCCGCTCCGGTCCCGCGCCGCACTGCACTTCCTGGTGGGCGTCATCGTAGACGTCATGACGTCACGACGCCGACACGCCGGGCGGCGCGAGAATTCAAAAACCGTCGTCCTCCTGGACCTGGTGCCCAATAGTAGCATTAGCTACCTCCCTGGCTCCTTGTACTCACCTGCCTTGGATCCTGTTCCACTCCTGCTCCAACTACTTACCTTTACCGCTCCAGAGACTTTACCTACCTTGCCTGCTCCTGTGACCACTTACCTAGCCTGTTCCTGTGCCTTACTTGCTTGTTCAGTTCTCCAGCATCTTGAGTTTCAGTTTCCAGCCTACAGTTCCCAGCAGCACCTTGTTCCAGTATTCACCTACAGTTCCCACAGCACCTTTTCCAGCATCCCCTACAGTTCAGCAGCACCTTGTTCAAGTATTCAGCCTAACGTTCCCAGCAGCACCTTGTTCCAGATTTAGCCTACAGTTCCCAGCAGCACCTTGTTCCAGTATTCAGCCTACAGTTCCCAAGCAGCACCGTGTTCCAGCATCCAACCTACAGTTCCCAGCAGCACCTTGTTCCAGTATTCAGCCTTTAGTTCCCAGCAGCACCTTGTTCCTGGAATCCTGCCTACAGTTCCCAGCAGCACCGTGTTCCAGCATCCAACCTACAGTTCCCAGCAGCACCTTGTTCCAGTATTCATCCTTCAGCTCCCAGCAGCACCTTGTTCCGGAATCCTGCCTACAGTTCCCAGCAGCACCTTGTTCCAGAATCCAGCCTTCTGTTCCCAGCAGCCTCTGTGTCCTGCATTTTCCAGACTATCCGCCTCCTCCTAAAGCATACTTGTAAGTACCCCGGCCTCCCAGCCGCTTATTACACCCTGTTTTTGCTTCCTGGTTCTTCCGTTAGCAACTGTCAGTTATGGATTTGACAGTTGACATCACAGCCAATGACTGAATGTTAATCCCCTGTCTGCCTCTTCTGAGCATGCCCAGGCTCAGTACAGGCTCATACAGGTTTCTAATTGCTCACTTTCCATGACGCATCCAGAAGCATAGCAGGCATCCAGTAATAAATTCATAGGACAACTATGATATATCAACATATTTTAAAGAGACCATTCTTCTAAAAGATGTTCTTATGAGGGTGGAGTTGTCCTTTAAACTCAATCTGATCACTGAAAAGATCAACCTTATTAATATCTATAGAGCCAATGCCAAATAAATGTTTGAGCAGCTGAAGGCGTTACCAGCAGCAGAGGGGTCTGTGAGTTATTAGTAGTTTTTTAAAGGGACAATAAACAGTCCTATTAATATTCCTTGCAAATGTATCTTTTGTTCACAGGCAGGTTGCTTATTTCCATCTCCCTTTGAATAATATAACGTGCGTTAAACAGAGTTTAACTTACTGACCGGCGATCCACTTGCAGCTTCTCCCCAGCTTACAGGCACATTGCCCCGACCATGCTCCTACCTTTAACATTGTCGTGCATGCGCAAAGGATAGGAGGCAAGATATCTCGCCATCTGCTGGAGAGTTAAAATTAAACTCTGTTACCTAGGTGTTTTATTAATAATAAGCAATCTCACCTCCCTGTGAATAATAGAAACAGTAATAGGACGGTTAGGGCAAGGCCATACTGCAACGCAAATGGATGCGCTAGCTGCGATTTCTGTGCATTGCAATACGTTTGCGCTTGCAATTTCCCAATTCCGATTATGGAACGTGCATGCGATTGCGATTAAAAATGGTGATCGCATACTCTTCCAAAAGGGAATCGGAAACGCGAACGCAACGCATTGGCAATCGCAGGAACTTTTTGCATTCCCACAATTTCCATTAAAATAAAATCGCACGCACAATTGAAAACGCAAGCGCGATCACATGTGAAAATGTGTATAGTGTGGCCTAGCCCTTAAAAAAAAACAACAAAAAACTGTTTATGAGGAATGATCCCATCTTACTGAAAAATTACACTATAGTTATCCTAGTGAATTACATAATAAGTTAACATAATTTAATTTAACATCCACCCTTGTCACCTCTTCCCATGCCCATATTCAGGACTTTGCTCGTGCTGCCCCTCTGCTCTGGAACTCAGTCTGTCCGTCACTCACCATCCCTTAATACCTTCAAACGTAGCCTTAAAACCCACCTTTTCAAGCAAGCATATAACCTGGCCTAAACATTACCCCTCTCACTACCCAATATGATCCAACGCGCCTTCCACACTCCACTGCCAATCTATTTACAGCCTACCGATTCCCACAACCTTATGTCTCACCCCCATTTCCTCTAGACTGTAAGCTCTTTGGGCAGGGTCCTCTCTCCTATTGTATTACAGTATTGCTGTAAAACTCATCACTCTGTTTACTTATATTTGTATTACCTGTGTATGTAATATGTATGACTTTGTATAACATGTATTACCCTGTATGTAATGTATGACTATATAATTGTAAAGCACCACGGAAGATGTTGGCGCTATATAAATCCATAATAATAATAATTAGTGATGGGTGATTCCCCATAGTTCATTTCACCAGTGGGTTTCCAAACTTTGGGAGAAACCTTTAAATTGCCGAACTAATTATTAAACATTAGATAATGTATAAATACATTCTGGGCCCTTTCTCACCTGCACAGAGTAAATCATTTTGATGTTGGCTGACCATGAGGGCTAAACTGAAGTGTCCTTCTAAAATGTCTGAAGGTTTACACAACCGTGAGGCAATCAGATGGATCCAACCTGAACTGCTAATCAGCTGACTCACACACAATATAGACATGACCAAGATATGGTACATAGGATATCAATAATCTCTGTTTATTACCTCTCCTTTGCTCCCGTGTTGTTTCTTCCTCATCCTCCTTGTCTAGAGACACTTCCACCTGACTTTTGGGCTTCCTCGGATGTTCAGCTTTTTCAGTTAATTTCTTCGATCATTTTCGGAAGTGTTAATTTTTCATCTGTTTTCTATTGGTCTATCCTTTTCGGCAGTAAATTCAAATTCTTATCTGCCTATCTTCTATCTTTCTTCGGGCTTGTTCACACTAGAAACAGACAGAAATGCACAGCATGTGTTTCTGTCCATTTTTTGCATACATTTGTGTAGATTTTTTCACAACGCATTTTCCATAGATTTATATAGAAAACGCATGCAAAAAATGGACAGGAATGCTGTATGCAGTGCATTTTTAAAACGCAAGGGATCAGAATGCAAAGTGACACAATCAAAACGCAATAGTGTGAATGGTACTATTGAATTCTATGTGTCCTTGCGTTTTTAAAAACAGTCTGTTGCAAAAACGCACCAACTACCCGGACCTGGTGTGAACAAGCCCTTCCTCTTCTGATTGGTCTGGTCTTCCTTTTTAACTTCCTGTTTCCTTCTGGTCATTTACCATTAATAGCTTGTGGTTCTCTCTAGCTCGTGGTGTGTAAGCAAGTTTGGTTTCCCAGTACCAGATTCCAGTTTGTTCTTCATTTACTATTGTTCGTTGCCTGTCCTGACCTCTGCCCACTTCTTGAATACTATTAATCTTCATTCCTGGTACTGTATAGAAGAATTTGGTTGCGGATCCTTTAAATTGGTCAGAAGAAACCCATGCTGCCTTTAAGAATTTAAAGAAAGCTTTCTGCTCTGCTCCCATGCTCATTCACCCAGATGTCAGAATCCCTTTTGTTGTTTTGAGGTAGACGCTTCAGAAATGGGTGTACGTGCAGTTCTGTCACAATATTCTGATTCTCCTGAAACACTTCACCCATGTACTTTCTTTTCTAGGACATTTTCTCTGGCCGAGAAGATCATGTTTGGTGGCTGTCTCTTAATAAAGATGCTTGTGCAGTTAGTGACCGCAGTAAAGCCTCTTGAAAGGCCCCGTCTGGCACTCTCATGCCACTTTCTATCCCAGATGTACGCTGGACTCACATTTACATGGATTTTATTGTAGACTAGCAAAATACCCGCGCTTCGCAGCGGAGATGTATTCGAATAACCTTTTTAGTAAGAAAGCAATAATGTATCAAGATTGCTGTAATCACTCGGCACTTGATATATTAAAGAAAGACAATTCAATAAGCTTTACGATAATGCAACACTCATTAACTTTAATATTATTTTTTATTCAACTACGAAATTTTGGTGAAAATAACCCCCACCACCCCTCCCCGTCCGCCCCTAATACCCCCCACTATTCCTCTCTGTTCACCCTCCAAACACCTCAGCCAGTCCCTGAACCCACCCTGAATTTTGGTAAAAATCGGTCCAGCCGTTAGTGTGCAGAGTTCAAAATTTTATTCCCCCCCATTCACCCCCACCATAAAAAAATAATTTTTTATTCAACTACGAAATTTTGTTGAAAATAACCCCCACCACCCCTCCCTGTCCGCCCCCAATACCCCCCACTATTCCTCTCTGTCCACCCTCTAAACCCTTCCCCTTACACCTCAGCCAGTCCCCGCACACACCCTGAAATTTTGGTAAAATCGGTCCAGCCGTTTGTGCAGAGTTCAAAATTCTATTCCCCCCCCCATTCACCCCCCCCTAAAAAAAATTTTTATTCAACTACGAAATTTTGGTGAAAATAACCCCCACCACCCCTCCCAGTCCGCCCCCAAATACCCCCCTATTCCTCTCTGTCCACCCTCCAAACCCTTCCCCTTACACCTCAGCCAGTCCCCGCACACACCTGAAATGTTGGTAAAAATCGGTCCAGCCGTTAGTGTCCAGGAGTTCAAAATTTATTCCCCCCCCATTCACCCCCACCCTAAAAAATATATTTTTTTGATTCAACTACACAATTGTGGTGAAATAACCCCCACCACCCCTCCCCTCCGCCCCCAATACCCCCCACTATTCCTCTCTGTCCACCCTCTAAAACCCTTCCCCTTATACCCAACCAGTCCCGCACACACCGTGAATTTTGGTAAAAATCGGTCCAGCCGTTGGTGCAGGAGTTCAAAATTCTATCCCCCCCCATTTACCCCCACCCTAAAAAAATATTTCGTTAACCTTTTACTGGTAAAGGAGTATATTGCATACAAATTTGGTTGAATTCGGACCAACCTAAAGCTAGGACCAACCAAAGTCTGTGCAATGTCAGATACTCACCGTTACAGGTGGAATTTCGAAACGAAACCTGCTTAACTTTTGTAAGTAAGGTGCAATGAATGAGCCTGCCAAATTTAAGCCGTCTGCCTCCACGGCAAATTGGAGAATTAGTGATGAGTGAGTGAGTGAGTGAGGGCTTTGCCTTTTTGGTAAAAATCGGTCCAGCCGTTAGTGTGCAGGAGTTCAAAATTCTATTCCCCCCCATTCACCCCCACCCTAAAAAAATTATTTTGTTAACCTTTAGCTGTTAAAGGAAGTAATGCATACACCATTTTGTTGAAAGCACAACCATATAGATTTGTATAGCTTGTAAGCTAGGTAACCATAAGTCTGTGCAATGTCAGATACTCACCGTTACAGGTGGAATTTCGAAACGAAACCTGCTTAACTTTTGAAAGTAAGGTGCAATGAATGAGCCTGCCAAATTTAAGCCGTCTGCCTCCACGGCAAGTTGGAGAATTAGTGATGAGTGAGTGAGTGAGTGAGTTAGGGCTTTGCCTTTTATTAGTATAGATTTACCTGTTTTCTCAGGATGAACAGTTGTTTGGGTATTGGTTGACAGGTTCAGTAAAATGCATCATTCCATTTCTCTTTCTAAAGTCCCCTCTGATAAAGAACTGTCTCAGTTTTTTGTACTATCAGTAATCTCTGTTCCTTACCTCTCCTCCACTCCTGTGCCATTCCTTCTTTTCCTCCTCATCTTGTGGCATTTTTCATGGCAAATTTTAATTTTATATCTTCTTCTTGCTTTGATTTTTCCTCCTCTTCTTATTGGTTGTGTCTGACTTTGTAAGTTCCTGTTTCCTCCTGGTCATTTGGCCGTTACAGCTTGTGGTTCTCCCTAGCTTGTGGTGTGTTAGCTTGTTTGGTTTCCCGGTTCCTGCTTATTCTTTGTTTACGGTTGTTCACTTGTGCAACTCCTCTGTAAAAGCTTTTTAAGAACAAGAAAGTAGAAGTTCAGAGGAGAAATGTAAGTATTATGGGCATCAGGGACCAATGGGAGGTAAGTAACTATAACGATGTTGGGGTATGGGTGGGTGGGTAAGGTCAGTACTGTATATATTGGGATATATATATATGGGAATGGACATGTTCTTTATGAGAACTTTTGGGAAAATACAAAAAAAGTCATTAACAGGTCTGAATTGGCATTTAGCATTCTTTGGTTTATGCTTAAAAAAAATCAAGCAAAATCCATTTGAACGACATTCTGACTGTGACATTTCTAAAAAAGCTGCATGATCCTTATAATAAACTTTCTTCTTACCAGATGATGTCAAACATTTTAAATTCAATGAAAGGTTGTTTTTAAAGTTTTTGATTTTTTTTAATGGTAATAAGAGGCAAAGATTTTAATTTACCAACAGTATGTGTTCTATTGGCAGATACACTATATGGTTTAAAAGAAGAAGTAAAGACTCTGTATTGCACATGTTTATCACTTGCCTTTATATTTCACCTGGTTTCCTAGATACAGCCTGCCAAACAAAGAATTCAATATTCTTCTTTTAACCCTTAAATCCCTTCACTCTACTGCACCCCTACTTATCTTCTCTCTTGGTCCCTTATGTTCCTGGCCATGTCTTCCGTTCCTCATAAGGAAATCTCTACAGACCCCCAACGAACCCTGCTGCCTCCCACCTTAAACCATTCCCTCTTGCTGCTCCCTACCTTTGGAACTCTCTCCCTCTCTCGCTTCGCCTGGTGACATCCATTAATACTTTCAAATCTAGACTGTTATCCTACCTTTCTGAGCACCAGCACAACAAAGGATTGTTAGCCATCTTAAGCACTTTGTACCTGTGTCAAGGCATGCTGCACTTATATTATTTTATCCATTATTTATATATATATGTATTCTTAACCTATAGATCCCAAAAGAAGGAGCACTTGTAGGACTTGTTGCAAATAATTATGGAATAACTTTATTGTATCTCAGAGTCCTTACTAATAATAATAATGATATGATAGCTAATAAACAATTGGACGAAATGACCAATAAGTTTATTGCACGAGGGTATCACCCAAACCTAGTAACCATACAACGAGAAGCTGCTATCCAAAAGTATAAGCAACAGCATACCGAAAAGAGTAATAAGGATGACAAAGGGATTAATCGGATCCCTTATGTCATGCAATATTCCCCACATAGCAAAGACATAAAGCATAGTGTCAAGAAACACTGGGACCTTCTTAGCACTGACAAAACACTACCTTTTGAACACAGCCAACCTGTCTTTGCATTTAGGAGGGCCCGTAATTTAAAGAATCTCTTAGTGAAAACTAGGTTGCCCCAGCCCCAATCTATTCAAGGTCTTACATGGCTTGATCATAAAAAAGATGGCTGTCACAAATGCACAGGCTGCCAAGCATGCAGCTACATGGTCTGGGGGGTAGATTTCCCACATCCCCATATGGGACGTAGGTTTAAAATACAACACAAGTTAACGTGTCTTAGTAAGGATGCTATCTATTTCATAACGTGCCCCTGCAGTATGTATTATGTAGGCAAGACCACTACATCCCTAAGGGATAGAATGGCCAACCATCGGGCCTCCATATGGGCAGCACTGACCCCTAAAGAAGGCGCAAAAAATCCTGATCCCCTTAAGGAACAAAAATATGGCGAACAATTGGTTGCTAAGCATTTTAAGGAAAGAGGACATTCCTTAGCGACATTCAAATAGATGGCCATAGAAAAAATTTACAATGTCTCCAATGTAGCCGAAAGGGGACGCTTATTACTCCAGAGAAATCTTTTGGATAAAAAAGTTAGGCACTCTTACACCTAGGGGGCTTAACGAACAGCTTTCGTTATCATGTTTTTTATAAGACCTAGACAGTCCCCTCCTTGCAGGGAGTATTTATACCCTTTTATTCTTGTTTGTACACTATCTCTTTAATATTCATTGACTTTTACTTTAAACTATGAGGAGTGGTCACATCCAGTGGGACCGTATTTAGATATCGCTGCCACACTTAGATGTTATACAGCAGCCCTGTATGTTTGTCCCACGGGAGGCAGCCACCTAGCAACAGTTATTGGGCTTGGCGGCTGCCTCCCGAATCCGCCGCTGGGAAAAGTTTTCGTGGGCGCGCACGCCCGCTCCCAGCCTTTCACGCATGCGAGATCTCGCGAGAGTCAGATTTTTTCAGCGGCACCATGGAGGAGGATTCGGTGAGCGTTGCTGCAACTGCCAGTGACCTATTTTCACCGAATTTTCACCCCTCCCCACGGAAATTACCCCACAAAAGGGTGGTGAGGGACACCATATCATCCTCCTCAGATGAGGAGCCTGTGTTCAAGAGGAAAAAAGTACAACAACCCCAGAAGCTTCCCTCAGACACCTCTGGTACCTCTGAGGAAGCCATTAGCCCTGCTAAGGGCCCTAGAAGGGGTAGAAAGTGTCCTCACACTGTGAAACACGGTGGCATGTTTCACAAATTGCATGTCAGAGCACTCCCTGACGCTCGTTTGAGCAAAAGTCACAGAGGGAGGGAGGCGTTTGCCTCACATGAAATGGCGTCGTTAGACGCACCTTCCACATCTTCCACAGTGGATTGGGACTCTGAGACTGTGTCCAGGTACTCCGCTTCCTCAGAAAGGGGAAAGATTAGCGAGCTCCAGATGGCTCGCGTGGGGTTAGCCGGTAAGCACCCCCCCTCAAAACTTTTCTCCCAACGTTGGGACATATCATACTCCCCAGAGGTTTTTAATTTTGCCCAGTTGGCATTCAGGTCCACGCTCGTTAAAGAGGACGAGCTGGTGCTCAGAAATTGTCTAGGGGTCCCAGACATGCAGGCCCTCATAGCTCCAGAAATAGATCCTGCATTAGCTTCCTTTATTAGTGATGCCCAGCCACATTCCTCCTTAGATAACACACTGCGCAGTATCCAGTACAAAATAGCGGACGCAGCGGGTCCACTGCTGTTCATGCTGTCCAAGGCTGAACAGGAAGGCGATATAGACGCAGACCATTCCTTTCGCCTACTTCTCTCTTCCAAAAAAGCGTTACTTAAAGCAACCAGCAGGGCTACGCTTATAATAGGCCAGACCTTTAATTACATATCTAATATAAGAAGGGCCCGATACCTTACTTCGACAGGCATGTCAGAACTTGCCCCTAAGCCCCATGAATTTCCTAACCTGGAGACTAGCTCACTATTCGGTGCGGAGTTTTTGCAAGAGGTAAAGATCAGACACAAGGCCAAAAAGTCCTTTGCTGACCTCAGGAGACCCAGACAAACCCTGACGAATAGAAAGCCCTTTCGACAGGAGGGACGCCACCTTACAGCCCAAGGGACGTCCCGCAATTTCAACCAGGGCAGATACAAATGGTTCAACCCTAGAGGACAGGGACCAGACCAACACTCCTCTGCCCCAGGAGCACCAGCTGCTCGGAAACTGTTTGCAGGTAAGTACCCCTTCTTCTTGCCTAATCCCTTCAACAAAGTTTTATTCAGACTGGGAGGCAATATGTTCAGACCAATGGGTCCTCAAAATCATAAAGAAAGGCCTAACCCTTCCCCTGCTTCAGTTCCCACACCAGTGCAGGGCCCCCAGAGCGAGAACACACGAGAGTTTAGACAACATTCTTTCCTTCCTTGGCATTTTCACAAGGAAAGATAGAACCCTCTTACCCACCAAAGAGAGGTTGGATAAGCCACATTTTCCCAATACAAAAACAGGACGGCTCCCTCCGGCCAATCCTAAACGTAAAGGCACTAAACCGGTACATAAAACCCAAGAGTTTCAGACTAGAAAACTTGTCGGACCTTCAATATCTCCTGCAGAGGGACTACTTTATGATAAAGGTAGACTTAAAAGACGCATTCCACACAATATATATTTCACCAAACCACAGACGTGGTTTACCGTATACAAAGAAAAATCCATTCTAACACCCACAAAGTCCCTTCAGTTTCTAGGTTTTTTAATAAACACACAACACTTCACCATTCAGGTCCCAGATGTGAAGTGGAATCTAATCAGATCCTTCATTCAGGAACTCCTTCCCCGACATTCAATCCCTCTTCGCACGATAGCGAAGTTCATCTGGAAACTAGTAGCCTTAGCTCAGGCTTCAATACAAGCCCCCATGCTATGCAGGCACACCCAGATGTTCCTTCGAGAATGTCTCCAGAAAGGGACGGCATGGTCTCACCCAGTAATCCCCACACCCCAAGTAAAACGGGAGATACAACAGATACCGCTCATTCCCCACCTATCACCTCGCCCATTCAGATTAGGACCCCCAGACTTAACAATCACAACGAACGCATCCTTGATAGGGTGGGGTGCATTCACCACTTCCAGGGCAATCAGGGGTGGCTGGTCTCACCAGGAATTAAGTCTCCACATAAATCTTCTGGAACTCAGAGCAGCAAAAGTGGCCCTCACACACCTACTATCACAGACACTATCGGGCAAGACAGTTGTAATTCAGCTAGACAACAAAACAGCTGTATACTATATCAACAAGAGAGGGGGAACAAAGCCGAGACTGCTTTGTCTAGAAGCCCTACAAATATGGGAGAAGGTACTATCCCTCAATATCAACCTAGTAGCCCAATACATACCCGGGCAATCGAACGAGCTAGCGGATGCCCTATCCAGACATCAGATAAACCTCTCAACCCTTTGTCTCAAAGCAACCCTATTTGCCAAAATAAATCAATCCTTTGGCAAGAGACAGATAGATCTGTTCGCATCGGAAACAACAGACACACACTTTTGCAGCGAGAGAGTGGTCAGAGAATGCATTAGCATTTCCATGGACAGATCTACCTCCCCTCTACGCCTTCCCACCCCTTACGTTAATGCCACAGGTTTCACACAAAATCGAAACGGACAAGGTGAGAGACTTAGTCCTCGTATACCCAGCCTGGCCTTCCAAGCCATGGTTTCCCAAAATCCACCCACTAATAGTGGGTCAGAAATTACCACTGGGAATGACTGTAGACTGCTTCCAGGGTTCCCTGGATCTTTTGTCCAAGCTCCCACAGTTAATGTGGATAGCAGCTCGAGTAACTTCTTCTGCTTCCAACAACTCTCCACTACCTCTAACAACCTAATCGACCTGTCCTTGCATCACAAAACAATCAGGAAATACAAACTCCTGATAGCCGAATTCCTTGACTGGTTCACTGCAAGGGAGGCCCAGTTTGAACAACCCAAAGCTTTGTGGGGTGCATTGGAGTTTCTCTCCCACAAGTTTCATTCCGGCCTAGCCTCCACAACGCTTAAATCTTACAGCTCAGCGTTGAAAATAGTAATTCCAGACTTAACATCAAACTCCATATACCTAAGGTTACTAAGAGGAGCCTCCATGTCAAGTCCACCTACCCCCAAATACACATCCACATGGGATATTGACAAGCTCCTTAGTCACCTGGCTCCTTAGTCAACTGGGAACTACCATCCCTTTCCCTCCGCCCTCTTGGTGTAAAATTAGCATGCCTTATGGCCTTAGCCTTCGCTGCAAGATCAGCAGAACTAACCTTAATCCACATCCAGGAACCATGGATGTCACTTACCCCAGGGGGAGCCCACATAATTCTCAAGGGGAGAGCCAAAACCTCCCACATTTGCCAGGAGTTAGTAGAACTTGACAGTGAGGAACCTTCATTGTGTATAGTGTCCCACCTAAAACACTACCTACAAGTGTCAAGTACAAACAGAGGAGACATCTCCCAGCTCTTCATCACATCCAGAGTTCCCTTTAGAGCAGCCTGTTCCAAGACAGTCAGGGGATGGATACTTTCAGCAATGGAGAGCGCAGGAATCGACACCTCAGTATTCCGCCCTCATTCCATTAGGGGCGCAGCTTCCACGAAAGCAGCCTCCAAGGGAGTACCACTACAGTCTATCCTAAGAGCAGCTAGATGGTCGTCAGACAGGACATTCGTCCGACACTACTGGCGTCCCACAGAGCTAGAACGTATAAACTTCGCAAGGGCAACAACCAGGTGTGTGCTACTCTGCCCAATAGCTGTTGCTAGGTGGCTGCCTCCCATCGGTCAAACAAGGGTTTGCAGGAATCTATGGACTGCAAACCCCATTTGTCCTAGGGAATAGGACAGCCACCTAGCAACAGCGCCCAACCCTCCCTCCCCAGGGATCCTGTTGTTAGTTCAGTGCGAATCCATAAAATTAAGAAACTAGCCAGATACTTAAAGGAAAACAACACACTACCACCTCGTTACTGTTGTTCGTCCGAAACCTAACGCACAAGACAAGCGCATTACAATTTCTTATTCCTCTTACACCCTTAGCACGTCCAAAGTTCTAGAGACAGCAGAGCCAGTCGGCACAGAAGACTAACAGGAAATAGGTTGTTCGTCTGTCTGTCAAGATCTTCCTCAGCCCTACAGCTGTTCTCTTCAGCGTTACTTCCCTGTACTGTTCCGTTACTGAATGTTATGCAGCAACCTTCTTGCACTATTGTTAATTAGCCTTATGCCATATATTGCATTTAGATGACATCCACAACTGTTAATAATAGGTTTACCAAGTTAAGTAAAGCATTGAAACTCATACAGACTCTGCTCCTTATTCATAGGTAACTTAATAATACCTTACATTATAAAAAAAAAAAAGAAAAAAGAGGGTCAATTATTTAATAAATAAATAAGTCCTCTACTACTAATTAACTAAGGACAGCCACTTGCTTCCCGTGAAAAAATCTGACTCTCGCGAGATCTCGGATCTCGCGAGATCGCGTATGCGCAAAAGGCTGGGAGCGGATTCGGGAGGCAGCCCAATAGCTGTTGCTAGGTGGCTGTCCTATTCCCTAGGACAAATGGGGTTTGCATTCCATAGATTCCTGCAAACCCTTGTTTCTCAGTAGAAATTGTCTCATTAAGACGTTTGTTACATTATGTACTCCCTATATATTCTATTGTAATTTTTAAGCAGTGATTGTTACTGAAAGATCTGTGATACTTTGCCGTCTCATAGAGATGGGCAGAGCTGTAACAGTGTTGAAGTACTAGTAATTACATAGACTAGTTTCTAATAGATAAGAATGATTACTTGAATTACATTCGATTAGTGTTTTTAACATGGTTTTAACATGTTATTATATTTTTAGCACATGACAGATTTTTTATGTATAATTATAGCATCACTATTTTACTCATTGAGAAATATTGTATATTCATGTTTAGTGTCAGCACGTATTATGCACATTATCACTTTAGACATTGGCTGGGACTAACCCAATTTGCACTAGTAGATTACTGTGTGTTCACTACTGGGGTTAAATGTACCATTGTACTAACCACTAGGGTTAAATGAGTGAAGGGAGTGTCTTGGTATTGGGGGCGGGTAACCAAGGTTTTATTAGCGCACATTTTGTTGTTAGTTTGTATCCTGAGGACGGCTAATGGTATAGCCGAAACGCGTCGATACAATAAAGTTATTCCATAATTATTTGCAGTCCTGCGAGTGCTCCTTCTTTTGGGATCTATTGTTTGAAGAATACAATAGGCACTATGAAAATCAAGGCATAAGTGCGGGACACCAGGAGGAACCTATGTATAAAATTGTATTTAATTTTTATTTATCTGTATAACTGCTTGCACTTATCCCCTTGTTTGCGTACCCAAGTGGCGCTTTATAAATAAAATTATACATACATACCCTTTCTTTCAGTATATATTCATCCGGAAGGTTGCTGAATATAAAAACGTCTTTCTGAGGGCACCCTGTCAACTTTCCATTTATCAACCATAATTAAAAGCTAAGTCTCTTGCTGTGTATTAAGTGATAACATGAATGGAATGTTGCTGACATCTTTTTCAGATGCGAATGCCTTAATGTATTTACACTGCTGCCTGTCACTTTTAACATCATTACCTTGGTCAAATCAACAATATAGTGCACTGTGCCATATATATATAGTTTTCTATATCTTTATCTATCTATCTATCTACAGTATCTATCTCTCTCTCTCTATCTAAGAAAAATATATTAAACAGGGCCCATTTCTTTTCTTCACTGCTACACTGTGTTGGGAAAACAGCAATGAAAAAAAAAGAAATGTGTATAACTTGTGTGAATTTGATAATTTATATAAGGTAACATTTTCAAAAGGTATCCACCACAGCCACACCAAATTGAGTAGTTTATTTGCCATTATGCCCCCCTAAAAGATGTTAATGTCCATCCATCCATCTGCCTGTCTGTCTGTCTGTCTGTCTGACAGTCCGTCCGTCCATCCATCTATCTAACTCTTTTTTTTACTTTTGCAATGAACAAAATACACCACATATAATGACAGAAAATGGTAGAATGGATATGTCTATCCAAGAATAGTGTATATACAACATTCCTTTTTGTCCATGCTGTCGGTATTTGTAGAAACCTGCACAGCATTACATCAGACAACATTCTCGTTTTAAATTACATTATAATTAAGGGGCAACAAACTAACCACTATGTCAATGAAGATCCAATAACAATGAGTCCACCCTCCCCTGTTTCATGTAGATTACCACAGTGAACAGATAATCGCAGTTTGTTTAAAACAAATTACAGACAGAAGGGTCTATAGCAAGCAGGGCGTGTTTCTCACTCGCTTTTGATCGTGTGTTGCAATGCATGAGAATCATGAGAATCTCATGCCAGAGCATATTAATGTGGAAGGCCACACTGCGGTCCGTTTAGGAGTGGATGCATTCACTCGGATAATGGGATATTGTAAATATTGCAGTGCAAACACACACATTGACATGCCTGAAATGCACTGCATTGCGATCACGCTTTTCACGATTACACAATATTACACTTCAGAACCAAAGGGAGTTTAAAGTTGTTGGGTAAAACTCCACATTTTTAAACAATAAAATAACTTCCCGATTTCACTGGGAACAGAAATGCAGCAAAATCCACCAGAAAGAAAGTTAACAAGCTTTCCACTTGTCTATCATACACAGGGGGATGTCTTCACATTTCCAAGAAATCCTTGGACACACAGTGTGAGTTGGGAGAGTCTGACACCACAAAATTCTGTACAGGAACGAATAGGAAGAGATTGTATGTTCTTGGCTAAATCCCATTTTTACCTTTCCAGATGTTAAAGGAGAACTAAACTTAAAAACGTAACGTGAAGATAAGACAGAAATCCAGCGCTGCCTTAAATTTTCCAAATATTACCACAGGGATACAATATTGCGTACCCTCCCCTAAATCACTGCAAAACGCATGATATAATAATATATTATAATAAGTAATATCAGGCTTGCAGGGGGTTTACACTGAGTGTGCTGTGCCTTTTAGAAATCATCTACTGCAATATATCTCAATTTAAATTGAGAGGTAGCACATTGGGCACTATTCTCACCTTCCAGGCTCCCATGATACATAATAGATGTAGTGATTAGTACATTGCTAGAACAGTTCCCCAACTTTGTGGAAACATTTTAAGGTATTTCTTAAATATGTATGATGGACGTATGCATTATTCAACCTTAAATACTATTCTATGCTACACTAATGTTTGGAAAGTTTAAGTTTACTAAGGTGACAGCTAGAATGTGTGTGGGCATAACTATGGCTCTGCCCAGCTCTACCCCAGCCAAGATGGTTGGCGGGTACATTGCTGCATTATTGTTGGTTTGTATTTTGTCTGCTTTAAATTCTGTTCGGGCTTCTGTTTGAAAATGTGTTGGTTCTCGGCAAATTAAGAAGGTCCAATACGGAGGAAACCAAAGTTAATGAGGAAATACCCAGCCTGCATATTCTCAACCTATTCCGCTAGAAACCTTTGGTTATGATGGGTGGAGGTGCAATGTAGCAATATTAAAATCTGCAGGTATTATATATTTGATTAGGAATGTCTATATTATATTGGCCCTTCACTAAAGATGCTAAGTAATAGAGAGACCCCTTTGAGGTTGGGGTCCAGTCAGAGTAAATCTGACCTATAAACCTTAAACACATTCTCAAATCTGAATTAATTTTTTTCCCCTCATAACAAAAGTCCAGAAAGGCCCCAAATTCCAAATTGATAGGTAAAGCTAGGTACACACCGGCAGATTTTTCAGTCCGGCCGACTATTTCGCAACTGACCAGTTGGCCAAAATAGGACCAGTAATGGCAACTGTGGTTACTGTGACCTATCATGCAGTCCAGTGGAGATTGCACAATCGCCCCTGATTTACCGACATGTCCGATTTGGAACAAAGAACAAACAACAAGAGCGAGATCTAAATATCTTATTGTGTGTACCTAGTCCTATAGCCTCAGCCAGAACGGAAACTAATATCCAGTGACCAGGCACAGAGGAGTTTATTACACTACCTATCCCAGCATGCCAAGCCAGACAAAAAGCTTCAGGATGAGAACTTTGAAGTCAATAAAACAAGTGTTTGTGTATTGGTATATCTGGTTCACCCCTCCTTTCCCTATTGCTTCCAAGCCTGCATGTTTTATGAGGTTGTTTACATTGATCCTGAGCAGTAGAAGAGTTTCCCTTTTCAGGGCCCCCCTGCTATAATCTGAGGTTGTTTCCTATTGCTATGCATTCCTAAGCTCTGAGCAACAGCCTCCCCCTCACACCACCCTTCTATGCTTTACAGAGGTGATGGAGTCTGAAGCGCAAACTGGTCTACAAAATTGTATTGGTTTTAAATATAAGCCATAAAAAAGCAATTATTTACCATTCTTCACATGTCATTTAGAACTTGTCAAGGTTTTTAGACTAAACCCTTCAGGAGCCAAGAGTTAATAGATTTCCTGAATTCTTGGTCTTTTACAAAGAAACTCTTTAAATCGCCCATTCACACCGGGCAGATGTGTACGTACCTAACAAACACTTTCATTAAGTGGCACCCCAAATTTTATTCTCACGTTCAGATCATCAATATAGATAGAAAACCATTGTTTTCTATTCCAGATGTGCATGTTGTTTTGCACAATTTTGTACCTTAAGAAACTGTGGTCTACAACACATGCAAAATATGCCATTTGTAATGTAGTACAGGGCACTGGGGACATTTTGGAACTCACTGCTGTTTAGATCAAATTGTAGAGCAAAAACCAAAGAGACCAGTTTCTCCATATTTAAGTTTAATATGTATATATAGTTTAATTATAAAGCACCTGGGGGACTCAGCGCTGTACAGTAACAAAATACAATAAAGTCATACATAGATATATAAATTATATAAATAAATTCTAGAAATATAACTATATAAGTGCTAGAGCACAGGTAGAAGTACTAGTACTAAATACTATCAGGGAGATGCAATGTCCTGTGCTAAAGCAAAAATAAGTGCAAAACCCATGCTAAATGATGTAATATATATATATATATAAGCAAAGGTTTTGTACACATTTTGCATTGCCTGCACCATTTCCAAAGATTTTTGGAAATAGCACAGTGCAAGCGATGCAATAAATTTAGGGATGATTATTGCACGTTTTTTGCACCAAAATGAAAGCCTTTTCAATTGTGGATTTAAAGCTGTGTAAAAGGTTGCAACTTACCGCTCACTTTCCCATGATGCAATAACTATCACAAAATGGTTACGGCAACAAGTGCAGGTCAGGTGCGATACTGAAATTTATTGCATCTCCCCCTTAAGAGACAGGGAACTTTCCCATCTTAAAGTAAAGCTAATTTACAAAGACGTGAATTGCTTCGGATGCATTTTGGAAATGTCACACATAAGGTGCATTTGCAGCTTTTTTCATGTTCATTGGTTCCGAATGTCAATTTTCTTAACGAGTAAGAGAAGCTTTAGAATGGGAGAGTGCAGTAACTTGTTTGCATTTTTTTCTTTCCATATCTGCAGTTTGCCTACCCTCCACTCTCAGGAAGGCAGCAGAGGAGGAGGGTCTGTCTGGAGAGGGTCTGTAGGAAGATTAGAATGTAAGGAATGTGGCTTTCCTTCAAGCCTGTATCCGGCTCATTTCTTATGCCTACAGTTGGATTGGAAAGGTCACCAAAGGTTGCAGTATTTAGCAGATACATCCTGTTTTATATTCATTTGACTGGCTAATATGAAAACTCACACATCTACATAAAAAGGAGGACTGACATTCATTCTTAAACTGGTGGACAGTATTTCTATTAATAGTAAGGCTGGGGATGTCAATAAAACACGGGACAATGTGTATCTCTGCTACAAACATAGTAAAAGGGTCACATGCCTTTCTTGCTCATTCATTTTTTTCCCTCCTGGTTGTGATACAAATAAAAACCCAGCAAATTAAACTAAAAAAAGTGCCCATTTGTTTATGCAGCCACCCACATACCAGTAAGTTGTAAATAACTTAAAGGACAATTATACTTACCTCCTCCCCGCTCCTCTTCTTATATCCACTCTTTTTACCAAGGGTGGTAGGTCCTAAGCCCTAGGTCCTAACTCCTGGGCTGTTTGCACTTACACTGATATACTTACACAGTGCTGCTCCGCTAAGCTCCATCGGCGACAAGGCCAATAGGCGACAAGGCCAATAGGAAGATACACTCTGCAAGGAGGTCCTTGCAGGTCCTCACCCATGGTAGAAAGCGTGGATTTAAGAAGAAGTTCGGGGAGGAGGTAAGTATAATTGTCCTTTAACATGCAGAACCATTAACATGGTTTCGGAAAGTCAGAGTTTATTGGATATTGTGGTTGAAAAATGTAAAAATTCTGCTACAATTGGGTTTGAATCGGATTTTCGGAAGTATCTCTAGACTCAACGTTAAAGTCATGTTAACCCATTTACAAAAAAATTACACAACATTAGCATGGGCTTTGCATCGACTGTGTGGGGTTGCCAAGATTTATTATCGTATTTATAGCTATTTTTAGTGACTATTTTAACACCAGCCACATAGCTGATATTAATGTCACACACAGGGTCGACAAAAATGGAATTTATCCAAAGACACAATTTCAATTTTAAATCCATGCTATTGCTCCAATAGTGATTTTACTAAATGTATTTAAATAAGGCAGAGTAGAAAGGACAAAAAAAAGAACTACTCACTCCCACTCCTCCCACAAGTCACGCGAGACCACCCCAGACTCCCGCGAGATGCTGAAGTTGTCCTTTAACCCTTTCCCTGACACAGATCGTATATTCACGATCTGTGCAGTGAATGACCAAACTGCCACAGATCGTGAATATACGATCTGTGGCTTCCCTGCTGCAAAAAAAAATTTGCCCCCCGCTAGGGGCGATCGGGGGGCAGCATTCAACTGCCCCCCTAGCCCCCTCGATCCCCCCTCGGTCGCGTCCAAATCCGAGGGGGGGATCGGAAGTTACGGTACCTTTTTGCCGTGACCGTATAGGGAGGAAGCCGGTCCCACGTGGAGCTCGTCCGGATCCGGAAAGGAAGACCCCAGTGACTTCGCGAGACTTCCTCCTTCACCGGGGTCTTCCTTGAAAGTGGTAAGAGGCTGCCCCTGGTGGTCTAGTGGAGGTACTGCAGCGTGATCTCCATTCAGATCACGCTGCAGTACCTGTATAGTACAAGCTGTCATGCTGACAGCTTTACTATACATTTTGTGAATAGAACTCATTCCATTCACAAATAGGATTTTTTCTAAGTCTTTGCTACTTAGCTGAAAGTGTGTAGCTTCCAAAAATATATAGTTTGTGGGGGGTATTTCCAAGTTGATTAGGCTGTTCAAATTACAGAACACTTTGATTTTTTTCTTGTAATTGGACTTGTGCATGCGTCCAATTTGAGCTAGTTGGTGGCCACGTCTCTGTGTACACCCACACATATGGCATACCGTTTGATGCAGGATATGTGGGAGATTGACATTTAGTGGGTTTTTTTGCTTGTTAAAAGGGTTTAGGTAGGATTTCAACCCTTGAATCATCTTATTTTATTTTTCATAAAACCTCGTAAAAACACGGACTTCTTTGGATCAGTGGGTCTGGAATTCTTCATGTTGTATGAAAGCATGGCATCGTAAACGTACTGAAGGTTGTAGATTCCAAAAATATATAGTTTGTGGGGAGAATTTCCATGTTTCGGGACTGTTTCCTTAAAAAGTGTAGGCTGTTCAAATTACAGAGCACTTTGATTCTTTCTTGTAATTGCATTTGTGCATGCGTCCCATTTAGCTAGTTGGTGGCCACGTCTCTGTTGCATCCACGCATATGGCTAACGTTTGATTCAGAACATGTGGGAGATTATATTTAGTGGGGGGTTTTATTTGTGGGGGCATTCCAAGTTTTGGGGCTGTTTTGAAATTACAGAGCACTTTGATTTTTTTCTTGTAATTACACTGTGCATGTGTCCCATTTGAGCTAGTTGGTGCCCCGTCTCTGTGTGCACCCACACATATGATGCAGGATATGTGGGAGATTGACATTTATGGGGTTTTTTTTTTGCTTGTCAAGTTTTGGTTTAGGTAGGATTTCAATCCTTGAATCATCTTTTTATTTTTTCACAAAACCTCCTAAAAACACAAGAGTTCTTTGGATCACTGGGTCTGGAATTCTCATGTATGTAAGAAAGCATGGCATCGTAACGTAGCGAAGGTGTGTAGATTCCAAAATAATATAGCTTTGGGGAATTTCCATGTTCTGGACTGTTTCACGTCTCTGTGTGCATCCACACATAGGGAATACCGTTTGATTCAGAACATGTGGGAGATTGATATTTAGTTGGGGGTTTTATTTGTGGGGGGCATTCCAAGTTTTTGGGGCTGTTTGAAATTACAGAGCACTTTGATTTTTTTCTTGTAATTACACTTGTGCATGTGTCCCATTTGAGCTAGTTGGTGGCCATGTCCCTGTGTACACCACGCATATGGCATACCGTTTGATTCAGGGCATTTGGAAGATTGATGTAATTTTTTTTACATGACATGGAAATTTGCCATGATTTTTAACTTTGATTGTATTTTTAAATTTTTCCTGAAAATCTGGTAAAAAACGAAATTTTACATGAAACTGCGCCCATACCATTGGTGGTATGCATAAAGGAATCACACCATTGTGTATCTGAAGATTGTAGATTCCAAAAATATAAGTTTGGGGGGGTATTTCTAATATAGAGGGGTGTTTAGTCTGCAAATCTGAAAAGTTGCTGTATTGGGCCTTTGTTCATTGGCTCACTTTGTGGCTAGTTGATTCCACGTTTGCGTGTGTAACCATACATAGGGCATACCGTTTGATTCAGGACATTTGGGAGATTGATATTTGGTACTTTTTTTTTACATTACTTGGATTTTGGCATGATTTCTACCTTTGAGAGTGTTTTTTTTCAAATTTTTTAGAAAATCTGCTAAAACTGTGAACTTCTACGAAGAACTGCGCCCACACCATTGATGTACGAATGAACAAACTACAGAATTTCGTAGATAAAGGTGGTGTGATTTGAGAAATATATGGTTTGTGGGGGTTGTTTTGTGGGGAAAATTGCAGACTGTTCAAATTCAGATTTGCTGAATATTTTTGCTGTTTCTGAGCCATTGTGCATTGTTTCACTTTGTGGCTTTGTGGCTTCCACGTCCACGTGTGTAACCACACATATGGCATACCGTTTGATTCAGGACATTGGGGAGATTGATATTTAGTAACTTTTTTTTACATTCCATGAGTTTGGGCATGATTTCTACCTTTTGAATTTGTTTTTTGTTCATTTTTCAGACTAATGCGAACTTCTACGAAGAATTGCGCCCACGCCATTGATGGTATGAATGAACAAACTACAGTGTTACATAGCTGAAGGTGTGTAATTTCAGGAATATATAGTTTGTGGGGGTTATTTCTAAGTTACGGGGGTGTTTTGTTGGAAAAAACTGCAGACTGTCCAAATTCGGAGTTGGCTAGATATTTTGCCGTTTCTGAGCCATCGTGCATTGTCTCACTTTGTGGCTTTTCGCTTCCACGTCCGCGTGGTAACCACACATAGGCATACCGTTGATTCAGGACATTTGAAGATTGATATTTGGTACTTTTGTTTACATTCCATGGGTTTTGGCATGATTTCTAACCTTTTTGAATGTTGCTTGTGTTCATTTTTTTGGAAAATCTGGTAAAAGTGCAAACTTCTACGAAGAACTGCGCCCACATCATTGATGGTATGAATGAACGAACCACAGTTTACATAGCTGAAGGTGTGTGATTAGATATATAGTTGTGGGGGGTATTTCTGAGTTGGGGGGGTTTTTTTGTGGAAAAACTGCAGACTGTTCAAATACAAAACTGGCTAATTTTTTTTGCTGCTACTGACATTTGGCACTTGTCACGCTCTGGGTTATTGGTAGCCATGTCTCTGGGTACACCCATGAATGTGGCATACCGTTTTATTCGGGAGGGTTAGGCTTTCATATTTGAGTGCGTTTGAACTTTCCTCCACAGTTTTTAGCTGAATTCGCATTTGATTTTGTCTCTGATTTTACAGTTGAGGAAAAAAAGGAAAATGTGAGAAAATAACTTACAATTGGACAAAGAGCTGCGCCCGGGTATCTGCATTTTGATCGAAACTAACCTCACTCATAAAATCCTGCGGGTGTGTAGTTTCTAAAAATATCTCACTTGTGGGATATTTAGTAATTTGGTAGATATTCTAGGTTAACTGTCAGTAGTGTTATACATTTTAATTTGGTGTAATATTCTAGAAGGTGCAGTTTTAAATTTTGGGGGGGGTCTCCTGTACAGGAAAAGTCGGGTACCTACATATATCTGGTATCGTTGTACTCGGCAGTATCAGAGCTTTTAGAAACAGTAAGATTTTTGTGTGTAACCTTAAGATAACTATAAGTAAAAATGGGAAAAATCCATGAAAATTTGCAATTTTTTCATTTTTTGTACATATTTTACCCATAATTCCAGTAAAATCTCCAGAAAAGTTACAAAATTTTGTTACCAAAGTAGACTTTGTGCTGAAAAAAACAATGTATAATATTCCTGATTTACTGCAAGGTTTCCTACTGTAAAATTAGTCTAAAGCGATTAAGGGCAAAATCCTGAAAATTCTTCTGGCAGTTAACGCAAAAAAAAATAAATTCTCCTGGCAGTGAAAGGGTTAAGAATGCTGTCTGCCTCATAATAGTGTTTTGATACTTGTATCATGGTGGTATCATGGTGACCAAAACTGGACTGAGAGAAATGGCTTGATTTTGTTATTAGAAAATATTAATTGGTGCAAGAAATATTGGAAGGATTGGAATCATGGGCCCTCTTACTTTTGTTCTATTTCCAGTTTCTAATATTTTCTCACACAGAACAGGTCAAGTGCTTTAAGAGCCAGGCTACACATCACACAAAGTACTTTGATCTCTTCCCAGAACAGGATGCAATTGGTGTGTCTACAGGAATTCTATGGTCTGGTAACCACTTAATTAGGACAGTTCATACACTGCATCAGCTGATTCTCAAACCTCAACAGTTTCTGAGCTGATCAAAATAAATTATATGGGCGTAGAGTTGATTCTTTAAAAAAAGGGTAATTTTAATGATCCCATCTCCCACCATCTTCCACGTTGTACACTAGCATTTGTTTGTTTCCTATAAGCATATTCCTTGCAGTAGGAATACAAGTTCAGACACTTTAGACAGCCATGATTATGTAAAGGAGAACTTTGCTAAATCTGCTAATTGCTCTGGTTTGTGATTTTTGTTTTATAACCCTTGACTGTGGCTGTTTCCATTCTCATTAATGCATTACCGTAGAGGGTGTCAGCAGCTGTTTCTGGTAGAGTACGTATTGAAGAGGGGACGCATGTCCTAGATGTATGTATGTATGTATGTATGTATAGTTAATTCATAAAGCGCCACTTGAGGACGCAGCGCTGTAGAATAACAAAATACAATAAAGTCATACAAGGGGGATAAATACATAGATAGTTAAGTACATAAATATATAAATAGAAGTGCTGGAGCTTTGCCACAAGAGGAAAGGAGGTCCCTGCCCTGTAGAGCTTACAATCTTTTACAGGATGATGCAATAATATCTTAAAGCGCACCTTCAGGGAGATTTAATATACTGTGCTAAAGGCAAAAATAAGTGCAAAACCCATGCTATCCTATGCGTTATCGAGTTAGCAAGGGTTAGGTACTCATTTTGCAATGATTTTTGCGCTAGTTCTTTGCATGAAAATAAAAGCCTTTTCAATTGTGTCTTTAAAGCTCCGCAAAAGATTGCTCGTATTCATATGATGTTGTAACAGTCACAAACTGGTTATTACATTGCGACTGCAGGTAGGTTGTCACAGCAAAATGTATTGAATCTCCTTTGTATGTTGACTACTTTCACAATACAATTTTAAACCTTAGATAGATTTCACTGTATAATGTCAAACAACTATATATAGTCAAAATTATTATTAACATTTATGGCTTCAGTTTTTTGTGAAAGCAATTTACATTGTTTTTAGACTATAGTGTACAGTGTTCAGATTCATATTTACTTTATTAATTTGGCTTAAAGAGCCAAATTTCTGTTCTTTCTATTTCTTCTTCTTCCAGATGTTTGGAAACTACAACTTCCAGCATGCTTAAGTTGCTGGAAGTTGTAGTTTCCAAACATCTGCAGGAATTACTGTACTCCTCCCCCCTTCTGAGAGTCCCCACATTTGCCTTCTCCTACCTGCTCCGGTTCCCCTGCAGGCTGCTCTGGATCCTCTTCTCTGCTCCGATGGCCATGTGCTCCACATTCCTCTGCTGGCTGATGTCACTACTCGGCGTTGGCCTCATTTCCCAGCGCGAGTAGTGACGTCAGCCAGCAGAGGATATGGAGCGTGCAGCTGCCGGAGCAGGTAAGTGTTTGACTTGAGTATAAACTGAGACTCAATTTTCAGGCTATTTTTTTACCCGGAAAATCTCGGTTTATACTCAAGTATATACGGTACTTCCCATTTGGGATGAGGTTTTGATGTTGGCGTGCTGTGCCTATTTTTCTACACACAGTGTTGTGTGTTTCTTCCAAGCAACTCAACTTTGGTTTCATCTGTCCACAGAATATTTTTCCAGTACTGCTGTGGAACATCCAGGTGCTCTTTTGCAAACTTTAACATGCAGCAATGTTTTTTTGGACAGAGCTTCCTCTGTTGTATCTTCCCATGAAATCCATTCTTGTTTACTGTTTTACGTATCGTAGATTTGCTAACAGGGATGTTAACAGATGCCAGACACTTTTGTAAGTCTTTAGCTGACACTCAAGGATTCTTCTTCACCTCATTGATCATTCTGTGCTGTGCTCTTGCAGTCATCTTTACAGGACGGCCACTCCTAGGGAGAGTAGCCGCAGTGCTGAACTTTCTCCGTTTATAGACAATTTGTCTTACCGTGGACTGATGAACAGCAAGGCTTTTGGAGATACTTTTATAACCTTTCCAGCTTTAGGCAAGTCAACAATTTTTAATCGTAGGTCTTTTGAGAGCTCTTTTGTGCAAGGCATCATTCACATCAGGCAATACTTCTTGGGAAAAGCAAACCAGGTGTATGTTTTTTTATATAGTGCAGGGCAGCTGTAACCAACACCTCCAATCTCATCTTATTGATGGGACTCTGGTTGGCTGACACCTCACTCCAATTAATTCTTGGGGATGTCATTAGCCTAGGGGTTCACTTACTTTTTCCACCTGCACTGTGAATTTTTTTCATGGTGTGTTCAATAAAACATGGAAACATTTATTTATTTGTGTGGTATTAGTTTAAGCAGACTGTGATTGTCTATTGTTGAGACTTAGATGAAGATCAGATTACATTTTATGACCAATTTGCGCAAAAAAACATAAATCCAAAGGGTTTACATAATTTTTCTTGCAGCTATATAGTTACACTTTCTAATGACCTAGTAAGGAGACATGCATAAAATATACAAATCTATGAATATGTAACGTAAAAATATATATACTGTGAAAACCAAGATTCTGTTGTTGCATGTCTGTGAGCACTGTGGGCTAATTATACAAAACTGTCGGTCCTTTATCGGTCCAGCATTGGCATCGAAAATGGATGTTATGGCTGGAAAATTTCCGCCATTGTAGGGTGTGTGGCATTCACAAATCATATCCCTCTGTGTAGCCACATATTTCAAAGATGGCACACAAAATCTTACAGATTTTGCCTGTCATCTTTGAAAGATTGGTACTGTGCGTAGCCAGCTTAACAAAGAACAGAGACTATCTATGTAATCCATCTTACAATGTACTCCATTCTCTATTTGCATTAAAGCACATCACATGGGAAAAGAAATCTTGGGAGGTAAAGGTATTGGTTTCTGGGGAACAATATACCATGAGTTTATTGTGCAAATATCTCTTAAACCAAAAAAGCTGTAGGGTAGGTCTGTCCCAAGAATGGTCCTTCACATACTACTACAGACTACTGAGATTTGTATTATAACTTTCTTTAAAAAGAAAAATACTCCAAAAAGAAAAAGCAAGGGTGTCCAATCGTTTTCACAGGGGTAATCCCAGTTTATTGGTGCACAAATATATTAACACACAACGTTTTGGCCAAAAGGCCTTTATTCCAGTTTATTTGTGCACTAATAAACAGGGATTACCCCTGTGAAAACGACTGGACATCTTTGCTTTTTCTTTTTGGAGTATTGTATATTTGGCCAAAAAAGGAGTGGACACCTAGGGGCATATTTATAAAAGGGCAAAAAGTCGCTTACCGCATGGTTTTTTAGCCAAATAGCTAGTTAACTCAATTTAAAAAGGTGGCGTTAACGAGTGGCGAAAACTTTTCCACGACCTATCGCTAAAACCCTTTTCGCCATACTTCACTATACATCGCAGCGCTAATTTGAGCGAAAAGGCATATTTATAAAAAGCGAAAAGTGTGTTTTCGCCTTAAGTGGAGCGGAATATTATCGCCAACTCGAAGGTAGTGAAAAGGCATCTTTTTACCATGTTTGGTATACATTTAATTCGCCTTTTTCTTAACATTTTTAGCCTGGATTTAAATGAGGTCTGCTATTTTGTCTTTCACGTGAAAGCACCCACACCCCCTTTTTTCTTGGGGCGTTTTAACGGTCGCAATGCAGGCTCATTTTTGCATTTACAATGCAAGGCCAATTGTTAGCATTCAGGGTGTGTGCTTTATGCTCTGCTTTTTGGTAGTGTTCAAACAACTCATTCTGGCCGTTTGCCTTTCGAATGCGCGTTTACGTTGTTAATAGGCGTGTTGTCAACTTTATTATTTTTCTTTCTCTGTATTCTCCCAATTTTTGCTAAATTGAAATATAGTGCCAAGAATGTTGAACAGCTGGCTAGCCGGTAACGATGATATGATGTGGTTTTCACTTCTTTTGCTACAAATTTCACATAATTAAAAAACAGGAACAATAAAGTTTGATTGATAACAAACACTATTTAAACAAGCAGCTTCATTGTGGCTAGAGAAAATGAGTGGGGAGGAGCTACTTTTGTTTGGCTATGTCTAATGGTTTTCACAATGCAGTCATCTTGTAGATGCGTTAAGTTTTCGCTGCAATACTTTTCGCTCTTTATCGCGCCTGTTTGCGTGCTTTTTTATAAATACCACAAAAAGGAGTCCCAAAAAGTGTTGTTTTCACTGCGATGTTCACCGTTATTAACAAGCCGAAAACTAAATATGCCCCCTAAATATGTCCCTAGTACTTACCCTGTGTATACTACTTTTGGAATAATAACTTTCCTGTCTTTATAATCTAGATTATTTTTTTTAATTCTGTTTATTAATGTCTTAGGGGCCGATTTACCCACAGGCGCTGGGCAAATTTATGGAGTTAAGTCGCACTAACCGGCTCGCTACCAGTTAGCGTGATTTTAACTCCATATTAGGGTCGGATGCATGGGTTACTCAAAAGACACCCGCGCATCCGACACTTGCAATTCAATATCACGTTTGCGCTAGTTTTAGCGCTGGATTTTAACACCAGCTATTAGCAATGAATAAATTCCTTTTCGTGAATCGGGATCAGGACATTTACCCAGCGATAGCGGGTAAATGTGCCTGTTAAAGTCTAAAGATTTCCATACACTACGTGTATGGACATTAGATCAGGGGGGCCAACCATGGACAGGCTGAAGGCACCCAGGGCATACACCGGGCTGCTTGCTTGGCCCTGCCTATCACACCACTTTTCCGCCCAAAATATGGCAATGGACCGCCTATTACCACACACACCCATTGGGTCTGTGTGTAGGGTGTCACTGCCTTAGACAGATGTCCACACATCCTCCAGACCCAAAGTTTTTGCAAATGAAGGACCAGAAAGGAAAATGTTGCAGGAACATCAAAAAATTATTTCTGCTCTTATTAGATGTTTGGTAGATGTAAGGATCGTACTTTGCATCTATTAAATGTCTTAAGAACAACATAACTGGACATGCATGTTTAATGGACTATACTATATATATAAAGATATATCACATTTTTGACAAATTACATTAGTATTTAGCAATTGATTAATTCTAAAATACGTCTATATAAGTCTATGGTACAGCTTGGTCTAGCTTTTTGCATCCCTTGTGTCCCCTGGATACTAATGATAGTTTATTCTGATAAAGGTATTATTCTGAATAAGGTATTAAGGCTCTTGAAAACTAGGAATGCAACCAATGCCCATGTATGTATGTATGTATATTTTATTTATAAAGCGCCACTTGGGGACGCAGCGGTGTACAGTAACAAAAAACAAAAAAGTCATACAAGGGGGATAAATACATAAATATATCAATTAAATATATAAATTATATAAATAAATATAAGTACTAGAGCCCTGTTACAAGAGGAAAGGAGGTCCCTGCCCCATAGAGCTTACAATCTAATTAGATGTTACATATGTTTATGGTGGAAAGTTGAACTTTATATTGCACCATTTGAAAAGATTCCACTGTTTATTTAAACCTTAATTCCCCTTGATTTCCATTCTTTTGTTACAATGAATTGTGATTCGAGAGGAACGAGTTGTTGCATCATTATCTGTTTTCTCTGTTGCCTAGGCATTTTTTCACATTAGGTGTCCACCAAAGATTTATCAGAATATCTGCAATAGCCTGAGTTTTAATTAGATGAAATGTTTTTAGCTAAGTACAGATGCTTGATAATTGTCGTCCAAATCGTACAATGAATCAGATGACAATTTGATGTTAAAGGCCATGTCGACTCTCACCACCATAGAAGATGCGTCGCATAATAAGGAGATGTCGTTGCAGGGGAGCTGTCACTGAATGCAGGAGAGATGTCTTGACTTACTTATTGTGGCTTCTGTAACTAAGGGAGATAGCATTTTTGGTAAAGGTAAGTAGAGCTAAAATAAGGTTTTTGGTGGACATAAAGCTGCTTTCCATCCCCAGGCTGAACAATTGTTCTAAATACAATTATCTACCTTCTGTACATTAGCTTTATGGTGCCCATACACTGGAGATTACCCCCCGATGTTTCCTATCATTATGCAGTCTACATTTGTTTGAAAAATCAATGGGGAAAGTCATGGGAACATTGGAAGGTAAAAGCACTGCAGACAGTACTGTATTTTGATATTAGATAGTTTTACTACCTCCTATCTAACAAGTATATGACCAGCATTAGTGATATCTGGAAGAGACAGCTTTTTTTACCCCTAAAGGAATTGTGTACATATCATGTTGGCTTTCTCTGCAGCTTCTGCGCAGTGTTAAACTGGCCCACAGGGTTACGGGGGAATCCCCCGGTGGGCCCACATTCCACTCAACCAAAAATAATAGAGAAAACTGCTTAAATAAAATACATCCAAAGGCACAGTAAAGTTGGGTATACACAGTACAGATCACCAAATCTTTAAGATTCCGTCGGTCATTTAAAGATCCCTAATGTCCACAGTTCACCCTATGTAAATCATAGGGAAAACATTCACAACTGTGCATTTCCTTCAGCCGACTCCCTATACTACAGGGAGACGGCTGTGACTGAGGGATATTTTTGTGCAGGTCCCAACGATCCCGAGGCAGATGGTGAACGTTCTTTGGCGAATATTCAGGAACTGCGGTACACACATTACCTATAAAGGGCCAATCTAGTCGGTACCCAGCTTTACAAATGCATTCTAAAAAACAATTGACATCAATGTAAATGAGTTATAATAGAGATATGGAATGCAAGGTGGGCCCCTAAACTAGTCCTGGTGAGCCCCTGGTCTCAGATTTCCTGGTGGGCCCCAACAGTCCAGTAGGACACTGCTTCTGCCTTCATCTCGCCCTCCTGTCAGTTGCATCCTTATGTTACCTCTTTGATTTCCAGCCAGTCATGAAGAGAGTTTATCTCTTCATATAGCTTCCAAGCCATCAGTAACATCTTTAACACAGTGCTTCCCATGATGTAGTGTAACTAAAACATAAAACTAGAAAGTTTGGATGCCAAAACCTGACATAGAATTTATTGTTTTTATAATGGTTTGATGCTGTATATTTAACGGGGAAGCTGAATTAAACAGACACATATTCATTTACACCTTTAGTATCAAGTAGACCTCTATTCAGTGTTGATACACACAATTATGTATAATATATATGACAATAACCAGATGAAGGGGGAACATTTGAAATGTATGTGTATGTAACAGCCTGCGGAAAAACACAAGAAAATCTGAATGTTCTGTTAATATAATCCATGATTCCTGAAGTCAGAGGGAAAAAAATATCACCTTGTAATAGAAAATATTTGGCAGATTGTCAGAGACCAAATAGTTGTATCAAATTACTCAGGGATGTATGGGTTTGTCTGCCTTTATCCATCTCTTTTTTACTGCATTCCTTACATTTCTAGATAAACAATCCATTATTTGTACTGCTCAGCACATGCTCATTACATTACCGATCATACCAATTCAGTAAGATAAACAACACATTGATACATATGTCACATTGATACATATGTCACATTGATACATATGTTTGAAACCAAATAAAAATTGATATTCCTAAATCTGGTAGACAGATCAGTAAAACGAATTACTGTTCTTTCTATTTCTTCTTTTTCTTCCGTTTTATTCTTCCGCTTTTTTGGACCGTATCTCCTTCCACAGTTTTTGAGCTAGAGACATGAAATTCGGTACAGATGTGCGGGGCATATAGGAGAAGTGTGCTTCTAGCTAAGGAATCTGTGGAAGCGTTACGACGTTATCTGTGAATTTCCGGACATTTTTTCCCATAGACTATAATGGTAACAATCCTCAAATGTGGATATTTCAAAACAGTTTTTTTCATGGTCATAAATACAAATGGTGATACCCCCACACCAAATGACTACTGACCTACTTATACGGTGGCAGCCATATTTAAAGGGTAACTAAAGTCAAAAAAACTAATTTAGATTTATCCTCAATAAAAGATAGTTTTATGGTTCTAAACACAAAAAAGACATACCCCCTCAACCAGACCCAGGTACACACACTTACTGATCTACTTATCCATTACAGTGGCAGCCATACTTAAAGGGTAACTAAAGTAAAAAAACTAAGTTAGATTTATCCTTAATAAAAAATAGTTTTATGGTTGTAAACACAAAAAAGACATACCCCTCAACCAGACCCAGGTACACACACCTACTGATCTACTTATCCATTACTGTGGAAGCCATACTTTAAAGGGTAACTAAAGTCAAAAAAGCAAATTTTGATCAATAATGAAAAAACGTTGTTTTTTTAACCCCCTAACAAGCACTTAGTATGCACCTTAAGCACCCTAACAAGCACTTAGTATGTACCCTAAGCACCCTAACACTTAGCATGCACCCTAACCAGCACTTACACAAAGAGCACAGTAGTGGATATAAATGGGCACACCACCTAAGTATATAGTAAAATAAAACTCCTTTATTATCATACACATATGGGAGCAACTTTAGTACATAAGAGACATACAATTTAAAAACACATCCAGCATGCACAGAGTAAGTAATGCATCAATATTAGCAAAATAAGTTGATATACCGGTATATCAGAAAATACAAAGTATAATTGGTTAAGTCACACACATAGTCATAGTAGTAAAATACATACATATCCCTATGGATCATAAATATCCCATAAATATGGGGAAAGCAGTAGTATAAACACCCCTCACTGTCTCTGAGATCAAAATAAATCTACATAACAATATAAATACCCAGTAGAGGAGTACGCAGATATGTGGCAGATCCTAACCCCAACAAGGTAACACCAATGAAAGAATACGATACCGATACTTAGAAAAAATGCTGGCCTCTATGCAGCTGGAGCTAGTTAAAAACGAGCTAGACGCGTATCGTCTGTACAAGCAGACTTCGTCAGTAGCACTTAGCATGTGCCCTAAGCACCCTAACAAGCACTTAGCATGCACACTAAGCACCCTAACAAGCACTTAGCATGCACCCAACAAGCACTTAGCATGCACCCTAAGCACCCTAACCAGCACTTAGCACGCGCCCTAAGCACCCTAACAAGCACTTACCACGCACCCTAACAAGCACTTAGCATGCACACCAAGCACCCTAACAAGCACTTAGCATGCACCCTAACAAGCACTAAGCACGCACCTTAAGCACCCTAACAAGCACTTAGTATGTACCCTAAGCACCCTAACCAGCACTTAGCATGCACCCTAACAAGCACTTAGCATGCACCCTAACAAACACTTAACATGCACCCTAAGCACCCTAACAAGCACTTAGCATGCACCCTAAGCACCCTAACAAGCACTTAGCATGCACCCTAACAAGCATTAAGCATGCACCTTAACAAGCACTTTGCATGCACCCTAAGCACCCTAACAAGCACTTTTTACATTAAAAGGATTTCACACTACATTATTGGGCAGGCGAGGATGGATCCGGCTGGTGAGAGGAGGGGGGAAAGGGCTCCCCTGCACATGTCAGAATCTACAAGAGGACAGATCAGAGGTAGAAACCCTTTGGACAGGAAGACAACTCCTACTCTTCATTTTCCTTGGAATTTGGACAAGCACTGCAGGAGAACCATATGGAGCAGGGATGTAAACTTCACAGTGGGGCCAGCAGTGGGTTAGATTTTAGTTTGGGGGGTGGACATGCCCTTTAACACAGAGTTTGTTATGGTGAATATGGCACAAGGATTGTTAAACCCCAAATTCATCATCTTACATTTATCAACATTGACTCTCATCTGCCATTCTGCTGCCCATATTAATAGTCTATCTAGGTCTGCTTGCAGCACTTGCACATCATTGGAAGTTTCCAAAGCTCTGCATAGTTTAGTGTCATCAGCAAACACAGAGACCTTGCTCTCAATGGCCCCTTCTAAGTCTTTTATAAACAGATTAAACAGAAGTGGCCCCAGTACAGAACCCTGAGACACTGCACTTTAGCCCAGATAGATGTAGCTCCATTGACCACCACTCTTGTTTTTTTCAAATCCAATAACTAATTCTCTATCCATGCACAAATGTTTTTTTCTAGGCCAACAGTCCTCAGTTTATACATTAGTCGCCTATGTGGCACAGTATCAAAAGCTTTAGCAAAATCCAAGTATTGTATACCACATTCGCTGCTGTGCCAGAATCTAAATTCTTACTCACTTCTTCATAAAAACCAATTAAATTTGTCTGGCATGATCTATTTCTCATAAATCCATGCTGACTACTACTAATAACATCAGTTCTGGTGACAAAGAATGGGTTAGACCAGAAGGGAAAGTTCCAGTAAGTATAAAAGCTGTTCTAAACTGTACCCAGGGATGAGGACCCAGCAATGTCCACATCCAATGCACTTCAAATCGGAGGAGGTGGGAGAAGAGTATAATTGCCCTTTAATTTAGGAGACCATTTTAAATTGATATACAGTAAATGTGTTGATTATGTTGAGGGGAGTGTCTCATCAGACAATAGGAAATGGCTTTAGCTTGCATGTTTTTATTCATCATCTTAAATTGTTCTACTTTAAATTACAGAAAGAAATGAGCAGCTTTATTAAATATGTGTATGTCTATATATAGAGATAGACATACAGAGACAGACAAGCAGATAAAATGAAGTTGTTTTATTGTACAGTAGTAACAATAAGTAAAAGGAGTGTTGTTGTTAGTACAAAGAGCCCCTGTACTGCAAAGCTTACCACTTAACTCTATGCATGAAGCCAGGAAGAACAAGAGGTTTGCCCAAGGCCGCAAAGAATTGAGAATGATTACATTTATTTTGGCTTTCTCTCTGAGTTGGTTTAATTCCATGAAAATGTCATTTAACTTTGTCTGAAGTCCTTTCTACTTAATTTACAGGGGTAGACCGAGTACCTTAGTTAAAACAACCAACATTTCTCTTACTAAGTAAATACTATTCCAGCCTAGGATTCACCTGGGATGGATCACCTAACAATGCTGGTACAAAGCTATACACAAAGCTATACACAAGTTAGATTGTCAGAAGATTCGAACAAGTGCTGATATACAGTCTTCAAGCAGCAGCAAATCATCAGGGAAATGGAACAACAGGCCAATCAGCAATTTTCTTGTTTCCAGGCCCTCTTAGACACTCTGGTGCCAAGTTAATGCGAGTTTAGGTTATAACATTTGGTAAAAGAAGTACCACAGGTAATCCTCAGAGACACGTTCTGGTAAAAAGGCTATATTCCCAACATGCTTTGTACATTTTATACATAGTTTAGTTACATACAGTATATTACAATAGTGGAAGAGGTGTTGCCAGTTGCCAACATTCTATTCTTATTTGATTTCTAGCTATTACTTTCTCCCTTAAAGGAACAATAAACTGAAAAAATTACTTGCCTTTATCCTTTTTTTATATTTTTAGTGCTGCCAGGAACTTGATCCCTTTTTGTTCTCAGTGCTCCCTGTCACTAGATCATGTCCTGTTCAGCTCACTCCTAGTTAGTATGCATGTCTCCTCTCTATGTATTCACCCCCTCCCAAAACTCAGTGCAAGCGATGCAATAAATTTAGAGATGATTATTGCACGTTTTTTGCCCCCAAATTAAAGCCTTTTCAATTGTGGCTTTAAAGCCGTGCAAAAGGTTGCAACTTACCTCTCGCATTTACACAATGCAATAACAGTCGCAAAGTTGTTACTACTTTGCGGTAACAAGTGCAGGTCAGTTGTGATAGGGAAATGTATTGCATCTCCTCCTTAGAGGCTTGTTAGAAATATTAGCTTGTTACTTGCCCCAGGAAGGCTGTATGTCAGTTATGAAGAACTTTTTAGAGGCCGAGTACCCAAACTGCAAACCAAAACCGCATTTTTTATTGCATAGTGCCAACATGATTATTTAACCTGAATACGAAGTTTTCAATTTAGAAAAAACAACTCAAATAAACACAGACCAATACAGTAGATAGAATTGATTAAAGATTACCCATTATCCTCTACATTACCACACTTTAGTTTGGTAAACAGTGACCATTAACCCATACATTATTAGATTCTACATTTAAGATCCAAAACAGGGACTCAAGCAGAGCCAAATGTTATAACACGTGATCTCTCTCGCTACAGACAGCTGCTACACTTTCTGTCTGGTTTCTATTAACAAACTCTGGTGAATTCTGCTGAAGGGGGACAATACGAATCTTTACAAATGCTTTGTAAAGAGGAAGAATAAAATTTTTCACCCTTGAATCCATACCTCTCCTTATACAAGATAATATCTTGCTGGCTCTAGCTGTTGCTGCCTGGCACTGCTTGCAACAGAAACTCCACTTACGATGTAAGATATTACCAGATCTAACAGAGCTTCTTTTCTAGTAGGAACTTCAACCAACTTTGAGAGAAAGTTATCCTGCAGCAAATTCAGGAACTCATCATACAGTTCCACTACGCCAATCAATGTCAGGGTAATTAGAACACTTCCCAAACTTACAACTTTTACCATTTGCATATGGTAAATGTCTTCCCTGATAGCATATAACGGTTTGAAGCAGACACCAACAATGACATTACCCCCCCCATCCCGTTGCCTAATTTCACCCATATTGCATCAGCTTTAACAACCATATCACCAGTTATCTCTCCTTTTAAATTTGGCTTTAACTCTTGTTTAACATAAACATATACTCCTCCCCCTTTCTTACTTTCTCTATCCTGTCTAAACAAAAGTATCCTTCTAAATTTACAGCCCAGTCATGAGAATTGTGCAACCATGTGTCTGCTATTCCTATTACATTATACTTTTCAGTCAACACTATTATCTCCAATTTTCCTATTTTGTCAGCCAGGCTTCTCGCATTTGCAAACATACTGTAACAAATGGCCGGCCGGCCGGGTACGCTTTTAGGAGGAGGCTGATAGTCCGGAAGGTGCAGGATACAGAGGCTGCTGGGAAATGTAGGCTGGGTGCCGGAACAAGGTGCGGCTGGGAACTGTAGGTTGGATGCTGGACCAATGGTGCTGCTGGGAACTGTGGGCTGGATGCTGGACCAAAGGTGCTGCTGGGTACTGTAGGCTGTATGCTGGAACAATGGTGCTGCTGGGAACTGTGGGCTGGATGCTGGACCAAAGGTGCTGCTGGGTACTGTAGGATGTATGCTGGAACAATGGTGCTGCTGGGAACTGTAGGCTGTATGGTGGCAATGGTGCTGCTGGGAACTGTAGGCTGTATGCTGGCAATGGGGCTGCTGGGAACTGAAGACTGGAGGCAGGCAAGGTAAGTCACTGGAACCAGGCAAGGTAAGTACTTGATACAGGCAAGGTAAGTAAGGAGAGCAGGATCCAAGGCAGGTAAGTACTGGATACAGGCAAGGTAAGTACTTGAGACAGGCATGGTAAGTATGTGGAGCAGGATCCAAGGCAGGTAAGTACTGGATACAGGGCAAGAAAGTATGTCGAGCCAGGGAGGTAGCAGAATGCTACTATCGGGCCGGGTCCAGGAGGACGCCGGCTTTTCAAGTCTTGCGCCGCCCGGCGTGGCGGCGTCGTGACGTCATGACGTCCGCGACGCCGCCCACCCGGAAGTCCAGAGCGGCGTGGGACCGGAGCGGCAGGTAAGTTCGTGACACATACATTTTAGATTATGATTCTGTAATTTATTTCTACTTTTTAACACACATGCCTTCCTATCCTCTATGCTAGCCCCACCCCCCCTTTCCCCCACCATTGGCTAATCTACACCCTACTTACCCCCTGAGCTATCTATCCCAGTGAGTTTGATATTACCGCCCACACACCTAGTTTAAAATCTCCAAACCCCTAGCCATCTTCTCCCCCAAACCAGCTGCACCACCATCAGTGAGTTACAACCCATCACTACTAGTGTCTGTAGCTGACAGAACAGTTTTCCCAGTTCTCTAAAAACCCAAACCCTTTTTCCTTACACCATCATCTAGCCATGTATTTATACTCCTAAGCTACGCTGTCCTAGTCTAGCACGTGGCTGCTGTATTATTTATGAAAGCACTACCCTGGAGGTCCGTGCTTTTAACTTAGCTCCTAGCTCCCGGAAGTCATTCTTAAGGACCTCACCTCCTCCTCTAACTTTGTCATTGGCACCAATGTGAACCAAGACCGCACCAGTCACAACAAGCCTAACCAATAACTGTTTACACGATCCACCACATGCCAAACCCTAGCACCAGGCAGGCAACACACAGTTTGCATGCAGGGTGTTGGCAACAGATGACCCTATCCACCTTTCTAATAATAGAGTCCCCTACCACAACCACCCGCCAGCTTTCCTGACCATAAGTTCTTCCTCACAGCACCATGTTATTGTAATAGCATTGCCCTAATAATCTAAGGTATAAACAAACATTTCTCATTCCCAGTGTTACCTAAAGAAATGAATTTATCCTTTATATACTCTTTTATACAGATCTAATTGAAAGAGCAATTTTTAATAACGGATAACTGCTTTTATTTCAGTATTACAGTAAATCCTTGGTATACCTGCCTGGCTTTACCACTAAGAAAAAGGCTAAGGACTTGCAAGCAAGCACCTTTATCCCAACCATTAATAGTGGCTGCCAATTCAAATTGTTCTAGCCAATCAGTCCACTCCTTAGTTACCCCATCAAATGGATCAGATTTAAAAATAGGTTTGGCAATTGAGCCTGGTAGAGCTACTGAGTCTAATTGGGGAATTTCATCTGCAGGTTCCAAGAACAGGAGGATTTAAATCAATACTATCAGTAGCAGCCTCCATAGCTTAATACAGAGAAAAAACATACAGAGAAAACGGAGAATAAATGGTATTACCAGCACCACTGCCACCAATTTATACCAGATCACTGCTTTATGGAAGGATTATGGGTAGCATGGCACACAGTGGGTTACTCTGGTGGTCTGGCACAAAGCAGACAGTGCACATAAATAGGTTCCCACATAACATGTACAGTTATCAGGGGTGTCCCTGTCTATGGTGCACCACTTTGAATATTGACCGGGCCTGTATATTGTGTGTTCTTGTAAGTTGGTGTACACTAATCTGTTACCTCAGAATTTGTTTCCAATAAGGTAAATTGCCTCTCCAATAATATGTCCTCCCAACAGGTGGTAACAGGATCTTATACACAGGATCTTATGTTGCAGTCAATATCACTCCAAAGCACACACCACAATCTACTTTCACTTTCCTCCTACCATAGAGAGCAGGGATGTCTTGCATTTTATTACTCACTGATACCACCTGCCGGATGGAGGTGGTATATAAGGAGCCTTGGTGTATATGTCCATTACAATACACATCACATCCTGTGTAGCAGACAGAAACTTTGTCTGGATTACCCTTCCTTTCACATGGAGCAGGCCCAGGGGTGTGGTTTAAGCTGCCATTTGACCGTTCCATTTTGAAATAGGAATCTCAGCTCTGTAAGTAAGTTTATGTATTTTGTATATTTAGTGTTGTACCTAATATAAGTCAGTGCTATATTTATATACATTTACTGATGGTCATTTAAATGGTAACAGTGAGATAGTACACACATACATATACACCTTTCCTATGTAATATCATATACCCCCCCCCCCCCCCGCACCACATTGGTAGCTCCTAAAACTCCATGCAATCTCCTATGGGAGATATAATATATTATATAATATAAGGGATATATATATATTATATATATATATATATATAATCTATCAATAGTAATAGTGCAGCCACAGGTCTTCTTAAAGTGCTTTATTTGATTCAAACAGTGCATAGTGCAAAAAACAGCAGCAACATTTCGTCCCTTGTCTACTTGCTTTTATAAAGCTTGATAAAGGCCAGTAGACAAGGGCCGAAACGTTGGTGCTGTTTTTTATTTATAAAAATATATTTGTTTTTTAGGTATTTTTACAGCTATAAAATTATGTTCCACACCAGTTTCACAATATCTTACACATAATTTTATTATGCTCTTATTATATCTATTATATTTATATTAGAATTGTGTCAGTCTTGTTCATTTTACAAAGTAATATGGTTTAAAGAAATCTTATATGGTATGCACATGCACACAACACTTTATGATAATTATAGCACTTTATTACATTAGCACTTTATTTGCTATAATGTTTACATAATTTGTCACTTTATATACCCGTTAATAGGGTTAATTGTATCTCCTTGCACATGATGGAAATTAGAGACCTTCAATTTGGACCTCAAGTCCACCACTTGTTAAATCACATGGTACACCTAGAGGTTATATATGTTTGTCACATTGTTGCATTTAGATTGGCTTGATAAAGGTCGATGTTATAGGACTGAAATGTTGCCTGTGTTGCACTATGTTTGAATAAATACTTGAATACTTTGCAAAAGTCCCTTGTGTGCACCATATTTCCTATATATTGTTTAAGAAGATTTGATGGTAGCACCAGGGCATCATAACCCGCTGGAGAGCAGTGTGCCTGTTTGAAAAATATATATATATTTCTTCTTGATATCTGCTCTCGAGAGATTGTGAGAAATTATCTTGTTTTCTCAGGTGTTATAAATAGCACATAACCCACATGTAAATGGATACAGTATTTTACTTACTGTATATTCATTACCCAGGGAATACTTTCTTCAATACTTTATTTCCATAGCTATTTTTTCCACTTCCTGTCCCACATATCTTTAAAGCAAAGAAAAGCATGACTGTAAACTTTGCGATTTATTTCACCTGTATTTTCAGATTCCATAAGACATCGTACAGTTGTCTTTTGTCAGCTAGGCCCCATGTATGTGTTCGGAGCGTGTTTTGCGATCTGTTTTCCAGTACAATGCAATAGGACCCATTAGAAGGGCTAAATTTTGATCTGCTTTAAAATGCAGAAGTTTTCATGCCCACCAATCATATGGATATAAATTGAACACAAAAAATGCAAAGCCTTTATTGTGAGGAAAAAGTAATAAGTAAAAAATATATCAATAAATGTGTCCATTTGCTTCTGCAGACCTCTCCACTGGTTCCTTAAACAAAGCTATTACTAAAAATGAAAAGAGAGATGTTCCCATAATTATTTGCTAAATTTTTGGACTCTACACAGCTCTATAATGTTTATTTCCCAATCAAAAAAGCAATCTACTTGAATCCTTAACCATAGCAGCCATACTGCAGCAATGAAGCAGTTAACACATTTGTCTTTCTGTCAAAGGCCATACAAAATCTTTGATCACAGAATAAAAGGCCATACAAAATTTTAGATCAAAGGATGCTGGCAGATAGTTTACATGTAAATTATATATTTGTTTCCTCTTATTAACATAGTCGGGTTAGTGAGCAGGCCAGGAAACTGACCACAGTTTACTGTTTCTCCTAAAGTAGAAATAGCAGAAATCAAAACCAGGGAATGAAAGCTCCAAAAATATCAACACAATATTACTTACATCATCACAATATTAATTTCCAGTAACTAGCCTGAAACATTTCTACTTCATGCATGGACAATGAGAGAAAATATCCCAACATAAAGAGAAATACATATAACCTTACAGGGTAGTTGAATTGTTAGCCCTGGTTCCTTGCAGCATTAAGTCCTGGGTTAAAATTCACCCAATGAGTTTGTATGTGCATTTGTGGGTTCTTTCTTGGTATTCTGGTTTTCCCCACAATCAAAAAGCCACACTGATGGGTGTATGACAAGGTACTCAGATTGTGAGCTCTCAGGGCCAGTGCTTGATATGTATGTGTTAACCAATTCTAAAGCTCTTGCATAACATGATTAGTGCTGTATAAGAAAAATAAAAAATACAATACACTTGACCCGATCGCCTTTTATATCCTAAAACGAAATTGCCCTTCAATTTATTGACTGATCTGACTGAATGGTATGGTAGACAAGTTTTGTCAGAGCCAAATAAACAATAAGGTACTGATAATATTATTAGCCAAAATACCTCTAGGGTAATAATTGTATCATTTTATTTATAAAGCTTCACTTGGATACGCAGCGCTGTACATTAAAAAATACAGAGTACCGGCGTGTAGTCTGACAGGTCCTGACGGACCTTGTCTTCTATGTGCATGCGCGATCTATGCGCATAGAAGACAAGGTCCGTCGGGACCTGCAGACCAAGTGCCGGGGGAGCGAGCGAGCGGGTAAGTTTCTACCTTCTCTCCTGGCTCCTGTGTGTTCTATTGAAGAACGGAAGGTAAGGCACAGCTCCTTTACCTCCCGTTCTTCAATAGAACTGGATTCCAAAAACGAGTGGAGATACCCTTTAAATTAGTTTTGCCTTTGTGTTCTATTTCCCACTATCCCACTTTACAACTTATATCAATAAAGATACATATACAAAATATATACATACTGTAATTCTGAATGGGTTCTATAATTCCGAACAAAATGACAGCTGCTAAAATCATCAGAATTTACAAATTTCTGTCTTTTCCTGAGTTCTGTAGCTTCTCTCCCTCTCTTACCAGAGAATAAGAAATAGTTGACTCACTGCTCACAGTTAGGGATGGCCGGTTCGCGGATCCGAACTCGGATCCACTGCGGATTTATCCTGTTCGTGAATGGCGGATTTTTCCAGATTTTCTGCCTTCCGAACCGCAGATTTCTCGTATTTTCGAGAATTTTCGAAATTACGTGATTTCTCGTAATTTCGAGGATATTTTTAATTCTAATGGGTCCGCTCACGGATTTTCAAATTTTCTAATTTTTTCGAAAATTTTCGGATCCTCGAGCGGACTGGATTTTGCGAAGTTCGGACATCTCTACTCACAGTCTTACTTAGAGAGAGGATAGAAAAAGGTCAGCCAGTTGTTACATACTTCTGACCAACAGGGGGCATCATTAAAGTCTGTAGTGAAAAACCAAGATGATTTCTACACAGTGATGTTTATTTTATGGGTGTACAAAAAATTTGTTCACACAAAAAATAATTTTGCAGTAAAACGTACCTAGAGAAAAGTGATCCCAACACCTAACTACCTTTCTCAATGATCTCAATGGCTTTCTTGATTTACACCTTTACTCAATTTACAGATTTATTCATTTATTATTGTCTATTAGATTACTGAAATCAAGTGACTCAAACATGTCAGGAAACTAGACAGAATAGAATAAATATAAAATAAGCTACCTAGTGAAAAAAGTTTTGTGTTACAAATACAGCCTTATTCTCATTTATAAGATGATGCGTAGATTTACAAAACAGGGCAAATAAGCCCAGAACTTGATCCAGAAACTTGAAGTGCAAGTCCACTCTTTCAATCAAATCTTTATATAGATTAAGGCACTGGCCGCAACATCTGCATCATGGCTGTCACTGACAAGAATTTTCAGTAAGCTGCCTACGCTCCTGAGGAGGGGAAAGATTGTGGTCTGTAAGTAACTTTATAAGCATCTTTGGTAAAGGTAAGGGCTTAACATATATAAAGATTTCTATTAATAGGGTTGAGATGACTTTTAGAGTTAGGTCATGTGCGCGTTTGAGCAAAGTACTTTAAACTAAGGAGTCAGCTTCAAGCATCCAGGCCACACAGAAGAAGCTGTCAGCTCATGCAGCCAAAAAGGCAAGTACCAGTAGGTTAGGACCCAGTTAAAGAAAGCAACATTGACGTGGTGACTGGGCTTAAAATAATTTGGCCAACTTATTGAACTAATTGCTTTTATTTATCCAGGGTTTAGCAGACTGTTTGTAGCAGCAACCTTATGGAGGTAGCCAATATGCAATTAGAATTGTTTGTGCACTAGAATTCTATTGTTTGTATGTATTATATTTTTGGTCTCCAGTTGCACTTTAATATGGATGTACAACAGCCCAATTTTCTATATACTGTATGTTACATTGAAGGTTTGACCATGCCTTCTGGGAAATTGTACTCCACCCAGAGTTAGGTCATGTGCTTGTTTGAGCAAAGTACTTTAAACTAGAGTCACCTTCAAGCATCCAGGCCACACAGGAGAAGCTGTCAGCTCATGTAGCCAAAAAGGCAAGTACCAGTAGGTTATGACCTTGTTAAAGAAAGCAAACTTGATGTGGTGACTGGGCTTAAAATAATTTGGCCAATTTATTGAACTAATTGCTTTTATTTATCCAGGGTTTAGCAGACTGTTTGAAGTAGCAACCTTATGGAGGTAGCCAATATGCAATTAGAATTGTTTGTGCACTAGAATTCTGTTTTTTGTTGAGATGGCTTTTAAGGAGAACTCTTAAATAATCCAGCACCATTGATTTATGCTATAAACTTTCTAAAGTAAAGTAAGGTTTACTTGCATCTTAGCGTTTCCCAAGAATCTATGGAAATGATATTGGCAGGCTGCATTCTGCAACCATGGGTGGAGAGGGCTGGGGAGAAGCTATGATGGTTTGTATCATTTAAAAATAGAACTTTCAGGATGTTTAAGGCAGCAATCCAGGGTGCTGCATTGTTAAGATATCTTCCCTAAAAGTTAAGTTAGCTAGGAATTGCCTTTAGGGTTTAATCATTGACACCAACAAAACTGCAAACTAAAGAATTTATAGGGAGATTTAATAAAAGTTCTTATCGTTAAATATGGTGCTAATTTGGCCCCAACCTATCAGATTTTAGTTAACATTTGAAAGCTAACATCTGATTGGTTGGGGCAAAATTAGTACCATTTTTAACAATAAGAACTTTTATTGAATAACCCTGATAGTATTATTTCACAGACAAAAATCCCACAATTCCCATCTGAAACCTTATTAGATTGCTCTGTGTAGACGCACAACACATCATCACACATGTCATGGGTTAGTTTTAGAGAAAACTTCATATAATACAAGGCAGCTATTGTGTTCCGTGACACAGTTACTAAATTCTGATGGGTATTCTTGTAATGACATTAACAAAGGCAACCAAAGGTTCTTCATACACTGATGGATCCACCTGAATTAAACTATTTTCCATCTTGGGGAAAACATGTTTCAAACATACAAGAAGCTGTGTGTTTATTCTCTGTACCACAGTCAGAACCCGTCTCGGAATATGACTCTAGCCTTGTAATAAAGGTTTCAATTTCACTTGTTCTAAATTATTAATGTTGCTGTTTGTTGGGTGAATTCAAAAGGAAAGGAAAGACTGAGCTGCACATATTTTATTATTCTCATGTTGTGTGTTTGGCGGGAGAGCGGTAGGACATCGGTGAACAATGGCACATGGCGGTGATACTTGTTTCAAGATGTTTTGGCATTGAAGATGTTAAGAGACTGTTTTTCTGTGTCATTTTAGGTCGTATTTTGCTCCCTTATTTCTCCCTCCTTCCTCTCCTTTCCTTCCTAGGCCTCTTTCTTTGCAAACTACTGCATGCCAATCTGAGGCCACATTTGGGAGAGCAAAAAATTAAAAGCAGAGGGAGGGTGTGGGCAAAGGATGCGAGCGTGTGGGGAGAAATGAGATGGGAGGTTGACTTTCCTGGAAGTCATGTGACTTGCAAGGGTTTACATAAATCATAGCTTGTTTTTCCCGCCAGCTGCTGCAAAATTAAAGGAACAGTAATACTAAAAACAAAGAATCTTGGAATGGAACATTGTCCTTTCATTAGGTAAAGCATTTTTTAAGGGTTACCCTGGAAACATAGAAATTACCCAGAAGTCTCCGTTCCCTACTTTCATCAGAGAATGATTCTGAATCAAAACTGACCTTGCTAATGAAAGTTTCCATTTTTATACCTGTTACATTACATCGCTCTAGTCACATCAGTTCCTAAGGTACACACACATGTAAATAGTACCTAGGGTGAGGATCTAAACTTCTAAGTCCTCATCCCTGGTTTCTTTTTGTATAACCTGATTTACTTAACTAAAGTCTTCCTCACAACTTTGGTCCACCCTCTTAGTCTGTCTTAGACTTCAGGGAGACTTTTTAATGCCATCAGATCACAAGTCTTAAGCCTCATACACACTTGCGTCGGCTCACACTCCCAAAAAGGTAAGACGGAAATTGGAATGTAATGTGTGCAAAATAAGTTTACTGCATATGTAAATTCCTTATAGAAGATCATTCTTTCTGACACAGCCCATAACCTGAAAAATTCAAATACCTTTTGTTGTGGTTTCTGACCTAAGACATTATATAATATATTCAATGCAGTAGTTTTACACCTTCATTTTGACCATTGGCACAGTACCAAGTAATTGGACAATTCCTTACTTTTCTGGATGAAGCAAACTGAGCATGCTTGTCTCTATGGGAGAAAGAACGAGTGGAGAAAGGAAAATGAACTGACTTTACACCAGGAATAAAATGTATTTTAGACCATAGCTCTGCTTTAAAGATGCAGTGTATGGTTAATAAGTACTTAGAAACTGCCAAAGCCAAGGGTTAGTTCTTTCACCCTATTCCCTGGGTCTATCAGCTATGATTGATACTGTGGGTCATCACTCACTGAGCATCCGTAAGCTCAGGCTTCACTCTAGGGGACCCTTTGTTATTTTTGTACGCTATTTCTTTACGAGATATAAATAGTTCATTTGCCACTAAGTATCATTTATACCCTGACAATAACTAAATCTACTTGTCTAACTTATCTGATCATATTCAAATTCACCTGCAATCTTAAACTGTCTGGTCTCCTCCTGGGTGCCACACTGAATTTTTCAGTTTTTCACCAAAAATATTACAAATACATGTGCTTTTTTTTATTTCCAACATCTAATATCCATCATTTGCTTTATCAACTATTAAAATGATCATGCATGCTCTTGTTTTCTCATGTCTGGACTACTTACATACTACATGGAGTTCTAGTTTGTAATCTGTCCTCCTATCATTTCACTCTCATCGAAGATAGAACCGACGACTCCCCTTCTTCAGTCAATAAGGTGGTTTCCCATCAATAATCTCCAAAACCTCTCTTAACCTTCAAATCCCTTCACTCTACTGCAGTGCCTACTTATCTTCTTTTTGACACTCTCTTCACCAGGAACCATCCATTGCTAGTTTTAAATCTAAACCAATAAATGATTCACTAGCTGCCTCAAGCAATTCCTACCCCTCCAACATGTGTCTGAATGTCTTCCCACCCACAGGCTATAAGCTACAACATCATAGTCAATAAATATTCTAAAGAGAAACAAATACCAAAAATGGCAATAATCCAGCACAATTACAGTATCTAAGTGCATTGCTTGGTAAAGACTTTTGTAAAGACATTTACTGTTAAGACATATGCTCCTAAATTGTATAGTCATGCTAGATTAAAGTAAACTGAATATTTGTATCAGGGATCCTCATCAAGAATGAACTCATAGTATACACTATTTATTGTATTAAATATGTATGTACATTTAATGCTGTTTGCTTTTCTGGATTAAATAAGCAGCATTAAAAAGTGATAAAGCTACTCCCAGAAACCTCAACCGTGTAATTAAAGATTCCATGGAACACATACAAATGATATTTTATAAGTAAACATAATAGCACTTGAAAGAAAAGACACAAGTTACCATATCAACCCAATTCAGCTATACCCATCTCATCACATAAAAGGGAAATCATTCAATTTCAATATAATTTACATACAAAGATTTTCCTACTACACCAGCAATTATTACTCCACATTAATCCACATTATTGCGGGCATCTGATTATTAAAGGTTTTGGTTTATCTTATGTTCCCATTGTTTACAATTTCTGTAATGCTTCACAATTACTTCATTAATAAGGGGAAACTAATATTAAAACATTGTGAGTACATTTTACATTGTCTAATTTTTCAGTCCCCAACCCCACCCATGCAATCTTACAAGATATTATCTAATATTAGCTTTATATAATATTATGGAATAACAATGCCTTATGGTCTGAATGTGAGATGCATTTTTCTGTAGCTCACACAAATATGAGTCCCTAGTCATTCTAGCTGAGGCAGTCTCTACTGATTAACTGTTTCTTCATATGTGAGGGTTGACAACAGTAACTATCACTGTATAACTAGGCTAACTGTACATCTTTTATGTATATATTAAGATTTTAATGATGGTTAGGACCATGGGGTAAGGGAGACGCATGGTGGTTCTACATTTTATAAATCAATGCATTTCATTTTTAACAGAAAACATGTTTAATTGCATCTGCTCTGTATTAAATATATCTTTATATACCATATAAATATTCCTATGTATCAACAAATGAAATGAAAGTGGTGACAATCCTAAACAAAGGTAAGGTCATTCTTATTACCTTACGTATTAGATTTAAAACTAAATTTAACTCATTGGTTGACAAGACAATTATGAGCCATTTTGCAACAATGAGTCAAATAATTTAGAACTTTAGATTAGTTCCTTAAATTTTATTCACTATTTATTTTGAATACTTTTTTAGTGTCTGTTTTAGTTGCCCACATATTTCAGGGGGTACTATAGTGTTAGTATATATTAAAGGACAATAAAAGCAAAAAGATAAATTAGCCCAGCCAGATTATACAATTTCTAACAGCTATGTGTCTCATCTGTACTCCATCTATTGGTGGAAAAAAGTTACAGGGTTATTCAATAAAAGTTCTTATCGTTAAAGAGCATGTCCACCCTAATATTTAATTTTTTATATTCCATTCCCCATGGGCTCCCAGCCCCAACCGCATTATTTTTTTTTTTAAAAAGCCCCCCAAACTCTACTTACCTCCCCTCTTTCCCCCGACGCGCTCCCGGCCCTCTGCTTGCGAGGAAATGCAAGCAGAGGGGCGGGACCGGCAGCCGCGTCCGTGATTGGCTGAGCGGCAGCCAATCACGGACGCGGCTGCCGACAGCTCACTTCCGCGTAGGAAAGCGGAGAGGTAAGTAAAGATTCAGGGGCTTTCTAAAAATAAAATGTGTGCGGTTGGGGCTGGGGGACATGGGGAAGGCTGCCATAAAGGGGTTTAAGCTAGGGGAGGGATAGCAAACGGGAGGGAGAGGGAGGGAGGGGGAGGGAGAGGGAGGGAGAGGGAGGGGGGAGAAGAGCTGCAGTACGCATGGCCAAAATCTCCGGGAGGCCAGGAAGCAGGCAGTGTCCTATATGGACCTGCTAGCCTCCTGGTGGGCAGTTTTTGGGACTTTGGGGGGGCACTACCGGAGAACTCTATGGAGCTGGGATGTGAGGTAAGGATTAAACTACACTACATGGTGGGGCCAGTAGTTGGGGGGATTATAGTTTTGGGGGTGGACATGCCCTTTAAAAATTGTGCTAATTTTGCCCATCCAATCAGTTGTTAGCTTTCAAATGTTACATAATTTCTGATTGGTTGGGACTACATTACAAAGTACACATACACCTGGCATAACACTTGACATTGATCTATAAAATAAAGCACAGGGAAGGTTTATTCTACCAAGAAAGTTCAATAGATATAGACAACTTACAACAAGAACAAAATGCAATATGGTCAACTTTAAATAAGATTACTATATCTTAGATGAAATAATAGCTGCTTTATTCCATTGAAAAAAACAAATGTTTCACTTTCATTCTTTTTTGTGCCTTTTGATATCAGAATTAAAAAGGAACAGCCCTGCTGAATGACTATAAATGACTGAAGAAAGTTTCTTGGCCATTTACATTGATCTTTAATGAGCATTGAAGACAACCACTATACAGAAAGCAAAATATCTTTAATTGGGTATAATGAGGGGGACGTTAAGGTTGGGATCATCAGAAAGAAGAAAAAATTAGGAAAAAGAATTGTACGTACAATCAATGATATTATAGAATTACTTTGTCACACACATTTATTTGGTGAAATTAGACAAGAAATTGCTGATAACAGTAAAACTGTAGAAATGGTCAAAATAGCCTAGGCGAAGTAGAAACAGACAGTGTCAGCAGTGGCTTGAATACCGCCCCCATTACCCCCCCCCCCCGACTGTGTGTGGGGGGGAGCGGGCGGTAAGAGGGCCTGCCACAGCCTCCACAATCAGCTGTTTTTAAACAGCTGATCACGAGTATGAAGGAAACGTATGTGCAAACAGCTCTTTAAGAGGCCAGACCTGAACTTCTGGAAACAAACCAGAAGTTCGGGTCCGGTCTTTTAAACAGAGGGGCCTGCCAGGAAATCTGAGACCAGGGGCCCACCAGAATAAGTTTAGGGGCCCACCTAACATTTATATCTCTATTATCATTCATTTACACTCTACCTTAATCCTACTAACTACTATTGTTTATTTAAATGCATTTCTTACTGTCTACGCTGCGTACCCAAGTGGCGCTTTATAAATAAAATTCATATTTTTCCCTGTTTTCTAGGATGAATGGGCTGTGCACCCCACTGGAGGATTCCCCTGTAACCCTGTGGGCCAGTCTGATATTGGAAACCAAAAACACCAATGTTCAATCTACTGAAAGCCTTTCAAATATGTGCAAATGTGCAAGTTTCCAGTGTTAGCAAAACAACGCTGAAGACGCAGACTAGGAATAACCAGAAATACGAGCTGGACTTAGAAGATATGACTGTGGCTGAGAAATATTAATATACCATATAATAAGAGTGCATACCTAGGGCACTAATGTTTATTGGTGGGATGGACTTAATGTTATATTATAGTATTAATATTGAAGATAGGCAGATTCCAGGTAAACATTGTAGAAATGATGTGATAGTGTGAGTAGTACAATATATGGATAAATGCCATGCTAACATATGGTGTGTGCATTTCTGTCTTTATATAGTACAGTATATTACAACCCATGAGGACCAAAGGTTCACTGAAGTTCCAATTACATATAATAATTATCAATAGAGCAGAGAATATATCATGCAAAATGTTAGGCTAAAGGAAACAGGAGTTTGCAAGAATATTGGAAGAAGAAACATTTAAAACCTCAAACACACTGATGAAGCCATTCTATTGGGTGAAAGGGAAAGTCGAAAGAAATTCATTTTTAATGTAAAAGAAGAAATTCATTCTGGATAAAAACACTGTCAGCTGCTGCGTCTTAATTCAAATTGTTACAACATATTAGCTTTTGTCAGGCTTTCACTTCTAATATATCAACCCCCATGATTTAAAACTACAGCCATGACATAAAGAAACATCTGCTTCTTGGAAGAAAGGCTCTAGTAAAGAATAAAAAGCATAAGAGGTCAGCAACAGTTAAGGTAGTGTCATGCATATGAACTTGGAGTTCAAAGGATCAGCTTCTGACTAAGACTGATATCTAGAGGGCCACAAATAGTTACACTTAATTAAATGACCAAACAAGTAACTGCCCCTGGTGTGACAAGCTTGTTAAATAATATATTGTTAGTTAAAGAGAAGATACATTAAAAAGCCAGAGGAAGAAGTCTTGATTGCAAATAAAAAGCGAGTATGTTGGAGCTCATAGTGTAATTATCCAGGATCAAAGCAAGGGATTTGTTATTATTAAAAGAGAAGCAGGAGACCAGGTGCTAACCATGTTTTTAAACATCTGTTTGAAAACTGACAACTCAATTAAAAGAAAACAAGCAGTATTTTTGTGGTTGAAGAGGGGGAAGACCAAGAAGAGAAAGATTTAAAAGTAAGATTTAGTAAAGAGCTTTAAATGAAGACATTTTCAAATGAAAGGAACCAACCTCTGAAGCTGTCAACTGGGTTGAGGTTTTTGGGTTAAATATAAATGGGGTTGGATAGGTAGCTTATGGCTTTTCTGAAACTTCTTTTCTTCCATAATGTTTATTTTTAAGAACTACAGAAGAATTGTGTATTCTAGACCAAGATTTCATTAGGGGGAAGAATTGTTTTCTCTACTCTTCTCTACACCATTTTATAGAAAAAGTTATAGTTCTACCAAACCAAAACTGTCTGGTACAGCTAAGCCCAGTGCCTTGAAAACAAAGATCCTAGAAAAAAAAAAGTTGCTGTAGGGAAAGCATTTAAAATAAATCAAATGAGAACTCATTCTTGGTTTCTGCTCTGAAATATAACAATGATCCGCAAATCTCTCGAGCGCCGAATGTGATATTCTCTATGAATTATTAAAACTAAGAATGTTAATGGTGTATGGTGTATAATGGTGTATATAGTAGGTCCCTATGTTCATTTATCACAAATAAAGGGGTTTATACATTGATGCTGAGCAAGTGGGACTGACAAGCATTGAAACTACTAAGTCCTGTTATAGAATCATTGTTGTAATATATAAATCCTATCATTACAAAAGTTATGTATGCTAAATAAGTGTAAATCTCTGTATGTAATGTCTTAAAAAGTGTGTTTGCTTAAGGATAAAAAAGAAGCACTAATAAAGTCGAAAGCCTCTGTATGTGTATTTATGTTGCCAAAATGCCCTCTTGTGGTCATTAAAGTATATTTCCAGACGCAGGAAAAGGTGGTGTACCGTGTTAGCCAGTCAAAATGTTTACAGGGTAACCCTTTTGAAATAAAAAATAAAAGTGGTATAACGGTGATACCTTTTTAGGCTAAGATAATCATAGCAAGCTTTCAGAATATTCTAGTTCCTTTATCCAGCTGATTAAATTGATAAAGAACTAGAAGGTTCTGAAAGCTTGCTATGATTATCATAGTTAGCCAATAATGGTATCACCGTTATACCACTTTTGTTATTTTTTTAGTATATAAAATATTTCTAGTCAGTATGTATGTATTGCAAAAGTAACATGACATTGGCTCTTTTTATGACAGATAAAAATATGAAATGCCGATTTGATTACATTGGACTTTAGTAACATATAATTAGATTGCAGACACACCCTTCCCTTGGGGAAATATAGCTTAAATCATAAAATCTTCTATCTACTCAGAGATGGGCATCACACTCTAATGGCTACGAAGTAACTTGAAGTGAAGATTTTCAGCACATGGTATCTAGACTCTTAAAAGGGAACTGTGGTCCAAAAAGAACTTTAGGTAAATTGATGGGAATTGCTCTCCTGAGAATTTTTGCAATTTATTTTCATTGCTTATTTTGCATAGTTGCCCCCCATGTCCCTCCCACTCATGGCCCCTCCATTTGCAGGCCCCCCTTCGCCCCTTCCCTTACAGCCCCATGTGGCCCCACCCACTTGCGGGTGCCGTGGGCCACTCAGAAAGGTGTGTGAACAGAGTGAGAACTCTGCCTGAAAAGGCTGTTTTCACATAGTGGGAGAGTAGGGCTGTAGATTCCCTTCTCTGTGGGGATCTTCACACAGCAGGGAGGGACTTCCTGTCTCCCTCACACACTGAAGTCTGAGGCTGTGCTAGCCGGCGGCGAGGTGGAGGAGCAGCCTTAGGAATGTCACGTCAGCCTCCCACCCATTAACTTAAGCATGCAGACAGGTGGTTGATGGCTCGTTATAAAGGTAGGAAACTGGCCTTTCATCACCATGTGTGGAGACCACAGTTCCCCTTTAAACTACTTTCTCCCGAACTCTTGTTCCATGTCATCTAAGGTTAGCCATACACATACCACATCACATGTATATGACTGCCAATAAATGGTACAAAAGTTTGCTTGTGATATTAATATGCAGAAAGCATTTAAACATTATCAGGATTATTTAACCAGAGCCGCTATTGCTCCCAAACAAAATTAAAATTTGGGAAATTAAAAATGACATTAAAATCCAGCACTGAAAGTAGTGCAAACGCGATATTGAATCGTAAATGCTGGCTGCGCGGGTGTCTTTTCTGATTCCCGCGCAGCTGGCAGAAGGAAGTAGTTAAAGTCCCACTAACTGATAGCGCACACACACACCATCCCCTTACTCTTATCCTTCACTTAAATTTAACCTTTCCAGGCATTTTCTTTCTACAGCATATTTAAAAATAAAGTACAGATTCCTCCCTTTGCAACTATCCCCTTCATTTCCTTCCCTTTTTTTCCTCTCTATCCATTGTTTCTTCCCTTTTTGTTTCCCCTCCATAAATTGTCTTTCCAGGTTTTGGCCTTTGATCACCCATCCTTTGCTGTCCCTTTCTCATATTTTGTTTACCTCTCTTTTTTCCCCCCAAATCTTCATTAGTATTTTCCTTTTTTCAGTTTTTCCACCCCTTTGTTTTCCATCTATTCTGTTTATTAGTGTGGTTTTTTTTTCTTTTCATTTTTACCCGGCCGATTTTCATAAATCGGGTGGGTACCCCAACAGACAGAACACACCCGTACAACTACACGTCGTCACGTCTCTGTAATTGTACGTGAAACCTGTGAGGAGTTTTTTGTCTAATTTGTATGTTTAGTTAAGTTAGTTTTTAGTCTCAGAAGGTCTCTGTGAAGTGTCTGGTGCCTTGTTGCACCCAGTTCACACACAGTATCTGTTGAGTTCCCTTTATACGGTGAAGCAAGCCTGGTACCACCAAGCGACAGGGAATGGGGGATCCACCTGGCTTCCAACATGTGAGTTATCAGGGAACAATTTGAAATGGTTTTTTTTTTTTTTTTTACATATTAGCCTGTTAAGGCTTGTACACATGTATGATGTTGAACCCAACGAACGACGCCTGAACACGACACACACGGACAATGAACGTCCGTCTCTGGTGATAATCGCACGTGTATGCGTTGTTGGGCATCATTCATTGATCCACCATGGCGGATCAACAAACCACACCCGACCCTACAGACGTGAGATATCACCTGAGACGGCCGTTCTTCGATTGTGTGCACTAACTCGGGGGTCATTTATCGGGGTTAACATCCTACGTGTATTGCTAGTGTGCGAAGGAACTTCAATTGGAGGGGGGAATTATCTCTGTCCCTGAGTTCACATATACAGTATATCTATGATTTCATTATTGGACAGGAGGGAAAACTTACCTTGGATTGAGGGTTATTGGACTGATTGATCATCCATCTTATCACTGATCACCATCTTATCACTTTTCAGGCTCAACACCTTCTTCTTCCTCCTGTCCCTCCATCTTGTGCGTCTGTCCGTAATACTAGATCTCCCGGCACTTGCCTCATCCCTGTCCTCTAGTCTCTCCTCCCAGTTGATGACCCTGACTCCCTTGCTAATTCCTATAACTCGATCCGAATAACACGATAGACTCTATTGCTCCATTACATTGCCTCAGACGAGGAACCTCTAATGCTTGTCCGTGGCTCAACCCCACTTCCTGCGTGTGCAGATCTCTGGTCCTAGGGATGACTCTCAGATTATGTTGCCCTCTCCTCCCTCAGCTATTCTTGGATCTTTTGCTCCTGTGACCCATTCAAAAGTCTCTCGCCTGCTTCTATCATGTCCACTCGTGACCTGTCCTCTTGATCCCATGCCCTCTGTATTACTGAAGCACTGTAATCATGCGCTTACCCCCATACTCACCCACATATTCAACGCCTCCCTTACATCTGGAATTTTCCCTTCTGTCTTTAAGCAAGCCCATGTTAAACCCATACTAAAAATGCCAAGAAAAGAGACGATCAATGCACATTCCTGGGCCCCATATATCATAATATCTATGCTAGTGCAAACAGTAAAAACATGGGGGTTTCTAGTTACAATTTTATGCATAAAAGTAAAAAGCCTTCCAACCACGTCAAGGTAACCCCAGTATGGAAGGTCCTAACAGTTTACCTTGGGTCATTTATCTGGGCTGACACTCCCTGCTTGGTTGCACTTCCACTATTTGTTATAAAGTAATTTTGCCACAGGAGTGCTCCCACAGCCCCCCTTTTGTGCATACTAAAAATGCCCTCACTGGACCCCTTCTGTTAAGCCAACTACTGCCCAGATACTTCACTCTTTGGGCATTCGGAATGAAGTGGCATCCTGGTTTCTATCCTATCTCTCGGACAGAACTTACTCTGTAACTTATGCTAGCAATACCTCTGCTCCGGTTCCTCTTGGTGTGGGGGTCCCGCAGGGGTCAGTTCTTGGACCCTTATTGTTCTTCCTCTACACTATTTTCTTGGGAGATGTTATTACTTCTTTTGGCTTCAAATATAATTTATATGCAGACGATACACAAATCTACTTGTCCACCCCTACGCTACCTCAAATTAAATCTTCCTAAAACTGAACTGATCATTTTTACACCTAAACCTGGTCCTGCCCCATCTTTCTCCATCTCTGTTGAGAATACCCCCATTTCCCCTATTCAATCTGCACACTGCCTAGGGGTAATTATTGACTCCTCTCTCTTCTTTTCTAACTACATTAACTATGTTGCAAAAACCTGCCGCTTCTTCCTTCGCAATATAGCCAAAATTTTCAGGTTCCTTTCTCTCCTGACCAGTGCTATGCTTATGTACGCAGTACGCTCTCATCTTATCACGCCTGGGCTATTGCAACCTACTACTTTCTGGTCTTCCTGTTCCTAACTCTCTCCCCTTCAGTCTATAGTTAACTCCACCACACGTATTGTTTTGCTCTGTAATAAACCAGATCCCAAATCTCCTCTTTACCGAATAACAACCTGGCTCCCCGTTAAACAGTGCATTGTATACAAAAGCCTTCTCCTAACATTTAAATCCCTTCACTCTGCTGCTCCTTATATTTCCTCTATAGTCTCCCCATATGTTCCTGCCCGTACCCTCCGCTCATCGCAGAACTAGCTCCTGTACAGACCCCCCACTCGGACAGTTTCCTCTTGCCTTAAACCTTTCTCTCTTGTGGCTCCCATCCTCTGGAATTCTATTCCCCTCTCTCTACGTCAAGAAACCTCAATTAGCAGGTTTAAATCTATCCACACATCCTACCTATCTGTTAACCAGCACAGTATATGATATGATCGTTTTAGTTGCACTGCATATATCTAACTCCGACACTTATACCCATTCCATTGTCTCTGTATGTAACCCACCTAACTAGATTGTAAGCTCTACAGGGCAGGGACCTCATTACCTCTTATGGCAAAGCTCTAGCACATCTATTTATATATTTATGTACTGATCTATGTATTTGTTCCCCTTGTATGACTTTATTGTATATTGTACAGCGCTTTATAAATAAACTATACATACATTCAATAACAGTGATGTCTAACCTTGGACCTCCATGTTTTAGAAACTACATCTCCCAACATGCCTTGCTTGCATTCTGCATCAAAGGCATGCTGGGCGTTGTAATTCCAAAACGAGTTTCAATTTCAATAGGTGGATTATCACCTTAAATGGTCAGAGCCTTTCATATCTAATACAGCACATGGGCACTAATGTGACATCTTGTCAACAAGAGGAGAATCCTTTAACTCGGCATTGTACTAGTAAGTAACGGGCTATCCTAACATAACCCATAACAAACACGACACTGTTCATCCACCATTACTGGGAATTATATACAAACTCTCACGTACTGCATGGCGAACGCTCCTCCCATACCCCAACGTTCTTCACTCATTGGCTGCTGTAGTAGAAGCAGGCAAGAAAAAGGAAGATGAATCCTATTGGCTGAATTACACGAACAGGCGTGGCCTGGCAATCAGGTTTCCCAGTAAGTCCTTTTGAGTTGATTAACAATTGGTGGATTGCACCGCGAATGCGCGCAATTGGCTGCGAAGAGCAGTGATGTCACTTTACTCCGCCCATCGGCTGTGTTGAGACAGAAGCTTCGTGTTTAGGTGTCAGTGTCCCCTGCGAGGAGGAAGCTGACAGGTTAGTGGGTGACAGTAAGTTACAGGTGTACAGGTGGAGTAGCTTCCTTCACTAGTAATAAGTATTATTGCGTCACATTCGTTTGGTATCTGTTGCTATGCTGTAACTAATGACACTTGCTGATGTCACTGTGTTGTCATATGTATTAGTAAAGTCTTTATGGCAGGAATCCAGATGGAAATATTTATTCTATTGTTACAATTCTGCAGTCTTACCTCCTCATTAATATCCTAACAGGGTTATTAACATCAGGTGTGTCTATCTTGAGCCTATGAGGGTGTGTTTCGTTACACCTTATGGCAGCTCACTACTAACCAAAGCAAAATATGAATGTGTAGAATACATAGGTATGTGTAATATAAATAATGAATTAAAACTGAACTTCCCCTTTACGTTCTCACTGCTACAGGATCATTCCTTTCATAGTGCATGCTGTGGCACTGGCATTGATATGGAAGCACACACTGTTCCTCAGAATAATCTGTTTATTATGTAACACAAACAGCGCACCTGATGAAGGAGACATAGTGTTCTCCGAAACGTTGTTTGTTTGTGTTACATAATAAACAGAATATTCTGACGAACAGTGTGCGCTTCCATATCAATGCTTGTGCTATAACTGGGAGTCCTGGAGGTAGAGGACTGATGGGAGCTGCACCTTCAACTTCAGTGGCACATTGCTATAAGGAGTGCCTAGGCCCAAGCCCATGTTGCATGCTGTGGCACTGCTTTTACACACCCAGCAAAGCCTGACTATTTAATTATTAACTGATCTCTCTTCTAATAAAAAGAAAGGCACAAATTCTGATCTGTTTCAAGACGCTTATCTACAAGAAAAGATTTATTATGGGACTTTTTCCGTAAATACCAATAATACTTAGATCAAGGACATACTTTAGAGAGATGCAGGGGCACTTCTAGGGTTTTTGCTGCCTGAGCCAAACTTTTGAATGCCGTCCTTCGCGCCCCGCCGCGTTAAAGTGGGTGTGGCTTTGCCCGTGGCTTCGCTGGTGGACGTGGGTAAAATTTTATGATTTTGAACTTCCTGTCACATAGGTATTTGAACAGTTCCTCAGACAGTCAATTTGCAATAATGTAAATTACTAGAAACAGATATTACATCCCTTTCTCAAATAGCTTGTTTTCCCGCTGCCATATTGCTCCTTTCAGGTTTTAGTTAATCACAATAACTTATTTTGTAGCATGTGCTATATATGTTGGTTCAACTGTTACAATTCATTAGGAATGCAGTACTTTCTGCAGTATAAAAGATTTCAGTCAAAAGATTTATAAGCCTATCACCACGTCAAGCCCTCACTAACATAACTAGACTTACCTAGCTAAACAAACTAAAGCTAACCTAACAATATAAAATGTTGAAGTGGAGTTGAAGCAACTTCAAGGTACCGTGTATTGGAGTCATGCGGGCGGAACACTTCTTGTGCATGTTTGCCGGTTAAGGGAATTATTTTTCACCACTGCCTTTCTGCCCCCTTTCTTCTTCAGTGCAGATTTTCCGCCTGAAACAAATGTCTCACTCTGCCTAATGGTAGATGTGGCCCTGGAGAGATGCTATAATAAAACATGTAGCTGAAGGTGTGTAGCGAATCAGCTGCTTCTCCTCTCCATTTTACTTTCAATGGTCACATATTTAGTTGTATATACAGACCGTCTGGAGTGTTGTAGAGATTTTAGGACCCTGACTAAATATTTTTTTTGCATTATGTTTATGGTGAAATTATTGATGTTCCTGCATGTTGTGGCCCCTTTAATAACAAATATGAGCATTCTGTCTCTAGTCTAGGGCATCCTATACATACAGTTATATTAATGCTAACACAGCCAGCAGACAGTTTAACATTGTTACATTGCTGTTTAGGTCTATGAAGTTACTGAATTCAACTTCTATTATCAGTCTAAACTATTTCAGCGCTAAATTACAGTTGTAATGTCCACCCAACCCCCGTAACTAAAATTTTCCCCACTGTTGGCCCCAACATTTAGTGCTAAAAGATCCTTACCTTTTTCTTTTGCTCCTTATGGTTATCCTGCAGGGCCTGATGAAAGTTTTAAAAAATTACGAGTAGGAGACGGTTTGAAATAGCCCATAAATGTACTTACCCTACCTTTCTCCCTCTGCTGACTGGAAGCCGCATCAGTCAGTGGCTGAGTCTCAGCCAATCACAGGTGTGGCTGCCGGTCCAGCCCCTTCTACACTTCCCTGCATGGAAGCAGTTGAAGAGGCTGTGACCAAGGGAACAAGGGTGGTTAAAGGGCATGTCCACCCCAAAACTATAACCCCCCCCCCACTACTGGCCCCATTGTGTAGTGTAGTTTAATCCTTACCTCACATCCCAGCTCCATCTGGTTCTCCTGCATTCCCCCCCCCAAAGTCCCAAAAACTGCCCACCAGGAGTACTGCAGAGTCCATATAGGACTCTGCCTCCTGTCTCGCCTCCGGGAGAAGTTTGGCATGCGTACTGCAGCCCTTCTCCCCCTCCCTCCTTCTCCCTCCCGATTTGGATTCCCTCCCCCTTGCGTAAAATAATTTTGATATAATATTCCCCCATAATGTCCCCCCATCCCCAACCGCTATATTTTTATTATCAGTAAATGCCCCAAACATTACTTACCTTCCCTCTTTCCTTCGCCGCACTGAACTCCCGGCAGTCGCGTCCGTGATTTGCTGCCACTCAGCCAATCACAGACACGACTGCCGTTCCTGCCCCTCTGCTTGCATTTTCTCGCAAGCAGAGGGCCTGGCAGTGCGGCGGGGGAAAGAGGGAAGGTAAGTAAAGTTTGGGGCACTTTCTGATAATAAAAATATAGTGGTTGGGGCTGGGGGGACGGGGAATATTATATCAAAAAAATTTTTGAAGGGTGGACATGCCCTTTAAGTACATTTAGAGGCTGTTTCTGAAGTTTTTAACATAGGGTTTGGGGGTGCCTTTTTACCCAATTTTTATTTTGGGATTGGAGATACCCTTTAATGTCAGAAAAATGTTATAACATAAGAGCTGCCTCCCATGGAGACTTTTTCATGATGTAGATCACTTGACCCAAATTGTCATGTTTGTAATTATTGAAAAATTATGAGGAAACCATTTATAGATGTTACTGATCAATATCAAATCATTTAATATAATGAAGGTCAGGCTAAAACACATTTGTTAAACACATATTCTGGTGCATTTGCTCCCTGAATGCTCACATTCTTATGAAATGGACCTGCATCGTCACAGCACTTTTCATGTAGTGCCCTCAATGCTGTACAATAGCTGGTTAAATAAGCACAGGTTAAAGGGCATCTATAGTGAAAAAAACGCATTGCCCCTTTGCAAAGTTAAAGGAACACTAAATCAAAAAAAAAACTATGTGCCATTCGTTTGTATTATTCACAGGGAGGTGAGAACGCTTATTCTCACCTCCCTGTGAATAATATTACGCTCGGGGGACCTGGAACTTATCCAAAGTTTCAAAAATGCACAATGGCACACCGCTATTGGCTCCTTGGCCAGACAAGTTGGTAGGTGCAATCCTCTCAGCCCCCAACTTCCGGGGCTTTAACATCCAAGCAAGGAAAAAAGTAGAGGAGCACACTACTATGGTGAATACTTTTTATTTGTGCAAAAACAACAGCATACAACGTTTCGGGACTCTAGGCCCCTTCCTCAGGTATAACTGGCAGTGTGTGCTACACCCATATATATACCCTTAGGCTCCACCCCCATGCCATGTGGCAAGTTGATTGACAGCCCAGGGTTCCACAGTGAAGCTATACATATCATAATCAAATACATAAAGTGCAAAAAGTGCTTCGTTTAAAAGTGTAAAAAATACTAACAATGTTAAAAAAGTGCATGATTCACATGGATATACTAAAAACATAATATATCTAACATCCGACAATAAAAATACTAGACTTCCAAAGTGTTCACAATGATTCTCAATAAAGTGCTCCTAGTCTCTATGCAATGTAGTGTTAATGCTAAGTGAAGTCAAGTGATTACATTACATGTGCAATATGCAGACAGGCATAGAGACAATGTTGCAAAAGAGTCAAATGTAAAAGGATAGAGACAATGTTGCAAAAGAGTTAAATATAAAGGCATATCCATCTTCTTAGAATATAAATTGTATTTTCTTCATATCCAGTAGATGGCGTACCAAGCCTGAGTATAGATAAACGTAAAAGATAAACGTGTAAAGATAAACGTATATAATTTAAAACTCTTAACTACGTTAATATATTAAATAAATATAATAGCTGATTGCTTCAAATATAAAATGATAGTTAAAATTCTAAAACCAGTTATATAATATTGACAGATAAGGGTACTTCCTATCTGTCGGATGTTAGATATATTATGTTTTTAGTATATCCATGTGAATCATGCACTTTTTTAACATTGTCAGTATTTTTTACACTTTTAAACGAAGCACTTTTTGCACTTTATGTATTTGATTGTGATATGTATAGCTTCACTGTGGAACCCTGGGCTGTCAATCAACTTGCCACATGGCATGGGGGTGGAGCCTAAGGGTATATATATGGGTGTAGCACACACTGCCAGTTATACCTGAGGAAGGGGCCTAGAGTCCCGAAACGTTGTATGCTGTTGTTTTTGCACAAATAAAGATGTATTCACCATAGTAGTGTGCTCCTCTACTTTTTTCCTTGCTTGGACCTGGAACTTACCTTACCCGCCGCTCCACTCGCAGCCGCTCAGTCACTGAACAGCTGTTCTCTCCCGATCGCGCGCCCTATCTTTTGTATTGGCGCGCATGCGCCAAAGATAGGGCGCGTGGTCGGGGGACAGAGCGGTGTCAGTGACTGAGCGGCTGCGAGTGGAGCGGGGGGTAAGGTAAGTTCCAGGTCCCCCGAGCGTAATATTTCACAGGGAGGTGAGAATAAGCGTTCTCACCTCCCTGGGAATAATACAAACGGATGGCACAGAGTTTTGTTTTTTTATAAAACCTGAGTTAGTGTTCCTTTAAATTCATTTACTCTGCGGCCTTAATCCTGTCTCCAGGTCATTGTTTAACCATGGTGTCAGATCTCTGTGCAGCACTTCCCCCTCCCCTCTGTTACCTCCTTCATGTCTCCAGGGCGCATGGTCGGGACAGAGCGGCTGTCCGTGAAGGAGCTGCTTGCGAGAGGAGCGCGGTAAGGTAAGTTCCAGGTCCCCCGAGTGTACTATTATTCACAGGGAGGAGGGAATATGCATTCTCACCTCCCTGTGAATAATAGAAACGGATGCCAAATACTTGTATTTTAAAGTTTAATATTCCTTTAAAGCAGCACATTAGATCTTCTAACTCTAATGGATTATTAGTACATTTATTAACTGATGTATATTTAATTCTTATTTTTATATAGAAAAAAAAAACATGTCGTCAGAGGATTTTACACCTGCTAATGCAGATTCTGCATCCTCAAAACTTCTTCGGAAATCTCAGGAATCCCCTTTTGTCCCAATAGGTACAAATTTTAAAGAATCTTTTCATCAGATCTCTCTCTTTAAGTCAGGGACTCTGAAAATAACATGTCGAATGGAAAAGGACAAGTAAACAAAAAAATCTGATCTGAAATTCTGTATTTGCAACGCTAAAAAAACCTTATACTCGCCTATTCCATAATATGAACTCCGATCACACACTTACTACATGACACTTTTGTTTTACTTATTTTCCTCTGCAGCTGGGACATTTCCCCATTATCCCTCATTCTTTTCTGTGTGGCCAAAAACTAGCCACAGGAGTAGGTTTAACAGATTAATAATAGTATTTGGACTGCAGATGACTGCAGTTTTCCCAAACTGTAAAGAGCTGATTCATAGTACATACTCAGGTGGAAGTGATCCAGTAGGTGACCCTGATAAGGCCGTTGTCTTAAAGGACAACTCCACCCTCATGAGAACATCTTTTAGAAAGAATGGCCTCTTTAAAATATGTTGATATATCATAGTGTGTCCTATGAATTCATTACTGTATGCCTGCTATGGTTCTGGATGCCTCATGGGAACTGAGCAATTTAGAAACCTGTACTGAGCCTGGGCATGCTCAGAAGAGGCAGCTAGGGGATTAACATTCAGTCATTGGCTGAGATGTCAACTGTCAAATCCATAACTGACCGTTGCTAACTGGAAGAACCAGGAAGCAGAAACGGGCAACAGGACATTGTGCAGGATTTCAGGTTAGATTTATATATATGAGATTTCAAACTATTACTGTTTAGGGTTTTGGGGGATGATTTACCTGTATGTAAGTTTTTACTTTGGGGCTGGACTTGCCCTTTAAGTAAGTGACTTAAGTGTCACTTCAATGTCAGTTCCACCACTCTTTCTGTCAATATATTGGTATTAAAGGGCAACTGTGGTCTCTGAACATGTTAGGGTTAAATAAAAGCCTGCAGTTTTTCCTTAATAACATTTCTGGCTGCTGCCAGTGCCTGTGAGAAATTCTATTGGTGAGTGTTCAAATTTCCTGCTCCCAGTAGGTCGAGTGACATCACATGACCCTTTGCTCCTAACCTCTTCCCCAGGGGAGAAGTATGCTCACTTAAGAGATAAAGGACAATTATACTCACCTTCCCTCCGCTCCTCTTCTTTGGTCATTAGCTTTTACCCAGGGTGAGGACCTGAACCGCTAGGTCCTCACCCCTGGGTTTGCGTAACTTACTGCAGAGTCTTAGAGCAACGCTGCTCTGGTAGGCTCCGCCCTCTCCTCCCCGTCAGCGATGAGGCCAATAGGAAGGCACGCTTGTTGCAGAGCGTGCCTTCCTATTGGCCTCGTCGCCGATGGGGAAGAGGGCGCGGAGCCTACCAAGCAGCGTTGCTCTAAGACTCTGCTGTAGGTTACGCAACCCAGGTGAGACCTAGCGGTTCAGGTCCTCACCTGGGTAAAAGCTAATGAACAAAGAAGAGGAGCGGAGGGACGGTGATTATAATTGTCCTTTAATGATGGGAAAAACAGTGCCTGCACAGACATAAAAATATAATTGACAGTTGAGAAGGGGGCCCTATTCGGATTTATGAAGCGTTCAAACAGGAAGTAATATTGCTGAACCTTTCGGAAATTTTACCTAGAGATGTGATTAAGGGTTAATTTGAAAGTACGACAAAATGCTTTTCATATAACCCTGATTGTTTGGAACAATTGGAGACCAGTTACCCTTTAATGACAGTTTTTTTTACTAGTGTGTAAAAAATGTAACTAATCCGCCCTCCTGAATCCATATCATATGTAACATATTTCATGAATGTTGTGTTTAGGCATGTTTACATGACCCTCCTATTTTGTGACATCATAGGGATGGCTGGCTTTTTGGCTGTAGTGGCCTATGGCCTGTACAAACTTCGAAGTAGAGGGGATACGAAGATGTCTGTGCATCTCATTCACATGCGGGTTGGTGCTCAAGGATTTGTAGTTGGTGCTATGACTTTCGGTAAGCTTAAGAATTGCTTACAAACCTGCAATATTGTTTTCTATCATTTGATGCACTTGGAAGTATTCACTTCCAGGATTTTCTGTGTGTTGTTGTGTAATTTCTTCATTTCAGACAATTGTCCTTAACTGTGCATCTGTTTTTATTGCCCTTATTTGATATATCACCTTGGTGAGTGTTATTATTAACCATAAGATAACTTACACGGAACTAAAGAAGTATTATTATAAATACACATATGTTTATATTAGAGATCTGTAGAGCTTCTCTGTATTTGTACATCAGATCAGTAAAGTGTATTTTTACAGTCAGAAATAATGTCACTAGAATGGATGACTTACTACAACACTCCACTAAGGGAAACAGAGAGTTTAAGAGTTTATTCCCACTAGGCTTTATTCTGCCTGCTTATTGGAACATGTGTATATTGCATTCAGCAGGGACATTGTTATTGATTAGAATAACCATTTAAGCCAAAAAAATACAGGGTCTTATAAAAGTCTTACGTGGCTGTGTTATCCCCAGTCAGAGGATGGTGCTAGGAGTTTAAACCAAATCTAAAAAGAAAAAAACCAGAAGGGCAAGAACTCCCCTATAGCACTCACACACTTGCACCACTACAATTATCAAACACAATCCTCAGTTAATGCAGAAAATAAATGTAATTCTTGACCTTCTTGAACAGTTAACGCACATATTAACCATTTAAAGGGCAATTGTGGTCTCCAAACAAGTTAGGTTTAAATGAAAGCCTGCAGTATTTAATTTATAATGAGCTGACAATCACATCTCTGGCTTCACCCTGTGAGAAATTATATTGAGGTGAATGTTCAAACTTCCTGCTTCCAGTAGGTTGAGTGACATCACCTGACCTCTGCTAGCCCCTCTGCCCCTGGGGAAATCAGGAAGTACCTGGGGGAAAAATTGACAGTTCAGAAGGGAGCCTATTAATGCAGACAGGCTGGTCACATGACTTCAAGCTGGTTACACGGCTGAAAACAGGAAGTGTTCAAGCAGGAAGTAATATTTCTAAACCTTTCCAGCAATAACTTCTCACAAATTTTATCTAGAGATGTGATTTCAGTTTTATTTTGAAGGTATGATGGAAGGATTTTATATAATTCTTACGGTATTTTAGTGTCCATTTAAAAAAAAAAAAATATAGAAAGCACACGCACACAAGGAACTTTACACAAAACAAATAAAGGCAGTCTCCTTATAGCATCTGTGCCTTGGGCCCACAAATATGTGAAACTCAAACTCTTTGAACTGAAGTGATGCAGTATAAACCTGCTATCTTTACCCAATTAGTTCTCTGTAACTATGGGCATTACATATACAGACTCCACCATGATTACCATTACCTTGGGTGGGCTCCATCCCATGTGCATCAACAGTGGCTGTTGCCCAAAGTGCCTTTCATGTTAAAAGAGGGAAGATAAGCTTACAGGGAGATCTGTAATTGCTAGGTTCAAGGTAAATAGTGAGGAACGCACGCACTATTTAGTCAAACTTTACCTTTATTGTTACATAATAAAGTTAAAGCTTGATTCTAAATAGTGTGTGCGTTCCTCGCTATTTACCTTGAACCTAGAAGATACCTGTTTTGTGGTATATTGGCACCACAAGGGTTTCTACTACAGGTGTGCGAGGAGATCCTTATCTGGCAGACATCTGTAATTGCACCACAACATCCCTAGGTTCAGTGAGGAGCTGGACACACTGTTAGGCCTAGTTTACAGATGCTGATTGGGAAGTTAAAGAAAACAAATCAACAATTAACAGAAATGACAGTGTGAAAACTTGAATCTTATAGAGGAGAAATGTGTATAATGGATGGCAGTCCAGGGGTGATTAGTTTGGTGGTGGAGGTGGGAGTTTCCAGATTTGCCAAATGTTATTTTATTAAGACATGTACAGTATATAATGTAATTAACAAAGGTTGGTAAATTATCATCTATTTCTTCTTGTTTAGGAGTAATGTATTCAATGTTTAAAGAATACATCAAGCCACGATTTAGTGATGAATCTGAGAAGTGAAAATCCTCACCATGGAGTGAACACAAGTATTTCCAAAGTGATCTGTACAGCTACTGGAGGATTCCTAGTACTGTAACTTAGTTTTAACTATTACTGTACAAACCTCTGAAATGAATATATCAGGATATCCAGGCAGATCTCCATTGTTTTTTTTTTATTTTAAATAATACTATTCTGCCCTTATCTGATTTTATTTATAATTTCAGACACAGCCATTTGCTTGCTAATATTTCAGGATGGTTAAATATATTGTCGATGTAAGCAAAAAGTGCACCAGGTAGCTCCATATTAGCTATACTAATTTTACAAAATACCTTTGGATGTGGTCTCTAACAAATATCACTTGTGTGCAGCTTAAAGGAATAGTTCACTCTCAAAGTGAACTATACCTTTAATATATTGATTGAAGCCCGGGAGGTTAAGGAGCTATGCCTTACCTCCCGATTTTCAATCAATATTGCAGGGTCTGGGAACGAAGATACCAAAGACCTTACTTTTTACGTGATCCACTGCAGCCCAGCTGGAATCTCCGACCGCTTCATTCTCCTGTACAGCTATAGTGCGCATTACGCGCATGCGCGCTATAGCTGTACAGAAGAGTGAAGCAGTCGGAGATTCCAGCTGGGCTGCCGTCAAAAAGACACCAACATTCTATTGAGAATGAGAGAAAAATGTCATTAACGCAGTATTACACTAGCTGTATTTGGATTATTCAGTCATATCTACTTGTTGAGCACCTTATAGGCATTTCACATTTACAGTATTACTAATGCCACTTGCATACAAGTGCCCCTTATTGTAAAGTGATGCGGTTTATAGGTAACCCAGCAATACTCAGTACAGTGAATACTGTGATAATAACAATACAGAGAATTGCTGGTAATTTTTAAGATTGGTCCTAAAAATTGCTAACCACAAATCTGCCCAGATTCGTTTATACGATATATACTCACCATGCACTTTATTAGGAGCAATATATTTATACCAATTAGATTTTCCCTTTGTGGCATAAATTCAACAAGATGGTGTGATTTTGATCCATGTTTAAATGATTGGTTGATTCCATCAAAAATGTGTGGCTTAGGAATCAGGATTTTTTAGATTGGCTATATTTTCTTAAGGCTGAGGCACACTGCAACACACGATTGTGTGCGCGATTCTTGTGCGTTTGCGCATGCGATTTTGCCATTTTCAGTTATGGAAACGCATGTGTTAACACACCAAAAATGGTGAATACATGCGTTACCAAAACGTGATTGGACGCTCAATTGCATGCGCCTTCGGAAATTGCAGGAATTTCTTAGTTGCCATTTCCTATCTGTCTGCTATTCCTCTATAACATCTTCCATCAAGTGTTTTCATCCACATTACTGCTTCTTGCTGGATGTTCACACCATTCTGAGTAGAGTCCCATAGTGTGTCAGGATCCCAAGAAACCAGCCCTCCACTTTCCCTCATTCTGGTGTTTAATTTGAAGCTCCTAACCTGTATCTACATGATGTTATGTGTTAAGCTGTTGCCCACATTTCACTAACAAGATGTACAGTTGTTCCTCATAAGCCCTCAGTGAGTATATGATGTGGTGTATGTAGACCATATTAATAAATATACCCTTTTCATCCCAAACAAGCTTATTTTGGCAAAATTGTGTTAACATAATATTGTACAGCTCTGTTTCACTGTTGTACAGAGATGCATCTCCCAGGTGGACTATATAAAACTATTATACATAATGGTAAACAAATCCAGCTGTTTGGAAAGTAGGTAAGAAAAATGGTTTACCAGTGTCTTTGTAAGTATTTTAATGAAATATTTTGGAGAAAGGAACAATATTGTGATTTTTTTAAGAACTTGAAATTAGATGTATTTTTTAATAATATTGTTCATGTAAACAATATTTGAAAGATTTTAATATAAGTGTAAAAAAAATATTTTTCATATCACTTCAATTTGACTAAATGTTCTTATTTTGCCATTAATACAATTGTATTAGAAATTTAATACAGGTCTTTATGGTTTGTGTAAGACTCCATCTTATGTATGTAAAATATTCTGAAATGTGCTTTCCACAGATCCATGGGAACAGCCAGGATGGTTAGTAAAATAGTCTGTATACCAGCAGCCTTAAAGGACAACTCCACCCTCATAAGAACATCTTTTAGAAAGAATGGCCTCTTTAAATATGTTGATATATCATAGTTTGTCCTATAAATTCATTACTGTATGCCCTATGACTTCTGGATGCTTCTGGAAACTGAGCGATTTAGAAACCTGTACTGAGCATCTACTGAGCCTGGGCATGCTCAGAAGAGGCAGACGAGATTAACATTCAGTCATTGGCTGTGATGTCAACTGTTAAATCCATAACTGGCAGTTACTAACTGAAAGAACCAGGAAGCAGAAAGGGTGAACAGGACATTGTGCAGGATTTTTAAATATTTCAGATTTCAAACTATTAACGTTTAGGGTTTTGGGGGGTGATTAACCTGTATGTAAGTTTTCATTGTGGCTGACTTGCCCTTTAAGTATAATGTTCACGCAGACATGTACCATATAGAATAAAAATGGCATTTATTACTTAGAATTGAATTAGTTGTTTAAACACATAATATCCATTCTATGGATCCTTCCAGTTAGAGAATGCACATACATCATAAGAGTTCTGGCATTGCTGTTGGGGATGGGGTCGGGTTAGGCACAGTAATTTTATGGGACATATTTGTGAAGGTGAGGCACTGCTATACTTGCATTTACTGCAGTCACACAAACAGAGCACAGTATTGGTACTAAATACACATCGCAATATACCAGTACTGTACCATAAGGTAGTTTTGGACTGGAAGTGTAATAATGTGACAGAAAACTAAGCATCAAATACACTATACAAAGGCTAAGCCATAAACAGTACAAATATGTATCAACAGTATGGGAAACAGTGACTGGTTTACTAACCCCCCCCCCAGTTCAGGACAAGAGGACAGCCAGCGCATCAGAACAGGTAGCAAGCAAATGGCAGCTGGATTTGCAGGGTAAGTGACTAAGTCGAGTATAAACCGAGGTTGGATTTTCAGCCTGAAAACCTCGTCGTTATACTCGAGCATATGCAGTTTGCAGTATGTCTGTGAAGGTTTTCAGCCGTGAAATTGCATATCCAGTAATTACAGTGAGTCAATGTTAAATGGGACTTGTTTAGTAATCGAAGATGTTTAACCTTCCCTACAAGTGGCTTCTTCAGTTTAATGAGTGTTAGGGACATTTTCCAGCCTATATATTGAGGTATATGTTAATTGGCCATGGGTTTAATATTTACTGTAGCACCATGAAAGGTACCAGTGTTATATTTAATCACTGTTACTGAATTCTTCATCCATAGCAAGATTCAGGGTACAATACTGAATACTTTCTTAAAAGTGTCCACATTGACCACACTGGAAGTAAGCTTGCTTTCACTTAACAAGGGCCCAATCATCGTCATCTTGCCAGGGGACAAAAAGCGAGGTGCACTGCTGTACTAAATGCATTACCTTCTTTCCCAGTTTTAATATAATTGTTGGCATAGGGGTGGCATCAAATGGATCCCTTATTACTTTATGTAAATGAGGTTTCACCGGAAGGTAAAGGGAGCGGGGACTGCACCCAAAATCTGAGCATTGATGCATGCAAAAAGGTTACCTTCCTAGCACTTGCAGATGTCTGTAATAGGAATGTGAAGAGCACATTAGGGTGTACTCATTAAGCCCCACCTAAAGGATCAGAAAGTTTTCTCCTTCAAAGCAATAACAATGAAAACATTCTAACTTAATACAATAAAGGTTTATAATCTGCATATAAATAAGTTACAATAAAATCGAGTAAAATAGCAACAGATATTCTGTGATATATATGATAGCAAATGAGCAACCTTTGGGTTAAAGGGCATGTCCACCCCCAATAAAATTCATATGTAGACACCCACCAAAATGCAGGATTCTTCTCAGACAGCTGCTAGCACTTCTGGGTATATGTTTGCAGTCACGTGGATGTCGTGGCCAATGACTGCAGGAAATATTGGAGCTTACTCTCCTGAATGCTTTGAATGCTCAATGAGCCTGTGTGAAAGCAACAACTTTCAAAGCGTTCAGGAGAGGAGGGGGAATAGGAATCAGAAATTAATCCTTGTACAAGCAGTTCTGAGATGTGTAAGTATAACAGTTTCTACATTTTGGGGGGTTGTTCTTCCTATATATGACATTGATTTTGGGGTGGACATTCCCTTTATATATCAATCAATATCCATTCAGAATCTGTATTTATGTGTTAATTTGATGTCACACAGACATTCTGCAATATCATGAAGGTTAAAGGAATAGTTCACTCTCAAAGTGAACTATCCCAATAATATATTGATTGAAGCCCGGGAGGTTAAGGAGCTATGCCTTACCCTCGATCTTCAATCAATATTGCAGGGTCCGGGACGAAGATACCAAAGACCTTTTTTTAACGTGATCCACTGCAGCCCAGCTGGAATCTCCGACCGCTTCATTCTCCGTACGCTATAGTGCGCATATACCGCATGCGCGCTATAGCTGTACAGAAGAGTGAAGCAGTCGGAGATTCCAGCTGGGCTGCGGTGAATCGCGTAAAAGGTCTTTGGTATCTTCGTCCCCCCTGCAATATTGATTGAAGATCAGGAGGTAAGGCATAGCTCCTTAACCTCCCGGGCTTCAATCAATATATTATTGGGATAGTTCACTTTGAGAGTGAACTATTCCTTTAACCTTCATGATATTGCAGAATGTCTGTGTGACATCAAATTAAACCATAAAATACAGATTCTGAATGGATATTGATTGATATATAAAGGGAATGTCCACCCCAAAATCAATGTCATATATAGGAAGAACAACCCCCCAAAATGTAGAAACTGTTATACTTACACATCTCAGAACTGCTTGTACAAGGATATAATTTCTGATTCCTATTCCCCCCTCCTCTCCTGAACGCTTTGAAAGCTTGTTGCTTTCACACAGGCTCATTGAGCATTCAAAGCATTCAGGAGAGTAAGCTCCGATATTTCCTGCAGTCATTGGCCACGACATCCACGTGACTGCAACATATACCCAGAAGTGCTAGCAGCTGTCTGAGAAGAATCCTGCATTTTGGTGGGTGTCTACATATGAAATTTTATTGGGGGTGGACATGCCCTTTAACCCAAAGGTTGCTCATTTGCTATCATATATATCACAGAATATCTGTTGCTATTTTACTCGATTTTATTGTAACTTATTTATATGCAGATTATAAACCTCTTATTGTATTTAAGTTAGAATGTTTTCATTGTTATTGCTTTGAAGGAGAAAACTTTCTGATCCTTTAGGTGGGGCTTAATGAGTACACCCTAATGTGCTCTTCACATTCCTATTACAGACATCTGCAAGTGCTAGGAAGGTAAACCTTTTTGCATGCATCAATGCTCAGATTTTGGGTGCAGTCCCCGCTCCCTTTACCTTCCGGTGAAACCTTCATTTACATAAAGTAATAAGGGATCCATTTGATGGCCACCCCTATGCCAACAATTATATTAAAACTGGGAAAGAAGGTAATGCATTTAGTACAGCAGTGCACCTCGCTTTTTGTCCCCTGGCAAGATGATGATGATTGGGCCCTTGTTAAGTGAAAGCAAAGCTTTACTTTCCAGTGTGGTCAATGTGGACACTTTTAAGCAAAGTTATTCAGTATTGTACCCTGATATCTTGCTATGGATGGAGAATTCAGTAACAGTGATTAAATATAACACTGGTACCTTTCATGGTGCTACAGTAAATATTAAACCCATGGCCAATTAACATATACCTCAATATATAGGCTGGAAAATGTCCCTAACACATTAAAACTGAAGAAGCCACTTGTAGGGAAGGTTAAACATCTTCGATTACTAAACAAGTCCATTTAACATTGACTCACTGTAATATTACTGGATATGCAATTTCACCGGCTGAAAACCTTCACAGACATACTGCAAACTGCATATGCTCGAGTATAAACCGAGGTTTTCAGGCTGAAAATCCAACCTCGGTTTATACTCGACTTAGTCACTTACCCTGCAAATCCGGCTGCCATTTGCTTGCTACCTGTTCTGATGCGCTGGCTGTCCTCTTGTCCACTGAACTGGGGGGGGTTCAGTAAACCAGTCACTGTTTCCCATACTGTTGATACATATTTGTACTGTTTATGGCTTAGCCTTTGTATAGGTGTATTTGATGCTTAGTTTTCTGTCACATTATTACACTTCCAAGTCCAAAACTACCTTATGGTACAGTACTGGTATATTGCGATGTGTATTTAGTACCAATACTGTGCTCTGTTTTGTGACTGCAGTAAATGCAATGTATAGCAGTGCCTCACCTTCACAAATATGTCCCATAAAATTACTGTGCCTAACCCGACCCCATCCCCAACAGCAATGCCAGAACTCTTATGATGTATGTGCATTCTCTAACTGGAAGGATCCATAGAATGGATATTATGTGTAATAAACAACTAATTCGATATCTAAAGTAATAAATGCCATTTTTATTCTATATGGTACATGTCTGCGATTAACATTATACTTTAAAGGGCAAGTCCAGCCACAAAATGAAAACTTACATACAGGTAAATCACCCCCCAAAACCCTAAACGGTAATAGTTTGAAATCTGAAATATTTTGAAATCCTGCACAATGTCCTGTTTCCCCTGTTTCTGCTTCCTGGTTCTTTCAGTTAGTAACTGCCAGTTATGGATTTGACAGTTGACATCACAGCCAATGACTGAATGTTAATCTCCTGTCTGCCTCTTCTGAGCATGCCCAGGCTCAGTAGATGCTCAGTACAGGTTTCTAAATCGCTCAGTTTCCAGAAGCATCCAGAAGCATAGCGGGCATACAGTAATGAATTTATAGGACAAACTATGATATATCAACATATTTTAAAGAGGCCATTCTTTCTAAAAGATGTTCTTATGAGGGTGGAGTTGTCCTTTAAGGCTGCTGGTATACAGACTATTTTACTAACCATCCTGGCTTGTCCCATGGATCTGTTGGAAATGCACATTTCAGAATATTTTTACATACATAAGATGGAGTCTTACACAAACCATAAAGACCTGTATTAAATGTTCTAATACAATTGTATTAATGGCAAAATAAGAACATTTAGTCAAATTGAAGTGATATGAAAAAATATTTTTTATTTTCACATTATATTAAAATCTTTCAAATATTGTTTACATGAACAATATTATTAAAAAATACATCTAATTTCAAGTTCTTAAAAAAATCACAATATTGTTCCTTTCTCCAAAATATTTCATTAAAATACTTACAAAGACACTGGTAAACCATTTTTCTTACCTACTTTCCAAACAGCTGGATTTGTTTACCATTATGTATAATAGTTTTATATAGTGCCACCTGGGAGATGCATCTCTGTACAACAGTGAAACAGAGCTGTACAATATTATGTTAACACAATTTTGCCAAAATAAGCTTGTTTGGGATGAAAAGGGTATATTTATTAATATGGTCTACATACACCACATCATATACTCACTGAGGGCTTTATGAGGAACAACTGTACATCTTGTTAGTGAAATGTGGCAACAGCTTAACACATAACATCATGTAGATACAGGTTAGGAGCTTCAAATTAAACACCAGAATGAGGGAAAGTGGAGGGCTGGTTTCTTGGGATCCTGACACACTATGTGGACTCTACTCAGAATGGTGTGAACATCCAGCAAGAAGCAGTAATGTGGATGAAAACACTTGATGGAAGATGTTATAGAGGAATAGCAGACAGATAGGAAATGGCAACTAAGATGGTGGTAACTAAGCCACCATTTATAACTGTGGTGAGCAGAAAAGCATCGCAGCATACAACTGCAGAAAACTGGGTAAGGGCTAGGCCACACTAGCGCTTTTTGGGCCCATGATTTTCGCTAAAATGGAAACCACGGGAACGTGAAAATTCCTGCAATTTCCGATGCGCATGCAATTGAGCGTCCGATCACGTTTTGGTAACGCATGTATTCACCATTTGTGGTGTGTTAACACATGCGTTTCCATAACTGAAAATGGCAAAATCGCATGCGCAAACGCACAAGAATCGCACACAATCGCTGCGTTGCAGTGTGGCCTCAGCCTTACTAGAAAATATAGCCCAATCTAAAAAATCCTGATTCCTAAGCCACACATTTTTGATGGAATCAACCAATCATTTAAACATGGATCAAAATCACACCATCTTGTTGAATTTATGCCACAAAGGGAAAATCTAATTGGTATAAATATATTGCTCCTAATAAAGTGCATGGTGAGTATATATCGTATAAACAGAATCTGGGCAGATTTGTGGTTTAGCAATTTTTAGGTCCAATCTTAAAAATTACCAGCAATTCTCTGTATTGTTATTATCACAGTATTCACTGTACTGAGTATTGCTGGGTTACCTATAAACCGCATCACTTTACAATAAGGGGCACTATGTATGCAAGTGGCATTAGTAATACTGTAAATGTGAAATGCCTATAAGGTGCTCAACAAGTAGATATGACTGAATAATCACAAATACAGCTGGTAGTAATACTGCGTTAATTACATTTTTCTCTCATTCTCAATAGAATGTTGGTGTCTTTTCTGACGTTTATAAGATGCATTTTAATGCTAATAGCCCAATATACCCAGGCAAGTACATGTTATTATTGTTATGCACATTGCAGAAAACCCACCTTTCTGTAGATTATACCTGTGACACCTAATCCATAGGTGGCCATGGTATAACTTGTGCTCAGTGTATCTTCTTCAGTCCAGTTGATCTAACTGAATGCAACAGATATACCATGACCTGGATGAATGAGAACCTTCACAAGCAACTTGTGGTCAGTGTATTTGTCCCCTATTAGCAGGTGTCCTTGATGACACTGTAGGCAAGATAAGCAGCAAGATTTATTTTCAATATATAAAAGGAATCTTTATCTTTAACCCTAATTGACACTGAACTAGATTCCAGGGCATTTCCAGAGCTTAGGGCTGTCAGTAAAGCACAAACATAAATATTACAAATTTATGAGAATATTAAAAATACTGATGAGAAATAGAATTACAAACCTAAACTTTCCCTGGTCCCAAGGTGCTTTCAGTGTGGAACAATAAGGAACACTCCGGGAGATGCACTATTCCCCACTATAATAAAACTCGCACTACAAGGTGTAATATTGGGTCAAGGTGTTTTATATGACCTGCGCCAGTTCCTGATCTTTTTGGAAATATTGCCTCAATACATTTCAAGCTTATATTTGTGCTAATATTTAGCGTGAAACTTAAAGTGTATTCCATCGGCCCCTAAATGGTGCAACGTGATTCTTGCATTGTAGGGCACAAAAGGCAAGGAACACTATAGATATTGCATCACACAGTATGTTTTCTCATTAACTGAAACAATTCAGAAACACACTAAAATAATTAAAAACTTGTCAGCAGATGTTGCGCTGTCCCGATCGACAGGGCTGGATTTACCATTAGGCACAGTAGGCACTGTTTGGCATCACGGTTGTAAGATAACTGCAGTGAAAAACACCAGTACCACACAGTGGTGCAGTATCAGTCATTGTAAGATTTTTCTGACCGCCACAGTAATTCACAACCATGGTCAGAATTGCAGCAACTACCTATAACGTTTAGTAATGTACTACCAAATGATAAATCCCAAAACATGGGTGGTACGAACCCGTGTTGTCAGTAATGTCTAATGTGCGACTTTAAATAATCCCGATAGAGTTTACAAAGTTTGGTACTTAAAGGACATCTACGATTCACATCTTCCCCTCGCTGGATTTTATAACAAATCACTATCGAATGGCTGCTTTGGCCAACAATCGCAGATGTGTGGTGGTTGCGTCGGCATCATTTGTTGGCAGGATAGATTCTATGGAGCCACCACACGTATGATTGTCACCCGAAGCAGCCATTTGTACAAAGCTTTACTGTAATGACCATTGCAAAGCTCCACCCCTCAACTGTTCTCCCAGTCAAGCCTACATTGGAACAAGCTCTTTGCCTCTTTCCAAAGCTAATGATTGGGCTGAGGGGTGTGTGGATATTTCCCTCTGCATAGGATATAGAGCTGATCAGGAAGGTTAAAGAAGCAGCCTTAGGAAAGTGCAGCTCTGGTCCCACCCTAGCATTTTCACCAGTCAGGTGGGTCTATGAGAAGACACACTCTGCAAGCAGGCCTGGAACAAAACTTTGCAGGTAAATTTTAGGTCCTTACTGTGAGGACAAGAAATAGGAGGGGGTTCTTTAACTTTATAGTTTCCCTTTAAGATTAAAAAAAAAAAAAAAACATCTATCCCTCATGTTCTAGTTTTACTTAACAAACCTAGTATATAACGTGATATTTTTCTTTCCCTTTGATTTTTTAAATTAAAAAATAAGAGTACTGTGATACTTTTTCTATAGACTAAGTCCATAGATTATTTAGTTAACAAGATTTCGAGGGCTCTTCATCAGGTCAGAGCAGTACTGATTTTAACAAAGGTTTAACAGAGTAAAATGCAGTTAAAAAACAGTTCCAAAAGATAATAAGCAAAACAACAAGGGGGGAGACAAAAAAACTCTAAAGCAAAAGGTGCCAAGGAAAGTGTAGAAGGCAATAAAATGAGAGAAGAGATAACAGAATAGTGAAGTGGTCAAGAAATGCAAGGGGGGAAAAGAAGGCAGGGAGGATCAAAAAAACCCAGTAAAGCTGGGTACACACCATACAATAATTCGGCCCAACATTTCAACCAACCAATCGTCCATCTGAATCGGACGAAAGCATGATTGAATGGATTGGGAAATCATGACCGATCGTGCGGTCCTCTATGGACCTCTATGGATGTGAAATTCAGTTACTCATAATGTGAAAGGAATCCCATGTCCTGGTTCAAACCAATGTTTTAATGTCAAATAGTAAGATCATTTTAGCTTCAAATTCTTTTCGTTCCTGAGTGTTGCTAAAATGTCCCTTTACGATTTGGACCAGGAAGTTTTTCATAGTGTGTCCAGGCTGTAAAAAATGGTGTCCTACAGGGAAACAGTTCCTATCCTCGTCATGGCTAGTGATGCTACTTCTGTGGGAATTCATCATCTTTTGCCGTTTTTGGCCAGTTTCTCCAATATATATTGCATCCTCACATTTGTTGCATTGTATTAAAAATACCACATTGCTGGATGTACAGCTATAGGATCCATGGATGTGAAAAATTCCCTTCCTGTGTGTAACAAAAGGAGAACACCCCCATATGGTGTAGTACCTGGTGTATTAACTCCATGGTCTGTGTGTAGTTTCCTTGGCACCTTTTTCTTTTAACAAGGTTTTGTATTGTTTTCTCTCCCCCCTTGTTGTTTTGCTTATTATCTTTTGGAATCGGCTTTTTACTTTGTTAAAATCACTACTGCTCTGGCCTGATGAAGAGGGTTTAGCTTGTCTATTAAAAAAAATTGTGAGGGAACGGCCCCACTTACGTGTTTTTTGCATGCGATTTGGTTATAATGGAAATCGTGGGAACGCGAAAATTCCTGTGATTTCCTATGCGCATACAATTGCTCCTCCGTTCGCGTATTGGTAACGCATGCGTTCACCATTTTTGGTGCGTTAACTTATGCGTTTCCATAATGTAAAATGGCAAAATCTTTTCGCAAAACGCACGTGCAAACGAAAAACGCACAAGAATCGCACACGATCGGGACTGCGTGCGTGATTTAGTGCGTTGTAGTGGGGTCTCGGCCTTAGTCCATAGTAAAAGTATCACAGTACTGGTAATTTTCTACAGTAATTTTCTGCCATCAGAAACAACCAGTACTTATGTACAGCACTTCGCTCATATGAACCAGATTATTCAGACAGTTCAGTGTATCAGCAAAATTTCCTGTGATCATGAAAATGAGTAGAGCAGTTGCTGGTTGATTTATTTGGTTCAGTATTGTTCATTATGTGGATCCTTATTGTGTTGTCATATGTGTATATTCAGTATTAAAACACTCCCCCCTAATTTAATGTTTTGTTTGCATGGCTTAATCCAAAGATTCAATACAGCACCTTAATGTCTGTAAATAAAGGCTTATGATGGAATCTTGTCTGCCAGAATAATGGGGTGTCTAGGGGTGACAGCATCATCGAGAGGAAGGGCAGTTTTCTCCATTTTCTCCATGTTGTGAAGGAGAAAAAGTTCAGGATAACCAGTAATGCCAAGGTGAAGCTAAAACAGAACGAGAAAGGCATGAATTAAAAAGGATTGTCAGATTATAAAACAGTACTGACACATGCAGTATGGGAGTGATAATGGCAGTTTCCCTAGAGCCACACAACACACACATCAAAAAACACTGCTACTTCACATTTGCTTCTAGACAAAGCAGCTAAATGTTTATGAATCCGATATCTCTGTTCTGTACATTGATTTTTTCCTGTCACTGACAGGTTAATTATTTTCATCCTAAATTAAATAAAATGTAGCAATGGTAGCAACACAGACTGTTTACAAATTTCTAGTCTTTTGCCTTATATTAAAGGACAAGGTCACCATTTAGCCAAAAATGTATACTGTACCTATCTTAGCCCCCAAACCCAAGACCGCAATACAGCTGCAGAATGTTCCTAATAGCTGATCTTCTGTACACTGTCATGGTCGACTACTGCTTCCACCCAGAAGAATCATAAAGAAGACGAGGGGGGGTAGAGGTAAGTATACATTTTCAGCTGGGGGTGGACTTGCCCTTCAAAGAAGAAAAGGCAAATTGTGCACTTTGAAAAATGTACTTCTTTTTCCCCAAGGCTTTTCAATAGCTCTTTGTAAATGCCAATGTAGCCGAAGGTCCAATCAGCGTGAAGGCATGGCAGATTTGGTTGTGATCTACACATGCTTTAACTTACCTGGTTAATCAGTAACCAACATGTTGATGCACAACTAATAAATCCTGTTGACATCAGATCATTGGAATTTATAGAGAGGTATTATGTTTCCTAGGACACCTTAGATTGATATAATGCTGGTCATTTTTGAATTCATTAGGTTCATAAAACTTACTAATGAACAAGCAGAGAATGTTATGGTTACTTCTCTGGGAAACATGCAGCATGCAATATTCACTGCAACATACTTACAAATTCCAACTCATCTACAGGAAACGAGAGCTTGGAAAACCATTTTAAATATCACAAACATTACAGGCAAGCAAAACAAGTTCTATGTTCATTTACATCTTTGTTTGGTCCTGTGATACAAATGTTAACCTGTTATATTAAAGCTAAATTTACATTAGTGTATTTCCTTAGAATTCAAAGTTACCTATTTATAGTGCACTGGCAAATGGGGCGGAGCCTACCAGAGCAGCGTTGCTCTAAGACAGTGCTTTAAGTTACGCGAACCCAGGGCTAAGGACCTAGCGGTTCAGGTCCTCACCCTGGGTAAAAGGTAATGAACAAAGAAGAGGAGCGGAGGGAAGGTGAGTATAATTGTCCTTTAAGTAGTAAACTCTATGATCTAGAGTGATATAGAATGATGATTTTCCTTGCAGTTAGAAGTATAATATTTCAAGTGTGAATTAAATAGATTTTCTGGAAAATTGTAACCTAAAATAATTTGAATTATCAAAAATTGATTCCTATTGCACATAAAGAGTACTTATACATTTCTCAGACAGCCATTCCAAACACTACATAAACTGTACCTAGTGAAATCATTTTGCCCCACAAAAAAAGTTTAGGGCCACCCCTAATTCTCAAACCTACCTAAACAGTGCTATTTTTCTAGATTCCAGAAACTGCTGAGAGAGTGCACACACACTGTGAAAAGACTATTCTTTAAGCTTTTTATTAAAGCAAGCCCCACAAATATTCCTCCCCCTCCCCTCACTCAATGAGTTCAGGCATGCTCTTTGTGCCTCCCACAGGGAGGATCCATTTTTTCTATTTAAGAAAGTAAAGAAGTGAGAAAGTTGCTCAACTGTCTTCTCTACTGAAAGATCTTACATGGATGGGCATGGGTTTTTGTAAAAAGAAGCTAAAAAATGCACGTGATATATTAATTTTAGAAGTTACTTTCAGGTCTATAGGATATTCTTTAATACACATATGAATCTTCAAATTATTGCCTTCAAATCATACAACTAATGTTGCCCCAAACACAAACAAATCCCCATCGTGCAATAAAATTTTTCCATTTGACTTGATAATATGAAATAATCATACGATCGGCCATACACGAACGGCGATCGTATGATATCAGGATATCTAGATATCTTACAACCGGGATTGGTGCGTGTATGGGCCACATAATTCTTCTACTACATGAGAAGACATCACCTGCCTATGACCACATCCAGAATATTTACCTATGGATTAAACTGGGCCCTAGGCAAGACTATTATTAGGGTATATTGTTCTTCTACGATTCAACTTTTTTTTCTTAAAAAACAATTTTGGGCCCTTGAAGCTCTTAAAGGAAGTGTACACTGAAAAAATTACTTTGCCTCATTTTAATATATAAATGAATACATGTAAGCAGCACTTACTCTATGCACTTACTCAGCACTATGTTTTTGTGTTGCTGCATGACTTGAATCTGGTACATGATTTGCTCAAGCTCAGTCCTCCTGCCAGACTATTTACTCTCTGTGAGGGCAAGCATGCTCAGTAATCCCTATGAGGCAGCATTGGGAGAGGAAATTTCCCACCATGCAGTTTACATACCAACAGTCACCTTTCCAGCAACAGCAAAACTATGCGTAACAGAAGAATGTATGACAGTAAGGCACTTGATTGACAGCTGAAATGTAATTGGTTTTAGATTGGATATCTATAGAAATAGGGGACAAATCAGCAATAAAATGATAGTTGGGAAGCATTATAGTTTCCATTAATGGGCAATTTAAAAAAATCCCAGTGTACATATCCTTTAAGTAAAGTTATATGGGCAATAATTGTGAGACTGGGCCCCCTGAAAATTCTGGGGCCCCCAAAAACACATATTCAGGATGAAAGTATTCACACAATCGAGGAGGTATGACAAGGAGACCATCTGGATCTGAACTGCTATATATATAACTTCATTTGAGAATATGGGAATTGTCTTCCATTCACAATAGGATGAGAAATACCCATAGCTTAAAGGAAAAATTAATAATTAAAACTCCTTATTTTGACATTTTATAGTTTTCGATATGCTGTGGATCTTATACACAATGATTAGATAAAACCTATTTGAGCATTACCTGTTGTGGCAAAGCCCTAGCACTTCTATTTATATAAGTTATATATTTATGTACCAAACTATCTATGTATTTATCCCCTTTGTATGACTTAATTGTATTTTACCACTGTACAGCACTGCGTCCCCAAGTGGCGCTATATAAACATATACATACATACAGCTATAATAGTGTTATGTGCTTGACAAATAATGACCTTTATAGTAATGTTATTGCACTTGCTTTGAGGCTGCATGGTACATTTTTTAGCCCAAACATTAGCACCTCATTCATTGTCAGTAGCTTTACAGGCAAAAACTATTTTGAATAATGTCCTATATGGAGTTAATTTTATATTTTTATGTATTGTGTTAACTTTTGTTAATAATGTAATCTTAGTATTATAATGGAGACAATAGACTCCATAAACAAAACTGTACTATATTATACAGTATGTTGTGTGATAAACACTGCAGAGTTTATAATTCAGCATATTTTTGTGACCTGAACTGAACTTTAACCTGTGTGTGCAGGCCTGCCATGTTGTGTACGTGTTCATAGAAAACATTATGATAAGTTAGGCCACATAATGAATATCTTGTATGTGGATGATGAAAGCATCAGAGGTCATTCTTTTTAATGTCTCTTGTAACATTTGCAGTAACTTATAGCACCATTTGAAAATGATTAATTAACCAATTTTATAAATTGTCTTACCGTAGATGTCTTAAATCTCTTAAACATGAACCTTATACAAACGTAAGATTATTGCAAGGGAAGGGACAATCTTACGTGTGTGGCTTGCGTCATTGTTTATCTATCAGGCAGGACGGATGACAAATGATCAAGTGGACAAATTCACAGAGCTGCTGTGGTCATTCTTTGAATGTTCATTGGCTGACAGCTCCTTATGTATATACAAGGCTTTACAGTCCTGACTGGCCAATCTATTGCAGGATTGTCTAACACATATTATATACAGTCTATAGTATATAACACATATACGATTTGTGCAGATTTTCTAATGGATCCTATTGGTCTTTAAAAGAAGCCAGGATGTCTACACATTGCTGGCTGTGGTGGTTTCAATACATTAGGTAGTGTTCTCCCTAGAATTTTTTCCCAGCCGGATGTCATGTAAAAGTAGCCGGTTGAGGCAGGACAGGGAAATTTGGTGGTGGGGAAAATTAAATGTGCACTTCTTTTACTAGTTTATTATTATTATTCTCAATTACCTTTAAGGTTTGACATACCCTTTAAACTCATGCAGTATAACTACCCTAAAACAAATACAGCCCATTCTAATGGGAATACTGATCAGCCTTGCATCATGCTCATTATATAGGTCAGGGATGTCTAACTTTCGTCCCACTAGATGTTTGAAAACTACAACTCCCAGCATTCCTTGGTTGCAGAAAGCAGTGAGCCGTTGTTTTAAAACATCTGAAGGTAACCCAGATGTAACATGGCACAAGCACATGTGACCCGTATACAGAGTGCATTGCAGGTTTGCTGTGCCACCCTTTTGCAGCCTTGGGGATCTTAGAAAACGCATGCTAAAATAATCTTAAAAGTGTAAAAAATGGGTCTTGGCTGTGCAGTTTTGCCAGGAGTTTTCACTGACCTATTGGCACACTTACTAAAGCTACATCTAAATTCTTTATTAAATCGCAAGTGTTCCCTCAAGAATTTTTTTCCAGTTAGGTGGCATGAAAAAGTAGCTGGGTGGGACACCCGGCTAAAAGACCCCAGGGAGAACACTGCATTAGGTAAAGAACCACAATGTATGTAGGTGTAGACAATACAAAATCCAAACTTTCACTTAAACCTGAACAAAGACTTCAAGTCACAAAACTGCTGTTGTAGGTTTGAAGTCAGATCACCACATGAATCCATCTTTCTTTGAAAAAAAAGACACACTGAGACCATTAGCGTTAAATTAACATTAGATCTTTTATTAGATGGATTCAGTTCATTGTGTATGACAGGTATTACCTGCACAGGGATTTATTTTTTTCAACTTATTCAAACTAAAAACATTTTATTGTAATAATTTGAAAGGAAATATTACAATGTTTGTCATTAGATAACTATTTCAAATAGTTAAAAAGAAGTCAAATACACAAGACAAATCCAGTCAATTATTAGGTTTACATGCAGGTTCTATACATAACCTATGTATCATCACCTAGGCCTAGACCACATGGATCAAAATGAAATGTATTGTCTAAAGGAAAATTCTGCATTACCACATTGTTATAGTGCTATAAGGACTTCTCAATCATTTGCCTTTGCAACAGGTGCAATTAACACAAAATTGTCATTTCACTGTGCCATGTAATATAATTTAAAAAGAGAACCTATGGACAGGGAAATTAAGTAAAGTGCTGGGGTACAGTTTACTGCCCCCTTGTGTACGGGTCAAAACAATCTCAATCTACACACAAAACCAAAGGAGACACATCTGACTAAAATTCCAAGTTTGATAATTTTTAATTAGTGCATTTAGTTTGAGTAAAAATTCAGCATATACATTTTTGCCAGCATATATATTTTAAAGGAGAACTAAACCAATAAGCTATAAAATCCCACTTCAGCAAACTGTATTAAAGTAAATGTAAGCCTGTTAAGAACTGGATGAAGCATCTGTGTGAATGTGCAGTGTCAGACCACACCTCCTGTCCTCAGTCACATGCTTCCTTGCTTTATCTGTCCTGTAAAAGGATTGGCTAGAGATTATTAATGGGTGTGACCAACTGTAACAAGATTCTACCATAGCTAAGGCACAGATTACTGGTTTTATATCAAGGTGTTCTGCCTTCTGGTTCAGTGTTGTTCTGTGGCTTTAGTTGTCCTTTAAATGCAGAACTAGTTATGGCAATCTTATTGCATTTTCAAACCTTTTAATATCAGGCATCAAATGCAATACCAGCAGTGCAAATGAATACATAGAGGGGGAGATGTAAAATCACTATGACTCTCTCTTTATCAATCTAAGATTCTGTCATGTAATACGAGGTTTCCGGAATTTACTGAAACCAAGGATACCGTCAAGTAAGGAGAGTGTCTTTTATGGCCCCATTTCTTACACATTTAAGTTTTGCACTACATTTCGAATTTGTGATGGTGCAGCCACTGTTAAATAACTGTAAATCATGTAATATTGGGTTAGCATGGGTTTTACAGTAATTTGCCAAAAAATAAGCGATATTACATCTCCACAAGTGTTTGTGCTTATGACCTATTAAAGGGCTAGGACCTACTTATTTCAGATTTGAGTTTTGCAATCCAATACGGTTTCTAATTCACATTGCTGGTAGCAAGACTAGTTCGATTTCGATCTGTTATTGGAACACATATGTTCACAATTTTTGCTCCATACTGCATGCACTCATCCATAATATATATGTATATGTACTAGCAAAAGTGTGCCCGTTGGTGCACAGTGGGAATTATGTGTGTATGTTTTGCTAGGTAATTATTTTTATTGAAAGCTTGGGGTCATCCTCTCAGTGGTACCAACACAAAGTGCAGAAACATGCAAGTGATTTGGGATCTGTCTGCCTCTCCCTTATGCATATAGCTGTTAAGCTGTGGGGCCAGAGAGAGCCTACATCTCTTTAAGCTAGTAGGTATCAGGATCCATTCTGAACTTGCTCTCCCTTTCCACTCCCAGCAAGTATCCAGGGGGAAGCTCAAATGGGATAAGTCTGAAAGTCCTAAAAAGAAACCAGGCAATCCCACCACATAATATGATCAAACACACATATACCCTCCCATTTTTATTTGACCTGCCAGCAAGTCCCAGGCAATCCTCCCACAATGTGCAATTCTAACTAAACAGCCTAACCAAGGGTTTGAATATGCACATGTTTGAAAACTACAACTCCTAGCATTCTCTGTTAGCAGTAAGCTTCTTCTTTATGTCCATTGGCTGATGAATGTATTAAAATGCAATACAATGTAATGATATAGAGCATTAGTGTTGAACTTTTTACATGTTTAAAAACTACAACTCCTAGCATTCCCTGGCTGCACAGAATGCTGGAAAATGTTTTTTTCATACATCCTGGAATAAAGCCCTTTTACTAACTTACAGACATTAAAAGCCCATGCTTTAGCGATTGCTAACCAAGGGTTTGAATATGCACATGTTTAAAAACTACAACTCCCAGCATTCTCTGTTAGCAGTAAGCTTCTTTATGTCCATTGGCTAAGGAAAGTATTAAAATGCAATATAGTGTAATGATAGGGTTTTGAACTTTTCACGTTTAAAAACTACAACTCTCAGCATTCCCTGGCTGCACAGAATGCTGGAAAGTTTATTTTTCATACATCCTGGAATAATGCCCTTTTACTGAATTACAGATATTAAAAGCCCATGCTTTAGCGATTCCTACCAAAGGGTTTGAATATGCACATATTCAAAACTACAACTTTGAAAACTACAACTCCCAACAACATTCTGTTAGCAGCAAGCTTCTTCTTTATGTCCATTTGTTAATGAATGTATTAAAATGCAAAACAGTGTAATAATAAAGGGTATGGGTGTTGAACTTTTCACATGTTTAAAAATTACAATTCCCAGCATTCCCTGGCTGCACAGAATGCTGGAAAAAAAATTTTCATACATTCTGGAATACAGCCCTTTTACTGACTTAAGAGATTAAAAGCCCATGCTTTAGCGATTCTTAACCAAAGGGGTGAGAGACTGTTATATGTTTTACAAAGGTAAAAAAAAGTGACATATAAGTCTTGCAACTTCCTACTAACACTCAGAAAATGTTTTGATTGTCTAACACTGCTATCAATCTAATATTAAGCACACCATTGGAAACAGCACTAAAAAGGAAGTGAGAAATGAAGTTCCTTTGTAAGCTTACATTGCCTCCCTGTAAAACTTCCTGGGGTGTGGCTTAACACTCCATTTTGAAGATTCCATTACAAAACAGGAGTGGGGATTATGCAAGTACTGTTATTTATTTATATATTTTGCCTTATTTACATTTCTATATACTTAAATGTCATTACTACATATTTGTTAATATTGATATAACTATTTGTTTAGTGCTTAAACAACACAAACACTGTCCCTATGTATATTACTTTTACCCACCCCCACCAACATAGTACCTCCGAAAAACCCAATGTATTCCCTGTGAATTTATAAATTTATTTATATAATATAAGGGATGTATATGCACAGAAACACAGCACTCACCAAAAACACTGCAAATATGCAATTAATTTTTAATGTGTTCAGGTGGCGCTTCACCCTAAAAGACACTGCTGTGGGAGATCAGGGTATTTTACAAAGCTTTCAGGCAGCAGAAATTGTTGCAAAAGTTCACACAACCTATGAAAAAAATGTAACAGCACCACAAAAGAACATGGAACAGTATGTGCAACACCTAATAAAATAACTTCTGAATTGTTGTTCTGTTTTGATGACCTCAACCAAAATTGACTTTATTTCTAGCCTGTAATCTGATAAACTCATTTGAGGCTCTTTGTCTTACAAAGGGTGGAAACTATGAAGAATTAAAGGGAATCTCCACCAGAAAAATGGACTTTAAAATGCTATGCAACATACCTCCTAATGTTTCCAAGACATTCCAACTAACACCTGGGCTGATAATTTTGTGATCAACTTTTGATCAAAAAACGAATGGGCCATAGCGGGGAAAGTGGAGAGGTAATACCGGTACAGGAACAGTTGTTAGATTGATTTAAGAATTGATTTAATATCTATTTACATAGAGCCAGTATAAGATCAGTGTCTGTAATCGTAGCAAACCGATAAATCTGATTATTTTCATTTATTCACCTTCCTCAAACACTAGGTCAGACATGCTCTGTGCACATATCTAGGTACAATATTAAAATAATTAATTTATAGTAAACTAAAAAAATTCTCAACAGGCCTCAACTTGTTATATTGCTTCTAACACCCCCTATGACTAATGAGTGACACAGAAACCGGGGCTGCAGCAATTTCAGCCGAGCTATGCAGAAAAGTATAAACAAATGCCTAAAGCAGCTATTTATGTTATATTCAATTAAAAGGTGCAATCTAATAGGTTGTTTTTAGTGATAATGTGTCACTCCATATGTTGGCTACACAATATTTAGATTTACCTGCAGATTAATTTAAAGGACAATTATACTCACCTCCCCCTCGTTCCTTTCCCCCCCCCCACTCCTGCAAAGTAATCAGGGTGAGGACCTAAACCGCTAAGTCCTCACCTCTGGGTACTTTCCTACCTACTTGTAATCTCCCTCGTCACTCCGGTCCGATCCTCCCCACTGGCACTTTGAGTGACAGGTCGCGAGGCAGCCAATGGGAAGACACGCTCTGCAAGTAGGTGTGTCTTCCCATTGGCTGCCTCCCGGACTGTCACTGACAGTGCCAGTGGGGAGGATTGGACCGGAGCGACGTGGGAGATCACAAGTAAGTAGTACAGGACTTTTGTAAAGTACACAGAAGTGAGAGCGCAAAGAGAGGTAACAAAACATCAAGCAGCATTTTAGGTTACTTACATCTCTCAGCTTTCTAACTTACCTCTCGACATTCTAACTATTGCAGTTTTGGAGTTTGGGGGGTGATTTTCCTATATACAAATTTTAAACCAAATGGTCATCACATAAAATTATTAGATCAACCTTTTTTCAATAAATAGTAAAAATATATAAATTATAGAATTTAGCAACAATGTCTACAAAATAGGCAGCTTCCTTCAACAACAAAAAAAAGCAGTTCTTGTCAATGACAGTCAGACATTTTCAGATCTGTGAACATGATCTGCGGAAATACTATTATCTGTGTTTCAAATTTGTTAAAAAACCCTTGAAGTTCAGAACTCAGAAATAGCTTCATTCACCAACTAAAATGTAGAAGCAGAAATTGATAACATTAGCAATCTTGCCCAACCTTTATACTTAAATGCGAGTAGACATTACAGCTTGGGTTGAGACCACTGAAATCATATGTATTCTTCTGCATTGAGATGTTTGTGGCAAAAAGTCCTAAGGGTTTGATACCTGCCGCTCATAGTTACAAAAGATGTCTACATTTAGGATGTCAATGTTTGACGTGAGTAACTAAAACATTTTTATATCTAAATAATATTTAGAAAAATCTTTTTTTTTTTTTTTAACTACCTAGCAACATTTAGGATTTAGTGGCGTTAAAAATAAAATGTCAGTTAAACATTAGTGGGTACAGCTGAAATTACTATTAAGTTATTCTTCATTCATATAAACCATACTCAATATATGTTAACGGGTAATCGTGGGTTCCAATTCTTCCAAACTAGTAAAAATTATATAAAAAGCCTTCCATCGTACCTTCAAAATAAAACCTAGATAGAAATTGTGAGATGTTACTGCTAGAAAGGTTCAGCAATATTACTTCCTGCTTGAACACTTCCTGTTTTCCACCATGTGACCAGCCTCTGCTCACAGAAGGATAGTTGATCACAAGTTGATTGACAGATGACATTTAAGTTGTTTAAGATTGGATATCTAAAGAAATAGGGGGCAGATCAGCAAAAAAAAATGTCACAGTGATGGTTGGGAAGAATTGTAGTTTTTAGTAATGGTCAATTGAAAATAACGTTTTTTTCAGTATAGATGCCCTTTCAGTGTTAACTAAGCATGCTTCTGCCCTGGGGTGGAGCAGAGGTCAGGTGATGTCACTCAACCAACTAAAAGCAGGAAATTGTCAGCTAATTTGTCAGCCAACTTATTTGGAGACCATAGTTGCCCTTTAAAATTAAAATGGTACTATAATTTATGGAATTATTTAACTCTTTACCGGTTGGTCATTTCCCAACTGACAATACATGCAAAATATACAGCTCATTTACATGGAATGTAAAAAACAAACTGACACATGCTTGTGTTTTAAAATGTTTCAAAAGGTACAGTGCACATTTTAAGATATTCATATCAAGTATTGTATAACAGCAATTTTTAGTAGCTTATACAAATTCGATTAGGGGTTGATTTCAGATGTTTAGATCACATTTCTTGCTTTCTACTAAGAGATCTCATAGTGCAAGAGTTATACATCTCTCTCCAGTAACTAATTTGCAGTCTATAGACTATGAGTAAGATCAACTTAAAATATTACTTAGATAAAACAGTCTTAAAGGATAACTATTGTGTATAAAGTTTATTTAAAAAAAAACCAGTTAAACTGAAAAGAACATGGGACAGGGATATAGGATTGGTAATTCCTAACTCCCAATAGTGTGGGAGTTAGGGAAGCACCAGCCCAAATAAATCGGAGGACTAGGCCACACTGCAGAGATTTTTCTGTGTATGCGCTTGCGTTTTTTTCAAATCATTGGAATCGCGGCAACGCACCGAAAGCGTTTTCGGGTGCAATGCTATTGCAACTCTGGAAGTTTAACTTATTCAAAGGTTGAGGCACAGCCAAGCGGCAAGGAACCGTCAAGAACCACTCCCTTTGCATATTCCAGACCTTCCCCATGCACAGCTATGTGTAAAATGCCTATTCCTCTGTCACTGCTTGGCTAATGGATCATAATGCTTACTCATGCAGAGAAAAAAAGCTTTGTCTGATGCTGTCTCTACCTCTGCCTGCAGATGACGGACCCAATCTTACACTGCATCTAAAAGAATCAATTCCAATGCACCACATCCCTTCTGTACAGACGCACACCTCCAAAATCCTACAGCTAAAAGAAAAACCTTATTTTATTCAAGCAGTAATAACACCTGTGAAGGCTGTTTATTTCCCCAAGGCAAGGCAGGGTCATTTCACTATAGCAAAAAAATTATAGGGTGAATGCTATTGGCTGTAGCTCACTGCTACATGCATTGTATCATTCAGATTCTAGGAGGGGCTGTGCACAGAGAGAGAGAAAATGCATACAAACTAGGAATGGGCTGAACAGGACATGAGATATGGTAAAAGGGAGTGCTAGGACAAAAAAAGGGATCAAGTTCCTGGCTGCTCTAAAAATACAGAAAAGGATAAAGGCAAGTATTTTTTTTACTTGTGTTTCTTTAAAGGATCAATACTAAATCAGCCCTTTAATAAAAAAATTAAGTTTCCCCCAAATTATCTTTAATTATGAGGAAGGTAGGAGTCCGTATTCCTATGTTTTGTTTTGCAGGCATTAATAAGCTTTAAAAGATTGTTCGTGGCCCTCAGTCACAATGAAGTATTACAGTTGTTACAGGTACTGACCTACAACAATATTTTTATACATGTCAGGCAGGGAGAGTGAGAGCCACGAGAGCTTTTATACAATTTTTTTGAAGAAATTAACTTATGTCTGCAAAATAGGAGATAGGAATACTGACATATATCTTCCACAAAGCAACAGATTATTTACATGTTAAATTTAGCGGTCCTTTAATATGATGTTACACTGACTACAATTTCTGGATAATACACCACCAAAAAAAAGGCCAAATTATGATTAATCTTGCACTGTAACATATACAAGCAAATGAAGGAAAAATCAGTTATATCTTAGGGACCTAAAGGATAAATAGGCTGAAACCAACAAATTGTGTATGACACTATTTATCAGCCTTCAGATAAATTATAGGTAATGGGAGGTTGACAATAGTTTAGAAGAAGTGCAGAGCTTTATTTTATACATTATAGGGGAGAAAAGACTTCTGAGGAGGTGGATGTGTTTGTTCTCTTGCTTCCATTATAAACACAGAAACACATGTAGCTTATATGCCACCAATGGCTCCATGTTTATTGCCATCTATATGTATAAAACATAGCCCTAAAAAAAGTAGTTTCATTTACTAAAGATATCAGTGTAGAATTACAATTTATTGCTAGACTTTTTTTATTATTTTTCTTCTTCTGTTACTTTTAAGTACAAAATATAATATCCAGCAAGAAGTAACACAGCAAACTATATCCTTATATAAGAAAACACTGTTTTACAAAATGTACTTTATGTTACACTTCAAGACAGTTCATTTGACCAAAAAAACTCCAATTGCTGAACTGTATTTCAGCTTTTCGGAAAAGGCTAGTGACGATTAGTAAAGACAGCAGCTGGACACGTCCACACTAAATTATCTGAAATATTTTGGTTCTAATCTATCCAGTGATGATGTATTTATACACAGTACAAATTCATTGAATGTTGTAAGTTGCAGGTAAATAAAGGCACCTGACTAGACAGCTCTGCAGTCTCAGGTCTTTGTTTAACATTACAGTTGTTGGAAAAAGGAAGAGAGCAGCTTACTATTGGATATACTATTTTCAGGGAGTTCAGGCAGCCTCAATGTAAAATGCATCATCATGACAAACAGTTAAGACTGACATACACAATCATAACCAAATACATCCAAACATTAATACAATTAAATAAAAAATCTTTGTGCAAATTGCACATACATTATGTTCACACAGTAAACCATAGAAACACACTGGCTCTGATGGCTAGCTGCCATGCACAGACAAGACCTTCTTAGTTATTAATAGAGAAATCTGGTTGTTCTTCAGTAAGCATAATTTGATGGTTGCTTACCGTCTTCCCACAGTCCAGGAAAGAGAGTCCCAGTGCAACCAAGCATTGCCACGTCTGCATTAGAAAAACAAACAAAAATCAAATATTACAAAAAAACAGAAATGACACCAAAACATTAAAGGATAAGTACACAGTAAAAGCAAGTTTAATTGGAAGCAGCAGCTTTAAAAAATCTGGTCCCCCCCTTTTTTTTTCTCCTGAACCTACCTTTCCTGATGTAAAGTTGCTGACATCTTGGATCTGCATTGTAGACTCTTTATCTCCGCCCCTCCGAGACTTCCTGGATCTCCTTTTACAATCTACAATGCAGATCCAAGATGTCAGCAACTTTACATCAGGAAAGGTAGGCTCAGGAGGGACCTAGAGAAAAAAAAGGGGAACAGATTTTTTAAAGCTTATCCTTTAAGTATTACATCACCACTGTCTTATTTAGAAAGTCAGGCTTTGATCTGAAACAGATGATAGATAACTAAATGTATCATCTTTCATAAAGATTTGTATTTTGATTGCAACCAGCAGGTGTTTGCAAAACTAAAGGGGCCATGAAGCAATATCAGATGATCCAATGATAGTTTTGATAATTTTTTTTATTGACCACATCTTCCAGCATATCCGACAATTAAATCAAAACCAATAATATAGAGAATTGTACAATACTATCAGTGCATGCAGACTGCTGTAACATCAGAAATCTAAGTGAGAGAGATCAACTAACTTTTAGTTAATAATTCCACAATCCATTCAGGGATATTTATATTTTAGCTTTTGTTCTATTTGTACATTTTTTCCCTCTCATATGGATAAATTATTTCAAAACTGTGCAAACATTTTATACATGAGTTATTTTGTCGTGTAATACCGCTGAATAACAGAGAACCATTAACAGTTAACTAAGTCAGTACTGCTGGAAGTCATATTCCTTAAAGGGTATGTCCATCAAAAAAGTTGGTTTCTATCTGATTTACTGAAGAACAGGAGGTAAAGGCACTCTCTCTTACCTCCCGTTCTTCAGTAAATCTTACAGGAGAGGAGGAGACACTTTCCTGCTGACCCGCTCCCACTCTTCAGTCTCAAATAATACCTCCAAAATAAATGCAACTGGACGCTCCAAAGTTCTTTGAAATTTGTTCTGTTTATTCACCCTTTCATATTTGTTCTGTTTATTCATTATTTCATATGGGTAAATAAACAGAACAAAGAGACCTCACATATGAGTAAATAAACAGAACAAATTTCAAAGAACTTTGGAGCGTCCAGTTACATTTATTTCTGACAGATATTCTGGCATACCTAAAGGGTTATTCAACTAAACTTAATAGTCACCAGGCCCCTACTTTACAAGTGTTGAGAGACTGGTACAAGGAGGGGTGCCCAACCTGAGCAATGCTGGGGACTGCACACCCATGCAGTAACTGATCTGCCCAAGCCCCGCACAGGAATACCAAAGCCCTGCCCATCCGTGGGTCCGCAAAAAAAACCCAAAATGTGTGGGATATAAAAGCAGATTCGATAAACTGTCCTGTAATTCAAAAAACTCAACACCTATAATTACACAGAATGGATTTTATATAGCAACATTTATAGACACCACCATCTAACAAATCTTTATAAGTAGTAATCAGCACGGATCCATGAGAAATAGATATTGTCAAACTAACTTGCTTGGTTTTTATGAAGATGCAAATAAAAAAAGTAATTTGGCATAGCAGTAGATGCGGTACACTTTTTGCTATGGATTTTCATACAGTTCTGTTAGTTCTGTAAATATAGTTCTGTTCGCCTTGAAAAACATTTTTACATGAATAGAGAATTGATTGATAAACCCTCCTCTTTAAAGGGAATGTTCAGTGGAAAATATCAATGTTTTAAAAAGTATTAGTTTATATTATACATACCTAGTTATTCTACATAATCTCTCCCATTTTGAAAAATCAGTTGAATTTCTAACCCTTGCTATTCCCTGCTGTTGACATTAGTGAGCTGACATTTTAGGTTCTATGTCCTTCTTCCCAGAATGCACCACATCCTTGGAATGTTCCAAACAGTAATTCCTACTGATTGGCTGTTGGGTGGGTCAAAGATGCTCAGATCTCTACTGAGCAACTGAATCAACCCAGGTTCTGGGTTCAAGGGCAAAACCATAAGTCTCTACTAGGGGTCCTGCAAACAGGAAGTTAGTATTTCGGAAGTATTTATTTATACACAGACAAAATGCTGAATGGGCAGGTTAAGGTCACTAGGAAAAAATACTGCTGTTTTTTTCTTAAAAGTATATGTATTTCCACTGAACTTCCCCTTTAACCCTACCTAACAGTTGATCCAGTGGAAGACAAAAACAAAAAAATAACAGCTAAAAAGGGGAGGGGGAAATCCTTCCTGACATAGCAAGAAGCAATAGTAAAGTATCCCTGGATAAACCAGAACTATAGTACATGTATTAATACAAGTAATTCTCAATATTTTTTAGTTTTAGAAACTTAAAACTGTACTGGGGCCATTTCTATTTAATCTAATTACAAATTACTTGGGTATTGAGAACAAGGTCTCTGCGTTTTCTAAAGAACATTGGGCAACTTCTGCAGACCAAAATAGATTATCAAAATAGACAGCAGAGTGGTAGATAAGATTCAATGTTGATAAATGTAATGTGATGCATTTGGGGTTAAAGGGCATGCCCACCCATTCTATTAAAATGTAACATGTTATATGGCACCCCCCAAAAACCCAGTTCTGTCTTACTTACAATGATGAACCTAGGCTAAGAAATTAAACTCAGAAATCCCTGATGAACCATTGTGGCTCTGTTCGACTTCCTGGTAACAGCAGTGAGTCATGGCAATCACTGATGTCACTGCCAATGGCTGACTTCTTAGCCTGGGAGCATGATTGAACATTGTAAGTTAAATTTTAGTAGAATGGGTGGACATGCCCTTTAACAACCCTTGTGCCACCAACATCATAAATGGCTCTGTGCTAAGTAAATTTCTGCTGGAAAAACATTTGGGGGTTCTAATAGAGAACAGAATTGAATGTTGCAAATTGTGCCAGACAACAATGGCTAGAGCACAGTAAGATATTGTCTTGTGTATAGAGGGGTATAGATTCAAAGGAGAAAAATATTATTCTCCTTCAAAACACTTGAAGGGCCTCATTTAGAATATGCGGTGCAGTTTTGGAATCCCATTTATAAAAGGGACATCTTGGAACTGCAAAATGCAAGTTAATTTATAAGGGAAATGGAGGGGCTTGACTATGCAGGCAGATCGCGCCTTAGCCAATTACAGGAGCGATGTCCGTTGAGCCTCTTCTGTTCGCCTTCTGTGCACGAAAAAGGCACATAAGACAGGTAGAAGGCAATAAGGGGACCAAGGCTGGTAAGTACATTTGGGGACAGCTTTCAGTAATTTAAATCTTGCGAGGTCGAGATTTTCAGGCATTTCTTACATCATATTAAATTTTTGTTTGGGGGGGTGGACATACCTTTTAAGACTAGAAGAAAAGAAGTTTAATCTTCAAGTTAGGAAAGGTTTTGTTACAGTGAGAACAGTGAAATTGTGGAACAGTCTTCCAGCAGATGTGGCAATTTCTAGTTCACTGAATAGGTTTAAAAGTGGAATGAATAAGTTTCAATAACTAAATAATTACTGGTATTAATATATAGTTGATCCAGGGATCATGGAACAATTCCCCCTCCTGAAACTCATTTAGAAAAACACCATACACAGTCTGGTATAATTTAGAAATGATTCAGGACAATCATCCAATAATGTTAGATTTTCTAAATCCAGGTCTTTATAAATAACGTTGATGTAAAATGAAAACACCTTTTGATAAGTTAAATTTTTGTTTGTTCTTTTTATAGTTTCATAGGAACAAAGTTGTCCAGCACTTGTGTGTTAAATATTGGGGTATGGGAAGGGGAAAGTCACTCAGACAGTTGAATATGAATGTAATAGTATTATATATAGAAAGCACAGGCTACTTTGCGATTTTTTTTTAGTGTAAACATTAATGCATTAAATAAAGCCAATCTTTTGTTTTATTTCATATTTGTAAAGCTACAAATAAAATAAATAAAAGCTAGACATTTCTAATTTACCATTAGTTTGCAAACACAAGTGTTCAGCGGTTACTTACCAAATATGCTACAAAGCATAAATAGGCAACTGACAAAATGGCTGCTCCCACGTAAAATGCAATATGTCCTAATGCTGAGACATAAACCACCACAAAGTACAGGTTTATGCTGCATACAATGAGGATAAAAATACCTCCGGCAATCTTCCAGCCACTGTAAATGTCAATATAATACATTAGCACAGACATCCAAAGATTTGTGGATTAAACAGCAGTTAACCAATACTTAAAAGAAACCTTTTCTCTTGTCTGCGTTTCATTTTAAACTGTACTAAAATACAAATCAACGGATGGATTACTCACATTTAAGTGTGAGGAATGATAGACATAAAAAAGTAACAGGCTTTGCTTTTATTTGTATGGAAAATGCAGTAAGTAATAACAAATCATTTTTTTTGTGTTGAGTGTGGAATCCTCATTTTTGAGAAAAATATATAAAAAGCTTTTCATTTTTGAAAGCCTCATTTCACAATAAGACCCTTGCTTTCAACACAAGTAGGAAATGTTACTTACATCCCATTTGCAAAGTCATTCATCACAGACGGAAGACTGGTAAATGTTAGGATTGGTATCAAAGCAAATGGAAGCTGAAAGAAACACAGCATATAAAGCATACATGTGGTAGCAAAATAAAAAAAGACATTTGTCTAAACAAATATGTTGCAATGTTCCTTTATCTGTAAAGAAGGATCTTCCACTTCTTGACCATACTGCAAAGGTTTTTTGTTGCCATTTTGCCAATGAGCTGAAGACAGAACAAACAACCTATACAAATTCATAAGATTTGTGCTTGTGTTTCACGAGTATTTGCACGGAATTTATAGCAACCAATAAGAAATCGAATTGGTCTATTTTTCCACGGAATGGTCAAGTTTTTCACAAATGATACAGTTTCTTTAGCTCTAGTTTTTCTTTAGATAATAATAGTATTTACCTGTAAACTCTGGAGAACATTGAGAAAGTCATTCATTCCTGTAAGATGTTCAACATCTTGGAATATAGCCACAAGAAGAGTTGGAGTAATCGCAATAGATCGGGTAAAGAAAACTCGGGCAAAACGGGACCATTTCAAGTTCAGAAACCCCTAATGAGAACAGAATAGTAAATTTTACTAAAAGTTTACAGTATCGGTAATTGTATAATAAATGAACTGCAATGAAGAAACATTCTGTCATAAGTAAACACAGAGTTACCAGTACATTACATGTACAGGAACTAATTTATTTAAATCAGAGAAATTTAGAGAAAAAAAAACATTTAAAAAAATGTTATATTCTTTATAGTTCTCCTTTAAAATATATGTATACTGAAAAAATGACTGTCACCTTAATCTATAAATAAATACAGGTAAGTAGCACATACTCTGAGGTGTGTGTGTTGCTGCATGCCTTCAATACAATACTTGTTTTGTTCAGGATCTGACCACTGACTTGGCTATTTTCCCCCATACCAACTGTTAACACAACATACAGCACACCAACTGTCAAACCATTCCAGCTACAGCAAAACTGCTTACAGAAATGCTAAAACCTAAGATGTTTCAGATTGGACATCTAAAGATCAACAATCTGGGGCAGATCAGCAAAAACGGTACAGTGATAGTTGGGATGAATTATCGTTTCCACTAATGGGCAATTTAAAAAAAAAAATTCCAGTGTACATACCATTTAAGTCATTAGCTGGTTTTCTAAAGTACCTGGTTCACAAATTACAGTAAAGAGTGCAACACAGATCAATACATAGCCTTCATATGTAGGAAAACAAACGATCATGCACACTCCTGACTTAAGTCACTTTCGTAGATAAATGCTGGGTGCCACAGTCTGCCGGCAAGCATAGAGACATCATATATAGAAACACTGTGCACACCAGTCTTGATGCAGATGGTGTTTATTGAAACATCAAAGAACACCTTGTGACGTTTTGGTGCCTCCCGCACCTTCATCAGACACATACACATACACATGGGTACCAGCCAATCCTAACCTACAACCCACTGTTTTTATAGATCTAGGAAAGTGTTTCCACTGGAGTTAAAATATGTGTAACCCATTCATTTAAAAGTTTATCACTGAAATTTGCTAACACAACCATTCAGGGGCTTTCTGCCCTTCTTCTGGTACCTGAAGTGGAGAAAGGTAATAAAATAAAAAGGTATGTACCAAAAAAAAAACTAAAGCAGAGACATACCTCCATTACAAACTGCCCAGAGTAAGTGCCAGTCATTGTAGAACTCTGACCTGCAGCTAGAATACCAATAGCCCAAATGTAAAGTGCTGGTGCTCCAAAAAAACATCCCAGTACCACACCCTAAAAGATAAAACAGTAGTTTATGAAAATAGTAGAACATAAGAACATTAACCAAAAGGCATTTAAAAACAGTTCATTATGTTAATGAACTAAGCAAATATTAGTTCTTTCTAAAAAAAAAAATGGTTTACAGCAAATTGTATACAAACGTACCTGCAACTTAAATCCTCATGTTATAGAACATACATATGCCAGCTGGAATGTATTCAATGCAATTCAAAGTATCTACTACATATGTCTACACTGCCCTGATGGTGTTGTTGGGTGGGGCTGTACACAACCTTACAGAAAAATACAATGTACAAAGCCACAGATGCATATTGTAACTGAAATGCAAAAGCTTTATGTATACCTATTAGTCAAAATAAAGATTAAGTATTTCAGTGTATGTCTACGGATCCTGTTTGGACTGTGTCAATTGGTGTGTGTTTTTGACATTATGAGTGAAGGATAGCTCCTTAACCTCCCGTGCTTCAATCAATACATTAAAGGAATAGTTCAAGTTTCGAGTGAACTATTCCTTTAAATTAAAGCTTCTGAAATATCTGAAGTGTTAGAATGTTCAATATAAAAAAAATAATATTCCAGGCTATTTTTATAGATAGTCCCTGTAAAATGTTCTTTAATCATTTATATTCCATTTAAAATACTTACACCTTTGTAAATATCAACTTTCAGAGGCTCAGTGTTGTTTAAGAATAAATTGCTTTGAGGGCTGCTATTGTTAAGACACTCATAAAACTGTGAATTAAAGACAAAACAAAATAAGCTAAACAATTTATAAAACCATACCAAGTTGGTGGTCATACATGCAATGATCAAAATTACCCAAAAGTTACAATCTATGATACATTTTAAATCCAGCTATAGATGGTAGATGACTGCACCAAGAGACCTTAGTTCCCCTTTACATTGAGCGAAAAGTTGACCAGCATATGGCTTTCTGTTCAATAGACTTCCCAAGCTAAAACTGATCAATATAAATGGTGCAAAGTGGTGAAATGGGATTGGTACTTTCTGATTGAATTTTGCTAGGAAAGTGACGATCAGCTGCACCATCAGACAGCCATCCACAATGTATATTATGCTTGGTGTAGTCCTACCATAATCAACCCTTCAAGTATTGCAATTTTTTATTTATTTAAACTGCCATCTTAAATGTAACCTGTCCAAGATTATAAGCATTACACTAAAGATAACTTGGATTATATAAAGATATCCAATAAAAACGTAATGTTAAAAATAAAAAGTTACACCCCCCCCCCCTCAAAATTGGACTTTAGAATGCAGTAGTGGCAGGTATACAGATAAAAGATTAATAACAGATTCTGCCATCTCATTTCTCCATCTGTTATACTTAAGTTCTGACAGATAATCAGAAACAATTTACATATATATCAATCAATAGCACATAATGGGTTAATTTAGAAATACGTCTGGTCCGACAGGATGTCAAGTATCTACATGTGTATGGTGGTCATAAGCATCACTTGGCTCGCAACTTACCACATCTTGATTAGTCTTTCCATAAAAGGCTTCTGCAAACACAGCAACCACAAAGACATTGATGATGAAAGAAACAAATAATGCAATGCTTGATTCAATGAAAAAATATTTATTGGCCTCTCTGACTTCCTTCTTGTTTGTACGATCAATATCCCTAGACTGCAGAGAATAAAATACACTGATCAAAACAGAAACTTCATCTCTAACATGTACTAAATCACATTCCTAGATTAAAGAACAACTTTTACATTATTTCCCTACATGCATAGTTAATAACTAGATCTAGTTATCATATAATCAATTTAATTATCTGATTATCCAAAAACAAATGCAGCTGAAAATGGCCAGATACACTAATCTGCAGAAAAATATCAATTACACATTTTTACTAGGAATTAAAGGAAAATAACCTCCACGATATATAATTGAGTATACATACCTTAACTAAAGCTGAATGTAGATACATATTATGAGGCATAATTACTGCTCCCACAATTCCAACAGCCTGCTCTAGCTGAGGGGTCCCACAGCCTTTACAGTAAGGAAAAAACATTCCTTTAACTAGCTGCCCTTGGTCAGGACTAACACGGACATACTGAAAGAAAGAAAAACATATATATTGAAAATCAATTTTCCCTAAATCCTGCCCTGAACAACCATCAGGTTGAGTAAAATGTGGTCACTAAAGCACATTTGTTGTTGTGGTAAAAAAAAAATTCTTTACATTTTTATAGAATAAAAAGCAATTCTATTTAGTCGATCTAAGGAAATACACAATTTAACATTGTTGATCTCTTTTTTCTCGTCCACCCCTTACCTCATATCCAAATGTAATTGCCATTACTGTAATAAGTATCCCAAAAAATAATTCCAGTTTCCGTAACCCTGCAGGGATAGTTATGTAAAGTTAAAATCTGACTTAAAGCATCACAAGAACTACAGTATCAGAGGAAATGTACAGAAATAGTTCATTACTTATACACCTCTATGGGTTTTATACTATAGTTTATCCACATATACAGAAAAATGCACCTTCTTAGGAGTAAGACACTAGCTGAAGCAGGCAGCTGACATCCCAATCAGGTGGCATATCAGTGAATATCAGTGAATACAGGCAAGTTAACACTGAACGGGGGGGCTCTCTGGGGGGGGTCCAAACATATGGAGTGCCAAGAAATTGGGGGTTGTTGTATGGAATTACTGTCCATTTAAAGGGTAACTAATGCCTCAAAACAATACAGAATCAGAGGGATGGTATCTATTGTTAAAAAAGATTTCCTTCTGATTCTGTATTGTTCTGAGGCTTTAGTTGCCCTTTATATGGACAGCAGAATTCCCATACAGTAGTCCCATTCAGTAATAGCCAAATCCAGTATGGCTATTACTGTATTGGAATTCTGCTGGCCATTTAAAGGGCAACTAAAACCTCAAAACAATACAGAATCAGAAGGCATTAGTGGTCATAATTTCAAACCTCGGCTGATTGACAGTCTAGTCAGGTTTTATTAATTTTTCAGGTAAAAAATAGGTACCTCGTGTCGACTCGTGTCGACTATATTCGGTTACTTTTGACCAGGGCTAGCAAATTTTCATTATGTCCATGTTGGGTATTTAAAGCAATATTCTGAAACTAGCAACACATGTATGGAATATGGTTACAGTGGTTGGCAAAAGTATTCGGCCCCCTTGAAGTTTTCCACATTTTGTCACATTACTGCCACAAACATGATTCAATTTATTGGAATTCCATGTGAAAGACCAATACAAAGTGGTGTACACGTGAGAAGTGGGATGAAAATCATACATGATTCCAAACATTTTTAACAAATCAATAACTGCAAAGTGGGGTGCGCAAAATTATTCAGCCCCGAGTCAATACTTTGTAGAACCACCTTTGCTGCAATTACAGCTGCCGGTCTTTTAGGATAAGTCTCAAAGTGCAGATCTCCCAAAAGGATAAAACTGGTAATGTCATTGCATTGATTCATGTGGGTAATCAGTGGCTATACCTCCTTCATCATCACCAAACTTATTCAATGAATCAACCATCACAATACAAAAGCAATCAATCAGTAGCAATTACCCAATGTAAGTAAAATATAGCAGTAGAAGTTAACAGAAAGGATTCCATTTAATGAAATATAGATTTTAATTGCTAGCAAATAAACTCATTTTCACTTTTTTCTTACCATACTTATCCAGAAAAAGGAAGAAAAACGTATCTATAATTGTTATCAACACTCCTCCCCATAATGGAATTCTATGAAGACAAAATATATATATCTATATATGCATTTATTTAAAGAAGTAAACAGATTTGGCAATCAACAGTCACAAATCACAATATTGTATAACCAGCTAGCAGTATAGCACCTTGTTTATTTTACACTGACCAGTAACAAAATGTAATTTAACTGAGCATAACAAAAAACACATTGAGCACATCTACATATTATAAATTGTTTTACTGTAAATTTTATTAGCTATGTGTAAAGGCACATGAACCACAAAAATGTATACTACTTAAAACCAATAAACTATGCAGCATGTGTACTTGGCTTCTGTCCTGTATGTCAGAGTGGCCCACAGCACCTGTGAGCGGGCGGGGCTTAGGCACCCGCGAGTGGGCGGGGCCACATGGGGCTGTAAGGGAATGGGCCATTGGGGGCCTGCAACTGGAGGGACCATGGAGTCCATGAGTGGGGAGGAGACACAGGGCAAATTGACTGACAGGTTTCAGAGCAGGAAGTGCAGGGGACCTGGTGATGCTGCTGCTGCCATATCACACACAAAAATGTAAATATCTTCAAAACTATGTAAAATAAACAATGGAAATAAATTGCAAAAATTCTCAGGGGAGCAATTCCTGTCAATTTACCTAAAGTCATTTTTGGACCACAGTTCCTCCGATTGCACTAGTGGGATCGCAGGGCATGTAGAACCCTATGGGACCGGCCCAACTACATGTGCTGTGCTTTCTTGTGCTATCGTAGCCCATGCGATCACGATTTTTGGTGGAAATCTTGTGCGCTTCAATAGCGCTCAAAAATTGTGCACCGAAGCGCACATAATCTCCTGTTACTGTGATCGCGCATTCTTCCGTGCGCTCAAGCGGGGTCACAGCCTTAAAAATATTGATAGATAAAAGCAAAAAGACGGCTGGACAAATCACAGTGGCCAGTGTCCAATGTGCCTAGGCAGGTTTTAGGGTACTAATGTCTTGATAAACTAAAAAAAAACTCCTAAAAAACTCTTTGAAACACTAGCGAAACTGCAGGGGCCAGGGCCTGTGAACGAAGCTTTAGACTGCTTTAAGAGTTTACCGTTTCCTAGGCACATGTCAGAATAATGAAGAACTACCTTATATACTCAAGTATAAGCTGAGGTTTTCGGGCTTTAAAAATAGCCTGAAAACAGAACCTTGGGTTATGCTTGAGTCACTCACCTCAGTGTGAAATCCAGCGTCTGCTAGCTCTGCATATGCTGGCTGACGTCACTACTCCTGGCGCGAGTAGTGACGTCAGGCAGGTAGATGCCAAGCTAGTGGCTGCCGGATTTCACACCGAGCGGCCGGATTGCACACTTCTGAAGTACCTTACCTGGATTGAATACTGCCTAGGCAAGCTACCGTAACACTGAAATGGGGGGGGGCTCTCGGGGGGGAAGCGACAGTTAGCCCATACAGTAACCCCCAATTCCTTGCCACTGCAGATGTTGAAAAACTACAGCTCCCAGCAACTAAAGCATGCTAAGAGTTGTAGTTTTCAAACATCTGGAGTGCCTTGGGAATGGGGGTTACTGTATGGGATTACTGTCCATTTAAAGGGTAACTAATGCCTCAAACAATACAGAATCAGGAGGATGGTATTAGTCCCATACAGTAATAGCCATACTGGATTTGGCTATTACTTTATGGGACTACTGTATGGGAATTCTGCTGTCCATTTAAAGGGCAACTAAAGCCTCAGAACAATAGAACAATACAGAATCAGAAGGCAGTAGTGGTCAATCTCAACCCTCGACTTAAACTCGAGTCAATCACGTTTTCCTAATTTTTCAGGTAAAAATATGAACCTCGGCTTATACTCGGGTCGGCTTATAGTATATATGGTATAGTTTAAAGCCTTATACAATCAAGTTTTAACTGACAATCTAGAGAGTGTATATATTCTAGCAATTTAAAAGGAACCCAGGGAATAACATTATATTATTAGTATATGTTCCCTCTGCATAAGAAAAAGAAAGGAAAGGCTGATTGGATACTGCCGAGCAGCCTGTTTATGGGGGTATATGGTTTTTTTTGTTCCGACCAACCATTCGCCTCTAGTAGTAAGCGGTCGGCCAGTAAGAATTAATTTTTTGTTGCAGAGAATGACGCAGCGGCCGACAGTTCAGTGTGACCGATTGTGCAGTCCATTAGAAGCTGCATGATCGGGGTGATTTTTAGACATGTCAGATCGCCAGATTTTTCTGTCCAACTGACTGATATTTCTGTGTATTGGTCGAAAAAAATTTTGGTTGGCCCGAAAAATCTCACATTCTCTCTCACTTTTTTGGCCTGACCAAAAAAATTTTTGCCTGATACACAGAAATATCGGTCGGTTGGACCCAAAAATCTGCTTGTGTGTACCCAGCCTAAGACACATTTAATGCTGATTTTACTTATTTCACACAAGTAGATCTATGGTTAATTAAAAACTGAAGCAGCCCAAACACCACAGATACCATGTACCATCTATTATGACATGACTAGCCAGCTTTTGTTCGACACACTGCCCAGTAACGCCAGGCACTCTATTGAAAGGACACCACACACACCACTTCTGCATTTTTTGGAAAGCTCTATTTCAGAAAGAATATCTTAAAGTTATATTTATGTGAATAAGGATAAAAAGATCTTCTTACCTCCCTACAGACAAGAGATTTAAAGCAATGGCTGAGCCAATGACTTCTTGCATGTCAGATCCAATGATAGCCAATTCTACCATGAGCCACAGGATAATACGCGGTACCTAGCAAACACAATTGGTTAGCTGCAATCCTACAAGTGTAGAGAGAATTGGTTTGACTGGGGAGCCAGTGTAAAAGAACATACCTTTGGATATTGTCTGTTGCACACTTCAGCTAAGTGAAGACCTGTCACCACTCCAAGCCTGGCTGCTAAACGTTGCAAGAGAAGACCAATGACGGTGGCAGTCAGAAGAACCCAAAGAAGCTGTAAAGCAAAATAAGGACAGTGTACAATATTTATTCATGGCTCAATAGCATTATAAAAATATAAGTATATACTAGATTATGTTTCCTCTATTTTAAGGTAAAAAAAATATATGCATTTTAAAGGGCATATATACCTACTCACCCCTCCCCCATAGTCCTTACCTTTCACAGCAACACGTCTTCTCTGCCTCTGACTCCTCTATAAGGTCAAAGATTTTACAGGCATGCCAGAGACAGCCATGGCTGTGAAGTTGCAGCGTGCTGCAATCCAGAACAAAGTCAGAATCTGTGTGCTTTCTTGCGGCAGAGAAAGGTAAGGATTATGGGGTGGAGAAGGTATATATAGATTTTTGTGTTGGGGGCTGACAACCTCTCTCTTTAGAACCAAACACACTCTAAAAGTTTACTGCATTATCAGCCTTTTCAGCATAACCATTATTTTTTTTAATTGAACTTTTGTGCACCCACCTTAAATCCTGCAACAGATCCAGACTGCAGGTCTGATTCTATGTTTCCAGGGTCCAGATAAGCTATGCTCATTAAAAAGCCAGGTCCTGTGAAGGCCCACAGCTTTCGAAAGCTGAACCAAGTGTGCTACAAAAAATTTAAAACAGGTAAAAAAAATTATAATATATATTTATTATTGAGTGCCACTACTAAAACTGATGTACCAGTGCTGGTGATTAATAACAATAAATATTCTTCTATTAATTCTTGAAGTTTCACTTATGATGGTTAATGTTAAAGAACCTTTACTTTTGAATTAAATCCCCGATTCTAACTAATTCGATTTTGGACAAAAACCAAATTTTAATTTGTTTATAATGCATTGAGTGGTTGGTTGGCCATAAATATTGACCTCTGTATACCTAATCACTAATTGCCTTGGTTCCTGATGTTTCTGAACATCAACAACTCCACCGGATCTGTTTCTAAATGTTTCTGCTTGACAAGCTTTTTACCAACTGGAAAAACCATAGAGGAGCGGCTCGGGAAGCAAAAAAGTTTTTGGCTGTGACATCACTATTACAGCCATGACTGCAGGCTGCTACTTGGCAGAGTTTGGAGTGGAAGACCCAGGTTCATTATGTGATATATGGGTTTGTAGGGGCCTGGTTCTATGTGTAAAATTGACTGTGGGGGGTGGACATGCCTTTACGTTTAAAATATCACACCCAAGAAATCATCTCAGGTTTACTCCATACGCAAACAGCAAACCGACTGACCGATATTTTGGACGACTGGTCGATAGCGGGCTGAAATATCTGGCCTTGTGTACCTAGCCTTTGTAGTCAGTGACAAAAGTTCCATATTGTCTAACAAATAACTGAACACAAAATAAACAATGGATTAACTATTTAAAAAGTAATAAACATCAAAGGTCATGCTCGTAAGCAAAAGATAACTATTAAAAAAAATCACTGCACAAAGATTTTAAATTTGGGGCACAGTGGACTACCCCTTACCTGAAATAATAGAAAGAATAAATAAAATATTATTATTATTGATTTATATTGCGCCAACATCTTCCGTGGCGCTTTACAATTACAGTCATACATTACATACAGGGTAATACATGTTATACAAAGTCATACTTATTACATACACAGGTAATACATAATATAAGTAAACAGAGTGAGGAGTTTCTTACAGCAATACCATGATACAATAGGAGAGAGGACCCTGCCCAAAGAGCTTACAGACTAGAGGATATGGGGGTGAGACATAAGGTATCAGGAGTCAGTAGGCTGTAAATAGATTGGCAGTGGAGTGTGAAAGTCGGGTTGGATCATATTGGGTAGTCAGATGGGTAATGTCTAGACCAGGTTATATGCTAGCCTAAAGAGGTGGAATTTAAGGTTACGTTTGAAGATGTTAAGGGATAGTGAGTGACGGACAGACAGAGGAAGGGAGTTCCAGAGCAGAGGGGCAGCACAAGTAAAGTCCTGAATGCGGGCATGGGAAGAGGGTGGATGAGAGGAGGGTATCGTTTGCGGAGTGGAGGTTGCGCCTGGGACGGTAATGCTGGATTAGCTCTGAGACATATGGAGGGGCTGTATTGGATAGTGCTTTATAGGATAAGGTAAGCAGTTTGAACTGGATCCTTTCCGTGATGGGCAACCAGTGGAGGGACTGACAGAGAGGAGAGGCATTAGAGAAGCGAGAAGAGAAATAAATGAGCCGGGCAGCCGACTTGAGAATGGATTGAAGCGGTGCCAGGCGGTTGTTTGGTAAACCACACAGGAGTGTGTTGCAGTAGTCTAGCCAGGATATGGACTAGGATTTTTGTAGCTTCCTTCGAGTTGGACCTGGGATGTCAGCGTGACGAGATCTGAGGCAGAGATGTAAATTTGGGTACGGTCCGCATACAGGTGATACAGGAACCCAAATGAACTAATAAGTTGTCCAAGGCCATAGGTGTAGATGGAGAAAAGAAGAGGACCGAGTACCGAGCCTTGCAGGACCCCCACAGGGAGGTAATATCAGAGTGAAAAACCTTAAAGGTCCTACCAGAGAGATAGGAGGATAGCCAAGAAAGTGCAGTGTCCTGGATCTGAAGAAGTAGAGGGTGATCAACAGTATCAAAAGCAGAGGACAGATCAAGAAGAATGAGCAAAGGGTAGTGACCTTTAGATTTAGCACTAAGTAGATCATTGGTCACTTTAGTGAGGGCAGTTTCTGTGGAGTGGTTAGGGCGGAAGCCTGACTGGAGGTGGTCAAAGAGAGAGTTAGCAGACAGGTGACTAACCAGGTCAGCATAGACATGTCTTTCCAGTAGTTTGGAAGCCAAAGGGAGAAGGGAGACAGACCGGTAGCTGGAGAGAGCAGATGGGTCAAGGGAGGGTTTTTTAGGTATAGGGCATAAAAAGGCATGTTTAAATATAGAGGGAAAAATACCAGTGGATAGGGACAAGTTAACGAGAGGTTAGGGCTGGAATGAAGGAAGAGGAGAGCGGGGGAATAAGATGAGAGGAAATGGGGTTGAGGGGGCAGGTGGTGAGACGTGTCCTGGATAGGAGAGAGGAAAGTCCCTGTTTTGTTGTAGTGGTGAAGCTCGTTAGGGGGCAAGTAAAGGGATTAACCAATGAAGGGAGGCTAGACAGTGCAGTGGTAGGGGTAGAGATGTAGGGGGCGAGCAATGAAGAAAGGTTGGGCAGTGCAATTGTAGTAGTTGGAAGCTGTAAGAAGGAGCTAGGGCGCACAGGAAAACCACTTCGGATGTTTTCAAATTTCTCTGTGAAATATGAGGCTATAAAGAACGAATGCTCCATGTATTACAAGATAGAGATAATTTCCATAAAACCAGGTCATGGTGGATAAATAGTAATCATGCTTCTCCCCTTCCAGACTGGATTAGAGATACCTAACCTATACCCATAGCTTAAGAAAAATAAACCAGAATGTCTTTTAAATGAATACTAGTTCATAAAAAGTAAGAGGTAAATGCTGTAATATCAATAATAACAACACACTGTGGTTTTTTCTATGTTTAAGATGTCCATTTTTTAGAAAAAAAAATGTACTTGATATTCTGATTTTCCACAAAATTTAAACTAATAAATTATCCAACACTAAACCAAAACCACCTACCAAGTGGTGATATGCAAGGGATGAACATTTTACCATACACATATAAAGGTTGAAAAGATTACTATAAAAAATGCTGGACCAAATTAAATAGTCTTGAATGCCTTAAAACACCTTTTTGTTTTGCATGTTATACTCCTTTAAATTCTGTGAGACCTAACTGTTGATCTAGGGGAAGGCAAAACCCCCCCCAAAAAAAAGTATGATGGAGGAAAAAAGTGGTTATCGGAAATATCCCTGAATCAACTCCAATTTTATGTATCAATACCAGTAACATGCAACATTCTTTTAGAAACTCATCAAGCCTTTTTTTTTTTTTTTTAAACTATCCAAGGAACCTGCCATCACCATGTCCATTGGAAGACAGTTCCATAGTTTTACCATTGTCACAGTGAAAAACCCTTTCCGAACTTGAAGACTAAACTTCTTTTCTTCAGGTCTTAAGGGATGTCCACGTGTCCTCTGATATGTTCTATTAGTGAACAGTGTACCAGACAGTTTATTGTATGTATTTATACACTTTAATCATATACCCATGCAAGCACCTTTTCTCTAGAGTACATAATTTGTAACTTATACAATCTGTCTTCGTATTCAAGCTCCCCAATCCCCTTATTAATTTAGCCGGCCTTCTCATTTCCAAAATGTCCTTTTTGTACACAGGATTCAAAAACAGCACCACACATTACAAATGAGGCCTTACCCCAGCGCATTGTAAAGAGGGAGATTTGAAGGCAGGACTAGATTTATTATATGTCTTTATTCAGCCTCACATACTATTTTGGGGGTGATCTACCGATATATAATATTTTTTATTTGAGGGGTGAACATGCCCTTTAAAATCTACCTAAACTTTTTGTATACAGTTCTACAAATGGCTTAACAGTAACAGTAATTTTTTTTGTCTTCCTTAAAGGGGAACTTCCTTAAAGTTCAGTGCAAATACATATGTTTTTCAGAAAAAAGAGCAGTATTTTTTCATCCCAATCACCTTAATCTGCCAATTCAGCATTTTGTCTGTGTATAAATAAATGCAACCGAAATACTGACTTCCTGTTTGCAGGACCCCTAGTAGAGACCGTTATGGTCTTGCCCTTGACCCAGCGCCTGGGTTGATTCAGTAGCTCAGTAGAGATCTGAGCATCTCTGACCCATCCAACAGCTAATCAGTAGAAATTAATGTTAGGAACATTCCAAGGATGTGGTGCATCCTGGAAAGAAGAAGGACCATTAAAAGGACGCTGGAATGTCAGCTCACTAATGTCAACAGCAGGGAACTGCAAAGGGAAATCAACTGATTTTTCAAAATGGGAGAGAATATGTAGAATAACTAAGGAGGCATTACACAAAAAACAATTTAACAAATATTGATAATTTCCACTGAACTGTCCCTTTAAATAATTTCTGCCAATTTTCAAACGTGTAATGTACCATCCCCAATATAAAAAAGCCCATCTCAATGTGTTAACATCAAAAATAAAAGCTGTGCAATGTGTTCCATTAAGGCCCACAAAACAAGTTACTTAACACAATCATTATAAACATACCCCATCATCCTCTGGAATTGGGATCTTCTCATCAAAATAGCTTGTAAATGGTTCCCCTTCCACCACCGGATCAGGACTTTCCTCACTCTGGTGTCTAATGGGCTGCAAATTACCTGGCAGATCCTCTGAAATAAACATCACATAGATCAACAGGATGATGCTATAAATGTAAATAATAAAATGTTTACTTTAAAATAGAAAGATGGTCCATTTACCTAATCTACATAAGCACTGATTAGAATTAATCAGCAAAAGAAGAGTGGTTCAACTGTTATACAGATGTCAAGAAGAAATACCTGTTTTCATTTTTGGTGCAAATGTTCATCCTTCTCATCAGGAGACATAGTGTTCTCCGAAATGTAGTGTGTGCAATAAACAGAATTTTTTCTGAGAAACCGTGTGTGCTTCCATCAACCCCTTTTTTGCTTGAATTTTATTTGTATCTCTTTTCAATATTAAAGGGCATGTCCAAGCAAAAAAATAACTTTAACTATAAATTATCTCCACCCCCCCAAACCCCACTTTCGCATTAACAATAATTTCAAAATACGAAGGGACTTACCTAACCCAGTCCCTCACCTCCTAGATGCTGCCTCCTGCTCCTGTTTCGAACAAAAAGAAAAGCAGAGGGTTTCTGCGCTGACAGCTGATCTTCTTCCTGCTCGCGGCTGTCAGGCGACCAGGAAGTGGAGTGGCTGTCAGCCGCAGAGCAGAGGAGGAGTGGCGAGGTACGGGGTCAGGTAAGGAACTTCAGGGGCATATTTGGAAATTATTGTAAATGTGAAAGTGGGGTTTGGCGGGCATTGGGGATCATTTATAAGTTATTTTTTGCCTGGACATGCCCTTTAACGGATATTTTTCTGAACTGATTTTATACTGCAGATTAGAAAAGGTGAAAGCAGTGGGACCATGAAAGGTAATTTCCAAGTAAAAGATATTTTTGACAAAACAAAATGGTGATTGTTCTCATTCATCCAGGTCATTGTACATCTGTAGTATTCAGTTACATCAACTGGACTTGAAGTTTAGTTCTCGCTAGTCATCTGGCTGGCCTTCATAATTCAGAATGACTTGTTCAAGAATCTGTTGGTAATAAATATCCTGTAATATGTCCCAATCAGAATGTAACAGCAAGGTTTTAGGGACTTCCTGATGGACTCTGTATGCTATGCACATGTGCAAGTGCGATGCGCATAGCATACAGAGTCCGTCAAGAACTGTCAGAGGGCGTGGCGGAGGACCAAGAGACAAGGTAAGTTACAAATTTTCTCTCCTGGCTCCTGCAGGTTTTATTGAAGAAGGGGAGGTAAGACACAGCTTTCCAATACAAATTCCGGCTGTGTTTAGGCTGTTAGCGTGAGACTCTTTAAACCAAACTCCGCATGCGACCCAGGTTTTCAATAAAAACTATAATCCTTTATTTTGACATAAAACTGATTACAAACAAACAGACTAACCGGCCAGAATTTGTATTGGAAAGCTGACTGCAGGACCGATAGCGAAGGGTCCAGGGCTGTGAGGCACCTGGACCACCAGACGACGAGGGTGAGTCCAATGTGGTTTTGTGTACATACCTTCACCCATCCAAATTCGGCAGGAGAGGGAGAACAATATACAATGTTTTGCCATAAGGATATGGATTATCGAAAGCGCACGACTCGGGGTTAATACACCCGAGCCGCCATGTAATATTAAGTGAGTGCCATTAGGATACAAGAGCTATTTTTGATATATTAGATACACCAACTTTACACATGTGTTGATTAAAGGGTGGCTTATGTGTTTCCCTACAGCTCCTTTACCACCTGTTCTTCAATAAAACTGAATGAGAAAATTTTATTTTACCAGTTGAGATCCCCTTTAAATGTAGACTGTTTCAAAGCAATGGAATTTTTGTAGCTTAGGATTTCCTGGATAGTTACAAATTTTTTCTAATTTCCTCTATTTTGAACATTAGGAAACTACATATGTTTCAAGTAAATTCTTATTTGAGATGTGATTCATTCATTTTTTAAATAGAACATAAACATAAACCTTACATCTTTAATAGAAGATATGGTAGCAACCCAACTAAATTGCGGTCTTATTCCTCTTGCTGAGGTCTCCTCCTTTTAGAAGTCTACAATGTGACTGGGAATCTGCCATTTTCCAGTCCCATTTGCAGTGCTTTTCACCCAGTTGCAGACCAGTTCTCCCTGCTTACAAACTGATCACAGCAGGTCATAGAGTAGAAGGGTTATCTGTTGACTTTCCCACAATGTTCCAACAGCTGTCTGGACCAATCTATTTTTAATCAATACCCATGCCAATGTGAATGTTGAAAGGTGAGTTGATTATACTGCATGATAGCAGAAAACACTTTTCCTCATGTCAATAGGAGTGGCCTCTGTCTTTTGTTCACATGTATGACAAAAGGAATAGGCTGTACTAGCAATAACATGGAAGCCTACCCACCATGACTATTACAATGCCACAGAACCCTCAATGCTGGAACTACACTGTAGATAGCTGCATTTTGACATACTGCTCAAATTTCCATACACTTTTGATCGCTTGTGTGGCTCTGCTGTCTCCTTCTGTATATGTCACAGCCAGTTACTGACTTCATTTCCCAGAGCTGCAGTAGAGAAGCCTCCTCTGCTGCTGTGTAACACATAGTTAACACTTTACAGCAGCAGAGGGGTCTACCAGTCGGCATTGGATCAGGCTGTGTAATAATTGAAGCAGTTTTAGTAAAGGTAAATATAGGTAAATTTGTGCCTGAGGGGGGCTTAACATGGTGGGGGTGGACGTGTCCTTTAACAGCAATATTATTACTACAGATTCTTTCTTTGTATGTGTTTATCCTTTGTGAATTTTAAATAAACGCTTCATGTTGGTTTTAGAGCAAGCTGTTGATAAACATGGAATTTTCTAACTCATTACTGTGTCTTAATAAAGAAAGAGTCTCATGCAGGATATCCTTAAAGGGCATCTATAGTGGGAAAATTAACTTTTTCTTCTTTCTTTCCATGTGTTCTATAATTCCCCATAACCCCCAGAGTGTCTTCACTTTTTTCAGATTCCCTCTCTGTCCTGAGATACACCAGTTAGAAGAATACGTGATTGCATTCCTCTACTAGTACTTGGACTGTCATTCAAATCCCTGTGAGGTGATCCCCCCTCCCTGCTCTTAATGAATATAGAGATAAGAGCATTAGCAGGGGGAGAGAGGTAGCTTTGATGGTACATATAAGGCTGCACTTGACCCCCCTTCTTAATAGCTTTCACTGATTGATGATGGGTCACAAACTGAGAGATCGTAAACTGTACTGTTCTCCTTCTTCCGTGTCTCCAGGACAGCTTGCTTTCTATTGGCCACTGTGCGTGGGTGTGTTTTTCAGGATGTTGAACTTTTAACTCCTACTGCACATGATAAGCTTGTCGGTAAGCCAGAGTTGAGACATGGAGGAGGTAACAAAGGGGAGGGGGAAGGGGGGAGTGCTGCACACAGAGATATGACTCCATGGTTAAACAAAGTCACTGACATAGATAGGATTAAGGCAGCACAGAGTACATGAATTTAACTATGCAAAGGGGCAATGTGTTTTTTTCACTATAGATGCCCTTTAACCATTCAGTTTTAACACAAAAGTGATCTGAAAACAAACAAATAACACTGGGATTCCATGTGCAGAAATGCATGTAATACATTTACATATACCCCTTAACGACAGGCAAGACCTTGTGCCCAGAATGCATAGAAAGTTACAGATTTGATCAGCTGCTTTACAAAGTTTAAAAGCAGTATTGAAATAAATGACCGGCCATACATCATATGCACAGCATATAGACACTTTTAAAAGTTGGAATTTTTTGCAATAGGTATCCACCCTCCCTATCTGGTATTGCTTGCAACTGCACCCACTCAGATAAGAATACTCACCCACACTACGTTTACCACTACTTCTTAGATCCAAGGACTGCAAAAGCTCAGCCATCCTGTCAATGAGCATTTATGTCCTCCCTCTAATCTTGTTGGGCAGGGAGGACAAACTGCCTTTAACAAGACCTAGAAGATTTATATCCGCATAAAGATGAGGGAAGAGGGAGCACTTTCTTGTCTCCCGAGTGTGAAGATCATGTCCAGTGTGACATGGAAAAACTGATTAAGGGTTGGTCACAGGCGTTTGAAGATATTATGTTAGTTTCTATTTTGTACTGAGATTACTGTAGACCAAACAGTACACAATTTAACAGTTTGTGTTGCTGCTTACCATCTAATTGCCGATAATTCTGGTCTGTCATGGTTTCAGGCAGTTCAGACAATTGGTAATCCTTTATATAGGCAACATGAACTAGAAAGAAAGAATATTACAAAAATGATTTACAAAAAGTCTGACTTAGGTCACAGGCAGAGAAGGATCAATTCAATTATAAATTTATATATTATATAATTAGGTCACAGGCAGAGAAGGATCAATTCAATTATAAATTTATATATTATATAATTATATATTATATAAATTATATATTTATGTTATGGGGGAGGCCCTTTTACACACCTTCTGAAAAACATAAAAGATATTATGTATGGAATAATACTCAATGTTAGGTAGATACTTCTCTTAATGCTTTTCCTGCTGGTTAAATAGATGGCATTTATGAATTGAAGCGCAGATAAGAGTTAACTTTAAAAGAAACTTGATCCAAGCCCAAATCATGTGAGGCTGAAGAAAATTTAAGTCAGGTGACCAAGCTCCAGCTATCACATTCATTGTATTGCTTCCCTAGCTGCATTTTGCCAGAACTAACAAATGATCCATTCTTGCACTGATGAAAGAAGGCTAAATTGCACCAATTAAAGTAAAGGCTATTCCAAAGAAGCAACAAAGAGGTTCTTGTCAGCACACTGCTTTTTCCTTTCCCTTATTTGTTTCATGAATCAACATTGAATGGTGTGTATATGTTAAGTAATACAGTGGAACAAGCCCAATAAAGCACAGACACATATTTTAGATTCTTAAGTATATTGGACTCAACTGTTAAGTTAATTCAGAACAGACACACACAAAAAAAACCCATAAGGATTACATAATTAAATAGGTGACACCTTCACAACCAATTATAGCTAATAGTATTGGCTAGAAAAGGAGCATTTGCTGTGCTAGTATTAGACTAATTTCCACCAGAGCGGCAAATCATTTGAAAGATCTACAATATTTCCACCATTGTTAGCAGGGAAAATGCATGGGGGGGGGGGGGGGCAGAACGGTTTCTTAGCTTCTTCTGTTTTATATACCCACCTACAGAGTATTACCAAGTAGCATTTTCAATTTGTCCTGCTACACCTACACAGAGTTAAATAAGGGTGATGACAAAAGACATTAATCCACAGAACTCCTCATCTTTTGACTGAAACAAAAGATCATGTAAATTGCTTTTATATTTGTAAAACACTCACACTTATCATAAGTTCATAAAATTGATGTCTTGTCATGGGCTTTGCAGAATAGACTTAAGGCTCGTACGCACGTGCGATCGCGGTACCGACCCGGACGCATGATGTGTCGACGACCGTTTTGTTTAATCGGCCCATGTGTAGGCGCTTTATCGGCCGAAACGGTTGTTCGTTTGGGGATCGTTGAACGACCAACTTGGCGGATCTCCAAATGAAAGACCGTTTTGGCCGATATAGCACCTACACACTGGGCGATTATCGGGCGGAACGTTTGTTCGTACACGCTGCGGGTCGGGACCCGCGATCGCACATGTGTACGAGCCTTAAGTCTATTCTGCAAAGCCCATGACAAGACATCAATTTTATGAACTAATGATAAGAACTAAAAAACATGTTAAATCGTGAGTGTTTTTACAATTCCAGTTACTGTTTGATAGACCATCCCAGAAAGGTGTCACATGTGAGCCATACATACTGGGCTATGGCAACTGCCATTTGTCATGAACATTAAATACATACGGTACTTCTAGACTGAAATGTATATATGTACAGATGTGTTCAATACTGAAGTGATGAGCTTCACCACATAAACTAAAGCAGTTACCGAGACACTGGTTACACCTCCTGATACATTCCATTTTATCTTTCAAAAGCAGACAGTATTAAGGAAAACTAAAAGCATTATCTGCTTTCTATAGATTAACAGCATAAAACGGTGAAAGACAATTACAAATGACTAGTTACTAAACCATGTCATAGTTACTATGAAAGGCTATTTTTTTGGATATGAAACACCTCAGTTAAAGGGCATGTTAACTCCTACTGCACATGATAAGCTTGTCGGTAAGCCAGAGTGAGAATGAGGAGGAGGTAACAAGGGGAGGGGGAAGGGGAGGGGGAGTGCTGCACAACAGGATATGACTCCATGGTTAAACAAAGTCACTGACATAGATAGGATTAAGGCAGCACAGAGTACATGAATTTAACTATGCAAAGGGGCAATGTGTTTTTTCACTATAGATGCCCTTTAACCATTCAGTTTTAACACAAAAGTGATCTGAAAACAACAAATAACACTGGGATTCCATGTGCAGAAATGCATGTAATACATTTACATATACCCCTTAACGACAGGCAAGACCTGTGCCCAGAATGATAGAAAGTTACAGATTTGTCAGCTGCTTTACAAAGTTTAAAAGCAGTATTGAAATAAATGACCGGCCATACATCATATGCACAGCATATAGACACTTTTAAAGTTGGAATTTTTTGCAATAGGTATCCACCCTCCCTATTGGTATTGCTTGCAACTGCACCCACTCAGATAAGAATACTCACCCACACTACGTTTACCACTACTTCTTAGATCCAAGGACTGCAAAAGCTCAGCCATCCTGTCAATGAGCATTTATGTCCTCCCTCTAATCTTGTTGGGCAGGAGGACAAACTGCCTTTAACAAGACCTAGAAGATTTTATCCGCATAAAATAAAGATTCTTGTCTCCGAGTGTGAAGATCATGTCCAGTGTGACATGGAAAAACTGATTAAGGGTTGGTCACAGGCGTTTGAAGATATTATTTTAGTTTCTATTTTGTATGAGATTACTGTAGACCAAACAGTACACAATTTAACAGTTTGTGTGTCTGCTTACCATCTAATTGCCGATAATTCTGGTCTGTCATGGTTTCAGGCAGTTAGACAATTGGTAACCTTTATAGGCAACATGAACTAAGAAAGAAAGAATATTACAAAAATGATTACAAAAGTCTGACTTAGGTCACAGGCAGAGAAGGATCAATTCAATTATAAATTATATTATATAATTAGGTCACAGGAGAAGGATCAATTCAATTATAATTTATATTATAATAATATTATATAATTATATTTATGTTAGGGGGAGGCCCTTTTACACACCTTCTGAAAAACATAAAAGATATTATGTATGGAATAATACTCAATGTTAGGTAGTAGATACTTTCTTAATGCTTTCTGCTGGTTAAATAGATGGCATTTTGAATTGAAGCGCAGATAAGAGTTAACTTTAAAAGAAACTTGATCCAAGCCCAAATCATGTGAGGCTGAAGAAAATTTAAGTCAGGTGACCAAGCTCCAGCTATCACATTCATTGTATTGCTTCCCTAGCTGCATTTTGCCAGAACAACAAATGATCCATTCTTGCACTGATGAAAGAAGGCTAAATTGCACCAATTAAGTAAAGGCTATTCCAAAGAAGCAACAAAGAGGTTCTTGTCAGCACACTGCTTTTTCCTTTCCCTTATTTGTTCATGAATCAACATTGAATGGTGTGTATATGTTAAGTAATACAGTGGAAAAGCCCATAAAGCACAGACACATATTTTAGATTCTTAAGTATTGGACTCAACTGTTAAGTTAATTCAGAACAGACACACACAAAAAAACCCATAAGGATTACATAATTAAGGTGACACCTTCACAACCAATTATGCTAATAGTATTGGCTGAAAAGGAGCATTTGCTGTGCTAGTATTAGACCTTTCCACCAGAGCGGCAATCATTTGAAAGATCTCAATATTTCCACCATGTTAGCAGGGAAAATGCATGGGGGGGGGGCAGAACGGTTTCTTAGCTTCTTCTGTTTATATACCCACCTACAGAGTATTACCAAGTAGCCATTTCAATTTGTCCTGCTACACCTTACACAGAGTTAAATAAGGGTGATGACAAAAGACATTAATCCACAGAACTCCTCATCTTTTGACTGAAACAAGAATCAGTAAATTGCTTTTATGATTTGTAAAAACACTCACGACTTATCATAAGTTCATAAAATTGATGTCTTGTCATGGGCCTGCAGAATAGACTTAAGGCTCGTACGCACGTGCGATGCGGGTACCGACCGCGACGCATGATGTGTACAGAACGACCGTTTTTAATCGGCCCATGTGTAGGCGCTTTATCGGCCGAAACGCGGTTTGTTGGGGATCGTTGAACGACCAACTTGGCGGATCTCCAAATGAAAGACCGTTTTGGCCGATATAGCACCTACACACTGGGCGATTATCGGGCGGAAGTTGTTGTACAGCGGGTCGACCGCGATCGCCGGTACGAGCCTTAAGTCTATTCTGCAAAGCCCATGACAAGACATCAATTTTATGAACTAATGATAAGAACTAATAAAACATGTTAAATCGTGAGTGTTTTTACAATTCAGTTACTGTTTGATAGACCATCCCAGAAAGTGTTCACATGTGAGCCATACATACTGGGCTATGGCAACTGCCATTTGTCATGACATTAAATACATACGGTACTTCTAGACTGAAATGTATATATGTACAGATGTGTTCAATACTGAAGTGATGAGCTTCACCACATAAACTAAAGCAGTTACCGAGACACTGGTTACACCTCCTGATACATTCCTTTTATCTTTCAAAAGCAGACAGTATTAAGGAAAACTAAAAGCATATCTGCTTTCTATAGATTAACAGCATAAAACGGTGAAAGCAATTACAAATGACTAGGACTAAACCCTGTCATAGTTACTATGAAAGGCTATTTTTTTGGATATGAAACACCTCAGTTTAAAGGGCAGTCCCACCTAAAATCATGTTTTAATATACCAACTGCCCAGGGCTGGCCTAAAGGATGTCCACCCCCAAAACATAATCCCCCCACTACTGGCCCCATTGTGTAGTGTAGTTTAATCCTTACCTCACATCCCAGCTCCATCTGGTTCTCCTCTAGTTCCCCCCCCAAAGTCCCAAAAATGCCCACCAGGAGGATGCAGTCCATATAGGACTCTGCCTCCTACCTGGCCTCCAGGAGAAGTTTGGCATGGGTTCTGCAGCCTTCTCCCCCTCCCTCCACTCCCTCTCCCTCCCGATTAGGATTCCCTCCCCCTAGTGTAAACCCTTTTGCTATAATAATCCCCCTGTCCCCCCAGCCCCAACCGCTATGTTTATTTTATTAGAAGAGCCCAAACATTACTTACCTCCCCTCTTTCCTCCGCCGCACTGAATGACCGGCAGCCGCTCAGGCCAATCACAGACGCGACTGCCGGTCCCGCCCCTCTGCTTGCATTTTCTCG